>OY756938.1:2765000-5165000 GCA_963580275.1 Crataegus laevigata
AAATTGATTACCGATGCCTTATTCGTGCAACACTTGGGAATAAGACAATTTCTACTTCAGTATGTATTTTTGCCCCTTGATCGTACGTTTTCCACGTATTTCATGAAACATGAACCACAATTTGATTTAAAACTGAGACAAATTGCCTTTAGATTCCCATTGCGTGTGTGTGCGGGTGGCTATAAGCCCTTGGGGGGTTTTAGTTTTGTTTTAATACCATAGTAAAACGTCCTATATTTATTTTTTCACAGCACTAAGACTTAAACACACAAGTCCTCTGAAAATCAGTGTAATAGGTTCTTCAGCATCGGCAGGGAAATTATTTTTAGTAGCTAATGGTGGAAACGACTGTGAGCTATATGTTCTGAGTTGTGAATCATTTTGCGTGTGCTTGTTCTTTGCTGTTGTAGCTTTGATGCATTGTTGTTGTTTTGCTGATTACTCTTCCTACTACACAGAAATCTCTATATCCTTAAAAGCGTTGACCGTTAATTGCTGTATATTTTTAGTTATAAGCTGGGTTCTACTTCATTTGGTGAGAAACATGATCTTGCTAAAATTAATAAAACATACAATGGTAAACACACATGCTAACTAAAGCATAAATCCAGAAGACGATAGTTCTTGATTTTGGGTTTATATGTTAGTGTAATTGGCTAACGTTTTTGAATTGGATCTCAATTGGAAAGGTTGGCCCGAAGGAACACCAGCGCTTCCAATCTTCATATGCAACTGTCCTAAAGGCTCACATGACAGCTTTAAAGAAGCGGGAGAGGAAGGAAAAGAAGAAGGCTGCAGAATCAGATAAGAAAGGAGGTGTAAAGAAACCCAAGAGAGTGTGAAGGAGTCATTTTCTGTACAGCTCCGTGCGAAACTGAATTAATTTTTTGCTTACGTTTCAATTTCAACTTTTTTTTTGAGGATACAGAATCGGAAAAAAAAGGAAAAAGAAAATTTCCCAATTTTTTGTGCTTAGAGGAATTGAGCGCAAACTGTAATCTGCTGGATATGGTTCTCATGCTTTTGGATGAATCAGAAGGAAGATTTTTTGCAGATATATAATCTTTTGTTTTAATCTTGTTGGATGGTAGAGCAGATTGTTGCATGAAATTTCTGCAATTTAGCCCAAAAATGCACACAAGATGGTTATAGCGGCTTATTTCGGGTTTTTGGTTTTTAATTTTCGTTTTGTGCGACTTTTTTTAAACGTGTCTTCTTCATCTCTTATCCATCCCAGTGTGTTTGGAAGTGTTTAAAAATATGAAAAGCGCTTTTGATGGAAGTGCTTTTGGTAGCAGCTGAAGCAGTGGACCACAATGTGGGGTGGCGGTGCTCGTCACTCACGGACGAGAGAATCTGGAAGGCTTCCTCTTCCATTCTTTCGGACTCTGGTCGGTGACAAATGATTCAGAACAAAGTTTTTACTTCAAACCAAATAGACAGCCAAATATCATCTTCTTATTTCCCAACCGGCACCCAAACCGCAATGCGAGTTCAAATGGGAAGTCGTAGTGTTCATGGAGGAAACAGCTTTTTTCGCGTCGGCGATTGAAAGATGCAAGTTTTTGCGTTGAAATTGAAAACATCTTGTACCACTGCAATAACTTGCGTAAATCAGACAGTCGGAGGCTCGGAGCTGATTTTCAAGCTTGATTGAACCACGATGGAGGAGAGTATGTTCAAAATCTTGCTGCATTGTATTAGGAATGCTTGGTAAATGCAGGTTTTGCAGTATAAGCTACAAACAGGAAAATGATGCAATCCTCCGAAATAAACAGGAAATGAAACAGCGTCGAAGGAAAGGGTGTATACAATGTGAATTGGATTATTCGTCGTCGTCGTCATCTGAATCTGGTTCTAAATTAGATCTAAGAAGATTACGGTACTTTTCAGGCGTATCATACGCAGTTGGAGTAGTGAGAATGGCCTTCTCCAACCAGAACTTATCATATTCCTTCTTCTCAGTCAACGTGCGGAAGAAACTTCCCCACTCTTGCATTGCACGCGTCAAACGGATACTCTTGGATCCTGAAAACACAAACTTGATGTAGTCCTTCGCTAGCCGAGTAATCTCCTCACCGCTAATGATGTAAACATACTGCAAGAAAACCATTCGAGTTTGAAATGTAAATACATATTGGGCAAAAGAATTATCTTAGCTCTTGTTGCAAATATTAGAATTATTAAGCTTTGCACAGAAGCACTCCGATCAGAAAAATAAAATAGCGTGACAAGGATTATTTTTGAACGCGGAAGACACCAACGCTCTAAATCCAACCCTATCCCACAAGTGATCCACCTCCTCGCCCACTAGCTCCTGCAAAAAATGATCATATTCCTTTCCATCAACAACACCGAAAAACTTTCCATACAGCATATCATCCCTGCACCATACCCTTCTTTCTCCCTCCGAAGAACTTCTACCTCTCACACAATAAGGCCTTGCATGAAGGGGAATATCCAATCTCATTAGACTCCCTAAATGATCTCTGCCACAAGGACAGAGCAATGACCAGTAAAGCAGCAAACGATTACACATACACCTATGGAATCAAAGACGCCAAGATGACCATCTCTTCTAAACCATATCACAAGTATTCATACTCCAACGAACAATAATCGAACCTTAAGACTAGTATCTTAAAAGGTACTAAAAACTTCCAAATGCATGGGAGGGAACCAGTAAAACATTTTATAAACAAGCCAACAATAAATTTATGAAAACAATCAACAATTCTGTTAACAGTCGGAGGATCAGACTAAAATACAACGTTGCATTGAAAGCAGTATCAAAATGAGATAATTTGTATGAGTGACAAAAAAAGGTTACAGGAGCTGTTTCCCCCACCCAACACTCTTCCTAAAGCTTCATTGTTTTCCCATTTCCCACCCTAAATCAACAAAAAGGAGGCGAAAGTGTAAAGGCCTTGAGAAATGTCTTTCCAAAGGGATCAATTAACTAAATCATGTTATTCAAACCATCACGTTGAAGAAATTAAAACACAAATTGTAATTGTTTTACTCGAATATTCAAACCATCATTGCTTCTTGAAAATCCTAAATCACCCTTTGCTTAAAAATCAGTTAGAAGAATATAATTTAGATCAAGAAACAGCAAGAGTGTGGGATTATTACCAGAAAAATAAAACCAACAGTTGCGAGAATCACTTGCAGTGTTTCATCCATGATTCCAGAAAAGCCTTCATCCTCTGATCCACCAGAGCCACCTAAACCATCACCACCACCGCTGCCGCCACCGCCACTTCCTTTGCCACCTCTGCCCCCGCCTTTCTCTTCAAAGAATTCGTTCTTTTCAATCTGCTGACGTAGCACATCCTCTATTGACCCTTCCTTTTTGAAATTACCCATTGCTTTCTCAAGAGCCTTCCAGGGGGAACCCTGTTTGCATTAAGAAGTGCAGTGAGAATATAGTGTCAGGGGTGCATTTGCATGCTTACAACTTGCCGAAGTTAAAGCATGCCTTCTCTTTTATAATTAGGGCCCATATTTTCGTATATATGCCATAAAATAAATAACAGTTCATCCCCCATGCCCACACACCAGTTACTCTATAAACTTAAGTTTGTTTAGCAAAAAACGAAAAAAAAATCATGATAAATTCAGTAAAAATGCATATAAAGCATAATCTCAACTAAATGAGCAAGGAGCACACAAAAACTTGTGTGTCTGTGTCTGACCTAGTCGAGTATATATGTTTGTTTACTTGAAGACTCAAAGGCAGTTGAATATAGAGAAACAATCAAGATTCATGCATCAAACTACTTGCAAATTTGAAGAATAAATGCCATCACTGCTCTCTGAACTTAGAGTATGTACCATACGTCTTTGAACTTCAAAAGATCACGTTTATGATTTAATCCCATGAAGTAACTTAAGGTCTACATGGCTAATCATGCACAAAACTACTTGCATTCAATGAGGCACCTGAAAGGCACAAAATTGACCCCAAGCAGAAGAACACATCAATCTCTACAAGAAAGCACCGGAATCTCAAAAATTTAGGTGGGGCAGATCAAATGGTTCCTAAGGGACATTCGAACCAAAATCAATATGGAAAGGCAGAAACTTTGAAGACAGTTAGTTAATCGCATGAAATTACCATTACATTTAAAGTAGGAACACAGTCCAAGCATAAAGGTCTCTTACCTCATTACCACTGTCATTCTTTCCCTCGCCACCCAATAAGCAGACAGGTGCAGATCGGTGGTACTTAGATACAACCCTGCACTGCTGGTTCTTCAGTACAGCCACACATTGTTGCTGAATTCGTGCATTATGTTTTGGTTTCCATGAAGCTCCAACGAGATATTTAGCACGGTTTGGAAGAAAATACAGATTAGAAGAGAGACGGAGAGATTGAGATGGGTTCCTGAAATAGTTGCTAGGTTGGCAGGATGTTATCTGAACGGTGTTCATCCTCGGAAAATAACCTCCGGGTGCCTTGTAACTCTCACATGAAGCTTCAAACACCTAAACTAACATTCTTCAAGTTCCATTGAACAATTAGCTTATATGAATTTATCGAAAAATTTGAAAACTAATTTAAGAACTGGATAGTATAACATGCCCAATTACATAATAACCAGAAACAATGCAACAAAACCAACTAAAATTCAAAATAACCACTGCATTGTCCAATGCCCATTCTATCAACACAACCAAATATATGAGAAATAAATCCCAAATTATGACAGAAAACCGCAAAGGGTCCTAACAATTCAGGAAAGAAAAAGGTGGGTTTCATGGGTTCTGAATCCAAGCAAAAAAAATTGGAACCACATGAATTCACCAAAAAGCAAACAAATTTAATGAAAAATTTGAAGACTTTCAAATTACTTTCAAAAACAGGAAAAATAGAGAGCAAAATTTATGACATTAATCGCTATAAACACAAAAAGCTGAGAGGAAGATATTATACCCTGCTGCGTGGAGTTGTAAATTGTGGTGGAGGAGGAACACAAAGGAGGAGAGGTCACTGCCTCCTTCCTTCTCAACCCTTCTTTTGCCGATGATGAGGCTTTTCGGGCCGCAGTTTGGATAATACGCGGGTTCAAGGGTTTTTGGATTTTTCAGTGCGTCACACCAGACGAATGGATATGTGTTAAATAGTTAATAATTTAAAAATTAAAATTTTTTACTATTTGTATAAAAAAACATAAGATACTATTTGTGTTCACGTCACCATTAAAAATTTCTACTACGGTCGGTTGCGATGTAATTTTCAGAGCCCAGCCCATTTAAAAGAATTAAAAATTTTGTCTTCTATCTCATCATCTTTTTTTTGTATTTAAATATAGGACCTATCCCAAATTAATGACATACTTTGACAAAAATAATAATAATGACATACTAATCTTTTGTTTATGCCGCTCTTATCACATGAGGTGGTACCATATTTTTGAACCCAAATCAAATGGTATGTAAAAACCAAGGATTTAAATATCGGTAATATCGGAAATATCGGTAGTCGGAAAACACGGAAATATCGACGGAAATATCGATAAAATATCGATATCGATAAAAATTACATGGAAACCACGGAAATTGTAAGAAAAACTTGGAAATTTTTATTGAAACTTTGTAGGATGTTTATTTAGTCAATTATCTATTAGTTTTGTAAACACGAAAATTTCCCGAAGGAACAAGAACACGTGTACAAAATAATATTTGTTATTTGATGAATTTTGGGGTTACAATCTCTATTTGTTCCTCTGATTCTATCCTCGTAAGATATGGGTTTCTTGATGGGCTGTTGATCCAAAGGGCCGTTGGGCTTGATCCTTGGATGAACAGTGATGTGGATTTGATGATGTTGATCTGAAGGGGCTGTTTGGCGCTTTGATTCTTGGGATGAGCAGTGATGATCTTCAGATGTTTGATGACGAATGTAGAATGATGAACGATGGATGAACTTCAAGGGGCTTTGAGCTTGATTCTTGAAGGATGAATGTATTGATTCCAAGGGGCCGTCGGGGCTTGATCTTGAAGAAGATGGATGAACGATGAACGATGAACGATGAATGGATCTTCAAGGGCTTCTGGACTTGATCTTGAAGAACAGTTGCGCTGATCCAAGGAGCCGTTGGGGCTTGATCTTGGGATGGATGAGCGTTTCTTCAAGGGCCGTTGGGGCTTGATCTCGAAGAACGATGAACGAAGAACGAAGAACGAAGAACGACCTTCAGAGAATTCTCTTCCAATTTGGGAGTAGAGAAATGTATTTGTGAATTGGTGAATTGAAATGAATGAAATTGGCTTCTATTTATAGAATTTTCCAAGGCCTAATTTTGAATATAATATTCCAGATGAAATAAGCCGTCTCTGCCAGGTGTTGACACGTGTCCTGTTTGACAGCTTTTTAACTCTTTTCGAATTTTCGTCGAATCATACAATATGTATACAATTTATGTAATACATGAGTGTTAAAATTTTGACCATTGGTCAACATTTTATTTATTGAAATTTCACTGTCTACAAATGCCCCCACTTCAAGGCGTGTCGTATACATGTGTTTGTCATATGCAGGAGATGCGTCTTGAAGTTTCCTTACTGTAGACGTCGATCCGAGGGCCGTCGAGGCTTGATCTTGGATTGGGCTGGGGTCTCCTTCAAGTGCCGTTGAGGCTTGATCTTGAATTGGGCTGAGACTATTTTCAATTTTGCTAGGACGAATCGGCACGTGTTTTTGTTGTGCTTGGTGACTTTCCACAGACTTCATCTTGAACAGGTTTTTTTATTCAAGGGTGACAGGCACTTGATCTTGAATCGGGTCTTGATTTTCTCCAAGGGCCGTTGGTGGCTTGATCTTGAAGGTTGATTCAAGGGTGTTGGATACTTGATCTTGAATCGGGTCTTGATTTTCTCCAAGGGCCGTTGGTGGCTTGATCTTGAAGGTTGATTCAAGGGTGTTGGACACTTGATCTTGATCTCGGTGGTTCTGAAGCTTAAAGCACCGCAAATCAATTGTAGAAGGAGATTTCTGACGTTGTTTCTCAAGTTGGTTATCCCACTCGGTACTTCCTCAGCTTAGTTGAGGACGAATCAGCACGTTGTCTCTACGTGCTTCAAGTACTCCGGTCTCCATGCAGACGTGCATCTTCTTTTGCAGTATTTTTCCTCTAATGCAAAAATTCCCATGAAAGCAATTGGAGATGCCGCTCCAAAACTTTCAATGTGGAGATTAGCTATGCTGCAAGCGATCCTCAGCTTAGTTGAGGATGAATCAGCACGTTGTCTCCACATGCTTCAAGTAGTCCGGTCTCCACGCAGGTGTGGCATCTTCTTGAACTCTTGGATCAACCCAGACTTATCTGCTCTTTGAAGCAACTCAGACTCCTCCTGCTTCGTCTGTGAGGTACTTTTGCTTTTGAAGAAGCACCTCTGCACAGGTTTATTTTTGAAGTGGGCTGGGAAGGGTCTGAGATGAGTACTCGAGAGCAAGACTAGGTAAGCAATCAGGATCTCACTTTCTCCACGTTCCTCAGATGAAGGTGAGGAGAAAGCGTAATATGAGATACTTTTGCTTTAAACCTTTTTAATATGAAATACTTTTGCTCTAGATGATTTGTTTTCTGGGGTGTTCCAAGGGATGAAGAATACTGAGTGACTCGAAAGGTTTCTTTGAGAATACATTCTCGGAGATGAAGAGATGAAGAGAGGGTGTGCTTTGGCTGTGGAAGGCGAAGGTTGGACTTATAAAAATTTTTTTTTTTTTTTTTTTTTCACAACCGGTACTATTCCTTCACTATTTGTCGGCAGCCGGTGGATGGATGAACAGTACCCGTTACGCGCTTTCTGACACAGCCGTCCGTAATTTCCGCGAAGCTGACTGCGCATGCGACGAGTGACGACACGTCTGGAATGATGATCTTTTGAAAACCGGGGTTCAAATCCGGGTTCGGCTCGTGGTTTTCGCGACGCTCCAAACGAGTGATGACAAACTGGAAAAGCTGATGCCACGTGATTTCTGAGTCAAGCCCAGCTTTTGATAGAGGAACGGCTCTTTTGAGACAGACAGGACTCCGGCCTTCGAGAAAGGAGTGTCACTCTTTGATTTGCGAGAGGAGCGCTTCTTCGATCTCTGAGGAGCGCTTCTTCATTTTCTTCTTTTTATAGAGGCGCGAATTTTTTGTTTCACCTCACACTTGAACTTTCTTCTGTATTTCTGCACTCTTATTCCTTCCGCTCTCTTCTTGCACTTCTGCAATTTTAATCTTTCCGATCTCTTCTTCCTCAACACTTTCTGAAAATGTCTTGCCCTTCCGACCGTCGCCTTAACTTGAACGTCGGAGATGATGATGACTTGTCTTCTCCAGACAACTTGTGGCGTCCGTCCTTTATATCCCCCAATGGTCCTCTTACAGTCGGGGACACAATGATGAGGAATGAAATAACCGCTACGGTGATAGCCAGAAATCTGCTCACTCCAAGGGACAATAGGATGCTATCCAGGCGGTCAGACGAGTTGGCTGTTCAGGAATCTCTGGCCCTCAGCGTCCAAAGTGCAGGCTCAGTTTCAAACATGGGCCAGCGCCTTCTTGCCCGGTCTCGTCAGGTGGAGTCGCTGATGGCTGAGGTGGCTAGTCTCCGGCAAGAAGTCAGAAGTCTCAGGCACGAGAACAAGGAGTTGCACCTGCTTGCAACTAGTTACTCGTCCAGCATGAAGAGGAAGCTGGACCAGCTGCAGGAGTCGGACGGTCGGATCCAGAGTGACCATGAAAGGTTCATGGCGTTACTCCCGAGGTTTATGTTGCCTTCGTCCTCTGGAGTTGCACCAAGCGTTCCGGCTCCGGAGATTCCAACTCTGGCTCTTCGTCTTCCCGGAGCTCCGTCGACTTCTGAGGCACCACCTGATCGTCCTTGAATATTTCCTGCTTGTAATTTTGATTTGACTTTTTTTTTTTTTGTGGCATGTAGAGTGCCAATTTGTGTAATTTTCCAGAGAAATAAATAAAAAATGGACTTTTATCGCTTTTCTCTCTTCTCTCTTTTTTGCTACACATATACAATATACATAAATATGTATATACGTCATATGCATACACATGCATTTTCAAAACTTTTTTTTTTTTTTTTTTTTTTTTTTTCGGACATATGGGCCTTCCCTCCACATAATATTCCAGCCCACCATTTTGGGCTTGCTGACATTTTTTTTTTTTTTTTTTTTTTTTCTGGTGCAATCTGCACCATTTCAAACCCCCCCTTTTTTTTATTTTTTTTATTTTTTTATATACATATATTAATATACTTTTCATGGTGAGTGCACCACTAAAAGAAAAAAAATTTATATATTTATATTTTTTATATTTTCTTGTCAACTTTCGGCAGATGCACACCCAAAACCTTTTATATATGTATATTTTTTTTTATTTTTTTTATTTCTTTATATATATATATTTTTTAATGATGCACTTACTTTTTTTATATATTTTTTTATTTTTTAGTGCTGCACTATATATATTTTATTTTTTATTTTTTTATTTTTTTATTTTCTTGTTACCCTACTATCAATATTTTATTCTTTTATAAATCCTATATATATGTGTGTGTGTGCTGAAGACGAAGACAAGCAAGCATTTACAGATGTGGAGTGTTTGACCATTGAGGGGTAAAACACACACTGTAACTTTTTGTTTTCGTTTTTTTTTTTTTTTTTTTGGGCCTGGGCCTGGGCCTTTGGCTCATATTTGGGCCGGTTTTTTTTTTGGGCCTGGGCCTTTGGCTCATATTTGGGCCGGTTTTTTTTTTTTTTTTTTTTCAAAAACTTTTTTTTTTTTTTTTCTTTTGGGCCTGGGCCTTTGGCTCATATTTGGGCCGGTTTTTTTTGTTTTTTTTTTTTTTTTCAAAAACTTTTTTTTTTTTTTTTTTTTTTTGGGCCTGGGCCTTTGGCTCATATTTGGGCCGGTTTTTTTTTTTTTTTTTTTTTTTAGCCGCATACATATATGCATGTATAACATAATGTGCGTACCCCCCACTGATGGACTTCTTTGTTTGTGATGTCAGGGATTACGTAAACAATTTTGTGGAGGCATGTCATGACGTTGGGACCCCTATGAAGCTTTTGGAGGTGGAGTGAACGACTGTGTACTTTGTGCTCTTTGCTGCCAAGTGCTTGCGCGAGAGACTGCGCCGGAGTTCCGCCGTGTAGTGCCTTTTGATCACAGTTTTCCCTCGGTTGGTGCGCTGCCGTGTGGGGCTGTACAAGAGGCTGCACTGGGGCTTCGTTGCGTATTGTCTTTTGGTCGCAATTTTCCCTCAGTGGTGGTGTTGCCGTGCGGTGCAAGAAACTGCTTGCGTAGTTGCTGCGGGGTTGCGTAGTGTGACTGCGTGACATTTTGTCTTCTTTGCTACCGTAACGTGCCTTGACGGACCGTCTTGTAGCTGCCCTTTTTACCGTGCTCACTGCCCTGCCGTCGCTGCTTTATTTACCGCACGCCATTGTACTGTCCGCCGTCCTGCTGAAGTCTTGTGGCTGACTCTTCGTTGCGGTCATGGTATTTTTCAGGTGTTTTAAGGGGGGTACCCTTACTGTTCTTGCAAAGGAAGGCGATTCCCAAGATAGCGGAACGACGTTGAAGCTTTATCCGCCACTGACTGGCCCTAAGGCGCTTGTCCTTCCCGCTAAAGACAACTCAATGCATATTAAGTCATGGTCTTCTGAAGCAGCTTGGGAGGTGGTGAACTCCATTCGATCTAATGCAAAGAAAAGGGCGTGTCCATCGAGGATTCTTATTTTGAACTCTTCGCACCATGTTTATGACAACCCTCCGGTTGTGTTTGATCTTCTTGGCGATCGTATCCGCAACGGAGCCGTGTCTTGGAGTGGTACCCTGTCGACCACTGGAGGAGCTGCTTTTGTTGATTTTTATTGGGAATGGCTTGAAGATGTCTTGAGCCGTTCCAAGGATGTGCTTACCAAAACGGGCCTTTACCACGCTGTATACGCATCTTTGTTCAGTTATGATCGCCAACCCTCCGTCATTCGTGAATTCTTCGAGCATTGGTGTTCAGCAACCAACACACTTCACACAGCTCGAGGGGAGATGTCTCTCTCTCTTCGAGATCTTCACAAGATAGGGGGCTTGCCAATCCAGGGAAAGTTTTACGACGAAGTTGTCCCTAGCGTGGAGGAGTTTTCTTGTCGCAATAGTCGAGGATTGCCTGCGAGCTGTCGCCATTTGTTTTGGGCATATCACAAGCTTTCCCAAGAGGCTCCGGGCAAGTCAGGCGTGAAGATTTCTTCATGGATCCGGTTTTGGTATTGGGATGCTATGAAGTATAAGAGGCCTTCGAAGAAAAGCGGTCGCAATAAGACGACCAGGCCTAAGGGAGACTCAGATCCATCAGGCGTCATTGGTCCAGTTGGGCGCCGTACCCCTACTGAGTTGAGGACGTTTGAAGACCTTGGTGTGTCGTCAGAGCACTTGGAGGAATCTTACTTAGCCGTTTTTTTAGCTTGTTGGCTTTGTAAATTTGTTTTCCCTAAAGATGACGTCAACTTCGTCCGTCCCGGAGTTTTTAAAGTTGCCAGCAAGATGGCTGCAGGCGAATCTTTTAGTCTTGCTATCCCGGTTTTAGCCAATATTTACAACGGTTTGAGTGTTGTTTCAAACTTGGCAAGCACTGAAGACCGTGCTGCGGTACTTCCCTACCACTATGTGTATGGGTGGTTGGGTGAATACTTTAACACTCATTTTTCTTCATCGACTTCAGTGAAATTGGGGCCCTTAATGACGAAGTATTCCGGTGTGCTTTCTGCGAAGGGTCTTGATGATTCACAGGCGCGAGCGCTGTTTGAAAGTTGTGAAGGTTCGAGGATGGATCGTTTGGCAAGAGTCGGCTTGACGCGGCAAGTCATCGTGGATGATTCAGACCTTCGCTCCTCAGACTTGTCTTATTTTATAAGCCTTCGCTCGGCGTATGTTTCTTTGCGGCAAGAAGACCGATGCATTATTCAACCGTATAATCCCCACCGTTTTAGTAGGCAATTTGGTTTTGTCCAAACTGTTCCGGGTAGGCTGAAGGAAAGAGACCAATCGAAATCTTTGCAAAATATGTATATGCATTGGGAGTCTTGTACCCGTGCATGCACAAATGCTTCTATCACCCTGCCAGTTAAAGACGAGTTCAAGAATAATTCTGTGACTCGTGCTTACGCAAATTGGTGGTTGAAGGCACATCATGAGAATTTGGGGATGGCAAGTGACACTAATTCTTCCCATTCTCACCATAAGGCATCGAAGGAGGGTTGCTCTTCAGTTCCTCCACAGCTGGTACCTTTTGATTGTGCGAGTGTGACTCCCTTGCAAGATAACCCTGTGGTTCCAGCCCGTCAGCGCTCACGCTTGCTTCCTTCTCATTTGGATGCTTCTGAAGAGGCGGGTGACGAAGTCGGTTCGCATGAGGATGGACTTGCTTCGCGGCTGCGTCAGCAGGCTTTAAACAAGCGACCACTTGAGGTTTCTCGGGTTGATAGCGACGTTAACTTTCGTCATAAGAAAAAAAAGGCGTTTAGGCTTTCTCAAACTGATGGCCGTTTGTTATTCGAGAGAGATGTATGTATTTTTTTTTTCTTTTATGATTTCTTCTCTTTATTTTAGCTTTTGTTTCTAACATTTTTGTTTGTCCTTCTTAGGTTGGGCCTTCTATGCCGGTCGGAGGCAGTCTATCCGCAGATGAGGGGATCAGGGATCTTCCTGGTGCTGAGCTTACTCAAAATCCGTCGAGCCTCCCAAGCTTGCCGCGTGTTGGTGAACGCGTACAAGAGTCTGCTATGCGTCCGGTACCCTTGCCAGCTAATTCTGAGATTTCTTTGAGGGGGCCAAACCTTAGCGGTACTGAGCAGCTCATTCATCGTATTAGTCTCCGTGCGGCCATGGATATCAAGGGCCATATTGACAGTAGGATCTCAAAGTGCCCGCTGGAAGACCTTGCGTTGCTCCGTGAGGATTTGTCAAAGTTTGTTTCTGTAATTGACAACCTCAACGTTGATTCTTCGACCTTGAAGGCCAAAATTGCCGAACTTATGGCCGCCTCGACTGAGTATTCCTCCTTGCGTGCGACCTCTTTGGAGAAATTGGATCCGGATGTTAGGGCTCAGCAACTTGCGACAATAGATTCCTCGCTAGCTCGAGTCCGATCTTCTCAGCAAGCTGTTTTGGGAGTTCATCAGACTGTAGAGACTTCTTTAGCTTCCGTCCGAACGCGTCTTGATGCATTAGTGCGAGAGCGAGAGCGGTTGGAGGCCGAATCGTCTCATCTAGAAAGAGTGCTCGCGGAGCACCAAGAAAAGATTTCTCATCTAGAGCAAGAGAAGGGCATGGCTATGGAATCGCCTATTTTGTCTCCTACTGAGGTCGAGTCTTTGAAGAATTTGGAGGACTTACTTGAGGATCGCCTTCGTAGTTTTAGAAACATAACTTTTGAGTAGTGTCTTTCCTTTTCCCTTTTTTGTAACAAGGCTTTATAGCCAACATTTTCCTTTTAAAGTATTTTTGTTCTTGAATTTGCCCCTTTTTTTTTTTCAAAGTGTTTGTGTTTTTGTTGATGATGTGACTGTACTTGAAGTTTTGAAGTTTCAAGTTGCCTACGTACCCTCGGTTTAAGGAGGGATCAAGTCATCACGTAGTTCAAATGAATGATGGATTTTTTTTTTATATGGTGATTTTGATGATGATTTTGCCGTACACAGTTTATGCTCTTGCGGGCCAGGAGCGTGGCTCCTTCTCACGCGTAGTACCGCTTCAAGAATTTGCCGTTTATGGGGCCAATCCTCAAGCCATCTTCTTCCACGATCATGTAAGCACCGTTTGTGTAGACTTCTTGTACTACGTAAGGCCCATCCCATTTCGAGGTGAATTTGCTTTTCGTCTTGTGTGTCATGATGATAGGCCTACGTAATGCAAGGACGAGGTCTCCTACTTGAAATGACCTTGGGCGAACTTTTTTGTTGAAGGCTTTGGACAATCGTGCTTGATAACACTCCAAGTGCTGCTGAGCTTCGAGCCTCTTATCGTCTAGTGCTTCCAACTCTTGGAGACGCAACTTTGCATTCTCTTCGTCGGTCAGTCCTTCTTGTATTGCCATCCTCAGCGATGGAATTTGGCTTTCCAGCGGCAAAACCGCCTCTACGCCATACACGAGCGAATATGGTGTAGCTTGAGTAGGCGTCCGGTGCGTCGTCCTGTATGCCCAAAGTGCTTCGCTCATTCTTTCGTGCCAGTCTTTCTTGCTCCTACCAACGATCTTTCTCAAAAGATTGCATAGAGTTTTGTTGAATGCTTCTGCGAGACCATTAGCTGGGGCGTGATACATGGAAGACTTATGTTGTTTGAATTTGTATTTCTTACAGAGTTCGTCCATGAGTCGGTTGGAGAATTGCTTTCCATTGTCCGTAATGATGTAGCGAGGCACACCATATCGGTGGATGATATGCTCTTTGATAAAACGGACGACAGTTTCTTTCTTAACTTCTCTCAGGGGTATGGCTTCAGCCCACTTGGAGAAGTAATCTGTTGCAGCCAGGATGTAAGCTTCTCCTGCAGATGACTTTGGTGCGATCGGTCCCACGAACGGCCACGAAGCAACTGTAGGGTGCAATGGTTCAGGCGGTTGATGTATGAAGTTGGCATGGAACTGGCAGGCTTGGCACCTTTTGGCGTATTCCATACAATCCCTCACCATGCTTGGCCAATAGTAGCCCATTCTTTTAAGCTGGAAATGTAGTTTTGGCCCCGACTGATGTGCTCCACATATACCTGAATGCGCTTCCTCCATGGCTTGACTGGCTTCTTCTTCACCTAAGCATCTCAAAAGTACTCCTTCAAAAGAGCGTCGGTAAAGTGTTCCTTTGTAGTAGAGGAAGCGATGTGCTCGTCGACGTATCTCAGAGCGGTGTCTGGTATCATCTGGAAGCCTTCCTTGTTCCAAGTAGTCGATCAACGGCTGTCTCCATTCTTCTGTGTTGACTAGGAGTACTGAGATGATGTTTGTGTTATCTAGCAGTATTTCGGCGGCAAGTGGAATTACCCATCTTTGGCAAACTGGCACGTTTGCGACTTCTCCTTCTCCTAGTGTCATGCTGGAGGCTAGGTTGGCGAGAGCATCTGCCATTTGATTTTCTTTTCTTGGCACATGTTCTAGTGTCACCATCTCGAACTTTTGCAGCAACTGAGTTGCTAGTCGGAAGTAGGGGACCAGATCATCTTTCCTCACCTCATACTCGGTCAGGAGTTGATTGATTATGAGCTTCGAGTCGCCATATACCTCAAGGGCTGTGATTCCTATATTGGTTGCCATTTGGAGGCCGATGATCAATGCTTGGTACTCAGCGACGTTGTTAGAGCATAGTTCGCTCAGTTGGAAGGAATAAGGCAGTATTTGTCTTTGTGGTGACATGAATATCACTCCTGCCCCCGCTCCATCTGTTCGGGCGGATCCGTCGAAGAACATCGTCCATGTTGGGAAGACATCGATGTAAAACACCTCCTCGTCAGGCAAGTCGTCTGAGATTTCCCAATCAGCTGGGATCGGGTGATCGGCAAGGAAGTCTGCCAGTGCCTGTCCTTTAACGGCTTTAGCTGGAACGTAGATGATCTCGTGTTGATTGAGAAGCAACGCCCATTTAGCTAGTCGCCCTGTCAGAACTAGTTTGGTCATGACGTATTTAACCGGGTCAGCTCTAGCAATCAAGTGGATGGTGTAAGCCTGCATGTAATGCCTAAGCTTCTGGATGGCAAACACCAAAGCGAGGCACATCTTTTCTATCGGGGAATAGTTTAACTCAGCACCGGTGAGAGTTCGACTGAGGTAGTAGAGCGCTCCTTCTTTCTGGGATTCATTTTCTTGTGCCAAGAGTGCCCCTACTGATCTTTCTTGAGCGGCAATATACAATATGAGCGGCTTTCCGGGCATGGGTGCCCTCAAGACAGGTGGACTTGACAAATACTTCTTTATGCTCTTAAAGGCATTGTGGCATGCTTTGTCCCATACAAACGGAACATCCTTCTTCATGAGTCGGCTAAACGGTTGACAGCGCCCTGCTAGATTGGATATAAATCGTCTAATGAAGGCGAGTCGTCCTTGCAGACTTTTCAGTTCGTGTAAATTTCTTGGCTCGGGCATGCTTTGAATGGCTTTGATTTTTGATTGGTCCACTTCGATGCCACGGTGCTTGACAATGAAGCCGAGGAATTTTCCGGAGGTGACACCAAATGCGCATTTCATAGGGTTCATCTTGAGGTTGTACTTTTGCAGTCTTTTGAACACCATTCGCAAATCCTTCAAGTGGTCTGATTTTCTTTTTGTTTTGACCACCACATCGTCCACGTAACATTCTACATTTTTGTGTAGCATGTCATCGAAGATTTTTTGCATTGCACGCTGATATGTAGCTCCAGCATTCTTTAGAGCGAATGGCATTACTTTGTAGCAGTATATACCCTTTGGGGTGCGAAAGGCCGTTAGTTCCTCATCCTCGGGAGCCATGCGAATTTGATTGTATCCAGATGAGCCATCCATGAATGATAGTGCCTCGTGGCCAGTGGTTGCATCCACCATGATTTCGATGATTGGCAAAGGAAAATCATCCTTCGGACATGCATCGTTGAGGTCTAGGAAGTCCACGCAAACACGTATCTGTCCTGATTTCTTGAGGACGATAACGACGTTAGAGATCCATTTTGGGTATTGCACCTCTCGAATGAAGCCTGCTTCAATTAGCTTGTCAATTTCAGCCTCAATCTGTGGGATGAGCTCGGATCGATAGCGCCTTTGAGTTTGCTTTATCGGTCGCGATCCAGGCTTGACTGCAAGGTGATGTACAGCGATGGTAGGGTCAAGGCCGGGCATTTCTTTGTATGTCCAAGCGAAGACGTCTTTATACTCCAACAGTAGTTGGTAATACTCCTCTGCCTCGTCTGCACTTAGCAGTGCGCTTACGAAGATAGGCTTTGGTTCCTCGCTTGTGCCTAAGTTGATTTCTTTGAGATCATCTACCGTGGCTTGCCCCCCGTCTTCGAGCTGTGGTGGTGCAGCAGTGACATCTTCCTCAAGGATCTCGTCTTTTTCGCCTTCTTGGACTGTGATGTGGAAGACGTCTTGGACTTCCTCTTCAGTGTCGTCCTTTTGGACTTGCTGGCATGAGGTTTGTCCGGTATGGATGATGGTGCGCCTTCTTACTTTTAGTGGTCCATTTGTGTCAATCTCCAAGATTGCTTGACGCTTCATCCTTGAAGGAATTGAACTTTGAATATCGCCTTTTTCTGCTAGCCTGTCGGGCTTTTCTTCTTTTGGCGCTGTCTTCTTCCTTCTAGAAGGCTTTTTGTTGTCTTCCAGTCTTTCGGAAACTGACCGTTGCAAAGGCGAGCTAGCCGTGTTGCCTTGTTTCTTAGGTTTTGATAGCCTTTCAAAAACGGATTTTTGGGATGTTGGCGTGTTAAGCCTTTTGAAGACGGAGGTTCGGCTTTGACCACCAATGCGATGCAACGCCGATATTCTGGGTCTCGGGTGATTTATCCTATTGACGACCGGTATCCGAGGGGCGGTTTTAGGCTCTTCTTGTTTTTGTACAACGCTTACGCTGATGTGCTGAGTGCTAGCATTCTTCGCCTTGCTCGAAATCTTCACAGGTGCACTTGGTGTGAAGCCGATTCCTGCTTTGCCGTTGTCAACTCCATAACCATGCTCTTTCAGCCTCTTTTGAGTCTCGGTGAGGTCACGTTCCTTTTTGTTGACAGTATCTGAAACCTTCCTTCCGGGTTTTGAAGAGGGACTGAAGTTGTACCCAGCTTTTGACATGAGTTTGTAAGCGTTTGGATCGAAACCCTCTTCGGTCCTCTTGGTTGGGAGAAAGCTTGATTCTTCTCCCTTTGGCAGAGCTTTTATGAAACCTTGTGGTGGTCCTGCAATCTTGGTTCCGCCTAGCTGTGTTAGAGGTAGAATTGCATTCGCCCTGAGTAGTTCCACATCGTCCTTGCACTGTTGCATGTCGGCTTTGCTTGTCCCAGTTTCGAATGGTGTTTGACCCTTCTTTCTTCTTGACATTAGGATGTATCGGAAGACGGGCGTACTCGGTTCTTTTGAAGGCGTCTCACCCCCTTTTGCTGTCACGAGTTCGTCGTTGCTTGAAGATGGTGTGGCTTCCCCTCCTTGCTTTCTGGGAACGGATTGCCATTCTTGTTTCTTAGGCGTTGCTTTGCCTGTGGATTTTACCTCTCTCGGGAGAGCTTCGGGTATCATGTCCTCTTCCATGTAGAACTTGGCGTCCGCAAAGTGTGATTCGGCCTCGGTAAATGGCCTTGTATCGCCTCGAATCACCTTCACTCCTTCCCGGTAGAATTTTAAACATTGGTGAAGGGTAGACGGCACTACTCCATTCTCATGGATCCAAGGCCTTCCTAAGAGCAGGCCGTATGAAGTTCTTGCATCAATCACATGAAATATTGTGCTTGATTTGAGTTCACCGATGGTCATCTCCACTCGGATCATGCCTATCGCTCTTTGTCCTCCTTGGTCGAAACCTTGGATTAGCAGACGGCTTAGAGATAGTTCGTCTATTTTGATGCCAATTGCGGCCATCGTTGACTTTGGCATGATGTTTATGGCCGATCCGCCATCTACCAGCATGCGTTTGACTTTGCTCTCCCTTATGTACCCTGAGATGAAGAGAGGACGGTTGTGAGGTTTTGATCCCAGCAATAAATCTTCGTCAGTGAAGTTGATTGAGTCTTGGGCGGCGCAGCATGTGGTATATTCATATGACTGATGTTTTGAGCATTCATCCTTGTTTCCTTTCACCCCATGGTCATCGGGATTTGCTAAGGCCACTATCAGTGCTTTACGCGTCTCTTCGGGTAATCGCAATGCCTCCTCGATGCTTACGTGAGTCGGCAGACCTTCTTTGGTCATGAAGGTCTCTACTTCTTCAGCGGTGATCACTTCCCCTCTTGATGGTTCCTCTACCTCTATTACGTGACATGCAGCGACAGTGTACCTTTGGAAGAAGTCTTTTGGGAAGTATTCATGCAAGGACACGGGAATGCGTGGCTCTTGCTCCATAGGCTCCCCAGCGTATGTTGGCTTAGCAGCTCTTACGCTTCTTTTGGGTTTCCTATTATTGCGACGGCGGTGTCTTCTCCCATCTTCTACCTTTGGCCTCGCGGCCTGTGGCTTGGGTTTCTTTGACTTTTTGCGGGTCACCAAGGTCCACTCTTCATTATCTTCGGTCGGTGCATTTTGGTTGTTTGCCCCCAATGGTAGTAGTGCAGCAGGGGCTGCGTGACGATGGTCATGCATGACTTGAAGAGGCACAGGATCAAAGGACCCAAACACGATTGTTGTAGTGTGTGTTGCAACCGTGTCTTCCAAGTCGAGTTCAATTCTCCCTTGTTGCGCCAACTTCATGATGAGCTCCTTGAGGACAAAGCACTTGCCGACGGGATGGCTTACGATGC
The DNA here is from genome assembly GCA_963580275.1 of Crataegus laevigata. Lineage (NCBI taxonomy): Eukaryota > Viridiplantae > Streptophyta > Magnoliopsida > Rosales > Rosaceae > Crataegus > Crataegus laevigata. The sequence continues at coordinate 2,784,473 of OY756938.1, forward strand.
GATGGTACTTGCAGTACTTGGGATCGTCAACGCGATTCATCTCTTCCGGGCGCTTGCATTCAGGAAGCTCAATTACTTTCTTCTCCAACAGGTCGTCTAGCATCGGGGCCATGTCAGAGTCTGGGAATGGGTATGTTTTCTGCTCCAATTCCCTTAAGGTGTTTTTGTACCTGTCTTGGGTACGGGAGGGCTCACCTCTTTTTATCTCCTGTGCTTTGGTTTTAGAGGAGATTTTGACGGGTGCGGCTGAGGTCTTGCTGGGAGTAGCGGAGGTTTTGAGGGGAGTAGCGTTGACAGTAAATGCTTCCTTAGCGGGCTTCTTTCCATGATTATCCGCCTTCGGAGTAAACACCTTATCCCTCTTGAAGTCAGTGATCAGCTCTTTCTTCCCATGATTAGCGATACTCAGTTCCATGTCGTGGGAACGAGTTGCCAGCTCCTCAAATGTTCTTGGTTTTATGCCTTGGAGGATGTAATGTAACCCCCAGTGCATGCCTTGAACACACATCTCAATGGCGGAGGTTTCAGAAAGTCGATCTTTGCAATCCAGACTTAACGTACGCCATCTGTTGATGTAGTCAACAACCGGTTCGTCTTTCCATTGCTTAGTACTTGTTAGCTCTAGCATGCTAACGGTGCGGCGGGTGCTGTAGAAGCGGTTGAGGAATTCCCTTTCAAGCTGATCCCAGCTGTTGATAGACTCGGGCTCGAGGTCGGTGTACCAGTCAAAGGCGTTCCCCTTCAATGAGCGTACGAACTGTTTAACAAGATAGTCTCCTTCAGTTCCAGCATTGTTGCAGGTTTCAATGAAGTGGGCGACATGTTGCTTTGGGTTTCCCTTTCCATCGAATTGCATGAATTTCGGTGGCTGATATCCTCTCGGCATCTTCAAAGCATCAATCTTCCTGGAGTAGGGCTTTGAATACGACATGGAGGCATGCGAGCTCCCTTCATACTGCGCTTTGATGGTGTTAGCGATCATTTGTTGCAGCTGTTGGATAGACAGAGATCCCACGGGTGCTGCTGCCTGGTCTGGCTTCTCCTCGAATTCTTGTATCGGAGGTTCCTCCCCCTCATCGCCTCCTTCTTTTCTGTCGTTCTCCAATCGATTGACAAGCGCGGCGATTTGTAAGTCTTTTTCCTCCACCGTCTGTGTGAGTTTCGCAATTGCCTCATTCATTTGAGCCAGCTGCTCCTCGATTGAAGTCGCTCCGGTGGTCATGACTTGCATGGCCGTGCTGCTGTTTGAGTCGGCGTCAGAGAGCAGGGACTCGGAGTACTTCCCCAGGCTTTTCTCCCTTGGCGCCTTCAGCGAGGCTAGGGTGATCACAGGCTCATGCCTTGGGTGTTCTTGTTTCTCCAGCAAAGTTGATGCGGGGGTGGAAGATGCGGCCAAGAAAGCTCTTGCCTTGCTTCGAGTTACGACCTCTGAAATGCTCCTACCTGCAGCGAGGACGGTCTTGTTCTTCACATTGGGTGCGGGAACGGTTTGAGCCTTCCTTGATGCCATCTGTGCTTTTCTTTGCGGGTTTGAAGATAGAGATGAGAGGTAGAGAAAGTCCCACCGAGCGTGCCAAATTTGTAAACACGAAAATTTCCCGAAGGAACAAGAACACGTGTACAAAATAATATTTGTTATTTGATGAATTTTGGGGTTACAATCTCTATTTGTTCCTCTGATTCTATCCTCGTAAGATATGGGTTTCTTGATGGGCTGTTGATCCAAAGGGCCGTTGGGCTTGATCCTTGGATGAACAGTGATGTGGATTTGATGATGTTGATCTGAAGGGGCTGTTTGGCGCTTTGATTCTTGGGATGAGCAGTGATGATCTTCAGATGTTTGATGACGAATGTAGAATGATGAACGATGGATGAACTTCAAGGGGCTTTGAGCTTGATTCTTGAAGGATGAATGTATTGATTCCAAGGGGCCGTCGGGGCTTGATCTTGAAGAAGATGGATGAACGATGAACGATGAACGATGAATGGATCTTCAAGGGCTTCTGGACTTGATCTTGAAGAACAGTTGCGCTGATCCAAGGAGCCGTTGGGGCTTGATCTTGGGATGGATGAGCGTTTCTTCAAGGGCCGTTGGGGCTTGATCTCGAAGAACGATGAACGAAGAACGAAGAACGAAGAACGACCTTCAGAGAATTCTCTTCCAATTTGGGAGTAGAGAAATGTATTTGTGAATTGGTGAATTGAAATGAATGAAATTGGCTTCTATTTATAGAATTTTCCAAGGCCTAATTTTGAATATAATATTCCAGATGAAATAAGCCGTCTCTGCCAGGTGTTGACACGTGTCCTGTTTGACAGCTTTTTAACTCTTTTCGAATTTTCGTCGAATCATACAATATGTATACAATTTATGTAATACATGAGTGTTAAAATTTTGACCATTGGTCAACATTTTATTTATTGAAATTTCACTGTCTACAAGTTTATCACAAAAAATTGGAAGGAAATGATTGCATGATGGATTTAACTGATTTAAGTTGCTTATATAGCGAGCTGGCAAACATTGTGAGTGTAGAAAATATGTAGTAATTAATGAAAGAAGTTTAAACACACCATAATCATTTATATATAATGAATTAGTACAATATTTTACACTCATTTAAACAAGAGATTAAGCAATGTGAGCTGTTGCTCCGAACCAATAACAATTGCGCCGAACCAATTACAATAATTTATAAATAATGAATTAGTAAATAATTATTGAATAATATGTTATTTCTTATAAAAAAAACATACATATGTGAATGTTTTATGTACATATCTAATATGCTTGCATAAAAAAAAAATCTAATAATTTATAATTATATAACATTTATAATTATAACTTAAAACAAAGAGAGAAATGAATGTTTATCCAAAACCCTAATCAATGTTTAACGCGCTTGATTGAAACTTAGTAACTCATGTTCATCATAATTGAAAAGCAAATTAAGTGATCCAAACATGAAAGGGAGAAAGAATCCAGAAAAGCAAACATGAAAGAGGCGGTGCTCGTCGGAAAACTGGGTTTGGGGCCGAAGGTTTGGGCAATTTTCAAAGCTTTGTAACTTCTTTGTTTCTTAACCAAATTAAGTGATTCAAAAGCTAAAATGTAGTTAGGAATGTGGAGAAGAGGTTCATACCAAGTGAGGACCGAGTGTGGCCGGTGTTGACCGGAAAATGACCTGAAAGATGGCCAAACGACCACGGTTTATGAGTTCGGCCGGAATTCTACCCTAACTTTGAACGTCTATAACTTCTTCGTTTCTTAACCAAATTGAGTGATTCAAAAGCTAACATGTAGTTAGGAATGTGGATAAGAGGTTAATATCAAGTGAGGACCGAGTGGTGGCCGGTGTTGACCGGAAAATGACCTGAAAGATGGCCAAACGACCACGGTTTATGAGTTCGGCCGGAATTCTACCCTAACTTTGAACGTCCATAACTTCTTCGTTACTCAACCAAATTAAGTGATCCAAACATGAAAGTTGTAGTACTCGACGAGATGAAGAGATTGATACCCTGCACGCCGGCCAACTCGCCGTGGTTTGGCCGGAAAACCCCTCGAAAGGGGCGGTGCTGCCCAAACGGCCGGAATTCTACCCTAACTTTGAACGTCCATAACTTCTTCGTTACTCAACCAAATTAAGTGATCCAAACATGAAAGTTGTAGTACTCGACGAGATGAAGAGATTGATACCCTGCACGCCGGCTAAGTCGCCGTGGTTTGGCTGGAAACCCCCTCGAAAGTGGCGGTGGACGTTAGAAAACTGGGTTTGCTTCTAGGCTTCTACAAAGTGTCCCACATCGGCTGTGGGAAAGAAAGTGATGCTAACTGGCCTATATAAATACACCATTACAGCCTAGAGTAAGGTGTGCCTTGGCCTTTTGGCTGAGATCCGATCTTGGCCATTTGGCTGAGATTTGGTGGAGTGTTTTAATTAGTTTAGTATCTGAGATGATATTAAATTAATTATTAAGTATTTTTTAAGTTTTATTTGGCAAAATACTGAGTCACGAGGAAGGCAATGAGTGGCCGGAGTTGTACGAGCTCCGGCCTTCTTCTTTGATTCGGTTTTTTTTGCCGATATCGCGATATTTTAACGAAAATTATGTGGATAGTAAAAAAAATATCGTTGGGGGAAAAAAACGATATTATCGGCGATATTTCGCCGATAATATCGATATTTAAATCCATGGTAAAAACTGAGTTAGAGGCCCCAAGAAATGCATATATAAAAAGAGTACATTTTTGCTCCTCCGCACAAAGTGGTGATAACGCTCACCGCTTAAAAATAGGTTTAAATGTTAAAATGGTTTATGTTTTTTAATCTATCGGCCAATTTAGTCCATCTGTTTTCAATATGGCCCAATTGATTCCTGTGTTTACATTTGTTAGCCAATTCAAGACATTCTATTAAATGAACATTAAAATCGACACGTGTCAAGTATGTGAAAGGAAAAAAAACATAATTTTATGTACACCCACTAAACAAAGGGAGTATTTTTGCTCACTATTATAAACTATGGTGTATGCTCACCATACACCTTATTATTTGACACGGGTCATTTTCAACTAACTATGATTAACTTTAATATTAAATGTTCCTTTTCTAATTTTGAAAAAAAATTAACTATGGTTAAGTGAAAGGATACATGTCAGATGATAAGATGTATGGTGAGCATACACCATAGTTCATGGTGGTGAGCAAAAATGCACCCCTAAACAAATATGATGCCTATCTTTAAAAATTGATGCTTTGTTCAATTCACCTGGGTATTATGCGATTAAGGACATGTCAATTTTAACTGTCTTTTAACGGAATGTATTGAATTAGCCAACGGATGTAAACACAGAAACCAATTTGGCCAAATTGAAAATACGAGAACTAAATTAACTGATAGAGTAAAACACAGGAACCATTTTAACGTTACACATTACGGCCTACTGAGTAATAGTTTATGAGGCCTAAATAAAATTTGAAAGCCTAAAAGGAAAAGCCCAAATGTTTGCCACCCCACCCCCAAACATGTAAGACCCTCTGTGGATCTGTACGACTGTTTAACTGTGGGTTTTCTGGGTTTTGGTGTTTGGAATTGGTGGCTTCTCCTCGAGTCTCTTCCCAGCAGCAATAGCAGGTGAATTTCTGTTTTTCTATTTTCTTATTTTTTTTTTCGTTAATGGAATGTATATACATACATAAATCGATGTATAAACTATATATCGATGTATAAACCCTAGATGTTGAAGATGAATTAGGCGCCGTTTGGTTGCAGAGAAATGATGTAATAGTAGCGCTTTCGGTTTCTTAGCGTTTGGTTGATTTCTTAAGAAGTTTTCGTTTTTGTTTTTGATAGATTGAGCTAAATTAGAGGACAAGAACAATATAGAGAGTGGCATCACATTTAGAAAGGAGATTTAATTCGAGATTTGGAATTTATCCGTTTGGTTTTTATTCATTTGGATCAGATATATAATTTTCGTTATTACAAGTGATGTTACTACTTTAAGCTACGCTAAAGGGTCGTGGGGTTTGGGGGTGGGGTAGTGTTTGAATCCGCGACGCACTGTGTTGAAGAGGAAGACCCTAATCACCAGGGCAATCCATTGCTATCAGAATTATATTATTTAAGCAGGTTTCTTCCATTGGCCTAAAAAGCCAAGATTTTTCTGTATATATCTTACCCGTAAACCACTTGTTTGAAACTTTCATCAGCAGGGTAATCTCTCCTTGACATATACATCTGTCAGCTTGCTATGGCAACTGCAGAACCTGCCCCGCTTTTGGATATCTTAGGTACTGAAATCATATGTTTCATTTAGTAATAGGTAGCTAGCTGTGTCCTGTGTGTCTTATTTTCCTTTCACCTCTATCCCAGTTCGAGGACCAGAAGGATTCTCACTCTGGAATGGGCCCCCGTTTAGCAATGGGCAACCCGGCGTCAGGCTTGAAAATGTTTCTTGCACGAGTACCAAATTCAGTGAAGATGGATCGACGCTCATGGTGATAAAATCTGATTCAGTGATTAGCATATATGACTGTACCAGCTACAGGGAGATCAGATCTTTCCAAATCCCAAATGTTCTTGCAGCTGCCTTGTCCCCACGTGGAACTTATCTTCAAACGTTCCAAAAATTCTCAACCCCACAGGACAAGAATGTCACCTTATGGAGGACGGACACTGGTGATTCCGTTTATCATCAACACCAAAAGAACATGACAAAAGCTACATGGTGTGGTGCTCATTGTTTTACACTGTCTAATAATTCATGTTATAGAATTAGGTATATATGTCTTTTTGCTGTCATGTGAAATGTGTGATAATTGTAAAATTCTATGCTCTTCAGGCCCTCGATTAAATTCAGCTCTGATGAAGCTGTTGCCTGTCGACTGGTGACAAATGAGATACAATTTTTTGATGTTGGGGATTTCTCTAAAGCATTTATAAATCGGCTAAGAGTTCCTGGAGTGGCTGCTCTTGAGCTTTCTAAGGCACCTGGCTCCCATGTGGCAGCTTTTGTACCAGAATCCAAGGTAGAAACTTATGCCCTTTAGTTGATACTTGATTGTAGAGACTACTTTCAATTCAGAGTATTCATCTTTTTTGGAGTATCAAACATGGAAGGTTGCAGTATCAAGAAAACAGTGAAACTATGCTTTGTCTTCGGGTTGTGACGTTTGTCACATCAGTGGACGCAATATCATTCATTTCGCTGCAGTTATAGTCTCAACTTTTGTATACATAGCAATATGGCTGATATCTCACTTAATATCCTATACTTTTCCATCCTTTCATTTTTTTGGTTCAGCTTTTAAGTTCAGTTTTCTTTCTATGTAGGGGATTCCAGCCAGTATCCAGATATTTGCTTGTGGAAAAGATCCACAGAGTCAACCTGTTGCTCGACGAAGTTTCTTCCGATGTTCAACAGTACAACTGAACTGGAACAATGGCTCAACTGGACTTTTAGTTTTGGTGCAGTCAGATGTTGATAAAACCAATCAGAGTTACTATGGGGAATCAAAGCTCAATTACTTAACAACAGATGGGAGCCATGAAGGACTTGTACCTCTTCGTATGTTCCAACTTCAATAGTAAACTAAAATTAGTATTTAACTGCCTGCAGCCTAACTATCCTTGAGTATTTGGCAGGTAAAGAGGGGCCTGTTCATGATGTTCAGTGGTCACATTCTGGATCAGAATTTGCCGTAGTTTATGGCTGTATCCTTTTATTTCCCTTTTAGTTGTCTCGAAGAGAAAACTTAACAGGAAATATATTGAAGACTCAAAATGCTTAATACATATTGTTTGTGACGAAACTCAGCACACTCTTGAGTGTATAATGTCTATCAAAAAATTTAGCATATATGTATTTCATAGGCATCTGCATGAGGACTCTAGTGATCAGAATATTGAAGTGGATTTCACTCTAGGTTAAATTATTCTTGATGGATCAACATTATCTGGACATGTTAGCAGATATTTTGAGTAGGGCTCTACATATGCATCCCGTTTTCTAAAAAACATTTCATTCAACCTATACTGGTTATTTAGAATTATTGCAATAGCAAGAAGGGTTTAGTGCCATATTTTCCTTTTGTTCGGGTTTGAATGCTAATTTCTATGTGCATCTTTATTGTTATTTTATTTATTATTTTCAGCTTACCATGTACTGTAATCTTTTTCTAAATGCTCAGAGTTTGTTTGTTCCTTCAACGGTATTAGTTATGCCTGCAAAAGCTACCGTGTTTGACAAGAAGTGCAATCCTCTTCTTGAGCTTGGAACAGGCCCATACAATACTATCAGATGGAATCCAAAGGGAAAATGTATCCTTGACAATTGTGACTTGCTTCTTGAGAACATTAGTAATATGCTAGTTTTGAGTAAGTTCAGTAACTTGTTGACACATGGAAAATAATTAGCGAATGAAAGGGTGGAAAAGGTGACCAAGAACCTGGGAGCATATCATAACTAAAGAGAATATAATAAGTAATGCGGCATAACGTAAGATAATTATATTTCTTTCTCAGAGGAGATAAAACTGAGAGTATATTTGTAGCCTTAATTATCTGGTTTGCAGTTCTGTGTTTGGCTGGCTTTGGTAACTTGCCTGGTGATATGGTATGTTATTGATTTAGTACTGTTTGCTGTTTTGAACTTTTGAGATTGCAGTCCTCACCATATTTACATTTTATGCAAGAAATTCATTGTATGTTATTTTTACTAGTTTTCACCTTTATCTGGCCTGCCATAAAGACATCATATGTTCATTATGATTTCTTAAGTCGATTTGTCTTTTGTTTACCGCACAGGCATTTTGGGACTATATAGAGAAAAAACAGCTTGGGACAACTAGAGCTGAACTGTCTGTAACAAGTGAATGGTCTCCAGATGGACGTTATTTCATGACTGCGACAACAGCTCCTAGACTACAAGTTGACAATGGGTAAGTTTGCTATTACGTAGATTTTTGGGGTTTGAAGGAGCCAAGTATATAGTGCTGCACTTCATTAAACTGATTAAACGCACTAAAACAATTCTACCATTTGCCTATCTAGAATTTCTTTCATGTGTTTAACGGATTATCAATTTCCAAGTTGTGATTATCATACCGTATTCTTCTATCTACGGGCACAAAATTTGTTCATCTTCACGTTATGGACTACTATCACCTTCCCAGCCAAAAAAAGAAGTCTATTCTCACTTTTGTATCAATTTGAATTGTTTCATTTGAGAAAGCGGCTACGGCAGACTGAGCATATTCACTCATCTCTTGCATATTATGTTGGCGGTGTGCGCACATTCTTTCATGCCTATTCGATTGCATACTTAGTCTGCTGTTTCTACTTCAAAGAATCTTATTTACCAGTTAACCACTTCATATTCTTTTTCTCTGCATTGAAGGATTAAGATTTTCCACTACAACGGATCATTATTCTTCAAGAAGATGTTTGACAAGTTGTACCAGGTGAGTTTTGCACCTCCGTTGGGGATGAATTTTCCTACTTGTCTATAAATTTGGTAGCCTCAAAGAGGATCTAGCCTCCATTGGGGGTGCTCTTAAAATACAACTCTGTTATTTTGCTCACACCTGACTGACCTTTTCTTTTCTTTTGTGGCGCCAACTATTTGTTCAGGCTGATTGGAAACCAGAGTCACCAGACAGATATGGTGACATTGCCGAACTAGTCAAGTCCATTGAGTCATTAAAAGTTGTAGAAACGAAACCTCAAGGTTGCTCTTGCGTAGAATTCTCAAACTTAGTTGATTGTGGATTTGAATTTTACCTGTATGTTTTGTGGTTCGCTGAAAAACTTGGATAAATTTTTCAGGAGAAAGGTCAAAAAATTCTCAAACTTCTGTAAAAGCTAGCACTAGCAACCCTCCTGCACAAAAGCCAGCTGCATATCGGCCCCCACACGCTAAGGCTGCTGCTGCTGTTCAGGCTCAGGTATACATGACTTGTATTGGTTTCTATCTGTGTAAGTTGGTTTCTATTTGTATTGGTTTATTAATTTTTGTCGTAATGAACCATTTGTTTGATGCGATGCTGATGGCTTGGATGATTTTTTATTGGCAGCTGTTTGGAGAGAGCCCTACGGAGTAAGTAGTTGCATAATTTCTCTTGTTTCCTCTTTCCTTAATGGCTTAGATTTTCATATTCTTATGAAATGCTTGTTCGTGCTAATTTAATGAAGGACGTTGAGCAAGAATGCATTGCGAAACAAGAAGAAAAGGGAGAAGAAAAAGGCTGGTGAGGCTACCAGTGGGGCTTGATTGAACGCCGGATATCTGACCGAGCGATCCCTACGAACTTCGTCCAACAGGATCAGTTTACATAGAACTGGAGTCAGGTTTGAGGGGTGGATTTTACAGTTACCATCCTTACTCAGATCTGAGTGCGGATTTGTTCCTTAAGAGGGATTCTTCGTTTGTTGCCCACAAAATTTCCGAGTTCGTCATAGAATATCTGCAAGTACTAAATCAAAATTTCCGCGATTTGTGAAAACGCATAAAAATTTCAATGATGGAGAAAGCAAATCCTTGCATCATAATCCCTTGTACACACACATGTGCATAATACCTCAGGATCATAAAATGCGAACTAGCTAGTTGACTAAACACGCACATATTGATATATACACATGATTTATCTGAAACGGCAACACGAAAGTGAATCGTTGTTATTATTCACAGTGGTACCGCTCGATCATAATTAACATGCCAGGTTTATTGTTAAATGGAGCAGAGAGAAGGACAATACATAAGTAATTAAGCAAATAATTTTGAAGGCTAGCTATGGATTAGCAAATGTCAATCCAGAACCACTGAACCTCTCATCTATGATCTGATCCATACGTTTTGCCATGTCATCAGTGAAGAAGTTCTTCCAATCCCCGACTTGGCCTTTCCTGAAAAAGTCACTGTTCTCAACGACAAGATTGGCTTTAACAAAGTACTGTTGCGTCCTGGAGGTTTTATTTACCTCCAAGCTGCTCAGATTCTCAAAACTACAGAGCTTTATGATCTGCTGCACCACCCCTTTACTCTCCTCCTCCTCTGAAAATGGTTGACCCAAGAACTCAGCCAGTCTCTTCACGTTAGCAGATGGCTCCTTCCTGAGATCCTCATATTTTAAGAACAAAACTTGCTCTGGCATTTCCAAGCTTGCTTTCCAAAACCCCAGCACATGGTCCCAGTAGGGCCCGTATGGGCAGACTCCGCGGCAGAAAAGCTCAAATGCTTCTTCTATTGAGAAGGGTGCAAGTCCTGTGTTTACTGCTATTACTTTGCTCGCGAACTTCCAAAAAGAAACGAATACATCTTTAGGGTTGCGGCAAACGTAAACGAATTTTGACACACCATAAGCACTAGTAGAATTAGTCATAGATTTTGGTAACAAAGAGTGAGGCAGGTGGGTCGCAAAGAGTTGAGTAGTGCTTGTAGGCGGAACATAATTATTAATCATACCATCACCACCGTCATGATCAGGTGAGGTTACAGGACGGCTGTGATCATGGTTTCCAAGCATGTTATCCATCTCCAACAAAGGAAAACAGTCGTGGGGCCCAGTTGTGAGCAAGGGATGATGAGGAGAGGCAGCATCATAGAGGCTTCTGTTGAGTGTAGCAAACATGAGTGCTCTAAGCCACGTCGTACCTGATTTCGGAAATGTGGCCAAGAAGCAAATGGGCGACGACCCACGGGCGGCGCTGGTGGAACTTTCGGTTGTTTGGAATAAGTTGAAATGGTGTTGAAGCTGCACGGCTGCTTTTAAGGCAAGGGTAGGGTGTAGCCAGACCCCTTTGTACTCAACCAATTGTCCACTAGTGATCCAACCCTTACCTTTTGGAAGATTTGGCTGCATTTCTCCGCATATTTCGGCATCAATTTTCCGGCTGGCTTCCCCGTCTTCCATCGAAGCTGAAGATATTTGGGGGATAATGCAGGATATCAAGGTTTAGAAGCCTTATATATACTGTAATATATAGCTACAAGTAGTGATTATAAGTAATGATTTTGATAAATAAATAAATAAATATATTTATATATTCTATAATCTATAGCTATAAGTACTTAGGGAGTGACCAAAGTATAAACTTAATGTTAAGAGGATTAAATCTGCATATAAAATTTATAAATTGCATAAAATTATTAATATAAATAAAAACGTTTATCAACATTTAATTTATAAAATTTATCGGTAAATTGTACCTGTAGCATTATCTAAATTATAATTATAAGGGTCCAGCCGGACTCGCTTGCCACGTGTATGTGGCTTTCATTGCCTTCATTTTTGGGCCCCGCTATTAATATAATTTAAAGCAGAATGCCAGACAGACTGTCAAATTGCACATGCAACATTAATAATGGTGCAGCGGTGGGGTTTATGATGAACTAAATGCTAAAATTGCCATGTACCCAAAAGCGGTAAAGACCATCTGTCTATAAAATGGGTCAGTAATTCAGTGTTCAATCAGTGTACTTACAAATTGATTTTCCAAATCGTTTTATTTTAGTTTCTTTTACTTTTGCTTATTTTTCTAATATTTTTAATTAAATTCGTTTTTCTTATTTTAGGTCATAAATTAAACATTTTTTCAAAATTTGTTTCATGTAATTAACTAAGATTTGATTTTATATAAATTATTCATTCAGTCTTTGTGGAGAACGACCTTACTTGAGTTGCTATATTATGATTACCTTGTTCTTTGAGTAATGTTATTCATACCATGTTTTTATACTACATTTCTATACTACGTTAGGTGGCATCTAATGTGGCAGCCATATCATTTGAAAAATTTGCAATACCCAAGGAAATGAAGGAGAAATACTCCTTGTATACAACAATCGTTATTTAATTAACTAGTTTTTCTTAATTATTAGTTTATTAAATAATAAACTAAATCTAAAAATCTGATTAATTCAAATGATGTGTCTGTCCACATCAAATGCCACCTAAGGTGGTATGAAAATGTGGTACAAAAACATGGTATGAATAACATTACTCTTGTTCTTTTGCAAGTATTTTTAAGTATTTTTATTCCTACTTTTGCAAGTGGTAAAAATCTTATCAGTTTTTTTTTTCCGAAGATAGAAATATATTAAAGATGAATAGAAATGTTTACATCCTGAGCTAGGATATTGAACAAAGTTTATGGGCCAATACAATCCTAGGCAAAAGCTCGACCCTCCTCAAACACAAACTTAGCCACTAGCCACAAACGCGAACGTCACCAACGTCAACCTTCGTACTAGAAGCTCGATGTCACCAAAAATACATTCAATACTAAAGTCATGAGCCGATTCCTTCCTAAGCATCTGAATTATTACTTTAGCATCAGATTTGATAATCACTTGATCAAACCCATTGTCGATGTAAGCTTTTAATGCATCACGAATTGCACAAGCTTCAGTAGCTGCTGCATTATGACAAAAACCATTGCCCGAGCCTTCCGCAGCTTGGAGCAGACTAGCAAAATCACGACCCAACCAACCCACACCTGCACGCATAGTGTTCTTGCAACAAGCCGCATTAGTATTGATCTTAATAAAGCCGTACCTCGGTTTTTGCCATTGTGCAATCGATCGATCCGTAACCTTTAATGTCAGCATCCTCTTTGGGCATTCGTCCGCAACTCCTCGTGACTAAGCATCTCTAAACTCTGAGATACTCTTCCTCCAAGCCTCCAAGACCTCCAGAAGATGACGATACATACCATTAAACACAACCTCATTCCTATTTTCCCAAAGCCGCCACAGGCCAAAGGCAAATTCTTGACAAATCTCATCAACCTTAGCCCTGTCCTTGACCCGATTATAGAATTGTTCCCAACTTTCTAAGAAGTCAACCCCTACCAAGTCGTAGGAGTTCAATTGAAGCAGAGTACAAAACCAAAATAAGTGATTAAATTCGCAACGAAAAAATAGGTGGTTTTCCATCCCATCAAATGTATTACAAACCCCACAAACATTATTGACCCTTATATGACATCTCTTGAGATTACGTCTAACTGCCAAGGCATTGTTACAACACCGCCAAATGAAGATTTTGATTTTGTTCGGGACATGCAAACACCAAATCTTATTCCACAACTAGTTTTGCTTCTGATACTCAATGGGAGCGCCCCGTCCTTTCCTTCCCAGTGCACCATTTTTCATAAGATTCACAGCCACCCCATAACCGGGTTTAACAAAATACTCCCTGTTCACGATGTGGTGCCACACCAGTCTATCACAACAGCCAGTTTGGCTTAAAGGAATGCTTAAAATCAGAACCACGTCATCCCGATTAAAGCCAGCCGAGATCAGATCAACATTCCAAGAATTTGAGGCCGGGTCTATTAAATCACTAATCATAGTTCCTTCCAAGCATTCTCTCGGTCTGACTTTGAACGTTGAGGGTTTAGGGAACCACGGGTCCTCCCTAATATTAATGCAAGTTCTATCTCCCACCCGCCACATTAAGCCTTGCTGCATCACTTTATGAGCTTCGAAAATGCCCTTCCAACCCTATGACGTCTTCTTTCCCCTACCAACTTCCCTAAAGGTTTTTCTTGGAAAGTATTTATCTCTCAACACCGTTGCTAGAAGAGACATCGGATTTTGGGTTAGGCGCCACCCAATCTTGGCCAGGAAAGCTAGATTGAAGCATTGGATATCCTTGAACCCTAATCCACCAGATTTTTTTTGTTTCATTAGCCGATCCTAAGAAATCTAGTAGACTCCATTCCGCTACTCATTATCTCTCCACCAATAGTTTCAAATAGCTTTCTCAACATCCCTACACACCCCAATGGGTAGCTTAAAATAACTCATGGCATAGTTCAGCAAAGCTATGGCCACCGCTTTAACAAAGACCTCCTTCCCTGCTTGGGATAAGAACTGCTCAACCTATCCCAGCATTCAAGCTTCAATCTTATCCTGAACTTCCGCAAAGACAACTTTTTTGGAGTGCCCAAAATTTTCCTGCAACCCTAAATACATCCCGAATCCCTGCTTACATTGAATACCTAAAGTTTTCTCAAATTTCTCCTTGTTTCGTTTCGAGGTCTTTGATCCAAAGAAAATTGAGCTCTTATGCATATTAATTTCCTAACCAAATCCCTGTGCATAAACCTTCAAAACTTCTACAACACCTTTCGCCTCCTCCACCGTGGCATTACCAAACAACACTGAATCATCCGCAAAGAAAAGATGCGTTATCGGAATCCCATTTGGTGTCAACTTAAAACCGTGGAGGGCACCTCGTTCCAAACCCTTTCTAATCAACTTGGAGAATCGTTCGGTACAAATAATAAACAAGAAAGAAGATAATGGGTCTCCTTGTCTCAGCCCCCTCTTCGGCAAGATGTATCCCGTCGAGGTTCCATTAACAAGAATGCTGAAAGAAAAAATAGAGATACATTCCTTTATCCACCTACAGAACAGTGGCGAGAAACCCATTTTTGTCGTCATGCTAATGAGAAAATCCCATTCAAAGTGATCGTAAGCCTTAGCCATGTCCAATTTTATGGCCATACCTGCCTAGTCCTTTTTTTTTTTTGGTGAAGCAGGGAATGCATAATTTCATGCACCACTAGGATATTGTCCTGAATTTGCTTCCCAGCGACAAATGCATATTGATTATCACCAATCACTTTCGGCATCACCTTCTTAAGTCTATTAGTTAACACCTTGGCAAAGATCTTATAGATTACATTGTAAAAAGCAATGGGCTGGTGTTACGTCATGTTCTTAGGGCATTTCACCTTTGGGATGAGCACCAGGTTTATGTGGTTTAGTTTCCGTAAAAGCTTGCCAGAGTGCCAGAAGGCTTTAACAATCTTCACCACATCTTTCCCCACAGTCTCCCAGTGATCTTGGTAAAAATATTTAGAGAAGTCGTCAGGGCCCAGGGCTCTCGTAGGTGGGATTTGGAAAACTGCCTCCACAATTTTGCCATCTGTCACCAGCGCAGTCAAGACAAGGTTATCCTCACGAATAACCCAGGCCTCCATACATCTCTCAATCTTCTCAATTTGGCTAGGCCTGCAAGACTGAAATAACTCAGCAAAATAGGATGTAGCAATAGTACATATCCCGTTTTCACATTCATGCCACACCCCATTAAATTCCTCTAACCCCCGAATCTGATTAAATATTCGTCTTTTCAGCGTTTGGGCATGGAAGAACTTTGTGTTCTTATCGCCATCTCTAAGCCAATGAATCCTAGATTTTGCTTTCCAATAGGCCTTTTCTTCCTTGTGAACTACCCTGAGATCCTTCTCTTTTTGTTTTACCTCTTCAGTGGTGAACCCATTTGAATTGTAGGCCGCCCTAATCTCTTCCTTCAACTACTCAATCATTTTCTTGGAATTCCTGCCTTTCCCTCTATACCACGCCCTTAAACTTCTCCTGAGAGTTTTCATTTTTTCACAAAATCAAAAGGAATGAGAACCTCCAAACTTATTTCTCCAATTCCATGTGACCAATTCTCGGCATTCCTCCATCTTGCTCTATCGGGCATCGTAAGAAAATTTCCTTCCCCTCCATGCCCGTATCTTCTCAGTGAAGAGAAATAGTAATACATGATCGAACCCTTCCAGCACCATGTGCCTGATTTTAGCATCGGGGTAAAGATCGTGCCACCCTAAGGTTGCCAGCCCACGATCGAGTCTCTGTTGGATTGGCAGAGACTCCTTGTTGTTCCGCCACGTGAAGGATTAGCCTTCATATCCCAAGTCCATGAGCTTATTCCGGGCCACGAACTATCTAAAATCTCGTATGCTGGAAGCCATTTTGAGGTTACCTTATTCTTTTTCTTCATTACAAAGAATGTCATTAAAGTCGCCTAAGAGAAGGCATCTGTCCCTATCTTGTTATATTCGTTTACTTAAGCTCTGCCATTGATCCTTTCGCTTCTTCTCATCAGTGCTGGCGTATATGGCAAACAAATGCCAATGGCAGTTTAGGTTCTCATCCCATAGTTTAACTTCAATCATAAAGTCCTCATACTTCATCAGAATTACATGTGATTCGTCTCTCCAAAACACACAGAGCCCACCACCAATACCTCTTGGTTCCACTGCGAACATATGCTCCATTTCTAGTCTCATTTTCAGATACTCATAGCTCCTGCTCTTATTCTTTGTTTCTAGCAGGATCACTATGTCAGGGGTGTGCAGCAGGTTCTGCTCCAACAAATTGTCAATTGTCAGGTAACCCCCAATACCGTGACATATCCAAGTGATTATCTTCATGGAGACTTGGGAGACCCCTTAAGGCTGGTCTCCTATGCCTCTGCAAATAAACTTTTCCTTGGTCTGTTACATTTAGGCTCTACATAAAGATCCGGCACAGTATACTCCACATCTTGGTATGATCTTTTTTCCCCTTATGTTCATTCATCACTGCCTCAATGATTGGAGCCAGTTCAAAAGGGTCGTCCTCCATGGCCTTGTCTTCCACGACAATTACCCCTTCTTTCATCAACCCATATGAATCTTCCCTCTATCAAACACTCCACTATCTAGGCCTTCTGCAACAACTGGTTCACTATTTAAATCAAAGCCTTGACCAGTTTCTGAAGACACACCTGGCACTTTCGACTGATCCTTTTCCTGGAGATCCGAGAGATCTTGTAATCATGTTCGCATAATGTACAATAAACGGACATGATTACAAAATTCTCCGGATCCCCGAGGATCCTTTTCCTTGTTATGTAGGCTTTTTTTCTTCTACTAGAATATCACTGGCCATGTAATTTATTGACATGAGGGCTCTACGTTACCAAAAAAATATTGGTACTACATAAAGAGCAATTCTATAAAATTTGGTCTTTCTTCGTTGTGAGACTTTGACTGCTGAGAAAAACAAAACTTTTAAATCAAATTTGTAAACCAAATGATGTGGTGGCAGATAATTAGATTATTATTTAAGTGTTAATTGACGTGCTTATTTTCTATTCGTAGCACATCATTTTGTTTATAAATTTGGTTTAAAAATTTGATCTCCCTAGTATTACTCATTTATTAATTAAACAACACTTGAAAGAATGCATTCGCACTCACATTTTAAGTATATTGATTGCTCATTCGAAATCTTTTGATATGGCAACCTGGTAAGGCAATTTTTGTTGTCGTTGTTGGAATAGATGTTTTATTTGAACATCGTAAGATACTATTAAGCCCAACCAAGACTATTACGAACAAAAGCTGCATATTTGAAAGACATGTTGCGTGAAGTATTCATAAGAAAACCCAAAAAAAGAACAGACACAAACTTTCTCAATGGATAAGATGTTGGGTTTTTACGAATGTGTCTGAGTTTGAAATTTCTCATTCTCTAAATTACTATAACAGTTTCGAATCCTCTAATAATAATAGTTATTTTTTATTATTGGAAGTGTTCAATAGTGTTTTGTGATTAATGAAAATAGAAATCCATAGAGATTAAATCAATCAAATTTTGTTGGAAATTTTCCAATTTACACTGTACTGACTTGGTTCAAACTCTATATGAAGAGTTCATAGCCTAGACTTCAGTGTTGGATTTAAATTTGTTGCACTTTATTTTTAGGACAAGTAAATCTTTCAAACAAAACCCAATTAGGACAAGCGAGGGTTAAACAACTTATATCAATTCAGCACCACACAGATTGTCGAATGATAACATCCGTACAATTATTTAACTAATGGATTGGTAGTCATATGATCATCATTTGGGCACAGCTGAATCCATATATACCAAACCAACTCAAAAAACAAGGAAACGGATAGCCTACAAAAGGCACAACTGAATCTCAGAGCCCAAAAAAATATAAAGGGCAGCCCAAACCCCTATATAACATCAAAAAAAAAAACCCCCCAAATACAAGAAAACCCCTAATCAATAAGTGTGGTGCTGTCCACATATACGTTTTTACCTCTCACACACTTCTCTTAAATTTTGGCCATCATATCGAATGAATTGAAGAAGGTCAATGAACAAAAATTAACGACGGTGTGTGAAAGATAAAAAAATGTGTGTGAATAGCACTGCCCTATATAATATCAGATCAATGTACGTCTCGTCACTATCAATGGTGAGGGAGGGGTGTAGGGTTAGTACGTTAGGTCTAAGGTTCGAAAATTTTTAGAGAGATTATATTCACACACCCCAAATTACTTATCTCACACCTTTTTAATTTTTTAATATTTTCTACATACCACTAACACTTGATAGAAAATATTAAAAAATTAAAAAGGTGTGAGAGAAGTAATTTGGGGTGTGTGAATATAATCTCCAAATTTTTAATGTAACCAAAGAGTGTGACGCTAGAGAGGGCCCACCAATACTAATCGGTCTCCCTTGTATTACTAAAATGGTTTATATAGTTTACAGAATGTAGTTTTTGTAAACATTTTTCGACCACGAAAAAAAAAGCACATCCCTGCATCACCACAAATCAATCGCTTCTGCCACAAGGAAGAAGCCACCAGCCGCGGCCAGCAAAGCCTCAACTTACCCGGTGATATGGTATGTTATTGATTTAGTACTGTTTGCTGTTTTGAACTTTTGAGATAGCAGTCCTCACCATATTTACATTTTATGCAAGAAATTCATCGTATGTTATTTTTACTGGTTTTCACCTTTTTCTGGCCTGCCAAAGATGATAAGACATCATATGTTCATTATGATTTCTCAAGTTGATTTGTCTTTTGTTGACCGCACAGGCATTTTGGGACTATATAGAGAAAAAACAGCTTGGGACAACCAGAGCTGAACTGTCTGTGACAAGCGAATGGTCTCCAGATGGACGTTATTTCATGACTGCAACAACAGCTCCCAGACTACAAGTTGACAATGGGTATGTTTACTGTTACGTGAATTTTTGGGGTTTGAAAGAGGGCCAAGTATACAGTACTGCACTTCATTGAACTGCACTAAAACAGTTCTACCATTTACCTATCTAGAATTTCGCTCATGTTTTAACAGATTATCAATTTCCAATTTGTGATTATCATACCATACTCTTCTATCTATGGCCACAAAATTTGTTCATCTTTATGTTGTAGACTACCATCACCTTCCCGACCGAAAAAAGAAGTCTATTTGAAATGTTTCATTTGAGAAAGCAGCTACGGCAGACTGAGCATATTTACTCATCTCTTGCAAATTATGTTGGTGGTGTGCGCACATTCTTTCACGCCTGTTTGATTGCATACATAGTTTGCTGTTTCTACTTCAAAGAATTTTATTTACCAGTTAACCACTTCATATTCTTTTTCTCTGCATTGAAGGATTAAGATTTTCCACTACAATGGATCATTATTCTTCAAGAAGATGTTTGACAAGTTGTACCGGGTGAGTTTTGCGCCTCCGTTGGGGATGAATTTCCTACTTGTCTATAAATTCGGTAGCCTCAAGGAGGATCTAGCCTCCATTGGGGGTGCTCATAAAATACAACTCTATTTTGCTCACACCTGACTGACCTTTTCTTTTCTTTTGTGGCGCCAACTATTTGTACAGGCTGATTGGAAACCAGAGTCACCAGACCGATACGGTGACATTGCCGAACTTGTCAAGTCCATTGAGTCATTAAAAGTTGTAGAAACGAAACCTCAAGGTTGCTCTCGTGTAGAATTCTCAAACTTAGTTGATTGTGGATTTGAATTTTACCTCAATGTTTTGTGGTTCGCTGAAAAACTTGGATAAATTTTTCAGGAGAAAGGTCAAAAAATTCTCAAACTTCTGTAAAAGCTAGCACTAGCAACCCTCCTGCACAAAAGCCAGCTGCATATCGGCCCCCACACGCTAAGGCTGCTGCTGCTGTTCAGGCTCAGGTATACATGACTTGTATTGGTTTCTATCTGTGTAAGTTGGTTTCTATTTGTATTGGCTTATTAATTTTTGTCGTAATGAACCATTTGCTTGATGCGGTGCTGATGGCTTCGATGATTTTTTACCGGCAGCTATTTGGAGAGAGCCCTACGGAGTAAGCACTTACATAATTTTTCTTGTTTCCTCTTTCCTTAACTACTTGGATTTTCATATTCTTATGAAATGCTTGTTCGTGCTAATTTAATGAAGGACGTTGAGCAAGAATGCATTGCGAAACAAGAAGAAAAGGGAGAAGAAAAGGGCTGGTGAGGCTACCAGTGGCGCTTGATTGAACGCAGGATATCTGACCGAGTGACCCCTATGAAGCGTCCAACAGGATCAGTTTACATAGAACTGGTGTTAGGCTTGAGGGGTGGATTTTACAGTTACCATCCTTACTCAGATCTGAGTGCGGATTTGTTCCTTAAGAGGGATTCTTCGTTTGTTGCCCACAAAATTTCCGAATTCGTCATAGAATATCTGCAAGTAAGAGCATATGTGCTCATATCATGATTTTTTTGCTCAAAATATATGAAAGGGAGGTGATTTTTATGTCTGTTTTACTCTTACCAAGTTTGTGTAACATTATTTTTCGCCACCTCCCAAGTAGAATATAACTTACCATTTCGGGTCCGCCTTCAACACTACGTAGCACTTTAGTGTTATATGTGTTTTAGCCGTTAGATTTGATTTTTACAACTGTTAAATCTTCTATTTTTAATCTCAACTGTTCATTTTTCATATCACTCAATGCCACCTAACATTGAAGAAAAGTAGTACAATTTCTTAACTTGTTCTTATATTCGCTGGGATGTGCTATTCACACTTTTGTTTACTTTTCACACATCTCTTTATTAATTTTTGTCATTTGATCGTCTTCAGTTTATTTGATCCGATAGTCGAAAACTGCGAGGATGTGGGTTTTTTGTTTTTTTTTTTTTTTTTTTGAAGAACAAATTGAGAGGATGTTTGGAAAGTAAAAAATGATGTGTGGATAGCACATAGGCTATTCAGTATTGATAAAACCAAAGTGCCCTTGCCACTTTAATGAAGCCGACACTTCTCAAACCTCAATTGACAGAATAGAAGAAGAGGACAGGTCTAACCTCAGTTGACGAAATAGGATAAATTGGATCGCAAAATAAGAGTACAAGGAGTAAAGTGAGACGAAATAAAGTGTCCGATCCGTAGAGAATCTGGTTTGTTTTCTTTGCCAAAAAAAAAAAAAAAGTATTCATAACCAAAGTATCCAATTGAGAATATTATAATCTCATAGAGCATCTTGATGAGGTCAAGTTACGTTACATCAGTAACCCAAAAGCTGTAGTTTTGGCATGCTAAATTAAACTGCTCAGAAACACACCAGACAAAACTGCTTGCGATGCAAATTGTTTCTTGTGCCTCAAAACTTCACGTCTGTTGTCCACGTACCTTGCACGGTAGGATGTTTGGTTACATGTCTAGTCTTCAGTTTCACCACTTTTCTCCCCAGTTGGTTTCTTAGTCTGTTTGCATACTGAAGAACCTCTTCTTGATCCATATTCTTCACGCATACCACCTTTTCATTTTTGTTCTCTGTGCATTGACAAAGGAAACTCTCAAGAAAATTTAAGGTATTACGAAGTGACCATGAGTGGAAGTGACTGAGCGCAATCAGGTGCTAGAGAGAGGCAATGAGAGAGAGAGACTTACTGTATAAGCCCTTCAGATGTGGATGCTGACCACGGATGAGTTCAGTAATCACCTCCAGCTGAGGATTCTTCTCCTTAAATGTTGGTAGATATGTCTCCATAAATGATCTACCATGTAAACAACTAAATTCATCAAAACTTGAAAAGGAAAGCCGTAAAGTTTTAACATTCCAATATTATCCATCAATATAATAAAATGAAGAGGAGTCATTTTCCTTCTTGAGCACCAGGAAAGAATTACAGCCTCCCCAAGTAGAATTTTTAAAGGGGGAAGCGATATTGAGAACCCCGATAAACCTGACATTGTGTTCTAAAGTCACATTATATAGAGTCTGTCCTAAGGATAGGATTAATAATAAAATGTAATTGTGTTCAAGTAACTGAATCACTGATGCACGATGAACTTACACTTCAGTTTAACTCTTGGTTTATTAAGCTCCAAACCTAACATTGTAATGCAACCAAAGCAACTCCTAACACATGACACCCAACCCATTCCCCAGCCACGACCCAAAAGTCATCATGTAAAAGTGCAGAGAATAGCACAAAGTCACGAAGCCTGAATTGCGTCAAGAGAGACATATTCCTTTTCAATACTTAAAAACAATGAATAGGTAATTACCTAATTATATTATCCGAAAAACAAAAGGAAAGAAATCTCCTTTCAAAATGATCTTGCAGTAAATTATAATTTGCAACTTTGAAGCCGCATTCGCACCGAAAAATTGCAACCCAATACTTTACTATGAGAGTTAAGAAGTATTCAGTAAATTTGAAAAAAAAAAAAAAAAAAAAAAAACCACTTCAAGAACTCAGTTGGAGGAAGAAAAACCACTTTTTATAAGAAGGGTTTTTTAAAATATTGGGTTCGAAGTGTTTTTCTCTAAAGTGTAATCATATAGAGGGTTTCTATGTGAAAATCCCATAAGTTTGGACTTTCACATAGAAAAATCAGATAAACTAAGTTGATAAAAATACACAGAGAATTGCAAGTAGTGGTTGGGTTTGAGGAACAAACCTGATGCCCCTGCTGCTTCCTCCCCAATCAGAATAGCTCACAACCAGTTTTTGCAATTGCCACACTCCTCTCAGTGCCATCTGCCACGCATTCATAAATCATTTCAATCAGAAATTTAAACCAAAAATTGAAACAAATAATGAGTCGAAATTCTGTTAAATACATACAAGAATTTCCAATCACAACAACCCTAATATTAAACCATCTCATAAAAAAAAATTAAAAAGAATAGTTGTCCGACTTACCTTTTTCTCGAAGCTCTGTTACGATGAAGCTTGGATACGGCGTCGATAATGAGAGAGGAAGTAGGTGGAGCTGAGATTGTGGAGGCGGAGATGGCGTCGCCTCGTGCTTTGGAGTGGTGGTGGACCGGTCGCGGCAGCGCAGAGAACAGAGACAGAAAATGGACAGAGAGCGAGCGAGAGAGAGAGAGAGAGATAATTGGAGGAAGAGGAAGAGTTGTGTGCGGTGGGCTTTTGATTTTTTTAATTTTAATTTTTTTTTTTCTTCATTTGATTTATATTCTGGGAAGGTATTTATCGAGTTACATTTGTTCGTATCTTTTTCTGATTGTACATTATTCCTGTTATGAATGAATATATTATATACTTGTTTCAAAAATTAGAAATTTAAGTAATTTTTTAAAATTTAATCAGAATTTTAAAATAATTTATTAAAATTTTTAAAAATTCAGGTGTATTCAATTATGATTTTAAAGAAATTTATAACATTTCATGTGTATTCAATTAGAATTTGATTTTCAATAATTTGAAAAAGTTAAGAAATTAAAGAGATTTCGTAGTGTATTTTAAATATCCACAAATCTCAAATCTCCTCAAGAAATTTCAAGAGAATTAAATTAAATTTTATATAAAATTTCTACGAATAAATTAAACTCTATCAAAACTCATAAATTTATAAATCCGCTAAAATTTTTCAAATTCTCATTGAATATGCCGTCCTTAATTGAAACGATGGGTTTCCTGGTTTCTGGTTTCCTAGTTTTGGGCCTTTGAGCCTGCATGAGATTAAGCCCACATAAACTAAACCCGGCCCATTTTATCACTGAATTTCCCATCTTTGCCCCAATGTGAATTGTTATGGAAACTGGAAAGTTATGGGTAATGTCATTTGCAATGTTTATTTATCAAATGACTTGCAACTTTACCACAAAGATCCTCATCTGTTAAACTGCACACATTTGAAATAAACAACATAGGTCAGGTTTTATGTAAAGAAAATTGAGTTTCTAAGAGTAAAATCATATTTTCTGTTAAAATTGTAACGAGTTTATCCGAACACGCATTGGTTCGAATGACGAAGCAT
The DNA here is from genome assembly GCA_963580275.1 of Crataegus laevigata. NCBI lineage: Eukaryota > Viridiplantae > Streptophyta > Magnoliopsida > Rosales > Rosaceae > Crataegus > Crataegus laevigata. The sequence continues at coordinate 2,808,852 of OY756938.1, forward strand.
ACCAATCTGTATTCCAGCAACCAGATGAAGCTGGACTTTGCAGAGGTTTCAAACTGTCAAAGGCTCTTGTACATGCGGCCACCAAAGCTTTAAGAACTAACATATCCAACTTGGGGGCACTTGTGCTACAAGCAGCTGCATTATAGATGGTCAGTGATCTGCAAGAAACTTATGCACCGAATTTCAAGACGGCTCTTCAGTGTTTCTGTACAGATGGTGGTGGAAGGCCAGTGGTTGCCGGCATAGTAGATAGTCAAAGCTTTACTACTAAGGAAAATTGGTTAGTTCTTACTCTCCATAGTTCATATTCAGCAGTCAAAGACTTACTAATTGCCGCTAAGAAAGATAGATTGCGTAAATTTATATAGCCAAAGAATTATGACTGAACTACAGAATCCGATTACAAGCACGAACGGTTATATGATAAACCTAATTCAATTCTCTCACTGTACAAGGGGTCGGCTAAAACCAGTCAAAAAAGCCGGGGTTTCAATACACCGAGCAACTGGCTCACGTGTGAAGATGACTTATACCATCAACCAAGACTCGACCTCAACCAGACCTCAACCATCATATTGCACTTCACAAAGTGTTGAGCTAGGATGGAATATACCTGGTATTTCCACAGATTTCAAACTCTTTTATCCTTCTCGCGAGATTTTGAAGCTTTTGAAATCATATGCTGCTTTGAGAGTATCTCCGCAATTTGTTGGCGACCAAACAAGTGAGAGTTTTTAAGTATCAGGTTTCTTGTAGCTGAATCAGCAACATAACCTTGTCCTGGCATCCACTGTAACATTTGAAAAAGCATGTCCTTCTTCTCAGGGAGTGAAACGTAGCGAGATATGGCCATCTGAAACAGTCCCTGTGCAATGAAGGAAACTGAGCAGTGACTTCAAAAGGCAAAATCTGAAACAGGAGGTGAATGGCTTCTGTTGAGGATTTTATATCCATTCAAGATTTCATTGCCTATTTACATTTTCGCCACAAATTGGTGTACCTATTGTTACCCCAGCCCGTCTACTGGGGTTCACTATTTCTCTTGTTCAGGAAAAATATTGTCCTCACTTATACTATGATAACAAATAAAAAATAGGTCGATCCAAAAAATTAGATGGAACAAAATTCACCATAAAAATCACTCCCTCTCTGAAGGGAAAGAGGCAGGGCTTGTTAGCACAAAGCAGGGCTTGATGGCTCCCGCATACTACCATAAATTTTTCCATGACCACCTAGCATGTCAGAAGCAAGTTGCTTCTGAAAAAAAAAGTATAAAATTTCTGAAATTTATTGACATCGATGATAGTTTACCTGATCTATCTTGCAGCCCGAAGCATCAACTGCCTTCAACACATCATTTATCAAGTTGATGTTTCCCAGCTTCATAAAGGCAATTGCAAACTTTTTAATAGCAGGCTTAGAAATTAACCCTGCATTGTCCTGATCAGAAAAGAAAAAAGTAGTTACAAGAGTTGTAAGATACGCATTGAAGAAACGTATCTTTCAAATTATATAGCTCACCTTGACTACTACATAAGCATCTCTGAGAAGCTGTCCTGCTACTAGAATGTGCAGAATTTTCTCATGAAGGGCCTTGCACATTGTCCGCTTGCTATATCTCAGCATATTGTAAACAGAGTATGCTTCCGAATATGCTCTTATCTTACCAAGAAGAAACATTAAGGAGGAACACAGTTCCTGAAATACAAGATACCACCACTATTTCAAAACTCAAGGTTCTTGCATAATCTTTGCACCGCAGAGCATTCTGATGTTTTACTTTCAAAGAAAACAAAATGAAGTTTCAGAACCTCCTTGTATGTATTTGTGCATGTTATTTTATGCATCATGTAAGTGTGTAAATACAATGAAAACACTTGATCAGAATCGCGATGAACCCTCACTAGTAATTTGTTGGTTTTGGATCCAACAGTCCGTTAGTATGTAAGCAATATGCCAATATACCATATATGCTCGCTTAATGGCTAAAATAGTGTTGCTTTATGATTGTAGTGGCATTGCACAATAGTTAGTGATGTGTGGTGATAATAATGATGAAAAATGATATAAAATTTTCTTAACAATTTCAATACTAGTAAATAATTATATATACCTAAAAAGGATTAATTTATTGCAACTTCAAATTTTCAAGTCTAATTTCAAAAATAAAACAACAGTATCATGTTGGCAGCAACAAACAAGCTATAAAGGTATTCACTCTATAACACACCCATCCTCAAGCTTCTTGTTTAAAGAACTCTAATCGGTGCAAACTTACAAACTACTAATATGATAAGCATAAAAGGAACATAATAGACTAGACGTCTACTATTAGGAAAGAACCCTATTAAATCAAGCTTGACTCTCTTTAAGGCAAACACTTACAGGGTGTGTTTTAGGCAAACTCTTTTAAGCAAATATTTAGTATTCACACAAAATAGCAACAATAACTAAGCCCCAAATCCTGCAGCCTATGCATAATGAAAGTTCCAACACCAAGCCTTCCCTACTAGTTTTTAGTTATTTCAAAAGCTCTTCTTTATTTTTTTGATCTAAGAGAGGCCAACCGCGCCTATACAATAGACAATACAATAATTGCATAAATGACAACATGTACCATATGTTTCCATTGACTCATACATTTTAGAGGCAAGTAAATTGACAAGAGATAGTCTGCAAATTCCTACAGTTGTGGAAACTAAACTCGCTTAGTTCAACAATTATAGATGCATCTCGGAAGAATACCTCATCTGGTTGGTGACCCTTGTTGTGCATGTCCTCCATGGTCTGATAAGCAAGCAGGTATAACTTCTCCTTGCAGAAGTATTTTATGAGGATATGAAAGGTATTATAATCAGGGGTGATTTTTAATTCATCCATTTTTCTCATCATTTCCATTACACTATCCATATCTCCTGCTCTGCAATAGGCACAGATCATTGTATTCAACATAACTAAATCATATCTATCATGGGTTCCTTCAAAATCCTTTGCCAGCTGCTTTGCATCTTCCAGAAGCCCACCTCGGCAGAAAGCTGAAATCATGATACTGTAAGAGTAGCTATCTGCAAGTGGGAAGAAAAGATAATCACAACAATTTCAGTTGTAAAGATAGATACTTAAACTTCTGTTAGTAAGAAAAATCCTACAAGAAATAGTGTTCAGTGCAAGTATCTACCAAAACTCCAAAAACATCTATACTTTTCCCAGACTGTCACTTATTTTTTTGGAAAAGGGATTCATGCACAATTCTTATGTTAGTTAGGGTAATTTAAGAGCTCATGTCTTGTACATATCATTTGTAAAGACCTGTGGCATTAATAGCTTGGTTGAGAACCTATACGTATGCTTTTGAACTTTGAAGACACAATGCATAATTCAGCTTCCCCTGAGGCTTTCAGTGCATCATGTGTGTAATACAATAATATGCATATTTTGAGTACAGAAAAGTTTGAGAAGTCTCTGATAAAACTTACCCGATCGGACAGACTTCTCCTTCATTTCATGAAAAACCAACTTAGCTTCATGTATACGCCCAGCCTTAGCAAGGGCATCCATCAATAAACAGTATGGCATCTACAAATAAGTCATAGCCACAAATGTTAGAAGACCAAAAAGAAAATAAATCAAGTTCCTAGAAGTAACACATGATAGCTGGATTGTCAGATTGTAGGGGTCCAGTATGTTAGGATAAGACACATTACTGTAAAAAAAAAAATCATTACTAGTTACTTTTACTAATCAGCAAGCGCAAGATGTTAGGGTAAAACACAGAAAACTCATTCCAAGAGAATACCACAAAGCATTTTACTCAATGTGTTTCATGACCTACTTTAAGGGAATGCTCGAGGGAATAAAATCAATCAGATAAAAGTTAATACTATCTGTGTAAGCAAGCAAACAAAGGTTTCAAATGGTAAGTACAAAATCAAACCCCTATAAATTGTATATATGGTATCAAAGAGTTACAAATGGTATCTACAAGGATTCATGGTATTTCATTGTCAAACCACATTGTTGCCCTGAATTTGTTTTTGAGAGTTTCTTAATTAATTTATTAGATTATCTGGTGCAAATTAAATAATTTTGACATTCTATAAACTACTCTATTTGGCTCTAAAGCACTTATTCCACAGAGAAAACCATAGCAGGGCAAAGTGACAACATCTTGGCTTTTTAAACTAATGAGTTAGATGAAATGTCCTCGTGTACCTCGTCTTCAGCATAACCCAAAGCTTCCAGTTCACCTAATAGTTCTCTTGATTTTTCGAACAGCCCCCCTCTGACATAAACCTTCAATAAAGTTGTCAAAATAACCTGCAAGCATTTGCAGTAGGAGAAGAAGATATTATCACTAAACTCTTTGAAGTACACAAAAATTAAGCAAAGAATAAGAAGTTCTAAGCTTGCACCTTTGCATAAAATAAGTACAACTCCTATTTTATCTTTACGAACCAAGCATTTACAGATCTGCAAGCTAATACTAAATATCCATATATTGAGAAACATGAAGACCAAATGAAGAGGTACGTAGGTAAAACTGATGGGTGATGGGTGATTAATCAAAATTTTCATGTATAATTTTTTTTTAGGAAGAATTTTTACGTAAAACTGTGAAGTTGCAATACAAGTAACAGAGTGAACGAGTTACTATAATCTACTATGCACACTCACTTCCAGCTAGAACCAAAAAGATTAAGACATATAACATTGTCAATCAGGGTACTGCTTTTTCAGAGTTTAAGTAAGACTTTTAGTGATCAAGATTGGACCTGATTCTATATTTGGTGCAACCAAAACGTAGCCATCTCAAACCATGTGTATGTGTTCTATGACCTTTTTTTACATCCTTTAGCGTAGAACTCTCACAAATAGAGATATCAGGGATAGAAGTAAATACTAATGAACTTCAGAATGAGGATCATGTATAGTAGTTAAACATGAACAAACCTTATTTGGTACTAACCCTGCAGATTTCATATCTTGAACCAAAGCATCAGCCTCCTTGTAGTTCCCTCCCATAGAGTACGCATTAAGCAAAGAGCTGTAGTGGTATACATTTGGTGAATGACCCTCATCCTTCATCTTCTTAAAATAACCTTCTGCTTCCTCCAATTTATTATTAGAAGCACAGACAGCTAAAAGTGTACCATAAATTACACTGTCCATCTGCAGCTCATTACGCTGCAATTCTTGAACAAATTCTAATGCCTTACTATAACCATTTTTGAGTTTGCTGCAACCTGCAAGCAGCTAAGATAATAGTAGATTAATAGTAATGTAGGTCAAATATATGAATAAGCAATTTAGTATTGAACAGGCTTTACTTATTAAAAAAAAAAAAAACAGATGTTCAGAAAATTAACATGTATTGTTGCAAGCTGGCGTTAGCCGTTTCTTATTCCGTTTATGAAATTTAATGTATTCATATGTAAATCATGACAGCTAACAATCTTTCAAGTTTCTCTTAGAAATTTTATTAATAAGTATATACTTCATATAAAGTAGGAATTAGGAAATGTCACTGGGAAAGCTTTTATACTTTTGTCCTACACAATATACTAGTAAATCATATAACAATTTCACTTGAAGAAACAAGGAGCTATTCAGGAAAGTAACATGCATTGTAGGGGTTGGCATTTGGAACCAGGGAACCAAAACCGAACACAGATTGTCCCAGACCAAACCCAATCAGTTCGGTACTTTCCGGAATTTTCTCAGTTTCAGTATGAAGCCGAACCAAATGAGGATGTAACGGTACGGAATCAGTTCTGATTTTTCAAAACCGAAGAATACCGTACCAAACCGAATAAGGTAAAGGGATGGAAGAAGAGAGAGGAAGCAGCAGGCGATTGGGCAACTCCACCACTTCCAGTCTCCAGCGTCTCCTCTCCAACCTCATTCCTCTAAATCAATCTCTGATCTCTCTCTCTCTCTCTCTCTCTCTCTCTCTACAAATGTTTGCAGCTTCATTCATTGCATTGTATAAATTGTTAAATTTGTTATACTTCATTCATTTACGATAACTGCTAGTATATTATTTTGAGTTATAATCATAATTTCTTTTGTTAGGAGCAGACCTATTCATTAACGATAAAAGAAGAAGAAAAAAAAACACTACAAAAGTAGCGAACAAGAAATCCACTTCAGGGAAAAAAATAAATAAGGAGCCTACACCAGCAATTCTATCTTAAAGAAGTTGCATCAAGACAATCACATCATTTCCAGCAAACTGCCTAATAAATGTTGTCAAATCTGATACAATAAAGGATAGCTCTCTAAACGTTGAAGCTACATCTGCCCACAAAGAAACCCAAAAACAGACCCTATCCCATAAACACTCCACCTCCTTCCCAAGCACATTCTCAAAGAACTCATGTATTGCTTTCAATTCACTAAACACAAAATTTCCATCACAACACCTCTCTCCAGACCTACACCCATTTCCTTCTGCCAAGAAAAAAAATCCTTGCATAATGCACTGCAGACTCTGGAATAGCCCAACATAATCATTTCTCTTTAAGTAAGCAAGACCACAAAGAACAAGCCACTAAGAAATTGAGTTAAAATGAATCATAATCACAATCATTATGTGTTAATGTTAGTAGTCTTTTTTTTTTGTAGATCTTAATGTTATTCTTACTCAGTGAAATTTTGGATGAGAACTCCTTATCCACAAATTGCACATAGTTCTTTTGTTTTAATCATTTTCATTTTTACATAGCTTCTTCAGCCAAAAACAATTATGATTAACCAGTAAAATAGTATTTTAATTTTCAATTGTTATCATTTAATTCATTCCTTGATCGAAGATTCAGCGCCGTATCCTCTGTAAGTTATCATTTTTTTAAGAAAAATCTTTTGTTTGAAATGCTAAGGAAACCAACATTGCATGATCCATTGAAATGCATACCGTACTATATGTGACAGCATCTGGCGTTAAACCATTCTGCTTCATCTGGTCAAATAACTTAAAGCTGACATCAAACTTGCCACTCCTGATCAGACTACCAAGAACAGAATTGCATATATGAACATTCTTTTTGGTTGATTCATCTTGAATGTTATTGTATATTTCTATTGCTTTCACAGGATTGAGGCTCTTTCCCATGAACTTTATATAGCTGCTATAGGATGCTGCACTGACTTTTCCATTCTGTAGCATCCATTCAAAGAGCTGTAACAATTGCAAATTTATTCTAATATTAAAAACTGGAAAGAGAAACTCAATAACGTTAGGTACAACATTCAAAAACAAAAAGGACACACAACATATATGTTTTGTTGACAGTAGCATGTGCACTCGATTGGAGAGAGGGAGTGAGAGAGGAAAACCACCAACATGTTTTTCTTAGCACCCTATGGAGACATAAGTAATGAAAACTGAATATAAACTGCATGATTGAAAAGCTTAGCAACACACCCAAGTACACGAAAAACAGCATACATAACTTGCCAGAAATCATGAAACCAAAAAGAAAGGTTTGGAAGGCTTTTGAATCTGATATTGGTGTTAAATAAATATCAAATGTTAAACAGAAATAAATAACTAAAACACGTTAAACCAAATATAAAATATTCAATAACAAGAAATTATAATTAAAATAGTAAATTTAGATTTTCCAAGTCATAGCACCTGGGAAAGGTCATGCCATCTTTTCATCGTCCCCAAATGGCGTATGATGGCATTCAAGTCTTGAACTGTCAAACTCCCACCTAATCTGAGGGGGAAAATTAATGTGAGTTACACTACATAACCAGAATAGATGATTCACAGTTTAAAAGGATTACTTCAAGATCAAAGGAACTAAGTTACACAATCACAAAAAAAAAAAAAAAAATATATATATATATATATATATATTTCGGAATTGCGAACGAATCTAAAATCAAAATAAATCAAAGAATTCACAAATGCTACAGGAACAGGCACCTAACCATCATGCTGAAGATAATCCCAGTATCGTTATAAAGAATAAAATGCAACAGTAAAGATGAAAAATGAAAATTGGATTACATGAACATGAACATGAAAATTAACATATCACTTGGGGGAAATTAACTATCTTCTAAAATAATGACTGCCCATTATTTTCGGCAAAGTATACAGTCTCCATAACACCGGCTAAGTAAATAATGACTGCCTATTATTTTCGGCAAACTGATTGATGTCAGATGAAAAATGAAAAGGTAAATTATTTTCGAGAAAACAAAAAGATAAACACTTCATTCCATACAGCACAAGCATTAAAAAACCGGAAAACGATAACGGAACAGCACAATGCAGCCACTTTTTACCAAACCCAGTTCGAGTTTCAATTAAAAAAAACTTAGCTCATGAAACAAAAACTGTAAACATATAAACATAAATAAGAGAGGATAAAGGTAAAACAAAATACAAGATATAATTCATCATTCACTTGGAAAAATAATCTAACATTCGAACTTCGCTACCGACTACAAACCCAGATGCTAATTCAGCATATAATTCATCATTCACTTGGAAAAACAAAGGAATTCAATAAAATAATGATGCAGTAATCGGGCAAAAAATGAACTTATCGAAAAGAAAATTGCAGACAAGGACCTTGTGAGAGCGGAGCCCAAGTCGGAGGAGTCTTGGACTTGAACAATTGCAGACTGTCTAGCTAAGTAGTGCTTGGAGTGACGCTTCGGGACCCTTTTACTGCCATTGTTGGGAGCCTCCGCGACAAGAGTTGTGGCACAACAGAGATGAGAATTCTTAGCTCTTGCAGTCCTCCATGGAGTCAGAGAGAGAATGGAGAGAGAAGAAATAGCCGAGGAGGGGCCGCAGAGGACGTGTTGGACGCCGCCGGCGACGCCCTGTACCGACGTCACCTCCATTTTTCACTTTGATTGAAGGGATGAGTGTAGTGTTGGTCTGAGTTCGGATATTTTTCCCAAGGAATGATATATATTTTTTTACTTATTTTTTGCTATACCCTGAGAAATAGGTTTGGATTGCGGTCCTTTTTTAAAATTGATGTCATAAAAAAATAGAAATATGGTTTATATGCATCTTTTAGGAAAAATAATGAAAATTCTTTGAAAATTTTGAGTTTTAACGATAAGGACAAAATAAATGATAAAGTGAACAGTACTATGATTGACTTTTTAGTGTAAAAATATGATTTCTCGTGAAAGTGAACAGTACCAGAAGTTTTTCTTTAGAATTCCCTTTAAAAAAAAAGCATAAAGAATGCACATTTAATAAAATTTTCAAATAACAAGTATATTTGTATATTTACAAAATTATAATTTTTGCTCTTGCTTTGTTCTTTTTTTTTTTTTTTTGAATTGGAAGCGATCTATTCATTAATCAAACTCATAAAGAGTTATATGAATCTTGGAAAAGAAGCTCTTGAATAAGGACAGGAGGCTCCTCAAACCAAACTAAGAGCTCGTTTTGATGTATTTTTAAAATGGTTGAAAGTACTTTTGGTGAAAATATTTTTAGAACCAATCTTGGAAAAACACTTAAAGTGCTTCCTAGAAGAAGCACATAACTGATGTTTCTTGCATAAAGCACTTTAAGTGCTTTTAGAACCCAAAAATATTTTCTCTAAAAGTGCTTTTAATTATTTTAAAAGCACATCCAAACGAACTCTAAGTTATTGCCAATAGACAAAGCAAACTTCGATCTTGCATTGATCTCTTTGACAATTATTATACCACATTTAATATCATATATTTTTTTAGTCATTTAACATATTTACAACAGTTTACCAAACATTTATACATTTTTAATTTAGTCAAGTGTCATATTTTCTACTTTAATTAAATTTCTTTATTATACATTTTAAATTTAAATATTTAAATATGAAGATATAACCATTTTTTCTAAAAAAATGTTACAAGAAAATTGATAAGAAATCATATATGATACCTACATTGTCACGTCCCAGCCCGGGCGCAGCCACCTCCCGGGCCCGCTCCACCACTGTAGCACGATACCGGCCCGGGCGTAACCACCTCCCGGGCCCGCTCCACCACCGCAGCACGATATTGTCCGTTTTGGGCCCCGACCACGCCCTCACGGTTTTGTTTCTGGGAACTCACGAGCAACTTCTTAGTGGGTCACCCATCCTGGGATTGCTCTAGCCCCCTTCTCACTTAACTTCGGAGTTCCTACGGAACCCGAAGCCAGTGAGCTCCCAAAAGGCCTCGTGCTAGGTAGGGATGGGAATATACATTTAAAGATCACTCCACTGGGCGATGTGGGATGTCACATACATCATAAGTTAATTAAATACATTCAATCTAAGATGAAGGTATAATGACACACCCCGACCCAGGAGTCGAAGCGTGCTGGCCGTCACATGTGAGTGACGTAGCCAAAAACGTCAGCGGAAGGTAAATATGCATGAAATGCAGCAGTGAAAGTCAAGTCGATAATATACATATGATACAGAGCCAATCCTAGGTGCAGTCACATAAAACAAACAATACGACTACAGAAGAAACCCTACATAAGTGGTGGTCTGTCAGAACTGCCTCGGTGCCTCAATAGCCGTCCACGTCGTCGCTACCTAGAACCTGGAGGGGCGCAAAACAGAAAACGTGAGTGGGCAAAAAAAAAAACTTTCCAAAATCATTTTATAAAATCCGTAAATAACCCCTCGCCGTAAATCCAGTATAATTTTCCCATAAAATAATACGTATATAAACTTATATACGAAAAACCTCATCTAAGAATCAAAACTCATTATCAAGCTCAAGAATAGGCCATGTCGATATACCAACTCAGAAAATCATCAACATCAGGCAAGTAATGGAAATCAGGGGTGTCCCTAATGTCATGTCAGCCGGAGTTACCTCTAGTGACCTGTACGGCTGAATCTATAGCTCATCCATCATACTCAATCAATATCAATCATTATCCTGCACACGAGTCGGAACCACCTATAGTGGTCTGTACGACAGGCTAGGTGTATAATATTACGCTCAGTGCTACGATCATGTGAAGGCTGTGCGACGAATTGCGGGTCACCTACGAGTCGGAACCACCTATAGTGGTCTATACGATAGGCTAGGCACCTGCCTTGGATCCAAGGTGAGCGTACGGTGCGTGAGGTGAACGATCACGTAAAGGCTAGGCCCTACTCTGGCGGAGCACTAACACCCGAGGTGCAGGTGATGAGCTAAATCACAATCTATCATCATCTCAAACACTATCTATCATACTTACCTGACTTACCTGGCCGTCCTCGGCGTCGGAGCGAAATACATGCAATCATAATCATATTTATAAAATATAATTGGCATACGACATGGCAATTCAATTATAAAATCCATTCAATTCGTAAATCAATCAAACTACGTTTCTGGGAAAACGTCATATATATATATATATATATATACTGAAAACAAAAGCCCACTCACTGGTATGTCGACGGGTCGTATCCCCTGAGCCTAGAATGAATGTGCTCGTCCTCTGGATACGTTTCACCTATATGTGAAACAACTGTAAAATCGTCATTAACAGCACATAAACGAACTACGTAAATAACTTTTCATACGAAGGTCAATTTTGGTATATGAATATACCAATGCGACCTACACGACGTCACGAACACGTAGGAATTTTTAGAAAATTTTTTGGACTCCGCACGCGCCGGCCACGCGCGGCACGTGCCTTGCACGTGTAACGGAATCAAACGGCGTCAGGAATATTCCCTTGGAATATTCCGTTATCTTCTAACAGTTTTCGTTATCTTTGACTGACGGCGTTAGAATATTCCGTCAACTTTGACGGAATATTCCTTCACCCCTAACCTCCAGCTCCGGCGACCGTCGCCGGCGCCGAAAACTGGGTAAATTTCAAATCCTCCGTTCTAGCTCATTTTTAACCCAAATTTCATGAAATTTACACCAAAATGCTCCAAATCAAGAGGAGAATACGTTTATACCTTCAAATTCCTTGAAAAACAACTAGAAATTCCACGGGGAATTTCCTCCAAACTCAGTCCAACTGAGAACCAGTGATCCCGACGTCCAAAATGTCTCAACGGGGGTCTCCGAGCTTCGTGAGGACTCCTAGAACGTCCCTGTGATCTCTAAATCAATTAAAAACCTCAAAATAAAAAGTTCATGAACAGTATCTCCATGAAGTGCTCGGGTTTCCTAAGTTCTACGACGTCCCGAGCCAAACCAATGCTAGTATAGTACTTACCAAGTCCCAGGGTACACAAATACGTGATCTTTGGAGTCGATCCGTGCCTTGATCGAGTATGGTGTGAATGTCCGTACGTTTCTGGTGAGGTGAGGGATAGAGAGTTCGAGAGAGAGAGAGAAAACAGAGTGTGTACGTGTGTGCATGCGTGTGTACGTGTGTGTGTTATATAATTGGAAGCCCAAACTATTGGGCCCAATGGCTTAGAACCCTATAGCCCAAAACCAAGCCCAAAACACACCCGTTCACGCGTAGTCAAAGGCAAAATCGTCATTTCACATCGAGAATATAGAAAACTCGGAACGGGATGTTACATATAATATACGAAAAATAATTCGATACGAAAGTAAATAAAACTTAATCTACCTATAATCCATAAAAATTAGTTTAGAGAAATTTAATTTTCATACATTTATAAATTCATACTAGTATATAGGATGATGTATATGTACATACAAAATAAATTAGTTAGCACAATTAACCAGTGATGAAGATATAAAAAAATTGAGATACATATTAGGAATAGAAGAAACAATATTTGATTCTTATATTTAGTCTTAAAATTAAGTAAAAGATAATCCTATAGGATAACATTTATCACAAGTTAATTAAAAGATAATAAAAATAAGATGGTGTGTATAATCAATGAATAGACCTAATCCAACAAAGTGGTCTAAACTCAATAAAACTTACAAAATTAGACTTATATCAAGTTTAATCTAGTCAAAATAGGCAAGAAATTAAATGGGTAAGCTATAGTTGGACTGGGATTTCTTATGAGTGTTGTTATGCCCATTTCATTGTCTTATTTCCACACCAACCTAATATTCTCACCCTTTGCCACTCAATAATACGGTCTGGTGGTATTTTTCTTCACTTGAAAGTAAGAGATCTTAGGTTCGAATTTCGTGGATGGCGAATTCGATACCAAAGTAGATTGTCTATTATGTGGCTTAACCAAACTCCTCATCTCCTAATGTAAAAATATCGATGTACTAAAAAAAAAATATTTCAACCCTCCACAAAAAGTAAAAAGCACATAAACCTTTCCGAGTCTCGTCGTTATTCCCAAAACAACCACCCTTAATATTTATTCTTTAATTTTTCCTAGTTTTCAAAAGTTATTATAATTATAAAAACAATTATCATACAACAAAATTACCTCAATTACCTGTAATACCCTAAAAATTTAAATATATAAAATATATTCATAATTATGAATATGTGGAGAAATAAAAAATACGGTTATGAAAATAGAATTGAAAAATTATTATAATTCACATAACTATATTATTGAGATTTTATGTTATTTTTCGAGAAAGTGTATTAGTTATTTGAGATCAGTTTTAAATTAAACTGGTTACGAAGTTTGAAGTTTTGAAGTTAATTATTTAAAATCCGTAGACCATTTTAGGTTACAATTTATATTTTTGAATAGAGCTTGGTCTCACGAAAGTGTAGGCGCAAACCGTTCGTGAAATGAAGTTATAAACGAACAAAGTCATGGGTGAGATGGTCATTTGACCATAATCTGGACCTCTCCATATTTTTCAAGTGAAGCCACGTGGAGGGCAGGGATTTGAAGGAAGGGGCACTGCCCAATCAGAAAGGAAGGAATTGAGAGAAAGGAGAGAATGAGAGAATGAGGAGAAAAAGAGGGGAGGGAATTGGGTTTCCTTAACCCGTGCGACTCGACCCGTTTATCCCATTTTCTCCGATAATTTTCGTTGGTTTTTCGACGAATCATGTCCATTAAATCTTGGAAAAATCATCCCACAACCTTCCCTTTACCCTCTTTATTCCAAAAATTGAGAGAAAAGGGCCTAGAAACCGTGATATTTCACACGGGGATGCGGGTGTGCCGGAAACATTTGGTGGCAATACGCCGTTTCCTGAGGCTAACTCCAACCACTACTACTATTCATGGACTTCTAGATAACCCAAGAACATGTCCCAATCATTGGATGGGGCGGCAGAGCACTAGAGAACACGGATCAAGGTCACCCAATTTCTAGGGTTCCAGTGGATTTTGATGAAATTGGAGCTTTTCCCTGCCATATTGGACTTGGTCATAGGTATAAAGTTTGCTCTACTCTTTGGGATCTTCATTTCTGTAATTTTTGAGATTTTGTGAAAATAGTTAACTTCTTCGGCAAGTCGGGACGGCCGACCACCACTCGCAGCGGCGCGTGGGCCGACGTTGTCATTTTATGCAGATTTTGATATCCTAAATATGAATTTGGTATCCAATAAATGTGTTTCGATTGTTAGACCCAATGTGGATTAAATCAGTTACTCGAATGTCCTTGGAATTGGAATGAAAATGAGAAGCAAACTACGAATGGCTTGATCCCTATCTAGGGTACGTAGGCATTCTAACAAAAAGTTAGATGCAGCCATAAAACAAGTAAGGTTAATTAATCAAGAACTAATATTAGATGAAATTTTGATCTAATAAAGGAAATGTTTCTAAATTAGAAGTGAAATCGTGCGTTTGGTAAATGATTAATGTTATTAGAATATATATACATGGGATGAAGGCAATTATTAATGAGATTGATGACTAATGATAGTGAATTCAATTGTTAATTTAAAGATATGTTTTGACAGTTAAGAAAATATGGATAGTATGAGAAATTGAATTATTGACTTAGAGAGGTGTGATTAATGGAAATGAACTAACCACCTTTTTTTTAGTTGGTCCTACCATAATTAATTCCCAAAAATGAATATTTCAGTGGCGGGGCGTTACATTGCCCATTCCTCATAAAACCCAAAATAAAATTACCATCGCAGTACTACTACAATCCCAAAACTGCTTTGATACACAATCTCTTTCATTACCATTTTGAATTTAGACTCCACAAGAGAGCGAGGCGACGTCACCCTTGTGGATGCAAATTTCTTTCTCTTTGATCTTGGACAAAATTGCACCTACAAAACAAACCACACCTCAGGTCAAGGTCAAGAGCCTCACGTGCCCACGATGAATTTGGGGGGAGGGGGGACTTTGGCCAAAGAACCTCCGATGTCAAAGTTAGAATTTTGAGGGAAAAGTGTTTGGAATTTTTTTTTAGCGTTTAGCAAAAGTGAAACTTAGGTTTTTAGAGAAAATGAGGTAGAATATATAAGGCATGGCCAGCCCTTTTGGGAGAGAGGGTGACCGGCTTCTTGTGTGTTTTTTGGGTGTAATTTTGTAGTTAATTAGCCATTAATAAATTAATTAGGTAATAAATCCATTAATTAGCTAATTAACATAATTTAAAAAGAAATGTTTTGGGGGTTACCTTGTGGAGAAAATGGATGAAATAGGTTTTGAATAAATACCTATTTTGGGCACTTTTGACTTGATTGAGGGATGATTTTCCACTGCTCGTGTGTAGGAATTCTGGTGTGCCTCGAGGGTAATTTTTTCCTTTTATCCAAAAATCCACGTGTCGCCTTATGATTATTTTTGGCTCCACAAATGCCCCCACACCTGTTGGGCTGCTCGTAGGAAAATGCAGCAGGTGTAGAGATCTTCTTGCTTCAGGAAACTTAGGATTGCTTCCTATTTTGATGTAGATTCCATCTTTAATATGAAATTAAATCTTTCTAGGAAAGGGAAATAAATTTTTCTCGAAGCCTATTTAAGTCCACCTTAAGTGGGTTGTTAAATCAACTTTGGAGATCGATTTATTCTACCCTACAAAAGAGAGAAAGCTTAGAGGATATTTTTTCCCTCTTCTCTAGCAATCTTCAACATCTTGCCCGTGCAAAGGATCGTCTTTCGTTACTTGCTTCGTCTTCTCAGTGCCACACCGATGTAAGAAAAATTTAATTTTTCTTGACTTCTTCTTAGATACTGCTGTCGTGGGGCAGTCGTCAGGGTGATGCGGCACTTCGACTGGCACAGACCAGGAGTCGGCTTGGCATGTGCCAAGGAGGTGCTGTGGTAGGGGTCATTGCTGGTGCTGCTTAGCTTGATTGAAACCAAGGATTGGCTCGGTATGGGTCGAGGAAGTGGCGTGGCATAGGCAACAGTTTGGGCTGCCTACCAAAAATGAGGAAATTGCTTGAGTATGATTTCTCAGTTGCCGTAGATGGAGCAATCAATGATAGAGCTGCTGAAGATGAAGTGTCGGATGAGCAAATTGTTGAGTGCAAAAGTGGTTGCTGCCCTCTGACCATTTGATTCCTAGTTGATCTTGAAGCATTCGATCTTTTGAGCTATGTGGTCTTCTCGCACTAGAGAGCTTACCCATATGGGTGTCAGGAAATTGGTTTACCCTCTTGACTGGAAAGCTCACCTATATGGGTGTCGGGGAAATTGGTTTACCCTATCGTACTAGAGAGTATTTAGTTTATCATCTTGCACTGGACAACTTACCTATATGGGTGTTTTGGAATTGGTTTACCCTCTCGCACTGGAGAGCAATTAGTTTATCCTCTTACACTGAAGAGTAGACTCAAATAGGTGTTGGGGGATTAGTTTACCCTTTCACACTAGAGAATAATTAGTTTATCCTTTCGCACTGGAGAGCATACCAATAAAGGGTTTTGAGCAGTTGTTGTAGATAGCAATTGATCAAGGCTTATGAATAACTTCTTGAATCTTCATTGAGAATAAATAAATAAATCAACTGTGCCGGAAAGTAGAAACTGCATAACAAACCGGATAATGTTTGGCTTGCGAGGCCTTGTTCGTCGAGCTGCTTGAAACTTCGAACTTATTTGGAAAAGTCCTAACGGGGTTTAGAGGGTGATGGAAACTTCCCCTGCTTTTGTAGGCTGATTTGTTGACCTATCAAAATATTCGTTCCACCAACCCTCATTTGTTAGCTTCTCAAGGTATTGCTTCCACTTCAGGCAGCTGTTAGTAATGTGGCCCAGTCTTTGATAGAATGCGCAATATTTTGTATGATCCAGTATGGTAAGATCGTCTTTCATGGGTGGATGTAATTCGAACCAAGGTACGTTCTTGAGCTTACGGAGAATTTGGCCGATTGGAACTGTGAACTTGGTGAATGTTTCGGTTGTTGAGTCTTCTCTGGTTGGGGAACGTTCCACGTGCTTCTTTTCTGACTCGTTTTTGTTAGATTGCTTAGCCTCGTCCCATAGTGCATGCTTTTCCACCAAAGCAAACGAAGCTGCTAGGGTCAGTTTTTCTCCCATGATTATTTTTCGAATAAAGAGTGTTCGGTGGGAAGCCCATTTCTGAATGTTGTCGTTGTTATGTTCTCATTGCAGCCAACAATCTTGGCTTTCTCCACTTTGAACCTTTTGACATAGTCGCGAATTGTCTCCCAATGGTCTTTTATGATGCTGAAGAGAGGGTCGGATGTCTTTTTGATTGAGCGGTTAAGCAAATACTCCTTAGTGAAAACAAAGGAAAGTTCGTTGAAACTCCGGGTCGACTGCGGTAGTAGAGTATGAAAGCAATCTTGCGCTTCGCCTTGTAGAGTTGTGGCAAAATTTTTGCACATAAACGCATCGTTGTTTCTGTAGAAGATCATGGTACTGCAGTAATACTTTAGGTGTTGATTCAGATCTTTGTCTCCCTTGTACGGAGTGAAGTAAGGCATAGTGAACACATGAGGTGGATCTGTTCGCTCGAACTCATTCGTGAATGGTGACATGCTTATGTTGGTCATGTCTCGTCGACGCGCATCATTAGCAGCCTCATCACGTTGGAAATTGCACAATCGTTCAATTAAAAGCCTCTTAAATTCTTCTTAAATTTGCATTTGCTGGGACAATGGAACTTTCGACTACCATCGGTTTTAACTTATGGGTTTGGGCCATTCTTCCTTATGCTCGACTCGTCTATGTCACGGCTGTGGTGCATGTGGCACGTTCCTGACAAGCGAACAGGTTGCCGATTGAACTTGAGTCGGATTGAATGACTGCTTCTCTCCTTCTGTCGTTCTGCCTATTCCGATGTGAGGTGGAGAATGCTCTGAAAGTTTGTCCATGTTGATAACCGGAATGAGACCTCAACTATGAACGTAATCTCATCCATGGGCTTGATCGAGAATGCACGCTCTTCCATGCGCTAAAACGAGAGTATACGTTATCCCAATGACCCAGGCGGCAATGTAAATTATCGGAACACTCGGATCTTGGCTGGTTGAAGGGCTGCTTGCTAGGATGCTGCTGGAGAGATTCGTCTGCACTTGTCTTACTTCGGGACTCCTCGTCCAGGGCACGTTGCATTTCGATGTGCTGCAAGAGCTGATTCACCAAGGTCGTCTGTTATGCGAGGGCGCTCGTCAATTCTATGACTTGTCGAGACAAGTGTTGTTCGCCATTTGGATTGGAAGAGTTTGGAAAGAATGCACATCCTTGAGCAGTGGAAGGGTGGTAGACTCTGGACGTGATATTTAATTTGGGAAATGTCAAATTCGCAGAAAAATGCAGTGAAAATGCCCCCGGTTCAATCGTAGGTCGTGAAATTTGAAGCCATAATGGTTGAGCTAATCTTGGGCTAATTTGGGCTGCTTGGGAAACCACGAGAGTAGGTTGGGCCGCGGGAGCAGGCTGGGCCGCGGTAGCAGGCTGGGCCACTAGAGCAGGTTGGGCCACGAAAGCAGGCTGGGTCGCGGGCGTAGGCTACTCAGCGTGTGATGCATCCGAGTGCAAGGCTTGGGCTTGGCTTGGCAATGCGTTGGGCTTAGAGTGACATGGCTTAGGTCATGGCTTTGGTGTCGTGGGCCTTGGATGGCACAGCTTGGGCTTGGGCCCGTGCAAGCTTGGATGACACGGCTTAATCTGTGGTAGTGGTGCCATGGACCTCACTACGGGCGATGGCTGTGGTGGCCACCATGGTGGTTGCCATGGTGGAGCCCCGTAGCGATGATGCTGCTCCATCTATGATCACATTTAGCCTTGTGGATTGTCGCGGTCCCATTTCTTGAATATTGAAATTTTCACTTGTTGAATTTTCTAAATTTCTAGCCATTGTATTTCTCTTTTAGGTTTTATCAAAGAATCTTTGCAAATAAAAAATTCTACTAATAAGAACGTGCGAAAAATATACAAATGGACAAGAAAATAGAAAAACTTTTATGCGAGAATCTTCTACGAGTGTGTGACTCATATCTCAATGAAAGCACCAATTTGTGGATGCAAATTTCTTCCTTCTTGATGGAAAAGTGTTTGGATAATTTTTTTAGTGTTTAGCAAGAGTGAAACTTAGGTTTTTAGAGAAAATGAGGTAGAATATATAAGGCATGGCTGGCCCCCTTGGGAGAAAGGGTGACCAACCTCTTGTGTGTGTTTTTTGGTGTAATTTTGTAGTTAATTAGCCATTAATAGATTAATTAGGTAATAAATCCATTAATAAGCTAATTAATATAATTTAAAAGAAATGTTTTCGGGGTTACCTTGTGGAGAAAATGGATGAAATAGGTTTTGAATAAATACCTATTTTGGGCACTTTTGACTTGATTGAGGGATGATTGTCCACTGCTCGCGCGTAAGAATTTATGTGTGTCTCTAGGGTAATTTTTTCCTTTTAACCCAAAAATCTATGTGTCGCCTTTTGATTATTTTTGGCTCCACAACCCTGATAGATTGTATGGTAGTTTAGTCTTCTTTTTAAACCCACTATGTCCTGTGTTCAAATCTTTATCCACCCTTTAGTGTAGATTAGTCCCAAATATCTAATCAGATCTATAAAATCTTATCTATGAACAATTGTATTACTTGGAGGCAAGTAGTGTTGGTTTCTAGGCATTTTATTGAGATTAATTTAATTTGAATAATTAAATACACAACGGAAATAATATAAACATATAATATTTATATATTTGATGTGGTTAATATATGTCTCCACACCCGCCATGATCCATCTCATGTTAAAGCAGTTCTTACAAAAATAGATTGATCAGCAAGTGCTTCGGCCTAAGATGTCTGAGATGGATCGTCAAGTGGCTTCGAGAAATATCTCTTATTATTGAACAATTGCCAGAAGGCAATAAAACTTTTATTGCGCATTCATGTATCTCCATACTCATATACATGATACATGCATGTATCACATTATCGGGCCTGCAAAGTAGTGAGGGTTTTGAGGTGAAATTAAAGTTCATATATAAAAGCACAAGATACCAATGATGCCTTTTGTATGATAATTGTTTGCATACTAGAATATAAAGCTTTGCAACTTTTGACATGCGGTAAACAGTCATATGTTTTTCTAGGCGATCAATGTTCAATGAATTTGTTCAACATACAAGCACTCATATATCCACCACGTGTCCAACATGCGTAGCATGAGACCATATTAACCTTAATGTAAAGCCAAACTCATGAATGATTTAATCTTGTTCTATTATTCATTAATTAAATGGAATTGTAACATAATATCTAATATTACCAAATTGACTTTTAGGGCACAACTTCAACAATCTCCCCCTTACACTCGGCTAATCACAATGGTGCACACCAAAACTATTCAGGTGCCTATCAAGCTGCTTCTAGGTTTTCGCGTTAGTGATTGGGGTACACTCTGCTTTTTCTTTGGGTTCGCTACGCTTTTCTGCAACGTTACTCCTTAAACTTAAACCACCTTATTCTTTTTTATCCAAAACAACCTCTCGATTAGCATTTGAGCAAAACGATATTATGTTACTCAGGTGGAGAGCATTATGCACTTCTTCATATTGCCTATCCCACTCATAGCTCCTTCATTCAAAATGAAGACGCATCTTTATGCGGAACTACACTATAGATTCCATGTGGTCGAAATCAACATGGCATTTCACAAGCAATTCCCCTTCAACTTTTCCTCCACATATACAAGCATCATATCCTTAGTTCTTCTCAAGCATTTAACCGTCACATTTGTTTTATCGGTTAAATTTGTTTCTCAAAACTATTCTATCTTTTGTTTTCAATCTTAATTAAAGAAACATTACTTTGTATCTAAATTACATACTAATAAAACACTCATTGTCAACTAAAATCCTATAAAATTACCAGTTTAACCCTCTAATTAAAAATGAACATGAATAAGTAATATGGGCAGAAATGTAATTTCACACAACCAAATTTTGGTGTTTTTTTTTTTTCAAAATCTCACTTACATATAATCTTAACATATCTCTAATTAAAAACTAAAACAAAAAAAAACAAAAAATTCCTACTCCCACATTTTCAATCACACTCTTTCCCTCTCCTACTTCAAAAACAAAAATAAAAAAATTTCGCACACTTTGTATGTGCCCATACATGCTAGTGTTTAATAAGGAAAGCAAAAAGTGACACTGAAAGCAAAAAGTGACCAATGTACTACGGTGAAGAGTCGTTACAAATTTACCGCTGCATGGCCTACAAAAGCAATTTTTCGTGGATACCAATTATTTTTGGCCGTCCAACACGAACCAAGGGCTCAAATTCTTCACCAGAGAGAGAGAGAGAGAGAGAGAGAGAGAGAGAGAGAGAACAAGTTTCACGTACTATTTTCTTATTTATTTTAAATCTCTCTCAAAACGACCATAACATGCTTGACCTCGAATTTTTCGAAGTCGTCGCGTTTTTTCTTTAACTACTTTTGTTCACTCAGTCTTCTATGTCTTTCTGTTTATTTATTTATTTTTGCATACATCTCTCTCTAAAACTCTCTCTCTCATCTGAGGAGTTTGAGTGATGACGATGATGATGGAGGGTGGCCATGGCCAAGATTGGAGGAGCTTGGCGAGGACTTTAGAACGCGACCAAATTCTGGAAGTTTTGTCAGGCGGGTTTTGCCGGAGCTGCCAGCTCCTTCTGGAGAGTCGAATTCACACCCTCATCAACAGTAAGAAATACAGATTACAGATACCTTTTGCTTCTTTTTTATTTTTCCTTTTGAATTTTGGATATTTATTGTATTTGATATTGTCGAATTCTTGGTGTTTCATGGTTAGAGTTTAATTAATTGTGTATTATGACAAGGTTTTATTTTTAATATATGCGTTTGGTTTTAAGTTAATTATTCCTTGCTTCCACACTATAAGAGGCAGGTGCCTTTTACTATCTTTTTGCTTTTTTGTTTAATTCCTGAGTAAGTTTTACCAAAAACAAGGAATAAGTGCTATATGCTTAATTCAGTGTATCAACAACAACAAAGGTACTTTGCCACTAATTAGGGAGACGTAGCGCAAAACCGAGCGCTTCTAAAAAAAGACACGGAGTACTTGGAGTTAACTACTAAAAGACTCTAAGAAAATACATGGAATACTTGAAATTGACGTAAGACTTAACGCAAAATCGAGCGCAAAGACGTTTTAGGATTTATATAACCGACCTGACTTAGTGGGATAAGATTTTTTTGTTGTTGTTGTTGTCACTAATTTGGGAGAGAAATATTAAAGCATACTAATTAATCCATGTATATTATTGCACATATATGTTACTATTAACCAGTTAATCCTGTACTGTTTTTTCTTTTTAAATTTTGTATATGCAGAAAAAGTAGGTGAGGAGGTATCTTTTTCCAGTGGTGATGATAATAGTTCTGCACAATTGAAGCCCATGGATGCACAAACCCCGTCACCATGCCAGTGTGCGGACGAACCAATTGTGCCGTCCTCAGAGAATACTACGGAGTCCTTCGATAAAATGCTTGACCAGCAAGAGTGCGCTCCAATCCAAACACCTTATCACACAACTCCTGTCCACTCATCAATCCAAATAGGGTGCGCGTCTAAATCATCTTCTCCGATGTTATTCGCTGGTGCAAAAAGTGGAGATTTCTCGGAGGATCCAAACGAGCATAACCGAGCATTACAAGTTCGGAGAAAGGACTTTGTCCACGCTGAGTATATAAATGGCAGACGAATAAATGTCTTACAGGGCCTAGAGCTACATACTCGGGTTTTTGATGCCCAGGAGCAGAAGCAAATTATCGAGTATGTCTACAATTTACAGCGTCTGGGGAAAAGTGGACAACTTAGAGGTATAGGAGCATAAACTCTCCTTCTCGTTCTACTTTGCTTAGCTATCCTCAGAAAAAGATACCAAAGCATGTTGCTGAGATTGATTAAGATACATGTGAAATGGAATGAATAAGATGTTTGCTGCTAATTATCGTTTTATATCTCACAGAGCGTACCTATAGCGAGCCTAGAAAGTGGATGCGTGGTAAAGGACGCGTAACAATTCAATTTGGTTGTTGTTACAATTATGCAGTGGTATCTCTACTTTCCTTTTCCCTGACTTAATTGAAATGGCAAGGTACGTCGATAAACTTACTGTGTCAAACATTACAGGATAAGAATGGGAACGCGCCAGGTATTGCTAGAGGTGAAGATGTCGATCCTCTACCTCCTTTGTTCAAGCAAATGATAAAGAGGATGGTTGGTTGGCGTATATTACCTTCATCGTGCATTCCGGACAGCTGCATTGTGAACATTTATGACGAAGGGGACTGCATTCCTCCTCATATTGATCACCATGATTTTGTTCGACCGTTTTGCACGGTTTCACTTTTGACCGAATGCAACATACTTTTCGGTTCAAATCTAAAGGTTGTCGGACCAGGAGAATTTTCAGGACCTTTTTCTATACGTTTGCCTGTCGGGTATGCTTTCTGCACTGCTTCTTTGTTCAGTTGATCACTTATGTTTTGATTGTTTAGTTTCGTTGTTACTCTCTCAAATGCCCCTTATTGTTGAAGTTGATCCTCAGTTATCAGTCAAATAATATATTCATGTTAGAGCGAGAGAAAAATTGTATGGTGATAAACAGGTGTAGAGAAGTGTATCGTTGTCACTCAATGTTCTTAGTTTTTGATAAGATATAACGTAAAAAAAAATAGATACAAGACACATTAGTAATAACAAATGGGAGCTTTTTTACTGCCCAACATTCCGTGCCATTAAGCATCGCTGGTCTTATTACCATCTTATAAAATTTGGGGACGTTAAAGTAGTAAATTTATATTTATACCAAGATAATAAACAAGCAATTGTTGAAACGATAAAGAAAGATATAACACTTTGTTAATGAATAACAAGATTTTAAGCAGAAGACATGATGTCGAGCGAAAATCAAAGCTATATACTAAGAATGAAACACGAAGAGATGGGATTTTGTGAAGACTTAAATTCACAAGGCCGGCCAAAATCTGATTCTTTCACACAAAGTCTCCACACCTTCCCTATAAGTTATAACTACTCAATGTCCTTCGATTTCTCTCCATCCCACTGTCCAACATGGCATCTCTCTTGCTCTGAACCAAATCAAAAGTGTCAGCCCTACTGCGAGCAGTAATTATGCAACGATACATATATGAATCAGAAGAGATGAACTTTAGGGGAACTTTGATTTGTGTTTTTTGTTTCCAAAACGAAGTGTTGTTAAAGGCTTTTAAATTTTGATAGACTAGCGCTTTGTATGAGTATAATCTGAGACTGCTTTACGTATTTTGTTGTATTACTGATATAGAATGGCCTTGTAATCTTTACAAGCATTGCTGATGCCTTGTTTTATAAGTAATTATTCAACTTAACGCGTAATGATCTGCAGATCGGTGCTTCTTCTAAATGGTAATGCAGCTAACGTTGCTAAGCATTGCATACCTGGTGTTCGAGCAAGAAGGTAACCTACCGCATTCCCCATTCAGTACAACCATTTTCTAACGTCTATTTCCCGATTTTTCACACCCTGTTATGGTTGCAGGATTTCGATTACTTTCAGAAAAATGGATAGTAGCAAGCTACCGCGCAATTTTTTGCATGATCCCGAGCTTCAGGGACTTAAACCTTACGTTGTTCCTCCATTTGCCAAATCAAAAACCCGGCAAGATCAACGAGAGAAGCCTTATTCCTATCGTCCTAGACGCAACCGCGGTGAATTCACGAACGCTAAGAAGCGGAACAGCAACTCTTTTCTTCCCGAGAAAGATGAGTTTTCTCCACTTGGCAGATTCAGTTCTGGGAAGAGACGGATATTCAGCAGACGGTGAGTTATAGTTTTTGATTACTCGTTTCTCTTTTTAGATGCGTGTAATTGTAGCGCTTGATTTATTGTATCGGTTAGAATAATTAAATCGTGTGTTTTCGAATCATCGTTGTGTATCCTTCAATAAACTCTCTGTATTTTTACCTGTATTTTTCAGTAAACTCTTTGCATCTCTTATTCTAACTTCACAAAAGTTTGACAATTGAGGTTTACACCGCTGTGACGGCTGCATGAATTTTAGAACGTCACTGTGTTCGGCTTTACGTCAAGTCTTCTCTTAGCTCTAAGTACTTTATGCCTTCTCTTAGAGTTTCTTTCCAAGTTTTTCGTTAGCTCCAAATACAAATTCGGTATATATTCCTGCTGGAAAGAATTAGAGAGTATGGTATTGACTGCTTGTGGTGCATTACTCATCCGCCTTGCATTTGAGTCTCAGGCGACCCGAATCTGGGGTTCAATGATAAAAAAAATACTTACCGTCGCCTATGCCACGTCACTCTTCGACAAAGAGATTTAGATTTTGACGAGTGATCTGACATGGGCGGTATGAATTTTTCAATAGAGGAACGCCACAAATTGAAGAAATTTTTAAGAACACGGTTCGGCATACTAAATGTCATAATATAATACAATTGGTTGAATAATTTTTTTTGTTTTTTAAGTTTTCAACCAACTGTATTACTACACTTGAGGTGTCCGACACACAGAAAAATTTTAATTTTTTATTGTGACTGGAACACGAATGGTACACCACGTAGTTTTATATAAATGGTGAAAAATTATATTTTTAAGTTATTAATTTTTTAACACACATATTTCACTATTTATATAATGACATGTAATGTACGTTTTCCGATCACATTAAAAAAAAATCAATAGAAGCACAACTGTGGGAGAATCTGCTCAGCAGCAAATTGCACAGTAACAGCTATATACCACATGGCTTTTAGGCTTATTAGCGGAAGACTGAAGCGGACCAACCAACGGAATCCAATCCCCAACGTGAATTACGTTTCGTTTGCTGCGCCCAGACACACCCGATCGGTCCCCCCTCAGTCCTAGGTATGAAAAATGTTTGATTGGGACAAGAATACGAGTAATACATCAGGTGTTTTTGTATAAGTAATAAAAAATTTATTTTTTAAGTTACTAACTTTTTGACACATATATTATACCATTTATATAATAACATGTGACGTATCACTATGTGTTTCAAAAAATCTCTTTTTTAATATACCATTTCGTGGGAGTGGACTTGGTCCGAGCCAGTGAGACATATGATACATGCTTTCCTGCTTTTAGAAATCGAGATCGGGTACAGCGCTGGCACACGCTTTCCCCCGACTTCTTCTTTTTGGAGAGATTGTTTAATAGGAGCGTCTCCACGGGATAGTATTTTATGTGTTTTTATATAAATAATGAGATATGTGTGTTGAAAGGTTAATAATTAAAAAAATAAAAAATTTCACTACTTATCTAAAAACACATAATTTAACATTTGTATTCCCGTCACAACTAAAATTTTATCGTCTGACTACCTGCCGCCTGCCTGTCTGTTATCCCGTCAAAGTCCACGTGGGTCCCATCTCCCATGTGATGATGCAATGAAGTAGGAGGAGAGAGAACAAAGCTTGTGGGACCCAGGCCACGGTCGCAACAAACGTGGCAAGATTCCTGAAAAACTGAATCAAATTAAAGGCTCTTTGTATTTCGGATGGTTTTTTCCTTTCCCCATTGCTTTCCCTTCGTTCTGCATTTTTTGCGTTCTCCAGCAGGTGAAAAAAAATTCAGCAGCTTCAAACCGAATGATCGCTGAAAATTTCGGTTCTCGGAAGCCGAAATCCGGTTCGGTGAGCTGAGAGTTCGTCTCGGTTTTCGATTCGAGTCTTTCATCTGAAGTTCTGAACCCAGGTGAGCTGGTGCTGTTCTTCCTCGTTTAACTCACTAATTATTTAATTGTTTGTTTGTTTATGCATTCATACATGTTGACGCTTGTCACATCGGAAACCTCGTGAAGTTAAATATTTTTTTACTATTAATTACTATTAATTACGCATGCGCGTTTTGTATAAAACTCCGCACCTATTAGATTGTCACATGGGGCAGTTGAGTTGAGGGTAATTATCGATCTTGATTAGTAGTGGGTTACTAGACCGTCCTGGTCCTGGAACTTTGCCAATAAATAATTTGTTGGATCATTTTTCTGAAAATTTTATAAAAATTTCATTAGTGTTTGAAAGGAAAAGAACTTCATGTTCCTGCTGTAAAATTACTGTGAGGGAGACGATGGTTAGCCGTATCATTCGTTGTGTGGGGAAGTAGTAGTTTGTATATTTAAAATTATCTGAAATCTAGGTTCGGCCATTTTATAAATTAGTGTCGGATTTGTTGTCAATTTTTTTGATTTTCTAACGGAAGACATGGCGCAAAATCGAGCGCAGTGGCGTTATGAGATTCATAGAGCCGACTCTACTTAGTGGGATAAGACTTGGTTGTTGTCGCTGTATTTGTCGTCAAAGTTTTGGAGGTTGTGTAGTGGACTACTTACGGTGTGTGGGGTTTTATACAAAAGACCTTGATGCAATTAGTAGTGGAGCCATTCACTATAAGGGGAATTTAATTTCATTAGGTTTCCGATGTTGGACTTTACATGCTTCCACAGTCTATACACTTAGTACGTGCTGCTACTGGTGTTCGTTAGTAAGAAGCTGCGCTCTGTTGGTGGCTTGTTGCAGTTCGTTTCAGTCCAAAAAATTGTAGTCATATAGTGATGTTAAGAAAGATATAAGATATATGGTTTTTAGATTGGAAGTAGATGATGAGGACAGTGAACCGGTGTTGTGCTTTTACGTTAAATCCTTAGGGCTTGTTGCTTAAATTGGTTTGGAATTCGATGTATGGTAGCTTAATCGTGTATTCTTTAGACTTGTTTGAGATTCCTTTCTGAAAGCTACGAGCTATCAAAGTTTCTATAAATCAGCATTTTTCGCTCTTAAAATGTACCTCATAGTTTAAGACAAGGAAATGAATTTATCCACAACCAGAAGTCAGAATGCACTGGAATTAAGAAAAAAAAGGAATAATTATCTGTAAATAAATAGTATCGCAGTGGCAACCGTTGTACAAATGTGTGATAAGCTAAAAGGATCCTGCATCGTTTTCTTAGTGCATAAATGATCAGAATCCCGAAACCATTAGCTTTTCTCTTTTTGGCAAAACGAAATGTGAATTATGATATATTGCGCCTATTTATTTGATGTATATACTGAGTCCTTAAACCCGCTTGCTGCTTCTGTTGTAGATAGTGAAGCTGATTGAAGAGTATTTGTTATGCGACTCGATGATCTGTCTGTAGTTAGAAAGCCTGTACGAGATGAAGTTTGTGAATGATATCCAGGACAGCTAAGTTGATATTTATATGCTGTCATGGATTACTTTGTAAGGTAATAATTCTCAGGTTATATTTATGTCTTCTCTCCTCTCATCTATAACCAGGTTTTGTAAGTAACATCTTTCATTGTTTATCTGTTGTGTAGCGAGAAAGCCTTCTCAAATGGAGATGTCTATGTCGGGAACTTTAAGGGAATTCTGCCTCATGGTAACGGTAAATACACTTGGTCTGATGGAACAGCATACGAGGGTGATTGGGAAGAAGGGAAAATCACAGGTAAAGGGAAGCTAATTTGGACATCTGGAGCACAATATGTCGGTGATTTCTCTGGCGGTTACCTTCATGGTTATGGCGTTTTTAATGGACCTGATGGTTCTTTCTACCACGGTTCCTGGAGGATGAATATTCAGCACGGAATGGGAAAAAAACAGTATTGTAATTCAGATATCTATGAAGGATCTTGGAAGGAAGGAGTACAGGAAGGTAGCGGTAGGTATCTGTGGAGTAGTGGGAATACATATATTGGGAGTTGGAAAGGTGGGAAGATGTGTGGAAGAGGGGTCATGAAATGGGAAAATGGTGATCTGTACAATGGCTCTTGGTTAAATGGGTTAAGAGACGGGTCTGGAGTTTACAGGTTTGCTGAAGGAGGATATTATTTTGGAACGTGGAGTCGGGGCCTAAAGGATGGAAAAGGAACATTTTATCCAGTAGGAACTAAACATCCATCCCTAAAGAAGTGGTGCAGCTCTGTAGGATATAGCAGTGACGGATCGAGCTCGTTGTCTGGACATTTGCTAAATTCAATGGAAGGCAAGGCTAGACCAACTGTCAAGCGCAGTTTTTCAGAGAAAATATCTATTGGTGGAATTTTAAGAAATTCGAGACGTATATCACACAAGGCTATGTCATTAGATAAAAATTGGACCACTTGCGATCCTTCTAGAGAGTTTATACGTTATGACTCCTTATGCTCATTGTCCCAAGCCTCTGAGTATATTCAACATGAGACGCGAGATAATAACACTTCAGTTTATGAGAGAGAATACATGCAAGGGGTGCTGATTAAAGAGAGAGAAAGGAATCATACAGAGATATCCCGGAAAAATAAACAACGAAATAAAGTTTCAGAGATACCAAAGAGGTCATGTATTGACATGTTTGGAGCCCACAGAAGCTATTATCTAATGCTTAATTTGCAACTCGGTATCAGGTAAATCGGTTGACCACATCTTTGTAGTCTCAAATTCTAATACTACTATGTTCATAAAAAGTGACGCTTTGATATTCAACATCTGGTTTGCATGTGTTCAATGTTTCTTATTTCATGCATATTCACTGTCACTGCGCTCTCAAAATTTTACCTCACGTATGCAAGTATAGAATTTAAAAATATTGAAGTGGTAGAACATTGGATTGCATAAACCCTTGGCTTCCAGTAATTTGTCAACTGAAAATTACTCCACAAGTGGCTCAAATATGTCATACCTTTTCCTCTTTGGTTATAAATTGTTGCCGTCAGTAAGTTTTGGTCATTGTCATCATGTTGCAACCTAACTCTAGTTGATCACCCTTAAAAATGAAGAAAGAAAAAAGGTCCTTTTAAGTTTTATGAAATTTTGTTTTTGCCTTTTGTTAGTGTCATTCTTAGGCCTATATGAAACATACATTGTCACTTCGAGCTATTTTTTTGCAAAGCATTGGAGGGATAAGTTGTGATTTGACTTCTTTGGATGCATGTGGATATATATGAAAATTCTATATGTCTGAACTCCTAAATCAAATCTCGGTTTAATTGGGTAGATCTATTTTCTGCCGAAGTCATTATTATTGTGATAGGAGTTTTCACACTTACTAGATATTGTGTTTGAAGCTTACAGGTACACTGTTGGGAAGATCACACCAGTTCCTGTACGTGAAGTTCGGTCTTCTGATTTTGGAGATCGAGCCAGAATAAGGATGTATTTTCCCAGAAGAGGTTCTCAGTTTACACCTCCGCATTATTCAGTTGATTTCTATTGGAAAGATTATTGCCCGATGGTCTTCAGGTAATAGTTGTCTAAGCCACGTTTCCTAACCTCTGAAAGTGAGTGACATAATGAGCACCATGCATTTGGATTGTTTGGTTTCTAATGAGTGCATATTTGTGTGCATATGTCTCAACAACAAAGCCTTTTCGCTTAAAGTGGTTGGAAAATCTTATGTCTCAACTCTCAATGAATGGAAAATCTTTTGTCTCAACTCTCAATGAATGGAAAATCTTATGTCTGCATTGGTCTTAATGAATGAAAAATCTTATGTCTCAACTCTCAATGAAGGGAAAATCTTAAACTGTGATTCATTATCTTTCATCCATTGCAGTAGATAGAGTCAGCTCTCAGTTTTTGTTTTGGTTTGGTCCTCCCAACTTTGTGCTTTTGCCCTTTGGAAAAGAACCTAATATATGAACTTGAGATTTGAACATTTTGGCGATATAGATAAATAGTGTAAATTGGTAAAATACGCATTTGTCAACTGCAACAGTTGTTCTCTTGGCATTTCTCTCTTTTTGAATGTCATGTAACTACCTTCTGTGCTGCTGCTACTTTTTTTTCTCAAGTGTCCATCAGCCACTGTTGATCACTTTAAATTTATTTGAGCAAATAACTTTGATTTCTGGGGCTTATGAAAAATAATGAAACATCTCACTATTTTGTAAATAACACTAGCCTTCTCCGTCACAGTGGATTTTAGCAGAGCTTTTAGTACTGGATTTATGCGCTTGAATAAGTTAAGTATGGGATGCTACATCTACTTAATGATTCCCTGGCCTCTCAAGTACCAAGTAGCCCTTATATCCGATCTTGCTTGCAGACTTCCAGAATATAATAATTGTTGGTGTTGGCTCAAGCTCTAATAGGTTAAGCGTTTTGTAATGTGCTTGTTGTACCGGCATATTACATGGTGGGCCTCCATAATTGTGATATTTATGGAGAATCTGGAGATATGGAATTTCAAAAAATGACGCGATTTCTGTTAAATGTATCAATTTGATTCATTTGTATGTTCAACTTAATACCTTGTTTAATGTCATATTCAAATGTGTTCCAAGTTTAATTGGAGTCATACATGTCTTAATCATATGGACATTGTATCCTTGCAAGTTTATATTTCCGCTGTATCCTACGCAAATAAGCATATGGATCTCTTTCTGCCTAATGATAACTTTCGCATTTCAGGAATTTAAGAGAGATGTTTAAGTTAGATGCTGCCGAGTACATGATGTCCATTTGTGGTGATGATGGTTTAAGAGAGCTTTCTTCTCCGGGGAAAAGTGGCAGTATCTTCTATCTTTCTCATGATGATAGATTTGTCATCAAGACTTTAACAAAAACAGAACTGAAGGTTTGAACGCATGCAAACTTCTATGCTACACGCACGACACACGAAAACTTCTTTGTACTCAAAACTTGGCATGCCAAACCATTTACTTATCTTATTAAATGAACTAAGTAGTTGGCTAATTCTTATTCACGCACTCCATCTTTCTTTCGAAGGTAGTTTCTTAATTTCTTAGTTAATTATGTTTACCAATTTTATAGGGCTTATGTCATAGAATCCTAGCTGAGTTATGGTTTTATCAGTGTTGCATTCATATGATATTTAATTGCCCTTTATATTCCTTTTGCTTCTAACTTGAACAGAATGATCAATCAACTCTGAATGGATTGAGGACTTAGATTTTTCTTTTCCTTGTTTGTTTTATTATTAGCTTCATCTTCGGCAACTAGTGCATTTAGTCCAAGTTTGAGAAGGATGTTTAAACGAATTATGAATCATTTTCTTTTTCCCAATTCACATGCAGGTTCTGCTCAAGATGCTGCCTAGCTATTATAACCATGTAGGAGAACATGAAAACACTCTCATCACAAAATTTTTTGGGCTCCATCGGATAACATTAAAAGGTGGAAAAAAGGTATCGAGCTACTTATCACTCTACCAGATTGCAGTTCTGCATTGGATGTCACCTTGGTTGGTGTGACTTATTTTAAATGCATTGTTTTTAGGTACGGTTTATGGTCATGGGGAATATGTTTTGCACAGAATTACGAATTCATCGCCGTTATGATTTGAAGGGTTCATCTATTGGAAGATGTACAGACAAAAATAAAATTAAAGAGAATACCACACTGAAAGATCTCGATCTGGCATTTGAATTTCATATGGACAAACTGTTGCGAGAATCCCTTTTCAAGTAAGTCCTTCGGAAAGGTATTTGTGATTACCTGTGAAATGTGCTTTTCATTGCTTAAGCATCCTCATGGAATAACTTATTTTTTTAGGTTACAATCTTTATGGGATAACTTCATTGTTCGTAAGATTAATAAACATTTGCAATCTAACATACTGAGTCCGAGTTCTAATACTTAGAAACCACTAGCAAGAGAACCTAACACACTCTAATTCTCCAAAACCTCCTGAGATATCTGATCTTAAATCTAGCTGAAGTTTTGCTAAGGATACTTAATATATTCTGGGGGGGCTGGTGAGGGCTCCTTTATGTGGTATGCTAAGATATTTGCCCTGCATTAGTTTCTACTTCCAGTCCTCTGCATCGGGTCTTTGGAATCTGACCTGTAAAGCTTGCCTTGAGGAAGAGCCAAGCCGGTTGAAGAGATATTTCAACCTCACCCCTAAATTTGTATCATGCTTCTTTCCCTTGTTGATTTGTAAGATAACAATGCCTGAAATCTTCTGTGGTTGATTAGTTTATTTGATTTCGATGTTGTATAGCGGGAGAGATTCTTGGTCACTAGTTTGACTGAAGACGGGAAACATAAAAAATGTTCGGAATGCTTTTAGTCAATTTAATAAGCTTCAAGTCGATTTTAGATTTCTGATCAAAATGGATTTGAGATAAGAATTCACTTTTCTTTCTTTATGTTTCTGCAATACATGTACATGTCGTCGTTTTCCTTATCGATTATGCATGCGTCCCAAAAAGATAATATTAATAAGAATTGGTTGAGTAAGCTCTTCCACATTTTAACGTCTTTAGGAATCTTTCCTCCTCTTTGTTTTGCAGGCAAATATCACTAGACTGCATGTTTCTACAATCTCAGCAGATTATCGATTATAGCCTTCTGTTGGGCCTACATTTTAGAGCTCCCGAGAATCTGAAGGGATTTTCACAACCTCCTGCTACAATGCACAATGATGAGAGTTTACCTACTAATGATGGTAGGCATCTCTTTCTGATTAAAAATACTTTTAAAGTGAACTTATTTATAACTGTTTTACGTAAGTTCTGATATCTTTTCTATTTGGTGATGTGCATAGTTTTCCAATTAATGATTTCTTCCCCGGAAACAGTAATATCTAGTACAGTAAAATCATACGCTCAGAATAAACGCAAAAAAAGGACTGTAGGGAAAGAAAATCTGACCAATTAATGACAACTCACCAAGTAGCCTAAGAACACAGACTAGTACCAGTAGTCATTTAGGGATTTGGAACATCCTCAAACCACTGAGGGGGCGGAATGTGTATCGTTACCATGTTATTGCCATCCGGTGTGAAATAGCTTTCGGTGGATGCAGGAACTTTCATAACTTTGAAATGACACGCACTTGAACAACGAAGAAATGGAAAAGAAACATAATGAAAATGACATAGAATGGAACAATATTGTCTTTCCTTCTTGCCATGATTCTAAGACCAACGATTTCCTATATCTCGCATTTTTAAGTATTGAATATTTCAACTTATATTCAAATTTGAACAGGTGTGACTTCCCAAGGGGAGCTTTTGATTCCTCCTAAAGGTCTTCTGCTGGTAACCCATGAGCCTGGCTCTGTCAGCACCGCACCAGGTCCTCACATCAGAGGAAGTACATTGAAAGCTTATTCTCTCGGTGACAAAGAAGTTGATCTTCTACTCCCCGGTACAGGAAGGTACTTCATACTTTTGCACTCTGATATATTTTGAAGTTTAACGCCATAAGCATTTGTATCTTCTGTTACCTTCTAATCAACTTTCATCTGATTTGGATAGTTATGCTTATGTGAGTAACTTAGGGCTCGTTTGGAAGTGCTTTTAAAATGACTAAAAGCACTTTTGGAGAAAATGTTTTTGGGTTCTAAAAGCACTTGAAGCACTTCAAGTGCTTTTTCAAGATTCACTTGCATTTTTGCCAAGGATTGGTGCCAAAAACATTTTCACCGAAAGCGCTTTCAGCCATTTTAAAAGCACTTTCCAAACGAGCACTTAGTAGCACATCTGCCCTGCAACGCTAATTAGACTGCCGAAAACATAGAAATTCATGGCTTGAAAACTGTTCTTGGATTCAGCATTTCATTTACTTTCTGCGAGTCATGCCAATTTATTGTTCGAGCACCACATCGTTACTGTCGTTTGATTTTTTTTCTCAGGTTAAGAGTGCAATTAGGCGTAAACATGCCGGCCCAGGCCTATCATAAGCTTGCGCAGGACGAGGTCGATTCAACAGAAGTAGAACTTTTTGAATTTTACGACGTGGTTCTTTATATGGGGATAATCGATATACTGCAGGAATACAACACGAAGAAGAAACTCGAGCATGCTTACAAATCGTTGCAGTATGATCCTCGATGCATTTCCGCCGTGGAACCAAAGTTGTATGCCAAGCGTTTCATCAATTTCTTGGAGAAGGTTTTTCCGGACCTGCCATAACGCTTTCTTGCCTTCTTTCGTGTTCATACTCATTTCTCCGAGCAACGCGAGATTCTTGTGTAATCATTTGTAAAGTGTTATAATCTAAGATTTCAACGTATGATATCTATTTTGTTTCAAGAGTTAAAAGTATACATCCGTTGTTGGCACAAGGTGGATAACGAGGCCAGAACACGAGACTCTACATCATATATCATTATACAATTGAAGGATTTTTTTTTTCAAGTGTTCCTCTACTTGTATAATGACCTATGGTGTATATACTCCGAACTCCCCCTCCACTTGTACGATGACACATGGCGTATGTACTGATGTTCCGGACGCATTGAAAAATCGCTCCATTTTGTAGATGTTCCACCAAATTCAACTCTCAGATATTAATTTTATTAATTGTAGTATTAATTGCTTAGCAATGGAGAGAACACACAGAGATTCCTCCATCGGGATTTATGGATAAAATATTTCGACTAATTTAGTTTCAAATTGCTGGATTCCTCTCCACTTGGTCAATGTACCAGCTTTTTTGTTATTAAAAAGAAGGGATGGTAAAGTTTATTGATATCACTGATCATTACAAATTACAACTTAGATCATGGAGAAGGACATCCCCTACGAAATAAGGGATTGGTAAGCTTACCTGCTACAATCAACATCTTTTAGAGACAAACTACAATATGACACGTGGTGTTCCGAGCAGCGAGTGACATATCTCTCCCCACTTAGAATTGAGAAGGGAAGTGGTCAAATGTTAAAAAACCAGAGACACTAACATAGGGGAATGCATTTCGACGAAACCATGAAAGGGAGATTGAAACCGCTCGTGTTCGAAAACAAAAACCCCACAACAAACAACATTGCAACTGGTTGCAGCAACTTTGACAATTGGGGAATTGATCACATTATAACACCAAAAACTGTATCGACCAAAAATATTTTTAGATTACAAGTACAGGCACAGCAATCAAGTCCAGGGACGGCCATAGTCAAAAGTTCCATAAAAAAATAAACTATTTGGACCCGAATGCAAATGACAATTTTGGCCGGGATTTGTTCTTACCCAACAGTTTCATTTGATTCAACCGTGCTTCCTCCTCCTCTTGTTTCTTCCTTCGCAACGCCTCTTCTTTTTGTCTCTGGAGCTCTTCTAGTTCCCTGTATCGCTCCTCCTCCCTCCGCTGCTGCTCCAAAGCCTCCCTTCTTTGAGCTTCTTCCACTCTCCTCCGGTTCTCTTCAAGCATCCCTTCCAGCTCTTCTTTCTCTTTTCGAGCTTGCTCCTGTAGGACACACACAAACATAACTTACTTTGATTTGTTCCAATAATATAGAGGGAGGAAAAGCAGGTGCAGACTAAAATAACATCCCATCTGGAATTGTGATTGTTTAAAATAATTACAAAGCCGAGTAATGCAATGTCTAGGTCTTAGATGCTCCCCGCCCCAATGTCTAGGTCTTCCAGCACCAGCACCCTTTGCAGATGAAAAATACATACTTATGGTAATGATTTTCTGTTCTTAAAAACACCTATCCTGTGTACTTATACCATATCTGCTTTTTTGCTCTTTTTTTGTGTAAGCTCTAAACCATGTCACTTTCCCGAACAGAACAATTGTTCCTAAAAATAATAATTCAAAAGATGAATGGTAACAATAACGAAAAAATATTTTCAAAAACACAGAAGACGCGCATCCAACAACACAAATGGTGAAAACACATCATGACTGTTACATGTGCCTCTGCAACAAGAGAAAATGAGAATGCCAGAGGCAACATGTTAGCCTAAATATTACCTCCTTATGCCTAGCCTCAACCAGAGCTGCTTCCTTTTCTTTCTCAAGTTGCACTGCCACTTCAGTAAGAAGCTTCTTCCGTCCTTCCTCCAACTGCCTCTGTATTTCCACTTTAATATCATCGGCGTTTAAGCTCTCCTCAACTTTCCTACGAATTGCTTCTTCCACCCTCCTTGAAGTCTCTTCTTCTAGCAGTTTCAATTCTGCTTCTTGTTGCCGCCTGAGAGTACAAGCAAAAAAGTTAAGCAATAAAGTGGTCTCTCATATAAAGAGGGGAACTGCCGCCTGACTACAAATAAAATTCCAATTCACATATACTGCTTCCCCTTTTTTACCCCCTCCCCTTCTCTCTCGTCATTATCTGACTGAATAAATGGCAAACTAACCTTCATGAGGACAAAGGCACTATAGATACGCTTATGCTTTTAAGGCATACCTCTAATGTATCCTGATCCAAACAAATGAGTTTCAAAACTGGTGAACAGTAGATAAACGATGCACCCGTTTTGATCATCAAATATAACAAGTTGAACTAAAGCAGTATCATCCTTCAGAAAAGCCTTTGGAGGAGAATGTCAAGTATACCTGCTGCATTTTTAAAACTAATTATCGTGTTACTTCAAATTTAAACTAAATGCATTCTTGACATGATATGACTACAGTTCTATATATATGGCCTAAGCTCAGTGTGTCTTGAGTGTGATAAACACTAAATGACGAGACATTGAAAAACATTCACATGTCAGAAACGACAGTTCAACACTGATGAAGACATACGGTTGGCATGTGGCAGAATGGAGTACGATCAGAAGCCAAAAAGGTCCAAATCTTAAGGAACGAATTTACTAAGGCCTCGTTTGATAGAGAGGATTAGCGTGGATAGGACTAGACACTATATTGAAGGCATTTTGAAGGGAGAAATGGAAGACAACTTCCCTATTTTGTCCAAGTTGAAGATAACTCATGAAGAAAAATGTCCCTTATAATCCTACCATTTTTGTGGGGACTGGTAGGGATAGTAACCTTCAACTTGGACAATATATAAAAGTTCTCATCCATTTTTCCCTTCAAAATGCCTTTAATGTAGTGAATAGTCCTATCCAAGCTAGTCCTACCTAACGAGGCCTAAATGATTTGGTAAACAAAAGTTAACCAGGCCTTTTCAGTCTACCAAACTGTTGCATGGCTCTGCTTCTTAGGTGAGGCACAACAGGTACTTCTAAAGAATCTCCAAACAGTTAGGTCTACCATATGGTTGGTCTCGTACACTAAATGGACTGCCTAGATATCTCCGAATACCCCAACAATGAACGTATGTAGGAAGATGATAGTGTCCTGTAGAAGCATATGTCTGAATGAGTAACTGAAAGTAAATCAGCTGTGACCAATGATTTGTGGATGTGACAAGAGCCAGTGATTTATGAATGTGAAGAAAAGTATCGTGTGTTGACAGGACACTGTGCTTTAAAATTTGCACAAGAGGAACTAAATCATATATATAGTTAGAGTGCATTCATTCTTGATAAACCGTTAAATTCTGTACAGATCTTATTGATTAGTTTTCACATAACCAGACCCCCTCAGCCCCATTGTAACCCCCATCTGCCTACAATTGTGTAGGGAACATGTACTCAACCCACCCCCGATGATCCTTAAAAGGCCCTTGACTGCATTACTTACCATCATAAGAAGATTAACAATACTTAGAATCAGAATAGATGTATCTGGGATCAGCTGCGTACAATCTGGAGTCTAACTAAATTTCATATTATTGACTTCTGAAATAAACAAATAATTAGTGCATCTCAATTATGAATAAGTAAACAGCAGCCATCCTTAATTTAATTTTCAGAGAAAGTACCATATAAAACTGAAATGTTAACAGACATGCATGTGCCACAAAGTTAGGCTAGGCTAATTCAAACATGAACAGGAGGTTCTTTCCCTAAAACTAATTATGATACGATTTTAATGAACAAAACACAACAGTAAGCATCCAAAAATACTGCATTAACTTTCAGGAGAGCTACTATTCATGTAGAAATCAAAACTCTTAAATTTGAGGGTAGCAATGAAAACAATCCCACATTACATCTTAGCGCATAACTCAGGCAAAGAGTTAAAACTGTCAGTCTACTCTAAAGATGAGCTTAGAAAAAGGTTATGAAGAAAAATTATATCATATAAGAACTGATGTTCCGTAATTGTTATACCTTTTCTTCTCTTCTTCTTCTTCCTTTCTCAATTTCTCAGTGGCATTTTTCTGGTCCAACGATCCAAGACTTGAACTAGAAGATTTACGAATAGGAGACAAGGAGGAGCTCCTACTTCTTTGCGTCTTATAGCGCCTCAATACTGGAGAACGACTTTTACGGCGTCTCGAGGTTGGAGAACGACTTTTACGACGTCTTGGGGTAGGAGAACGACTTTTACGTCGTCTTGGAGTCGGAGAACGACTTCTTCGACGCTTAGGGGTAATTGAACGACTTTTCCGTCTGTATAGTAAAAACATACCGATTAGCAACGACAATTAAAATTGCACATGACTACACATAATAAATAACTATCAAGTCAGTCCACCATGTAGCACAAAGTATATAGAAACATGTACGGTTACCTCATACATTGTTAAGTATAACCTTTGTGTGCTCCATCTTTTATCACATGAAGAAGCAAAGGTCACAATCGAGCAACAAAAGAACAGCCAACGACAACCATCACCTGCTCACTTCCCTTTTGATGGGAAGAATCTGAATTCTTTTAAATTCTTAGGAAGAGCATGCAACCTTATATCACTTTGGAAACTCTATATTTTAATCCATATCTTCATACTAGACTCTTATCCAATTATTTAGAAAGATCAAATTTTTTTTTTTTCCAAAGGTCACATGTCCATCAATGTTATATCGAAACTAAGCCAATCATCAGACTTTATAACAACATCAGCAATTCTTTGGCATTGGCATGACAGCAACAAAGCCTAAGGTGTACAGACCACAACTGTAGTTGAAGATTGGAAAAGAAAACTCAGAACATCAAATGTCAAAGCATACCAAATTTAAGCAATGGAACTACCAATTCCTGTCCACTTGAAGGTTTGAAGCAAAAAAGTCAAATATTAGCAATTAGCATACAGAATTTCAACTTGAAGCGATATTTCATGAGAAAGCCCCATATAGCTGTGACACCAACATCAACATAGTAGGTACCAGGTAAACTTCAAAGCACATACTCATTTTCTATAAGAAAAAGATTTACAAGACTTCACGATTGGAAAATGTACCACCAGATCTAAAAAGAAGGATAAGAAGATGCGTACAGAAACTCGAACATTATGTAAATCCAAATCCCATGAGCGATATGTAACGCCTCAATCTTTCGAACAATTGATTGAGAATCAGTTAAATTAGCACAAGAAAGGGGGAATATTAACGGGATCACCTGCTATGAGAATACGAGGAATATGGAGACCGGCTTCTGTCTCTGCGGCTTCTCCTGCTAGACCGATGCCCCACTGGAGATGGCGAACGCCTTCGCCTATAAGAAGGTGATCGTGATTGTGACCGTGCCAAGTCACGAGGCATCCTTCCACCTCAACTTTAAGCCTACTAGGAATATTTCTTAGAATGGAACTTGAACACTAACAACAATTTGTGCTACTGTGCCCTATAAAACCAAAATAAATCAATCAATAACAGTTCGTTTGCAGCCGGAAACTGTCAAATGATCAATTACGCAATACCAAAAACAACAACAATGATCCTTAACGGGTTCGTATTCAGCTGAGAAACTGTCACAAAAGACAATAAAATGAATATACAAAATTTGTCATGTAAACAGTTAGCAGAATATTGAAAATACAACAAATTAAAATAATAAAACACAAAAAAAAAAATTATTATTTCCAAATGAATAAGCATAAAATAAAACAACGGTGTCCGATTTGAGGCCTAATTAGGAACTGACTAATCAGCGAAGAACAATCTATATACAAATTCATATATAAAAATTGAAGAATTTACTGACAATTTAATCGCCGAGAAACTGCAAAGATAATCAAAATTTAGCATCAATCGCGCAATAAGCATCCCAAAAATTTTTAAAAAAATTTAAAAAATTTAAAAATATACCTGTGAAGCACAGAGCAGAGCAGATGGGGTACCTACGGCAAGAGAACAATCAGGGAGATCGAAAAACCGCCCAACGCCGCCTTGACCAAAACCCTAATTCCTAACAGGGAGTAATTTGGTGCGGCAGACAGACCGAGATTATGATTAATTTGGGCATTTGGATAAGAGTTTTGGGCTTCGGATGAAAATACGAAAGAGGAAGAGGGCTTTTTCGTATTTTCATAAATTAAAAATAAAATAAAATAATACAACAACATGACATGACAAACCCAAAACCCCTGCGCACCAACCCCTCCTAAATCCCCAACCCCGCCGCACCACAGACACCCCAAAAGTTCCAACCCAGCCCCGCCGCAGCAACACCCAGGGTCCCACTCCGGTCGCCAACCATCGCAGCAACACCACCACCCCAAACCGCCCCACCTCCGCCACCCATCTAACCTTCCCCTCTATACAATCTCTCTCTCTCTCTATACCAAAGCTCGAAAGTTTTCAGTGATGGGGAAACCAGGTTCACGGTAAGACCTTATCTCCATGGCGCACAACACAAGCCCTTCTCTCTCTCTCTCTCTCTCTCTCTCTCTCACCTGAGCTTTTTATTTTTGGGTGGCAGATCAGAATCGTCGACCAAAGCAGACCGCAAGTTCGAAAAGAAGCTCGAATTTTATGCCAGTAAGTTTGGATTTTCGCTTCACTTTTACCTTAATTGTACTCTGTGTCTCTTGAAAACGTATCATATGAGTAATCCCGTTACTGGTTTTCATCTCCGATTAGTTTCTCACCGAAAAATGACTGCTTTTCGATGTATAGCTTTTCGGAAAATTAATTTTCTCAATGAACAATGCAGAGGTTAGAGATACAGTTTCTTCTTTGGGTGCTCAGAAGGCTATTGTTAAGGTGAGGATCTCTAATTCATCAACTTTCCTTATGTTGCTTTACCGGCATTCTGTATAGCGGAATTTTTTGTGTTGCATAACTTTTCTTGGTAGTATAGGGTATGTCATTTGACGAGGCGATATTGGAGGAGGTCTGTAATGTCTCTTGGTATATGATGTCTTGGAGTATTTAGACTTCGGAGCCATTAATTTGGGGTGACTTAACATTTTGTTTTCATGGTTTTCCGGTTGGTTGTTTTGAGATTTTAGGTGTTTGTTTGCCTGTCTGATTCTCAATCTGACTTTGAGGCCATATTTGATATGGAGGATTAGACTAGACGAGCTAAGTGACTGGATTTTATGTGTAATCAAGGAAGACTGA
Organism: Crataegus laevigata; assembly: GCA_963580275.1. Taxonomy (NCBI): domain Eukaryota; kingdom Viridiplantae; phylum Streptophyta; class Magnoliopsida; order Rosales; family Rosaceae; genus Crataegus; species Crataegus laevigata. The sequence continues at coordinate 2,851,227 of OY756938.1, forward strand.
ATGTTGTGTTCTAATTTGGAGGATTAAAATGGAGTAATCGTGAGAGGTTGGTGCCTAAATCATATCCCTACTAATTCCACCATTTTCAAGGCGATTAATGGGGATAAGATAAGCACTAGGCATCAACCTCTTAGGAATAGTCCATCTTAATCCTACAAGTTAAGAGTACCACATCCATGTACTTCCTTGATTGCACATGAAAATCGAGTCATTTAGCTACTCTAGTGTAGTTCCCCCTATCAAACGTGGTCCTAGAAGTACATGTTTTGTTGTAGTTATTGTTATTGTTTGTGAGGGGTTTGTGGGGGGAAGAGAGAATGTGAGCTATAAACACTTGGGGATTTTAGAGTGGAGCCAAAATTGTTATAGCAGGTTGATGAATACTCATGGTGTGTGGGTGGGCATGGGTGTGGGTGTGGGTGTCGGTGTGGTTGTAGGGTCATTGAATGAAACAGAATAAGAAGCTACACCATTAATACAGACATAGGATTGTGTATTAAGCAAATGCCTCAAGGAAGGGCGGCACAAATTTTCAGGAGTTACTTAAGAAGTTCCTTACAGGTTTGGAGGGAGAGAGAGAGAGAGAGAGTAATCATAGAGGCACATTTGTAGTCATATATCAAAAACTGGGTTCTGGGAAGTTTAAAACTTAGCCAATCTGTCAGATTGAGCTACCATAGGCCTCCCAACTCAAGGAACCTGTGCGATTTACGGCCCTATTTGTAGTGGATGGAAAAAAAATATAGCGACAACATTTTTGAATAATCAAGGATTTATGAGAGGGGACTAGTGCCAGGGACCATTCCGAGCTCTCTTTGGATAGAAAGGTGACCACCCATTTGGTGACAACACATGGCAAGTTGTGAGAGAGCATCCTTACACCATCTATTGAAGCCCTAAGCTCTTCTGCAAAACGTAGGTTGTTTCATAAGAATGGACAAGTCTTGTGCTTGGGGGAATGGAGATCACTGATTAAGAGAAAGGGGAGGCATTGTTGTTTGGGATGAAAAACAATTAGCGTTGGAGGTTGGGGATACAGTAGCAGATTCAACATTCAAAAGAAAACCCGAAGATACATGAATTACAGAAATGGGGTCTTCGACTCTTCGATTTAGTTTTAATGTGATACTTAAAGCTAATTACGGATTGAAAAGTGGTTCCAGACAAGGAATAATAGGATGTCAGCGTTGCCTTCTTTTAGCATACATTGCTCTACATGAAGTTGGGGTCGCTTAAGGAAGGTAAAATGCAAGATCAGAAAAAATTCTCTCTGTGTTGAAGTTCTTGAAATTCTGGATTCATTTTTCTTCACATAATCCCCCCAGCCCAAACAAAAGGCTATATCAAGCCTTCCACTTGACATTCTGTTCGTTGCAATAACAATATTTTTTGGATTTTGTTATTAATTCTGTTACTGGTATTACTTGAACAATTGTCATTATGTTTTAGTGTTTTATTTACACTCTGTTGTATGTTAATGACTTAACTTTATCTCCTACCAGAAGAAGAAACTACGTAGCCGACAGAAGAAACTGAAAGCGTATGATCTCTCTTCTTTCTCAGAATTCCTACCTGAGCTGAAAGAGAAGCGATCCACTGCTGCTTCGGAGTTCAAGATAAATTGTAAATCCAAGAAAAAGCTAGTGTAAGTCATCCAGTTCTGCGATTCTAAATGCGGTTGCAATCTTTACCTTTCATTTTCACATTGTCCTATGGAATTTCAGTAAAGTAATAGTGGATTTCATTTTCATCAGATTGAAGGAAGGAAAGCAGTTGACTACGGTTCTTAATCATCCCACTTTCAAGTCGAATCCCCTGGCTGCCATTCATCAACACTTGCAGAGCACTCAGCCAGTTGAAGATGTCAAACCAGAGAAAAGGAAAAACAAAAGTGGAAGCAAGAAGAGGAAAGAAAAGAAATCTAAGGCATCAGTCGGACCCCAAGCTATGGATATGTGAGTCGATATACAGACCCTCATCGATCTACCTTGCTGACGCAGTTTTGTTCATATATCATCGCGAATGTTCCAATCCTCAAACTTTGAATTTGCAATTTTGTTAGTCTCACTGGAACTTGTAACAGATAATATTTCAACAAAACAATCTGAATGCAGCATGTCAGGAAATTTTGAGATCGAAAGAATGTTAATTGTGACCATGCATTTATCGGCGTATACTGTGTTTACTCACGGACGAGTCAATAAAACTGTCTTTGGACGCGCCGGGTGAGATCTTCGTGTGACATTAGATATACCGTCAGGTTTCAATTACCATCTTGAAATTGGTTAATGGAGATGGTGTGCTAAATTTTGCCTAGCTGTTTGTTTACCGGCCAATGAGATTATTGTATATCTTGTGTGTTCTGAAAAACAGAAAGTGTTTCTTTTTCCCCAGTTGGCCAATTCAGGATTCAGGCTGATCATTTCAAATTAAGGGTGGTGCTATCCACATAATCGAGATTATTTTTGGATTTCGCAGTCTGGAGTCGACATACAAAGAAATCGGATCACTCATTTAGATTCTACGGTCCCCATTAGCCTATTTACCAGTTCATCTCTCATAAATCAAGAGTTCATACTTTTCTCTCTTGAACGGTACGGATTCCTCAATCCTTCGACTCCGGACTACGAGATCTAAATTTCTATCCACATTTTACATTTTACACACTTCTCTAAATTTTCGTTCAAATTAATTGAACGCAGAAATGCAAGCAATTGGTGAGTGAAAAAAGAAATAAAGTAATTTAGGCTAACGGTACAATTTTTCTTCAGCCCTACTCAATTATTGATGTCCAAAGTAGTCAACAATGAACAACAATCCACCAACAACCGGCTACCCACTTTTGTTTCTTCTCTTTAAGAATTAAAATAAGCGCCTAAACGAGAACAATTTACATAAAACGAGTTTATCGTAACTGCGACATTTCGATTCAATAATGTTATGTTATATATAAGTTTTTTTTCGCATGACATAATACTATAATGATTAAAACACTATATAAACAGTGAACTCGTTTCATGTAAGTTGTTTTCTAAACAAAAACTTCCGTCTTCGAAAAGTATGTTCCTTTATGCCCGTGATCTTTTTCTCAACGTCTGCTCGAGTTGGAATCCGCCTCCCCGTAAATACATTACAGCAGTTTGAGATATCGTTTCGTAGAAGAAAAAAAAATTAATAGAGGAATTTATATGTGGTGGACCTGATTCATGCACCGTGAACAAAAACAAAAAACAAAATTCCAGAAGGGATTTTATAGAAGACAATTTAATTTATTCTCAAATGTATTTTGGAAGATTATGATCCTTAATTCCTGAAGATTAAGCAAATACAAAGGCAGTAATTATACTTTTAGAATCTAATTAACACATGATTAATCAAGAAGGGTGAACCTTCTTGGTAGAAATGCCCTTCCAAGCCGATTTCATGGAAGCAGTAGCAGAGTTGAGTGCAGCCTCAATGTACCTCTTGGAAGCAACAGTTGCTGCATTTTCCATCAACTTCCCCATCCTCCTAGCCCCTTCCGCCGTCGCAACCAGGCTGTCCATTTCCTCCTTCGACATGCGTTCCATCTCCTCCTCGAAGCGTCGGAACTCGTCCATGGCGCTCTCCATCGCCGAGTCCATGTAGTCCTCGGCTTCCTGCATGGCAGTCTCGGCTTCTTCCACCTCCTGTTGCTGTTCGAGCTCGACCGCGGCCCACGCTCTGTATGATTCGATCTCGAACAGCTTCATGAGGTCCTCGATGGTGGAGGGGTCGAAGGACTCGTCTTGCAAGGCTTGGTTGGAGAGGAAGCCGAATTGAGCAATGAGATCTTCCATGCTGTTGGTGAGTTGGTGTTGTGGGAGAAAGAATATTATGGTAGATGAGATCTATAGCTTTAAGATTATGCTAAACCTAAAATGTGGGTAAAAAAGTAGATGGGGTATATAGGAACCTTCAACTTTATGTAATGGATTCATGGACTCATGGTGGGGATAGAATTTTGCCATATGGTCACGTGCATGACGGCACAAGCATGGCCAAAATAGTCCGTTGAAGAAAAGGTTAAGGATGGGAGATCGAATCTTGAGCTCGCATTTTGTGTCTGATTTCTGTTATTGATTGATGCGTGTTAAGTTTATGATAATAAAATTAAAGAGGGTTAAATTTAGAAAACTGTTATTAGCACTCTAAAAATCTCATTCTACACTCCTCACAAGTATATTTTTCTTTCTAATTATAAAAAGTTTGGAGTGTCAAATGATATTTTTAGAATGCTAATAACAATTCTCTAAATTTATTAACACGTGTTAATCAATGATAGAGGCCACTTAATTGTATACAGAAAATGGGTGCAGAAGATTTGAACTCAAAAGATAGGAGGGGATTATCACATGCTCCGATTGTAACCAAACAAAAATAATGGTCAAGACTAAATAAGAGTGTGTGTTTATTATTTTTGTAAAGAATACTGATGAGCTCTTAGCCTCTTAGAGCATATCTAATGTGTTGGGCAAGAGTTGGAGGCTAGCTAAAATGATGATATAGCCTATCAATATTTTTTTTATTCGAGTGGTGAAGGGCGAGTGGCTCGGATTCTATATGTTAAGTGGGTTTCAAGCTGCTCAAGGCTTGGGCTGAGCCTAGTTTGAGCTCGTAAAGTGCCTAGGCTTCAATTTACATTGGCAAATTTTACTTTGCCTAGGCCATAAGGCTTCCATTAAATGTGCTCTTACATGAAGTCATTTTTGTGCATATTACAATTTGGCATTATATATATTAAAGAGAGATTATATTCACACAACCCAAATTACTTCTCTCACACCTTTTTAATTTTTTAATATTTTCTACACACCACTAACACTTAAATTGTGATTTGTCTTCCTCATTGAAGATTCTCTATCCAAATTCTTCAAGTGATGAATTTCTTATCGGATATTAGTGATTTAAAATATCTTACTTTTAATACATCTTATTTTTCATTAATGTGAGTTGAATTTGACACTTTCTTAGTTGCAAATTTGCCTTCTCTTTTTATATATATACTAGTCTCTCAACACGCACGTTATCACGGGTGCTACGTTTTCCTAAAGGTGTATTGCGTTAGTTTTGTTCCATTGTAATTGTCAAGATATATTTTAAATGTATTGTGCAAAGAGGAATTTTTTTCATTACCATGCACATCCTAAAAATTTGTCATGTTTTCATTTTCACTTTGCGTAACATTTAAATCGTTACTTTATGCAAAGTGAACGAAAAACATGACAACTTTTTAGGACGTGCATGGTAAAAAAAAAAGTTCATCTTTGCACAATACATTTAAAATATATATTGACAATTACAATGAAAAAAAACTAACACAATACACCTATAGGAGCGAGTAGCGCCCGTCATGCAAAAATGTCTCTCTCACGCACGTTTGTGCGTGCAAAGAGGCCAGTATAATATAAAATCGACTCATCAAGGCCTTTGTTTAATCACGAGCGCTACGCACCCCTAAAAATATGTTGAGTTAGTTGATACTTGATAATAAACTCTGCTACATGTTAAACTTTATGATTATCAATCTTTTTGTTTCTTCAACTAGCATGTCTTCCTGAATGAAAGAAGGTGAATGATAATAAAAATCATGGAATTTATCCCCATATTTGTTTGGGATTATCTCGTTTGATATTTCTTTGTAATGCAACGCTTGTATAAGTATATATTGAATTTATCTTTGTGAAAGAACTTAATTTTAATTGTAACAAATTCAAGCTACAGTGGACAACTTTAGTCATTAAATAGCCTACAAAGATACATTTATACCCAAAATGAAATTATGAAATGAGATTCACTCTTTTCATAGGAATATATTGAAGTAATACTTTCAGAGCCTCATGTGATCCCTCAACGCCTCGATCTTTCTCCATAAATATGAAAAGGAAAAAGCATAAGCCGCATAACCATATTAGTGAAAACAGTAATAGAATAAATATGTTATTGCATTATAACATTACATAATTACATGTTTTGGGAGAGAAATCAAGTAACAGGAATCAGAGGTAGCAAAAAAACAAACGACAATAAAGATGAGCATCAATTATAGTTTCAACATACCTCTCGTCTACTTTTCATACTTTTGTTCTTGAAAAAACATGAAGCATGTGCAGAAAAATAGTTCAATGAACATCAGCGAAGTTGTGAAATGAATACCAAACATGTATGACATCCTATTTTCATCATTGAATAACAATTGAACAAAAAAATTAAAGGAATGAAACCCGAACAAAACAAAAGATATTCTACAAAGTCTTTAAATAAAAGCATGATTGATGTTATCACTGAGACATTGAGGATGTCAAGTCCTGAGAACCAAAAGTGAAAAGTTATCGAGAAATGAAAATTAAACCAAAGAATAGTATGAATATCAAATCTACATGAAACATAGAGAAATAATACATGTAAACAATTAGCTATTAAAAAAATAGAGAGAAACAATATCTCTAAACAGAATTAGCTAAATCGTTTAAAACACAAAATTAGCCAAAAGCAATAAAGAATTAAATCATAATCAAAACCTGTCGATGACTGTCCATGCATGCTTGCTTTGCGTTCCAACCAAAATCTGCATTGAACAACAATAAAAAAAAACAAAAACAAAAAAACATAGAGAGTAGCATTATGATTGATTATGCCAACATCAAAGCCAAACAATGAAGGAGTGGGAAAGAGAGAGAAATATAAAAATAAAATCCAAAATAAATAACTTCAAAAACCAACGGTATAGATTTAGAAATTTAAAGTCATTGTTCTCTTCAAGAGTTCATGTTCCTGTGTGGCAGTCTGGTAGATGAATATGAGGGGCAGTTATGAGTAACAACCGTTTATGAAAAATTGAGTTGGAAATAAATCCAAACTTATGCAATATTGCTTTGCAAAGGGACAAACATGGAGTTTATTTGTTTACATATGAATACTAACATGCAATTTTGAGTGTGACAAACCTTGTTATGCTGAATCGATGACAACATACAAAATATTTCAAAATAATAACACAAAAGAATATATGATAAAAAAAAGATAGAGACAATAGAAGCGAAAATACCACTCAAACACCCAATGGCATTGGGATCCTTTGTAAATGGGTTGAAAGCCTCATCATCTCTATATGCTGCAATTAAAAAAGGCACGATCAAATCTCGGAACTGAGTAGCAATAGAAGAATCTAGTGGACTAAAAAAATCCCATATAAATTAAAACTGCAAAAAAAATGGAAACAAAAATAATATCTGAATACGTGAGATGATTGAACAACTAATGGAGGAAGAAAATGAATGAGTTTTGCGCTGGCCAAAGCTTAAGAAGGAGGAGTGGAGTTTGATTCAAACTGGCACGGGCAATTGTGAAAGAGTGGGAACGTGTTATAGTGTGTTTCAGATTATATCTCAACTTAACTCAACTCGATAACTGCTTTTATCAAACTACCCTTTGGGATGATAAGTTTTGATTTTTTTACTAGTTTGTCCTTATTTTTTTTTATTGGAGTTCCCCCTTTATATATATAGTATTCCTCTTCACTAGAAAGTAAAATGTCTTAGGTTCAATTCTCGCCAAAGGCAAATTTGAACCACATTATTACTAGCCTATTGTGAGGCTAAGTCCACCTCATCGCTTTAGTATAGATAATATCGATTGTTACAAAAAATATCACTATAAGGTAAGGCCATCTCCAACTGAGGGCTGGCCAAAAGACTCGTTTTAGCCCTCTAACCCTCCAAGATATTACTATTTTAATGAACAGTACATGGTCATATTTGCCTCAATCTCCAACCGAGGGCCAAAAGGTCATAGGGTTCGTTTTAGCCATGTCACAAAAAAACCGTCTTCAATTGAGGGCCAAAGGGCCATATGGCCAAACATATTGTTTAATGTTGTTTCATGTTATTTAATTTAATTTAATGTTGTATAATAGCTTAGGAAGTTATAGGAAAAAATATATATGAACCAAATTTTGTAAAATAGAAAAAAAAAAGATTTTAAAAAAATATATATGAAACAAATTTTGTAAAATAGAAGTTATAGGAAGTTATAAAAAAAAAAGGTTTAAATTCATAAATAAATAAAAAATTTGAATACAACGGCTAGCTGCAGTCAGCTAACCATTGTATTCAAATTGTTTCATACTATTCGTGTCGGTTATAACCGACACGATTGCAATTAATCAAAATTATTCATGTCTAGCTGTTATATTCAAATTACTATAACCGACACGATTGCAATTAATCAAAATTATTCATGTTTAGCCGTTATATTCAAATTACTATTCGTGTCGGTTATAACCGAAACTATTGCAATCATCAAAATTATTCTTATTGGTTATATCCGACACATTTATCAAAATTCTGGCCAGCCTGGGGCTGGCTGGCTGGAATGGGCCAGCCCTCTAACCCTTTGACCTTTTCAGATTCCGTGGAGCCCACGAGTCATTTGGCCTAACCCTCGGTTAGAGACGATTTTCAAGCTATTTTTTGCTCTCTAGCCCTCTGAACCCTTTCGGTTGGAGATGACCTAATTAGCCCGCCCATATCAATCCATTGTTAAGTTTCGAGTTCCTAAAAGGCTCAGTCTACCTCGCTCAAAAAAAAACAAAAACAAAAACCTTGGGCCCAAAACTAAGACAAGTTTCATAACTCAGGCCCAATCATCGCCAACAGATCCGAGAATCCACAAAACACTTTCCTCCCTTCCTCTGTAAAATTCGACACTGAGAAAACCATCTTCGTTTGGTGGGCATCGGTATCTCCGCTTTGAAAACCAAGCAAGCACAAAACGTCGTCGTTTGGAGGGGAAACAGAGAGAGAGTGAGAGAGAGGGAGGGAGAAAGCAGAGGAGTTACGACGATGACGACGAGGAGTTGGCGTGGCTGTGCGGTTTCTGCCGCCATCGTGTTGGTCCTGTGCTTGGTACGGACTGGTCAAGCCATCTGGGTCACGTTACCTTCCTCCGGCACGAAGTGCGTCTCGGAGGAAATCCAGAACAACGTCGTCGTTTTGGCCGATTACGTCGTCATCCCCGATGATCACTCCCACTCCCCCACCATCTCCGCCAAGGTCTGCTCCAATTCCCCTGTTTCCTTTAATTCGTAATCGACGTCGTCGTTTTGTCGTTTTGGATTCCTCATTTTATTGCAATAGGCAGGTACATAGATTAGCAGACAAACCCAGTATTTAGTTTATCGGATTTTAAGTCCTTTGGGTAAAATTTAAGTAGAAAAGAGGATCTAAAACGTAAAGTTTGGATCTTTGTATCCTGCTTGGATGTTTTTCTTGCTAAAATTAGTTGATTTGTAGATTTTCACGTATGCCCTCCTATTACTTAAGAGCATAATAAATGAAACTCCTGCTGTAGATTGCGAAACGGGAAAGAACCCGAAAATTGGAAATTAAGTTTTTATTATCGAAAAAAAGTAATTATATTGACGGGCCAGATTGAATGAGTTAATGAGATAATCCTTCAGTGTCTCACACGGCAGATAACTTAGTTAGATAAAGGTAGTTTACTTGCTTAGTGTGAAACCCTGCCTGTCCCATGATAGAACGACTTGGGCAACCTTAGCAGCTTCTTCTTGTTTAGCGAGGAAAGCCTGTTACAAGTAAGTGGAGGGGCGCAGAAATTCTGTCATTTGACTTGCATATCATGGGATCGTTTGGTGATTAAGATTTGGATTGCTCGTAAAATTCAAGGTATGTTGAAGGTAGGGTTTTCGTTTTTCTGGGTATACAAGGGATTAGACATGTTGGAAACTTATCCCTTCGAGTCTTACCATTTTGTGGGGATTCAAAAGTATGTGTAATTCATCTTCTACCTTCAAGCTACACAATTTCTTCATTCCTTCCCTTAGTATACCTTGAGTATGGGTATAGTGATTAGCGAGTTATCCAATCCAATCACGGGCACCAAACAAGCAATGTGTTTTCGTCTTAGGTTTTTTATTCTTGTTTTTTCTTTGGGTAACATCACCTCATTGTCACAGGGAGAATGCAGCTTTGAGCCTGCCAACCATTACCCAATGTTTAGTTCATCGGCTTTTGTCATTGTGTAAAAGTTAACGAAAAGGAAAATTTAATATGTAGTAATGATAATTTGTGTTGGAAATTGGAATATGTTCTACTCTTATGTTTTGTTGCTTGTCAAACCATTTTTTAATGCGGTCAGCCCTTTACCAAGGAGTTTCTATACTCTAGAAATGGGGTTTCTTTCACTGTCAAGGCCATTGCTTTGATCTGCATGTTGGGCTGCAAAGTCACGTTAACATCTTTAGCTGGGGTAGACCAATAATTACATTTGTCAACAATAAGACCATTGACCATCTAAGTCGTTTCTAGTAAATGCAAAGGTGGTCTATCCTCTGTATTTAGATTTTTTCTATATTAACGTTTATTTGTTTTTCTTCTCGAAAGTTGTAATAGTAGCACTTGGCAAAGGTATATTAGTTTACAACCTCAAATATTTGCACTTGATTCAAACTTGTAAGTTGATGTCGGAGTGGGTGGTTGAGCATTGTAAGTGACTTTGAGGGCGAAGTGCCTATTGTAGTCAAGTTAATTGAGCATTATATTTCTCAATATGATAACTCCGTTGGATCTTTAAATAAAACAGTACTTCTCAAAAATAAAACAATACTGGAAAATTACAAATTAATTTCAAAAGCATTGACAAGTGCTCTACCGTCTTGTATAATTATCTTTTCGTCTTAGATTTTGTTCTGTTTTCTTAGCACATTTCATAGTACTTCTTGTTTCTTCTTTAGGTGACATCACCGTATGGGAACAATCTTCATCAAAGGGAGAACGCAACACACGGTCAGTTTGCATTCACAACTCATGAGGCTGGAAACTACCTGGCATGTTTTTGGGTTGATGGTAACAATCCTGGAGGTGGAGGGGTGAGTGTCAACCTTGACTGGAAAACTGGAATTGCAGCTAAGGATTGGGAATCAGTAGCAAGAAAAGAGAAAATTGAGGTAAGCACTGCCGTAATTTATAGAGTTTACTTAGATATGTAAGTGTATAGAACATCATCATTCATTGTTTTCTATTGTTTCTATTATTGGTAACACTTTATAATCCCTGGGACATGGACATGAACTGAGTATTATGTTTAAAGGTTTTTAAAACTTGGTATCTGAAATAATATTAGAAATGAATTTGTGAGTTAAAATTTGTTGATACATGTGACTACATATCTGTAATCTGAAGATTCTGAACTGCTTTACATGAGTTTAAATTTCAAAATTGCCTGCTGAGCACAATCATGTCCGCAGAATTCAGAACATTTCATCAATATCAAAAGTTTTGTGTTGTGATAATTTAGAGTATATCCATTATAATATAGGGAGGAACTTGATATGTTGAACTTTGGTAGAAAGGAGTAAAGCTTCATTTTATACTCACGAACTTTCACATGCAACCTGAATTAGAAAAATAGGGGATTTCTGGTCTAAAGCCATATCCTCTTTAGAAGCCCAAGACTAAGCTCACTGGCCTAAATTAGAAAAATAGGGGATTTCTGGTCTAAAGAGAATTGCCGGTGTTAGTAAGAATCAGAAAATGAAATATGATAATTAATATTTCAAGTTTAGATAGAGTATTCAGTGGATCAATTGTTATTTATATGTCTATTTATTTGGGCCTAAGAAAACACAGCCTTTAAAGTGTCAGAGGTTTCCTATGATTTATGAGTCCTTAGGATTAAACGGATTCAACGGTTGGTGCCTTGTTAGCTCCTGCACCTCTCCTCTCCCTTGTTAAATTCTTCTCCATCTTCTCTGCGTTCTCTGAAAGAATTATATTTCTTCAAAATTTTCTTCCGAAGCCCACCATAACCATACTCAACAGCCACCCTTGCACTATGCTGCATCTGTAATGGTGTATGTATACTGAGTACCTAGAAGGTTGGTCCCTTGGGAGCAAGGTATACTACCTAGAGACCATTAGCTGGGCTTGTCAATGCAGTCATGCGGTTATTGTTACTAAAGTTTTACAGATCCTTGTTAAATTTTCTTTTGCATCCTTACCCTTGCTTCGGCTTCTTTAAATTTATCCACCCACATCTGCTTGAAATTTCCGCATTTGTAGTATATTGCTATCAATAAGTCTCCAGCCTAGCTAGGGTGAATAGGTTTTTTTAGCAGAATTTGTACTTTGAAATACAATATTAACTATATATATATATATATATCTGGGCAATCGGCATCCAACTTAACATGCAATGGAGTTCATCCAAGACTATATGCATGTTAGAAACATGTAGACAAAAGCTTAATTTGCTCGACTCACACAGTCAATCCGTGAGAAGTAATGTTCACAAGCAAGTTCTACACGGACAACCTAAAGGGGTCTTGAGCTTCTCCACAGTTCTTCGAATTCAACTTCACTCTGGCCAAAACATAAATGCCACTATGAGAATAACAGCCATACATAACTCCGACATATGTACTTTCCCACATATAAATAACAACCATACATAACTCCACACTTTCCCACATATAGGGTCTTGAGCTTGAGCTGCGGAAACTCGAAGGAGCAGTTGAGGCCATCCACGAGAATCTACTTTATCTCAAGGGCAGGTAAGGTTTACATAATAACAAGGATGCATTCAACATTTTATGTGCTGTATTTGTGCAGTAATTTATTCCTTGTTTCTGTTTTGGATTTAAACGCAGAGAATCGGAGATGAGGGACGTGAGTGAAAGAACAAATGCCCGGGTGGCGTGGTTTAGCATGATGTCGTTGGCTGTCTGCATTGTTGTTTCGACCCTTCAGTTATGGCACCTGAAGGATTTTTTCCAAAAGAAGAAGCTTATTTAAGTGATGTTACTCCAGTTCTTTTTTTTTTTTTTGATAGATGAAGATATTGAGAAAGCAAAATTAGAATGTCATGTAATGTAAACTACGACTTCACGTACTCTCAGTTTTCGTGTTTTCCTTTCCGAAAGAGAAGTGTGAGACGCAAAACGGTAGTAGATTTTAGTTCAACTTGGAAATTGATATCCATTCGTTTTAGTAGTATCTGATTATTTTGCTAATTACAGAAATGTGTCTGAGCGTGGGTTGTAATGTTATAGGCACTCTCTAAAAAGGATCGCACCCAAAACAACCATCCAACAGAGTCAAGTCCATGATTGCCGCATTAGCAATGAGTTTTGTGTTGTTAGTAACATAATATTTCTATGCCTAATCTAAGAATGCCAGCTAAAGTGAAATATTTAGGGCTCGTTTGAAAGTGTATTTAAAATGGTTAAAAGTGGTTTTAAAGAAAAATGTTTATGGGTTTCAAAGAAAGCACTTCAAGTGCATTTCTAAGATTCACTCGTGTTGCTAAGAATTTGTTCAAGAAATATTTTTACCAAAAACGCTTTTAGTTGTTTTAAAAATACTTTCAAACGAGTCCTTAGACTTTTGGTCTTTAGTTAACCATTTTTCATGTGCTACTGAGAGGTTTTGAAAATTGACAATTAGATCTTCATATAGATTTCTAGTGGATCTTTATAACTATTTGAGTGTGCATATAGAGATTTAATAAATTTTTGCAACGGCTAAATCTTTCGTACTATTTATAGCACTGAGGGAGACATCACATCACATCACATTACATTGTAGCCGGATCCTTTAATTGAGAGAGAAATTCTTAGAAGAACACCACTCCTAAAAAAAATGCGCTAGCACTTAGCCTATTTAATTCACATGAACAGTGATAGACCCCAATTAATAGTAATAGGTCAAATGTAATTCCATCTTCAACAAAAAATAGCCTAGCCAATTTTATTAAAATATTATTATAATAAAAATAATAAATTTATTTTTAATTTCTGACTATATAAAAAATAAAAAATTATTATTATTATTAAAATATTTTTATTTTCTCATCTTCCACATCTCTTCCTCGTCCCCACTGCCGTCCACCCCTGCACTTCCCTTCCATTCCCACCGCCGCTTCCAAACCTCCTCCTCCCATCCTCCGACGTCGTCGCCTCTTGTCCTTCAAATCCCAAGCCGACCTCAACAACAAGCTCCTCTACACCCTCAACAAGCTTCAACTACTGCATCTCCACACCATATCCCACCTCGTCATCGGCTCCTTCAAATACAACTTCGTCCCACCTGCAAAATTTTCTCCTCTAGTCACTTTAACCTTAAGCCGACCAATAAATATTGAACACGTGTTAAAATTTAGCACGTGTCACTTTATCTCCCATGATCACAATCACTCCTCCACCATCTCCGTCAAGGTCTGCTCCAACTCCAATTCTCCCCTTTTAATTTTAAAATATTTCTTACTGAAAAATTTATACGACTGAGATTTTTTTTTTATGTTTATGGTTTAGGGTTTAGGGAGAAATTCAAATCTTTAGGGTTTAGTGATGATGAGTTAGCTCGTGTCACATTTGTCGACTCGATGCGCTTCTTTGCGAAAAAAACTGGAATCAACTGGTGCATCATAGTGTGGATGTATACATATACATATATATATATATATATTGCAGTAGTTGTGATTCTTGGTTCGACGATATCTTTCACCATTGTCTGCTGAAACGTAAACAGATTCCGGTACATCAAGCCGCCAACGCTTACTGCAGCGGTATTTTAATGCGAACAACTATGAGTTTTTGTGTCAAGATAATCGCTTTCTTCCTCAAGTGTCTCTGAAGGGTTCGTTGGACATTGACCTTGCACAATGACTAGTAGCTACTAGCTAGGCTAAACTGTAAATAAAATTTTCGAAGTTAGTGAACACGAAAACGATACACCGTTTTTTCAGAACATTAGATGATTCAGATTGTTATACTGAAGAAATCAAACATGTTACCACGTGATGTTTGGTGAGAGAGACTTAGCCGGAAAATTATTTTGTTGTTGACAAGTGAATCGAGCTGGAGAAATTAGTGAACCAGAAGTGAAGCTTTTGTAGGGAAAGCGATTGCATTGACGAGTTCTCTGTCATTTGACTTGCATAATTATATTTTCATATTTGATCTAGTGTGATTTTCGTGTAACTTTCGGTTCTTGTTCTTCTTTCTTTAGGTGACATCGC
The DNA here is from genome assembly GCA_963580275.1 of Crataegus laevigata. Taxonomy (NCBI): domain Eukaryota; kingdom Viridiplantae; phylum Streptophyta; class Magnoliopsida; order Rosales; family Rosaceae; genus Crataegus; species Crataegus laevigata. The sequence goes on from OY756938.1 coordinate 2,866,281, forward strand.
CATACGGGAAGGATCTTCATCACAGGGAGAATGCAACAGATGGTCAGTTTGCCTTCACAACTCAAGAGTCTGGCACCTACCTGGCTTGTTTTTCGGTTGATGGTAACAAACATGAAGGTAGTTCAGTAAGTCTCGACCTTGACTGGAAAATTGGAATTGCGGCTCAGGATTGGGATTCGGTAGCAAGAAAAGAGAAGATTGAGGTGAGCGCTCGGAGAACACTTTTTCTTGTAATTTCCGCAAACCCTACCTCTTAATGTCTTGTATTTTCCTTGCATCGTTATCTTTAATTGTGCTTATTCCGAGTATCCGCCCACATACAGGGTGTTGAGCTTGAACTAGGGAAAGTTGAACAACTAGTGAAGGCCGTCATCCTGTATCAACGCTTTCTCAAGGCGAGGTAAACGTTATCTTCCTAATAAGAATGTATTGAAATTCCAGTCGATTTCTGTGGTAATTTATTCCTTGTTTTATTTTGGATATGCACAGAGAAGTGGAAAGGAGGAATTTGAGCGAACGAACGAACTCAAGGGTGGCACAGTTTAGCATGATGTCGTTGGGCCTCTGCATTGGAGTTTCATGTCTGCAGCTAGGGCACTTGAAGAGATTTTTCCAGAAGAAGAAGATTATTTGAATTGCTCTACCCCTATTATCTTTGTAGACAGAAGAAAGGTAAATAGCAAATGCAAAAATGTCGATACGAGAGAAAGTATTGAGGAAGGAAAAGCAATATTATTGATGGTTTAAGTTTCTTGTAGTGTTTAAAATATCTACAAAAATGTCGATATTTTCATGGAAGTATCCAAAAAATCAAGGATAGATAAGGTAAGGGGGCGGGGGTGAAATGTTGCATTTTTACCCTATATCAACCAGATATAAGAAAATAAATGAATATCGATGATTTTACCAATTCACTATAGAAATTGGAAACCAATGCATATTTAGAAAATATTTAATTGTTTTTTGCGAAATTATTTTTTAATTTCGGCTGAATCTAAGTAAGTTGATATACACACCTCATTGCAACTTTTCATAGTTTCCGTTGAAAACAACTAATATCTATCGATATTTTCATAAATTTGCATATTGATATTTTCACATATATCGATATTTTTATAAATTTGCATATTGATATTTTCACATATATCGATATTTTAAATACTAGTTTCTTGTGTTGACTTGGTAATTGAGAATTTGATAGGCATTCGCTACATGGTTTTGTTAAAGGTTCATAAATGTGTCGTGTTGGCCAAGAAATCAAGCATGCTTTATCAAAAAACAACTACTTAATGAACTTTAATTGTGATTGTCCATTCTATATAACGGTTGTATATAATAGTATAAACTTAGGATTTCACTACGAGAAGATTTGGCGGCTTTGTGTGACTGACATTGTTACAAATATGTTTCCGCTTCGAGTTTTGATGTCATTACGAGAGAATGAAAATTCAAATTTGGAACCTCTTTCATTGAAAAATAAAGTACGATTAAATTTAAAACTAATTCGTAATTTGCCTTCAACTTTAGTTGCGACAAGATAAAATGAAACGACGTGGTATAAAAACGCTCGAGATATTGTGCAAGCCAATCAACTCGCTCTTAGTACATCATCCAGTGGTGGCTACTGAAAGACTGCTAGCTCCCACTGAAACCATAGATGCCGTAGTTTCCTACGTTAATGCCTCCTGCCTTATAAGCCATCATTTGAGAGGAAGTAAAAGAGTTCCTGAATCCATTTACTTCTAAATTTTTGCTAGGTAACGTTTCGTTGCATTCAACTTCCCAACAGAGAACTATTACGTCCATAACTTGCACAAAAAATATAGCAAACACATACTATCGCATATAAAATTTAAGAGAGCAAAACCATATGCAAAGTTGACAAACGAGTTTAATCCAAATTTTGAATCGATTCAATAAATGACGATCATGGTTCAACGAAATTAGCAGTCATGCTGTAATCAATCGGAGAATTAAAGCAATGGTATGAATTAAGAAGGAAAAATGAGTAAGTTCCCAAAGGAAGCTGTTATTCTATTCTAACGATCTTTCGGTTCATGTGTCTAAACCTGCAAATCTCGTCGAAGAAATCATCTGCACTGCTATGACTGCTCTTCATCTGAAGAATCTTTATCACCATTGTCTTCAGATTCTTCCCGTACTTCAACAAGGACTCAAGAGTGCTCATTTTCTGCTCAGCATTCAGTGGTGATCTCACTGTGATCATCACTTCTTCCATGCAAGGAATTGAAAATCCTGAATCAACCTGAAAAAAAAAACAAGAAAGATATATAAACTCAATTGTACTTTGAAGATCGACCTTAATTGAAATACTAAATTTACATAATAGTATCAATTTACATTTTTCAGGCTGTTCTTCTGACAAAGGGCAGCAAACATGGCTCCATGGATATCAAACTTTTGCAGCTTGGGATAGTTATTGAAGAAATCAACTAAGTCAACCTCTGGAAAGGGTTGAAGGATCTCAGAATCCCCTGTGAATTCCACCTTCATATAAAGGTGCTTCACTTCACTTGCACATTGAAGCATATTTCTTATTGCGTCCCAACACCACTGGACTCCCCTAATTGATAAGAACTCTAGAGCGACAAGTTTATCGAAATCAACCATGTAGACTCTCCCTAAACACATACCAGAAAACAGAAAGATAATGAGTCGTCGTTATAATTCAACACAAGTAGGAAACAAAACATTAAATGCACCAGATATATACTACATTTTTCAAGTCATGAAAGGTAAGCTTGTAACAGTCATTACCTGCATTATTGGCAACTGAAAGATTTTTCAAATGCTTTGTATCACGAACCCGAATCCAGCTACAGCCTTGCACCTCAAGGAATTTAATTTTTGGGCACCCCATGGAAAATGAGCAGTTGCCCGAGCCATAAAAGTCCAGCTTACACTGCTCCAAATATGGCAACTCAATCGAAACCGATCTCACTCCTTCACAACCAAGTAACACCAAATTGGTGAGATTAGGACAGGCCTGAAGCACAGTTGACAATGCAGGATCCTCCAGTTTCGCTCCAACAATTTCAAGGTTCTTGAGTTTCTGGAAGACATCCCACTTTGGGGAACGGGCCATTAAAACTCCCCAAAGTTTTAAAGACTCCAAATTTTCTGCAGCACTTAAGTAGTCCAGTTTTGAAGGGCTTTCAAGAGAGGCCTGATATTCAGCAAGATTGTCCATTCGGAGCTCCAGATACTTAAGAGAGGGACCTATGATCAGTAACCACGAAGCAAGGCCAGCACCCGAAAAGGGACTATAAACAACAAGATTTTCTAGTCGTTCAATCATTGAAACCATCTTCAATACAATGTCATCCGGACTGTCTCCGCCCTTATGGCTATCAAAGGAGCTTCTAGGGAAGTAAAGGCTCCTTATATAAGGCATCGAGTCCTTCCATCGCTTGGATACACAATTACAAATTGCAACATCTTTGGCATTATCCATATACGACAATATGTATTGAACAATAGCATCAGGCAGAGGGTCCATTCTGTGAGGACAGCAATCAAACAGTTAGCGGTCATTATGAAAACATAATAAAATCAAGGAAAACAATTTGACAAAAGCTTACAATTTTATACAATTAGTAAACTTTGAGAAAGAAACTAGATTGGTTAGGTATAGCTAGTTATTATGACAGGCAAGGCAATTCACATGAAATCGAAGCTATCTAAGGCTAGCCTTTGAGGTCAGTTATTTGTGCTCAACAGTCAAACAATGCTGCCAATCTTGGGAATTCATTTGGTATCCGAGATAAACATTGAACAACATCAACAAAAAAAAGGGCGAATCCAACAAGAGTTTATCCAAAAATCGGGAAAAGCATATGACTTGGTAATTGAAACAAGAATCTGAAAAGCAAAAAGAAACTATTGAAACTACACATTGTGAGACTTGTAGCTGAAACCGAGGAAGCTAAAAACGCAATTAGGAAATTAACCATATTTTATATCAATTAGGCAGATTGGATTAAGCTTAGATTAGAAATTCTAAAAACCCAGATAAAGGGCTATGATTTAGAACAATTTGGCATGAACCCAAATTAGGGTTCCTCCTTAAGTGATTAACAAAATCAGAATCCATTAAAAAGTTAGCTCACAAAACAACTATCCAATCTGATTAGCAATGTTAGAAGCAGTAGCAGTAAATCTGTGAAACAAATAAACCATACAAGAACCTTAATCTTAATTAAACAGATAAGAGGGACGAGGAGGGAGGGACCTTACAGATGGAAATTTGAATTGAAATTTGCAACGGATCTGAGAGCGTTTGCCAATTTCCGCTTGCTCTCTCTCAACGTCTCTGCTGCTTCACAACAACAACAAACCATTTATATACATATCGCGGCGAGAGATACAGGCTTTTTGTGGGGAGGCGCGCTTATACTGTCCATGTTTGGGGGTTATTTCAAAATTCAAAAAAATTCTGTTTAAACGTTTTTTACCTTTTGTTTTGAAGTTGTATGTTTAAAATTGAAATTGAAAAGATGTGTTTTTCAACTGAACTACTGAAGAGAATTGCCAAGTTGAATAGACTCGATTTGATAAGTTGGTCATAGTCGTATATCTGCCGCTTCATGTTTTTGGGTTTGAATCTTCGCGCTTAAAATAACGGTCATTTAAACTAAAATTTTGCATTATCAAGAAAACGAATTAAATTTCTCTACAATTTTTTGCTTCACACTCTGAACCATAACAAGGTTATTATCAAAAGATATTTTACCAAATAAGACCGTATTTGTTTCCCTTAATGTTGTTGCTTTTGATATTGTTGTTGCTATATATAATATTTACTGTTGTTGTTCCATTTGCAATTGTTGAGACATAAATTAATCACATCGAATAGAAGGACGCCGCATGAACTTTTAGCTCCATATGACGAATTGACTCTTGACGTCGTGAGCAGACCCACCAAACCTTAAGGATTTATTTGTTTGACATGATTTAAGGGACTGGACTAGACTAAACTGTAGTCCCTTGTTTAGTCTGGACAAGGATTTGGTTTAATGAGCTTAGGTCAGACTCGCCTTGACTAAGTCCCTCACTGAGAGGTCTTAGCGAGACCCTTCAAAAACAGCGGGATTGCTAGTCCCCTCTCCCTCGTCTACAAGCAGCAAACCTAGTCATTCTCCTTCGTGCACGAGCATAAGCTGCAACCCGTTTCTCCAGTGACCAAAGCAAAGACAACTCTCGCCGATCTCCACCATCCCGCAAACCGAGCGCCGATTTGAGGTTTTCCGCCATCTGGGTTGACCCAAACACGACAAAGACGAATCTTTTGCTATCTCATATCACACGCAAACCCAGCGCTGATTCTCCCCTACCAGTCGCGTTCCTTCGCGAGAATCCAATGAACTGTGATATGAATCTGTGCTACATATAAGGTGAGCAATTAGTAGGAATTGGGAATTTTGAAAGGTGTTTGGTTGATGAGAAAATTAATAGAGAAAACGAAAGAGAAAATGGAATGGCAATTAGTAGGAATTGGGGATTTTGAAATGTGATTTTCTGCAAATGGGAATTCCATGAAAGCATGGTTGATGAAATAAAAACGATTTGTGTGTCTGAATTGGAGAGCTTTCAAAAGCATGGTTGATGTCGGCTTTGATGGTTGATGAAGGGAAAAAATTGTGTATGAATTGGAGAGCTTTGTAAAGCATGGTTGATGTAGGCAAAGAGGATTGAGATTTCGAGAGAGATATAGGAAGTTCTAGAAAGTTAGAAACAAAGGAAAAAAATAGAATTAATAATAAAATATTAATAGATATCAATTAAATAATATAATTTGAAAGTTTGTTAATAATCCTGCTTTTTAGTCTGAATCTGCATCAAACGCTTCACTAAGTCAGTCTAGTTTTATCTAGTCTAAGCCAGTCCAGCTTAGTCCCTGAAGCTAGTCCAGTTCGAGATAATCCGATGTAACAAACGCACCCTAAAAGGCTAGGCATTTCCATGCCTATAGGTCCTGCCATTGTGCCTTTCCCAGCTCAATGAGGCATGGGTCAACTTTTTAGAGTCTACCTTGGGTGTTTCGCGCTCTGGCACCTCTATATGCCAGAGGCCTCCTCCCACTAGCAACTTCGAGTAGCTGCATGCGAAGACTTGTTTGCACATGCTAGCTAAACATAGTGGTCTGCCTAACATGACTTGCAACCTCCCCACCTAGCTGCATGTGAGGAGTCACTCAGGTACATCGGTAAAATCGCCACTTACTAGTCACAATTCTATATGTTATAGTTTTTCTCCTACTATTTCCGAGTTAGGCATCGGAAGCCCTTTGGCAGGCACCCGCCCCTTTTTTCTCGAGTGTTTGTCAGTTAGGCTAACAGCGTTTCTTATTTTGTAAGTGAGATTCGTCAATCCAACCTTAGAAATTTTCACATTTCAAAGAGTGGTCTAAACAAATTTGTTAATAAATATTAAAGATATGGGGTAAGCTTTATACATATGTATTTTTATTAGTTGTAGCAAAGAAACAAACTTCATAAAAGTCAAAATATGAAAAATGGGTAGTTTGATTGATTCAAATCAATTTATATGAATTTAACTTGCCTTAGCCGTATATAATTTGTGCTGGAGAGAGTTGGGTTAGTTTTCTCATGTCCTTGAGGCCCCATTCGTTACACATTTTAAAGAAGATTTGGCTGCTAGGACTACTATTCCCTGTTTAGTTTGAGCAAAGATAACATTAATGTGATTAAGTAGGACTCTTTTATACTATGTGCCTCACTAAATGGTGTTATCTAGTCCGAAGCTGCAGGCCGGGATTAGGTAGGACTATTTGATAAGTGTTGTTGGAGAAACTAACACTTAAGCATGTGAAGGTACTAGTGAAGTTGCTTTATTTTGTTAATTTTCATCGCTTTGAAGAAAACCAATGGCAAAAGAAACGAAAAGGATGGAGAGAGAAGGTACCCCTATCCCCTAAAGTGATGCATTGTAGCTTTGGTTCTTGAATTAAAAATGAATTTGCAGTATTAGTCTTTCATGTCAATTTTGTGTACTTTTTATCAAAATTAAGTGTGTGAGCTCTTCTTAGAAATTGAATAAGGAAACTAAGCTAAAGGCCCTTTGAAGTACACAACAAATTTTCATGGAATTGGCATCAAGGACCAATGCTCCATATTTGTCTAAATTTGGACATAGCTACAATTCGTTTATAATTCAGGGATCAATGCTCAAATTTACTCTTAGTATCCTTTCAATACTTAATTTTTCCTCATTACTTGACAACTCTCACTAAATAATACTTCTCCTTATATCCGGTCCATGCAGTTCATTTTTAAATAGATCATAACCCAAAAGTTTAAAGGATAATTTCATTGAGGTAGGGGTGGACATCAAATGGGTTGGTCGAGTAAGACTTCAATCCGTCAGCCAACTCAATAGGCTCAGGTTTGAATTGTTCAAATCCGTTGTCACCCAAAAGAATTGGCAACCCAACTCACCCAATACATTCTTAGGCGAGTTGGACTGGATGGGTTCTATGAGTTAGGCTTGATTGCTTTTTATTTTTTTATTTTTTATTATTCCTAAAGTGAGTATGAGAGACAAATAATCAATACTTATGTCAATCTGGACTTAAATGTGAATTTAATGTTGTTATCTCACTACATGTTACTATTACTAGTACATAAATGTTTACCATTCAAATCAAGAATTAGTAAACAAGTGCATTTAAGAACTACTGTTACTTAAGTAGGTCGATTTCAATCGGGTTAATAACACTTCAATCTAGCCCAGCCCAGCCCAGCCCAACCTATCTATTGAACGAGTTTTGACCCAAAAACAAAAGTTTAAAGTTTAGAACCCAACCCAACCTATACCAGGTGAGTTGGTCTGGTTGGTCGGTAAACCCATTAGAATGTCCACCCCTACATTAACACTTTCTCTAGTGCACATCGAAGCTCACATTTAAGTTACACATCTGAAAAAAAATCGTTAAATCATTTAAGTTACACAACAACAAAAAAATCGTTAAATCATGTAACATAACGGGATTTAACGATTTTTATTCAATGTGTAACTTAAATGTGCACTATAAAAACAAGTCATTTCGTTTCCTTTTGAAAATTTAATGATATTCCCAGCACAAAGCCCACAAACTCAACGTGGAAAGAATAAAGAAATGAAATTGGGCCAAAAACTAAATATGGAAGGAATGAAAAGCCCCTACACAATTTTCTGTAAAGACCAAATGACCATGAGCGAGACATCGAATCCCAGCCGTCCATCTCACCACAAACCCTATTAAACCACACATCACTTCCAACCAGCCGTCGATCCTCAAATCCATTTGGCAGGTTCACTATATAAGAGCTACCTTCCGAAACCCAAAAACCCTAGCCGGTTCTCTCCCACTCGGTCTCGTTGCTCTCGGCTGCTGATCTTCCGCAATGGTGAGCTCCCTCACTTGGTCTCTGTTACTTCGATGGAAATTCTCTGTCTGCGTTTGCGAGAGAAAAGCATGATTATTTTCTGTTTGGTTGCTCGGAAAATTGATTGATTACCTCTACTTTTCAGTTTATGTTAAGTTTCCCAATTAATTGATCTCACACTTAAACTTTTATGGTTTCCATGATTATTTTCTGGAACGCTTACATTTTTAGTGGGATGGATTTATGTTTCTGCTGCACGAACTATTGTTCTCTGAATGTGATTTCTGGGAAGGATTTTGTTAAACAATTTGTTGATTTATTCGTTGTAGGTTTTCGCCAAAGCTCAGAAATCAAGGGCTTACTTCAAGAGATTTCAAGTCAAGTACAGGAGAAGGCGAGGTATTCATTTCGTCTTTCAAGTCGAGGGCTTTTGTTAATTGTTTGTTAGTGTGCTGCATTTGATGATAATTTGAATGTCGAATGTTTTCGGCAGAGGGAAAGACCGACTACCGTGCCAGGATTAGGCTCATCAACCAAGACAAGAACAAGTACAACACACCCAAGTACCGGTTTGTCGTGAGATTTGTATCCTTTTGTCGCCCATCATTTTGGCCGTTCCCATTTGAGTTTTCGCTTTATGTTCAATCTTTTGTTAAGAATGGTTTTTCGGGTTTTATAATGTTTCCGCATTGTATTCTATGTGTACATTGTTAGAATTTGAAATGACTGTTTCACTTGTGCAATCTGTGATGTGCACCTTAACATAATCGTTAGACCAACAAGGATATTGTTGCTCAGATTATATCTGCCAGTATTGCTGGTGATTTGGTTCTTGCTGCAGCCTACTCCCACGAGCTCCCACGCTATGGGCTTGAAGTTGGTCTCACAAACTATGCCGCAGGTATTATTTACATCCTCTGGTTATTTTGCTTCACTAGTCTGTCTTGATGCATGAGTTTAACTCGTTGGGTAGTAACCGTATATTTATGATCAGCCTACTGCACTGGCCTACTCTTGGCCCGTCGTGTGTTGAAGAAGCTTGAAATGGATGACGAGTATGAGGGAAATGTTGAGGTAGTGTATTATTTTTTGTTTATTCAATTTGATTCCCTTCATATGATGTCTAATTTTTTGTGAAAATGTCTGATATTTTAGGCTACTGGTGAAGACTATTCTGTAGAGCCGGCTGAGAGCAGAAGGCCATTCCGTGCTCTTCTTGATGTTGGCCTGATCAGGACCACCACAGGAAACCGTGTATTTGGTGCCCTGAAGGTCTGTACCACATTATGATGCTATTTATATTTGATGTGTCCAAGTTTTTTTTTTGTTTTGTTTTGTTTTTTAGTTTTATTTTTTAACTTATGATGATGCTTATGTGTAAATTATTTTGTTGTGTGCCCTTGCTTTTCACTTTAGCGTAAACTTTCTTATACTGATGAGAGTTTCTGATTAACAGTATTATCAATTTTCATAATGTTCCTTTCTGTTATGATTCTCTGTGTAGCACCTTTTTTTGTTTCTATCCCACGGAACCTCAATTAAAACATTTCTTGGGATGCCTGTTGATGAATTGTTTTGTTTATCCCTGGTGGTGCCTTCTTTTCATATTGCTTTTCGTGAATGTAATTCAATTTTTAATCCACTTGGAGTGTGCCGAACTGAGTTGAAGAATTTTTAATTGATTGCAGGGTGCACTGGATGGGGGTTTGGATATCCCTCACAGTGAAAAAAGGTTTGCTGGTTTCTCCAAGGATAGCAAGCAACTTGATGCTGAGATTCATCGCAAGTACATTTATGGTGGCCATGTTGCTGCATACATGAACGTAAGTTTGAGACTTGAGTATTCATGTCATGCATCGGCATTAACTCTGGTCTAGAATATTTATGTCTGCTGCTCAAAATCCTAATTATTTGTTTCTGAACTTTTATGGACGTTGAACCAAAGAAAAGAGTTCAGAATTATTGTCAGGTAGAATAATTAATACTGTTTTCTTAAATCTTTCTTTTTTTGGTTGTTTTAGACTTTGGCGGAGGACGAGCCAGAGAAATACCAGAGTCACTTCAGTGAATATATTAAGAAGGGCATTGAAGCGGATAACATCGAGGAGTTGTACAAGAAAGTTCATGCTGCCATCCGTGCTGATCCTACAATTAAGAAGACTGAAAAGCCGGCTCCGCAGGAGCACAAGAGGTAAAGTCTGATTGATTGTACCCAGTTGTTGATGTTTTAAATCAAGTCCTCGTTTCATTGTTTGCAAGTAATGGGATTTCATACATTTAAATCAGTGGGAAGTCGCCATCAAATGATTCCAATTTTCATTTACGAAACAGGTACAACCTTAAGAAGCTTACCTTTGATGAGAGGAAGAAGAAGTTGGTTGAGAGGTTGAAGGCCTTCAATGATGCTGGTAACGATGACGACAGTGATGACGATGACGAGTACTAAGCATTTGATGGGATTTGTGCTCGAGTTTGTTTCCCCCCCCTCGGTAGGACGTCTCTTAAATTATCCTCTATAAGATCTGTTATCCGAGTTAGATGCGCTACTAAAGTTTTGACAATGTTGTTATGCAAGTTATATTTTGTTTTGGCTACCGCCGCTCACCTCGACCATCCGCCCTTCGTCCCGTTTTCTACCATCCAACTTTTCTAATTACCAAATATTTTCTTGCATTTCTTGTAGTTTTCGTAGTCGGGATAAAGCTGTGTATTTTCTGTTAAAACCATGAATTTTATGCTTATGTGGTTTTTATCCTTTCTTGCTTTCATTTCTTAAATTAGTGAATATGTTCGGTAATATTTTTTTTGACAAAAGATAGTACACTAAACGAAGTGGTGAGGGATTTGAACACGGGACTTCAGGTGCAAAGATATTCTCCTAGATTATCTTCCAATCTAATTAGGATTACTTTCCATGCTAGGTTTATCAAGATCTCTATATAAACCTAGCTTTTTATTTTCGACAAGAATCTTGTACGATCATCAACCATTCTCTACCATAGTCAGTAACTATTCTATGTTGTCCCAAAAAAAAAAAGAGAACTATGTCGAGAAGTTTTTAGTACTGTTTATTTTAATGAAAAATTATATTTTTTCACTAAACAATTAATTATGGTATTATTTACTCTGTCTTTTATTTTGTCTTTATCGTTAAAATTTGAAGTTTTTAAGTTTTCTTTATTAGTTTTATCAGTAACTATTGTATGCATGCCGTCGTCGTCTACGCGTAGACATATCATGATGATCTATGCTATGTCATAAGTTACCCGTCAAGGATGAACTCCGATGTAGTGCACACCGCATCGTTCTTTCTAGAATTACATCTGTGATTTGATTTTTTTCTCGGATTTAATCACCCTCGCGATCAACCCCATTCACCCTACAGTCGGTGTTTATGGGCGACTCTAACAAATGTCGTCACCATTTGCGGGTTGTGCGCTAAATTGGTGCCGAAAATGAGGATCTTAGATGAAATGTTCCCAACGAAAGAAATTCCTATTTCATAAGATGTCTGAAAGTTTGGAGAAAAAGGATAACTTATACTTCTTGTTGTACATCTAATCACCACAACAAGCAAACCACAAAGAGGATGGAGTGTCAACAAAAGATAGTATTTAGGTAAGGATACTGCTCTTCACATGCCTTTATTTACGTTTCACGTGTTAATTTTTGTCTATTAATCTTTTTTAGTATATTCGATCAAGCGACTGAAAACTGAAAAGAAGCATGGGAATAAATATGGGTGTGGATGACACCACTCTACAGTTTTTGGGAGCGTTTTATGTTGTCATTGTAGATTCAGTAGTCTTTAGTTTTATAATAATTTTCAATTGGTTTGACAAAATTCTCAAAACATAAAGTCCAAAAAATCCTAAGAAGCTTTTTTATTTTTTCCGACACAACAATATTCTATATTAGGCGGGATTTGGACTGAAAAACTGCACAATGAGCTATCAGTAATAATTAGATTTCAAAGTTGTCATATTAGTCGAATCTTCATTCATGTGAATCGAATCGCCACCGACGCGACTCAATATACATTATACATTGTAATGCTAATGGCAATAAATCTAACAAGGTAATTTTTTTTTTAGTGTAACGATAGTGTTAGTAAGTTAAATGTTGGATTAGTCACTGACGGAGTTTGAACCCACACCGTCATGTAAGGGCACAACACTTTTCCACCACTGTGGTAAAGGGCCACTTGCATCTAACAAGGTAATTGAAAACACAAGTAAAGAGAAAATGGATGTGGAGATGGCTTGGGTAGTAAGATTGTAGAAAAGTAGGAAGCCGTTGTCCAATCACATTAGACATCACGATCCAATTGTTGTATAGTTTTTTCACACTTTTTATGTGCTTATGATGAGCTCCCTTCATCAAACGCATCGTGCATCAATCGCTAGTCGACGTGAGTGGGTGATCTTCCTTTCGTCCTCATCACTTAATTGAGTGAAACTCAAACAAACAAAATAAATTAACTACTACAGGGCGACACATTGATTAAGATGAATTTTATGTTTATATTTTACACGGCTTATTCCAGATTTGATCTCTGAGACTGATGAATTATACGATGATGACCAAGAAGATACTGAAATGCTTCTGTAAGTTTTTCTTATCCTCAAAAAAGTGAATTGACGTGACTTCGCAATCAACTGATTCCTTTAAAAAATAAACAAAAACAAAAATTAATTAAATAGTAATAATATATGGCATATTAGTAGCCCAAAAGTTAAAATAATAATAATAGTAATAAATTGGCGTTACTGTTGAAAGCCACTATCAATATGGTCCATGTAACATTTCAAATCCAATTTGGAGCATTTTTCTATTCTTTTAACTTTTATAAAATATTATCCATCACCAATAGCTTCTTCATCTCTTTAATCTTTATGCCCTCCCACTTTCCCTTTCAGCTTTGCTTCTTCTCAACGTTCGGTAGCCTAATTACTACAAATAATATAATTTACAAAAAGCAGCAGTGAATTGTGTAGGTGATCATAACTTTCTTTGGGCTGAAGAATTTGAGTTAAATCATAAAATGAATTCGTCGTAATATTTAGTTCGAACTTGTTATCATTGAAAGTAAATTGAATACAAAATTTTTAACTTGTAAACGAATGTGAATAATTTTTTTTTTTAACAAACGATACTATCTACACTATAGAGATAAAAAACTGGACTAAGCCTCACAATGAGCTAATAATAAAGTGGTTCAAATTCATTTTTGACGAGAATTGAATATAAAATCTTTTACTTAGAAATGGAAAAAAATAACACTAAATTGTAGTACTAACTAAGTGATATAAAGTGAATAATATTAGACCGTAGCATTAGTGATTAGTGTAAACGCTTATATATAATATAATATTGTTTATAATAATATAAGAAGCAATAAGAATACTCGTGTGTGTGAGTGTGACTTATGAGTGACAGAGTGTGTGGTTTAATTTAAACTTGAGAGACAGAGAGAGAGAGAGAGAGAGAGAGAGAGAGTGAAAAAACGAAAAGAAAAGAGAAGGAAAGAGGGTTGAAACAGGGCGATATCCACCATGAACATTTGTCTATCACATCTACCACCTTCTTCTTCTTCTGGGTCGATTGTGTTCTTCTCTTTAGACTGAAGAAAGAACGAGAGGGGAAATCCCAGATGCTCTTCGAATGGGGAAGGGTGAAGCAAATCTGCACCAGCAGCAGCAGAGTGACGAGGGTCAGAATGCTTCGGGACTCAACTGTCCTGGATGTTCTACGGTTTTCAACCGAATCGCCAAAGGCTTGAGCTTTAGATGCGTCTTCGTTTTAATTCTCAGTTTATCAGTTTTTCTTTCTGGGATCTTCTGGATCCTTCCTCACCATGCTACCAACTCTGGGTTTGATGCTACACAGGCAATTAAGCTCAGTGGTATGTCCTCTATTCCCTTTATCTCTCTCTCTCTCTCTCTCTCTACTGTAAATATAGTTGGTTCACTTTGATTATTCCGCTTTGTTGAACTATTTTGCCTCATAATTTGATTTTTTTGATGGTTTGAGCAAATGGGTATGTGGATTTTTCTGATTTTTTGAGCAAATGGATAGTGTGTATCTTTCCTGTATAATTGGGGATCTCTGGATGTTTTGAGCAAATGGGTTTCTGGTAGTTTACCTTGTTGCGTAGATGTTTGGTAGATTCAGGTCTTCATCACGTTGATGTGCGATACGGGTGTGGTGGTGGTTCACCAAGTAATTAGGGATTTTTTTGGGGCTTTTCACATAAATGGGGGTTCTTGATTATTTTAAGGACGAGGCAACTGGTATTTGACTGTACTGTATAATTCAAGTCTTCGGTTTAAGAGTTTCTGATGTTCTGGGGAGACGGTAAATCGCCTTAAAGTTAGGATGTGGATGGGAAAGGGATTGGTTCTTTCATGATTTCTGGTAATCACGGAAAGACGAATATCATGTTGAGATTTTCCAAATACAGAGCTCACTTTGATTTACTTGACTTTAGGAGTGTTTATGATGCTTAGCTTCAACGCATCTAGTTAGACATTAAGACCCAAATACATTTTCATATTTCCGGAAATGTTCTCTTTTTAGTTGGAGTTGATTGTACTACTATATGGTTGGAATAAGAATGAGTCAGAAATGGAAGTGCCCGTAACTCCTGCCCTTTAAGAATACAAACAACCAAAGTTTTAGCTATCAAATGTTTTTCCTTTTTAAGAATACAAACCAAAGCTTTAGCTGTAATGTAACTTGTGTGAAAACATGTCGTGCAACAGTGCATCCTAATCAACTTTGTGAACTCTGAGCATCTTCAATGCAAGGCAAAGTTTAAATTTTTAAACAAAGTCGTATAGATTGGAGTCATATACTTTTGAAGGGGCAGGCGTCCTCTTTATATAAAAATATCATGGTAATTCCTTGAGTAGTCAGACCCTATTTTTGGTTCCTTTTTCTCTGTCTTGTTGCTTTGTTGGCCTTTGGAGTTTTTCTATATGCTTGTTTTAAAGGTAATTTTGACTTGAGTATAAAGTGATACTATAAACTTTATAAGAATGGGAGACTGGTGGCTGTTGTTTCTTGAGCTTTTCGTGCTTTTCTATCATGTGTTTTGCTTATGTTTTGATCAAATAGCTGGCTGATAGAGTTTACTGTTCTACGTTCGGTGCACTGCTTGTTCAGTGTTGCGAATGCTGTATTTTTCATTACTTTATTTAATATTATGTATTATATATCCGGGGGACACGCTTTTGATACTCATTTTGTATGGCCCACTAAATTTAATCCAATGGTCATATGATTTCAGATTTGGGTATTTTTGGTAGACATGGTTTTTGAGGGAAGTCTTAAAAGATAGACGGTTCGGATCGTTGAAATACTTTACCGAGTGGGCCCCACAATAAAACGTGTGTCAAAAGCATGTGTCCCCGGATCGTAACCCATACATATATATTTATATATCCAATCATATCTAAAACACAATACTCTAGGATCAAGACAAGGTTATGCCTCGTAGATACGATTCAATTATCTGTGTTGAGACAGTAATCATCATATATATTGAGGGAGAAGGCAGAATTGGTGAACCATTCATAATAGCAAAATTTCCCTTATATGTCTCTTTATCTTTTTTCAGCCACAGTTCAGGTATACTTCAGACTGGAAAAGCCAGTTACGGACCTTGTTCCACACATTGGAAGATTAGAATATGAGATCAGTGGGGAAATAGGTGTCCCAGGTACAAAGGTACAGTTTCAATCTTTTGCCATTATAGAACATATCATATTGCTTTCATACAAAGTGAAGTCAAACTGAAGTCTGCTTCTTGTCAATAGGTGGCTGTCTTGTCTATGCACCAATTTCGTGCAGATAATTGGACTGAAGTGGTGTTTGGTTTTCTTTCCGATCCAATAAATGTTCCAATAGCTCCTGTGTCCTTAAGTGTGCTGAGGTCATCCTTAGTTGAGCTTTTTCTTAAGCAATCCAATCTTACACTGACAACATCAATTTTCGGGCAGCCATCTACACTGGAGATTCTGAAGTATCCGGGGGGAATTACTGTGATTCCTGGTCAACCTGCTTCAATCTGGCAGTTACCCCTGATTTTATTTAATTTTACTCTCAATAACTGTATAGATGATATAGTGGAAAATTTTGGCGAGTTAAAGGAGCAGTTGAAGTTTGGATTGCACCTAAGGCCTTATGAGGTATAACACGTACCCTATTAACTTTTTGCACACTTCTCTTTAGGCATAAAATTTTGGGGTTCTGAAGCATTAAGGTTGTTGGTTCAATCCAATTTCCTAAACTTAAGTTGTTACAACGAGTTACAACATTTGTTTTATATGCTAACATGCTAGGACCATCGTTAACAATTCAAACTTTATTATAGATCCAAGTTTTCTACTATATATGAAATATGTGCAAGAATTGTCTTTGTTATGCAATGGAAGGCATATATTTAACAATAGCGGTAACAATGACAACAGAAGGATAGCCGCATAGAGTGCTGAATTTTCTTCCAGAAGTTTAGAAAGGATAATGAATATACATTTGAATATGTACTAGTACTGGTTGATGCTCTCATACTTGTGTCTTATTTCAGTGATACGTAACTCTGCATTTTTTGTGTTCATGCAGAATGTATTTTTGCAAATAACAAACACAATGGGTTCAACAACAGCAGCCCCAGTTGTAGTTCAAGCTTCTCTAATGTCTGAGTTTGGAGGCTTTGTGCCCCAGAGATTAAGGCAGTTGGCTCAAACAATCACAGGCTCTCCTGCAAAGAATCTTGGCCTGGATAACTCAGTCTTTGGTAAAGTTAAAAGTATCAGTTTATCTTCTTGTCTGAAAGAAACACTCTCCGCAACCCCTCCAACTGCTTCTCCAGCTCCATCTCCAGAGCCATCAATTTCTCCTTATCTTGCTTCTCCAGTTTACGCTCCAGCACCCTCACCTGACATTGATCATCTCTCACCAGCACCATCCAAGCTACCTGCTCATTCTCGTCCATGTCCACTCCAAGGTTCTAGAATTCCTCCATCCTCCTCGCCAACTTCTCGTTCTTACCCTACAGTTCCTCCTACATATCCTCCTAGATTTCCTCCATCCTCGTCACCACCTTCATCTCAATTGTCCCCACATGTTCCACCTGCTCCCGAAGTGTCTTATGCTCCCAGTCCAGAAGACAAGGATAGTGCACAAGACTTGACTTCTTCATCACCTGGCCCATCCCTGTCTTGTAAGTTACAAATAAGTTTTTTTTTCTTCTTCTCTCCTGCTTGTTATGTAGGATATATGGATTTTGATCTATTGCATTATGTGGTTTCTTTAGTATGGTCTTTGAAGTGTTATATTGGTATAGAATTCTGGCTCAGAGTTAAGGAGGATGGGAAGATATGATTCTGTGCTGCTTTAAGTAGAAAATAAGTGCCTCTTTTCGATAATTTTGTCAATTAGCAACATAGGTTTTTCCTAATAGAACTAGGTCTTTCTGTAAATGAGGTGTTAGTCAGTTGTGCAACTTCTGATACCATGGTTTTGACTTTTGAGTGAGTAGAGTTTCCCTGCTTTACTAATGCGTGTTACGAGAAGTTAAACTTGTAGACTGAATGAGTACTGTGGCATAATTTTTGAAGTGGGGATTATTCAGGTTTAGCAAATCGAATCTGAATCTGGTTCAAATATACGAATTACATAGGCGATTTGTATAAGTATATGCATTTGTAATTATTTGGATTTTGTGTACAAAAGAGAACTTAGCAGATTTTGGATCTCTTATTGGATTGAATCTAGTACAAACTGAACTTTGGTGCAACCTTAATGGAGACTTGAGAATCAATTTTGAGATTGAATTGGTCAATAAAATTTGTATGGTTATGCATCTCGATCAATTTTGAGAGTGACCTGACCCACCAAAAGCCTAATGTATATGAAGGCAGATTTTGAAGGGCATGGAAACTCTCTTTACTGCTGTTCACGTAGGAGAACTATTAGGCATTTGTCCACCTAGACAAATTAGCCAACTGGCCTTGCTTTACATGTCAATTGTTTGATATTTACTTCTGATATCCGAGTTAACGACATGATGAGTGT
Source organism: Crataegus laevigata (assembly GCA_963580275.1). Lineage (NCBI taxonomy): Eukaryota > Viridiplantae > Streptophyta > Magnoliopsida > Rosales > Rosaceae > Crataegus > Crataegus laevigata. Next base: position 2,884,769 of record OY756938.1, read on the forward strand.
TTTTGGCTGCAGCTTCAGCAGTAGGACCTTTGAACAAGGAGATCCGGTTATTGGAACTCTCAGGAGTCTTCATCTTTCTTCTCTTTTGTTGGTCACGGTGATCGTTCCTTTCTCTTCAAGAAAATGTGCAAGGCGTACACATCGCAACGGTATAGTTTTGTTTTTGGTGGGAATGGTGGAGTGCCAAAGTGAAAAGGTGGCAGGTTTCTTATGCAACACATATACAAGTGAATTAGGAGAAGATTGCAGGTCAAAGCTAAACGGTGGCAGGCCTCTCATCTCCCTTCTGCATTTGTGAGGTCGCGATGACAGGATGTTCTTTCCGAAGGGAAGCCTCCTAGAGAGTGTGTGACCAGTTGAAGCATAACCTTGCACAAGTTTCACGAAAAGAACCCTACCTTTTATCAAATCAACTGTAAAATGTGCAGGCTCTTTTTCGAGCATCCGCGATGCGGGCAAAGAAAAAATTGTTACAGAGACAGAAATTTGTATACCATATACTTGTGTCTTTATATAAAAAGAGAGAAAAAACACAGTGAATCACTGAGGAGGTGCCCCCTAAATTTTGGTGTCGCTTGTGGTGAAGAAAGTGCTGTTTTGGCTGATTGGTTTGAAAGTGTTATTAAAATAATTGAAAACGTTTTAGACGAGGATACTTTTAGAATCAATTCTTAGTAAAAATGATAGTGAGGCTTGAAAAAACAATTGAAATGTTGGTGCTTTTTGTAGGAAGCACTTTGTGCTTTTGGAATCTTAAATTATTTTTATGAAAAACACTTTTAGTCATTTTAAAAGGACTTTCAAAACAAGCTCACGAGAATAAGTGTTTCTTATATGAGCAGTTTCAAACGAGCTATTCACCTTGTATTTTCTTGTTTGTTCTTTATAGGATCTATCAAACTTTTACTATAAGCAATATTTTTCTCTCAATGTGAAGGCGAACACATTTAATTATTAAGCTATAAATACTTTTATACTCTCTAGAAAAATAAACTGAACAAGAATATTCTTTGGCATCTTACATGTAGAAGTCATTACTCCTTGTATGATGACGTGACATCATTTCACTGTATCAAAATATTGATTTGCTCGATATGACGATGACTAAACATTCTCGAAATTAATATACTATTTTGAAAATAACATTTAAATAATAAAGAAGATGAACAATTTAGATTACGATGTTTCTACAGTAAAGACTCCGTGAGTACAAAGTCGTATATATACGTGACTAGTGAGTGACTAGTGAGCGACTCTCTGTGGATTACAGAGAGAGAGAGTGAGAGAGTAGCTTGTCCTTGTAAATGGGTTAAACAGGGCAACTATACCCACTATGAACACTTGTCCCTCACATCTTCTTCATCTTCTTCATACTCTCTCCTCCTGCCACTTCTGTACTCTTTAGAGAGAGGGAGTGAGGGGAAATCCCAGATGCTCGTCAAATGGGGAAGAGTGAAGCAAATCTGCAGGAGCAGCAGCAGCAGCGGCAACAGCAACAGCAGCGGCAGACTCAGGAGGCTCAGAATTCTTCGGGACTCATCTGTCTGCGATGTTCGGTGGGTTTCAGCAGAATCGGCAGAGAGCTGAGCTTCAGATGCGTCGTCTTTTTGATCCTCAGCTTCTCAATTTTACTCTCTGGGATCTTCTGGATCCCACATTTCCATGCAATCATCTCCCAGTTTGATGCCAGACCGGAAATTAAGCTCAGTGGTATGTCCACATTCCCCCTCTCTCTACTGTGTTTTATGCTTCACTTCACTTTAATTATTTATAATTATTTAATTAATTGGATTTTCCTGATGTTTCGAGCAAATGGGTAAGTGGTATTTTTTGGGTTTGATGTAAGCTTTTGGGGGTTTCTGGAGGTTTTAATCAAATGGATTTTGGGTAGATGTTTGGTAGTTTCAGCAATTCAAATGGGTTTAGCTAGTAATTAGGGATTTTGGTGCTTTTCAGATAAAAAGTTGGAGTTTTGTGATTATTTTCGGATAGTGGCATGTGGGATTTCTCTGTGTTGTATAATTCAGGTCTTGCAATGTTTCACTTGGCTCACCTGGCTATATATAGTATATGGGCAATGCACTTTTTTTATGGACCATATCCAACCCTTGCATCGAAAATGCCTATCGTGTGATAAAAAACGCAACAATTTCGTTGAATTCCAACCAAAGGTTTAGTACTTATATATTCCTTTTATAACTTTTGCTTCAACGTATATTGTTTGGAGTATACAAGTTTCATGAAACAATTGTCAGCGTGAAATTATCGTTACCATATGGTATACAGCCTGTTGACTGACTATCAAGAGGATTCAATATTCTTGGCAGGCCAAGCATTCCGACAAGAGGATTGAATATTATTGGAGAGGCCAAGCATTCCGGAAGTAAAGAAAATGTGCAAAAAGATGTATAAGATCTTTAGCTAAAAGAAGAACAAAAATAGATATTATATCAGAATATATAGTGAACTGAACTACAATCTACAGGAGTAGCATATAAAGCATAATTGAGTTAGTTAAATTCATTAGGAATTATACCTAGTGTTTCTCATGTGGCTAGCTAGTACATTAAGAAAAGTCCCATATGTAACACAACTCCTAAGTGCTAATCATAACATTCCAAAAATAAATAGGGGAGGAGCTTGCAGTAACGCTGTTTGTCCGGAACATTTTGTTGCCTAAATTAATCTCACATGAGCATATGAGGTATAGGTTTAATTGAGTAACTAGAGTGAGTTTTCGAGTCTTGATCATTTTGATTTCACTTTCTGATTAAGTAGTTAAGTTTTCATGGTGTTTTGCGGATATGGAATGAAGTTCACTTTCAATTTAGGATGGGTGAGAAGGAGATTGGTCCTGTCACAATTTATGGTAATCTTGTGTGTGTGCTCACACTCTTGTGCACTGTGTTCTAATTTTCTAGACAATTTTTTTTTTTTTAAATTTATAAATGTTAGACATGTCTGCCTGTGGCTAAATCATGAAAAGAGGAATATCATGTTCACATTTGCTAAATACAGAGTGTTCCCTTTGAATTAGTTGAATTTAGGAGCAATTATGACACTGACCTTCGGTGGATCTATTTAGACATCAACACCTATATAAATTTTATACTCCTCCGAGTGCTCTGTTTTTTGATGTGGCGGATTGTACTACTCTATGGGTGGAAGTGATTGTAATATCCTGCCTTGTCCATACTGCTATTCTACTTGATATCAGTAGCTGTATGTTCTTTACTGTGCATTGACGAGGATAAGGATTCTGTAATCGACTGCAGAAATGCAAATCGTCTGATCTGATAATTGGATGTCTCACTATGTAGTCTGCTGTCAAGTAGCCGAACCACCTATTAACCTTTAGTGGAAATAGCAGTTTATGACCATTGTAGATTTACAATGGTAGTGATATATGTTATTCTCATACGTTTTCTTTGGTGTTGGTTCTTAGAAAGAACTGAGAATAATAAAATGTTAGATAGTCAATGACTCCAGAAAATTGACTTTTTATTTCGTCGCAAGTAAGAAAGGAAATAGATCTATACCTACAAAAAAGGAAATGATAGAGGCTTCAAATAGAACATTCAACGACTCCTAGAAGTAGAAAAGACACATTAAAGTCCTACTGGACTCATAGAACTTGTAGAAATATTAGTAGGCTCATTAATAAAAGGAGATTCCTAGAATAGTTAGGGTACGTTTGGATGAGGACTTTAAAGTTCCATGGAAACTAGGCCAAATTTGTTAGGATGCACTATAAAAATTAGATGGGGGGACTTGAAAATAATTCCTTCAAAGGTGTCATTTTGAAAGTCCCTCCTCCAAACATATGGTTAAGGACATTGTGTTTTCCTAAGGTCCAAAGAAAAGACTCTTGATATCATTTGACATCAACACTTTGACTTTGGATTACCTGCTTTTATTACCTCCTTTTATTTTCTGATTAGTGCACTACCATAAGGCACATCTCTTTTTCAAAGAGGCTTTAGTTTTAGAGTTGTCCCTATGAGCTTAGTCTTGGATTTATAGTTTACAAAAGGGGTACATATTTTCTAATCAAGATGTACAGATGTACAGATGTACAGATGTACAGATGCAGTTGATGACATCCCCACATAAATAACTTAGTAGCTAGGGTTTTGAGAGGTCGTGATCTCCTTCTATATCACTGTATGCTCAGATTCCTATTTAAGTGAATAGATTTATGATAGACGAACTCTGAGCAGTCTAAGAGTATGCTTAAATAACCTACAAAAAGAACCATATCTTTTTTAGCATCTACAGTTCTACAGTGCCAAGAAAACTAAAACATTGTTTCACCAAATGTTTGTATTCTAGTATCATATACGTCTGAACGAGGACAGAAGCGGAATTGGGCTGATATATATGTATGCATATTATATTGGAGTGGGTTTTAGATATAGGATAGGCTGGATTAGTTTTTTGTCAATATTGGGCTAAATGTTAGTGCTAATTTTAAGTTTTCTCAAAAGCTGCATAGGCTACTGCCCATGGGAGCTATGTACGGTTCTGTCCTTGTTTGTGGAGGCTCAGAATGCATCTTCAAACAAAAATATCATGGTGAATAGTTGAGTGGCCGACCCTTTTTTTGGCACGTTTAGTATTTAGTCTGAAAAAGGACTAGAAAACAAAAATATAATGTGGGATGAAGTGTAAATTAATATAGGAGCTAGATCTGTGGTTTTGACTTAAGTCTGTTTTATTGCCTTGTTGGTACCGTGGTTGGCCCCTTAGTATCTTTTTTATATTGTTGTTTTAATGTAAATTTGGATCAGAGATGTACCTCTTCTCTTTATTTATGCAATCCATGGCTTCTGAGTCTTTAGCATTTTGTGCTTTTATACCGTATTCATGCTGCATATTTATAACTACATCTTAATAAGTATTTCATTTCACATTGAAATAATAATAGTGGTAACTAGTAATAATAATCATAATCATAGTAATAATAATAATCTTAAGAATAATCCTCATCATTTGTCAAAACTCAGTTTAGAGAAACAAATTTGTGAGGAAATCCAAGTAATTAACCTCAAATGCAAGACCACTGGAACTTGCCGCATCCTAGCAGTTACATCAAGCTCATTATATTAGCACCTGCCATAAGTATGAAATAATCTATAAAAATAATTAGCACTGTCACAAACATGTTAGGTGTCATCCAATCCTAAAAATAAGACATTTCCTGCTATGCCTAAAACACCTACGATCAACACAAGGTTATGCTTCAAGTATACGATTCAATATCTCTTTTAAAAATAATTTGAATATGGTTTTCTCGTGAATAAATGTTCAATGGAAGGACAAAACCTTCACCAAGTAAAATGAACTATCTCAACTTCCAACTTGGGTACCTAAGAGGTCTAAGAAAGCCCCTATATTTCAGTCTTGGGGGTACAAAACCTGAAACTCACTGAATTTTCCTTTTAACTCCAAAAAGCAATTAGGCTTCTAATGACTGCTTGGTGCAGACTAGGAGAGGCTGGATAGTAGACACGCATGTTGAGGGCAAGATGGAATAATATAGGATATGATTATAGTAAAGGAATATACATTTTGCAATAAAAAAAGTATAATGTACTGATTTAGGATATAAAATATATATTAACCAACCCGCTAATATTGTGGAGATAATTGCTGCTGAACTAAGACAAACTGATTTAAGTAATGTATTGGTACAGTCCATACTAGAAGTCTAGAACAACCTTTTGCACTGGCCTAAAACAAAACTCAATTAATGCATTTAAGAAGTTGAAAGATTAATTGGAAATTTAATAATAGATTTTATTTGCATTTGTATTTTGTTGATTAGGTAACATGTTTGTTCTTTGTTGCGTCAACCATTTTATTTTTATTGAACTTTATGGTTTCTGATTTCTGTTGCGTAAAGTTGTGATGACTGAAATAAATAGGCGAAAGCTTATATATCTATTTATCTTTTTCCAGCTACAGTTCAGGCATACTTCAGACTGGAAATCCCAGTTACGGACCTTGTTCCACACATCCAAAGATTAGAATATGATATCAATGGGGAAATAGGTGTCCCAGGTACAAAGGTACAATTTCAATCTTTTGCCATTATGGACCATAATATCATATTGCTTTCATACAAAGGGAAGCATCAAACTGAAGTCTTCTTGTTGTCAACAGGTGGCTATCTTGTCCATGCACCATTTTGATGCATCTGATCAAACTGATGTGGTGTTTGGTGCTCTTTCCGATCCAATAAATGTTCCAATAGATCCAGTGTTCTTAAGTGTGTTGAGGTCCTCTTTAGTTGAGCTATACCTTAAGCAATCCAATCTTACATTGACAGCATCAATTTTCGGGCAGCCATCTATGTTTGAGATTCTAAAGTGTCCCGGGGGAATTACTGTGATTCCTGTGCAATCAGCTTCAATCTGGCAGAAACCCCAGATTTTATTTAATTTTACTCTCAATAATTCTATATCAGACATAGTGGAAAATTTTGTTGAGTTAAAGGAGCAGTTGAAGTTTGGATTGCATCTGAGGCCTGATGAGGTATACCACTATTCTGGCAACTTTTTGCACATTTCTCTTTAGGTGTGAATTTTTGGGCTTTTGATGTATTAGGTCCATTGGTTTAGCACTATTTCGTAAAACACAATGTTTTAAAAAACTCGCCTTAAGACGCACCTAGGCGGCTTTGGAGGCGGCGCAATGATGAAAAAGCCTCTGCTCAGCAAGAGTAGGCTTAAACTCGCCTAGACGTGGTCAAGACGCGCCTGAGGCATTTGATTGTGCGCTTTTTTTAAAAAAAATGGAGAATTGACAATGAAGAAGATGAATTATTTCTTTTTTTGTTTGTTTGTGAGTTAAAACTTGTTTTTGACTTGTGCACTTTTGAATGACAATGGATATTTGTTTCAGAAAGTAATGATATGTATATATATATATATATATTAATAATTTTAGGTAGCGTGAGGCTATCGCCTCATGCCTCAAGGCTTTCGCCGAGGCAGGGTATCCATGAAGCGCCTATGTTTCACCTTTGCCTTATAAAACATCGCTAAAATGTGATTAGACCGTGGTATTAGCAGTTATTTTAGTTTCAAACATGCTGGGATCCAAGTTTCATAACATATTTGAATTTATGCTAGACTTGTTTCAGTTATGCAATAGAAAGCATAATGTATTAGCAATCAAGGAAACAATAACGCAAAATAGGATAAGGTATATACCATCAAGTAGAGCCGAAATTTAAATGTCCATCTGGATTTTCATAGTTGTTAAGTACCCAAAATATCAGATTGAGCAGTCTAGTATTAGTTGATGGTCTCAGATTTTACATATCTATTTTTGTTATTAATAACTGCAATTTTTTTTCTCTTTTTGCAGGATGTATTTTTGCGAATAATAAACGAAATAGGTTCAACTGAAGCACCCCCAGTCGTGGTTCGGGCATCTCTCGTGTCTGATGTAGGTATCATTGCGCCACAGAGATTGAAGCAGTTGGTTCAAACAATCAAAGGCTCTCGTGCAAAAAATCTTGGCCTTAATAACACCGTCTTTGGTAAAGTTAAAAGTATCAGTTTATCTTCTTATCCGAAGGGTCCACTCTCTGCAACCCCTCCAACTCCTTCGCCTGCTCCATCTCCAGAGCCATCAATTTCTCCATATCCTTCTCCAGCACTGTCCCCTGGCATTCACCATCTCCCCCCAGCACCAGCACTGTCACCTGACATTCATCATCTCCCACCAGCACCGTTACCAGACAATAATCCTCTACCCCCAGCACCCTCATCTGACATTCATCACATCCCCTTAGCACCCTCACCTGATATTCATCTTCTCGCCCCTGCACCGTCACCTGACGTTCATCATCTCCCACCAGCACCCTCACCTGAGATTTATCATCTCTCACCAACACCTTCCAAGGTACCTGCACATCCTCGTCCATGTCCATATCATGGTTCTAGAATTCCTCCAGTCTCCTCACCAACTTCTCGTTCTAACCCTACAGCTCCTCCTACTTATGCTACTAATGGTTCCCCTTACTCGCCTTCTCCGAGTCCCTCATCTCATTTGTCCCCACACGTGTCAGCTGCACCTGTAGCATCCTATGCTTCCAGTCACGGAAACAAGGGAGGTGCACAAGATTCAATAGCTCCATCACCTTCCTCGTGTAAGTTACTTAACTCTGAATCTGGTTATTTCTGATAAATCTCAATTGGCTTTTTAGTGGAATAATTGATACGGCATATATTTTATATTAAAAAACTGTGCAAAGCACATAAGTAACTCATATAAGCATAAACATTTATGACTGTTTGAACTTCTGTACAAAACACAAATTTTAAGCAGGTTTTGGATCTTATTGGATTGAATCTATAAAAGCTTAAACTCGGAGCAACCTTAACATAGACACGAGAATCAATTTTGAGTTTGAGTTGGTGGATCTATTTGTGTGATTATGAATCTCAGTCAGTAATGGATCTATTTGCTTATGGAGACAGAGTTTGAAAGAGAGACGAAACTCTCTTCTGTGCCATTATAACTTAAGAATGGTATAACCATTTGACAACCGAGACAAATAAGCAAACGTTTGGTCAGATGAATCATGCTTCCATGGACATGTCTATCCAATTTGTGTACATGATTTCGTTCGCGTTTTCCTTGCTTTGTTTGTCAAGCTAAAGTTATCTGATATTTACTTCTGATATGTAAGTTAATCACCTGACGAATGCTTTTTGCAGCTTCATCAGCAGGAGCTTTCTACAAGGAGATCTGGTTATTGAAATTTTCGGTACTCGCCATCTCTCATCTGCTTTGTTGGTTTGGTTGATTAAGGTTGTCTTAAATATGCGTAAATTGTCGGAGATCCAAAAACATGGAAGCTTCGACAGAGATATCGGTAAAATATCGATATAGATAAAAGTTTGAAAAAAAAAATTGATGTAAATTATAAGAAAAATATGGAAATTTTGAATGAACTGTAGGACAAGATAGATGGATAGTAGTTAAGTTTGATTTGGACTAAATACCAGTCCGCACTAACGAACATTTTCTCTCATAAATTGCTTAATATTTAATGCAATTCAATTGTATATACTCGAAAATCCTATCTATAATTATTATGTTAATGATATGTATATGCGTGTGCGTGTGCGTGTGTGTGTGTGTGATCATAAGCTTACATTCTCCGTCATCTTAACGGTTAATGATACAAGCTGCTTGCTCATAACAGTTGACTTAGTTCTGAGCAAGCGGCTTGTATGGTCAACTGTTTAGAGACGGTCGAAATGCAAGACCGTCTTTGAACAAGACTCTTATTTAGTCAATTGTTTATAGAATTGGGTGTTAAGGAACAAATGAATTGAGCATAAGTGAAGCTTTTTTTTTTTTGTATTTTTATTTTTTATCTAAACTACTTTAATAAAATCCTTGGTCAACTAAAAGAAAGTAAAAAGACAATTTTGTCTTCTACCACAAAATAAAATCATAGACAGTAAAGTAAATTTGTACAAATTAAATTTTATAGTTTTTTGTAAAGCCGGATGATCATAACATTCTCTAATTTTGAAAAATAAAATATACAAAAAAAACTTCTCTTTCTAATCCGCATTTTTTCTCTCCCTTTCTCCTTCCTATTTTAAAATAAAAATAAAATTATTTTCACACACAAGGCGTGGGGCATATGCTTGTAGTGAGAAAAGTAACATTGCACTTTGCAAAGTTTGCACCAGAGAAGCACCCTTTGGGTTTGAGGTGTATGAGACGGCCCAATATTGACAATAGCCTAACAAAAGCCCAAGTAGGAGCCCAATCATATGCAAAGGCTACCTATCGAAAGGGCGAACAATGACTGTTACAACCGTCTTTGAACAAAACAAAGACATCCTCTCGTCCAACCAAGACATAGTCTCAGTGACATAGTCCGTGCAATAAATCTCAATTAGTTAAATCGCGATCGTTCTAAGAAAAATGTGAATGTGTCCATTAGGTATCAACAGGCAACTTTTTAACGAGCTGAGGGATCAGTGACCTTTATTCTTCTTTATGATAAGAAAAATAACATTACACTTGGATGATACAGTCGCCCAAAGTAAATCCAGCACGGGAGGCAAGAACAGTAGTAAATTTATGAACCTTAAGGGTAAAAAATAGTAAAACGTAAACGCCTAATCGGCCTTCTACATTCGTACACAAGCGTGCTTGATCACAAGAAGTTTAGGGATGACAATGCTTCCGCTAGACGAAAATGTCTACGATTTCTTTTTCGTGTTGACGAGGTAGAAAATAGGAGCCTTGTCAGAAAAAATTCTTCGCCCGTCAGCGGATGGAGATTCGCACTTCCATGCAGGTCCTAGAAGCCAGGATGTGGCAACTCCACCAAGCAAGCCTCCAAACTGAGAATCACAAGTCACACCCAATACAAACATGAGGATAACAGAAACGAGAAGGAATTACGTACAGAGGATCTCTCTGCTTTCTTAATATATAAGATACATATAAAGGAACCCTATGCAAGCTCGTATAACTATCTAAAATAGCGGAGGGGAAGTAATCAAGAAACTCAATCCTAGTGGCGAAAAATTAAAGACTGGGCTCTGCCCAGGGACTCAAAATTGAAAGCAACTGGACTTGCAGTGTCTGTATGTGTATGAGCGCGTGTGTGCATGTGTGCGTGTTACTGTGTAGAGAGAGAGAGAGAGAGAGAGAGAGCGAGAGAGAGAAGCAAGCACACACGCGTGCACACTCTCTAATTAGCTTCCTTTTAAACATTAACCGAAAGACACATACTGAAGCAGGTTGATTAGAATTCAAACAGTGATAAGGAGTGAAAAAAAGATAAGAACATTGCTGTTCAGCCTGTTGCACTTACATGTCCCCAGTTATCAATGCCTTTGAAGAAGAACCCAATAGCCTGGAAGAAAAACATACGTTTATTTCTCCATTATTAATCCAGCCAAAAGAAAGGAAAGGGGATTAAGGGAAGCTGATTAAGTTATGAAGATAGAAAAAAGGCTCGAGTTGTGGAAAACTTCAAGATTTTATACCAGAGAAGGAGCATACCATATTCAGGACAATCACGTGTGCTATCTGCTGCAGATCTTCTTTGCCACGTCCAACCAAACCTCTATGTCTCATGACAAACACAGCAAGAGATCCAACCTAAATAAAATATCAGACCCACGGGTTTGACTAATGATAGGAGATGAGAGAACAACATCACGCCATAATAGCTTGAAAGAAGTTACACTTGATATTCCACAACACTGAGTAGGTTAACTAACATAGGTAGAATTTTAACACTCAATATTTAAACACAAACTAATCCTACTTTTCCCTGAGAAGATTATTCGCTCTTGGAGGAGGAATGTCTCGTTTAAAAGAACATCAAATTGTGAAATGCACTAAAGAGGGAAGATGGGGATAAAATGAAAACCACAGTATTAATTTGCATTTTGCAGTAATATCAACTGTGTTTGTGTGAATGCAAGACAACGAGACTGATTCTACTGAATTCCTATATTGGCACAATTCAATTAAACCCAGCTTCTCTGGTAAGCTGTATGGTGCATCTAATCTAAGAAATCGAAAGAAAGAGTGGCAGAAGAAACAGAATAAGTGCTTACTAATCCGAAGACTGCTCCTGATGCACCAACTGCAGGTGCCTCACTGAACCCATAACTCATCGCAGAACCTGATTTTCTTGAAACCACTGAATCAGAATACTAGTGACTAAGCAATTTTTATTGGCTATTGTAGAGAGATCATGAGCTGTTACTTGCAATTGCAGAGGCAAAGTAGAGTGCAAGATATCTCTTAGGACCACTAATCTTCTCCATGGTAGGGCCAACTGAATTCAAAGAATAACAATTAACCTGTAAACAGCGACGCACATATACACACATCAGATTGAAATGCAGACATTAAAATGCCAAGACATAGCCTAAAATGCCTAGACAAAACGAGTAAAATTAAAAGCATACCAAAAGGTGCCCGACATTTGCATGCAAAAAGGAAGACGTGACGAGCCTCCACAATTGCCCTTTGTCGATGAGGCTATTTATCTATGTGTTTATAACAAAATGTGAGAAAGAGACCACTTAATGCCTGTTTCTATATTGCAAAAGAACAAGTTCTCACATTTTGTTTTGCACTCTTACCTTGGCTCCCCATAGAAGTAACTCATCTTGTGATGCAAATTGCGCGATATAAACTCTGTCAGCACAATTTGACAAACAATAAGCTGTCTAGAGGATGGCCATTCTAGAAACTTAAAACGTACAGAGAAATTGGCTAAAATGATCAGAAGTCAAATCCCAATTGTTGAACTGATCGAAATAAAATAACGATGAAATAGCAATCAAATATCGACAACATAGCAATCAGATATCTACCACATATTGAAAAACTGATGATTTTAACCATTGGGATTTGAAAAATGATCATTTTGGCAAATTTCCGAAAAATAAATCAAGTAAAAACTAAATATACATTTATTTCATAATTGTTTTGGGAAGGTGATAAAATGATACTCACAAGATGTTAAGAGCAAGGAGGACATTAGTCCATTGTCTTCCATTGAAGAAGCTTTTAGTGGAAAACCTAGAAATTTGCCCTTCATTTGTGGAATCAGTGCTAGTTTCTCCTCCTCCTCCTCCACCAAAGAAACTAAAGCAAGCAGAAGCTGAAGCATTGCTACTCGGCAATGGCAGAAAATTAAATCCTTCCTTCAATCTGTGCAGGGGACTATGATGGGCAAGTTTCTGCTAGTGTTTAACAATACACAAGAGATTGAAGAACCCATAAACTAATTAACATTAACAAAAACCCTTGTTTTATATTACCCATTTAAATCAAATTATGACATTTAACAATCCGAAGAAAATTGAAAATTGAGGGAGGAGTGAATGAATAGCAATAATAGTACCTGAAAGTAGGAACGGAAAATGGAGTGGAGGCGGAAGTGGTGGTGGTGGAAGATGTGGTGACTGAGGCGGAGAGAAGCGGCGGCGGTGAGGTGTCGATGGATGGGGATTGGAGTGGGACCCGCTCTGGGGAAGGAGAACCACTGCGCCTGAAGCTCACCTGATATGATCATTCCTAACTTCTAAATTTACAAAGTTCAGCAAAATATATAAACAACACAAGTCATCAAACTAGTTAGTGCCACAACGGTGGATCGTAACTTGCCATCAGTTGCCTCGCTTAACAAAAAAAAAATCAAACTAGTTAGTGAAAGGCTCCAAAATGTACAATTAATATTTCCTTATAAGAAACTGCGACAAATACAAGAAATGAAAATTATTAGCATGTGTATAATTAGAGTCGAATTTCAGGGTGTATAAAAGGTGTTACCGTACAGAGCTCTCGATTCAGAAGAACCTGAAATTTTATTTACATTTATACAAATACATGTGTACGTATCAAGGTTCTAAAAAACACTAAGTTCTAATTAGGCGGCGGGCTGGATCCTAGCGCCTAAGCGGCTAGGCAAACTAGACAAATTTAAGTAAATATATTATACTTTGTGTAATTAAGTGTCTGTTTATACTTAATATATATATATATATATATAATTTCATTATAACTACAAAATAGAATGACATATGTATTATGAAGTATTAGAACATAATGAAAACATGTGGAATAAGCATATAATGTGTTCTCATTTAAGTATTCAACAAGTCTCTTACAATATATTGAAAAAAAAATTAAATGCAAATTGAAAGTTATCTATTTTCTGTCTAAGTGTCTAGACAGGTTTGGGCGAGCTAGGCTGGTGCCTAGGCGGTCTAGGCAGGCACCTCAGCTAGTCTAGGCGTTGTTTTTTAATTTTTAAATATCTAGGCTAATTAGGGTGGTGACCAGCCGCCTAGTACTTAGACGAGAATTTTTAGAACAGTAGTACGTATATTAAAATGTGCAAGATAATAAGTACTCTTCCAGCGCTAATGGTTTAGGTTTTCCATCATTCTAACATGTAATATTTCAATTTTATAGAACAAAATTAAAAACAAAATAATAATAATAAAGAAAATACAGTCTAAGTTTTGCACAAGTCCCCAAATGCTTAGGCCGGCCTGCATAAAACAATATTAGGAAACAATGGTGTAATGAAGTACTTACCTGGAACATTTTAGCATGTTCAAATGTGTTTTTACCTGCCCAATTGAGGAACAAATGTGTGCACATGTATGTACGAGTAGTGTTACTCTTACTATATTTTACCAACTTTTTAAGATGAGGCCCACTAAATACATAGTGAGTTCCTTTTTAATTAAAAAAATCGTACAAACATCATATAAAAAATATAATAAGAGTAACATTTTTATATATAAGCACGCCTAATCACACCATCTCTACTCTATTAAATAATCTGGCTATAGAATGATCAAGAGGACCACCAGGTTCTGCCTGCAAATATGATCATCGTGATCGAGAAACAGTAAATAAGCTTAGTTAAAAAAAAAACAATAATAATAAAAGATTTAAGCGTCGAAGTCAGAATTTCCCTTCCAACTTGCAACCCGTAATCTAATAAGGAGGTTTTGAATATTAGTCCTTGCAAAAGATTAAAATTTTAAAAAAACCTGGTACTAGATTAAATATTCAATTTAATCCCTTGAATGTACTTTTATCAAAATTTGCATTCAATTTTTGTTATTTAATGTGTATTTTTATTTAATCTCTCCACATTAAATTTTAATTTAATTAATATGCACATATTTAGTTTTTCAATTATAAATGAACGTAAATGAGAAAATATTAAAAGAAATTTGTGATCCAAAATATATAAATACATAAGTGCAGAGAAATGATTGTGCCGAAATATACAAAATTGACTTTTTTGTACTGAAATATTTGTACCTACATGATTGTACAGAAATATATTATAATGAACCTAAATGTATGCACCGAAATGTATTATATTGAATTAATGTACCTAAATGTCAATACTAAAATGTATGTACCAAAATGTACGTACTGAAATGTTAATACCGAAATATATGTACCAAAATGTCAATACCGAAATATATGTACCAAAATGTATATATTTAAATGTCAATACCGAAACGTATGTACTTAAATGTCAATACCGAAATGTATATACCTGAATGTCAATACCGAAATGTATGTACCAAAATGTATGTACCGAAATATAATATATTGAATTAATGTACCTAAAAGTCAATACTCAAATATGTGTACCAAAATGTACTTAACGAAATGCATTATATTGACCAAAATGCATTATATTAAATCAATGTACCTATATGTTTGTACCGATGGATATATCGAAATATTCAAATGTATTAATGTATCTAAATGAAGAACATACAAAATTGTTATCGGAATATATATTATAAAAAATTAATTGCCTAAATGTAGACACTAAAATATATTATGATGAATGAAATAAAAATTAAATTTAAATGTAATTAATACATTAAAATAAAAATAAAACTAATAAATGATATGATTAAATGCATTAGGGACTAAAATTAGATTTTAATACATAAGGTTATAGTCTAAAACTCATCTTTTTTAAGGGTTAAAATGAAGTTTTCTAATCTAATAATTACCTCCGGTACGTCGTTGGTAATTATCCAAGTAATTAACGTTGCGTCCAATTAACCAATCCAGAAAATGGCCAGAAAGTTAAGAAGAGATTTCCACCACCACGGCCAAATATTTGGGCTTTCTGTTACCTCCTCCTCCTCCTCGTCTCCGTTGTAATCGTGGTTAGGGCTGCAGCTGCCGGCTGCTTGAAGCTCGTAGCGGCAAACCGGGCATGTATTGTGTATGTGAAGCCAAGGGAGTATGCAGTCGGAATGGTAGACATGCTTGCATGGCGTCTCCCTCGCTTCCCCGCCAACCTCAAACCCTTCCTTGCACACGGGGCAATTTGGCTCGTTCGCTAACTGCCCTTCCGAGATTTTCACCAATGGCAAAGCTCGAATGGCAGAAGTCGCTGCTGCAGAGGGACCTGGACGGTCATTCTCAATCGTCCAGGTCCCTCCAGTTACATCATTTACCACATCCTCAACGCCACCATCCTCGTGATCATAATTTTCTCTAGGGACCGCATTTTCTGCTGAGTAGGAAACTAGGAGTCTTGGAGTGCGAGGTGGGCTATCAAATCGGAGGTTGATCCAGGAAACTCGTTCATCTTCGTTTTCCGTCTGCCAATGAGCTCTTGGATGCCTTGAATCGAGGATGAAAGACAAGGTATCCAGTAACCGGGCAGCGAGGGACGGTTGTTCAAGGTGATCGACAAGCCTAGGAGTGGAAACATCAAGCTCATGATTGAACTCGGTGTAGCAGTAGGGACATAGAATTGCATATGGGTTGGAAGAGGTAATTCTTATGGTACGTAGGCAGTGTGGGCACCAAAAGTAATGGTATGTTCTCGTGCTTCTTATTCCGTTGACAATACCACGAGGACGATGAGCCTGCAGTGACATTGTTGGAAATTCGAACGAGATTTTGTTTGCCTTGGGAAGAAGAACAAGGGGAGGATATATATATATATATGTATGTATATACAGTGTATATATAGCTAGGCAAGATTTGCGAAGGGTTGACGGGAGAGAAAAGGATGGATTTGGCTTTCGCGGGACAGTTGGAGATTCCTTTTACTAAAACTCCAGTTTGGATTTCCGTATGCTTTACTTTCGTTATGGTGTCTTATCAACTCAACAAAGCAAAGAATGATTTAAACTTGATGTAAAGTCATATACGTAAACATAAATGCTATAATTACCACATGAGTAATGTTACATTTATCACATTTGTACGAAAGATTTCTCTAACAAAGATAGAGCCTACTGACCAATAAAAAGTAGGTTCCACCTCTATTATTACTAATGTGGCACATTAATTGTGGTATAAAAAAAGGGAGTTTTAACGAAAAACCTGCGGTACTGTTCACTTTAACGAAAAACTGTATTTTTACACTAAAAAGTCAAACCTAGTACTATTCACTTTACCCTTTATTTTGTCTTTATGGTTAAAACTCAAAGTTTTCAAACCCTTTTAATTAGTTTTCCATTAAAAAAAGGGAGGTTTAATAAAACACCCCCGATACTGTTTATTTTTAACGAAAAACCGCTTTTTTACCTTTAACTGTCACTATTCACTATATCTTTAAAAGTGGCTTTTCGTTAAAAGGAAAGTTTTCAAGCCCTTTTCGTTAGTTTTCCTTTAAAAAAATGGTATAAGTAGGGCACAGTTTGGTGTGGTTATATCGAATCCCGAAACTCAAATTTATTGTCGTTTGGTTCGGTTTGACAGTAAGAATCGAAGGGAAACTATCATTCAATTTTGGTTCGGTTTGGTTTCAAAATTTGGTTTCGGTTTGGACCTAACTTATAGGCTTGTTAAAAATTGGGCTTACCTTAGAGCAAGTCCAGCCCAGCCAAATAGGCCGGCTCACAGCATCCTTTTTGGCTCGGCACCCAGTCAATTTCCTCCAGCCTAACCTAATAGGCTAGCAACCAACCTAAGCCGTCCCATAAGCGGCCCATAATGTGCTGAGTCAAGGCCCAGTTTATGTGACGTCATGCTGAAGCCAGCGTGATGTCACATGCCTTTTTAAATTTTTTTACGCCAGGCGCATGGGAAACAAGTGCAAATGGCTGCGCGTCCCCGATAAGAAAAAGTAGGTGGGGCCTGCATGCACAGGTGCACTCACGGTGCTGATGGGAGGCCACGTGGCTCGTTCTTGGCCTTTGAATTTCTAACGGCTAGTTTTCTAGACCATTGGATTCCCAACAGTAATTTTTTTTTAATTTG
Organism: Crataegus laevigata; assembly: GCA_963580275.1. Classification (NCBI taxonomy): domain Eukaryota; kingdom Viridiplantae; phylum Streptophyta; class Magnoliopsida; order Rosales; family Rosaceae; genus Crataegus; species Crataegus laevigata. The sequence goes on from OY756938.1 coordinate 2,902,553, forward strand.
AAAACCAACGGCTAGTGACGTGGTGTGATCTGGGTCGTTCGATCCAGAGATCAACAATCCACTTTTTTCACCCAAAAAAAGGCACAACGATCAGAATTATGACGGTTGGCCACATGTCAACATCTGGGCAGTTCGGTCTAGATTAATTTACTTAATAAAAATTGTTAAAAATACAGAAAAAATTATTATTTTTTCCTATAAACGAAGATCCTAGCACCATTTTTCCACCTTACACCACATTTCAATATTTTCAAAACTTTCTACCAAAGCTTTCATATACTTTGTGTGAAAAAATGACTACGTGGAAGCTCATCGAAGATGTTGCATTGTGTGAATGCTAGGTTCAAATTACTCATGACTCGATTATGGGTAATGAGATGGAGTTGCGAGAAATGTGGAGTAGAATTATAGAAGCGTTTTGCGTTAGGCTTGGAAAAGACGCTAGAAGTAGTCAAGGTCTTCAAGGTTGTTGGAAAAAACTCAACATATCTTTTACTTGTTTAAAAAATGCTCTCTCGATTACTTCCACTAATTTGCGTAGTGGGATAAGTTTAGCAAATCAGGTGACAATATTTTTATTTATTTATATGTATTGCACTCGCATCAATATTTTAATTTATTTATTTGTGTTATACCTGCATTTTATAATATTGTCTTATTCCACATTTTGTAGACACTACAAACACAAACATTCTACAATTTGAAGAACCACAACAAATCATTTACCAAATGGGAATGTTGGGAAGTTGTCAAAGATTGTCCCAGATACAAAATTGTGCCAACAGGTCCAGAAGTTATCATGCACGGCGTCCCTTTACATAGTTCACTAGAACTAGACACGACCTCACAGGAAGAAGACACATTTGAAGAAGTGCTGGAAGGGACGCCTAAATAAGTGCCGGAGACCTAGCCGACTCGTCAATCCCTAAGGCCTCAAGGTAAAACGGTGGCAAAGAAAAATGGGAGTTCTTCCAAAAATGACTACACAAAATATATGGACGAACTTGCTTGCTAAGGTGAATTGAACATAGCGCAGGAAGCGGCTAGAGATGAGGAAAAAGATGCTGTTATGGCAACAATATTAGCAGCTACTGAGAGACATGATACGGTGGCTGATAGACAAAGAGAAATACTTAATCGAGAAAATTAGATGATTAGAGAAGCACTTAATCGAGAAAACGAGATGCTTAGAGAAGAAAGGATGGCTTAAGCAAATCGTGTCACTATGAACAAGCCTCTAGTAGGACTGTTTCCAAATTCAAAATATTTTTGGACATCGAAAAAAAGAGACGTGGTGCGAATGAGGCGTGCAAGAGACGTGGAAACAAGTCGAAGGGATTCTAGCTACATGGATCCTAGTAATGAAGATCCTAGCACTACATATCCTAGCTCCTAAGACTTTGTATAATTTGGTATTTATTTGTAGTACTTTATTTAATTTCGTCTCAATTTTTAGTACTTTATGTAATTTCGTCTTTTTAGTACTTTATGTAATTTCTTATTTATTTGTAGTATTTTATGTAATTTCTTATTTATTTGTAGTACTTTATGTAACTTCTTATTTATTTTTAGTAATATATGTAATTTCTTAAATATTTTTAGTACTTTATATAAACACACCAAATAAACTTAACAAAACACACTAAATAAAATTACATAAACTCACAAAATAAACTTAAAAGTTTCTTTTTTTAATGTGGTTTGTTACTGTCTTAGGCTTTCCAAAGTCTATAATAACCAATGTATTTATGTATTTGTATTGATTTGAATTCAAGAATTAATCTCTCTTACTCTCAGTTCACACTCACAACAACAAACACCAGGTCAATCTCATGCTTTTAGTTCACAAGGCTCAATAGATTTTTATTCATCAGTTTCACTTTCACAAGGTCCAAGGTCTTTTCTAGAATTGCTTTTTCAAGTCCGTTCACAAGCTCAAAGGCCTTCTCAACCTTTGAAGAGTAAGTGTCCAAAAGAAAAAGAAAAGAGAAAGAGTTGAACGGTATAAAGTAGTGACTTGAAAGTTGAAGAACCAAACCACAAGCTGTGAGTCTTCTCGATTTTGGGTTTGAAACCCGCTGCTAGTGTAGATAATCATGACTTGTTATCAATTGTCCTCCTTTTAAAAAAAATAGTTGAAGAACCAAAATCTTTTTGTTAAATTGCATGAACAATTTATTTTTTCGAGTTGTACTATTACTGCCACTAGATATTTTGTTGTTGAAGTTTGTTTGAACTTTAATTTTAGTATGCCATTATGCATTTTGATGATGAACTTTACTTCAATTGAATTTTAGTGTGCTGACCATGAATTTTTTTTTCCAATTCAGTTGTATTAATTGCTTAAAGCATTTAGTTTGCTAATGGTTTGAAACTAAACTAAAATTGTTTGAAACTGAACCAAACCGCAACTAAATAATTTGGTTCTATTTCCGTTTAAAGTTCAAAACTGTGCTGCAAAAAAATTCACTTTCGATTTTACTTACCTGAATCAAACTGCGCTCACCCCGCAAGTACGTCCTCGATAGATGCTCGAATTGACCAATAAGTGCCGGCCGATGCGACTCACCAAAAAACCCCGAGTCAACTCACCTGGTCAGGAAATAAAAAACTGGAAAAAAAAATAAATAAAAAAGGGAAACGAAGCAAAACTTGGCTTTCGGATTGGGTTGTTGTGGGCGCGTAGTCGGCTCTCGTCCCCTCAAAACCCCCATTCCCCTAGCCCCTTCTCTCCCTCTTTTGTCTCTTCACTTCTCTCCCTCTCTCTCCAGAGAAGTGAAAATTCCCGAGAAATTCACCGCTTGATTTTCTCGGTATCCAAACAGAAAATAAAAATTCAGAAAGGGTAAGAAAAAAGCAATAAAAATGTCGCTGGCCGTGTTCCAGACGGCTCAAATCATGCCGATAAACACGCAGCTACCGACGAAGCCGAAGCTGGCGGTTCTGCCGACCCAGCTTCGGATGATGGAGCGGAGGGGTCTGGTGCTGAAGGCGAATTGCTTGCCGTCACCGTCTACTTCCGATGCTGTGGACGGAGACTCCAAGGCTATGATGGAGCGCTGCTTCGCGGGGCCGTCGGCCCCCGGCGGTTTTGGTCCGGTTATGAAGGGACAGTATGGTGCGTTTGGTGCAGTTACTCTTGAGAAGGGCAAGCTCGATATGTCCCAGAAGCAATCCAAGTCTAGCCCCGAGGTCAGTCTTACACTGAAATTTTGATTGTTTTTCTTGCTTTATTTGAGTTGATTGAGTTGTTTGGTCGGTGAGAATCCTTAGAAATGCTTAATCTAGGTGCTGGATACTGGAGTAATTTAGAGATTGTAAACAGGATACAAATTTTTTTGGAGAATGAACGAAATTGCTTTTATCAAAATCGGAATTAGTGCAATCCCACCTCTCTAATTTATAGTTTTTACCTGTATACAAAAATTGATGGACTTCTTGTTTTTGATACAACGATATTTGGGGGAGTGGAGGATTGAGCTAACTCACACAATGGGGTAGCCATAATTTATTATCGAACTTGCCATTTATGGAAGTCAAACTTAAAACCTCTCTCTCACAATTAGAGAGGAATATACCACTACACATAGTGCTAGTGGCAAAATTGAGCGACCTCTGGTGTTTAATGTGTCAGAAACATTGGATGAGCTAAGATATGAATGTTATGATCTAACAGTTATACTAAGTTGATAAGCCCTTTTTGAATTTCTTATAATAATGAAATTCATGACTACAACAACAACAAGCCTTATCCTACTAAGTGGGGTCGGTTGTATGAATTCTAGTCCTAGAACGCCATTGCGGTTGGTTTTGCTCCAAGTCTTTTGTTAGCTTCCCCTATCTTTTCTTAAAGTCTCTTTTGGGGTCTTCCTAGCTCCTCCTCTACCCCTTTTTCTTTGAGCCTCTGTCTCATAATCGTATTTTCTAATCGAAGCATATGTAAGTCTTTGTTTCACATGTCCAAACCACCTTAACCGATTTTCTCTCATCTTATCTTTAATAGTGGCTAGTCCTACTTTACCTCATATATTCTCGTTCTTAATCCTGTCATTTCTCGTGTACCCACACATCCAACGAAGCATCCTCATCTCCATTACACTCAGTTTTTTCACGTGTTGATGCTTGACCGCCCAACATTCTGTACCCAATGAAATTCATGACTAATAATGTTTTTGTATTTGTCATATTTGATGCAACAACATGATTGAATGTATGATGAAACTGGCATTTCATATGTATTTGGACTTTATGCGAAGATTAGTGTGTATGTTTGATTTAGAATAGAGAAAGAACAGATGAGGAAAGAAACGGGAACAAAATTGTATGTCTAAGACTTTAATTTGAAGTTGTATGTCTACTTTAACTTCAAATTTGTCTCTCTTTTTTGATTGCAGACTTTAATCGTATATTCCCAATATTATTAGGGTTTACTAGAATTCAATTATCAAGAGTGACCTATTTGGAATCTAAAATAGATAACAATCAAAGCATGATTATTAATTCCTTCATAAAAGGTGTAAAATGTCGTCTTAGCTGCCCATTACTGTTGTGTTGAAATTATAAACTACCATGATGCACTCCCACCAAGGATAAAATAGATATAATTAAGGTATCATTTCAAAGTTTTTGCATTCAAATGAAAAAGGGAACAACCAAATATTAGCAAAGAAAGAAACTCTTATGGCTAGGTAGGATGCAATATTTAAATTTTCCAACACAAAGAAAATGAAACTAACATTCCTGTTAGTTTCATCTTATCTTGATTTGTTGGGGGCAGGAGGCTGTTGCATTGACTAGAGCATTTCCATTTGACTTTGTTGCTTGTTTTCCTGTTGCTCCTTTTTGGGTTGGACAATATTGAGTATCCTATCTAGACTAAACAACTGTAAAATAAGATGCATGGCTCATAAAGCATAAAGTTTGAACTTAGATAAGCACAAACAATATAAGATGTATCAACCATAGGACAACGTGAACTATAAAATAACTCATTGTACCCTAACAATATATTAAGGAAACTCATTCTTGGACCAAAAGTTGCTCTAAGGTTTCTTAACCATTCAAGTGCTACCAAATTAGACAATTGTTTAATACTTCACTCTGTTTCAGACCTCTGCTTTCATTAAGCAATTATGACATATAGTTGGCATGTTTTAGTGTACTTCCATTTATATTTTGTCCAGTACTCTGTGAAAATGCTAATAATTTGAAATTGCAGACTGCAGTTGGGGGAGGCGGTGGAGATATTGGAAAGAGAATAAATAATGGTGGTGGTGATGGAGGTGACGATGGTGGTGATGATGATGATTATTTTGATGACTTCGATGATGGCGACGAGGGAGATGAAGGTGGTTTGTTTAGAAGGCGGATGTTTCTTGAAGAGGTTGGGAATATCCTTTATTGACGAACAATATTGCATATTTGTTGAAAGATTTTTCTCTTTGGGTTATGTTAATTTGAAATATATGTTGCACTGATGATTTATGATTTTTTCTGCAGCTCTTTGATCGAAAATTTGTAGATGCAGTATTGAATGAATGGCAAAAGACAATGATGGATTTACCTGCTGGGTTTCGGCAAGCTTATGAAATGGTGAGTACTTTTGATATCATATTTTGTTTGAAGACTTTCAAATAGATACTATGAACCCAACAACAACAAAAAAGCCTTTTTCCCACTAAGTGGGGTCAACTGTATGATAACAACCTAAATTTTGTCTACAGGGATTGATCAGCTCTGCTCAAATGGTTAAATTCTTAGCGACCAATGCAAGGCCGACCACTACTAGGTTTATTTCTCGTGCACTACCAGATGGAATATCAAGGGCATTCATTGGCAGGTGATTTTATTAATTTTTGGAGCAGTTTCTTATGTTTCAAGTCTATCCTTTTGCCAATTACTACCTGGTGGACTGTCCTGAGCCATAATATTTCTAGCATCTTTCAGTAGCTTTCTATTCTAATTAATTTTGGCATGTCTGTTTCCCATTCTTGTACTGATTGATGTTGCCATACCCGAAAGTGGGCAGGAGCCAGTAGTAGAAAAATGTCTGCACACATCAAGAAACTTTCATGACACCGATATTGTGGTAGAATAGAAGTTAGCGGCCTTTTAAGAACTCAAGTCTCTAAGATCCATATAAGTGAGGGATTATATTGTCATATTGCGGAAGTAAATCATATTAGTGTAATTAAGTAAATCATATTAGAGAAAATTGGAGCATTGGTCTCTGCACTATGCACCAATTGTAGCTTTGGTCCCGAGATTAAAAATATATTAAAATTGGCCTCTGAATTCGAGGAAATGTGGAGTATTGTCCTTCACACTAACTTCTGGAATTAAGGACCAAGGCTCCAATTTTTTCATCACATTACTTGGGTGGTCTTTAAGAAAATAGTAGATAATGAAAGACATTAACTGTAATACTTACTCGACAGGTTTACTTACATTAATTATAGTTCTGAACGGATTTGATGGGGCACAATCTTGATCACAATAGGGAGCTACCCGTTAATAAAGCTAACCAATATCCTTACAATCCTAAATAAAATAATAAATTTTTTTTTATTCTTCAACACATACGCAAGCCGGGGCTTAGGTGATGATACATATCCAGTTTGTTACGTAACTCATAAAGAAAAATAAAACTTGAAAAATATAAAAGAAGCTAAAACAACTAAACAAGAAAGTAAAACGGATTTCTACTTATGCTGCTTTGAAAGGCTCTGCCGTGCGACCTTGAAAATATGATCTTTAACATGTTCAATACCCTTTTTTTTTTAAAACCAACAAAACTTAAACTCTAAACCTGAACAACCATAACTCCCTTTTGGACTAGGTTGAATTTTATAAACTTTAACACCCCAGTACGAGTAACAAACTCTCACATATTAATTAAGGAGCACTGTAACAACATTTGAGCACGTTAGGAGCAAAATATAACCAACATAGAAGTTTCAGTAAGGATCTCCTTGAGCACTTGGAAGAATAATGGAACATGTATCAAATCAAGAAGACTTTTCCCTGCGATGCTACGATTGGAAACACAACAAAAATGAAGAGACAGAAATGAACTTTAGTAAATAACTGTTAGGAGAAATCAGATATCTAATGGTAAACGATGGGGAGCCATGGATAGATGGATATGATATAATTCAGTGGCAATGCATTTATGTTTCCTCCCTTAGAGATAAGTTTTGGTGTTCGTTTAATTCTTTAATAAATGTATTGTATCCCTTAGAATTGATGTTTGATATGATTTGTTGTGCAGAATGCTTGCAGATCCTGCCTTTTTATATAGGTTTCTTTTAGAGCAGGCTGCGACAATTGGTTCCTCGGTGTGGTGGGAGTTAAAGAATCGTAAGGGCAGGTGTGTTTCCATGTTATCACAAAAGCATGAAATTTTTGGGAAGCCTTTTGAATATTGAATTCATTGATATTTACTTGCTCGAGAACAGGATAAAACAAGAATGGGATTTGGCGCTTATAAATGTACTCACAGTAACAACATGCAATGCTATTGTTGTTTGGTCACTTGCTCCTTCTCGTTCATATGGGAACACATTCAAGTTTGATTTGCAAAATACGTTACAAAAGCTCCCCAACAATATATTTGAGAAGAGCTACCCACTGAGGGAATTTGACCTGCAAAAGAGATTTCACTCTTTCTTCTACAAGGCTGCTGAGTTATGTATGGTTGGACTATCTGCTGGAGCTGTGCAAGGTTGTTTATCAAATTTTTTGGCCAATAAAAAGGAAGGAAGGTGAGTAATGTATTGCTAATTCTGTTTTTTGTTATCTATATTCTGATAATTTTGGATGTAATGGAGAAAGAAATTTGAGATGGAATTTGTCTTACTTTTCCTTTAAAAGAACCAGGAGTTGCGTTGTTCTTTATGGAATATTCCATCCATTTCATTAATCTTTGACAATTTTGGATCAAGTAATTTATACCACTTATATCCCAATAATTTTATCCTTTCATTTTCTGTTACATGTTTTTCTTAAGAATTGTAAATAGGTGTTAGCTGTTCACTGGATTGATAATATGCTTGTTAAAGTTATTTACTTTTATGGAGAAGGTTCTATTCACATAATAATGCGTTACACAACATAGAAAAGAAATGGAAATTACCATTACGTCAACTCTTTTATTTTTCTGCAAACGAAACGTATTCCACTTAAAGAAAGTTCTATAAGAGAAGTGCTTCAACTTTTTTCAAATAAAATTTTCCTTTCCTCCCCCATTTCGATAAGACAACTATTTATTGTTAGTGCCAACTAATATAATTCCTATCCTTGCTCATACAATTTACTTCCCATGCATGTTCAAATAATTTAGTTCCTATCCAATGTTAACTTGTTTGACAGGTTATCTGTGACAATCCCAACTGTCAAAGCAAATGCACTCGGTTATGGTGCCTTCCTCGGACTATATGCGAACCTGAGGTATCAGCTTTTATGTGGATTTGACAGAGCAATGGTGAACCATTTTGATGTTATTGGGGTTGCCTTGTTTTTTAGCACGACGCTGAGGTATGTTTTTGTTCTGTTTGGGCACTTGTATTTAAAGCATAGACTGCTACCCCTCCGTCCCTTTCTACCTTCCTCATTCTTCTCTGGTGACATTTATTCATAATGCACTCAAAACTAAGCATTTAACATTTCTAAACTTAATTTAGTTTATTTTGTTGCCCTTGATACATCTAAAAGGTAAATCGAGAATGAAAAAATGTTTTAGTTTTGTCAAACATTTGGGTTCACTGGTACCTGGTGGGGCCAGCTTAGTGCCCGTTGTTTTCAATGGCTCGTAATTATGATTGCCTGAACCCCACCACCGTTTTTCATTGACTTGGTACTATAGTTGATATAAGTACCCTGACCCTACTGATCACTTGGGCCTTCCTTTTGTCCTGAAATGTCTTTCTCCCCAGGCAACTCCTATGGGCACTGAACAAAATGCTGCATAACATGAAACGCGAAACACCATCCCCATAGTTGTTTTGTAGAAATATACAGATATCTTTGAAGCAGTAAATAATATGCCAATAGTAGATGTCGTTCAGTTCTTTCTAAGCTCTAGTGCTGCTATGCTTCAGAATTGGTTGAATTCTCATATATGGGTTCGTAGTCAATAATTTCCTCAGTGCAGCAATGTAGTGATTATTTCTATCCTCTTTCCACTACAACTCCTGAAGGAATTGTCTGTTCCTATTTACTTGCCTATCATTTGAGAATCGGATCGAGTATTTTGGCAAAATAACAACTGTAATTTCTGTGATTTTCTCAACAATGAATGCTGCCTGCAGATAGGGAGTCTAAAAAAATCTGAATCGTCTCTCTTTTAAGTTTCATAGTAGATCTGCATCTCTGGTTGTAGTGTGAGTTCATCCAGCGACATTTGAATTTTCCTTCTTCCGTTTCCAGGACAAATAAAAAAAATCTGTCATAGAACCTAGTTCATCTTGGTATAATTCTACTAGGTCTTTCTTTTTCTTTGGTATATCTTGGGTTTTGCTTTAAATGGTAAAATTGCACGATGTATCGAGCGATTCTTTAACTCTCACTTGGGAATGTGGACAGGATTTTGAATGTGCAATTAGGAGAGCGATCAAGGTTGGCTTGGCTTGGGGTGGAGGCTGATCCACTTGTTCACTCTGACGATCTTTTGAAGGTATACAGTAGACCTTCTGAAAATCTTGATCAGCCGTCTTCAAAATGGTTTATATCAAAGAATGCCATCGTTTCTGGGCTTGGGCTCCTCGGCATCAAACAGGGAAATGCCGACTCTGTTGCTGACGGGGAATCATCAACACCCAAGACACGCAGAAAGAGGATTGTCCGGAAGAAGGTGACTGCAAGTTCAGCGTAGTTTAATCGAATGTAATCACCGAAAGAGTCCAATTTTGTTGCCCGAGGGAGATACAACTTGCACGCGGAACTGTTACGCAAGAGGAGCTTAAGAGGTGTTTATGCAGAAATTTCTGGCATCTCTGGTAAGGAGAAGATTTATAATCTGTAGTTGCTTTATATAGCGACCCATCTCTTGATTGCAAGTGCATTGCACTGCTATGTTTACCTTGAAATTTTAGTAAATTAGAAGCCTTAGTTTATTTTTTTAGGTAAAAGCGCATTTTTTTGTTAAAGATTTTTTGCTGTTTGTAATTTCAGCCGTGCTAGTTTGTCACATTACTGAAAAATTCAATAATTCAGAGTCTACTTATTTGGAAGTACTTTAAAATTACTAAAAGCTTTTTGGTGAAATTGTGTTAGATTTTGAATAACATTCAAGGTGCGTTATTGATGAAGTACCATTCCACAAACACCAATTATGTGCAAGAAGCACTTCAAGTGTTTTTTTAAGATGCACTTGCGTTTTCCCTAAGAATTAGAGCCCAAAAATATTATTATCAAAAGTGCTATCAGCAATTTTAAAAGCATTTTTAGTATTCTTCCACTCTTTGATCACATTTGGTGCCCAAAGTCATATAGATGGGATATCGCACTAGTATTTGGTTGATTTACCCTTGAACTTGTAAAGAGCTGTTAATTTCTTCTCTAAACTTTAGTTTTAGCTGATTATCCTTCTAAACTTTTATAATTGATCAATTTTTTCCTTGAATTTTAAATTTAGCCGATTACTTCATGAACTTTTCTAATTTACCAATTCTCCTCTTGGGAACTTTAATTTCCCCAAAACGCTAACCTTAATTTCAACAAAAAATGTACGGAGTAAACTAGTAGAATAGAAGAAGACAAAAATATGTTGTCCACATTAGGGTTGAAATTATTTTTTTTGCAATTATATAATTAAAATTTAGAAGGGAAATTTGACAATTATAAAAGTTTAGAAGCTAACCAGTCTAATTTAGAGAAAAAATGGCAAATTGTATAAGTTCAGAAGGTTAATTTTGTTAAAATTAAAATTAATAGGAAAAGTTGAAAGCTCTTTACAAATTCGATAAAGAAATCGACAAATTCCTCATTGATCCAGTACAATCTCTCATTCCGTGAGAGAGCTTCTCTCTTTCTGTGAGAGTCATTCCCCCTTTTGGTGAGGGTTTCAATCTTGACCACCATCTTAGGCGCTGACTCTAGTTTCGGTTGGAGTCTGTTGCCACTTTTCCCTTTCTTTTGTTTTTTCCTATTTTCCCCTTCTCTGCCACTTTTCCCTCTCATCCTCATCTTGATTTGCCCTCCTATTCTTCCCTTACTGTCATCCCTCTTCCTCCTTCATTTGAATTTCGATCTTCAGCCATACTTGCGTTCGATTTGGTGCTGTGAGTTTCAGTGTTTCGACATACTTAGGTGTTCCCAACACCACCACCTTCTATTTGTTGTCTGCCGGATTTGGCAGTGTTGCTCATGGTGTTCCATGGGCTTCCTCTTATTGATAACCAACTGATTTCCTTTAGTTTTTGGTTATCTTTACTTTATGGCGGTGCTCGGGGAGCAGATCAGTGTTGGATGATACGATTAGAAAGGTGATGTTTGGTGGTGGGCATGGATTTCTGCGGGTTAAGATGCACTGTCTTGGCGGAGGCGGTAACGGCGGACTTCTTGGTTTTTTGTTTGGTTCTTTTGTTTTTGCATCTCAGCTATTTGGTTGGGCTCTTTGTTAGTTTGTTGTTTGGCCCACCTTTTGTTTTTTTGTTTTCCTGTTCTGGTCCTTTTTGGTTTGTTTATTTGGTTTGTGGGCTAATAGTTTGTAAATTTGTGTTGTGTGTTTAATAAAGGGAAAATGATGATCGCCGAATTCTTTTCTTAGAGATTATAGGAATTTCGTGATCGGTTTAGGTCAGAAATTATTTTAAAATTTAAAATTAAATATAAATAGTACATATCAAAAATTGACACGATAAACAACGATCACGAATGCAAGACGTAGAATTCCTAGAAAAAAAAAAATCCGGCAAGGATCATTTTCCTTTAATAAAGGTTCGTAGATGGCGATCATTTTGATCAAAAAACAAGAAAAAGAAAAAGAAAAAAAAGAAAAGAAAAAATCGATAGAGAAATCGACAAATTGATCCAATTCTGTATTATCTTCAAGTAGATCGCCGTCGAACAGAGCACCGTCCAATTTGAAAGTGGGCCCCACATGCAGAAGATAACATTACGCATGTCCAATATCTCCATCTCGATCCCGAACCCAACTCCATCTTCCCTCATCAAATCTCATTCCCCAACCGTGCTGAAAGCTACCAACTATCATTAACTCCATACGACGATGAGCCCCGACGTGTCAAACCTCCAGTACTGGCTGGTCAACCACCCTACGATTCTCCACTTCTCGTGGATTCCAGGTCAAACTCCAGCCTCCACCCCACTCTTCCTCACTCTCTCTCTCCTCTCCTACCTCTCTCTCACCTTCCTCCTCCGCCGCCTCCCACTCTCCCCCATCAACCCCGCACTACTCAAACCGATCACAGCCGTCCACAACCTCATCCTCTTCCTCCTCTCCCTCGTCATGGCCGTCGGATGCACCCTCACCATTCTCTCCCCCCACACTCCAAACCTCGATTGGATCCTCTGCTTCCCACCCAACACCTCCCCGACCGGGCCCCACTTTTTCTGGGCCTACGTCTTCTACCTCTCTAAAATCCTCGAATTCTTCGACACCCTCTTCATCATCCTCAGCGGGTCCATACAACGGCTCTCCTTTCTCCACGTGTACCACCACGCGACAGTGCTCGTCATGTGCTACTTATGGCTGCACACGTGCCAGTCTCTATCCCCAGTGGCCCTCGTGACCAACGCGTCAGTGCACGTGCTCATGTACGGTTACTACTTCTTGTGCGCGGTCGGGATCCGACCCAAGTGGAAGCGGGTCGTCACGGATTGCCAGATCGTGCAGTTTTTGTTCAGCTTCGCGGTGTCGGGTCGGATGCTGTATTTACACTTTACCGGGTCGGGTTGCTCCGGGATTTGGGGCTGGTGCTTCAACGCTGCGTTTAACGCCTCTCTTTTGGCCCTGTTTGCTGACTTTCACGCCAAGAGTTATGCCAAGAGAAAGAGTATGGTGTCGCGTCAAAAGAATAAAAGCTCATGAATGTTTTGATCAGTCTTCATCGAGAGGTGGTTGGGTTTCTTGTCTTTATAGATGTCATTTACTGAACGGCCACGATTGGTTGAGCAATTTTTCAATGTATTTGAAACAAAATCACGTGCAGTTATTGATTGAGTGTATTCTTATTATCACATATGGAATGATACAACTTGTGTTCTAATTACATATATAAGTTTCTCGTGTTAGTGGCTTCTTACTTTTATATTAGTTGTGTGTATTATTTCTCCACTTGACCAATTTTTTTGATTTATCTAAAACTCAATCACGTGATATTATTAGTTCAATAAAATCATAATTAGTGAATTTATTTCCTTATAATACTATATAGGTGGATGTGTAAACTTTATCTACTAGAACGGTACTTTGAACTCGAATATACGAAGGCATATACAATGTCCTAAACAATTAATCTAATCCAAATCAATTCACGTTTAAGTCTATAGCCAAAGAGAGAACATAATTTTTGCACATTAATTTGAAGACATTCATCAAACACCTAATCCATTTCCTTAGAAATAGAAATGCCTAAAGGTAAGGGTTAAGAGCATCTCGAAGTGGTAGGAAATTTAGGATTATAGTAAGACAAGTACTCAATTATTAATTGCGAACAACATAGTTAACAGTTTAGCACAGAAAAATCGAGCTATCCAGTGAGTGGGTGGGACTTAGGTGACATGTTTATATGGTCGCCAGCTTAAGACATTGAACAATTTAATTATGAAATTGTTATGGTGAAAATTTGTTATTTGCAAATGGGGCATGAACTCATTCTTTAAGGGGGAATGTAAGTATTATTCCTTTTTTCTAAACTACACTGAGAAGAAGGGAAAAGATTTGAACTCCTCTAGCTTAGAGAGATGGAAAAAGAGCAAAATAAGAGGGTAACTAAATAGAATATATTACAGTCAGTCACCTATGTTGGAAATTATATATTATAATGTTAATTTATTATAATATGTAATTTAGCATTTGAATGAAAAATTGTAACCATGAGTTAGTTTGAATTCACTATGTGCATGTTAGTAAAATGGTGTCTACTTATGATGAAAAGTTACATATTTTTAATAAGCACTACTTGGGTTCTATATAATCATATGAAATTATTTTCATTAAATGGTAGAAAAATTAGAGTTAATTTTTACTCTTGAGAAATGGGATTCCTCATTCTCTTATTCTTCGTTTGTCAAAATTTCAAGCTATGTCTTGAAAGTACGGAAACTATAAAGTTCACCAGAGTTCGAAGATTGAAGTGCTTAAACTTTAGATTATACATTGTTGAATCTTGGGAGATAGACGCCTACCGAACTACAAGCACAAAAGTAGAGACGAACTTCTGTCGTTAAATTGTTGGAGCAATATTAAAAAAAAAATGAAATTAACATAAAAATTTCAATGATAATAATCATAAAGAAAATCACATCAATTATGTATGAGATTAATATAAACAACTGAAGAGAAAGTTAAAAATACTGACAAACATAAAGATTGAAACTTGCATAAATACAATATCAGTTAAAATTGAAGTACAGAGTTGTAAAGAAAGAAATAATGGCAGCGAAATAAAGAGTTTTGCCATACCCACTTTACAGAACAATTACCATCATCTTGAAAATATGGGGTCTTTCGGAAAGGAAAAAACTAGACACTAAGATGTGGGGGTATTTGGAAAAATGGTATGACATGAGTCGCACGATGATGCTTCTTATTTACGCGTATAGATGGGCATGATTATTGGGTTGTGTTATTTATTATTAGGAAAACTAATAAAAAGGGCTTGAAAACTTTGAGTTTTAATGATAAGGACAAAATAAAGGGTAAAGTAAATAGTGCCAGGATTGACTTTTTAGTGTAAAAATGTGGTTTTTCGTTAAAGTGAACAGTACCGGGAGCTTTTCGTTAAAGTTCCCATTATTATTTTGGGTGGCAACAAGTACTGAATGACTTCAATGATACTGTGCTAAAATTTTTGACAATTTTAGGTCAAAGTATTTAGGTCATTGTCAACAAAAAAAAAAGAGGTAAATATAGTTCTGCTCAGAAATATAGTCTTACAAAAAATTATTTTTAAATAAACAGTATTAGGTCATAGTCATATGTCATCTCCAATCGAAGAAAAGTCTACTTTCCTTCGGTTGAAGATGACATATGATAATGACCTAATACTGTTCATTCAAAATGAGTGACTTTTAAGTTGGGAAGAAGTTAGAGACCTTCCTTTAGAGACACCTTAAATGTGGGGAAAGTTTACTTCCTAGTTCATTAATAGAAATTATTGAATAAGTCTTAACCTATGTTTCAAGGACTTAACATTGGAAACAACTACTCTCATATGAAGTATAATTTCACAAGATGGATTATGCACACCATTAAAAAAAGTTAAACTAGTAGTGAATCCAAGTATTAAAGGTTTGACTAGAGAGTAAGTTGATCATTGATGGGAATGAGGCTAAAGCCAATATGACTAATAAATCAGTCGGCGAAAACGTAACTTCGTTGACTGGAGATCTCATGGTCTAAGTTCAATTGACAAATTGGTTGGGCATGATTCAAAGAAGTTAACACACTATCCTATAATGGGGAAATGTAATGTTTGTAAAAATTTTAGGGTGTATATTTATAATTAATGACACTAATATGTTATAAATAAGAGAAATATTGCAGAATGCTCTTGATCAGTGGTCACCTATGTGAGAGTAGAAGTGGGTCGTTTTTATGAGAATGAGATG
This sequence comes from Crataegus laevigata, assembly GCA_963580275.1. NCBI lineage: Eukaryota > Viridiplantae > Streptophyta > Magnoliopsida > Rosales > Rosaceae > Crataegus > Crataegus laevigata. The sequence continues at coordinate 2,918,348 of OY756938.1, forward strand.
GCTAAATTCTCTAAAACCTTCAAGAATCTAGAATTTGTTTAGGATGAAAAAGAACACACCATATGAACCGTAATATATTAGGGTTAGTGATATGTATTGCTTATTGTCTCGGTTTGCTGATGCGGTTAATATTCAAGATCTTCATCACCAAATAAATCCGATCAGTATTCACTAAAGTAAGTTTAAGTCCAAAAGACACATCTCCCAATGCATCTCTTGTCCACTTGTACTCTCAAACTCTTTATAATTTTGCATTCACGTGGGAGATGGTTGGAAATTATATACTATAATATTTAATTATTATAATATGTAATTTAACATTTGAATGAAAAATTGTTATCGTGAGTTAGTTAGCATTCAATAGGTGCTTATTAGTAAAATGGTATTTACTTATGGATGAAAAGTTACATTTTTTTAATAAGTACTACTTGGGTCCTTTATAATCCTATAAAATTATTTTTCATTAAATAGTAGAAAATTAGATTTAATTTTTACTCTTGAAAAATAGGGTTTTATGTTCTTATTCTTCGTTTGTCAAAATTTTTAGTCGTGTCTTAAGAGTAGAGAATATATAAAGTTTGCCAGAACCTGAAGATTGAAGTGCTTCGACTTCGGATCATAGATTGTTGAATTTTGGTATGCGAACACCTGCCGAACTACAAATACAAGAGTAGGGGCGAAATTTTGTCTTTAGGACATTGCACTTATGTAAGCCTCAATCTCTCTATTTTTCAGTATTTTTAACTTTCTCTCAAGTTGTTTATATTAATCTCATGCATAATTGATATTGTGAAATTTTTTTATGATTACTATTGGAATTTTTATGTTATTTTCATTTTTTTTAATATTGTACTAACAACTTATTTGTGTGTCCACACATGATATATATTTCAGTGTTGATTAGTGTGGGTAGAAATTTAATCAACGGTCAGAAATTGCTTAGCAAAACTTAGTTTTATTTTGTTATCTTCTCCTCCATCCATTAATTAGTATAGGTAAGAAAATTTTATTGCATTTTTACACACATTCATATAGGCAAATTTTCAAGTGCGAGAGTCGCAAAAATGGCCAAATGAAGTCTCGTCTCCCCGAGACCACTTGGTTTTTCCTGCATCATCATCTATATGATATGAGAATTGTATCTCTTCCAAATATAAGTTTTCCATTAAAATATGTGGTATTAAGTTTGTGTGAGAATGTAATATAAATAGGTGATCTTCACACATTTCTTTTAACTTCTTATACACAATTCTTTGCTTATAAACATTGAATTGAATAAACTCAATAACAAATGGAAAAAAAAAAGAAAAAAAAAAGGAGACTAGAGGACACATTTGGTGGATAGGGTAGTTAGGTATGGTTTGGACAGTGGGTAATAACTCTAGTCGTATTATTTGTGGGATGTTTTGTACTTATTAAAACTATTAACATCACTTTATATATATAGATAAAAAAAACAAACCAAAAACTCATAGCTAGCTAGATCTAAGGGGAATTGCCATCTTGATGGAGAAATTTAAAGGCAACTTACCCAACATATCAACCTTAATTACAAATCTACAGTCTGGTCAAAGAAAGCAACAGTACCATGAAGCTTCACTAGCTAGCTAGCTATGTGTCATCTCCTACTTGTTAGTATGCAGCTCAGGATAACGCTTGTTTTCTCTCACTTGATTAACGTATCTTCACCGTATGTGCTCTCTGACTTGGTTAACATATCTTCATTGTATGAACTTCATAACTAAACTGCTCATACGATCATCATCTAAATATCGTATTTGCATTTACGTGCTGTCAAGCATTGAAACCTCCCCCCCCCCCCCCAGAGAAACCATAATCTTCCAGGAAATTCGAGTCCCCTTGAACATATTTGCATTTACGTGTTATCCACTAACCAACGCTTCTTCTGTCCGAAATGAATCATGCATTCTCCTCTTCCTCTGCCCTCCTGCACAATTCATTCATGCAATAGAAAATGTCAGGCTCTTGTTATTACTCAATTTATTAAACATCATGTATTCCTGCGACTACACCCACATTTCACTACAAGTTTTCCATCGTTCCCAAATAACGCAACCGCACTGTACACGGTATCCTCCAAATTTGCCGTCGTCCATAACAAAACTACAAATGACAGATTCAGATGTACATCTTTCTCCATTTTTCAAAAAACTAAAACTCGAATGGGGACTTAATACATTAGGAAGTGGACTGTAACAATGTGCACCTGTTCTATTATTTTATTTTCTTAAGGTACCTGCAGTGGCCGAGTTTCTTCTTTTCCCAACTTCCTTCTTTTCAACCGTCGTTGAATCTCCAAGTTCAAATCTAACGTTGAGTAGTCCGTTGTATCGCATTCAATAGTCCGTTGTATCGTAGAAAATTTTCCCATAGAAGAAGAACGAACGAAAGTAATCATGGCTCATGACCCAAAACGTTCCAAAATTATTAGAAGGGATTAACAACAAACCACATGACGATGACACTTACTTTCCTTTAGATATTAATTTTGTTAGTTTTGAATTGGTGAGAGGGATTTGATGGATGCATAGGGTTTGATTCATAAAATGGGCACAACACAGAGAAATCTTCAGAAATCCAATTACGCAAAAATGGAAGTAGAAAAGGTAGGATTATGGACATTACTTTTATAAAATGGATTGAATATGTTTCTACAGTATGTTTTGCTTGCTGCAATGGCAGCAGAAATATATACAACTCTTTACACACGCATGCAATAAACTAAACACATTGGAAGTGATATTCTTGCTGTCCACGATGCTGTAGTCAGGGTATCCATGTGAATGTCCTTGCTGTCAAAGACATGCTTTCACGTTCCATTGTGAGTGGAGCATCTTTGATAGATTAGTGGCTTTTATTAGAATAATCTTTTCAACACTCCCCCTCAAGTTGGAGAGTGTATGTCAAGAACTCCCAACTTGCGCAACATGATGGAGAATGCATCCTTCCCCAACGCCTTTGTGAACACGTCTGCTAATTGCTGTGAGGAAGAGACATGTTTCGTAACAACAGAACCATCTTGCACTTTGTCTCTGACAAAGTGACAATCAATTTCTATATGTCTAGTCCTGTCATGAAAAACTGGGTTAGCAGCTATGTGTAAAGCTGCTTGATTATCACAATGCAGTGTTGCAGCCCCTGGATGTGATAAGTTCAGGTCTTTGAGAAGATGTCGAAGCCAAGACAATTCACAACAAGCACCCGTCATAGCTCTGTATTCTGCTTCAGCTGAAGAAAGGGAAACCGTCTTTTGTCTTTTTGATCTCCAAGAAATCAAAGAAGATCCCAAGAATATGCAATAACCTGTGGTAGACCTTCGGGTGATTAAGCAACCTGCCCAGTCCGAGTCACAATAAGCTGTCAGAGCTAGATTGTGATGTGAGGAAAAGAAAAGGCCTTGACCTGGTGTGCCTTTGATATACCTTAGAACACGAAGAGCTGCCTCCATATGTGGCTTACGTGGTTCATGCATAAAACGGCTCAACACATGCACAGAATAAGTAATGTCGGGGCGAGTGATGGTCAAGTAGATCAAACGCCCAACAATTCTTCTATACTGAGAAGGATCTTTAAGCAATTCTCCTTTGTCTGAAAGCTTCAAATTTTGTTCCATTGGGAAGTCCACTGGCCGTGCTCCCAAGAGGCCAACGTCCTTCAAAATCTCCAAAGCATATTTCCGTTGTGAAAGGGAAATACCTTTGTGTGAACGTGACACTTCAATCCCCAGAAAATATTTCAGATTTCCGAGATCTTTGATTCGAAAACGACCATGTAGGAATCTTTTAAGAGAGGATATGGCAGCCATATTATTTCCAGTAATGACGATGTCGTCCACATAGATTAGAAGGGCTGTGAATGACTCTCCTTTTCGATGAGTAAAAAGGGAGTAATCGGCTTTGGACTGTACAAAACCTGCAGCTTGAATCGCAGTGGAGAACTTGGCAAACCATTGACGGGAAGCTTGCTTTAAACCATACAATGACTTGTTGAGGCGACACACTAAACTCTCCCCCTGTCGCAGAAGACCAGGAGGGGGTGACATATAGATTTCCTCATGAAGATCACCATGCAGAAAAGCGTTATTAACGTCGAGTTGGTGAAGGGACCAATGTTGAGTAGAAGCAAGAGCTAACAGACAGCGAACAGTAGTCATTTTAGCTGTAGGTGAAAAAGTATCATGATAATCAATGCCTTCCATCTGAGTGTAGCCCTTGGCTACCAAACGCGCTTTGTAGCGCTCAATGGTTCCATCAGAACGCCGTTTGATCTTATAAACCCATCTGCAACCAATGGGAGATTTTCCAGGAGGAAGAGAAGTAAGAGTCCAAGTGTGATTATCTGCCAACGCCTGTAGCTCAGATTGCATTGCGTCCTGCCAGTGGGGGCTAGAAGCGGCCCTTGGATATGTGTCAGGCTCCTCATCATGAGTGACATGAGCAATGTAAGCAAAATGACTTGGTGAGTAACGGTGATAAGATAAGAAATTACTCAATGGATACTGTGTACCTTTACAAATATTTGCCAACGAAGACGACGATGGTTTGGGTGTGGTCAGCGTTACTTGGGAGCATACATAATCATCGAGGTAAGCAGGAGCAGTGCGATGGCGTTGGGGTCGCTCAGGAGAGTGTAATGGAGCGATACTGTCATCAGGGGAAAGAGGAGGATTTATGGGACCGGGGGGAGGTGTGTCAGAGGTGGTTGGATGGGGTGAAGAAGCGTCTGAAAGGGTAGAAGGAGATGAGGCAGGGGGGCATGGTGAAGTAGACGGTTCTAGAGTGGATGGAGGAGGAAGGGGATCGACAATGGGGTAAAAGGGCATGCTTGTAGGTGGTTTTTTTGTGGGAGAAGTTGGCAAGGGCTGAAAAGGGTAGGTATTTTCATGAAAAATGACGTCCCGGTTCGTAAAAATCTGTTTTGTTGTTAAATCATAAAGTTTGTATGCTTTTTGGCCGAAAGGATAGCCAAGAAATACACAACGCCGTGCTCGGGCGTCAAACTTATGAGAAACATGTACATTGGTCGCATAGGCAAGACATCCAAACACACGTAAATGAGAAAAGATGGGAGGTTTGGCATGAAGTAGTTCATAAGGGGTTTTGTAATGGAGAAGAGGAGTTGGGAATCTGTTCATAAGGTGTACAGCAGTTAACACACAATCCCCCCAAAAATTTAATGGAAGATTAGCTTGAAAACGCAAAGCACGTGCCATTTCAAGAATATGACGATGCTTGCGTTCTACAACCCCATTTTGTTGAGGCGTATAGACGCATGAATGTTGAAAAACAACCCCAATATCTTTGAAAAAATGACGTAAAGAAAGGAACTCCCCACCATTATCGGTTCGAATTGTTCGGATTTGTGTGTGAAATTGTGTTTGCACAAAGGAAAAAAAACGTTTGAGTAGGTTTTGTGTTTCACTTTTATGATGCATAAGGAAAACCCAGGTAAACCTAGAATAATCATCTACCACTGTTAAAAAATAATTGGCTCCAGAAAGAGAACTTATCTTATAAGGACCCCAAATGTCACAATGGATGAGATCAAAAGGTTTCTTAGTAGTAATTGAACTAATGCCAAAAGGAAGACGATGTTGCTTGGCCAATGGACATATGTCGCAAGCATTATTCAACTTGAAAGGGATATGCAAGATATTTTTTGCCATAAACTCTAATCTAGATGGCGATATGTGACCTAAACGTCGATGCCACAATTCAGTGGAGGAGGCAACAAGGCTGCATGAAGGTTTGACAAAAGGTGTTGGCCTGTCTGAAAGCAGCGCCACCAAGTAATACAGTCCTCCATGCTGTTTACCCAAACCAATCGTTTTCTTCGTAGCCAAATCCTGCAAAATGCACCAGTAAGGGAAAAAGGTTACTGAACAAGCCATGGCACTAGTGACCTTGCTTACAGACATTAAATCAACTTTGAAAGTTGGTACACATAAGACGTCTTGCAAATGAAGTGAAGAATTGAAAGATAAATTCCCAACGGATGTGATAGGGGCTGTCTGTCCACTAGGCATTTGAACAGGTGGTAAGTTGACACTTTTGAGACAACGAGTGAGTGAAGTTGGTGAAGATGTAATATGATCTGTCGCACCACTATCGATTATCCATCGACGAAGGTGCTTCAGAGGTTTTAACAAACCTGATGAGTTTTCAGTGGCATTGACGGCGGCATTGGCTTTGGGAGGTTTCTGTGTTGTCTCATTGTTGTTCATGATGGATAGTATCTGCTGGAACTGTTGGTCAGAGAGGCCAGGTACAGCGGAATGCAGTTCTTGCAGAGAAGCCCCATTGCTGCCATTGGTGGTATTGTTGGCAGAACTTCCATGGCGTTTGTTGCGTCCACCACTGTTGTTCCAACGTCCACCACCTCTGTTGCTACGATGAAGACGATGTTCGGGAGGATATCCGTGCAGTTTGTAGCATGTATCGATGGTATGGTGGGCGGTGTCACAATAAGTGCAGTGGAGTTGTTTACGGGAAGATGAGCTGTTGTCAAGTTGAGACGACTGCTGCCATGGACGAACTGCCATTGCTGATACTTCTGCAACTTCACGTGAATCGCTGACATCTCGCTGTTTTTCTTGCTGGACAATCATGGAATACACTGAACGCACAGAGGGCAATGGTTTCATCATCAGAATGTTGCCACGCGCAGCACTATAAGTCTCGTTGAGGCCCATGAGGAATTGCATCAATCTGGTTCTCTCCGCTTGATCGCCTTGCTTCTTTAAAGCACCACAGGTGCAAGACTCATGATCATTGTAGGATGCAAGTTCATCCCACAAACTTTTTAGTTTGGTATAGTAAGTAGCAACAGATAATTGGTTCTGAGAAATAGAAGCTATTTCTCGTTGAATTTGATAAATTCTGGGTGCATTACCTTGGCTGAAACGATCTTCAAGATCCTCCCAGATCGCTTGGGGTGTGGTGTAGTAGACAATGCTATCATGGATAGTCTGCTCAACTGAGTTCAAGATCCAGGAAACGATCATGTCGTTGCATCGTTTCCAGGAAGCAAAGTCATTTGGTTTCTTCTTTTCATCAGGAGCTTCCAGTGTACCATCCACAAAACCCAGCTTGTTCTTAGCACTCAGAGAAAGCTTTACAGAACGACACCAAGTGGAGTAGTTGTCTCCGTTGAGAAGTTTGGAGACGAGAACCATCGCTGGATGGTCGGAATGGTGAATAAAATAAGGACTGGAAATGTTGGAATTATTTCCATCCAAAATCTGTTCGTCATCCATGGAAGAACAACGACACAGAAGGAAAAAAAACGTAGAAAAAAAATGCAGCGGAAGAAGCTAGGGTCGGCTTGAATTTCCCAGGCTCTGATACCATATAAAATGAATTGAATATGTTTCTACAGTATGTTTTGCTTGCTGCAATGGCAGCAGAAATATATACAACTCTTTACACACGCATGCAATAAACTAAACACATTGGAAGTGATATTCTTGCTGTCCACGATGCTGTAGTCAGGGTATCCATGTGAATGTCCTTGCTGTCAAAGACATGCTTTCACGTTCCATTGTGAGTGGAGCATCTTTGATAGATTAGTGGCTTTTATTAGAATAATCTTTTCAACAACTTTCACTCAACAAAAAGTGTCAAGTGTGTCAACCACTACCTGCATGCTTCTGAGGAAAATGCAGACCTCCCCCCAAACGCATTAAAAGTTCGAAAGTAGCTACTAACTACTTCCAGATGCCCCGTTCCGTTCTCTCTTTATTTTACTTGGAAAAACTGGTTTGTTAGATACGGTTTTGCAATTATCACATACAGAAATAAATGGCACTTCAGAGTTGAGAGAGAGAGAGAGAGAGAGAGAGAGAGAGAGAGAGAGAGAAATGGTTTGTGTTTCTTGTCCTTATAGATGCCATTTATTGAACGGCCACGATTGGTTGAGTACTTGAGTACATGAGTACATTTTAGATTCATTATTTCTCCACTTGAGCAATTTTTCAGTGTATTTGAAACACAATTACGTACAGTTATTGATTGAGTGTATTCTTATTATCACATATGGAATGATACAACTTGTGTTCCAATTACATATAAAAGTTTCTTGTGTTAGTGGCTTCTTACTTTTATAAGTTGTGTGTATTTCTTACTCGATTATTTCTCCACTCGACCAATTTTTTGATTTACCTAAAACACAATAACGTGATGTTATTAGTTCAATCAAATCATAATAAGTGAACTTATTTCCTTATAATACTATATAGGTGGATATGTAAACTTTATCGCCTAGTATTATTAACACGTGAAATGATACACATATTATTAACATGTGCAATGATTCACAACGTAACTTGTCAAGGTTTTAAAATATGTTAGATGCTAGTCGGGCGGTGGATAGAGCTTATGCAATTTTTTATTTTAATTAAATTCATCTTATAGCCTATAAATGAATATCTATTTATAAAAAAAAAATACATAATTGTATCGGATACCTAAATTGCAAAATAGAATGACATATAAAGTATAAAGTACTAAAACACATTGAAACATGAGGAACAAGAATATAATAAGTGTTTATCTAAGTATTCGACAAGTTTGTTACAATTTATTGATTTTTTGTTTAAGTGAGAGTTGAGACTTAAGCGGTTTAGACGGGTGCTTAGGTAGGTCTAGGCGTCATTTCTTATTTTTTAAACTCTTAGAAATGAATCTTGACAGTAACCAACTGTCTAACGCCTAAGCGAGACTCAAGCAACCCTAAACAGAGCCTTTTAAAACACTGATTATAAGTAGCTATAAAAATTACTCGTGTCGTGGCTTCTTGCTTTTATTGTTTCATTTATTTGCTTACCAAAAAAAAAAAAACTATGCATTTATTTAGTTTATCTGCTCCTTAAATCATGACTATAATAAAAGAATCAAGAATTGTGTACAAATCATAAAACAAAAACCAATTGCTGTTTACTCTTTGGTGGGTGAGTCTTTATTTGAAAATCTTTCATTATATTTTAAGTCGTCCTCCTAGTGAGTGGTTAGGGTTTAGCTATCTAGATTAGATGATTCTGTAAATCTCTAGTTATTTTATTTTATTTTTTTAACTTTAGATTTTTACAAACCGATATTTTTAAGAACCATTGATAACTTATTTCATTTTCATTTTTTCAAAACCAAAAACTCGTCTTGTAATTAATTTCAACTTTTAGTTTCTTATTAATTTAGAAACTAAAAACTTAAAATGGTAATCAAACGAGTCTAAAACTTTTTTAATCTACTAGAAGGGTACTTTGAACTCGAATATACGGAGGCATGTACAATGACACACCCCGATCCGGAAACCGAGGCGTGCCGGCCGTCACGTGTAAATCATTTCATAAAAGGTGAGTGGGCAAAAACAAAGTTTTCCAAAACCATTTCATAATTCCATAAATAACCCCTCGCTGTAAATCAGTATAATTTTCCCAGAAAATAGTACGTATATAGACTTATATACGAAAACTCGTCTTAACATCAAATCTCGTTATCAAAACGTAAGAATAGGCCATATCGATATACGAACTCAGAATCATTATCATCATCAGGCAAGTAATATAAAACTAGGGTGTCCCTAGTGTCCTATCAGCCGGAGTCAACTCTAATGACCTGTACGGCTGAATCTATAGCTGATCAAACATACTCAATCATATCAATCATCACTATCATTATCATCATCCTGCACACGAGTCGGAACCACCTATTGTGGTCTGTACGACAGGCTAGGTGTATAATATTACGCTCTGTGCTACAATCACGTGAAGGCTGTGCGACGAATCGCGGGTCACCAACGAGTCGGAACCACCTATTGTGGTCTGTACGACAGGCTAGGCACCTATCTTGGATCCAAGTTGAGCGTACGGTGCGTGAGGTGAACGATCACGTGAAGGCTAGGCCCTACTCTGGCGGAGCACAACACCCGAGGTGCAGGTGATTAACTAAATCACAATCTAACATCATTTCAAGCACTACCACAGTACTTACCTGACTTATCTGGCCGTCCTCGGCGTCAGTGCATAATGAATGCAATCATAATCATATTTATACACTATAGTAGGCATGCGATATGGCAATCTAATTATCAAATCCAATCAATTCGTAAATCAATCAATTTACGTTTCTGGGAAAAACGTCATATATATATATACTGAAAACAAAAGCCCACTCACTGGTATGTCGACGGGTCGTATCCCCCGAGCCTAGAGTGACTGCGCTCGTCCGCTGGATACGTCTCACCTATACGTGAATTAATCGCAAAACCGTCATTAACAGCACATAAACGACCTACGTAAATAACTTTTCATACGAAGGTCAATTTTGGTATTTGAATATACCAACGCGACCTACACGACGTCACGATCGTCGTGATATTTTTAAAATAATTTTAGGACCACTCACGCGCCCCCACGCGCCGGGAATAGCACGGACAGATGCGCCCCCACGCGCTGTCACGTGCTGTGCACGCGCGGTTAACCCTAACAGCAAAGGAATATTCCGTTGGGAATATTCCGTTAACTTCAAACGGATTCCGTTAGAGTTAACTGACGGCGTGAGGAATATTCCGTCAACTTTGACGGAATATTCAGTCACCCCTACCTCAGGTCGCCGGCCGGCGCCGGTGACCGATTCCGGCCAAACTTCAAATCCTCCTATCTCATTCATTTTTCATCCAAAATTCGTGAAATTTATACCAAAATGCTCCAAATTCAACATAGAACACATTTGTACCTTCAAATCCTTCGAAAAACGTCCAAAATCTCGATGGGAAAATTCTTCAAATTCGGCCAAGTCTAGAACTCAGTGATCCCGACGTCCAAACCTTGTCACCGAGGTACTCCGAGCTTCGTGGGACAATTCTAAGATGATTGGTGATCTTGGTTTTGTCTAAAACACTCTGAAACAAAGGTACATGAATAGTGCTCAAAGTTTAAGTCACGGTTTCGATAGGTTTTCAAGGGTTTCAAACCTTAAAACTAGTATCAATGAATTCATCAAGGTCCCACGAGTTCAAAAAGACTTACCTTAAGTCTTGGTTGATGTCGAATCGAGTTGTGTGTGTGTGTTCCGTAGGGAGAAGTCGAGAGAGAGAGTGAGAGTTTGAGAGAGGGAGAGATAAGGAAGAAGAAACAGAAAAGGTGAAATGAAAACGTGGGTGTGTGCATGTGTAGCACACGTGTCACTTCATCAGCCCAAATCTTTGGGCTTAATATTCCGGACACCCAAAGCCCATTTTCGTGTCCGAAACGTATCCGTTCGCGCGAGGTCAAGGGCAATTTCGTCATTGCACATCGAACGAATAGAAAATTAGGGACGGGATGTCACATACAATGTCCTAAATAGTTGACCTAATCTAAATGAATTCACGTTTAAATCTAGTGAGGTTTAATAAAACACCCCCAGTACTGTTTACTTTTAACGAAAAACTGCTTTTTTACCTTTAACTGTCACTATTTACTATACCTTTAAAAGTGGCTTTTCGTTAAAAGAAAAGTTTTCAAGCCCTTTTCGTTAGTTTTCCTTTAAATCTATAGCCAAAGAGCTTGGAAAGAGAGAATATAATTTTTGCACATTAATTTGAAGACATTAATTTGCACTCAGGATTAGGGTCTAATGGTATTCCTCTTTACTTTGAAGTGAGAGGTCTTAGGTTCGAATCTCGTGGATGGTGAATTCGATACTAAATTAGGTTACCTATTGTATGACTTAGCTGAACTCCCCCTCCACTTAGTGTACAAAAAAATATCGATGTACCAAAAAAGAAAAAAAGTTAAGAGCATCTCAAGTGGTGTAGACAATTTAGGAATATAGTAAGACAAATACTCATTTAATTGCGAACAACATAATTAACAGTTTAGCACAGCAAAATCGAGCTATCCAGTGAGTGGGTGGGACCTAGGTGACATGTTTATATGGTCGCTAGCTTAAGACATTGAACAATTTAATTATGAAGTTGTTACGGTGAAAATATGTTATCTGTAAGTGGAGAATGAACTCATTTTCTAAGGGAAAATGCAAGTATTATTCATTTTTCTGAACTACACCGAGAAGAAGGGAAAAGATTTAAACCCGTCTGCTTAGAGAGATGTAAAAAGAACAAAATAAGAGGCTAACTTAATAGAATACATTACAGTCAGTCACCTATGTTGGAAATTATATATTATAATATTAATCTTTATAATATGTAATTTAACATTTGAATGAAAAATGATAACCATGAGTTAGTTGGAGTTCACTAGGTGCCTGTTAGTAAAATAGTGTCTACGATTTATGATGAAAAGTTACATCTTTTTAATAAGCACTACTTGTTTTCTATATAATCATATGAAATCATTTTTATTAAATTATAAAATAAAGTTAATTTTTACTCTTGAGAAATAGGGTTCCTCATTCTCTTATTCTTCGTTTGTCAAAATTCTGAGCCGTGTCTTGAAAGTTGAAAGTACGAAAAATATAAAGTTCACCAAAGTCCAAAGATTGAAGTGCTTCGACTTCGGATTATAAATTATTGAATCTTGAGAGATGGAAGTCTATCGAACTACAAGTACAAAAGTAGGGACGAACTTTTGTCTTTAGATTGGTGAAGCAATATTAAAAAAAATATGAAATTAACATAAAAATTCCAATGATAATATTCATAAAGAAAATCACAACATTAATTATGTATGAGATTAATATAAACAACTGAAGAGAAAGTTAAAAATACTGACAAACATGAAAATTGAGACTTACATAAATGCCAATGTTAGTTAAATTTAAGGTACATAATGGCTTCAATGATGCTGGCTAAAAATTTTGACAATTTTAGGTTAAAGTATTTAGGTCATTTTCAATCAAAGGGCTAAATATAGTTCCGCTTAGAAATATAGACCTACAAAAAATTATTTTTTAATGAACAATATTAGGTCATAGTCATATGCCATCTCCAACCAAAGGGAAGTAGAACAGTATTAGGTCATTGTCATATGCCATCTCCAACCAAAAGGAAAGTCCTCTTCCCTTCAGTTGGAGATGGCATATGATAATGACCTAATATTGTTTATTCAAAATGAGTGACTTGTAAGTTGTGAAGAGGTTAGAGACCTTCCTTTAGACATTTTAAATGTGGGGAAAGTTTACTTCCTAGTTCCTAGTGATAGAAATTATTAAATAAAGTCTTAACCTATGTTTCAAGGACTTATCATTGGAAACAACTACTCTCGTATGAAATATAATTTCACAAGATGGATCGTGCACACCATTAAAAAAAGTTAAACTAGTAGTGGATTAGCCAACAAAAACTTAACTTAGTTGATTGAAGATCTTATGGTCTAAGTTCAATAGGCAAATTGGTTGGGCATGATTCAAAGAAGTTAACACACTATCCTAAAGTGGGAGAAATGTGTTGTCTGCAAAAGTTTTAGGATGTATATTTATACTCAATGACACTAATATCTCATAAATAAGATAAATATTGCAAATTATTCTTGATCAGTGGTCACCTATGTGAATGAGATGGCTAAATTCTCTAAAACTCTCATGAATCCGAAATTTGTTCAAGATAAAAAAGAAAACACCATATGAACCATAATATATTAGGGTTAGGGATGTGTATTGCTTATTGTCCCGATTTACTGTTGTGGTTAATAGTTCAAGATCTTCCACATCCGCTGCGTCTCTAAATAAATCCGATAAATATTCACTAGGGAGGTTTAAGTCTAAAAGACACTTATTCCGATGCATATCTTGTCCACCTATACTATCAAATTCTTCATAATTTTTCATTCATGTAGGAGATGGTTGGAAATTATATATTATAATATGTAATTTAACATTTGAATGAAAAACTGTAATCATGAGTTAGTTAGCATTCAATAGGTGCCTATTAGTAAAATGGTGTCTACTTAGGATAGGATCCCTTCCACATAATCCTCTTCATCAAACAATTATGGCTCTTAAAATTTGATCAAACGGCTAAAGTTATTATAACTTTTAAAGTGGGCCTATGTTTTTAACCATTGGATCAAATTTTAAGAGCCCAGATTGTTTGATGAGGATAATTAGGTGGAAGGGATCTGGAGAGGATTCCTTTCCGTCTACTTATAGATGAAAAGTTACATATTTTTAATAAGCACTACTGGGTCCTATATAATTCTATAAAATCATTTTCATTAAATCGTACAAAATTAGAGTTAATTTTTACTCTTGAAAAATAGGGTCCCCCCCCCCCCCCCACGCGCGCGTTCTCTTATACTTTCCTTTGTGAAAAATTTGAGTCATGTTTTGAGAGTACAAAATATATAAAGTTTACTAGAGAAGATTGAATTGTTTCGACTTTGGATTATAAATTGTTGAATCTTGGAAGGTGGACACCTACCGAACTATAAGTACAAGAGGCAAAATTTTGTCTCTAGGACATTGCATTTATGTAAGCCTCAATCTCAATGTTTGTCAATATTTCTAACTTTCTCTCCAGTTGTTTATATTAATCTCATGCATTATCTCACCGGTAGTTTGTAGTTTCAAATTTTAAAATATTAATAGACCATTGATGTAAAATTGAATGAGTTATAAGTAATCATTAGAGAGAGTTGAGAGACTTAAGAAAGGGAGAGCCTGAAGAGTAAGGAAGAATTTATGGCGATGCAGACATCGGTGCCGATGAGAGAAAATAGGTGGATTTGCAGATGAAGGTAGATTTAACTGGGACTGTGAATTTTGTTTTTACCATTTTAGTTTTTTTAAGAAATAATGATTTAAGTTTTTAATTTTATTTTCATATAAAACTAAAAATAAGAAGTTATATTTAAGTTTAACCCATGACAATTTATGAGTGGCGTGTAGTGCCACTCAACATCATCCAGTGGCAAGTTAAGCCACACATAGGAATGACAACGGTTTGGTTTGAGGACGGAAATGCTATATTCATCCCCGTAATGACGAAAATTAACCATATCCATAAATGTCAATTAATCATCGGGTATTATCCAATGTTCTAAAAAGCGCTAGGCGCTAGTCGAGCGGTGGGCTGGGGCCTAGTGCCTAAGGGGTTAGACGAGGCCTAGGTGGATTTAGGTAAATTTATTGTATATCTTGTAAATAAGTAGAGATTACATAAAGTATATGTATCCAACAAGCTTACAATTTGAAAACACATTAACCATATAATCAATGTGAGTGTTCTTGGATAATACATGTATCCAACAAGTATCCATCAAGCTTACAATTTAAAAGCACATTAAGCATATAATCAAAATGAATGTTATTGGATAATACATGTATGCAATAAGCATCCAACAAGCTTCCAATTTAAAAGCACATTGAGCATATAATCAAAATGAGAGTTCTTGGATAATACATGTATCCAACAACTATCCAACAAACTTACAAATTAAAAGCACATTAAGCATGTAATCAAAATGAGTGTTCTTGGATAATACATGTATCCAACAAGTTCACAATTTAAACACACATAAAATGCAAAATGAAAGGAATAAGGATATAAGATACTTATTTAATTTTTAATTTAGAATTTAAAAAAAAGAGGAACCACCTAGCCGCCTAGCTTCCAATTGATTTTTCGAAATGCCTTGCCTAAAATCGGGGCAAGCTTTCACCACCCAACACCTAGGCGCCGCCTAGGCCGAATTTTAGAACAGTGGTATTATCCATAACCATACCCACCGAGTAACGAATTCCCCATCGGTTAACCGTTATACCCACCTTCGTCAATACAAAAAATATATTTGTTCAATTAACGCATGATAATTTAGTAAATATTAATTTCGTCACTAAATATTTAATGTATAAAACGATTTAATGAATGGATCTTGTGGAACATACAAATGATTTAATGAATGGGTCTTGTGGAACATACAATTAAAGTTAAACATTGATAATGTTGGCTGATCTTTGATATCTCCTATAAATACTATTAGTCTGGATTCGCATAGATTTTGATTCATATAAAAACTTTTTAACTTGCCCACAAAATGCAACTCACACAGTGCAACCTTTGTATTCTCAAGGTAATGGATTTAGTGAATAATATATATATATATATATATATATATATATATATATATATATATATATATATATTATAACACAATTATGTAAGGTCCCACATCGCCCAGGGGAGAGGATTTTCTATACCTTATATGTACATGCTCACCTCCCTATAGCAAGACGCATTTTGGGAACTCACTGACTTTGGATCCTATAAGAACTCCGAAGTTAAGCGAGTTTGGGCGAGAGCGGTCCTAGGATGGGTGACCTCCTGAGAAGGCCTAAGAACCCAAGAACAAAACAGTGCGGGTTGGGCCCAAATCAGACAATATCTTGCTATGCGGACTGAGATTTGGTGACGGATATGGATTGGGGACCCCTATAATCATATGATTATATATAAATACTATTATATTATATATAATTCGGTTTGGATTTGGTGACGGATAAGGATTGGGGACCCCTATAATCATATCCAAAACCATAATTGAATATTATTCACGGTTTTTCCCCGTATCCAAAATATACCTAAATTTTCATATCCAAATCCAATCCATTCGAGCGGTTATCCACAGTTATCGATTTTAACGGTTATAATTGTCATCCCTATCCCCACTCAAGTTTTTCTCCCCAATTTGACATTTTCATTTGATCTAAATTTAAATTATTTAATTATAATTATAATTAAAATCAAATAATTTATTTCCGTCAACTGTTGACACGTGTCTTTTTTAACGACTCGTCCGGTGTTGATGAGTTACATGCCATGTGTACAATTTGTGAGACACATGGTATGTGCCATGTAAGTCCTTACATGTCAAAATTTACACTAGAACATAACAGCTTATCTACCACAACAATTCTACCACAGGCTTTATGTGGGCATGATAAAAAGTGAATATTTATCACGGACTTAGTGAGTATGTTGTGGATAATAATATTTTACAACGAACAAATAGTGACCAGTTATGATAAAATAATCTAATACAGCGGACTTAGTCAGCACGTTGTAAAAATATTAAACCACCACGGGCCTTCAACGTGATATATTGTTCGTAAATTAATCACACTGGATTTTTTTTATCTACCACGATCATTAAGTGTGGTGGAATTAAACAGATTAATAAAAAAAAATTCAGAAAACGGGATTACAAATTTCGCAATTCCCGCCCTTCTCAAAATTTAAGTGAAATCCTTCTCAATTCCTATTTCTTGTGGCTTCCTCTTTATTCTCTGGGCAGACTTGAAAACTGCAACAATGGTGAGCTTCTCAGCCCTCCGAGTTTTTACTTAACGATCTTCCTCAATCTGCTAGTATCGCTCTAAATCTCCCTGCTAGTACCCTGGCTGTTGTCGTCATAAGCCTCTGCTTCATTGACTTCATCTGGGTCGTATTTCGGATTAAGTTCGGATTCAGAGCTTAATCGGGTAATTCAATGACACAAATGCTTTGTTTTCGCTATGCTCTCTAAATTATCTCAGGGTTGATATTGTTAGGGTTTCAATTTTGTTTAACGTTTGGATCTTGGATTGTGATTGGATCGAAATCAAGTAATAAATATTTAACCTTTCGTTATTTTGCTTTTGCTTTCTGAATTTTGATATGTTATTGAATGATTGAGAATTTGATGATCCAAAAGTTTTGAATTTGTTAAAATTTTAGAGATTAAAAGGAAAGCAGAATTGTGTAAACTTGGGAGATTCATAGTTACATAAAACGAAGTAGACGTTTCCTAATAAGAGTTGGAATTGAAAAAAAGGGCATCCATAGCAAAAGGGATTAGAGCTTTTAGAAAATAAATGGGGTTGACTTTGCAATACATTGGCTACTGATAAATGTAAAGATAAGAATTGATGATTGATCAACAAAATGTGAAGGGCTTGATTGTAGCCAACAATAACTAAGCTTCTTTCCTGCCCATGATTGAGACTTTGATTTTTAGTGTTAAAATGTGGTTTTTCATTAAAATAAACAGTATCAGAAGTTTTTCGTTAAAGTTCTCAATGAAAGAATGCTTATTTCTGTTAATATCTTTATTAGAAGGAATGCACCAGTTTGGATTGGGGCTGAGTTTATCTACATGGTTCAGTATTTGATACATGTCGATCCCCTGCCTGTCTCACTAGTTTATATCCTTGGGATAATCGGTACTTTGGACATTTTTTTATCACTTAGATGATGGATCGCTTGCCTTTTGGGAGTTGACTTTATGGATTAAGGTTTTTTGTATATCATGTCCTTGAGTTGAGACATGAGTTCGCTTTCTAAGATATATATTTGTTCTTATTTTATCTCGAAGGTGGTTGGTGGTTCTAATTCATGAGGGTCCATAACTCCAATGTCAACTATTACGTCCACGGGAAACTACAAATTTGAAGTCTACATGGGTGAGCAACTGCAAATTTGAAAGGAATTTGTTTGGAGGTGTTCCAGGAAAACTAAAGTCTTCTAAGTGATAGATAGATAGTTTCATATTTCTTATGACAGCTCATTGTTTTTATAGGTAATTTTGTTGTAGTTTAGTGTAATGCTTGTAATTCTTTTTGATCATGTGATAATTTAAAATTTTATTGTATTATAGTAAATTTGCAACTTTTTTGGGTTTTTATATATTGATTTTTTTTGGGTCAAATTTTATATATTGTTTTTAATTAAATGGTTTTTTTTAAATTTTTTGGAAAACCTTTTATAATGGGCATTAGCCGTGGTTAATTAATGGTCCACAACGGTTTTAGAGCGCGTGGTGTTAGATTCAAATCTATTGCGGGCTAAATATGTAATTATTATTTAATTGACAACGTGCTTTGGCTATGGTAAAAGCCTAAACTTTTTATCACATCCAGAATACTAATGGGCAGAGTGTGGTGGATTTCAATCTACAATATGCATCTATCGTGATAGATGATATTTTTTCTTCTAGTGTTAATATATTGGTGAACATTTATTTTCACCAAAATTTACATGTCTACAACAAGTTCGATACCAATTTATATTTTGTTCATTTTATAACCTACTGTAAATCCTCACCCTATTGTTGTATAATTACAAAACCATACAGGTAAACTAACGTTGGGCGAAAAACTCCTCTGGGATTTAGAGTGTTGATCTGATCGATAGAGTGTCCACATAAAATTTATTTTGAAGATGATCTGTATGAATCTATGACGATTGGGTGAGTTTCTCAAATTGAGTTTTTCGGCTTGGCTCATCTTCGCGTAACTTCTTTGATTTCCTTTGCTAATTTATTTCTTCTCTTCTTTATTTTTGTTTTTTTGTTTGGTTGTCAATTTCCTCCTTTTTCGGTCAGTTATGATTGCTCATCTCGTGTGTACATCTAATCTGAAACAGGAAAATTCATTTGTTCTCATACGTCTTCATTGGACAATAACCTTAGGCTAATTTTTTTTCGTGATCTTTGTGGTGATACTTTATTTTTAAATAGACTCCTGTGATAAAAAAAACTATTAATTGTAATCATGTGGTGAAATTTGTTATCAATCATAGTCCAAATTGATTTTTTCCTCATTCTTTTGTCATTTGTAGGGGCAAAATTGTTATTTTCAATTTTATTGATTCCATCAACCAATCATAAAGTACCATATGGACATACAATTTTTTTATTTTTAAAACTTTAAGAACTACAATAAAAGAATAAATAAATAATTAAATTACAAGGTTCATATTATCAGACTTTCTCATTTCAAGAGATTCAAGAGTCCAAATTCAAGATTTAAAAAATCACAAAGTACCTCACCGCGTTTAGGTTAGAATATAAGTTACTATGCAAACATTGAATTTAGTTTCATTTTAAGAAGAACAGTGGTGGACGAGATGACTAGGGTTATGTGAGAGGGTAGGGAGGTGGTGGGTGGTCGTTATGACTGTGGTTGACAAGGGTAGGGATTGGGGAGGAATTTCTTTCTTTTTTCCTTCTATTTTTGTTGATTATGAAAAAGTGGAATTACCAAAATGAAAAGAAAAAAGAATGGAATGACCTTTTTACTGCATGTGGGTGAGATTTTGACAAAAATTTCAATTTGGAGTACGATTGATAACGAACTTCACCATAGGGTTAAGATTAATGTTTTTTTTCACTACATGGGTCGATTTAAAAATAGTATCTCATCTCATAGATCAAGAAAAAAATTTAGCCATAACCTTATGTTACACGATGATATAGAATTACCAAAATTTCTTACCAACGTCCAATTCCTTGGACTTGACTCCAACAGAATTAAGGTCATTGTAACCATCCAAACCAGATTTTTATTAATTTTTTTATTAGGTAATCAGTTGTGGTTGTGTAGAAAATTTTCATTGTGATCGGAACACGGGGGAAACACTACGTGTTTTTATATAAGTGATGGGAAATTTTATGTTTTAGTTTATTAACTTTTTAACATACATATCTCACCATTTATATATTAACATGTGATGTACTACTCCGTGCACTGGTCATACTGAAAAATCTCTTGTGGTCGTGCCTCCAACCCAACTGCACGTAGAAAATTCTACCAAAAAATAAATTAATAATACTAATAGAGATAATTCTTAGAAGGTTCAGAATGATCCTTTTCATGGTTCATAATTTTCTTGTTCTACCAGCTGCCAATCTACATACCAAAACAAAGACTTGTAAAGCTGTTCCAACACACATGCTTTGAACTTTCTTTAGGTAGTAGTGTGGATGTAAACCACATGCTGAAAGACTAAACAAAGAAAAATTGAAAAAGAACAAAAGAATAGAAATTAAAAAGAACTATCACAATGGAAATGAAGTTGAAAGAAAAAAAAAATTGCATGGGTACTTAAGTTTTATAACTTTATATGTTGAAGAGGAAGGCCATTAATTTGATTTGGAGTAAATTAAAAAAACACAGAAAAAACTAATGACTAGAGGCAACTTCGTGTTCTAAACATCCAAAAAAAAAAGGAAACCAACCATTTTCACTACCAACAAATCAATTATGATATTTCATACTTTTGCTATATTTATATGTTATTCACAAGATATATAAAAAATACGAGGCCCCGGGGCACTAGGCGACCGCCTTACCGACTACCCTCAAGGCCGGCTTTGTGTGCAATTAGTCATTTTATGACATTTGTATTTTACTATTCTTAAACAACAGTAAAAAGACAAGTTGCGAATGAGAGTATAGGGGAGCCCCCATATCTCGTCGATTAATTCAATGGTAAGAATCTCGTTAGTATACGTTTGCCATCAATTATATGTTTTGTTATTCCTAATTTGTGTTGTCCCATAGAAGAAGAGCGAACAAAAGCAAACATAAGTAGAAAAGGTAGGATTATGGACATCACTCAACTAAAAGTGTCAAGTGTGTCAACCACTACATGCATGCTTGTGAGGAAAATGCAGATAACTAACAAGTGAGAGTGTGAGAGAGTGGGAGAGTGAGAGACCACCCCTCCTCCCCCCCAAACGCATTAAAAGTTTGAAACTACTAGCTACTTCCACACGCCCCGTTCCATTCTCTCTTTATTTTACTTGGTGGAAAAGCTGGTTTGTTAGCTAGAGTTTGGCAATATATCACATACAGAAATAAATGGCACTTCAGAGTTTAGAGAGAGAGAGAGAGAAGTTGGTTCATGGTTTCTCACTATGGGGTTTTACTGCAGCCAGCTTGCAGAGCTGCCACCTGCACTGGTGGGCCTTACTTGTAAAATGATGGTTAAATTTTACCTCTTCAGAAACCCCAGCCATCACCCATTCTATTGCTTCCCGCACTTCAACACACACACCACTCCCCAAAACCTACTTCAAGGATCTCAACTCTCTCTCTTTCCTCTCTTTCCTTGTTTTGGTCGCGTTCACTACTGAATTCGAGCACCACCGTCACAGCTACTACTCGACAGACAGCCGAGGGCGGAAACATGGACCTCAACATGAACCTTAACGTATCAAGTACCTTCCAGTATTGGCTGGTAAAGCACCCAGTCATCCTCCACTTCTCATGGATCCCTGGACAAACGCCGGCCTCCACCCCGCTTTTCCTCACTCTCACCATCATTTCCTACCTTGTCCTCACTTTCCTCCTCTCTCACCTCCCTCTCCCGCTCATCAAACCTCGCCGCCTCAAACCCATAACCGCCTTCCACAACCTCAATCTCCTCCTCCTCTCCCTCGTCATGGCCGTCGGTTCCTTGGTCTCCATCTTCTCCTACGCGCCCTACCCCTTCTGGATTATCTGTTTACCGCCCAAAACCCCGCCAACTGGTCCCCTCTTCTTCTGGGCGTACATCTTCTACCTCTCCAAAATCTACGAGTTCGTGGATACGTTCCTGATCATCCTCAGCGGGAGCTTTCAGCGTCTGACATTCCTCCATGTCTACCACCACACGATGGTGCTGGTCATGTGCTACATTTGGCTCCACACGTCGCAGTCTCTGTTTCCGGCGGTGATAGTAGCAAATGGGACGGTTCACGTGGTGATGTATACATACTACTTGTTGGCTGCGCTCGGGGTCAGGCCAAAGTGGAAGAGGAGGGTGACGGAGTTTCAGATATTTCAGTTCATGTCAAGCTTTGTTGGGTTGGTTTGGATGCTCATCTACCATTTCAATCGCTCTGCTGGTTGCTCTGGGATATGGGGTTGGTGCTTCAACATATTTTTCTATGTTTCCCTTTTGGCTTTGTTCATGGACTTCCATCACAAGAGTTATGGCAGCTCCAAGAAAGATTTGTGATCATGATGATGATGGTGTGGATCTCCCAATCTACGGTAGATTATGATTCCAATTTGATCCATCAAGACTCGAGAGAGATTAGTGCCTTCGATTTTTTTTTTTATGGCTTTAAGCTATTGATTTCTATTAATGCGGTTAAGTTGCATCAATTGCTTTCTGTTTCTCATATTTGAGTAATTTTTAATTAATAGAAAGTCGTTGGATCCCACATGTTTTCCTCCGTTTTTTAAATATGTTTAGCGCATGATTATTGTTTCAATTATGAACAATAAATCTACACGCTAGTTTGGATTTGCGCTGTATTTTTTTAATTTTTTTTAAAATCCAAAATTGCTAACTGTGTTGTGAATATAAATAGTTGTGAAAAAAAATAGGTAAGTGTTTAGAAAATTTTAGTACTAAAAGTGTTTCTAGCAAAAAGAAGATTGGGGGTAGGATTGTTAATAAAAAAGTTTTCATTATTGGTATTGTTCACTTGTCTCCAATGAAGCATGGATAGAGCTGCTCACACTTAGTAATACGATGTAGTGATATCTTTTTAATTGTAAATGAGAGGTTTTATGTTTAATACTAACGAGCCCATGAAGTTACAAGTGTTGGCAGCTGCCCACACTTACATGAAGAAATTATGCTTTTAAGTTTTAACTACCAATTTATAGTTATTCTCAAGAAAAACCCTTCTTTGGTTCTTCCCCATCCACTCGTGTCCCCCCCAACCTTCCTTTAGCACCCCACCGCCGCCCTCTCTTCCTCCATCTCACCCATGGATTTCTTCAAGTCGGTCTTCTTTGACAACCTCCTTCCCTCCGATGATCTGCACTCGGACGCGCAAAACGATGGCGTCTATAATACCCTGAAAATTTAAATATATGAATATGTGGAGGAAATATAAAATAAATCGATTTATGGTTGTGAAAATAGAATGGAGAAAATTTTAAAGTTTTGTTTCCGGACATTATTATAATTTACGTTGTAAAATCTATTGATAGGTAGAAATGGCGAAAATGCTGCTAGGCGGCAAACCAAAATTTTATGAGGACGATCCTCATGTTTTGTCATGTTTCTTGACGTATCTGGATATAGTTTGATCCTACGAGTGCGTAGGTGAAAACAGTTCGTGAAATGAAGAAGATATAAACGAACAAAGAAAAAGGCGAAATGGTCATTTGACCATTTTCTGGAGGGCTCCAGATCTTCTGAAGCAGGGAGTTGTGAAGCCACGTGGAGGGCTGTGGGAGAAGGGAATGGGCACAGCTCAATCAGAAAACAAGGAAAGGAGAGTAGGGAGGGGGATGTGGAGGAGAAGGAACCAGGTTGTAAGGCCCTGGCCCCGAAATATTTATTTTCGGGGAAAAACAATTTCTATGGTAGGCCCAAAATTTAATATATTTATCTAATCAACTACCATAGAAATTGTTTTTCCTGAAAATAAATATTTCGGGGCTGGTGCGTTACAAATGGTATCAGAGCAAATGATCCTACTTGGTGATACGCAATGTTCTCGAATTCTTGTTGGTGTGAATGATGATATGCATTATGGTTGCATGATTTCACAATTTTTGTGAATAAAGTGGCTTGCATGTGACAAGTATATATATATATATATATGTGAGATAAATATATGATTGGTCTTGTGTTTGTGGTGCAAATCATGGTGTTTATGAAATTCCGATAGTGTGGATTATGAATTTCATTGACATTGCATTATTTTATAAATTATATAAGGTGAAGGGACTTATGTGAAATGCCTATATTGTCAATTTCTATGAAATGACTTTGATTATTTGATTGTGAAGGAATTTACTTGAGTTTGAGCATATGATTAAAGTTTTGGATTACTTTTGAATTGAGTTGATATTATGCTATGCACTATGGAAAAAAAAAAGAATCTAAAGACGATTGTGAAATGGTGACAAGTAGGTGGAAAAGTTGTGTTATACTTGGACAATTGAGAAAAAGTGAATTGGGTACAATGACCCGTGAATGTGAATTGGGCACAATGACCTGTGATTGTGAGTTGGGCAAAAAGGCCCGTGGATATGTGAAATTGGGCAAAAAAGGCCCGTGAATGTGAAATTAGGCAAGAAAGGCCCATGAATGTGAAATGGGGTGAGAAAGGCCCGTGGATGTGAAATGGGGTGAGAAAGGCCCGTGGATGTGAAATTGGGTGGAAAAGGCCTGTGGATGGGGAGTTGGAAAAAAAAAAGAGAAGAAGAAGAAGAAGAAAAGAAAAAAAAGAATAAGAATAAAAAAAGAAAGAAGAGAAATAAGAGAAGAAGAAAAGAAAAAGAAAGTGTGATGTGTATTGGCTAGGTATATTACAATCTTTTCCGTCTACTAGCCACTGTTTGGGGCAAAAAGGAAAGAAAAAAAAAAGAAGAGGAAATCATCCTGTTGTCAATGATAAGTATGGCTAGGAATTTTAAAATCTTATGGCCAACAATAATGAGGGTTGGAAATTTTAATAATGATGGAAGATATGGTGATTTACTGAATGTGAAGGAAATCTTAAAATGTGGTTGTGGTTTGGCCATTGTAAATGGAATGGTGGGTGGACATGAACGAAATTTTGAGTTCGTTTAATACAAATGTTTTCCCAGTTGAGTTTTTCCATTTGATGAAAGAATTGACAGGAAAAGTTTATAATTACGAATTCGATTAGTTTGGTTTGTCATTAACGAATTATGACGTGAAATTTTGATATTTGTTCGCCACGTTAGTCATGACTTGAAATGTGACATTTGATTTTGTCAATATGAGAGAAAATAATTGGATCACGATTAGTTCAAAAAGATTTAATGGTGTTTCATTTTCTGCATAATTTGTTGTCTATTGACATGCCAAAGTACGTTATGTGGTGTCATGACAACCTTGAGTGTGTTATGTGGTTTCATGAAAAATTTGGGTGTATGGAATCCCCTAAGTCTTATGTTCATTTATTTCTTTTTATTTTCTTAACAATATGAAGGAAAAAAAGAAGAAAAGATAGGTTTTAAATTTTGCCTTCAGTAATTAAGTAAATGGTCGGAACGGAAGAAATCAAGGAATGAGATTTTGATTTCATTTCTAGGTAATGAAAATTGCGGATCTTTATTTGAGCGGTGCATAGGGATGGTTGGATTTCCAATCATTTTGATTGGAACCTTGCTAATTGATTTTTCAATTTTAGTGGTTGATTTGACATTGTGATATTTGCTTAGCCACCGACGATTACAGCTAGAATTGATGGGGAAGTTGGTGACTACGAATTTTTTCGATTGGTTTGGGTTACCACAGTTATGAATTGGCATTGTTGAATTGGTATTTTGAACAAAACTGATGACGAGCATATTTTTTTTCATGGCTATGTGATTAGTAAGCATTAATTCCGTTGACCGTTAGAGTCGTAAAATGTAAATTCTCTCCTTTGGTTGGCGAAATGTAACTATGCTCTCGGGAAGTGTAGCTCACTAATTTATTCGAGATGTGGCTACATTTTGGAACAATTTAAAAGAGAACAAATTGAAAGAAAGAAAAAGATAAAGTTTTAAATACACTAAGGATAATTTAGTTTAATTGTGGTTATGAATGAAATCCTAGAATGAGATTTTGTTTTTGATCAATGTTAATAGTATTCTGGTTTGGTTTCAAACTTTTTCGACTACTCCGTGAGGATGATTGGGAATTTGAATGGTGGAAAGACCATAGAGACTTTTCATTTTTAAATTATTGGTGATATAAATAAAATTATGAAGTGAGATTTTGATTTCGTTCCATGTTAAGGGTACTATGGATTTGGTTTAAAACTTATTTCCATTACCCAGTGAGTGTGATTGGGAATTTCTATGTTTTGTTTGGAATTCTTGATATGTGATATGGCAATTCGATTGGGTTGGTTTGGAATTTTAATAATTACATAGCCAATGATGATGAGTGATTTTACAAATTATAATTATTATGTTAGTAATTATTTTGCCAAAGGTAGATGTAGTTCGATAAATTGGTATTTATTAGCCAATAATGGGTTGCGGCTTGATGTTTGAAATTTGTGTTGCCAAAAATAGTGGTAAGTGGTATCACCAATAATTATGATTTAAAATTTTAATTAATGTGATTGTGATTTCGGATATTTGTTTTGGCAACGTATGTGGCTAAAAGTCATGGTATTTTTTTTACTTACCAAAGAATGAAGTTGGAAGATTGAAGAAATGTGTGGGAGTCACGATGAAGTATTCGTTGATTATTTCTTTTCAACTTGAATAAAATCGTCGACTAAGGTTATGAATTTATTCACCATTAAAGGAATGGTGGGAATGGTTTTAATATCTTTTTGATAACCCGATGGTTGAAATCTCAGGGACGAGATTTATTTTAACAGGGGTGAATGTAATACCCTGAAAAATTTAAATATGAATTGGATATAAAATTTAAATATATGAATTTGATATTTATAATTATGAATATGCGAAAAGAATCGAGGATTTATATTAATTCATTTAAGTTTGGTTTTAAATTAAACTGATTACGAAGGTTGAAGTTCAGAAATTAATCATTTAAAATCTGTAGACCATTTAAGGTCGCAATTTATATTTTTAAATAGAGCTCGATCTCACGAACATATGGGCGCAAATCGTTCGTGAAACGAAGTTATAACGAAGAAGATATTTATGTTTAAAGTTAGGGATATTTTAGTAATTTTATTTCATTTTAGTAGGCTCCAGAACATTGGAGCCAATGTGTTGTGCCACGGCTGTGATGGAAAGGAAAGGTTAGAAAGGAGGAAAAGGAAGAAGGAATCAGGGAATGGGACAAATGGGAGAGAAGCATGGGAAACCGGGTTTTTCCCCAACTCGTGACCCGACCCAGATGTTTTCACACCCTCCGACGGTTTTTCGTTGGTTTTCCTGGAAAATCATGTCAATTCAACACTTAGGAAACACTCCACCACCTTCCCTCTACCAATTACAACCTAAAATTTATGGATTTTGGCTTTGTTTTGATGAAAACCGCACCATGGGTGCGACAAGCTCGTGTCTTCAATCCCCCCAAATTTGAAATGATTCCATTTAATTACTACCACCATTAGACTCTCCTTGAGGCCTGGAACAAAGCCCAAGCAATGGTTGAGGCGTTGGAGTGGCTTTGGAGTTGAATCAAGAACACCCAAATTCAAGGGTTTCCGGCGGGTTTTAGTCAAATTAGAGCCTTTCCAAGCCAAATTGGACTTGACCACAGGTATAAAGTTTGCTCTACTCTCTGAGATCTCCATTTTTGTAGTTTTTGAGAATTTTAAAAAATAGTGAAATTTTTCGGCGATTCGTGGCGACCGACTACCACTGGTGGTGGCAGGTACGGCAGCTCATGGCCAAGGAGCCGACATTGCCATTTTATGTAATTCTGGTATTTTGAATCTTTATGGCTAACCATTTGATATACATTGGGTTGTAAAGGTTGATAGTGAATATTGTGGTTATTAGATTATGTTCGGAAATTGGTAAAATAATGAATTGTGAATTACGAATGGCTTGATTCATGTTTAGGGTACGTAGGAAGTCTAACAAAATGTTAGATGCAGCCATAAAACAAGTAAGGTTAAGAAATTGGAGAATTAGTGTGGAAATGTGGAAATTTGTCCATATAGAGGAATTGTTGATAAAGTAGAAATATAATTGTACATTTGATAAGTAATTTTAAATTAAGGGTCATTTGTGGAATCAAGGCTTTATATAAAGAATTGTGGTGCATGGTAGTTGATTAGATAAATATATTAAATTTTGGGCCTACCATAGAAATTGTTTTTCTCGAAAATAAATATTTCGGGGCCAGGGTGTTACGGGTCCTCTCTTTAACCCGTGTGACCTGACCCGGAATACCTAAACCCCAACGCCAATTTCGGTGTTTTTCCAGCGAGTTGAACATCGCCATCCACTTCATTCAACTCAGTGGCTCCCCCTCTTCCAATTCCATCCCAAAATGGAGGGAAATTGGCTTTGAAAATGCAAGAACCCGCACGGTTGGTGCGGCAGGTTCATGGTGGTGATATACAAAAATCTAAATGTAACTCTGACCACCACCATCACTAATAGACTCCCCTCAACCTCAGGAACAAAGCCAGTCATTGGTTGGGGCGGCAGAGCACCAGAGGTGATAGATCGAAGCCACCCATTTCTAGGGTTTCCGGCGGGTTTGTGTGAAATTTGGGCTTTTTTTGGCTAAATTGGACTTGCCATGGGTATAAAAATTGTTCCCCTCACTGAGATCTACTTGCTTGTAAAATTTGGTAAAATAAAAATTGTTCCCCTCACTGAGATCTACTTGCTTGTAAAATTTGGTAAAATTTGGAAATAGTTGAATATTCTGGTGAGTCTGGGCGGCCAACCGCCACCTTCAGAGGCATGTCGCTAGTGGGCCGACACTGCCTTTTTCATGCAAATTTCGATATTCTGAATCCATATTTGGTAACCATTTGATGTGATTCGATTGTGAACTACGAAAGGCTTGATCCCCTTCAGAGGCATGTCGCTAGTGGGCCGACACTGCCTTTTTCATGCAAATTTCGATATTCTGAATCCATATTTGGTAACCATTTGATGTGATTCGATTGTGAACTACGAAAGGCTTGATCCCGCTTAAGGGTACGTAGGCAGTCTAACAGTGTTAAATGTAGCCTTAAATGATTCGAGAATAAAATTTTAGAATGGAAATTGATCTATAAAAGAAAATGGTGACAAAGTGAGAATATAATAGTACGTTTGGTAAGAAAATTATAATTATGGATCATGGGTGGAAACAAGGCATTTAATTAAAGAATCACGATAAATTATAGTTAAATAATCGAGACAAATCTTTGGTTGAGAAATTAAGCTAAGTAAGGAACATGGTGAATAATTTGAGTTTTAACCTTATGTTTTGGTAGATAAATGTTGGTCATAAATCAATGTGTGAGATTAAGAAATTGAAGTAGAGAATCGTAATTAATAGTATCAGAGCGAATGATCCTATTGTACAATATTTCAGTAGATAAATATTAATTTCCGAAATAAATATTTTGGTAGATAAACATTGGTCATAAATCAATGTTTTGGTAGATAAATATTATTTTCCCAAATAAATATTTTCGGGCTAGGTGTTATAAATGGTATCAGAGCGAATGATCCTGCTCTACAATATGGATTATCCTCGAGATCTTGTTTGTGTGAATTATGATGTGCACTGTGGTTGCATGATTTCAATTTTTTTTTTGTGAACAAAGTGGCATTCCTGTGATATGCATATGTGAGATACATATATGGTTTGTATTGTGCTTGTGGTGCAATTTCCATGGTGATTATGGAATTTTGTTAGTGGGAATTCTGTTAGTGTTGATTCAAGTCTCGAATCAGTCTTGAATGGAGTTGATGTTATGTGATGCATTATGAAAATGGTGAATGTTAAAATGATTGTGAAATTGTGACAAGTAAATGTAAAAGTCGTATTATACATGTGCAATTGAGAAATGTCAATTTGGGCGTGATAGCTCGTGGAATGGGAGGATGTGTGAATTGGGCAAAAAGGCCAAAGAATGTGTGAATTGGGCAAATAAGCATGTGGATGTTGATTTGGGTGGAAAAGAAGCCGTGGATGTGGATTTGGGCGAAATGACCCATGGAATGTGAAAAAGTGGTTGAATGGGCACAAGGTTCTAAAAGACGCTAGGCGCTAGTCGGTCGGTGGGTTGGAGCCTAGCGCCTAGGCAGACTAGGCAGATTTAAGTAAACCTGTTATATTTCGTGTAAATAAGTGTCTGTTTATACTTAAAATATATATAATTACATCATAAATTACAAAATAGAATGACATATATATTACGAAGTATTGAAACATAATGAAAACACGAGGAACAAGCATATAATTTGTGTTCCTTTTAGTATTCAACAAGTTTTTACAATTTATTTAAAAAAATAATGCAAAATGAAAGTTATCTATTTTATATCTAAGTGAGTCGCAACCTAGGCGGGTGTCTAGGTGTGTCTGGGCAGGCTAGGCAGATGCTTGGGCAGTTTAGGTGGGCGCATCAACAGTTCTAGGCGCTCTTTCTAAATTTTCAAACACCTAGGCATTAATCGAGGCGGTGGGTAACCGCTTAGCGCCTAGGCGGGGATTTTTAGAACAGTGAATAGGCATAAAAACCCAGTGTTCCCAGGAGAAAAGCTCCATGTGTAGGCTGTGTGAATGGATTATCAATGATATGTATGGGAAGGTATAATTGCTGAGTATATTATGATTCTTTCTAGCCTACTTGTCACTGATTGGGATAAAAAGAAAAAAAAAGGGTGAAATCATTGTTTTGTCAATGATAATTGTGGCTAGAAATTTTTAAATCTTTTGGGCCAATGATAATTGTGGTTGAAAATTTTAGAATTTATTAAACTCATGATGATTTATCGAATAAAACTGTGGTTTTGGTTTGTTTGCCATAATTATGAGTGGTCATTTTTAGATTTGATATTGCGAATAAAACTGATGACGAGATATTGGCCAATAGAGTTGTAATATATTTAAATTTCTCTTCCTTGGTTGATGAAATTTGAATAGTACTCTGGATGTGCGAGTCAATCATTTATCCGATCTATGGTTGCACTTTGAAGCGATTTAAAAGAGAAACAATTGAAAGAAAGTTTTGGAAAAAAACAGAAAGAAAGAAAAAAGAGGAAAATGACAGATAGAAGAAGTCGGTCAGTTGGATATAATTGAGATATAGATTCAAGAATATAGTAAAGAAGAATCTTAAGATATGTAGATTAGGACAAAACAATTACAGATTCAAGAATATCATCCCCTTTTTTTATGTTTGAATAAACAAAAAGTTTGAATTGTTTGATATAATGGAGATACAGCAGGATGCCCTTAATTGGTTGATGCAACTACTTGTGCGGACCCCTACTTGTGATGAAAAATGATGTATTTTAATAAATCCCAGTGCTAATTCTGCTTTCATCATGTGGGGTAACTGATGCATGTTTAATTTCAAGCATTGGTTTCTCCATAATTGAGTTGTTTAGTTTGTTCTTGAATAGCTTTTGGAGCTCTCTAGCTAGATCATGCTCACGTGTGGGAAGCTCTTCTAGAAAGAGTTCAAGAACGTATATATATTTGGTTCCCATGCCTATTCATTAAACAACGGGAAAGAAAAGAAAAAAGAAGATAAGGTTATTAATTTTACTATGGGTAATTAAGTAAATTGCGGAAATGAAGGAAATCATAGAATGAAATTTTGATTTCATTCCATGGTAATGGAAATTGTAGATCTTTATTTTAATATAGTGGTGAGTAATGATGTTTGAAATTCCAATGATTTTGGTTGGAATTTTTGATATTTGATTTGTCAATTCTGAAGGTTTGGTTTGAAATTTTGATATTTACTTAGCCAACTGATGATTATGGCTTGAAATTTTGATATTTAATTGGTTGAAGATAGTTATGGTTGGAATTTATGATATTTGTTGTTATTATGCTAGTATTTATCTAGCCAATGGTAGATGGGGTTTGATGTTCTAGTATTTATTTAACCAACGAGAATTATGGCTTGATGTTTGATATTATTTTTGCCAATATGTGTGGCTAGGAATTTTGATATTTATTATGCCAATGAATGTAGGTGGGAATATGAGAATGTGGGTGAAAATCACTATTATTATTTGTTGGTTGCTTATTTTTGGAGCCTGAATAAAATTGTAAATTGAGATTATGATTTTATTCACCATTAAAGGAATGGTGGGAATAATTCAAATTCCTTTTCGTAACTTGATGGTTGAAACCTCGAGGATGAGATTTATTTTTTTGGGGGGGGGGGGGGGAGTAATGTAATACCCTGAAAATTTAAATATATGAATATGTAGAGGAAATTGAAAATAAATCGATTTATGGTTGTGAAAATAGAATGGGGAAATTTTTTAAAGTTTTTGTTTCTGGACATTATTATAATTTACATTGTGAAATCTATTGATAGGTAGAAATGACAAAAATGCTCCTAGGCGGATAAATTTTTTTTTATCCTCATATGTTTTGTCATGTTTCTTGACGTATTTGGATAGAGTTCGATCCTACGAGTGCGTAGGCGAAAACAGTTCATAAAACGGAGCTATAACGAAGAAGATATAAACGAACAAAGAAAAAGGTGAAATGGTCATTTGATCATTTTCTGGAGGGCTCTAGATCTTCTGGAGCAGGGAGTTGTGAAGCCACGTGGAGGGATATGGGAGAAGGGAATGGGCATATCCCAATCAGAAAACAAGGAAATGAGGGAAATGAGGGGGATGAGGGGGAGAAAGAACCAGGTTCTCTCTTTGACCTGCGTGACTAGACTTGAAATACCTAAACTCCGACGCCAATTCTGGCATTTTGCTGGCGAGTTGAACATCGCCACCCCTTCATTCGACTTAATAGCTCTCCCTCTTCTAATTCCAACCCAAAATCAAGGGAAATTAGCTTTGAAAATACGAGAACCAGCACGATGGGTGCGGCAGGTTCGTGGTGGTGATATACAAAAATCTAAATGTAACTCCGACCACCACCATCACCAATAGACTCCTCTCAACCTCAGGAACAAAGACCTAGTCATTGGTTGGGGCGACGGAGCACTGGAGGTACGGATCGAAGTCACCTATTTCTAGGGTTTCCGGCGGGTTTGTGTGAAATTAGGGCTTTTCTCAGCTGAATTAGACTTGGCCAAAGGTATACAAATTGTTCCCCTCACTGAGATCTACTTGCCTATAAAATTTGGTAATTTTTGGAAATAGTTGAATTTTCTGGCGAGTCGGGGCGGCCGACCGCCACCCACGACGGTGCGTGGCTAGTGGGCCGACGCTGCATTTTTCATGAAAATTTTGATATTCTAAATCCATTTTTGGTAACTATTTGATGTGATTCAATTGTGAAAGCTAATGTTGTTTATGACCAATACTAGAACATTTTTGGAAATGGCGAATAGAATGAATTGTGAACTATGAAAGGTTTGATCCCACTCAAGGGTACGTAGGCAGTCTAATAGTGTTAGATGCAACCTTAAATAATTTGAGAATAAATCTTTAGAATGAAAAATTGATCTATAAAAGAAAATGGTGACAAAGTGAGAATATAATAGTATGTTTGGTAAGAAAATTATAATTATGGATCATGGATGGAAACAAGGCATTTAATTAAAGAATCATGATAAATTATAGTTAAATAATCGACACAAATCTTTGCTTGAGAAATTGAGCTAAGTAAGGAACATGGTGAATAATTTGAGTTTTAACCTTATGTTTTGGTAGATAAATGTTGGTTATAAATCAATGTGTGGGATTAAGAAATTGAAGTAGAGAATCATAATTAATAGTAGTTAACTAAACAAGAGTTTAGTTTGGGCCTATCACAGATATTATTTTTCGAAATAAATATTTCGGAGTAAGGCGTTACAGCGTCGACCCGAACCCAGACTAAGAATTGGACCACAGTTCGCGTCCGAATTACAGCGCCAGGTGTAGAGCTTCTGAGGTCTGATCATGACTCTGGCGACGAAGTCCGAGTCTGTCATCCAGAACTACCGCCGCGATCCCAATGAGTTCAGGTCCAGGTTAAAGAAGGAGACAATAGTGATCCAGAATGTGGCTTTGAGTGCTGTCAAGGATCTTCCTGGTTCGCTCGAGGTCAGCGAGTCGATGGCTCAGGAGTCACTGGAGATGGTTGGGTAGACAATCGATAATATCAGAAGCACAATCTATAAATCGACGGCTGACACGGTGCTGTTGATGCAGCTGGGGTGCGACTGGGTGTTTATCGGGTTGAGCGTGTTCAAAAACGGTGACCCGGTGAAAAGGGTGAGGGTGATTGTGGAGGCGGTGACACACTATTGAGACCCGGGTGTACTAACGGAGGCGAGCTGAGTGTTAGGGAAGGCAATGGTAGGGTTGAATTTGAAGGATGAGAAGGTGGAAAGGTTTGCAAATCGGTCTAAGTGATGGAGTTAAGGGATTGTTTGGGTGGATTGGTGGGTTTAAGGGACTGTTTGGGTGGATTGTTGATGTGGTGTTCCTCATAGGTGTGGAGATAGAGGAAGAGAGGGCGGCGGTGGGGCGGTGAATGAAGGTTAGGGGACACGGAAGAACCAAAGAAGGGGTTGTTGGGGTGGGTCCCTCATTTAAAAAAATTATTAAATATTTTTTTTTTTTTAGTTTTTAATTAATTTTTTAATAGAGAGTGGGTCCCGCCTCAAGCCACGTCAGCAATTAACGGAAGAATTGACAGAGAAACCGACGGAAGGTATGACATTGCAACAAATTCATAAATAAGGTATGACATTGAATTTTTTTAAAGATGGGGTATGAAACTGTGGTCGACCCAATAGTTGAGGTAATTTTATATAATTTACCCTATAATATATTACATAACATAATCAATTCACTTGTGTTATAACACATAAATTACTTATTAACATTAATTTTAAAGTATAAATTTTGTAGTCCATCAGGTATTACAATACGTGAATTGAGTATATCAGTATAGTATGTGTACAATATTATACATGCACGTCGGTTGTTTTCCATTACAACTTAAAAAGAGAAGGGTCTAGTTGTTGAAGGATGCAATCTCACATTGGAAAATCAAGAGAAAATAACTTACATTTTATATTGAATGGTTAGTATTGAAATGAATAATGCAATCTTACATTATATACTCAACTTTATAACTTTTGACACTAACGACATTAACAAGAATTCCTACTTCATGCCTTTTTTATGATATTTTGGCAGCAACTATAATCTTTATTACAACAAGTCTAATTACATTGTATTAATATAAACTACAGAAATAAGATTCGAATTAAACAAGAGAAGGAGATGTTACTTTCCCACGCCTTTGACGCTTTTCTTTTCATGAACCTTTTAAAGCACCAATATTACTCTTTCCTGAAATCAAATTACCAACAAGGAAAATAAGTTACTTAAAATTTGCCACCATTAATAGTTATTGACAAAGTCATAACTATCACTAGCTCTACCACCATAATATCTTCTCCAACCATCTCTCTAACTCATTTACTTTCTTAAGACATTTGCTTGAGAACCAGTACGTACATATGTATTTAGCCATATTTACTCATCAAATATTATTCGAATAGTGATATGTATTTGCATTATTTGGTATGGTTCGCTGAAGAGGTTATGATCAGATCAGATCGATGCAGAGCAAAGCAAAGGGAAGGACAAAACAAAAAACAAAAAAACCAAAATTACAAACGAACAAGGAGTTCGCACCTGCATATCATACATAGTGTTAGGATTGAGGGACAATTATTTTGATAAAAAAAAAAAGGGGTATAAAAGCGTCTTGTCTAAGTTGGAGTTATGAAGCTTACCTTATTATGAAAAGGTAGTTTAATTTTACACTTATTTTTAGCGATTAGATTTTATAGCATCCAAGAGTCTTGATTAAGAGTGGTGAGAAGACTTTTAAACATTAAATTACGTAGATTTAAAAAAACAAAACTAGAAAGAATAAAAACTGGAAGAAAAAAGAAGAAAGAACCGTAAGAGTTCGAACTTCAAAGTAAGAGGGAGGGTAAGAGACCTCCATGTGTTATTATTATTAATCGAGAGATATGTTTTCCCTCTAGTTCAAATTGTTCTCACGCTGATCTTGCCTTTTATCCAATGAGGGAAAAAATCGTTTTTCACAACCTAATTTATCACTCAAAGGTACTAAGAATGAAGAATTTGAGTTTCAAGTTAGTTTTGTATACCAAACAAAATGATTCAAAAAATCGAGTGATAGTTTGATATGCTTTGTGTGCTTTTAATTTGTTTCAATCGAATCAAATCAACATGTGGTGAAGGTGTTGGGTTTTCTCTCCTTCTTTCACGTTTTTACCTATTTTCCTAGATTTCAATGTTTTTTTTCCTTTTAAGTTTTATTCTATTAGTTGATTCTTATTCATTTAACATAATTGTTTATTTCTTGGATTTCACATGATGGGTGGGTCATGTTGGCCCTACACGATGATAGTGGGTCCCTTTGGCCTCAGTGTTGGGTGGGTCCCTTTGACGCCACAGGATTGCTGATGTGTGGATCTTCCACGTATGATCCACTAATTAGGTCCCACGTGAAGGGGGCATGTTGAATATTTGACATTGGCTAGAGAAAGAAAAGAAGAACAAGAAGAAGAGTTTAAATTATCATAACCCCTATCCAACTAATGCCAAGGCCTTTTGTAATAAAACTCCACATATGTCGGACTGTGCAAGTAGTAATTTAACAAGTTGGGGACAAATTGGTGTTGTTGGAAGTAGATCTTTGGCCCATCTCTCTAATAATTTGACACATTATGCACGCACATACAAAATATGAACAAAGAACAAAAGCTTAACACACTGCAAACCAATTCAATCTGCACTTAGTTCTTCATCTCCGCAACATTCTTTAATCCTAACACTTTCTTCTAAGGTTGTCGCAGATTTTACTCTAAGCGTGTTCTTTTATTGCGGGTGGTAGGGGAAGTGCAGGTGGTGTGACTGGGTGGTTGGGGAAGGGGTGAAGGACATTAAGTGTCTTTGGGTTT
The DNA here is from genome assembly GCA_963580275.1 of Crataegus laevigata. Lineage (NCBI taxonomy): Eukaryota > Viridiplantae > Streptophyta > Magnoliopsida > Rosales > Rosaceae > Crataegus > Crataegus laevigata. Next base: position 2,955,618 of record OY756938.1, read on the forward strand.
GGAGAGGTAGGGGTGGATGTCGGAGGTGACTTTGGTTATGTTTCTTTTTCGTTTTTTTTTCTTTTCTAAACCCATTTTATACGTGAGATAAAACAGATTTTAAAGTAAAATTTATAAGTTGGGTTAGAAAGAGAAAATTTAGGTCCAAATAAAATCTTCATTGTTCGAATCCTCGCTTCTTATCTACACTTAGAATAAATTCATAGATAGCAAACCCACCAAATTAATTTTGCATGTTAACTCATAGTGGAAGTGGCAAGTGGTAGATTTCTCTAGTCTATTAAGAAATTATTTTTTGTTAGAATTTATTAGGTTTATTTAAGAAATTAATTAGAGATTTGATTTGATTTTGTAGTATGATATTTTTGGCATTTACGCATTAGGGTTTCTTAGGTTTATTGCCTTATAAATAGAGCTTGTAATTTAGTTTGAGAATCAAGTTAGTTACAATGTAGCATCTTGAGATTTTGTAGCCGTTTCAGCATTTTCGTTGTTTGATAAAATTCTTATTATTTTTTAGTCTTGTTTATCTCGCACTCTGATATTCAACTTTCTTCACCCCACTTTTCTCATTCCCTTATTAGGACATTCATGGGTTAATTGTCAAGTAACAAAGGTTCAAATGTCTCGTTAATTGTCAGCCGTTAATAGTTTTGACTAAGTCATAACTGTCACTAGCAGATGCGTCCCTTGTCTTATAGTCGTAGGGAATGCCTTGCGGAAATTTGTTGATATCTGTTACCTTATCCACAATCTCTGTTTCTCTGAACCTGTTCTTTCTATGGTTGTTGGTCAATCCTCTTCCATGGCTAGCTATTTGGATTGCTGGATCCTCGCTCCTTACCTATACTTGGAATAAATTAATAGATAGCAAACCCACCAAAATAGTTTTGCATGTTTAACTTATAGCGGAAGAGGTAAGTGGTACATTGCTCTAGTTATTAAGACATTCTTCGTTAATTCACTTACTCTTTTTTTTATTTATTTATTTAGTGTAGAATATCGTTTGTACTAAAAAAAACTTATAACAAAAGTGATTCATTAATAATTAAGTCATAAATGAGCATGGGTGAATTTTCAAGCATCAAAGGTTCAAATGTCTCGTGTACAAAAGAAAGCCTAAATATGGTTTGCAGTACTAGAATATATTACATAACATAATCAATTCACTTGTGTTATAACACATAAATTACTTATTAACATTATATTCTAAAGTATAAATTTTGTAGTCCGTCAGGTATTACAATACGTGCATTGAGTATATCAGTATAGTATGTGTACAATATTATACATGCACGTCGGTGAGTTTTCCATTACAACTTAAAAAGAGAAGAGGGTCTAGTTGTTGAAGGATGCGGAAAGTCAAGAGAAAATAACTTACATTTTATATTGAATGGTTAGTATTGAATAATGCAATCTTACATTATATACCCAACTTTTTAACTTTTGACGCCAATGACATTAACAAGATTTCGGACTTCACGCCTTTTTTTTAATGATATTTTGGCAGCAACTATACTCTTTATTACGACGAGTCTAATTATATTGTATTAATCTAAATTACGAAAATAAGATTCGAATTAAATAAGAGGAGAAGATGTTACTCTGTCATGCCTTTCACGCTTTTCATTTCATGAAATTTTTAAAACACTAATATTACTATTACTCTTTTTTGAAATCAAATTACCAAAAAGAAAAATAAGTTGCTTCAAATCGCGCACCATTAATAGTTATTGATTAAGTCATAACTGTCACTAGCTCTACCACCATAATATCTTCTCCAACCATCTCTCTTACTCATTTACTTTCTGAAGACATTTGCTTGAGAACCAGTACGTACATATGTACTTAGACATATTTACTCATAAAATATTATTCGAATAGTGATATGTACTTGCATTATTTGGTAGGGTCCGCTGAAGAGGTTATGATCAGATCGATGCATAGTAAAGCAAAGGGAAGGACAAAAAAAACCAAAATTACAAAATAACAAAGAGTTCGCACTTTGCATATAATGCATATCATACATAGGATTAGAATCAAGAGACAATCATTTTGATATATATAAATAAAAAAAAGGCATAAAAGCGCCAGGACCGGTCCTGAGATTTTGGAGGCCCTGTGTGAGACTCAAACGGAGGCCCTTGCATGGTCTAAAATTTTTATTGCTATATTTTCTTTTATATTTATATTTTTTATTGTGTGTAAATTGATATAATGCAAAAGAAAATAAATAAATAAAAATGAAGCATGTGATAGTTATGTACCTATCTGCATTCTCTATGTTTTTTTTGTTAGAATCTCTATACTTTTCAAATACAAAAATCATGGTGATATGACTATGTACCTATCATATCACCATACAAATACCATAATCAAAATCATTCATGCTCTTCTTATCATCTAGAGTTCATCTCAAGAAAAGTTTATGTGTTAAACGAATCATTGGTTATGATATTAGTAGCATCTTATAATGAAACTTTTTCATTGCATTTTTTTGTCACGCCCTAAAGTGGGGATGATTCTCACTCCCCCTCTCCCGTTGATTGCCAATAGATTAGTTAAAATTTTGAGATTCGTGTCTTAAACAAGTGAACTAACTTAATCTACCAATATAGGTGTAGTTGTACTATAATTTTCTTTTTGATATGGATGACTCAATAGTCTTCAAATAGAATGAAAAATAGATGACTTTTAAACGGTGACCAAAAGAATAAAAATAGTGTAGCTCAAAAATCCCAAAGTAGTTAGTAGTTACCCTGCACATGCCCTATATGAAAGAAACATGGCTAAAAAAAATATATGAGAAAGTAAGGAGTCGAACTCGTGCACTACTGCATGAAGGTACCAGCGATTGACAACCATGCTAGGTAAACATCCGTGAATTATTTCCCAGCTTTCTTTTTATATAGAATATTAAGAAGGATTTTAGAATTTGGGGACCCCATAAAATCGTGGCCCTGTGCGGTCGCACTCCTCGCACCCCCTCAAAGTCAGCCCTGAAAAGCGCCTTGTCTAGGTTGGAGCTATGAAGCTTACCTTATTATGGAAAGGTAGTTTACTTTCACACTTATTTTTAGAGTGCTGATATACCCACCCCAATGTTTTATCTTCTCACCCGGCTTATCTTCTTACCCACCATAAAAGGTAAAAAAAAAAAACCCATATTACTTTCCTACCCACGGTTATTCCCAAAGCACCCTTACATTAGTAGAAAAAATAGCTTGCGCGACGATATTTTGCACAACAAACAATAATTCGTCAGACAAGACGCACTTGCGCAATGGAACACAAAATTTGTCACGCAAAATAGAAAGGATAGTAAACAAAAAACAAAAAAACCTTGCACGACGAAAATATTTGTCACGCAAGAATACTTAACGCAACGAATAATATTTGTCGTCGCTTAAAGTCAGTAAGAAAACGTGTGGTAATTTTATTTGGTGCAAAATACTTACATGACGAAAATGTGGCTTTTGTGCGACCAATGGTTCGTCGCGCAAGTTCCAGTTAATTTTGACCATTTAATGCATGTGAATCAAGTGAATCAAAGAGGAATCAACACCACATTTAATGCAGATGTTTGCGCGACAAAGCCTTTGTCGTGCAAAGATCCTAATTTTGCTATAAATTGGCTCTTCTGCTGTCCTTATTCTTCACAATTCTGTTTTTTCTTATTCTTCACAATTGTGTTCGTGCAAGGATGGCAGATAAAAACAACGGTGAGAGTGTGCGCAACGCCAACCCACATGATTTGAGGGAGCATTTTGAGTTTGCTCATGCGATTACTGTAGCTATGGGAAATAATTGTCCCACTGCTGAGTGGCGTTCTTGAAAAAATGTGCACGTGAGTGCGAAGAAGGCTGTGATGAATGAACTATTAGTAAGTATATTGTTGATGGATTAATAATTAAGTTTGTGAAATTTTTAGTTATATGTTGGAATTAATTATTTACATATATGTGTAATAGTGTAAGTATGTTTTTGATGATTAAGCGAAAGAACAATTGATGAAGTTGCTAGAGGATGCGTTGGAGGGAGGTTACAATCGGTGGCATTATGAAATTTAAGGTTTTTTTTTTAATAATTTATGTATTTGGACTTAATTAGGTTTCAATTCCTATCGGGTTTTTTTTATATTGAGACCTAATGTTAGCACCATAGCTATCCTCGGTTTATATGTATTTTTAATCTTCAATGAATATCGTACTTATGCTGAAAATAATTGTATGGATTAAGGCATTAATTATTTGTAGAATAAATATTTAAGGTATTAACTATTTATAGAATAACATTTCAAGTATTAATTATTTATAGAATAAATATTTATAGTATTAATTAATTTTAGAATAAATATTTAAGGTATTAAATAGTTTGTGAATATTTGTTTGTAATTATAAAGTTTACGTAAACACATAAATTGTATGTTACAATCATTCATGTATATTACATAAGTTTACGTAAGACGTCTTTGTGCGATGAATACAATATGTTTGTCGCACAAAGGACGGTCAGACTGTGTTCAAACCTTCCCATTTATTGCGCATTTATAACAAGATTTGCTCGATAAACATAAGATTTGCACGACGAAGTTTTAAAAAAAATGTTTCGAAAAGAATGGCCGATTCTAGAGAAGGTTCTAGCAAAAAAAAAAAAAAAAACTTGTAGTGCGATTAGAGAGGTATCGACGGAAGCAAGTGCTGTACTTTGGAGGCAAAAGTATGGCTGAGGCATACGCAAAATTTGTGTATGACATTAGAAATTTGGTGCGGAGGGATTGTTCTGCCGAGTTTGAGTCTTGGAAAAAGGTCCCTGAGGAGTTGAAGAAGTCCATGCTGAGGGAGTTATTGGTAATTTTGTAGTAAATAATGAACAATTATTTTTGTTAAAACGTAATATTTTTTGTTATTGGCATTAATGTAGGTTCATTAGGATATTGATGAAACCGATGAGAAGCAACAGATTTATGTGGATGGGCTTTTCAAGCACCGGTTCCGGCAATGGAAGTTTGATGTGTTGCGAGCGATAGATGATTGAAGTTTAGGAGGGGTTTTTTTTTAAAATTTTTTTATAAATAAGATTTTGTGGACTTAAATTAAATTTATGTTATGTTGATTAGTATTGATATTTAAATTAATTATAGTTTTTATTTGGGATAGTAAATTAGTTTTGTTACTTAATTTAATGTTTAATTAGGTTTGAGTTTTTGAATTTATAATAAAATAAAATTTTATAATACATACAAATAAAACAAAATTAAAAAAATTAAAAAAATGGTAAATTGTAAAGGAAATAAAATAAAATAAAAAAATGGTAAACTTGCGCGATGAAAATATTGTTCATCGCGCAATTTGTTGAAAAGAATAAATTGTAAAGTAAAGGAAATAAAATAAAAAAATGGTAAACTTATGCAACTAACTATTCTTTTTTGTCGCACAAATGATATTTGCACGACGAAGAGCTTGTTTGTCGCTCAAAATCATTCGTCCAAAAGTGAACTTTTTAATCTGGATTTAGCCATGTGTAGAGGCAAACTACAAAAAGAAATTGCAGATTATGCCTCTGCACTCATCCCTTCGATTTTGCGTAATCCAGTATCCGTCATTTTCATTTTCTCTCAATTTCATCATCTTATACTCCCCAATCTTCTTCTCTAGGTTGATCGAGCTATCTCGGTGTGTCTGGTAAGCGTTTTTTGTCGTTAGTGTAAAAGTATTAATGTAAATTCATACTAACGCCGTTAATTTCATTGTCTATAGGGATATTATGTGTGATTAGCGATTGGTGGAGAACGATTGATAAGGTATTTTCTTCGTTTTATTTTTTAAAATTATAAAATTAATTAAATTATGTTGAACTTAGTTTGTTATATTTATATTGTGTTGTGAAATTATATTTATATTATGTTGTTAAATTTGTATGTGACGTATAACTATGTTTGTGATGTACGGAGTTAATTGAAATTAACTTCGTACACGTTTTTTTATTTTTAGTAAAACTTAGTTTCCCGTTCGAGGATTAGTTAGATATCACGCATGGATGCGAAAGCATGACTGCGGTCCAATTAATTCTTGAATTCTCCCATTATTTGGGCAATTTGGGAATGCACAGTTATGACACATAGTTTATGGTTGAAGGATTAGGTTTCGGTTGTGGCGATTCTGGTGTTATCTCTATACATTCTTTGGGTGGTACATAGGTATTTTATATCTATATCTACGTCGTGCACCTGAAGAACTGTATCTAGATGCTACCGAAATTTATCCACGTTGAAATCTAATCTGATGTAGCCGTAAATTACGTAACATGACTAGGCATTCCCCGAATGGGATAGGGCCCTTATCGGAGGCATAAGGTGACATTATCATTTTGTATGAAGTTGTTGTGATTGTGGTTCCAAGAATTATGGACAAAAGGTGGATACAGAACCTGAATAGATACGCAGATGAATACTTGGATAGAATCGAGGATTTTATTGACTTTGCACGTACACACAACTTGGGTACAACTACCATCTGGTGTCCTTGTAGGAGGTGTAACAACACATTAAAGAAGACAATTGAAAATGTTCAATTTCATTTAGTAAGGAATGGAATGATTGAGACATATAATACTTAGAACCATCATGGGGAACAATTAGACAATGCTTCGTCTTCAAACGCCGCAAGAGTGGACAATGTTGAACCTATTGGGATCCTAATGAACAAGTCATGGATATTATAAATGATGCTTTTCCATTTGCATCGAAAAACACCGATCAAGAAGGGAAAGATGATGTGCCTACACCAATAGACAGTGCAGAGTTCGAACAATATGAAAAACTATTGCCAACCAAGAGTTATACCCAGGGCGCTAGAGTTTTCCCGTTCTCACGGCCATTGTGAAACTAATGCACGAAAAAATAAAGTATCGTATGTCGAACCAGTGTTTCGATTACTTTTTGGGGGTTTTCAAGAGACTGCTTCCGACAGACAATTGTTTGCCGAAAGACCATAGACACGCACAAAAGGTGTTGAATGGTCTTGGATTGGGTTATGAAAAAAATTCATGCTTGCAAAAACAATTGTATTTTATTCTACAAAGAGTATAAAACATTGGATAAATGCCTTGTATGCAATGAGTCGAGGTTCAAAATGACATCTCAGAATAGAACGACTAATATCCCACAAAAAGTCATGAGTCATCTGCCCTTGAAACCTAGGTTGCAGCTATTGTATATGTCGACGCATACTATCACAGACATGAGATGGCATAAGGAAAAACGAGTAGACGATGACGTGATACGGCATCCTGTAGATGGGGAGGCATGGAAATAGTTCAATCAAACGTTCCCCGAGTTTGTTGCTAATCCCCAGAATGTTAGATTGAGACTTGCCACTAATGAATTCAATTCGTTTGGGGTTCTAAACCAACATTACAGCACTTGGCCAATTTTCGTATTCTTATATAATTTGAAGCCTTGAAAATGCATGAAAAAAGAATACATGATGATGACTCTTTGATAACTGAGGATCCTGGCAGGTCAATCGATGTTTACTTAAGGCCGTCGGTTGATGAGCTAAAAGATTTATGGACAAACGGTATGTGCACATACGATAAGTCCATTAGGAAGATTTTCACTTTGTGGGCAGCAGTTATGTGGACTGTGAATGATTTCCCACATATGCAATGGTTTGTGGGTGGAACACTAACAGTTATATGGTATGCCCTGTATGGAAAGATGATGTAACATCTGGTTGGCATGCTAGAAAAGTTTGTTACCTTGGTCATCGGAGATGGTTGCCATGGGATCACGAGTGTCGAGAAAAGAATAAAGAGTTTGACGGGAAAACAAAGCATCGCCTCAAACCTAGAGAGTGGTTCGGTGATCAAATTTTGGAACAGCTTAACCGTTTGGATTTTGCTCTGTTCGGGAAAATAGTGGGTCGGACCATATCTTCTACACATATGAACTGGACACATAAGCCTATATTTTTTGAGCTCCCATATTAGTCGAAACTAAAATTGAGGCATAACCTCAACGTTATGCATATTGAGAAAAATGTCTTTAGCACATTGATGGCACGATTCTAGATATCGAGGGCCAGACAAAGGACACGATTAAAGCTCGTCTTGATTTGAAAGGAATTGGTATACATAGGGGTGTATGGATGAATAAGGACAGTGATAAAGTTAGAAGGGATCTTGCGTTTTTTTTTTCATGAAACCGAATGACAAAAAAGAGTTTTTAAAGTTTGTATCGTCTGTAAAGTTTCCTGATAAGTATGCTTCTAATATCGCACGTTGGGTGAATGTTGGCGGGGGTAAATTTGCTGGACTAAAAAACCATAACTGCCATGTGTTTATGAAGCGCCTACTTCCTGTGGGTATTCGACACTTATTGCCGAAAGATGTAGTGAAGTCAATCATGTTGTTGTCCAGATTTTTTTCCCAACTAACGGCAAGAACGTTGCAAAAAACATACATTAATCAGTTGCGCCATGACATTGTCCAAGCCTTATGTAAGTTTGAGATGATATTCCCTCTAGCTTTCTTCACAAGTATGATCCACGTGATGGTTCACTTGCCCGAATAGGCATTGCTTACTGGTCTTGTCAACTATCGCTGGATGTATCCAACAGAAAGGTATATAATCCTCATCATTTGTTTATGCATCATTAGCCCATGCTTGCTAATTTGTATCGTATCGTTTTATTTTGGCAGGCTTCTCGGGCAGCTAAAAAAAGTGTACGTAACAAGGCGAAGCCCGAATGATCAATTATAGAAGCTTGGGTTCAGTATGAGTCGCTTACTTTCTGTGGAATGTATTTGAAGGATATGGAGATGGCTTTCAATCGTCCTCAGTGCAATAATGACAGGGGTGTGAGAAAGGAGAAACTCCCTGTTTTTGCCCAAAGTGCATAACTCTTTGGAGATCTTGTACGAAGAGAGTCGTTTTCCAAAAATGGCATGGAGGTAACACATTGGTTTGTACTGAACAATTGTGAAGAGATAATGGCATACTTAGATGAGCATGAAGAGATTATGAACATCCATCATATTTGTATGCCAAGAAACACCGAGAATTGTTTCCACAGTGGTTTGTCGAATATGTAAGTTATAAGTGTTTTGTATTTGACATATATATTGTAGTATTTAATTTTCTCAAACTAACATGTGAATGTTTTTGTATAATATTAGGTGAATAAATTGAAAGCATAGAATTCCCCCACTTACAATGAAGAGTTATATAACTTGGCGTTCAACCTCATTCGCGCTGAATTGTTCTCGGGTTGCCATGTTAACGACGTCAAGTTTTTCGGGATTGCACGAGATGACAAGTTGGGTACGCAAAATAGCAGTGTCCATGTCCCAGGTGGAGGCGAAGTACGAACATTGATTTATATGGCAAACTAACAAGTGTCGTGCAATTGCTTTACAAAGACCGATACCAAGTGATCATGTTTAAGTGTCGATGGTTTAATACAAACCCAAATAGGCAAGGAAGTGTTAAAATCGACCATGGCTTACTATCTGTGAACATTAACAGAACTTGGTATGATGACAACCCTTACATTTTGGCAAATATAGCAAAACAGATTGTGTATCTAGATGACCCTAAAGCCAGGAAAGGTTGGAAAGTTGTTTAGAAGATGGATCAGAGGAACGTGTATGCTATACCAGAACAAGACCCAACTGACTATGACGTCGACAATGTCGCTGGCCAACGTTTAGAATCTTCAATGGAAAATGATGCGGAAACACTTCGAGATACAAATCTTATACAATAACCGTTTCATATACGATGAATGTCTTCAATCGAAATATCGATTCAATCAATTACAATTAACCTTGGTGATCTTCTGCGATACGGTGTTGCAGTGGGCCTGAATGACGACGGTGACGTAGTTATGAAAGATGAGGATTGGGAGACCGAAAATGATGATAGCGACGATATCAAAGGTTATTATAGTTCAGAAGATGAATAATGCAATTTATTTGCAACTTGCCATATAAAACATAGTAAATGAATTTTTTGTAATTTAATTATCTTATGTCATAAATAATGGGTTATTGTATTAATAATACCCCACAAATTGTTGAATAAACCTCACATACTTAATACACCCCACATTTCTTTTTCAATTAAAAATTATTTTAATACACCCCACATACTTCCCCATGATACCCTCACACCCCACATTCTCAATATACACCTTACATTTTCTACATGCATTGTGCTTTTTCGTTGATAACTGTTGAAAAGTTTTGTCCTGTTACTTGATCTCTGAATGTTTGTTTTTTGTGATTTTTTTGCTGATGCGATCTCGAAGCATATACAAACAAGTTTGACGGTTGGATCATTGAAATTAGTTTCGTAGGATGTGTACCCCATCAAAACAATAGATTCACTAACACTTAAGAGTTTATTTATACTTTCATTATGTATAACATAAGATTTTGTGGTATCCACTAGTGTAAATATTTTAAATTGAAAATCGAATTCATTCATTGTATTCATATAGGGTCAAGGTGTGACAACACGTCCCATATTTTAAGTTTTATCAATTTTAAAATAGTGATTACAAAAATACCCTTAGAGGCGAGGATGTTTAACTGTTGTTGACCATTCGAAGTCACAATTAATTGAATAGATTGTATAGGCGAAAGCCGTTTGCGAATCCGAATTATAACGGTATAGTTACGGACATTTGAAGTTGTTTTATTAAATTTTAGATTATAAATTAATTAAACTCCCACCTTGTGGGAAAAAGGCCAATCAGAAATTGAGAGAGGGTGGACAAATCAGAAATTGGGAGAGAAGTAGCCAATCAGCCAAGGAGGAAACAAGGAAAAAAAAAGAGGGAAAGCTCCCAGCTTTCCTAATGACCCACACCCATCGCAACAACCCATTTTTCAAGGCTGATTCCGGCCAACTCTGGTGGAGTTTTTCGACCCCACCACAACCATCTTGAAGCTCTCATTCCCCTCTACAAAACTCACCCAAGAATCACCTTGATTAACTATGATATGTGGCAGTTTGAGGCCCCAAAAGTTGACAAAAATCAACTGTCCTCCGGCCACTATTTTCAAATTTTCGGCGAATCGGCAAAGCGATGGCTGATGCTACCACTTGGACTTTGTAGCCATCATCTCAGGAGAAAATCCAGACCAGCCTTGACCCCGTTGGACCACTGTAGACGACGAATCAACACCGGGAAGCTTTAGGCACCCGCTGGCTTCATTGGCAAAATTGACCATCTTCCGTCCGCTTTTGGCAAAATTGACCTTCTTCTCTTTGAGATCTTCATTTATGTGAAATTTAAAAAAAAATTAAAAATAGTGGAATTTTCCAGCGAACCGTGGCGGCGCATGGGCCGAGACTCCACTGACCATCTTAGGATAATTTTGAAGCCCCAATTCCATATTTGACATTCGTTTAGTGAAATTACGGCGTTTTAATGTAGTTTCGTAGTTAACCACCTAGTTGGCCGCCACCGGATCCTTACATGAATTGATGATCCGCCCGTTGGATCGTCACCAAACCTTAATACTTTATGGTACGTAATATTTAAGGATCATAGGAACTTATGGATTGGGAATCTGAATACGGATCTTTCTGAATTAGATTTGTAAGTTCGTAAATTAAAACGTCAACCATCACTTTGTTTTGGCAATTGATGGAGATCCGACCGTTGGATCATTCCAAAACTTTAATATGTTATTCTACAAGTATAATGTGTATTTTTTAAAGTTACCAATCAAAAATTCGTGGTGTGGATCTTCTGAATTGAGTTATGTAGGGTTAAGGACCCTAACGTCGATTTTTGACCGACGGTTGACTTTTGGTCAATGGGTCTCAAATCATTCTAGAACGTCCTTGGGGATGTGTTTTATGTAAGTTACGTGTACTATTGATAAGGATTCTGAGATATGGTTTGATAACTGTTCTAGGCGCCGATTGTTCGTGACGCCTCAATGTTTATGCTAGGGAGTTGTAACGCAGATTCCATGTCCTGAATGAATTATATTTTTAGTATTTCATTATTATTGTTATGCATTATATGGAATGATGTTGCGGAGGCTCAGGTAAGCTTCAGGTGAGTTAGTATGTGAATGGTTGGTTACATTACATTGTTATGCACAAATGCACTTAGAGCTCATTATCCTGCACCCCGGTGCTAATGCTCTCGCTCGAGGCCAGAGGACAGCCTTCATGTGATCGTTCACCTCCCACACCGCACGCTCACTTTGGATCCAAGTCTGGTGCCAGCCTGTCGTACAGACCACAATAGGTGGTTCCGACTCGTAGGTGACACGCGATTCATCGCACAGCCTTCAAGTGATCATAGCACTTAAGCGTATTTATTTACACCCAACCTGTCGTACAAACCACATTAGGTGGTTCTGACTTTTGTGCAAGCATAGGTTGATGAGCTATATGTTCAGCCATACAGGTCACGTTAGGTGACTCTGGCTGGCATATTGTTTTACCTTGTTTTCACACCTGGCTTACATATTCAAGTATTGAAACGTTATGACATGGCATACTTAGTTTTCACTATCTTTATGCATTGTTTTACGTATATACGTAGTATTATTTTCTGGAAACTATACGAGTTTTTATAGCGAAGGGTTATAACGTTTTCAAAAGGTTTTTATTAACACTTTATTTTCAAGCCCACTCACCCTTATTTTTCGCCCCTCCAGGTTTTAGCTACTGGATGTTCATATCGACGAGGATTCTTGGCGAATCTCAACATAGGTGGCTACCTCTGAGGGTATAATCGTTATCCACTCTACTGTACTTATGCTCTAACGACAAGTATGAAGTGGGTTCATTCCCACTCACTCGTGCACTCTGGTATTTAGGCACCTTTAGGTTTAAATTTATTCACATTTTTCACATCACTACACTTATTGGCTTCGTCACCTTCCAAGTGTCGGCCAGCACAGCTCGATTCGGAGTCCTAGTGGACATTCCGGGTCGAGGCGTGTCACATGGAGTGTAGCTATAAAAAATCATCAAAATCAGAGTTAAAATAACCGTTAAATCGTGGTTTTTCATTTTATAACCGTCGAAAAGTTTTGTCTTGTTACTTGATCTCTAAATGTTTTTTTTTTGCGATTTTTTGCTGATGCAATCTCGAAGCATATACGAACAAGTTTGACGGTTGGATCGTTCAAATTAGTTTCGTATGATGTGTATCCCATCAGGTTCAATGGTGTGTGTATATATGTGTGTGTGTATATATATATATATATATATATTAATAGATTTAAATTTAATATATATATAATTAAAAAAACCTAATATAACAATTTTCATCGCACAAAGTCTTTCTTCATGATCTTTGTGCGACAGATTCTGCACGACGAAGTTTCTGTCGCGCTGAAGTTTGTGCAATGGAAATGTACTTTGGGCGACCAACTTTTGTTCGTCGCACAAATAGTAAAACGTACCAGTGTCACCCCCAACACCCTACTCATTGGCCTCCTATTCCAATCATTACTGGACACTTAAAGCCCAGATCCTATCACATCAATGTCTTATCTTCTCACCCACCTTATATTCTCACCCACCATAAAAAGTAAAAAAAAACCCATATTATTTTCCTACCCACGGTTATTCCCAAAGCACCCTTATTCCCAACACCCTGCTCATTGGCCTCATATTCCAATCATTACTGGCTGCTTAAAGCCCAGATCCTATCATATCAATGCTTGATTTCCTTCTCTTGTAACATGTTCTTCATTCTATTTTCAATTATTTGAATAATATTTTCAAATATGATGGAAGCGTTGGCTTTCATTGCTGCATTCATCGGTATAAATAATTAGGTTGAGTTGCAAGAGTTGTACTGGGATACTGAGTTCCCATCTACATTGAATACACAAGATTACAATTATCACATCCTTTGACAGATTACAATATACTTCTAATCAACATGGGACTCTTGTTTAACAATTTTGAAACAAAATAAAAAGGAAATTGTCGAGCTCGTCAGTCACTTGATACAATCATACGCATACTATGCACTTCCATTGCAATTTGCATGCTCTGGCTGTGCCTAGCTAGCGGGTTTGGCAGTGGCAAGCTGGCAACGGCAGTGGCATCTCAATTCGCAATAATCGCCTTCCCTCTAAATGCCTTTCTCCTTCCTCTCTCTCCTCGCCGTTCACCGACACAAGGTAACAAAATCATGACCCTCACTTGTGTCACCTGTCCACGAGATCCAGTCCGTCTCATAACCTTGATCACAATAGCATGCTTAATCGTGTTGTCCATTCTGGAGGTTGAAGTTTCAGAAAAGACTGAGAGGGCTCGGAGGAGACTATAAAACAGTGATGCAAGGGGTGTGCTAAATCGCTAGGACAAGGGACCGGCGTTTTCTTTTTTACTGCCCTTATATGTCATTTTATGAGAGGATAAATTAGTCATTAAAAATTAATAAAAATTGGGGTGAAAAGATAAGACATTGAGGTGGGTGTAGTAGCACTCTATTTTTAGCGATTAGATTTTATAGCATCTAAGAGTCTTGATTAAGAGTGACGTGAAGACTTTTGAACATTAAATGACGTAGATTTATAATATATATATATAAACAAAACTAGAAAGAATAAAAAGGGGAAGAAAAAAAGAAGAAGAAAGAACCGTAAGAGTTCGAACTTCAAAGTAAGAGGGAGGGTTAGAGACCTCCATGTGTTATTACTATTAATCGAGAGATATGGTTTCCCTCTAGTTCAACATACACATACACGCCACTCCTCCCCAAAACCTTGTTCAAGGATCTCAACTCTCTCTCTCCTCTCTTTCCTTGTTTTGGTCTCGTTCACTACTGTATTCGAGCACCACCGTGACCACCACTATCACCACCGTCACAGCTACTACTCGACAGACAGCCGAGGGCGGAAACATGGACCTCAATATGAACCTTAACATCTCAAGTACCTTCCAGTATTGGCTGGTGAAGCACCCAGTCATCCTCCACTTCTCATGGATCCCTGGAGAAACGCCGGCCTCCACCCCGCTTTTCCTCACTCTCACCATCATTTCCTACCTTGCCCTCACTTTTCTCCTCTCTCACCTCCCTCTCCCGCTCATCAAACCCTGCCGCCTCAAACCCATCACTGCCTTCCACAACCTCAATCTCCTCCTCCTCTCCCTCGTCATGGCCGTCGGTTCCTTGGTCTCCATCTTCTCCTACGCGCCCTACCCTTTCTGGATTATCTGTTTGCCGCCCAAAACCCCGCCAACTGGTCCCCTCTTCTTCTGGGCGTACATCTTCTACCTCTCCAAAATCTACGAGTTCGTGGATACGTGCCTGATCATCCTCAGCGGGAGCTTTCAGCGTCTGACATTCCTCCATGTCTACCACCACACGATGGTGCTGGTCATGTGCTACATTTGGCTCCACACGTCGCAGTCTCTGTTCCCGGCGGTGATAGTAGCAAATGGGACGGTTCACGTGGTGATGTATACCTACTACTTGTTGGCTACGATCGGGGCCAGGCCAAAGTGGAAGAGGAGGGTGACGGAGTTTCAGATATTTCAGTTCATGTCAAGCTTTGTTGGGTTGGTTTGGATGCTCATCTACCATTTCAATCGCTCTGCTGGTTGCTCTGGGATATGGGGTTGGTGCTTCAACATTTTTTTCTATGTTTCCCTTTTGGCTTTGTTCATGGACTTTCATCACAAGAGTTATGGCAGCTCTCACAAGAGTTATGGCAGCTCCAAGAAAGATTTGTGATCATGATGATGATGGTGTGGATCTCCCAATCTACGGTAGATTATGATCTTTATTTGATCCATCAGGACTCAAGAGAGATTAATGCCCTCGATTTTATCCCTTTTATGGCTTTAAGCAATTGATTTCTATTAATGCAGTAAAGTTGCATCAATTGCTTCCTGTTTCTCATATTTGAGTAATTTTTAATTAACAGAAAGTCGTTGGATCCCACATGTTTTCCACCTCCGTTTTTTTTTTAAATATGTTTAGTGCATGATTATTGTTTCAATTATTAACAATAATCCCACAGGCTAGTTTGGATTTTCGGTGTTCTTTTTTTTCAAAACTGCTTACTTCTTGTAAATATAAATAGTTGTGGAAAAAATATGTAAGTGTTGTGCTAAAAGTGTTTCTAGCAAAAAGAAGATTGGGGTTGGATTGTTAATATAAAAGTTTTCGTTAATTGGTATTGGTCACTTGTCTTCAATGAAAAAAAAAAATCGTTTTTTAGAAGCATGTATAGAGCTGCTCACACTTAATATTACAATGTAATTATATTTCTTTACTTGTAAGTGAAAGGTTTTATGTTTAATACTAACAAGCCCATGAAGTTACAAGTGTTGGCAGCTGCCCACACTTAGATGAAGAAATTATGCTTTTAAGTTTTAACTACCAATTTATAGAAACAAAATACCCGAAACTGTTGTTTGTTAACATATCCAGCCCCCACAAATACTTATGTGTGGCTCATTATATGACGAAGGAACTTACCATTTAGCCCAAACCTTACTGTTGATTTGATACCCATTAAGCAGGGAAAATTATATTTCAAAACACTAGATAGGGGTTATAACAATATTGTAATCTCTCAATAACATTCAAACTTTGGAGAAATTTTTTATTATGACAGGAACATGAGTGGTACATTCGTGTTTTTATATAAGTGGTGGGAAATTATATTTTTTAAGTTATTAACTTTTTAGCACACATATTCTACTATTGTTATAGTGACACGTAATGTACTATCATGTGAGTCGTACTAAAAAATCTCTCCAAATGCTAGAATTTTATACCTATGTATAACTTCAATTTTTTAACGCCCCACCTAAACAATCCACCATTGATGTTCAAATTTCATGAATGACAAAGTCGATATGAATAGCAAATATGCCATTGATCATTCATCCAAAAAAATTCATTCGAATCATAAATCATTATTTAGTCTTCTAAATGTATCAGATAATTCATCATGAATGTGTTATTTGGCATTCATATGATTTTTTCCCTACCAAAAGATAAAATAATAAAAAAATCATTTAGACAAGAAATTATTTAATCATCCAACGTACAAGTTAAATGTTAAAGTTGCCTCCATATACATTGGACATAAGATAACTTGCACCACAACTTTTAGGGTCAAGTATGACATATACGTATCAACATGTACAATTATCTAATTCACATTTTCTACATTGTATCAGTCGTCTAGGGTTGTTTTATTAATCTTCTAAACCAAGTCGCCACTTTCTTGAAGCTAAACCCACTTCAACTCTCTCGTATGGACTACCCAGATGCGTCCCTTGTCTTATAGTCGTAGGGAATGCCTTGCGGAAATTTGTTGATAGCTGTTACCTAGTCCACAATCTCTGATTCTCTGAACCTATTCTTTCTATGGTTGTTGGTCAATCCTCTTCCATGGCTAGCTATTTGGATTGTTGGATCCTGGCTCCTTACCTACACTTGGAATAAATTAATAGATAGCAAACCCACCAAATTAATTTTGCATGTTAACTTATAGCGGAAGCGGTAAGTGGTACATTGCTCTGGTTACTAGGACATTCTTCGTCAATTCACTTACTCTGGTTTTTTTTTTTTTTTTTTTTTTTTTTGGTGTGTAGTTTAGTGTAGAATATCATTTATACTAAAAAAAACTCATAGCAAAAGTGATTCATTAATAATTAAATCATAAATGAGCATGGGTGAATTTTCAAGCATCAAAGGTTCAAATGTCTCGTGTACAAAAGAAAACCCTAAATATGGTTTGCAGTACTAGACTATATTACATAACATAATCAATTCACTTGTGTTATAACACATAAATTACTTATTAACATTATATTCCAAAGTATAAGTTTTGTAGTCCACCAGGTATTACATTACGTGCAATATTGAGTATATCAGTATAGTATGTGTATGCACGTTGGTGAGTTTTCATTATAACTTAAAAAGAGAAGGGTCTAGTTGTTGAAGGATGCAATCTCACATTGGAAAATCGAAAGAAAATAACTTACATTTTATATTGAATGGTTAGTATTGAAATGAAAAATGCAATCTTACATTATATACTCAACTTTATAACTTTCGACATTAACAAGAATTCCTACTTCACGCCTTTTTTATGATATTTTTTACAACTACTATACTTTTTATTGCGACAAGTCTAATTACATTGTATTAATCTAAACTACAGAAATAAGATTCGAGTTAAACAAGAGAAGGAGATGTTACTCTCCCACACCTTTCACGCTTTTCTTTACATGAAATTTTTGAAGCACCAATATTACTCTTTCCTGAAATCAAATTACCCAAAAAGAGAAATAAGTTACTTCAAATCGTATACTATTAATAGTTATTGACTAAGTCATAACTGTCACTAGCTCTACCACCATAATATCTTCTCCAACCTTCTCTCTAACTCATTTACTTTCTCAAGACATTTGCTTGAGAACCAGTTCGTTTCGTACATATGTATTTAGACATATTTACTCATCAAATATTATTCGAATAGTGATATGTACTTCCATTATTTGGTACGGTTAGCTGAAGAGGTTATGATCAGATCGATGCATAGTAAAGCAAAGGGAAGGACAAAAAAAAACCAAAATTACAAACGAACAAAGAGTTAGCACTTTGCATATAATGCATATTAGGATTGAGGGACAACTATTTTGATAAATATAAAAAATAAATAAATAAACAGGGTATAAAAGCACCTTGTTTAGGTTAGAGCTATGAAGCTTACCTTATTATAAAAGGATAGTTTAATTTTACACTTATTTTTAGTGATTAGATTTTATAGCATCCAAGAGTCTTGATTAAGAGTGATGTGAAGACTTTTGAACATTAATTAACGTAGATTTATAATTAATATATATAAAATAAAAACAGAAAGCTAGAAAGAATAAAAAGAAGAAGAAAGAACCGTAAGAGTTCGAAAATTGTTTTTCACAACCTAATTTATCACTCAAAATACCAAGAATGAAGAATTTGGTTTTCAAGTTAGTTTTGTTTACCAAACAAAATGATTCAAAAGATTGAGTGATAGTTTGATATGCTTTGTGTGCTTCTAATTTTGTTTCAATCGAATCAAATCAACATGTGGTGAAGACGTTGGGTTTTCTCTCCTTCTTTCACGTTTTTGGCCAGTACGTATTTCCTAGATTTCAATGTTGTTTTGATTTTTTTTTCTTCTGAGTTTTATTCTATTAGTTGATTCTTATTTATTTAACATACTTGTTTATTTCCTGGATTTCACATGATGGGTGGGTCCTGTTGGCCCCACACAATGACGGTGGATCCCTTTAGCCTTGCGTGTTGGGTGACTCCCCTTGACGCTATGGGGTTGCCGGTGTGTAGATCTTCCACGTATGACCCACTAATTGGATCCCACATGAGGGGGCATGTTGAATATCTCACATCGGCCAAAGAAAGAAATAAAGAAGAGTTTAAATTATCATAACTCATATCCAACTAATATCAAAGCCTTTTGTGATCAAACCACACACATGTCAGACTATGCAAGTAGTAATTTAACAAATTGGAGATAAATCGGTGTTGTTAGAAATAGATCTTTGGTCCGCTTCTCTGATAATTTGACACATTATACATTCACATACAAAAGATGAACAAAGAACAAAAGCTAAACACACTGCAAACCAATTAAGGTTCAAATGTCTCGTTAATTATCAACCGTTAATAGTTATTGACTAAGTCATTACTGTCACTTGCTCTACCACCATAATATCTTCTCCAACCTTCTCTCTAACTCATTTACTTTCTCAAGACATTTGCTTGAGAACCAATACGTACGTATTAAATAATTTAGACATAATTTAGTGATAAAATATTATTCGAATTACGTGATATGTTCGTTCAATATTTGGTAGGGTTCGGTAAAGATGTTATGACCGGTGCAAATTAAAGCAAGGGAAGGACAGAAAATAACCAAAATTACAAAAGAACACAGTGTTCGTACTTTGCATAGTTTCTTTATATTTTTGATCTGGGTATGGTTAGAATGCAATACAGAAAGCACATGCATATGCATCATGTCAAAACGAGAAAAACTTACTTAGAATAAGTTGAAAATCAGAGTATGCATAAAGTTATAACAGACTAACAAATTTATGAAATTAACTAAAAGGAATTAAAGATAGTTACGACGCTTACAAACCAAAGATATGTATCGTGATGGCTTATTTTTCTTACTAAATTTTAAGGTTAATTTGTTTATAAAGACCTAAATCCAAGATAATCTAATACTAAAACTACCAAAATTACTAATAAACCTAAAATGTTAATATTTTTCAACATAACATGTTTCTCGTTATTGTGGCGTCCAATCAACATATGTATAAATTTTTCTTCATATAACATTGGATTATTAACGTAACTTGTTTTATGCAACTTGCTCTAGATCAAAAGGGTTGGCTTTCTTTTTCACAGTTTGAGATCAGATGGGTTTAGGTACGTGGCTGCAGAGGACTTAAATGTTGGATGGTGAGGAGTAGCGGTAGGCAGCTGTAGCTAATTACATTGATATATGGTCCTGGGGATAGGCAACAGTTATGACAGACGTGTAACTACGGTTATTTAGCTATAACTGTTTATATTCATATTCACGTAACCGTTTACCAGTTAGGTAATTGAATAAACGGTTATACCCATATCAATAACCATTTATAAATAGTTAACCATACTCATAACTGTGTACCCATTTAACCATAACCGTTTACCCGTTTACCCAGTTTTGAACTTTTATTTACCCATTTTTTCACCAATCTACATGTTTTTTTTAACAACTTGAAAATTACAAAAAAAAAAAACAAATTGTTATAATTTTCGTTTTCTGACAATTAAACACTGTTATAGGTACATTTTAGCATACATTTTCCCATTTTAATCATTTAAATCCCCATACAATTCCAATAATTGAAATAATAGTTTTCAAATTATTGTGAACATAATTTACTGAACAATTATGGAGGCGATAGAGAGAGAGAGAGAGAGAGAGAGAGAAAGGTGTGGCAATATTTAAGAGATGTGTAATTGTGGGCGTGTTTGATTCACCCTATTGTGCCTTTATTTATAGTAGTAGGATAGGTAAAAACCTTTCTCTTTAGGACTACAACATTTAATAGGTAATCAACTCCTAATAGGAATATAAGATACATTCATATATCTACTTACGATTTACACAATCACATTTCTATTCTAAATAAGACTGCAACACTCCTCCTTGAATGTGTAAATACTCAAGCAAATGGCGCATCAGGTCTTCAGCGATGAAGTAAGTTTAGTTGATGAAGTTGTCGGCACAATTAGTAAATGCGAGTCTTAGATCAACAGAAGAATACATAAAAAGTAAAACTCACAAAACCTTGCTATGATAAAACCCAAGGTGGGGGAAAACCCCATAGTCTAAGGAGAAAAGTGAGAAGTTTCATTAAGTCAAAACTATACGTCTTTTGGACGCCAGTAGAAGAGCTCACAAGGGTATGATCAGCCCAAGATGGGTGCCTCATTAAAACCTAGTTAGGTAGCAAAAATCCAGTGGAAAAAATGCTCCTAATCGTATGAAAAAAGAGAGTACATTAAGATCAAGTGAGTATACTTCTGGATACTCCCCCTAAGTTTGACAGAACTTCCAAATGAGAACTACAAGCATTGTATATGATAGTTAGGCATACCAATTCCTCGAAGAAGCTTCTGGAAGGTTGACTTCGGCAATGACGTCATGTAGAGGTCGGCAAGGTTGTCTAGGATTGGCTTGCATGATTTCAATCTCCTGATACTTTACTGATGTAGATGTGGATGTAGACGTAATATGTCTTGGCGCTGACTTCGTTGATGTATCATGCCTTGGTTAGGTTGATACATGCGGCATAATCTTCATGGATTGTCGTTGGGACTCAACGATGGATGAAAAACAACAAGTACTTCAAAATGCTCAATAAGAACTCCTAACCATGTCTCACTTGTGGCGTAGTGAAGTAAGGTGAATCTTGGAACAATTCGAAGATTTCACAACTAAGGTTATATCGTGGACCTCCAAGATATTGCGATATCCCTAACAGTAAAGACATAACCATTTGGAGATTTTGCCAACATGCGTCAGCATAACAACAAGGCAAGCATCATTTCGAGGATCAGGGGGTTAGATCAGCTCGAGATGCGATGGGATTTGATTTGCCTAAATTTGTAGTACCTTTAAGATACGTCTTTAATACCAATTCAATGGTTGCGTGTAGGCGGGGTGCTGCATCTTTACAAAGATCAACAGCGAATGAGATGTCTTGTCTTAATACAATAAGCTAAGTACAATGAAGCGCAAAGTTGAACTTTAGATATGAAATTTTAGATTCCATAACCTCTTCAAGGGTATCATTTGCATATAACATATGGAAGATCAAAGGTATACTCAAAGGTGACATAATCGAGGTGTAGTTCGACTAGTAGACCAAGGTACCATCAGAACAACGTTTGAACTTCAGGTCAAGGCATAAACGAGTTTTCCTAAGATCCTTCATCTTAAATTTCATCTTCAGGTGTGAGGCAGTTTTCTCAAGCTCTTCCAGAGTGTTAGTGAGATGTATGTCAACAACATAAACTGTAACTCTAGCACTTCATAGTTTAACACGCAATGGCATAATTCATCCCTGACTGATCAAATAATCACTTAGACGGGTATACCACATCCGTCGGATTGTAAGTGACTGCCTCAAACAAGTTAAGAGGGTGTTCCGTGGTTTTAGAACTATTTGAGTCAGTCCATGTAATTCTTCGGGAACTTACATGTAAATCTCCGTATCTATATCCCTATGGAGAAAACACTAACCACATTTCATAATGTTGTTATTGATCACAGGACGTTTGAGAGAAACCTTGCACAGTAAAGTGTGCATCATATCGTACTATTTTATTCATCTCATAACTCTTCCCTTCCCACTTGTAACATAACAGGGTTACTTTGGGCAGTGTAGGAACAACATGTTCAAACACACTTTGGTAAGGAATTTGACCTGGATTGTAATTTCGGTTGTCCAATCAGTTCTACATTGTCACTTAATCAACAGAACACGGTTTGATATCATCGCTTTTCATTTATGTCGGTATCTACCATATAAGTGAAAACATCATCAATGGTAATCTCGTTTCAATTTCATTTAGCTTATCCAAACTAGTATATAATGGACCAAGAACTTCAAGTCTCGAGAGTAATCCAGATTAATCTTATGAGAAGAAAATGATTTGAGATAACGATTGAGTTTAGATTCATTGTGGTGTCGTGTCTTCGTCTTCTAGGGAAGTGAATCCTACGAACCAACTGATCTATCGTGCTTCAGGCCAAGACAGATTGATTAGCTATCCGCCGGTGTACCAGACTGTCCAACAGGGGAGACATACCCTCCAGGGTTGTTGACTCGACGTCCGTTAAGTAAGTCTATCATTGCAGGCATGTTTGCAACTGGTATATGATCTCGTCACTTTAGCTAGATCAGAGCAATGCATCTGGAGCAATATTCTGAAAGCTAGAATTAATCACACTTGCTTATCATACTTGTGAGGTACAGAGATCGAGATGAGACATAATGGGCAACGTCCACGCAACTTCACGTTGTTCTACAGGAACGTTGACATTCTTATCTCCACCTAACGGCGGGAAGACTGTCTCATTAAAGTGACAACCCGCATATGAGCGGTAAAGATATCGCGTGCAAGGGCTCAAAGAGAGCTAATGTGAAGGAGAATCATGATCGAAAAATATTCACATCCTTCTTTAAGAACCCACATTGGTACGTTGCGACGGCATAACTTGGCACATATAATGCACACCCAAATACGAAAATCTTCAGGTTCGTACCCAGTAACCAACTGTAGTGTCATACAAGTTGGGTGGCAATAGGCCTCAAGGCAAACCAACATAGTTGTGTACAAGATTGCATAGCCTTAGGCAGAAACCAAAAACTTGGTACGTTCACCAAAATTCGGGCAATCATTTAAATTGCGCTTTATGATCACTAAGCGAGGCTATTTGGGGTGAACATAGGAATTCGATGTTCAATTATAAACCCAAAATACATGCAATACTTTATCGAAAACCGTCGATATAAACTCTCAGGCATTATCCAGTCTACTGAACCTTAAGGGATAAGTAAGGTGGTGAACCCTTAATCAGCTAGGAGGTTTAGCAGCAATGTGTGTGGACAAACATGTAACCAGTTTGTCGATTCATCAACCAAAACCATAAGTATTTATATGGTCCACATTTTAGTTGGATTAGTCCATATATATTTGGTGGGTTGTAAAACCACACACAAATTTAACCCTCTTTTTGACAGTTGTAGTATAGATGTAAGTAGGGTATCGTTCTAGGCCGGGGATTAGGAGGGATTGCTAATCTACTCTAAATTAATTTAAAAATATTAAACAAGACTCAAGGACACAAAATTAGGCTAAAAACTCTAATAATTCAAAACACACTAAAATTACTCAAAACAAAGGAAACAAATTAAATAAACACTAGGAACTAAAATGGACGGAAATCGAATTAAAAGATTAAAAATAATAAAAACTAACTAAATAATATAATTTAATAATGGGGGGGTTTGGTTTTGACGAAACGTAAATTAAACTTAAATAAATTACAGAATTGACAAAAACATAAAATAAAAGTGAATGGATGGGCGACGGATTGGCTAGAGGGTTCTTCTCCACACATGACACAAATGCAACCTAAATTGATTTTCAATTGTTCTTTCAATAAATTATAAATCTCAATACTCCAGATTAACCGTGAACAGCACTTTTTTAATCTTCAAGTTTTCCTTAAGTTATTGAATTGGATGAACAGCATACAACAATTCAACACATTCTCTAAAAGTCCCCTACGTGAAAAGCACAATAGAGATACAATCAAAGATCATTAAACTTTGTGAAAACTATAAATACTGACGAGACATTCGTAACTATGAAAAGCATGATACTCCTGCCAAGAATTCACTTAACGCGATTGTGACTAGCAACCTTCACTACTCATGAATATAAGTTCATAACGATTAGGTGAAATTCACTTATATTCTAGCATCAAATTCATGCATGTAAATTAAGCATGCATTCTTAATCGACATACACAAATAAGTTATCAATCAAGCAGTTAAGCAAATTAAATTCACAACTCAAAAATCACAACTGAAGGTATCAATTCAAATTACAAATATAATCATGGCTTTGAATTAACCTCTAGCCAAAACAAATTAATTACACATCATTTATAAATTAAAATAAGAAATAAAACTGAGTTTGGAGGATTAAACCGAAAGAGAGTTGCAAGAATTAAGGTTGCACTTGCTGTGCACTGTGCTCCGTGTCTGTGCCCTCTGGTTGACTGCGTGATGCCCTCTGGATTCTCGCTATTCACCGTGCCCTTCAATTGGCTGTGAGCTGCGCACTCAGGCTTCCCCGTAAACTCTCCAAGCTGGCCGCGTCTTCTTGGCACCCTTCTTCCCTTAAACTGCCAATTGGCAGTTCCTTTTATTTCCCCCGAGGCCTGGCCTCCTTCCAAGTCTGCGTTTCCGTGCACTTTCTGATTGCCAAGGCTGCCAAAGGCAGCTTATTTTCAGCGCCTGTCCAAGGCAACGCCTGCCTTTCTTCCTTTTATCCCCGAGGCGCCTCTCTCTAATCCCCCGAGGCCTCACGCCTCGTTTTCAGCTCCGAGGCTCACGCCTCTTCTCCCCCCTCTGCCTTCTCGCTGCCAACTCTCCTCTTATTTGCTTTGGTATTCTTTTTTTTTATTTTGCAAGCTGGCAGGCCATTCCTCTTTTCTTTTCAAAACCCCTCAAACATGCTGATTGGCCCACTCTTTTGTTTGCTGTCCGCATGTGCTATCCTTTTCATTTTGGAATTCCTAGCAAAAACAGATACGAGATACGTAAATGCAGTGCCCATAATAAATTCTTGCATGATCTTTTTAGACATGTTTATTCTCATCAAGCACTTAAATTTACTAACCAAATAGAGTGGGTAAGGAAATTTTGACGAATTTAACACTTAAAATTTCACTTATTCTATTTTTATTTTCTTTGCTTAACAAATTCTATAAAACACAAAAACAACGTAAATAGCTCAAAAATATAAGGAACTAACGAAGAAAAGACGAGTAAATTTGATGTAAAAATATATATAAATATGATCCGATCAATATTCCCTTGAATCCACTGTGAAAAGAGAATCGTTTCGTATCTTTGCAAGAGATAATATAAAAATCAAATTTCTCAAACAAGTAGGCTTTGGCAAGTGTGCTTGTAGGCACAAATCCTTACTTCGAGTAAGGAGATGTGTCGTAGCATCATTGTTCGACCTAAGTGTCCCAAATTGTCGTGCCAAAGCAAGCAAACTGCTTAATCATCAGGTTCCAGGCCGGCCACATGTGGCGTATTCCCAGTTGGAAGATAGCTCATTGGCCCCAAATCAAAGCTTTGGGCTCATTATTGGAGGTGGTGCAAAGATATTGCACTATATTTTCCATCAATAGTTCATTTATGATCATTGTCATCTCGAATATCCTTAAAAATTCAACGACAAGAAAAATTTAAGTTCCCTTAAATGGTGATGCAATATTATTCATACAACGAGGAGTGTGCCAATACTTTTAATCAAGTTGGATAAATCTGAAGTCGTTGTTAGAGATGTGATTTAGGTGTAAAGTTAGTGTGCGTAGGACGCATTCATCCAAACAACTAACTTTCCCACATTCCTTCCTAATCACGTGTTTAATTGAATTTGGTTACATGTATACAAGAAACATGATTCAATTAACTCATATTCGAGGACAATATCAATAAGATTATCCATAAGTAAAACATACACCAAACTTGAATCCAAGAACATGGAAAAATGTTCAAAAAGTAAAACCAAAGTTACTAAGGTGGATTAGACCAACAAGGCCATTCAAGTCAAAAAATTTCTCTTCCAACGGTGTTTAGTGGAGCAAAATTAGTCTCACATATTGACTACTAGAATGGTACTCCTTAACGGCATTGGTAGGGGCACAAATAGGTGCATAACCAATAATCTATTCCATCGAGACGGAAGAAGATTCTGCAAGGTTAAGGTTCGGGAATACTATCCCTTATTCTTGAAGTTTTAGGATTTAGGTGCCAAGGATCATGCTTCGAGCAGAAGTCTTCAAATGAAGATCATGGCGGAAACTTATTCAGCTTTTCCATGCCATTGTTGGCTTCAATGGTTTCTCAGCTTCTTGATAGTCAAGTGGAGATTCACGTCTTCTACCCTATATAAAGTGGTTTCTAATAGAAAACGTCCAAATCAGGAAAATCAAACTTGTGACGGTTCGACAATCCACCGAATTGGAGGGAACAATATTGTGATAGGTGCTATGGGAAGGAATCATCCATAAGCATCAAAGTTAGAACATTCGAGTTCTAAGACATGGTTTCATGAAAATCGTCAAGTGTTCATGGATGTATTGTTTTATGAAAACATTGGGTTTCAAAGGCACTAAATTTGAAACTACAAGTTCAATTTAGTTTATGAATGTGTAGTTCATAAAGGAGAGATGTTCTTGCAAGAACACAGAATGCAATATGCTGATTTTAAGTGTAGTGGATTTGAATTGCTTCAAGAACTCAAGTGTAAGTGTTTCGTTACTACGAAAGTATGCCAACAATTCAAAGAAGAGAAATAAAATATTGAATCGTTAATGTCCAAAAGTGGGCTTTAAGCCAATAATTTTGGATTAATTATCAAATTAATGGACTGCTGGTCACTTTTAATTAATTCAATAGATCGGGACCATTCGGGGTCGATTGTAGAAGCAAAAATAATGACATGCGGGTCGTATTAGCTTTAATTGGCGGCGGGCCAAGTGACAAGTGAATGATAGCTTAATTAGTATTTAACCAAAAATGTCCCAAAAATATTTGGGTATGGTTAAGAAGCATGAGATGCCAAAATATGGCATCGGGTGGAAAAAATTGACGCAGCCCAGCTTGATTGGGCTGGCTGCAGTGCACGGGGCTGGGCCACACAGGTGCAGGCCTCAGGGTTCACAAGTGTAGCTCAAATCTGTTGGAATTGGGCAAAATCAAGAGGAAGCCCAAATTGGACTTGGTCTATGAAAAGAAAAATAATCGTAGCCTATGCTACTTGTTCCCAAACCGTAAGCTGGTGTGGCCTTTGGGGAAAAATCCAGCTTTAGGCTAGCTGTAGGGGGTGGGCCACAACTGCTGTGCAGTCCATAATGGCTGCAGGTTTAGCAGGCCAAAATACAGAAATCCAGCGAAGCTGGCTTCTAGGGACAGATTAAGTAGAGAGAAGCCTAGAAGGGTTACTGGCTTCTGGAACGATCTAAGGGCTGGAGCCCATGCACCATGGACCCAAGCACAGGCCTAGTCCAATTTTATCATAAGGCCCAAATGGCTGCCATGTCACAAATCCAAGCTTCAGGCTTGGCGTTGGTTCGATGTGGCTCAAAAACGCAGCTCAGCAGCAAAAAAACATCCCTAATTTTTTTTTTGACATCTAGGGTTTGAAAAATCCTAATTGCTTCTAATTTATTTCAATTCTTTGACTCACAAATTCCACATAGCATAATTGCGTATCGCATGAACATATATATATATATATATATATTGACAAATATGTAAACATATACAATATATATATATATATATATATATATATATATATCGGAAGGAAAATATAGGGCTCGTTTGGTTGTGCTTTTGAAAGAGCCAAAAGCGCTTCAGTTTTAAAAAATGGTCGTTTGGCAAACATTTTAAAAGTGCTTTTAGCAAGAAGTAGAAGCACTAAGAAGCATTTTCTAAGAAGCACCTAGGAGGTGCTTCCTCCTAAAAGTGCTGCACAAAGAAAACAAGGGAAACACTTTGCTCCCTTTAATGAATTTTTTTCAATTCCAAAATTATCCCTATTTTTTAATTTGCAAAGTTTAAAATGTCATTCCCCTTTATAAAATCATCAAAACTACCATCACCAATTTTTTCTAGGGTTGCACATTGAAAACCCAAAAGGTTTTTTATTTTCTGATTATTTTGAGGGTTAGAGCAGTCGACTTGGTCTCCATCTCTTCCTCTCCATCTTCCCAAATCTCTCTACATCTTCATAACCTGAAATTTTTGTAGAGGTATGTATGTTATTTCTTATCTTAAACGAGAAAGAATTGTTAATCTTCTTATATCTAGTTAATACTTATTTCACATTTAATTGTCATGCAGCTATAATGTGTTCTTTTTTTTTTTTAAGAAACAAACATATATTCTCAATAAGTATGTATCATTTTGTTAATGATCATTATTTCTTTAATTGAATTTTCATCAACACTTTAATCAACTTATATGCTAATTATATACAAAAAATATTCATGAAAAAATTATTGAGAATTATTAAGGAAAATCGATTTTTTTATTTGATAACCAAACACTCTATTTAATATAAATAACGCTTCTATACAATACAAAAAGCACTTAGTCGTTGCATGCCAAACAACAAACTGCTTCCTCATAAAAGCGCTACAAACAAAAAGCGCTACAAACAAAAAGCGCTAGTGAGTAAAAGCGCTTTCTAGAGTAGCACGTCCAAACGAGCCCATAAACATATAGGGGTTCATGCATCATGGGAAATGTTTTCATGCTTCACGGTCGTTTCAAATATCTTATTTTATTTTAAGCGTACCTGTTTGGCAGAAAACAATAAAAGCCTTTGAATTTGTAGAAGATCTTTCTCGGAAAGCCGGAATTGCATCTCCAATACGTTATATCACGTTTAACACAGGAAAATTAAATTGAATCAATAGCATGTAGATCAATTCAATAAAATAATAAATTAATCATAATAAGAATGATTAAAACATAAAACTCCCTTGATTGAAGAATAAATTATCTTGTTAGTGCAGTGTTAAGAGCATGTTGATAACGTGTTATGGGCATAATTTATTGAACAATTATGGAGGCCATAGAGAGAGAGAAATGTGCGGCAATATTAGAGAGAAGAGAGAGATGTGTAATTGTGGGTGTGTTTGATTCACTCCATTGTGCCTTTATTTATATTAGTAGGATAGGTTAAAATATTTTCATTTAGAATTACAACATTTAATAGGTAATCAACTCTTAATAGGAATATAAGATACATTCGCATATCTACTAGGATTTACACAATCATATTTTTATTCTAAATAAGACTGCAACACGAATGATATTTTTCACCTAATTGCAATGACAATTGGGAATCGCTAGAGATGCTCTTAATAAGTGGGAGGTCTTTAGTTGAACTATCAACTCACAGCATGATTTTCTCTTAAAAATTAAAAAATTAAAGACAAAAAAGTTAGCTATGTCAGCTAGTGAACGGGAATTCCACCGATTAAGATTCCAAATTGGAGATATCTTACAATAAGGAAAGAGGAGGATTTAAATTCGGGAACTTTAACGAAAAGCTCCCGGTACTGTTCACTTTAACGAAAAACCATATTTTTACACTAAAAAGTCAATCCTGGCACTATTCACTTTACCTTTATTTTGTCCTTATCATTAAAACTCAAAGTTTTCAAGCCATTTTCATTAGTTTTCCTTTTAAATTCGGAAGTGAGCTGAAAAAGAAAGCCCTAACCACTAGGGTTGAAAATATAGAATCTATTCCACATATATAATGAGAATTTGTAGGATATATCTTACAATCTTTTTTTTTTTAAATAAAAAAAAGGCTCAAACCCTATTTCCTTGCTATAATTATGTACTTATAATATTATTTTGTTGGAAGTTGAAAGAGGATGTGATGAAAATAAACTCATGAGAACTGGGAAAATTATATAATTCTCCAGTAATGTTTAGGGGTGGATATTTTTACCAAATTGCCGTGCCAACCGAATTACCAACCATGCCATACCAATTTTGTGCCAATCGGTAATGGTACGGTATTGTACCGTACCGAAATTTTATGGTACGGTATTGGTAATGGATATCATTACCACGGTATTACCTTACCGTACCAAACATATAATATAATATATAAATTATAAATTATATAATATCTAATTATATAACACATATTTACAATATATATTTATAATATTCCAATAATTTGATATGATGAAAGAGGTTCAACCTCAGTTCAAGATTCCAAATAGGAAGAAGATTGTTGCTAGTGTGTGGGATTTATATGTGTTGGAGAAGTTTAAGTTATTTGAAGCAATGCATAATAAAATGGTAAGTATCACAACCGATACTTGGACATCGGTACAAAACATCAATTACATGGTAGTTACCGCTCACTTTATGGATAGTGAATTAAAGTTGCATAAACGGATCATAAACTTCATAAAAATCACGGGTCATAAAGGAAAAGACATTGGGAAAGTTCTAGAGGTGTGTTTGAACCAATAGGGATAGAAAATATTTTTAGCATGGGGGATACTTCTATTTGTTTTGGTTAGTAACTTCTATTTGGATTGTAAGCTTAATTTTCATCATGAATCTTGATGCATCATTTGAATTATTGTATATGTGAATTGTGAATAATGAATAATAGATGAATTTAGGCTACACTATATGAGATAAATGTATAATAAAAAAGTTTTGCCCTTAAATTGGGTTAAAAAAAATAAAAACAAATTTTGTCCCAAAACAAAGTGGCAATTACCATTGCCATACCATGCCAACCGAACATTTGGCAATACCGAACTTCGGTATACCGAAAGTTTGGTATGGTAATGGCAATATATTTTACCAAATCGAAAGTTTAGTACGGTACTTGGTACGAAGGTTTTGGTACAGTAACCGTACCGTACCCACTCCTAGTAATGTCAAGCATATATGTACACGCACACATGTATAAATAGGTGTTTCAAATGTATTGTAGCAGCTGTGGAGGCCACCACCACCCTCTAATAAATTTGACAAAGACAACCCACGTTGCCTCGGGCTAGGGTTTGGTTGATGTTACCGTTTCGATATAGTAAGAATTAATATTACTTTTGAGACAAAAATATGCTACGGTTAACGTTGAAAGATATGATCCTGTACGGCAGAGGTGGATCACCTTGAGACAAGGTGGGTGACGCTGACTCCTAAACTCAAAAAAAAAAAAAAAATCATGGAAGAAATAGGTATTGCCCTTTAAAAATTTGAGATGCTCTTGAAAACTATTCGATGAATTAACTCTATGGGCACTTGGTAAGGTAGTTGCTATTCTCATGCCTTTGTATGCTTTGATATAGGCATCTTTCGATAGGCTTACTCGACATATGTTGGCATACTCATTTAAAAGCTATTGACATCAGTCGACATGCTCGTTTGAAAGTTGTTAGCATCTGACAATAGAAATGCAATATGACTTGGCAAATGGCATCATGCCTACTGAGACTCGATGAAATGCCAATTTTCATGATATACCGACCAAGATTATTTGTGCGCACATATTGACCCTCCCAATAATTAATAGGCTTATTAGTCGAAATATCTCCTGAAACTAGTTTTGTCTCACTTTGCCTCCTAAAAATGACATTATCAACTTTTTTGTCTCACTTTACCCACTTCTGTTAAATTTAAGGTTATTTTAGACATTTCAAGTTTTTACACATTTATTTACTTCTAGCCTACACACTAAACAAGTCTCAATTTTATTTTTGACAACTCTAATTCAAACGCATAAATTTTGGGCATTTTTTTAAAATAAATTATTCAGTCAATAGTATCAACCAAAATAAGGGTTACATTTGTTCGTAACCACTAAGCTATCCTACCCAAAATAAGGGTCCATGTATTGGCTCGAAACTTCGCAATTGAAAAATATTCATTACAACAAAATCATTATACCATTAAGCTATCCTATCCAAAATACTTCAAAAAACCAAAAAAAATCATTTAAAGCAAATGTACACATTTTGAACAAGCTCATGCCTAGTGGAATCAATGCTCAACAATGTGAATTTTTTTTATTCAAATTGTGCACATTTGCTTTAAATGATTTTTTTGATTTGGGAAGTATTTTGGATAGGATAGCTTAATGGTATAATGATTTTGTTGTAATGAATATTTTTCAATTACAAAGTTTCGAGCCAATACATGAATGTCTTTCAAGTGATGCTCTACGAACAAATGTAACCCTTATTTTGGTTGATACAATGATTTTGTTGCTCATAATTTTTTTATTGATTAAATAATTTATTTTTTAAAATGCCTAAAACTTATGCGTTTGAATTAGAGTTGTCAAAAATAAAATTGAGACTTGTTTAGTGTGTAGGAATCAGATAGAGATAAATAAATGTGTAAAAATTGAAATGTCTAAAATACCCTTAAATTTAACAATTCATTAACAAAAATGGGTAAAGTGAGACAAAAGAGTTAAAAATGTCAGTTTCAAGGGGCAAGGTGAGACAAAACCAATTTCTGTGAGTAAACTGAGACTCAATAACAGTTTACAGGGGCATTTCAACTAATAAACCTAATTAATATTTCCTCGATGCACCACTGCTATAAGGTTTTTAGGGCCTCGAACAGATTAGTACACCTTTGTTCAATCTCATAGATCAAGCTTAAAAAACTTAAGTTAGTCTTAATTCTTAACCAAAATTGAGAAGCATGATAGCGTGAATACTTATATATAACTGATGTTGATTTCTCACTTCACCCTTTTCATTTCCACTGTTTGAATAAGGAAATGTAAGACTACCAACGACTCCCAAATGATGCAATTTGAAATTGTATTTTTTTTTTTAATTTGGGAATCTTTTTGTTTGGCTAGCCTAAAAAACAATAGAATTCATGAAATGTGTATATCCATAGTCATAAATATACAAGTGAGATATAATAGTCAAGAAATGTTTTAGTGGTGGTGGCGATGATGTGGTTGGTGGTTGGTGGTTGGTGGCTGGTGGCTGGTGGCGGCAGCATTTTTGTGGTTGGTGGTGGCTATCACACCCTGGACCCGGGGTCGGCGAAAAAATTTAACCCCGAGCTCGCCACGCGAGTAAAAATGGAAATAAAAACGAAACCTCTCTTATAAAAATAACTCAAAAATTCTTACTAGTGTACAAGATAAATAAAAACTCTTAAAATCCATCTTCTAAAACAAACTCAGCTCGTCAACCCTTCTTTAAACTTATAGGAACCTGCAAGGTCTAAAATGTATAGGGTGAGCAAAATCACAGCTCGGTAGGTATGTAAATCTTATCAAGGATAATTGTCAAGGCTAAACCAAGTGTCATGCAACACATAATCAATTATAACATATAATTAAACACAAATTATATCATGAATGCAACTTAACTGCAATTACCCAGCCCGTTAATCTGTATAATAAAATAAGCGGACCTACACGTCTCATACCATGCATTTTACCACTGCAGCGGTGTTCCGAATGCTCTGTTATATAAACCAACCCCTGTAACTCAATCATCCCAAATTTTCCATTTTGTTGTCGTCTTATTCACCTCTCGGTCCCCAGAGTCCCACTACTTATACCATTGCTGTAATTTCACTTTTGCCATACTTGCTGGTCCCTACAAGAGTCAAACTCAACCACACAAAAGATAGTTACCTTTCCATATCCCAATCTCGAATAACCAATAAATCCATCCACTCCAATATGCAATGATATATGCATATAATCAACATATAACAATATCCACATTATCAACAATACTAGTAAATAAATCATATTTCAATATCTACAATTATATCAATTATAGAAATATATCAAGTATAACACCTATTTCAAAAAGGTTAAACAAGACAAATACCCCAATGGTGATAAGTTCCCCAAGAAACACGTACCTCAAATCCAAAGCTAGAACGAAGATTGTCTTGTTGGTGAAGGATTTCTTGAGGCAGTCGAGGATCGTTTTGTTGGATGCTTCGGCTTACCCATTGCCTTGAGGATATCTCGGCGTGGACATGTGTTGCTTGATGCCATATTTTTGGAAGAACTTTGCCAAATCTTTGCCCACAAATTGCAGGTCGTTGTGGGTGACAATGGATTGAGAGATGCCAAATCGGTAAATGATGTTCCTCTATATGAAGTGCTCTATGTTCATCTGAATCGTGGTCGTCATGGGCTCTACTTCTACCCAATTGGTAAAGTAGTCAGTTACCACAATCATCATGCCTTTGTCCCTAGTAACAGGCGGCATAGGTCCTACCAGGTTGATTGCCCACTGCATGAACGGCCAAGGACTCATTTGCTGGTGTAGCTCGCTGGCAGGCAGTGCTGGTACCGACTTGTAGCGCTGTCAGCGGTCGCACTTTTGTACTAACTCCTTAGCATCTTGGTGCATGGTAGGCCAATAGTAGTCTATGTTAAGAGCCTTATGTGCCAAAGATTGAACTCCGGAGTGATTTCCACAAACGCCTTCGTTGATTGAGCTTAGAACCTTCAAGTTATCGGGAGGCGCTTGGCAGAGGAGATATGGTCCGGTGTAGGATCTTCGGATGGGAATGCCATTCCACATATAGTAGCGTGCTGCCTTGATTTGGAGCTTCTTAGACTCCAATATTTCTATGCAGAATGTGCCATTAACCAGGTAGTCTACAATGGAATCTTGCCAGTTTGGAGTTGTACTTACCTATGACACCTCGGCTGCTGGCTTCGCCTTTATGCTTGGCTCGTCTAGATACTCCACCGGAATAAAGCGTTTGAGTTGGTGGTCAAGGGCGGAGCCTAGGTTGGCTAGTGCGTTCGCATGGGCGTTGTCCACCCACGGAACTTGAGTGAGGGTGTAAGTCTGAAACGCCTCAAGTAGTCTGGCTAGTGATTAGCTGAGAATCAGAATGTATTACGAGCTTTTTCACCGCCAAGAGTTTTGCCTCGGAGGCCTGCTAATAGAGCCTCGTAATCTTTTTTGTTGCCTAGAGTGATCGCCTGCTCGAGCATCTAACTGTCTAGGGTGACAAGAACCACGCTTACTCTCGAGCCTTTGTTGTTGAATGCGCCGTCAATATGCAAATGCCAGAAATTTCCATCAAACGAAATAGGCATGGCTAGGGCGTGCTCGGCTACCTCTGGAGCGTCGTCGGGTCGCTCTGTTGCATCGCCTAGGCTAGGCGTAAAGGCGCAGTAGGGAGTCGTGGAGTTGAGCTATGTTGCACGTAGCAGGAAATGTTCAACCGCCGGTATTGGGCCACCATAGAGTTGAATTATGGAACAAGGGTCGGCTGGGGCCATGTGACATGTAGTAGAAGGTGGTGTTCAACCTCAGGTACATGTTGCTCCTAAGTAGAATCTTTTGGGGCGACGAGGACAAAACTTACCTCTGAGTGTGTCCTTCTAGTGTTCGTCTGTTGTTGGCGTGCCTTTTAGGTCGAGTTGTTGCGTTTGTCAAAAAACTTTGCATCTGCTAGTGTCTACGCCTTTATCGTTACGCATCTAGATTGGGCGAAATAGTACGTCATAAGGATGATTGCTTACGTCTGAAGGTAAAACTTGAGCTTTCTAGTTGTAACAACTATTGCCAAAGTTAGCTTTTGAATTTCTGGTAGCATCGATGAGAGCTTTTGAACTATGGAATACAGGTAGTCGGGCCCCCAGCTCTTCTCGTATGATGGTAGAGCTTATTGCTGCTTCAGATACTGTCAAACATGTGAATAGGTCTTCCACTACTTCCAATTTATATAGTAGAGAGGTGATGTCAAGTTCTTCTTCAAGTCCTTGAATGTGCATTGGCGAGCCTCGTCCCAAAGTTCATGTTTCTCTGCCAGAGCGAAAGAATCTGCCAGAGTTAGATCTTCTTTCATGATCAATTTTTTGAACAGCTGATGGTCTGCTAGAAGTCCTTTTTGGAAGGTTGCTCTCACTATCAAGTCGTTGCATCCGTCTTTGCCTTCTCTGCTTTGAACCTCTTCACATAGTTGCAAAACGTCTCATTTGGGTTCTTCTTGACGTTGAACAAATGGTCGGATTTCTTCTTGATCGAGCGCTAGGATGAATATTCTTTGGTGAAAACCAAAGAAAGTTCATTGAAACTCCAGATAGATTGTGGCGGCAGGGTGTAGAACCAATCTTGGGCCTTACCTTGTAGAGTGGTGGCGAATATCTTGCACATGAGATCGTCTTTATTTTGATAGAGGATCATTGTGCTTCGATAGTGCTTTAAGTGTCTCTCCGGGTCTTCTTCCCCTATGAAAGATGTGAAATGTGGCATGATGAACTCGCGTGGAGGCTCTGTCTGCTCGATCTCATCCGTGAATGGTGACCTGCTTATGTTGGTCATGTTCCGTCACAGTGCCTCGTAAGTGACCTCGTTGCGTCGAAAATTGCACAATCGCTTGGTCAAGAGTCTCTCTACTTCTTCTTGAATTTGTCTTTGTTGGGGTAGCAGAGCTCTCGGTTGCCCCAATCGTGACTTAATGGTCTAGGTTGCTTTTCCATGTGTTTGGCTCGTCTATACCGCATATACAGTGCTTGTGGTGCGTTCCTAGCCGGCGAACGAGTTCTTCACAGGTTACCAATTGAACTTGAGCTGGATTGAGTGACTGCTTCTTTTCGTCTGTCGTGCTGCCTACTCCGATGTGAGGTGGATGATGCTCTTTACAGGCTTAGCCGTGAATGAACACTTCGTCTAGAGGGTTGCTCATGTTGACTATCAGAATGTGACCTTAACCGTGAATGTATTTTCGTCCGTGGGCCTAGTCGGGAGTGCACGCTCCTACGCGCGCTAAGACGGGGGTATACGCTATCTCGAGAACCCAATCGGGAGTGTACACTGCCCAAACGCTCGGTTCATGACTAGTCGAGTGGCTGCTTGCTGAGACGCTGCTGGAGAGGTTCTTTGTCTGCCCTTATCCTACTTCGGGACACCTCGTCTAGGGCACGTTGCATCTCGGTGCGCTGCAAGATATGGTTCACCAAGATCGTCTACTGTGCAAGGGCGCTCATCAACTCTATGATTTGTCGAGACAAATGTTGTTCTCTATTTGGGTTAAAAGAGCTTGGAAAGAATGTATCTCCTTGAGAAGTGGAAGTGTGGTAAACTCCAAACGCGAGATTTGAGTTAGGAAATGTCATATCTGCGGAAAAATGTGGTGAAAATGCCCTGGGTTCGATCGTGGGACTTTTAAGCCGACTTAGGCTGCTTAGGAAACCAAGGGAGCATGTTAGGCCCCGTGAGCAGGATGAGCCGCAGGAGTAGGCTGGGCCACGAGACTAAGCTGGGCCGCAAGAGCAGGCTGGGCCACGAGAGTGGGCTGCTCAGCGAGAGCATGCTGCTTAGTGCGTGATGCGTGCGAGTGCGAGGCTTGGGCTCGGGCTCTGGCCCGTGTAAGCTTGGATGGCACGGCTTGGGCCACGATGGTGGTGTCATAGATCTCGCCGGTAGTGGCTGCTATGATGGAAGCTCGTGGTGGTGCCACTCCACCTATGACCACATTTAGCCTCGTGGATCGATGCGGTCCCATTTCTTGAATATTGGAATTTTCACTTGTGGAATTTTTTAAATTTCTAACCATTGTATTTCTCTTTTACGTTTTATCAAAGAATCTTTGCAAATAAAAAATTCTAATAATAAGAACATATGAAAAATACAAGTG
Organism: Crataegus laevigata; assembly: GCA_963580275.1. NCBI lineage: Eukaryota > Viridiplantae > Streptophyta > Magnoliopsida > Rosales > Rosaceae > Crataegus > Crataegus laevigata. Next base: position 2,994,163 of record OY756938.1, read on the forward strand.
GACTAGAAAATGGAGAAAATAGAGAAAAAAAACTTTTTTTATGCGAGAGTCTTCTATGAGTGTGGATCTCAACTCTCAATGAAAGCACCAATTTGTGGATGCAAATTTCAGCCACCTTCTTGGACAAAATTGCACCTACAAAACAATTAACACCTTTGGTTAAGGCCAAGAGCCTCACGCGCCCATGATGAATGGGGGGCTTTGGCCGAAGAACCTCTAATGCCAAAGTTAGAATTTAGAGAGTTTTTTGGAGTTTTGCAAGAGTGTAGACTTAACTTTTTAGAGAAAATGTGGTTCAATATATAGAGGATGGCTAGTCCCCTTTGGAGAAAAGGTGGCCGGCCCTTTGGGGTATTTTTGGTGTGTAATGAGTGATTAATTGGTATAATGGGTGATTTAATTGGTGATTAATGGATTAATTAGTCGGGCCCCCATTTGCATGCAACTTTATTAACACTTCCTAACTTAATCGGTCAACAAGCTAAGCACATAGCTGAGTCATCTCTAAGCAGCCCACATAGTGCTAATCTAGACTATTCCAACCTAAAAGCATAGAATGCAATAGTAAGCATAAATCATTGCATGCTACATGCATAATGTCTAACAATAGTTCATTCTAATATCTCTAAATAATATATAAAATTATGGGATCTCACAGTGGCGGTGACGATGGTGGTGAAGGTGGCGTAAGTGATGTGGTTGGTGGTGGCGGTGACGATGGCAGGTGATGGTGGTGGTGGCGGCGGTGATTAGTGATGATGGTAGGTGTGGTGGCAACAACAATAGCGGTGATGGTGGGCGATGGTGCACAGCAACGACGAGGATGATAGTGAGTTGTGGCTTGGTGCCAATGTTAATTGTGGGTGGTGATGGGAACGGCGATGATGATGAATGATTATGGCGGCATCAATGTTAGGGTAGGTAGAACTTGTGGCGGTGATGATGATAGGTGGTAGTAGTGGTAGCAACAACAATAGTGATGATGGTGGGTGGTGAGGTGGCAACAGTGATGGTGATGATGATGAGTGAAGGTGGCGATGCCAGAGGTGGTGGTGGGTGGAGTTGGCGATTATGATGGTGATGTCGTGTTAGTGGATGTTGGCCGCTACAGCTGTAATGATGGAAGGTTGTGGTCATGGTGACGTCAATGATGGTAAAAATGGTGAATGATAAATGTAATTCGATCTTACTCAATCCCATTATTAGGGTATGGATGATTAATGTCAAACCCTGGTCACTAACTTGTTTGAGTCATTTAAGTTAATCATGAAACTTTCTTTCTCAATTGTACTTAATGCTTTAGCCTAAGATTTCAAAATCACATCTTAGAATATGAAGGTGCCAATCAAGAGTCCTATTTAGGAAATTTCTTAAAGGTGGTGCTATCCACACACCCATTTTTACATCTCACACATTTTTCTCAATTTTCGATCGTCAGATTGAATGAATTGATGAAGATCATTGGACAAAAAATTAAAAAAATGTATAAAAGGTAAAAATGAAGGTGTGAAGCATTATCCCTTCTTAACTTCATTAGATGTCATTGTGATGATCCGGTGTGGACATCAAATATCACATCTCTTGGGTGAGGGAAGTTTGTGTGTTTTACAGGGTAAAACTATCGATTTCCTCCTAAATTTTTACTTAACTTTCGATTTATCTCCTAAACTTTTTAATTGGAAAATTAAGGACTTAAACTTTTTTTTTTGCTCATTTCCCCCTATCGTTAGTTTTACATAGATTCCATCCAAATTAACGTTAACTTTTATCACGTGCACACCACGTGATTCTCTTTTGAGGACAAAAATGTCACTTCGCTAGACCTTTAGACACAAAAACTATAGAATTACATAGATTTGCACATGTCAACATTTTAGAAATCTAGGTTTTAATTATTTTAAAGAACAAAACAACTGAACTACCCTCACATGTTGTGCATATGCTTCCATTTAACATAAATTTGGATGGAATGAATAAAAAACTAACAACATGGGAAAATCAGCCAAATACATTAGTTTGAGTTCTTAATTTTCCAATGGAAAATTTTAGGAGGAAAATCGAAAGCTCGGTGAAAGTTCAGGGGGGAACCGATAATTTACTCTTTATAGAGATCACATTTCTCCTAGCAAGATGAGTTTGAGCATGGAAGTCCAAGATTCAAACCATGCTTGGTGGGCCCAAAATGGACAATATGTCTCTGTAGAGTTGGCTGTGACAGCTACAAGTATTGTTTTTTTATACTTTTTACTTCCCCCACGTCTCTTTCAATTTTTTGCAGTCAAATTGAATGAATTAAAGAAAATCAAAGTACATAAATTAACAAGGAGTTTGTGGGAAGTAAAAATAAGTGTGTAGATAGCACAACCCGATATAATATGCGTTGTGGAGTTGAAACGTAAACACTGTGATAATTGATTAACTATGTTGCATTGTGTGGGATGAGGTTAGAATTCTTGGAGTCCCCTTATCCTATGGGAGTGCATGATTTGATTGGCAAGCAAGCATGAAACAAGGACAATCTCTAGGGTGAAATGTCTCACAATAGTTAGGTCATCTCCAATGGAGAGGGTTAAAGGTCTAAAAGCTAAAAAATAACTTGATTTGGCCAAAAACTCATCTTCAACCAATAGTCAGGCTATAATTTTATAGAGCCCACCAGACTATAATTTGGCTAAAGAGGCATCAGGCTAGCCAAACGTAGCCTCCCTTAGCCCTTTCTTGGGGCCCAACTTCTCAATTGCAATAATCACAATGTTTGAAAATATTAACGGTAGTTTAACTAAATTAACCAATAAATTTTAGTATAAACTTAAAACTAATAAATTATTGAGGTGGCTACGTTTAGCCCATTCGGCTAGATATTATATATGAGTATGGCTTGACACTGTTCATTAAAGAAAATTTTTTGCAAGGCTATAATTCTAGAAGGGGCTATGTTTAGCCCTTCCAATTGGAGATGGCTTATGCACTAGTTTGTTGCCATTTTGTATGCATGTGTGTGTATGAGCTCACGCATACGCACCATTTTGAGTTTGACTTGTGAGGAGTCTCAAGTGCATTCTCATGTCTATTTATTTTACATGATAAGGCTTTCCGCTTTGCTAGGGTCACCCGGCTGGGAGTGGGGAAGAGGGGAATACGTATGTCGTACGCAACCTTACTTTTTCTTTACAAAGAAGTGGTTTCCACAAATCGAACCCATGACTTTTCAATCAGAAAGGAACAACCTTTCCGTTGCGCCAAAGCTCGCCTTCAAATGTGATTATTGGATATGTTGGTTAAATCTATTACATATTAGACTAAGTGGTTCTTGATATGTTAATTTTCCATGTTTAATCTCGTGTTGTGGTGGATGCGCTTTTGATTTATTGTCTCCTGCTTTATTCACTTGAGCTTCATAGCTTACCGAGTTTTTCATGCGACCTAATACATCTCCACGGTGTAAAGGTAATTCTTGCAGAATATAATTGTTAAGAGGCAAGGAGCTTCCGAACGTGTTGCTGATTTTTACGTTGCATTATTTATTTCTTAGTGAGTCACCTTGTCGATCAAACTTTCTCGTCTTTTATTGAACTGTACTAATTGGCTTTGCAGCTAAGAGTTCAATATTAACTTGTACACTGAAGTTTTGATTAGTTTTCACTTTAGTTAGAGACTTCCAAAACTAGTTCCCCATTTTTTTTGTTTAGAAGATGCAGGTGCAAAGAGCTTGAAGATGACCTGGGATCATACTATGATCATCATACATAACACAGTGAATTGAAAGAAGGCCAGTCTGCATGCCAACAGTCGCTGTGGACCCACCATCAACTGCACCGGCCTCCGGCAGCCCACCTGCCTCAGTTGCCGAGTTTATCGTTGGGAAGGAGGGGTTTCAGTACTATGATGTTAACCTGGTGGATGACCTTTTAATGGGAAAGGCAATTGCAGCACTGTTGGTTGTAGTGGAAGCCAGATGCAAAACTACCCTTCGGAGGGAAAACGGAGCAGTCATGCCTGTCGAAGCTCATGCAACATGTTCAACACCAATTGGTGTCTGTATGCAAATTGGACACTACACAGGCAACAGATAAATCGCACAAAATTGATACAGAAATCTGTATACACAACGAGCACATAACAAAAAGATGCACCTACCTGAACTTCAGCTACCGCACTTGAAAGGCAAAATAATAGAAAGATCAATGAAAAATCAGATTTCAAAGCAAAATTCAGATGGTTTAATTCCAGTTCCAGCCCAGAACAAGTGTTCCGCACATGTGAGAAATTCAAACCCGACATATTTGTTTCCAAATCAGAGATGCCAAACTCTTCATAAACAAATAAACGGAAATCCAACAGATTTGTTTCCAATGACAAACTACATAACAATCAAATTGACCTAGCAACACAATACAATACGACGTGTAGCCTGTTAAGAAATCATGGCGTAAGGAAAATGCATGGTGCACATCTCTACGCAAAAGGAAAAACATAACTTGCCAAATTGGAAATGTAAGCACTGAAAAAGAAAATACCTTGTACATTCACCTGGATGAGAACTAAACTGGCTGGCCTCGTTACCAAGAGGGACATACCCAGGAAGTCCGTAGAATCTGACTGTTCTCTTATACCTGTCTGTACTGGAGCAAACAATCTAAATCCCCTCCTGTGTACTTCGTTCATGAGTCATTGTAAGACGATGAATGCTTAATAAGTTTATGATTCTGTGCCCCCGCCCCCGCCCCCCCCCCCCCCCTCTCTCTCTCTCTCTCTCTCTCTCTCGTTTCTTTTGCACACAGGCTTTGCATTCATTTAGTCAGATCCATTAACTACTCAAATCAAACAATCCAACTGAGTGAATAAGAATTACATTGACACCAAATGGTTTCTGTTTTCTGTACAAATATAACGAGAAAACTTTGGTCTCGTTTTTTCTCCAGAAATGAGTGAGTATAAGATTTAATTTGTGAAGCTACCGGATATATGCCTAAGAGAATCTATACAGAACTGCTGCTGCCAAGGCTTCTTTCTGACTCATCTGGGTCCTTGCTTTCCTTTCTATTAGGTTTTGGTATGGGCTCATCACTTCCAAAAGGTAATACAACTACAGGGGCTGCAGGCACTGTGTCCCAACGCTCCTTCAAGAATTTCATAAACCTTTTAACCATTTCCCTCCTGAACTCAAGCTCTCGTGTGAACAGATCGAAGATAAAAAAGGCAAGAACAAATTTGAAGGGGAAAATGAGGAGAATGGTTGCAGAAGATAACAACACCAGTGCAACCTCAGTCGTTATCTGATTAAAATTTAAATCAACATGATTACTTATTGATCAGTCTGAAGTAACTGCAAACTAATCCATGATAAAACCACTTTTTTTTCAAAATTACACGAATTTAACAATTAATACATACCTGAGGCTGACCCGAAAGGAAAATTGTATGTATTTTCAGAAGCATGACGTTCAGATTCTGTAAATAACTTTCCACATCTTGCATAGCGTCTTTTACAGCTATAATTTTTTCAATGGTATTTGAAGGAGGCTGATCACGGATAGTAATTTTTCCAAATGATCGTCCAAGGCGGCCTTGCTCCTTTAGCCCCTTCAACGTCAGCATGACAGTTGCCAAAATAATCAATGCTGTTGGGAATACATATGACAGCAAATTCCTGGCAAAGTACCTCAGCAGATTAGCTCATGGTCAGATCACAGTGTGGAAATTTAAGGGGTACCACATGCATATGAAATAACCAGTTGAATTGAGTACTCTGATAGTAGGTTAGAGTGAAGAAATAAAGATAAAATGGGTACTTAAATTAGATTATGGATTTAATCACATCTTCAACTAAAAGGTGAATTTAGATGATAATACATACTACATGATACCATAGTCATTAGTCATCTCCCCGTCAATGTTCACGTAAATAATATAAGACCAGTATCTCTTTAACGAGCAATGCAACCAGAGTCATTAGTCATCTCAACTTTTTAGAGGTAACTTATACAATACCTGAACAAATTAGAGCATCCAACAGAAAACCAAATGGCAATAGGTGGAGAGGCCCAAGACATTACACATCGCAATTCAAGCCTTACAATCCCAATGTGAGACATTCTCAAAACACACCCCTGCTTATGTCTGTTTGTTTTAAAGCAGAATGTCTGATCCATTACCATGGAAAAGAAATTAGAGTATCCAACTCAAAACCAATGGGCAATGAGTGGAAAGGCCTAAGACATCATATATTGCAATTTGCAATACAAGGATTTACATTCCCTATGTGGGATATACTCTCAACAAAACTCTACCAGAAATGAACCTACCTGAAAATGACTGTATATGCAAAGGCAAGAAAAGAAATGGTCAAGTGGGGCTCCTCCCAGCGCCTAAGTTTTTCAAAGTTTGTTGCAGTTATGGCCAGAGGAAGCAGAAGTTCCTGCAAAGGCAAAATGAAAGACCGGCACTGTTTATTTTGATGTTACAGTATGCTTAAAAAATAAGACATAACCATGTTACAGCCTCTCAAGGTCAATTATCTTATGACGTGAACATAATGATGTTCATTGTGCAGTGAAGAAAGTTATGGAAAGTAGAGGTTGCCGTCATGGATAAGCAATTTATAACCAACCTTAAATAGATCAATGTTACTGGGTATTCCCTTAAGGGTTGCAGCATCAATTGTGGCTTGAGTTGTTTCAGCTTCCTGCCATTTTTGTTTGCAAGTTCTTGTTGCCCTTTCAACAAGAGCCACATCCGCAACAACAAGATTCTTACTTAATACTAGCCCCTGTCTTGTTGAAGTATTCTTCCAAAAGCTAACTGAAGAACTTGAAGCCCAACATGGAGATCTCTTCCATTTCTGCAAGTAAACACTGCCATCTATGTCAAACACGTGATTGCTGCTGCTTTCAATCATTTCATTGGAAGCACTCGTTCCTTGAGCTAGTGGGTTGTCCGCCTCTAAATACTTTGTTATCAGTGGTCCACCCCAATAATTAACTGCTAGAGTCTGAGAAACTACATCACCAAAGGGTACGTACTGTAAATATGTAAACTGAACAAGTTTGGTGGGATCATCAAGTAACTTCCTCATAAATTGAAGAGCCTGTAGTCTAGCTATACTATTAATGGCACTGGCCATAGCTCTTTCCTTCCCTTTGTGAGCGCCATATACATGAAACTTGGATTCATCATCTTCCTCTGGTCCATAATTACGGATAAACTTGTGTACAGCATTAATTTCACTAATAAACGCATGCCACACGTCTCGCCTCATTTCTCCACCTAAGTCAACAAATTCAAGCAGCCATGTTTCTGATCTGTAAAGGTTTATCAAAGAAATGAGCTTTTTAAGAAACACCAAATGACCTAAAAAGCATCCGTATTCTCTATTCTGTACAGAAATTAGAGATGACCTGTACACTTATCACTAACATGATTAATAGATCCTGAACTGGTCTATCATAAATTCAAACTTAGGAGATTTAAACTGAATGATACCAAAGATTTTATTAAGTAGATGACTGTCAAGAAGTTTACTCACTTGGGACCATATGATATAGAGACTGCAGAGTCGAAGAGAACAGAACCAAAAGGTCCAACTTTTGCTTTCTTAACCTGTAATTCTTGTTTCGTAAGATCCAATCTTATAGAATCCTTTTGCCCAACAAGGCCAACTGCCTGCAATATAAAGTGAAAAATAAGAATGATTTGAGACTAGCAATGCCACAACTCAATAAAAAGTTTAGAAAGAAGAAAACAGGAACAGAAACATTTAGTTCAATTGGAAAATCAACTATATTATAAAGTCTAAAAGCATAAAGTATCTAAAAGAAAAACTATATCATAAAGTATCTAAAAGCAATACCCTACTACTATATTGGTTTTCACTCGACGAAAAATCACAACATGAATTTTCTACCTGTTTCAAGTATCAGACCACTGCTAATTTACTAACTCCACACTGGCTAAAAAAAATCTCTACAGCTCATACCATCAAAATTTAGGCATCAAAGTGTAAAAAGCACAAAGAAAAGGAATGCCAGCACAAAAAGCTGAAGCATTTCCAGTCAGGGATTGAGATCTCGGAATTTTGATGTTTCCATTCTTTGTAAATCAAAATTCAGAATGAGAATTCAATAAATAGTTTCAAAAATAAACCACGGAAATTTGGTTCCAAGTGTGTGCCATACTGCTTTCTTCTTCTTTTTTGTCGAAGTGACACAGTGCTTATACAGTTTACATTTACCAATAACCTAATGGACTTAAATGGAAAAGGACATGAAGTTATCCCTCAATTTCCAATTCAACAATTCGATGTTAAAAGTCAACGTAAAAGTATAAAACTCATAAACAGATTAATTACCTCAAAATAAATTGCTTTATCAGTTAACGTAACTTTTCCTGGCCATGCCATATTATTCTCCCATTTTAGGACAGGCCGCTTCCTGCTGGTACCAATGCACAAAATTCTCTCCTCAGAAAGGTTGGAACTTGGTCGAGTCTGGTATGATTTTCTTCCTTCGTGAATCCTACATAAATAAGATTTTTTTTTAACTTGAGCTTCCTAGAACAAGGAGAATTAATTTGCAAATTTAGCAGGCATGCACATAGTTGCAAGTTAAGAGTACGATTCGAGTTCGCAGTTCGGTTCGGGTACAGAATTCGGTAGTACCATAAAGTATCATTCGCTAGAGAGTAGGCATAGACAGTACGGTTTCAGTTCGATTCGTTTTAAATTCGTTAAAAAAATGTAAATTAGTTTGTATATAAAAATATTGATAAAATACATTTATAATTATATTTTATAATATTACTTATTATGAGCAATTTATCTATTTAATCATCATTTTATTATATATTCATTGAACAAATAATTAATTTACTACCGCACCATTCATCTCTTTAATATTTTTTATTTAATAATCATTAAACAAATAATAACTTTATTTCCAGAATCCAGACGTTTCCTTTCCCCTTTATTTATTCTGGGTTCTCACATTCTAGTCCAGTTCTGTGTCCCTCTCTCTTCTATCTCCCCTTTCATCTCTTTCCCCGACCTCTCCTTTTTCTACTTCACCGACAAACACAAGGATGAAGATGAATAGGAACCTGCCCAGAATCTGGTGTCTCTAACCGAATTCACAACCGTACTGTAAAACGTACTGATACGGAGTTCAGATACCAAATGGCCGAATCTGGCAACTATGGGCATGCACATTAACCTATTATGAAAATGTAGTACCCGAGACATCCGTACACAATGTACGGAAATTAAAAGCCAAAAAATGAAAAAAATTGGAAAAAACATGACAAATGATATCTTGATTGAGCCATAGTTGTGACCATGGCAAAGGGCTCCAGTTGTATCCCTGATTCCCTTGACCAAACCATTAGGCAGCTCCCTAGGACTTGATGTTCCAATGGGACTACTGGGGAATCTTCTCCACTGACAGGGTTAGAGTGACTGGAAGACACAATTCTCGTGCCAATCGAGGTGCATTCTATACATTGTTAGGGATGGGGAGGCCTCTACCATGTGTTGAAAATTATTCTAAAGCCTATGGTACAAATCAGTAAAGCAATAAACAACTTTCAACTCTTCCTATCAATATCATCAAAGGAATAGAAAAAAAATTGAAGTTAGGTAGTTTTGTTTAAGACATTTTGTAATAAGAAAAGAAAATAAACTCACTTCCATAAAAGCACTGAAAGGATTTTTCAATGATTATAATTACAGAATCTTAATCCAACTTCTCTACTTATCATGCTTATCAGAAGACTTAATTCAATCATATAGAGTTAGTAAAATAACACAAATATGAAACTCACTTGAGAAGTTCATCAACATAAGTCAACCACGTGCTCAGAGAGATGCCCTGTTCATCACTGGCAAGAGCCTTAAATAGATTATGCACTGTTGACCTATCAGCCACACCAGAAATAGCAGGAGCCATACGAACAAAAGCCTCTTCTCTGACAAGCTTTCTCTGTTCACCAGATAAATAAATCTACTTTAACTGACCACTATCAACAATACAATGTAAGAATGTACACAGGCTAGAACTACGTAGGTTTAACCATTTTGCCTTATTAAAGTAATTGTCTAGCATGTTCTTGGAGGTGACAATTTTTATCCAAAACCTAATTATCTCATAAAGCATGGTATCAGTCATACCGTCCATGCCAAAAGTGGCCCACACCCGCTATTTCCTTCTAACTCATGACAGTCATAATCAAAATTGCAGTTTTAAGCCAAAGTATAATTTAAGTATTTATTTGTTAAACATATCAAGAAAAAAAAATTCACTATGTTCCAAACTCTGGTTTAAATAAATAAATAGATATTTGAAAAATAAACCTGAAAAGAAGCTTTCTCTGAACCATTAGCAAGATCTTTCCGATAAGGGTTCTCCCATGCAAGCATAGTTATAAATATGAGTCTTTGGAATGGAGGTTCCTGTGGATGCACCAACATTGTCCAGAAACAAGAACCATATACATATTAATTAATCTCAAAATTCAAATTTTCCCGAACAGGAAAGAAAATGAAATTAGCTTCAACTACAAATCACCAAATTGAAAAATTCCAAAATGCTAATGACATCATCAGGTTTCTAGGTTCAAGACACACAAAATAAATAAAGAATTAAATACACAACAGATGGCTACTATTAGCACATTTCCTATACAACATCAATAGTACCATTGGGGTCCTTCCCTTAGACAGGAAGAGTAACACTTGCAAAATTGCTAAACAGTTGAAACAAGAGGACAAAAATAAAACAAATGATTACAAGTAATATCCGCGTAGATTATAATATTACTCACAAGAAAACACTACTTCAAAATAAAAATTGTAAAACTTTTAATATGTCAGTGAATTATATGTACATCTGGACAGAACTGCTCTAACAAAGGACACCAATCTTTCCCTTCACCATACGAGAAAGAATTTAGAAACTAGACTAGAGACAATGAAAAGGTTTGCATAGAGAAGTTTCTCAAAGTTGCTTCAAAATAGGAAAATCCACATCTCATTTGGGATATTTGAGAAAGTAACATATGGATAAACCAATTCTTATTCTCAAGCACAAATATGATATGAGAAATAAGTTCCACTTGCAGTAAGTACTTCTAACCTTGAGGGAAGGATGAATATCAGAATTATCCCTTGACAGAAACCTGAAGCAGCAATATTCCACCAAATTGCGGGCATCATTATATGTAGACTCAGAGACAAGTGCTTTAAATATATTCTGCATTTTCTTCCCTGTCAATCCATTCATCCTGCATATCTTAACTTCAAGGAGTTAAATGATAATTCTTCTGTCAGTCTGAGAAGCCTATAAAACCAAGGAAGCTTTTGCATAGTGTAGCCATGTATAACTTTCCCCATTCAGGGCAATATGTGAATAAACCATATTAGAGTTAACGGACAGGAAAATTGAAAGCAAAACTGTCTCTGGCATATATACAAATTGCAGGCCAGTTTAATGCAGTAAGATGGATCGCTGATGCATTGCATTAGGATATTTCTTCTTCCTTTTAAAATATCCCTACCTTTCTTGGAATAAAAAGCTTTTCATACTGTAAAAATAAAATATTAGGTAATATTAAAGCAGTTCATCTGACAGGCAAAACTTCATATTGCAAATGAAAAACCACGTCGCAATGGAGACAGATGGAAAAACTTCAAGCCAAATATTTTAACTGACAAAGAAATTAGAACCAACAAATTCACCTGCTAAATTGCTCTATTGATACAACAGCAGCTAAAGAGAGAATTCCATTTGGTGTTCTGCTATTAATAGTCTGTTCTGCCATAAATATGTCCTCCATATCTTGTGTCTCTAAAGCATCTCTAGTGACAGGCTTTTTAGTCTGGCCAGTTTTTGCCAATGGAGACGCCACTTCATTTATAAAGCTTTGCGCCTTTACTAGCCATGAATTCAACTTTTCTTGCACTGCATCTGTCAAGATACAATAGTTTTAGACAGCCAAAACTTGAAACAAGATTAAAGAGACCTTTTTTTAAAAAAGTGTTTAACCTAGAGCTTATGATGAGCATAGACAAGCAGTAGTACATTCAGCCTAGCCGACAATGATAAATAGTAACTGTGCATCATTTTCCTTGTGCTTTCACTTTCCGCATTCTATACGTAGTAATTGTTTGCACTTTTCTCTTTTATACACCCTTAAAATAATCAAAATTAGAAGATTTTTGATCATTCAAGAGGCTTATTATATTTTCTTTCTCTATTATATTTCCCACAACAGAAAAATGATAAAAGCTATATACTTTACGAAACCAAAAGGTTCATGAAGCCTTTCCTTCGGTGATCAGCAAGGGAAAACGGCGGAGAATTATTATTTGGCATTGCCTGGAAACTCTTATGATCCGTATCTTCCAGTTCAATCATTCTTTTCATCATTCTTTTCAGCATTCTAATTGAATAAATGAGACAGTTATGAATTATGAACACGCCAATTGTATTTCTTTCTTTCTTTCTTATTCCATAAATTGGAAAGCTTTTCAACGATTTCGAGTTCAATCACAATTGAAACAAACATTTAGGACCGTTCTGATAACCATTTAGGCCAAAACTTTGGGACATAAAATTGCACTGCATGATATTATTAGTAAACCAAGAGACACATGGATTTGGTTTAATCTGTGGTTTATACATAACTATCACAAAACCAAGTGAATCCCACAATTGAACTCAATCAATGAAACATGAAAAATCAAGAAAATTAATGGAAATAAATAATAAACAAGCAGACTCACTTGCATCAACGTCGTTGAGCTTCCACCTGTCCCCCAGAGACTGCGCCACAATCTTGAACCGCAACTTGTTACGCTCTGAAGAACTCCTGGAGCAATATCCAAGCATAGGACGATCCCCACGCCATGAAAATCCAGGGTTGGGTGCGGCAGGTGATGTTCTCAACTGGGTAACTGAGATTTTCGACAGCATCTTCTTCCTTTTCTCTCAAAATCTTCGGGACTCGAGGCCTGAAAGTAAGCAGGAACTTGCTTGCTGTGGAAGCGTGTGAGAAAAACTTACTGGACGAGTGGGGCAGAGTCGGCCGACGGAGAGAAAGGCGGAAAGTGAGAGGCTAATCGCTCCATGTGGTCAGTTCAGCAGACTAATCACTCCATGTGATACATGTGATGTATGGCCGATGGATGAGCAGTTGCTCCAACCTTCTCTTGTCCAAGCTTCCGACATTACATTTACAATTTACTCGCGTTTTACTTCCTCGAGTTTATCCATTTTCAGCTTTTCGTGCTTATAATTTTTTTTCGTCTCATTTACTCTTTCTGTCTTTTGTAAACTGATGACGTGACATAATTTTGATCCGCTAAATTTGTAGCGTAGAGCGACAACTCAATAGTTAAGTAGTTGAGCATCAAATATAATTTATCTATTTATTAAATAGTAATTGGATGACTAAATGATTTTAAGTTTATCTGATTCTTTTTGTATAAATAATTTTTATAAAATAATTTAAAAAATAAACTGTTCAAATTATTAGACAAGATTAACTTAATGTGGCACAAGGCCGAATAATGTTTAAACGTGGCCCAAAAAGTGCTCCAAGTTACAACTTTAATTATGGGAAACATTTTTACGAGTTAAATTCGGGGTTAAATGAGTGTCAAATAAATTTCCACGTGTCACAAAATTAGAGGTGACATATAGATTGTTTTTCCGGATTTACCCCCCTGCAAACCTTTAAAACCTTCTGAACAGAGACACAAATAGCAGAGCAGAGGAGCAGCATGGCCTTATCTTGTTCCTGGTCACCTACGCTTCTCACAACCACCCAATCCTCCTCCTCCGCCGCCTCGCCGTCGACCCCTAAACTAGTCCCCTGTCATTTTCCAGGGAAACCCACCACCACCACCATTCACACACTCTCCAGCTGCAGTTCAAGTTCTCAGAAATGGAGAGCCAAAGTTTCGTTCTTTCCTGCATTTTTGAACAAACGCAAAGACACTCAGACTCTCAAGGACGAGCTTCTTGACGCCATTGCTCCGCTCGATCGAGGCGCTGATGCCACTCCGGAGGACCAGCAAACTGTTGATCAGGTTGCCCTTTGCATTCCCTTTTGTGCTTTTAGCTTTCATTTGTTATCTGGATTCTGGCCTTTCCTTGTATTAATTGTACTTTGAAGCTAAAATATGTGATGGGAATTCTCCTTGAATAGTTGATTGGGCAATTGGGCTCTGAAAATTATATAAAAAAGAAGAAACTTTTGCATAATTTCATAGCAGCCAGAAAACATTTCATATTGCCATAGTTTATGCTTTTGTATACATTCTAAATGAAATTAAGTGGAATCATCGGAGCCTCGGAGGCAACTAATAATTTTAGCACAATTTCTTTCTAGTAGCTTAATCGTTTTAAAAGAGATGTCGAAAAGCCTGTACTAGCATGTCCATTTAGGCTGTGGTTATTTCTATCATCTCATGATTTATCCCAGTAGAGGATGTGTGACATTAGTTTCTGATATCTGTGTGCACTTTTCTATTTTTGTTCTGCGGAATGCATTTCTAAATAGATTGCCCGCAAACTTGAAGCAGTTAACCCAACAAAGGAACCACTCAAATCTGATTTACTCAATGGAAAATGGGAGCTTATATACACTACTTCAAAGTCTATTCTGCAAACTCAGGTAAATCGATTGAAATTTCCACTTCCATTGATATTTATGTCGTTCCAAGATTAGAAGTCTGTCTAAAGACTCTAAGCAAATGAAATTGTATAAAATTGATGTTGTAGCTTCAGTGGATTCTTGATGTTTTGGATATTAGTTTTGTGTACTTCTTGCTCCCTGAGTAATGACAGGCTATGTCAAAAATGGAACCTTGGTATGAAAAATATTTGTGTCATAGGACTATACCTACATACTTTAAGGAAGCACCTTCATTTTGATTACCATTCATGTATTTCTAAATGTGACTCAGAGTTTCCCTTCCCCTAATAAATAAGAAAATTCCAAACTAAGCAGATTCAGTTCATTTTGTTTAAAAGTTAAAACTGCGATCTGTAATTATTGATCTTCATATAAACCTTTGTTTAGCGTTCATGTACTTCTAATCTGTGATGTTCCTTGCCTTTTGTTTGTGTGTGTGTGTATGTGTGTACTTTGCTCCATCCTTTCTCTTGATAGATCTCTATTTTTTTCCTTTGAGTTTGCAAGGTGTGAAAAAATTTGAACGTAAATTTTCCATAACTCCTAGAAATTTCAATCGCCTGACATACATATATTATCATGGCAGAGACCCAAAATTTTGAGATCAAAGGTAAACTACCAAGCCATCAATGCTGACACACTTAGGGCTCAAAATATGGAATCGTGGCCAACTTTTAATCAGGTACTATAGAATTCATTTTCTCATTGATTCGCTTAACTTCCATTTGTAAACTTTTTCTGTACTAAAATTCTGGAAGAACATTGTAACCTTTTAATCATTTAGTGGGGTGGAATTCTGCTTGTTGCTTTAGGTTCTTTTGAACACATTAATCTTCCAGTAGCTACAACTTACCTTGTCAAGTAGGCTCTAAATAGAAAAAAAGGTAAATTACACTTTGCACCCCTGTAGTTTGAGTGAAATTTACTTTTGTTCTTAATGTTTTAATTTGATCAACTTCAACCCTGCTATTTACACATTGTTGCAATGATGACCCTGCCATTTACTTTCTACATTAAGCCGATGGACTAGTGGCAACATGGCCACCATTTATGCTGGTTTAAGGGCAAAAATAATGAAAAATACATGTTGGCCTACAACGCACATAATTTTAGCTAAAAACAGGGGATGCAGCAAAATTTGGGTATATTTCTAGTTCTCCATGAGTGATTGTGCAGTACTGCGTGTGTTAGGTAGGACTTCTTTTTTGTTCCTTTTTCTACCCGTGAGTTGGGTTATGGTTATGGCCATAAAATTTACTTTTCGTCCGTCTGACTTGATGTAGAAATTAAACTGAGGGTTGACCTGGTGCAGTGTAAATTTGATTAATTGAAACTTTAGGAACCAAAGTGATTTTTTTTTTTTAACTACAAGGGTGGAAAGTGATCGTTCAAACTATGTTCCATAAATAAAGAAATTCAAATTTTAAGAGGAAACTCGGCAGTATACTATTGAAAGAAATGGTGATATGTAATAAAAGGTTTGAAGGTTTTTTGTTATATGACAATAAAATCCATCTAGATTTCTGATGAATAATTTAGGAAACAGCCGGTACTTTGTTAAAAGTGGACCTTACTGCACTGACTATTCCACATCAAATTCACATCAATCCTCTGTAGGTAACAGCAGATTTGACACCCTTGAATGCAAGAAAAGTTGCTGTCAAATTCGATTACTTCAAAATTGCAGGTTTGGTAAGTGTTCTTGACGTTATTGGCCTCTTGGAAAGGCCAGGCAAAACAATTATGCAGTACTGATTTAGTTTCCCTTAGCAAGTTCTTATGTTTTTGAATTTCTAATTGTGTACTTCACCTAACATTAGATTGTTCATATAATAATGATATACAGATACCTATTAAGGCGCCTGGTAGAGCTCGTGGTGAACTGGAAATTACATATTTGGATGAAGAGCTTCGGTGAGTATATGTACTGTAATTTATTGGATGAAGAATTGAAATTGACTACATTTGATCATTACTTTTAGGTCTGAATATTAGAGTCGAACTGTGCTTTGAAGATTAGAATGAAAAAACTAAACTTGTTTATAATTTTCTCTCGGCTGAAGGAAATAAAGCATTTGTGTTGAGTATACAAGAATGCATGCAATAGTTGAGATATACATCCTTCTCGTAACTGCCTTGGATCGTAGGAAAATATATAAACTTTCAAGGTTGGATAAACCCACTTGTGAAATCTTGCAGTCTTATGAACCCTGAAATGAGATCTGTTATCTTAAGAGTTGAGACACGGAAAGCATAAATATTTGAATATGATCTCTTTTGGAAAAAAGTGAATTTGTGAGGTTGGACAAACTCAACGATTACCACTCGTTGAATCTTTTACAAGAGTCTTTCTTCATTTCTCACTTGTACTATGTCCATAGGCGAATGTGAATATCAGGTGCTTAGCTAATCTTCGATTATTACTGAGGTTGTATCGCAATTGAATGGAAAGTCATGACAATCATGTTTCTTATATATTGGCAGTGTCTCAAGGGGCGACAAAGGAAACTTGTTCATCTTGAAAATGGTTGATCCATCTTACCGAGTTCCTGTCTGATGTACGCGATAACATTGCAGAATTAGTGACTCATCTGGCCATCACCCTTTCTTGTTCATGACAATGGACTAAAGCGTACGAATTTTGCCAAGACCTCGGTTCTGCTCCAAGCCTCCAAGTGCTCGTCATATACGTGTTTGTATAAAATGTTGTACATGTTGCTGATGCATCGATCACTTCCTGCAAGCTAGGCATTTCCCGACCTTTCCATGTTACTTTTTTTGTCGAAATATCATGTAACATGCATAGTTAAGAGTTATGACCATACATTTGAGTACTTTCGAAGGATCACCTTTTATCGGAAGTGAAGCATCGCTTGCATCCGTCAAGGTTGTAATGAAAAACATAAACGACTTCAAACGATTTGTACAAATTCAAATTGTAACGAAAAGCATATATAGACATTGCAAAGTTTGATTTATTTGTTCTCCTCTTCCCATGTTCTGAGGTGAGAAAAGGGAGCTATATTTACACGGTGAAATGATGTCACGTCGTTACTAAAAGGAGCCAAATCTTGTCCTTTACTTTGCTTCTTAGTCCCTTCCTGCACTGAAGGCTGGTTCAAAGATACAACATATAGTTTGGCCTCACATTTTCTGAGCCACTTGATAATATTCCTGGCCACCAGATTTCTCCTTATCCAAAAACTGAAAAATAAAATACCTACTTTAACAAAACAAAACAAAAACAAAAAAGAGTTGGAGCCTTCAACTTAAGTTCGAACTCCCACATATGTAATTTTAGGGTCACCGACTCTGCTTTGACATATCACTTGACCCAGAGGCTAAAAGTAAGCTACCACCCAATATTCTAAAAAACGGCCTAGGAGGGGTTTGAACCGAGGCAATTTCGTGCAAAACGGTTGGAAAAATCAGTTGGGCTCTAGGCGGTTTTTTTTTTTTTTTTTGAAATTAAAAAAAAAAACATAGATTGAGTCTTACATTACTATATTTCCCCTTATTTTCCTCATATTTTTCATTTTATGTTATTTTAAATTGTGAACTTGTTGTATATGTGTCATCCTACAATACTCATCGCTATGGTTATATGGCATATATGCTTTATGTGTTTTTAAATTTTGGACTTGTTGAATACTATTTTTGCATTTTATCATTCCTTTATTACAAGTGTAATTTTTTGTAAGTGTCAATATGCACTTATTTACAAGATATACAAAAAAATTATCTAAATCCGTCTAGGCTGCCTAGCCGCCTGACTAACACCTAGCGTTTTTTAGAACCTTGCTACCACCTCATGCAGTAGTGGGGTTGCATATTGCATGCGAAGGAGGATTAGTATGTCAACAATGTGTGGTGGGATACTTCTTATTTTAAAGAAAAAGAAGAAACAAAAATATATCAGCAGAGAGAAGCATTACCATCAATGATTCAATGGCTCTCTCTTCACTCAGTCATGCCACTCCACTGAAAACTCATGGATTCTCGCTCAAATACCCCTTTGATTCTTCACCTTCACTCATTGCTTCTTTCTCACCGAAACCAAACCCTACCAGTTCCTGCATAATACCAAGCCACAACAACTTGTTGGGCAAAATTATTATTCTTGATTCTTTGACATGGAGGACCAGAGTTTCCTTCCTTTCAGGATTTCCTACGAAAGGTGAAGACATCAACAGCCTCAAGGAAGGGCTTTACAACACAATAGCTCCTCTTGATAGGGGTGCCGAAGCTACCCTGCAGGACCAAGAACGAGTAGAAGAGGTGAGGTACTATTTGAAATTTTCAATAGTCTTGCAGTCTTGCAGACGCGTGCGTGGCTAAGTTGGCTACAGCAGTGTGCTCCCACTCTGCACCTGAAGTTTGAATCCCCAACCCCATAGTTTAACTTTGGTTAGAATATCGCTGCAATAGAACAGATTCATCCGTGTCCATTAACATTATGTGACCAAAACCAGAGAATTTCGTAGTTTCATTGAATCATATATGATGCTTCGGATTGGTAACGATTGATGTATTTATTCAGATTGCACGTAAGCTTGAGGCACTCAACGAAATAAAAGAACCTCTCAAGTCTAGTCTGTTAAATGGAAAATGGGAACTTATATATACAACATCTCAGTCTGTTCTGCAAACACAGGTAAGTATCTAAAGCATGCTATGGGTGATTTATTCGTTATTTTCGTTCTTACATCTCCTCTTCAGTCTCTTCATCATATGTTCTTAATTTCAGAGGCCGAAGTTCTTACGACCAAATGGAAAGATCTATCAAGCAATCAATGGGGATACACTAAGGGCTCAGAATATCGAAACTTGGCCCTTCTTTAACCAGGTGTTACTTCCTATTGTTTGCCTTTTCAATCTCTTTCTTAATTAACTTATTTCCCTAGCCATTTGATGCTTGCTAATGTGGATTCTAAGGGCGTAGAACGCAGCCAGTAGGTTGATCAATGCTCAAGTGTATTAGTATTCACTGAATTCTGCTAAAAAGTTTTTTTATTAAAGTTAAACAAGTATACCTAGTGTTTATGTGGTGTTGAAAATCGTCTACTGAGGACATATTAAACTTGATTTGTGCAAATAAGAAACAAGAGAGTTTATACATAATCTTCGAAAACTCATTCCTTTCAATTGTTTAAAGGGAGTTCGTAGATATCAGATAGCATCTAGAGTTTGGTCTGATGTGCAAGGGATTCTATTCATTCGTTCAAGATGCGACTGGAGATTCTAGATTACAACTCAGCTAATGTCCTAGGCAAGATTACAGTAGAGTTTTGTCTGGTGCAAGCGTAAGCTTCGGTTCAAATAACAGAAAAAAAATTGATCAAAGGTTTGTTGATATGACTCTTGCACCATCAGGTCCACTTACGAAATCAGTAAGAGTCGATGGAAACTGTTTGGTGTATCGGATTCAATCGCTTTCTGCACATATATTGGTGGACATAATTGCATCGTGTCATACTACATCTCATGTACTTTCGCATTGTCAAAAATGTCGAAACTCGAAAGGCTCATTGGCCAAGCTGTTTTCTTGTAAGCGTGCAGGTTACAGCCAATTTAGTCCCTATAAACTCCAGAAGGGTGGCAGTTAAATTTGATTTCTTCCGGATTGTTAGTCTGGTAAGTAGAGGATATATGATATGATATTCGCTATATCCTCACGCCCTTAATCTTATTGATTCCGGTGTGCACTCTATGCGATTAGAGACCTTCGCACCTGGCAGCAGGAATCATACTGTTGTCAGGTAGAAGAAACAGACTTTATGCGTGCATATACATATTTATTCCCGCCATTGTTTTCCAATGTTCTCACAGATACCTATAAAAAATCCTGGAAGCGGCCGCGGTCAGTTAGAAATTACATACTTGGATGAGGAGTTACGGTGAGCATCCTACGAACTTAATCTTTTGCAAGGGTTTGTAGAATGCAAAGCCTGCAAAATGCAGAGGGACTTGGTTTTTGTGGCATCAAATGTGGAAACTCTTGTGTCATAGTATTTCCTGATGTCGATTTTCGAGTACCAGTAACAGTTTTCTTCTAAAATTGCCCTCATAGTTTTTCGTTTCGAAAAAAAAAAAATCTTCCTTGAGCTTAACTTTTGAATGACTATATCTTTCTCTAGTTTTCTGCTCCTCTCTCTCTAAAGGAGACTCTCATTCAACCGAGAGGTCAAAATGGCGGTACTCTAAGCCTATCTATCGCCCCCGTCATGTGTTTTAACTTTCTCACGCATGACATCACGTGATTTATTTGTTTTCCTTTCTTTTTGCATGACAGAATATCAAGAGGCAATAGAGGGAACTTGTTCATATTGAAGATGGTTGATCCAACCTATAGGGTCCCTCTTTGATGTAGCATATATAACAAAAACAATTGAATCACCATTGAG
Source organism: Crataegus laevigata (assembly GCA_963580275.1). Taxonomy (NCBI): domain Eukaryota; kingdom Viridiplantae; phylum Streptophyta; class Magnoliopsida; order Rosales; family Rosaceae; genus Crataegus; species Crataegus laevigata. The sequence goes on from OY756938.1 coordinate 3,015,255, forward strand.
CCTAAAGCCTAAAGGAGTTTAGTGCGTACACAAAGTGATGTTTCAAATGACTCTAAAGAGCAAGATTCAAACTTGCGTGTATGGCATGCACAAATACTATAACGAATAGGGATTCGAACTTAAATGTATGACGGGCACACTATGTCAGACTTGGATGTTCCAATTGTTAATATACAAGAGTTGTAAAATTTTCCTTGATTATTATTCTTGTTTATCAAGTTTGGCCTTGCCCGGAATTTATACCTTAATTAGGGTAAATTCAATATAAATTCAATTTTGTGAGCTATTATTAGAAACATTTCACTTTTCTAAAATAGGTCCAATTCGAATTCAAGCATATCTCCTCTCTTAGTCTTAATCTACAACCACAACAAAAAGCTACGAAGTAATATCAAGCTTTTAGAGTTCACAAGGTCCAATTGCTTATCATCCATCGGCTTCACTTTGCTAGGTCCAAGGTCCTGCCAAGAATCACATTTTGACTTTGAACTATGTTTGAACTTTAATTTTAGTATGACACATTTAACTTATTCAATTGAATTGTATTAATGACATAAAGCATTTGCCTCGTTTGGCAATTCGAACTGTACTGACTCTTTCAATCGGATAGGATAAATAGTCATCGGATAGCACTGACTAAATTAGTAGGGCGTTTGGTGTTCTGTCGAATTAATCTGTGCACCAGATAATACGTCAGACTATAATAATTTTCTAAATAATTCTCAAAATAATTGTTGTTAAAATGAATAAAAAGAGAGAAAACCATTAAAAACAAAACAGAAAAAAGGAATTAATCATCATAGAATAAAAATTAAAGAAAAAAAATGAAAATAAAAATAGGTTGAGGTTTATCTCCCAGCTTGCCTTCCGTTCTTAATCTTCCCCACGCCTCCCATACGGACCACAAGTCAAGTAATAATAACCCTACGCGTAATCCACTCTCCCATTTTCCCAGTTCGCGCAGCCTGAGCCACCTCTCTCTCTCTCTCTCTCTCTCTCTCGCGGTCTTCAATCACTCTCTCAAACTCTGTCTCGCATTCCGAGCGGTGACCCGCGACCCTTCTCACTCTCAATCTCTCACACCTCGCCGTCAGTCTATCATCTCGCCGTCAACTTCTTCTTGCCGTTTCGAGTCTCGACAGCAAAGGGTTAGTCTCACTCTCTCACTTCTCTGTGTTTAATTTTCTGTTCTATTTAGCTGTTCAAATTGGTTCTGATTGGACAAATGGTGGGATTTACAGATTTTCAATTATTAATTTGCATTTTCTGTCGATAAACTTATACAAAAGACAGTAGAATATCGTTTGTAATCTCAACCCGAGGCACCGAGAATTAATATATTCAAATTCTCAAATTCTGTGGGCAAAAAAGGGGTTATTTATATTTCGCATTTGGCCATCTGGGTCAGTTCAAGATTTGAACTTTATGGTTGTTTTTGTGTGCAATGTGCATTTTTTGAGTGAAATATTTAGAGTATTGGTATACCACTGCAAAATCCAGTTCAGCTGCGATTGTTACTACAATTCTTCGTATGTGGATTAAGATTTTAAGAATAGTAATAACACATTAATTTACTTTTCTTTTAGTTCAAGATTTGAACTTTATGGTTGTTTTTGTGTGCAATGTGCATTTTTTGAGTGAAATATTTAGAGTATTGGTATACCACTGCAAAATCCAGTTCAGCTGCGATTGTTACTACAATTCTTCGTATGTGGATTAAGATTTTAAGAATAGTAATAACACATTAATTTACTTTTCTTTTAGTTTGTTAAAACAAAATTTCAGACTTTTACTTATTTGAATTTTGAAGGGGTTTACTGCGAACTGCAAAGCAAATGGTGAGGTATTATATGAGTTGTCTGTCTGGTAGATATGTTAAACCAGAGTACTCTCATTTCGTCGAGTCAAATTTTGTGAGGGGGTTTTAGTGTTCAGTGGATTTTACATATCATTTGATATATGTTTGATTTCATTTGGTTCAAGCATAGTCTTGTCGATATTCTTAAAAAAGTTATAACAATGATCATTTGAATACAGAAAACATAATATACAATCAGAACTAGACTAGAACTAGGAGTAGAACTTGGACTTGGATTAATCTTCAGTATTAGGCGTGTCCATATTGGAGTGTGATCGTTCTGCACCAATTGGAATCAGACTTGGTTTATCACGGTATACACCTGAAGTAGACCATTGGAGTCTTGCTGTAAAAGATGGGAAAGTATTAGAAAAGGAATGGAGGTCTGAAATTCCTATTCCCTTGGGAGGACCTCATAGGTCTGTTCTGTTTTATTCTTGCTGCATTTTTGTATCATTGGCCTTGAAAAATGATCACATAAGATTAAATCATAATTTTTTAACTTTTATACCAATAACCATAACTGAAAGTTCTGGGCATTCTGTTAGTACAAGTTCTCTTGGGCATTTAGTAGGTCCATATTTACTGTTTGGGACTTATCAGTTCCAGATTTTGTCTTGTCTTAACAATGAGGATGATCACCATGGTGTCTAGGGCAATAAAGTGAAGACAATCATACCCAATTCCTGCTTAAAATGTTTTATCAGCCAATTAGCCTCTCACTGTTAGTTTCGATAAAATCTTGTCCACTGAATCAGGCCGGTCACGTGCCAGTATTTGACGTCAAGAGTGAATTACGTTGGTCAAGTGCCAGTATTTGACGGTAAAGTGGATGAAATTTCATCGAACCTAACGGTGAGGAGTTAATTGGCTAAGAAAAAATAGTTCAGGGGTCAAACGACGTACTCATATTTCTAATACTCTAAATTTAATAGCTCTTTTACTATAACAATTCAAGATTCATACCAGTGTATCTTCAGAGCAAGAGACTTAGAGGCAGAGGGAAAGAGCGGAAACTGAAGGAAGCGTAAGGACCAAAAGCAAACAAGAAATGATGTTGACTGTGGAAGGAGTGAGTGTAAAACTGCCATACTATTCATTCCCAATCCTACGAAGCCCTGTTCGCCGTGCCACTGTGAACTTGCGACCCTTTTCCGTATCTGCTTCGACTCTCAAAGAAGGCCACTCGGAGACCCCTTCTGCTCCACCCACATCCATTTCGCTTGGTCACTTGACCCGACCTGATTTTCCCATCCTCCATCAGGTTTGTCTCCACAAATATAGAGATATTGATATGTAATGTGTTACTTATTTGTTGTACTTACCAAACGGGCATGACAGGAAGTAAATGGATCTAGGCTTGTTTACTTGGACAATGGTGCAACTTCCCAGAAGCCTACTGCAGTGTTAAAAGCTTTGCAGACTTACTATGAATGCCACAATTCAAACGTGCATCGTGGGATCCATTACTTAAGGTACATAATAGTCACTAACATAAATAACTAATTAGTTTGAATAAGTTTTAGATTTTGATTTGTATATTAACTCACTATTAAATATTTAAGTTGGAGTTAGGTTCATCTTGCCTTCTATAGCTTACGGTTTCTTCATGTTGTCAACTTAGTGCAAAGGCAACAGAAGAATATGAGCTGGCGAGAAAGAAAGTTTCCAACTTTATCAATGCATCAGACTCCCGAGAAATTGTTTTTACTAGGAATGCTACCGAAGCTATCAATCTGGTTGCTTACTCATGGGGGCTCCAAAACATAAAACCAAATGATGAGGTAGATAGAATTTCAGTGTATTATTTCCATTGTGTCCTTTATTTTATTTTTGTAAATTACTTTACAACACGTTCATAAAGGAATACACAATTGTGGTGCTATTATTCTTTTCTATTATTATTATTTATTTTATTCCTATAGTTACATGTTCTTTGGTGATGGTTTTCTTATTTTATATTCGAGTTTGGGAATTAACATCTCCGCTTACCTCCATGATCTCATCTTGTACCAATACTTGTATCAAATAGCTTTACATGATCTATTCACCACATTATTCTGTAGATTGTTTGTGAATGGACTCTTAAGTACAAGTACCATTGATCTCGTATTGTTTATGAGCTCGTGCTTAATAAAATCTCTTTTCAGATCATACTTACAGTTGCTGAACATCATAGTGCAATCGTTCCTTGGCAACTTGTAGCTCAAAAGACTGGTGCAGTCTTGAAATATGTGGAATTAAATGAGCATGAAGTCCCTGATGTGGACAAGTTAAAAGATATGCTTTCAAGGAAGACAAAGCTTGTAGTTGTTCATCATGTCTCAAACGTGCTTGGTATGTTTCTCATCAGTTGTTTTCTTTCCTTCTTTATATATTATGCTCATAGTTATTTTGTATAGTAAAGCTAAACTGGAAAACAAAGATTGCATGCAATGTCTTTCTTAATGACATTAGCATTAGAATTCTTTGATTAATTAGTAAAGCTGTTGTGGTCCAATTGATTACTGAAGCTATTCTGATTCAACTGATAAAGAAAGAGTTTATGTGTTCCATGTTCAGTAATTATGTATTCATGAAAAGCCATCCTGTTATTCTAGTGTTATCCATTTGTAATGGCACTGTCACTAGTAAGGAGGATATGGTTAAACGTATAGATGTCTGATTGGGTTACTCAATTATGAACGCTTATCAATAGGTGTTTACTGGTGATGTCACCTACCTCTCGTCATATTTATATGCTCGAAATCTGGTGTCTAACGGTTATAGATGTATTGTTGCTTTGTTTTTGACCCGAACATCTAAACTGGATAAGTGTTGGGTTTTTTTCCAGCCCATGATAAGTTGTCCCAAGTCTATTGGGAATTAATAGTCTTAGAGGATTAAATTGTTTTTCCAATTGGAGTTAGTTTCTCAACTGGAGAAGGATTCATAATTAGATTCCAAATAGGATTAGTAATCCTCGTGAAGAAGACCTTTATTATGTCTATATAAAGGGGCTATTGTACTAGTTTTGAATGGGGGAGCAAAACAATAAATTGTATACCACTCAAGGGATTAGAGTGAGAGAATATTGTAAAGTGTGTGCGAGAGAAAAGAAAAGAGATAAAGAGTGTATTTCTTGTTCTTGTTCTTTTAGGTTTTTCATCAAGTCTTTAATTCTAAAGACTTGGTAAGATTATTGGTTGTACTCATTATTGATATAGTGAAAGATAGTTGTTGTTGTCCCGTGGACGTAGGCACATATTGCCGAACCACGTAAATTCTTCTTGTTATTTATCTTGGTTATTGGTTTTCGATTTCCAGAGTTTGTTCTATTTTTCCCATTCTTAAACGCGATATTCTCAACAATATGCACTATTTTGTGCAACGGACCATCATGGGCCTACTACTAATTCCTATGCACGTCACTTTACCACCTAGGTCCAGTACCTCTGGTGAGGTTTGGCCAATGGATATATCCAGGTTTGCGTTGTATCTTAAAATGCCTCGGTGCTATTTCTAATGGACCACCTCGTTTTAATTTTTAGATTATTATAATACTTCTCCAATATGGGATGCACATACATGGCTTGTATGGAGCCACACAGCCCCAACACATTGCAAAGTAAAGTTTCTCTTGGGTGGTTCTTAGATAGTTGGGATGTGCTTCTCTACTAATTAATACAGTAGGTGTCCATAGCGGAGAAGAAGTTTCTGATTCTATGGTTTGCTTTTCAACCTGTTTGTTCTACCATAGCTTATGTTCCACAATCTCTAGAAATAGTAGAGATTTGTAGTCCATACTAGATGACTCTTGAGACGTTCATGTACGTTTGATTCCTGCCTGCTCATGCTTTGGTTATACCAACTTTAGGCATGACACTTGTGCTTTAGTTATATCAACTTTACACAGGCCACTGTTGTACGTTGTATCATATCTGCTGGACTCTAATAAGTTCCATATAATCAAATAAACAATTTTTTTTTCTTTCTTTTTAATGATGTTTCAAATGCATCAAATTATTATTTGAGTAAACTCTTTGTATTATAATAGAGTATGGGTTTTGTCTCAGAGAAAGCAAATAACAAATTGCGGGGCATATTGATGCTTTCATAATTTTTCTCATGCAGGTTCTGTTCTTCCTATCAAAGATATTGTTCTTTGTGCTCATGATGTTGGGGCAAAAGTGCTTGTAGATGCTTGTCAGAGTGTTCCACATATGGTGGTTGATGTCCAGAATCTGAACACCGACTTTCTTGTTGCTTCTTCTCACAAGGTCAGGATACTTGCTTATGTTCTGAAATCTACCCTTATGGGCAAGTGTATAAAGTAGATATTAAACATGCCTCAGATGTGTGGGCCTACAGGCGTCGGATTCCTATATGGAAAGAGTGATATCTTGTCTGCCATGCCTCCATTTTTAGGTAATTTTCTTATTTAAATGTTGTCTTCTGAATGTTATGTTTGGTTTGTATAACTATATCTACGAGGGCAATGGCTTATGTGTATTTTACTTATTTTTCTAGGTGGTGGGGAAATGATCTCTGATGTATTTTATGATCATTCCACTTACCAAGAACCTCCATCTAGGTTGGTGAATTCGCCTACATATTGAAAAGCTTTTTGTTTAAATTAAATGCAGTGATGAGAACAGCTTTGTATACCATGTTGATGTTATTGTCCAAACTGTCTCCTGTTTAAGGTGTTATCTTGATAGTTGAATTTTAATATGCCAAATCATGGTCGCAAGAATATCAAGACTGTAAATAACAAGTAGAATGCTACAATTTGGTTATTATTAGCACTGATATATCTCATGAATTCATTTTCAAAATATATCGACTGTCAATAACTGTCTCCTGTTTAAGTTGTTATCTTGATAGTTGAATTTGAATACGCCAAATCATGGTCGCAAGAATATCAAGACTGTAAATAACAAGTAGAATGCTACAATTTGGTTATTATTAGCACTGATATATCTCATGAATTCATTTTCAAAATATATCTCAAATTGATAGCCCTTTTAATACCTATAGAAAATGTAGGAAACTAGGAATTACCTATATGTAAGATGCTTGTGGAATTTGTACCAAAGTAGTAAAGTAGGTCTTATGTTTTAGTCAATAAAAGTGATCTTCAATTGTTTGGTTAGATGCAAGTGCGTACAATTATTCTAGCTGCACTCTACACTTGGCCTTGTTTTACGCTAATATGCCCTTATCCTGTTTCGACCTTAATGGAATTTCAGTTTTCCTTGTAGTTTTTTTTCCGCGAAACATATTGGTCCTTATCCACATGAGTTATACAATAGTGGGCTACTTTCTGATGTCTTTTTGTAATTGTCCCTCATTAACCGAACTAGGTTTGAGGCTGGAACACCAGCAATCGGGGAAGCAATTGGGTTAGGAGCAGCTATTGATTATTTGTCAGGACTTGGTATGCAAAGGATACATGATTATGAGGTAAGTTGGATTCTTCGGCCTTTTGAATTTCCTGTTCTATTCAACTGGTTTAGACTTTTCTGTTGTGTGGCCTTTTGTTTTGTTTTAGTTTGTAAGTACATATTAGAGAGAGAGTGGAAAATACTTGTATTGTAAAGACATGGCTATTATATGTAGGACCCCAAGACATAAATCTTCTCTGAAGTTAAGCCTTGCTCTATGCTAATCATACAAGAATTAAGCTGATCAGAAAATTGCAATCAGCTTAAGTCTTGAGCTGATTACACAATTGGACAATTCAAGCTGGTGTTGGCATACAAAGTGGTTCTCTGTATGCTGAAACATCCCCCAGTAGAAAAGAGCAAAAAGATTTATCTTTAAAAAAGTGCGAAAAGAAAGGTTCCCAGAAGTAAGAAATGCAGGGACCACCAGGTGGCTTAAAAAACAAATGAAAGCTTCTTCCAAACAAAGATTAACGAAAAAAAAGAAGTAAAAGTGCGCAGAAATAGAAGTAGCTAAGACGAATAATAGTAAATTACACTAGGATCTCTAGTCAAACCTTATTATGGTAAAAAATGCGACTTTATTTTCTTTTTGGTTGGTTCCCTCTTGAAATCTTAAATGCTTCGTTTAATGACTTGAATGCCGATTCTGAACGATAGATTTTTGCTTTATGTAAATATCAGTAACATCATTGTAATTGCCACGTTTCTCTTGTCTGTTTTCTTCTCAAACTTTGACATATATAACTTTTATGCTACATTTCTTTTGTCGTTATATAAATTATGAAATAGTGTAGTATCCACCAGTTTTGGTAGTGTCATTTTTACTATTTTCTGTACTTGTATGTGTGTGTAGTTGGGGTGATTTTCAGTAGAAAAGTCTACAGAGACCTTAAATATACCTTAAGAAGAAAAGAACCCGTGAGCTTCTTTACAGACCGAAAGGTCGATGCCTGACTTATGACAATTATTTAGTGCCTAATTACTAAACCGCTCTTGTTTGCAATTTTCACAGATGTTTCTTGGTAAATATCTATATGAGAGCCTTCAATCTGTCCCCAATATTCGCATTTATGGTCCAGCCCCTTCAGAACACATCTTCCGGGCTGCCCTATGTTCTTTCAACGTTGAGAATATACACCCTACAGATCTGGCAACTTTTCTTGACCAACAGGTATGAAAACAAACCGTGCTTAGTTTCCCGTACTTTGTAATATAAGTGAGCTTCGACAAAATAGCTGATGCTAACTTATGTAATGCCAGCACGGAGTGGCTATCCGATCAGGTCACCATTGCGCCCAACCCCTTCATCGGCAGTTAGGAGTCAGCTCGAGTGCCCGTGCAAGTCTTCACCTGTACAACACCGTAGAGGATATCGATGACTTTATCCGGGCACTCAACGACACTGTCAGCTTCTTCAATTCTTTTAAGTAGAGCTTTGTACGCTTGCTAGGCTACTGTAAATTTTGTATCACCTATTTATTGTACTCTACTCTCTAAGCTTATAAGTTAAGAGTACCGTTTGTGCTATTATTTGGTAAGACTTGAAAGGGATTCTTTCTTTTAATTCAATATTTATATTCCCTTGATCAGCAGCATAATTCTGAAGGTAAAGCTGAGAAAAGTAGTTTTAATTCAATCCTGATTGTTTCCTGCTATTTAGTAGTCCGGGCTAGTCCAGGCTATTGAAGAAAAATTGCGAGTTCATGTATTGTTTGTACGGTTACGTATAAAGACTTTAAGAGGGATTCTTATTTTTGAAGCAAACTAGAAATTGTGTCCACGCGTTTCTGTGAAATTAAAAATTGTGTGAATAATTATGTTTAAAAGAAATGAAATATTGTGCTGCAAAATGTTAGTATCCTTCGCGTAATTTGCTCCAAGTAAAGGACATGAAAATCTCAATCATAGAAAAGATATTAACTTTAAAATCAATTCAAGTATATTAGCAACGCGTTTGCACTTAATAGAGGGAAACTAATCGAAAGTAAACTTGCAAATTTTCTAACTTATTCTTAGGCCTAAAGAGAGGAGATCAAATCTTTTGCACCCAAAATAGGCGTGACTGTTGTTAAATGAAAGTTTATTTGAGTTCTCAATGGCTCTCCATAGTCCTAATAAGTGTTTGATACGCATTAAATTTATGACAACCCCACAAAGCCCTTCCTTTATTTTGTAAAAAGATCAAACTTTGAATCAAATGGCATTTCAAAACCCATGTTTGAACAAAGAATTTTAATGTGGAATAATTCCTTAAAAGACATAAAAATTGTAACAATCCAACCCAACTCAGAATTCCAATTCTCACCAAGAAAAAAGAGCCAAAGAAATACAGTGGGTTTTGACGAGGGGGAGAGAGGCGAAATCTTTACCAACTAACAAATGAAGTAAATCATGTTTATTCTATTTATGAGTTTTTAAGGCATTCAAAACTTATTTTTGAGTGTTAAGTTCACGTGGCACTTGATGAGTGGGGAAGGTAAACGAGTAAGGTAGCTAACCTTACCCAAATTAAGTTCCTAAACTCATACCGTAACAGTTAACGACCTAAGCCGAATAGGAAAGTGATGCGGGACGGCTGCGCGGGGAAGATAGTTTACGAAAAAGGTCACATGCTCCTCGTGAAGAGGACTAACTCGATTTTAGAGTCGTGCACAAATAGTTTGTAACTTAGTTGGTTAAGAGTATTCGTCATTGCTTTCAAGGTTCTGTATTCAAATCTTCCTCCTTATAGTTTAATATAGATATTCTATCGTTTTTCAAACAAATTTAGAGTATTACTATTTAAATTAGGCATTTATTCGAGTTAACATAGCAGCACCTAAATTTGAATCATCTTTCTCATAATTTGTATCAAAATAAAGTACAAAGTAAAAGACCTATATATGAATAGAGTTGGTGATCAACCACGAACGCACCCACTCGCCCAACCACACGCACCCACTCGCCCAACCACATGCACCACTCGGAGATGACCTGCTTTGTGCTTTTTGTTCAACAAATGCCACATGCTTGAAAAATATCGCAAGCATTGTGTTTACGCGCACATAAAAATATAGGAAAACTAATAAAAAGGGCATGAAAACTTTGAGTTTTAACGATAAGGACAAAATAAAGGGTAAAGTGAATAGTACCAGGATTGACTTTTTAGTGTAAAAATGTGGTTTTTCGTTAAAGTGAACAGTACCGGGAGCTTTTCGTTAAAGTTCCCTAAAAATATAGATGTGTTATCCACACGTTTTTTTTTTTTAACTTTTCACACATTTATTGTTTATTTCTGTTATTTAATTTTTTTCAATTCATATAATCCAACGGTAAAAAATTAGAAGAGTGAGGGAGAAGTAAGATAAAGTGTGTGGATATCATACTTCAAAACTATTTCAACTTTGCATAGCAGGAGTATGTTGAAGAATAAATTAAGTCACACTTAACTCTTATGATTAAAATCAATACGCCGAGCGTAGCACGAGTTATTAAAAAGGCCACTTACATGTATGTAGGCTAGTAATATCTTAAAGATAGTTATTTAATTTTTTAATTGTCACACTATATGTAAACAATCATTTAATTTGGACGCAAAGGTTATATTTGGCTTTAAATTTAACGTAATTCTTCTCTAATACATCGAAAAAAAATGAGGTAAAATATGACTTTGGTGCTATATGCAAAGTCAATTTAAAAAAAAAAAGTGGATCAGCTGGTGACTTCATCATGGTAGTCCACCTTTAAAAGGCTCACATAAGCATTTCATCATCTCCTCGCCACCATTGTGTGATTCATATAGCGTCAGAAATCGAATACAAGACATGCCGTGTAAAATATCGGCATAAAATTAGTACCTAAACACTGAGTCATGCCGCAATGGTTTATATGCAAAGTCATTTGATTTTGGCTTACAATTAAGAAGTTAAAATTGACTCTGGTGTGTTATATTATAACTTGCACTACCACAATTCACCTATAAAATTCAATATATATATATATATATATATATATATATATATTGTTAGTATCTTGATATTTTTATATTAAGGAGAAGGAGAGTTTAGCTAAGCCACACAATGAACAACTTAATTTTGTATTAAATTCGTCATTCATGAGATTAGAACCTAAAACCTCTCACTTCTAAATGAAGAGAAATATCACCCGATCGTAATATTGAATGGCAAAATCCAATATAATTTTATAACTTATAACTTTTATCTTTTGAAATCAAGATAACTTTAATTATAGGATTGAACTTAGCTGCTAAACAATTTAGCAACAGCTGTTATTTATATGCAATTTCGACTGGACAAGTATCCCAAGTTTTGATTATTTTAATCAAACTTGGATACGTGTTCAGTCAAAATTAGACATAAGCAGCAGCCAAGTCTTGTTTTTAATTATATGGAATCGAAGGGTTACTTTCAAAAGTTTCCTAATTGTTTAGTGTGATAAAATGTGATTAATTTACTAATTAATCATTTAGCTTAAAATATACAACGTCTAGAAACATCAATTGGAGTTATGTTTTAGGCGGTTCTCTTCTCCTCTGACTCTCTACCTGGTGGCAAAATCCATGTATCAACGCCACATGTTTCCAAATGACAAACTAACAAAACAATATAAAAAAAAATTCAAAAGACAAGAAAAAAGTGAAAATATATCTTAGATTTTATCTTTTTTACAGTTACTATCAATATTACGTAGTATAGCGTGACATAAAATATAAAGCTCGTTTAGAATTGTTTTTAAAATAATTAAAAATATTTTTAGTAAAAGTATATTGAAACACTTTGGATGAATTCAAGTGGATTCTAAAAAGAAAAACACGTGCTTCTAGCAAGAATCATACATCTGATCATTCTAAAGTATTTTTGAAATCAATTTTATTAAAAACGTTTTTAGTTATTTTTAAAAGAATTTTCAAATAATTTTTAAGTGACTAGAGAAATTAAAAATAAAAATCTAACAAAAGCATATGTTTTGACAAAAAAAAAAACAATTGCATATATCAAAATGATTAAAATATCTGTAGTACTTTGTAATTTAAAAATAAGTGATTAAGATTAAACATAGAGATGTAGTATTTGCGAAATCAAATTTAACAATTAATTTTTTTTTATTACTGAGTGTTACGTATCTTTCGATTTTTTTAAAATGGAAAATTAAAATTTGTTACCAGAGAAAAAGAAACGTGAAAAAGATGAAGCTACAGGTGCTTTTCAACAGGAAACCAAGGGAAGCCTCGTATTCTTCTTCCTCACCACTCATGGCTTCCTTCTCCTCTCTCCTCCACCCCCACCACCTCCACCTCCCCTTCTCCTCCCCTAACCCTAACCCTAATCTCCTCCACCGCTACCCCATTCCTCTCCGCCCCCTATCCCTAACCTATTCCGTCTCCCCTCACTCCACCCCCAACTCCGACACCAACCAAACCTCATCATCTTCCTCCTCCTCTTCCGCGCCTCCTTCTCCTCCTCCTCCTACCAAGAAGTCCTTCGCTGTCGCCACGGGGGAGCTCTTTCTGGGCTTGGCTTCTAGGATTATCAAGCGCCGGAGGGGAGACCCAGACGGCAAGGCGGCGGCCACGTCGGTCGCCATGTTTGAGAGTTCCGGTAAGTACTTGGAAGAGAGGATCGGGAAGGTAATAGAGGATGATATTCAGCCGGAGGTTATTTGGGAGCAGCGCGTCAAGGATGTGGAGGCTGAGAAAGAGCGGCGCGTCGTTACTAGTCCCGGCTTTAGCTTCTCCGCCGCCGGACTTCTTTTTCCTTATCATTTAGGCGCCGCCAAGTTCCTTATTCAGAATGGTTATATCAAGGTCTGTCCTTTATCAAATTTCTCTCATTTTCTTCAATAAATTTATGTTGTTTGTTTTCGATTTTGCGCATTTGTGTATCGGTAAAGCATTAGTAACGAACGCTTATATTAATACCTTCATCTCAAATTTTGGGTTACTGGTATCTTAGAAGAACAGTCATTATCTTTTATTCTGTGTCTGTAATCTGTATTCAGAAGTAGAATGTGTGATGTTTGTGCAGGAAACTACACCATTAGCCGGTTCCTCAGCAGGCGCAATTGTCTGTGCTGTGGTTGCCTCTGGAGCCAGCATGGAAGAGGCTTTACAAGCAACCAAAATACTTGCTGAAGATTGCCGGAACAGAGGGACTGCTTTTCGACTTGGGGTATGTTTTTATCTCTTGTTACTTGTACCGCAATCCGATGACTAGTACCTTTGCTTCTCTTTTGAACTTGTGATACTTCATGATCAGTTTTTAGGGTAGGTAAGCACCGAATTACAACCATTCATGGTTTTTTCTTCTGTACTGTAATATCAAACTCCTGTTCTGTGCCACGAGGATCATCATATTGGTACACTGGAGGAATTTTCTCTTGCAAAACAGTCTGTCTTTTTGATTTTTCAGACTGCAAATCTGGACTATATGTGTGGCCCAAATTCATTGATGCAGCACACTGGAACGCTACTCAGTACACCAATAGCTACAAATGTATATGAAAGTGGAATACATGTTATCTGCTCACATTAGAGTTAGGAAATATATGCATACTAGAATATATCTTATGTAAACCAATACGGTATTTTCTACTAGCAATTCACTTAAAAGTTTAATTTATGATATATTTTGATATCAATTCATTAACTCGAGGTTTGTTTCGGATTTACTTGAAGCTGTGAATTTGATATTAGGTAGTGGTCTGTCGTAGGTTAATCTTTCAATCGATTTTGTTATCTGATCAAGTATATATTCGATGGACTATAGTTTTACATTGATGCTACCACATTTGTGCAGCTCTTTTTAATATGATGTAAACCAAAATCTTTGTCTAAGAAAGAGCCCAAAGACTTTCACAGATATTTCCTGTACTCATCAAATCTCAGCCTTAATGATGAAGACATATATTGGAATTTTTTTATTTATAAACATTTACGGGTGATTGCTTTATTTTACCTCATTCTGGTAGAATTTCATTGTTAGATTGCCTATGGGCATAGGTCTTGTAACTGGATCTCAGTTTTGGCATATTGATATTTCCCTTCTTCTCTCCGAGCTGCTCGTTTTTGTCTCTTCTGTGTGCTCTCTCATTTCCTCTATTCTTTGATACAATAGAATCTCGTTGAAAATTTGTCTACAATTACCTTATTGTTGATTGATTAGCTCAAATTGTTTGTATTACTGATTTGTGTCTTGAAGTTCCAAAGAATAAACCTATGTACTGTGGTCACCAGTAATGTGATACAATGTTTTCATCTTCTTTGTAATTGTTATTTCAACATTCTCCTGTTTCTTTCTCCTCTTTTATAGTTTTCCCTCTCCTGTGTCACTTAACTTATCCACTTTTTACTTGTCTAGGCTGTTCTTCGAGACGTTCTTCAAAGGTTTTTGCCTGATGATGCTCATATTAAGTCTAATGGGAGGGTTCGAGGTAAGTAGGTTTTTACGCTCCCTACACAAAAAAGAATATTATATAGTTGAGAAATATCCTTCTTTATTTTTTCTTTCTAGAGTTTAGTTAACTTTGTCTAGGTCCACTGGCATTAAATAAATATAAGAAAAACTAATGAAAAAGGTTTAAATTTTTTGAGTTTTAACGATAAGGACAAAATAAATGGTAAAGTGGATAATATCATGATTGACTTTTTAGTGTAAAACTGTGATTTTTCGTTAAAGTGAACAGTACCAGAAGTTTTTTGTTAAAGTTCCCATAAATATAGTTTGCAGAGTTGAGTTTACAAATTTTCGGCTGTAGGTATTTAGATATTTGCCTATTAATATCAAGATCTGTCAAATGTGTGACTATTTATTGGTGCTTATGATTGGGTAGGATTGCTTCCTGTAATCTTTTTGATACCATCAATTCTGTGATTTTTCCATTGTGTCAGAAGTAGGTATGGGTTTCTTTCAAATTTAATTGACCAACCACTTTTGAGGTGTTTGAACTGTGGATGACCTGTGCCTATTGGGCTTATCATAAATGCAAATGGCTGCTGTCTCTCACTAAATCCAAACATTAACAATTTAACAAAAACTGCGACAAATGAAAATATTATCTATAAAGAAAATTTAAGGGAGCTGTTAGACCCACTCCAACCTTAGGCTAAAACTCAAATTTCCCCTCCCCCAAATCCAACCCAATCCAAGTCCTAAACCAAACCTAAAACCTAAAACTTAAAAGGGCCCAAATACAGGCAAGTTTTTAACCCACAAATTGAAGTGAGGCCCACTGGTGAGAGTGAAAAGTGGGTTGTGAAGCCCAGACCCTAGGCACCAACTCACCCAATGCGCTGCATGCGCCAGGCATATTCCCAGCGGGGGCCCACCCACATGGGCTTGTCCCCTCGCGTGTCAGCTGAAACTGTAGCTCAACGGCTACTTTTCTAATCCAATGGCCAGGTTTAATTTGACCATTGCTTAATCCAACGGTTCACGTTCTTTTTATTTATTTATATATTTATATTGAATCCAACGGCTTAAATCGAATATAATTAAATCTAACGGTAAAAAAAAAAAAAATCTAGCGGTCCAAATTTAAATCTAACGGCTAAAATAATTTTAAAAAAAATTATTTAACTCAAAATTCACCCAAAAACTCTATAAATACCTATGTATTTGTTCAAACATTCACACAAAACTCACTTAAAATTATTTAACTCAAAATTCATAAATACGTATTATTACATAAAATAACAACATAGTACACTTAAAATTATTACATAAAATAACAACATAGCACACTTAAATTTAACACAAGAAACACATTAATACACTAACTGTTAGGTTTTGGCTCGTCAATTAATGTCCTTCTTCGTTTAGGATTGTTTTAGGGAAACAAAGGGTGCACCAATTCTTCTCCTAAAAGGACTAGGAAAGAATCTTAGTTTCCTTATTCAATTTAGATTAGGAATCCTAGAAGTCTATTTGGAATTGGAAAGGAAGTCTAATTTCCTATTCCACTTAGAATAGGAATTATAATCTGTGCAGGACATGTAATCTGCAACCCTATATCTATAAATAGGGTGCAGCAAGGCTGTTTTTAAGCAGAGAAAAACAGCAAAACAGCAGAGAGGTTTTTAGATTAGTTCTAGGGTTTGCATAAGTTCTGTAATCTCTATTATTAATCAAAGAAGCAGTGATTTCTCTATCTAGGGAAATCACAACTGGACGTAGGCATAAGTTCTGCCGAACCAGTATAATTCTTGTGTGTTTTTCTAAGTTTTCTATATTTGCTAGTTTAGTCTATTGCCGTTGGTTACATCAAAGAACAAGGTCCAGTGTTCGGGTTTTTTTCAACAATTGGTATCAAGAGCTAGGATCAAGGTGTTCTACGATGTCCAAAGGGAAGATGAATGCGGATCAAGGACCCGCGTTAAAACCCTTTGACGGCAAGGATGACTTCACGGACTGGCAAAGGATGATGAAGAACGTACTGATACAGCAGGATTTGGATGATGCACTCGATGGTGAGAAGCCAGAAACCATGACAGTGGCAGCATGGACTAAGGTTCTCAAGAAGGCCAAGAGTTCCATTGAAATCCATCTCACAAGATCAGTTCGGTCACACATTACCGAAAAGATGACTGCCCAGGAAGCATGGGAAAAGTTGGAGAATGTTTATATGGGCAAAACCGTGTCCAATAAACTTTTTCTAAAAGATGAACTATTCGGGCTTCGACTAG
This sequence comes from Crataegus laevigata, assembly GCA_963580275.1. Lineage (NCBI taxonomy): Eukaryota > Viridiplantae > Streptophyta > Magnoliopsida > Rosales > Rosaceae > Crataegus > Crataegus laevigata. The sequence continues at coordinate 3,032,221 of OY756938.1, forward strand.
AAGAAGGAGGTGATATTGAAGATCACGTATGCAGGTTCCAGAATTGCATAGCTAATCTTCAGAAAGTCGAAGAAACTTACAAAGATGATGATATGGCTATCATCCTGCTAAGGTCTCTACCTTCGTCTTTCAAGCACTTTCGAACAACTCTAATGTTTGGAAAAGAGTCCTTGAAACTTGAAGACGTAATTCAAGCTCTTCAGTCATATGCTAAACTGGATGATATAACTGAAAGCTCTCAAGGCCTTTATGCCAAAGGCAAGGAGAGGGGGCGGGAAAAGACAAGGGAAGAGAAAACTGGCAACAGAGGTAGGTCAAAATCCAAGAAGAAAAAGGAAAAGAAGGAAGGTTGTTTCGAATGTGGTTCAGCTGATCATTGGAAGAGGAACTGCAAGATTTGGAAAGAAAAGAAAGCCAAGATGGAAGGAAGCTCAGGTTCAGCTAGTGCAGTCACCGAACATGAGAGTGACGGGGAGCTTCTTTCGGTAACATCGGGCTCCAAGGCTTTCAATTGGATTTTGGATACTGGATGCACGTTTCATATGTGTGCAGTTAGAGAATGGTTTGACACTTACAAAGAAGTCAGCAGTGGGGAAGTCTTAATGGGGGATGATTCTTCATGTCCTGTAAAAGGAATCGGCACTGTTCGAATCAGAATGTTCGATGGGATGATACGAGCTTTGGGGAACGTCAGGTATGTCCCTAGACTAAGAAAGAATTTGATTTCCTTGGGTACTTTGGATGAGGCTGGTTATGAGTACAAGTCTAAAAAAGGAAGACTCAGGGTAACCAAAGGATCGCTAGTGGTAATGCGGGGTGACCTACAACCCAATAAGTTGTATAAGTTAATTGGGACCACTATAGTCGGGGGAGCAGCTGTTTCTGTAAATCAAAGTACAGAAGACAAGACTGAACTATGGCATCATAGGCTCGGGCACATAAGCCAGAAGGGATTGCAAGAATTACACAAGCAAGGCCTGTTGGAAGGCGTGTCAGCTTGCAAACTGGACTTTTGTGAATACTGTGTTCTCGGGAAGCAAAGAAAGGTATCATTCGCAAGTAGCAGTGCAGATAGCCGAAGTAAGGAGCAACTCAGCTATATTCACTCAGATGTTTGGGGTCCTGCTCCAACTAAATCAAATGGTGGAGCCAGGTATTTTGTTACTTTCATGGATGATTTCTCTAGGAAGGTTTGGGTTTATTTCATGAAGCAGAAATCCGAGGTTTTTGCAAAGTTCAAGGAATGGAAAACAGAAACTGAGAATCAAATTGGAAGGAAGATCAAGTACCTGAGAAGTGACAATGGAGGTGAATATACAAGTAATGAGTTTACCGATTACTGCAAGCAGGAAGGCATCATAAGGCACTTCACAGTAAAGAAGAACCCCCAACAAAATGGAGCTGCTGAGAGGATGAATCGAACTCTCATGGAGAGAGAAAGAAGCATGCGATTTCATGCAGGATTGCCTGATAGTTTTTGGGCAGAGGCTGTTAATCATGCAAGTTATTTGATTAACAGATCACCATCTACAGTTCTCGGTTTTAAGAGTGCAGAAGAGGTATGGTCTGAGAAGCCGGTGGATTATTCCAAGCTCAGAGTGTTCGGCTGTAGTGCTTATGCACATATTCCAAGTGATGAAAGGTCCAAGCTCAAACCGAAGTCTATACATTGCATATTCCTAGGTTTTGAGAAAGGAGTGAAGGGTTTCAAGCTTTGGGATTTCAACAACAGGAAAAAGGTTGTCAGTCGAGATGTTGTCTTTGATGAGACAACCATGCCTCTGAATAAAGTCGAGAGCAGTAGGGAGAAGAAGGACGATGCTGAAATTGAAGCAACAAAGATTCAATTAATCAGTTCAGATGAAGAAGAAGCTCAGGTGGAGCAAATTGAGCAAGAGGCCGAATCTGATGGTTTTGAGGAAGAAGAAGAGCATCAGCATCATTCACCAGGTAGGAATCAGGTGGAGCAAGAAATAGGACAGATTGAAGGCACTCCAATCCGCCAGATATCCCAAAGGGGTCAAACTCCAACCAACAATCCACCTGCATTCCAAAGATGCATAGCACTGGACAAACCTAAGCGGAACAAGAAGAAACTTGACAGGTTTGGGTTTGACCAAAACGAAGTTAATTATGCTCTTAACATTAGTCAAGGAGATCCGACTACTTATCGAGAAGCTATAGCAAGTGATGAGCGAGATAGTTGGATAAGTGCTATGACAGAAGAAATGGAGTCTCTTTATAAGAACTCTGTTTGGGAGTTGGTTCCTAAACCCAAAGACAGAAAGCTAGTTGGATGCAAGTGGGTATTTAGGAAAAAGGAAGGACTACATGAACAAGATGCCGTGAGATTCAAAGCAAGGCTCGTGGCTAAGGGGTACTCGCAAAAGGAAGGGGTGGATTACGATGAGATCTTTTCACCTGTAGTCAAGCATACTTCTATCAGATTGCTTTTAGCAATGGCAGCTCAGCATGACATGGAGATTGAGCAGATGGATGTGAAGACTGCGTTTCTTCATGGGGATTTAGAGGAGACGATATTCATGGCTCAACCAGAAGGGTTTGTTGAATATGGGAAAGAAAACCTAGTATGTCAGCTAAGGAAGTCCCTGTATGGCCTGAAACAGTCTCCAAGACAGTGGTACAAGAGGTTCGATTCATTCATGCTGGAAATTAATTTTAGAAGGTGTTTGTATGACTGTTGTGTGTACTATCATGTGTTCCAAGATGGGATGATCATATTGCTATTGCTATATGTGGATGACATGCTAATTGCTTGTCAAGACAAGTCTAGAATTCAAGACTTGAAAAGGATGTTGAGCGAAGAGTTTGACATGAAGGATCTAGGTGCTGCACAAAAGATCCTTGGCATGGAAATTCAGAGAGATAGGACCGCTGGAAGGATTTGGATATCACAAGCCAAGTATATTCAAAAGGTTCTTGAGAAATTCAACATGCAAGAAGCAAAGGTAGTTTCGACTCCTTTGGCAGCTCACTTCAGGTTAAGTGGACAACAGTGTCCTACGTCCGAGGAAGAGCAACAAGAAATGAAGAAGGTGCCTTATGCTAATGCCGTGGGCTGCCTCATGTATGCAATGGTATGCACACGCCCTGACATAGCTCAAGCAATCAGTGTCGTTTCCAGATACATGGCAAATCCAGGAAAGCAACATTGGGATGTAGTCAAGTGGATTTTGCGTTATTTGAAGGGTTCTTGGCGACAAAGGATTATGTTTGAGAAGCAAAAAGAAAATGCAGGGGTGTTAGGATATGTGGATGCCGATTATGCAGGAGACTTGGACAAAAGAAGGTCAACTTCTGGTTATGTGTTTACATGCGCAGGAGGACCAATCAGTTGGAGGGCACTACTGCAACCAATTACAGCTTTATCGACCACAGAGGCAGAGTATATTGCATTGGCCGAAGCTGGAAAGGAAGCGATTTGGCTTAGTGGCTTGGTAAGTCAAATGGGAATCACTCAAGATTGTGTGAAGCTTAAGTGTGATAGTCAAAGTGCCATTCACTTGGCAAAGAATCAGGTTTTTTCTGGAAGATCAAAGCACATTGAAGCAAGGTATCACAGAATCAGAGATTGGGTGGAGTCTAAGGAAATTTGGATTGAAAAGGTTCATACGGATGACAATGCCGCAGATTTCCTTACAAAGATAGTGCCGGCCAAGAAGTTCAAGCATTGTTTGAACTTGATCAATCTCGTTGATTGATTAAAATGGAGCACCTCCTCACCTGAGGTGCAATGAGGCAAGAAGAAGTTTGCCAAGGTGAAGACTCTTGAAGATTTCCAGAGCTACTTCAAGAAGGTTCAAAGATACTCTAAGGTGCTACGCTCAAGACTTGGGTTGACTCACCAAGGTGGAGATTGTTAGGTTTTGGCTCGTCAATTAATGTCCTTCTTCGTTTAGGATTGTTTTAGGGAAACAAAGGGTGCACCAATTCTTCTCCTAAAAGGACTAGGAAAGAATCTTAGTTTCCTTATTCAATTTAGATTAGGAATCCTAGAAGTCTATTTGGAATTGGAAAGGAAGTCTAATTTCCTATTCCACTTAGAATAGGAATTATAATCTGTGCAGGACATGTAATCTGCAACCCTATATCTATAAATAGGGTGCAGCAAGGCTGTTTTTAAGCAGAGAAAAACAGCAAAACAGCAGAGAGGTTTTTAGATTAGTTCTAGGGTTTGCATAAGTTCTGTAATCTCTATTATTAATCAAAGAAGCAGTGATTTCTCTATCTAGGGAAATCACAACTGGACGTAGGCATAAGTTCTGCCGAACCAGTATAATTCTTGTGTGTTTTTCTAAGTTTTCTATATTTGCTAGTTTAGTCTATTGCCGTTGGTTACATCAAAGAACAAGGTCCAGTGTTCGGGTTTTTTTCAACACTAACATCATCAACGTTGACCTTCTCGGCGCCATATATGCTCAACCAAATCCTTGCGGAGTGTGTCATGAGCTTGAAGAGCTTGAATTCTATTTAAATGTCTCATATACTCACTCAATGTGACCTTATCCTGTCGGGTCTCATGTGTGGTTGCAGCGAGATATTCAACATCTTTTGCCAGAGCTCTCGCATGTGTTGGTTGGTCGTCATCCACATCGTTGTCAGAATCTTCTTCAATTTCGACATACTCATCTTCCACAATCATGTTGTGCAAAATTATGCACGTCATTATGATTAAATGGAGGTTTTCGGTATACCACAATTGTGTGGTCCCTCTAACAATGGCCCATCAAACTTGTAGGATCCTGAACGCTCTCTCCACATCCTTCTTGTAAGACTCTTGCCTCTGCAAAAATAATTTCTTTTTAGCACTATCGGGATGAGAATAACTTTTCACAAAGGTAGACCAACTAGGATAAATACTATCAATTATGTAGTAACCTAGCTCATGCCTATTACTATTTACCTTGTACCTCTATTATGGTGTCCATCCATTGACAACATCATCGAACAGAGAAGACCAAAGAACATTGATATCGTACAAGAGCGCCGAAGAATGCATGCGAAATCCATGTGTCGTAAGACGCCACAGCCTCAAACACGATGGTTGGCTTGTTGTGACGACTCTTGAATTGGCTAGCCCAAGCAATAGAACAATTCTTCCACTCACAATGCATACAATTGAGACTTCCTATCATGCTAGGGAAGCGTCTTTTGTTTGCCTTGTGTAGAAGCCTTTTCAAATCTTCACGATTTGGTCTGTGAAGGTTTATGGCTCCATATATGGCTTCAATTGCCTTACAGAAGCGTTTCAGGTTCTTAATAACAGTGCCCTCCGCAAGTTGGCAATACTCGTCAATTGAGTCTGCAGAGCACCCATTAGACCATTTCCAACCCTGGCCTAAAACCTAAAAATATTTAGTCCAGAAAATTTAGGTTTTAGCCTATAAACAGCTTTTTTGCTCCAACCCTTCTGGCCTAAAATTTTAGTCTCAAATTATTAAAAAATGAATTTAGGCTAATTTTAAAAAAAAATTATGTAGACTATCCTAAATTAATATTATGAACATTTTAACATTAAAATATTTAGATTCCAATAAATTTTGAAAAATTACTAAATCAATATATGAAACTCATGAAACACTACGGAAGAATATGAAATTATGATAAAGATGTATAAACACAGAATACATAAAACACACAAGACACACAGAACACATGTGAAGGACATACAAAACACATGATAGAGATAAAGCACACACAGAACACATGTGAAACACATGACACACGAGAAACACATACAAAATACATACAAAGCAAGCCTTCACCTTTTACAAATATTTCAACTTTCACCAATCGTTCAATTTTCACTAATCGTTCAGCTTTCACCAAACTTTCACCAATCACCCTCTATATAAACACAGGTTGAATATCAAACCATTACACAACATATTTACCAATCTTTCAACTTTCAAAGTTTTTTTGTTTCCTAAAAATCCTTAATATCTAATCAATGGGTGATAGAAGAAGGCGTAGCAGGGCAATGCAGATGGCACAATACCAAGCAAGCCTTGACAATGCGGATGCAGAAATGAACGTAGAAGCTGAATTTACAAACTCTCTTATGTAGTATGAATACCAAGTCGAATCTAGCTATCGTGGTTCTGTCACAGGGCGGTCATTTGTGCAACGTGATAGAGGAGTATCATGACCGAAAGATGAAAGGTTATTTCATCGAAGGTCGGAGATATCCTGCTCATTATTTTCGGAGGCGATTTCGAATGAGGAGAAAGCTTTTTGAAAACATTTTGAATGCAGTTGTCAATCATGACCACTACTTTGCAAGGAAGATAGATGCCGTAAGCCGACAAAGTCTCTCACCTCATCATTTCAGATGCTAGCTAATGGGTGCTCTGCAGATTCAACTAACGAGTATTGTCGACTTGCGGAGAGTACTGCTATTGAGAACCTGAAGTGCTTTTGTAAGGCAATTGAAGCCATATATGGAGCCACATACCTTCGCAAGTCAAATCGTGAAGATTTGAAGAGGCTTCTACACAAGGCAGACAAAAGAGTCTTCCATGGCATGATAAGAAGTCTCAATTGTATGCATTGGAAGTAGAAGAATTGTCCCACTGCTTGAGCTGGCCAATTCAAGGTTCGTCACAAGAAGTTAACCATCGTGCTTCAGGCTGTGTTGTATTACGACACATGGATTTGGTATGCATTCTTCGTTGCTCCTAGAGCAAACAACGATATCAACGTTCTTCGGTCTTCTCCTTTGTTCGATGATGTTGTCAATGGGTGGGCACAAAATGGAGGTACAAGGTAAATGGTAATAGGCATGAGCTAGGTTACTACCTAATTGATGGTATTTATCCTAGTTGGTCTACCTTTGTGAAAAGTTATTCTCATCCTGATAGTGCGAAGAAGAAATTATTTTCGAGGCAAGAGTCTTACAGGAAGGATGTGGCGAGAGCATTCGGGATCGTACAAACTCGATGTGCAATTGTTAGAGGGGCTGCACAATTGTGGTACATCAATCATGATGTTGTGCATAATTTTGCACAGCATAATTGTGGAAGATGTGTATGTCAAAATTGAAGAAGATTTTAATGAAGATGTGGATGACGACCAACCAACACATGCGAGAGCTTTGACAAAAGATGTTGAATATCTCGTTGCAACCACATATGTGACCCAACAGGATAAGGTCACATTGAGTATTTGAGGTTTAAATAGACTTCAAACTCCTCAAGGTCATGACACACTCCACAAGAATTTGGTTGAGCATATATGGCGCCGAGAAGGTCAACGTTGATGATGTTAGTATATTAATGTGTTCTTGTGTTAAATTTAAGTGTGCTATGTTATTTTATGTAGTAATTTTAAGTGTACTATGTTGGTATTTTATGTAACAATAAGTATTTATGAATTTTGAATTAAATAATTTTAAGTGAGTTTTGTGTGGATGTTTGAACAAATACGTAAGGATTTATAGAGTTTTTGGGTGAATTATGAGTTAAATAAATTTTTTTTTAAATTATTTTAGCCGTTAGATTTAAATTTGGACAGTTAGATCTTTTTTTTTACCGTTAGATTTGATTATATTTGATCTAAACCGTTGGATTCAATATAAATATAAAACAAAAAAAAAAGTATTTGAACGTGGACCGTTGGATTAACTAACAATCAAATTAAACATGGCCATTGGATCAGAAAAGTAGCTGTTGGGCTTCAATTTCACCTGACATGCGGGGGGACAAGCCCACATGGGTGGGCCCCCACTGGGAATATGTCTGGCGAGTTGGTGCCGAGGGTTTGGGCTTCACAGCCCACTTTTCACTCTCACCGGTGGGCCTCACTTCAATTTGTGGGCTAAAAACTGGCTAGTATTTGGTCCCGTTTTAAGTTTTAGGTTTGATTTAGGACTTGGATTGAATTTGGGTTTTAGCCCAAGGTTGGAATGGGTCTTAGCTAGCATCCGAAATGCAAATGTGAGCTTTTGATGAGGAGATAGACTTTGTCGGCCTACGACAACTATCTTCCTTGCAAAGCAGTTGTCATGATTGACAACTGTGTTTAAGATGCTTTCAAAAAGCTCTCTCCTCATCCGAAAATCATGAGCAGGATTTCTCGATTGTTCGATGAAATAATCTTTCATCATTCGGTCATGACACTATTCTCTATCACGCTGCATAAATGACCATCCCGTGACAGAACCACGATAGCTAGATTCGGCTTGGTGCTCATACTGCATAAGTGAGTTTGTAAATTCTGCGTTGTTCATTTTTGTATCCACATTGTCAAGGCTTGCTCGGTATTGTGCCATCTGCATTGTCCTGCTACGCCTTCTATCACCCATTGATAAGATATTAAGGATTTTTAGGAAACAAAAACACTTTGAAAGTTGAAAAATTGGTGAATATGTTGTGTGATGGTTTGATATTCAACCTGTGTTTATATAGAGGATGATTGGTGGAAGTTGAACAATTGGTGAAAGTTGAAGGCTTGCTTTGTATGTATTTTGTGTGTGCTTCATTTTTAGCATGTGTTTTGTATATCCTTTACATGTGTATGTGCTTTGCATGTGTTTTGTGTTTAAACATCTTTATGATGATTTTCATATTCTTTCGTAGTGTTTCATGTATTGATTTAGTGATTTATTAGAATTTAAATATTTTTAGGTTAAAATGTTCATAAAATTAATTTAGTATAGTCTACATAATTTTTTTTAAAGTTAATTTTTTTAAAAAAAAGCCCTAAATTCATTCTTTAATAATTTGGGCTAAAATTTTTTGCCAGAAGAGTTGGAGTAGAAAAACTGTTTTTGGGCTAAATATTTTTAGGTTTTAGGCTGGGATTGGAGATGGTCATAATGGCACTCCAAAAAAGTATCCTGTGCTCCAAACAAAAATATATAGGAGAGAAGTTATGCATTGGAAGAGTGCAAGATGACTTTTTTGTAGTGTCTAAGAGCACCCAAATTTAATTATCATATTCAACATGAAACTAGACAAAGCTCCTTGTTAACTACTTACTTTTCTTGCACTTTCACGGTCTCACCACCCACCCTTCCCTTCCCAAAGACATAATGCTAACTTGTTGCCCCAAAGTTTAATGACTGATAGATTAAAGAGTTTGAGATGGTAACCTGGGCATAGTGGCCTGTTAAAGCAGAGCTTGGTTTGAAATACGACATGTATTTGAGTTAATTTTCCAACTCAGTGAATATATCATGCTATTTTGTATTCTAACAGTGTCCTCACTTGTGAACCTCTTATAGGGGCCAAAGTGTGTAATTGGAGAAACATAGAGAGGTTGCAATTTTAGGAATTCATACCTGGGATCTCCTGCTTAGATAGTGTAAATTCTTTGTCGCCACTCCCGATAGACTTAATACAATGTGCGTAAAAAATTATTTTTATAATCCTTAATCATGTTTATGACTTTGAGTTTTGTGGCATAACATGTAGTGACGATTTGTTTCACCACTTTGGTTGTTTCTGTTTAATCATGTTTGTTTTATTTTGCTCGTCTAAAATAAATCTGTAGTATTCTTGTGTCTGCAACAAAACCCCAAGCTTATGGTATTTTTGACATTGTGCCACAGTTGCGGTAACACAGCTTCTATGGAGACCGAGGGGTTTATTGGTGGATCAGTTTGACTCCAAGGAGGATCTCATTGATGCTGTTTTTACTTCTTCCTTTGTTCCAGGGTGATTATTGTGTACCATTTTTGTCTTCTTGTTGCTGCTGTGTTGATTAATATATGAAGCTTGAACTAAAAGTGTACGGCACTACAGATATCTTGCTCCAAGACCAGCAACGATGTTCCGGAATCGGCTTTGCATTGATGGGGGCTTGACATTATTCATGCCACCGACGTCTGCAACACAGACGGTACCATCCTTAAATGATGAGACCTTATAATTGTTTGTTTCCCTTCATAGTAATTCGGGGTATCCGTATTGTATAATCGCTGTAATGCCTGGATGAAACTTTTTTTGGTATGCTCCTGATATCTTTACAGGTACGAGTTTGTGCGTTCCCAGCCAGTCTATTAGGGTTTGGAGATATCGGGATCAGTCCAGACTGTAATCCTGATAATAGGGCTACCCCTCGACAGGTAAATTTGTACTTGTGCATTTGAACGATAACTGATCATTTAAGAATAAGATGACGGACTATCTGTTCCCAACTATTTCAGCTTTTCAACTGGGCACTTGAGCCAGGTGAGGATGATGTTCTTGACCGGCTCTTTGAGCTTGGATATAAAGATGCAGCGGTATGGGCTGTGGAAAATCCCGTCGACCAAATAGTTAAAGATGACACTTCTTTAGCTGGCTTAGCTCAGTAGACCGGCGTAGAGACCCCTATTTGCTGACCTTGAAGATGCATAACATTCTTGGTTAGTGTCAGCTACTGAGAATCTTGTTATGTCTTTTCGCATACAGGTCAGACCGACTAGTTTTCGTATAGAATAGTACAGCCCTTGATAATTAAGGGGTGGAACCACATTATCTTTGATAAATGTAGCATTGTTGCAATTGTATAGCAGGTCGTAAAATGTATTGAAACACCGTACGAGTACGAGGAATGGAAAAAGAAAATTCAAGTTATTAAGAGAATGTAAATTTTCAGAAGGCCGAGCTTGATGCTAGCTACCTACTAGGGACTCGTTCATGAACTCTACGATACTTGGAAGTGTTTTTCTAAAAGAAGCACATAAAACACTTCAAGTGCTTTCGATGCTGTGATTGCTTTTTAGTTATTTGAAAATGCTTTTAAATAAAGTCATGTATCAGTGGAACTTATATGCAAGTGCTTCCTGCAGAAGCTGATTCAACTTGCCTATAAATTGCTCTAAATCCTAAAGAGGGGCTAGGGTTTAGGCAGCTGACCTAACCCTAATTAAACAATCACCTACCATTCTAGTACTAGGTTTTGATTTTATTGAGTGCCTGTAAAGTATGTTCTAAAGCTCCTTTTCAAGACGTACGTACCGTTCTTATACCCATGCATTATTAGTTGATGAATACAAATTTCCGAAGCCATAGCGATGTCAAGTTAATTAGTGAACGTCCTTTCTGTTCAAATTTGTTTGAGAATAGGATCCCACATCAGTGTATTATAAAAGTAATATATAAATTAATATATGAGAGTTTCCACCTCTAATATCACCGAGATTTTGTTGTGATAAAAATTAGTTAAATAACACATAGTAATAGGTCGTTAAATTCGGTCAATATCGGTTGTGCTGGGGGTAATGAAAAAATATAAAGAAAAAGTATTATTAGATATTTGATTTAGTTAAGGATTTGATTGCATTGGATTTAATTTGGCGTAGGTTTTCCTTGTCTTGCCCTAATTTCATTAGCAGTCAGTGTTGTGTAAATCTGATGGTTTATATTACTTGAAGAACAAGTTTCTGTCCCTATAAATAAAGACACAAGCAATGAAAAATAACACTCATGAATTCCTCAATCCATTCTCTCTCTCTTAGTGACGTTGAACCCGATCAACCAAATACGATGGCGACTAAATTTGAAGGCACTGAGGGGTCCGATACAGTGAACCGGATTGCTGGTCGTGACGAAGAAGTTGCTCCTCCTGCTATGGAGTCTGCAGCGGCGAAGGAGAAGAAGGCACTCACAACAACGGAGAAAAAGGCAGTAGGGGAGGTAGCAGAATTTCCGCTTCTGTTGATGCTATGGAGTAGAAACGAAATAAAAATCAACCGACGTGAAAACCAAAGAAGAATCAAGGGATGACAAGTAAAAGACATGAATTCTTTGGTGGCTAGCTTGGTGTGCACTCCTTGGGAAGTTCTCCTTATTCTAAGCCGTGTCCTGGTTTCGGTGAATTCTTTTCAGAGTGCACTTGGTCTTGGGTTCCAAGATCAGCAAATGTTGCGGCCAAGGGCTTCGCACTCCTTAGCCGGGATGAGCAACTCTGTGTGGGTTGCTAGACCTCCATCCTCACTGGTGGGCATTCTCAACAAGGATGGGTTACCCTTCCCCCCTAGGGGGTTGTAGTTGGATGCGAAAGCGGTGGACTCGACGTTGTTGCCAAGGCCTGGCTGCGTCTTGTATTTCTATGTCCTCTTTGCTTTCTTTGTGTACATGTTTGCTAGTTCTTAGTGGCTTTCTTGTACCTCTGGCTTTTGCCCTGGCTATTGAATTTCCAGCTTCCTCAAAAAAAAAAAAAAAAAAAAGGAACAGGAGGACGAATATGTTGGAATTTATTTGTTTATTTAGGAAGATTTCGTACAGTCAATCTTACTTAGTGTGATAATGTTTTGTTGTTTGTTTAGTCGTGTGATTGGTAGTTTGCAAGGGAAAAAAGGATCGTTTAGTCGTTTGATTTCACGATGCGTCACACTTAATTTTCTATTCTTATAAGCAACATTAATGTTTTCACTAAACTTTAGTAGAAAACTTAACACTATGTTTGGATGAAAGAAATAAATTTGAAATTTGGATAAAAGTTAGAATTTATAAATTGACATGCACGAATTTTCTTATTTGGATTCATAAACATAGAAATTTAGAATTTCCCCATGAAAAAAAACTTGAAATTTGGGACCTCCAATTCTCAAGTTTAAATTCCATGTAAATAAATGTCATTTCTCACTTTCTATGATTGAGAGTTCAAAAATAACAAATTTCGTATTCAATTCCATTATTTTTTTAGGTTAACCAAACAACAAAATTCACAAATTCTATAAAATAAAATCTCGTCATTTTAAAATTCATTAGTAATCTTAAATTTCTTCATCCAAACATAGTGTAACGCTTCTGATCAGAAACGTTATTCTACGTGTAATACAAAATACAACCCCTACGAAAGTTTTCTACGAAACAGCAACAAGTGTTTTAAGAGTCCTCTCAAGGCCTTCAGCTCATAAAAATAAAATAATTACGACTAAATAGCAATGTTAGAATGAAGGCTTGAGCGGCCACACATTGGGTTAGTCACTTATTAAGTATCGACCTTAACACATCAATATAAGTCGAACTTGATACGACGAGACAATATAAACTATGTTTTCCATTGTAATAGTAATCTGTATATGCAGCAGGAGAGGGAGGGAGGAGGAGGGGGTGGAGGAGGGGGTGGAGGAGGGGGTGGGGGTGGAGGGGGGAGATGGTAAGGCTAGCTGACCATAGTTTAACTTACACAAGAAGTCTCCCACCCAAACGAATATAAAAAATTTGAGTGGCAGAAGCTGAAGCAGCCACTTTTGAAGTAATAGAAAGAAAAGCAACAACTGGAGTGGGGGTCCGAGTCAAAAAGAGGATTCCTCACTTCTTTCTCATTCAAAACGGTGCATGAGACTTTCATCTCGCACGGCTCCATATGACCTAAGCAACATTATCAAATCGATACTCAGTCATCCCCGTTGCCTCCGTCATCCATGTCCATACCCCCGTCTCCGTAATCGTTCTCCTCTCCCTCCGCCGGGTCGGCACCCCCAAAATTGTATGAACCCGCACAGTTATCCACCTCATCATTCTCAACCTCCTCCAATGAGAATTCTTTCTTGATAGCCATGGTTTCCAGATTCTCATCACTGAAAAATGAAGCGTATGGCTGTGAGACCTGCATTACAAATACAGAAATCGCCAGAACACGTCATACGATTGAATCAGAAGTTTGTGGATACATATAAATGATAAGTATTGGGCTGAAATGATGCATGGACCAATTTATTCCTCTTGCTTACTCAAAGGACCACAAGTTACAGAAAATCGGCCTAAAACATAGAAGTTGTGGGACCTAGAAATTTAAGAACCTGGTGTGAAGTTTTAAATGCTTAACCTACGATTCTATATTAGCAACATGAACCGTCATATGCGGTTGGACAAAACCAAAAACATGAATCAATCACAGTAGATGTGTGGCCAAATTGAGCACGAGGTGTGATGAATAGTGTGTGATTTCATATTCTCAGGAAGAATATTCACCTTAAGCAAACGATCCCTCTTTTCAGCACTTTCGATAAGGTTATTCCAATGCTCATCGCGCTTCCTTAATGTTGATGCAGATCCCACTACCTGATTAAAAGAAGAGGTCAATATGTAAATGCATATTACATGAAGTAAGACAGTACTTGAAATTTCATTCTTAACTTCGAACGATAACAGACCAAGACAGAAGATTTTGCTCTAGTGATTGCAACATTCATTCGCCGAAAATCAGACAGAAACCCAATTTTTCCATGCTCGTTTGTCCTGACACATGAAAATATTGCAACATCCTTTTCACGTCCCTGAGAAAAACATTAAAAGATCATTTATTCAAACATTTCAAATTTCCCAAGTTGAATAATAGGAAAAAATTGTCCCTAAAAGTTCAGGGAGAAGTTATTCGCACTTAAGGTCATTGTGCACCCGTATCTTATTAAACCACAAGAGAGAAATTGCACCTTGAGGAGTGCAGTGTCAGTAATAACCCCCAATGTTAAAATATTTGATGTTTCTGTTTAACAACTACCCCAACAGTCACATCAGCTCCTCCCACCTCTTTTTCCTCCTCGTTATCGTTTATATCATATTTATGGTATAATTCGATGAGAATATGAGATATCGTGCATCTTGACAACTCTATGCAACATAAAATGAGATACTCCGACATCTAGACAGTTCTACATAACACGGTATTACATCAACCAAAAAAACTGAACTTGAAAACTTCCAAAGTATTAAAAATAAAAATGTCTGATCACCTTTTGAATAGAAAACAAAATCTATTAGCAATGAGAAGAATTCCAAAGGAATCCATAAAAGAACGAGCCACAATACCTGGCAACCATCAATAGTAGTAATATCCACGAATTTGTCAGACTCCACTCCAAAAGTACTTCTGAAACGTTCTTTGAAGAGGGCTACTTGTCCACGATACGGGGATATAATCGTGAACCGCTGACTTGATTTAAGGTCTGGATATTTATCCACTAAATTATGATACAAGAGCATGATAAAATCAACCTCAGCAACATTCACAACAGATCTACCACTTCCTTCGGGCTTGGATTCCTTCCCTTGATGTATGTCAAAAAAGCAGAAGGGTCCAAAGCATCGATAGTCATGCCAAGAACGTTGTGTCTGCTCTATAATATTAGGACCATCCTCCAATGACTCCGAGTAAAACTCTGCAGAAGGAAAGCACCTAATCTGCACAGGAATTTTTTATTTCATATATTAGGTTTTGAAATATCCGCAGGAGACCCATAATTCCACTTTAAAAAATGGAAAAAAATCAAGTATCTAAATAAAAGATCTAGAAATTTAAACCTACCAATTATGAAACATGAAATAGAGACAGAGAGAACACACAGAGAGTCTAATATCAAATAAAACTGAATACAGGATCACAGATATAAAATTAATTACTATGCTTCTTATTTGAGGCCCAGATGAAGCTCACACTGTTATGTCATATTCATTCAATAATAGTTATTACTTTCACATTCATTTTCAATGGAACATGTACTCTAATGTAGAGCTGGGCACGGTTCCAGCCCATTATGTTGTTGGTTGTCAGGCACAGTTCTGACTGGTTTGTTGCCAGAACTGACAACCGCACCAACAACCTCGGCAAGCATAATCCCGGAACTGCACCGACCATGGAAAGTTGTCACTGAAGTTTAATTGGTACCCGAGGAATCAACTCGGTTCTGGTCAGTTTCTGCAACAAGAAAATACTGCTAGACGGAATAGAGGGTTCCCCGGCAGAAGTGATGGAAGATTTGTCCCCCGAGAAAAGTTACAGATCTCAACGGTGAGAATCACTCATGAAGAGAAGAGAAGTGGAGTATATTGAAGAGGAGAGATCGAAGGCGACATTGAGCTAATGCAACATCAAGATAGAAGGAAAGAGTGCACCATGTTTATCAGAAGCTAAGTTATTAGAAATATGGGTCATCAACATAAAATATTTTTCAACAAACTTCGTTGGATGTTTCTGATCTAACCTCTGGATGCATTCGATACTGCATCTTCAGCATGGTCACTGGATAGCCAGCTCTCTGAAATCTCTCAAACAAACTCGTTCCATACCTTCAATCAGGAAAACAAGTGTGAGAGATTCAGATGTTTAACCTATAAATCAATAAAATGACAGAAAATACATCACAATATCATAGTTTACCCGAGTTTAGTAGCAACAGTTGAAATTACAGTAGCTGGCAGTTGAACTGGGTCACCGATCTAAATGTTAAAAATTCAGAATTAAGAATGGCTTGAAGCTTAAATATTAAGCACAAGTATTGGTGCACAGTATAAAGTAAATTGATAACACAAAGTAAATAATGAGAAAGCCCTGTAATAGCATTACAATTTACCAGAAATACTTGTTTGCATCCATTTGTCAATGGAACAAGAGTTGCTGGTTCCACCTATATCATACATAACATGAAGTCGATTAGACTTTATTCCAGTTGATGAAACTTTAGTACCTTTCGTACAATCATACACAAGAATAAATACTCCCAAGAATTATCAAAAGCCATAAATTCCTAGTTTATATTTAGTATTGCATTGTCTCCAGCTGAAAACAAATAAATAAGACACGTAGTGGTAACCTTATTCGACCAGCCATTCAATCAGGGTAGTTAATTTTTTTTTTCTTTTGCTACGATACCAGAACAGTTGCATAAGATGTTAAATTTGAAAGACATACAAAAAGGTTACACATAAATCTTTCATCAGCCATACTAACGGTTTACTCTTGAACACTTCTGATTATACTCTAGATTGTCGAAACATTTATCTCCTCCTTACAGATAATGCCATCAAGCACAGCCAACATAGTTTTTCAATTACAGAAAAAAGAACCTCATTCATCCCAAAAATAAATATACACCATATAAACAGTGCTCAATGGCCAACACTTTGAAAACACGGCGTCTCCAAGTTTTAAGAGTTGAAAACTAAAACTTCAAATCAACTAAAAAACAAAGACTTTCAAAAATAAAGAGTGGAGGCTGCAGTCATGTCCACCATGGAGCAGCCGCCCATAAGGGCACTACTCAAGGGGCAAGCCCCTCAATTTATATACTCTAGATTGGTCATGGACATAGACTACCTAAACATAAGCAATGAAAAACAAATAAGATTTGTGAAATTAGTAATCCTAATGGATGATGAATTCATTAATTAATATATACAGTTACACTTCCGCATTTAGAATGTCTACAAGAAAGGAGAGAGGGAAAGGAGTAAAGGTACAAACTAGAAACTATAAAAAGATAAAATAACGGATTGCATGAACTTACAGCTTGTGCAGCTTCATCTATTATAACAACATCAAAATCTCGATTCCATTTGCTGAAAAGACTTGAACCACTAAAGCTGAGGGTAGAAAATACCTGCCATGTATACATACATTACAAGCGAAACTAAATGTCTAAATCTTCAGTTATAACAAAATGCAAAGTAGCATACAATTACAGACTCCTCCAAAATTTCAGCTCGAAACCTTTCAGCACCTCCATCTCTGCCTTTACCACCTCCTATACTTCCTTTCTTCCGTTCTACCTGCAACAAGAATCTTTCGGTCAACTTCAAGAAACACACATTACGTTAGACCTTTTCTTATCAAGTTCAAGCAACACAACACAACCAACTATAATGTAGGGAATTAACAAAAATTCGACATCAACTTCTACTATGTTTTGTTATCAGAAGTCGTAAGTAAATTGACAAATATATATATATATATATATAAAATATCTTTTTATCAATTGGCCTATGGGCTTTGAGTAAACTTCTTTCCAGAGTAATTGAAAAGACCTTCATCAGGGAACCCATCTAGTGGACGGAAAGCGGTATCGTCTCCTCTAGAGACCTGGATGATGGAATCAAGGATCTAAATAGCAGGACAAATGCTGACTTCCGATATAGTACACAGAGAGGGCTTAGGCTTTCAAGGATGTGCAATGGATTTCCATAATAGATTTGATGGAAAGGTAGTTTACTTGTTAATCTATTAAGAGTAAGGAAAATACTCTCTCAACGTACTATAAAAGAGCTTGGAGTGTAACTCCGTGCTTTGACAAATAATCATCCACTGGGCAGGTTTTGGGACTGATAAAGCCTCTACATAAGGCTCCGTCTGTTATTTTTTTGAATGAGCTTCACAACCGGGCAGGTTTTGGGACTAATAAAGCCCAGTGTTCCATAACAGACTATTCACCATAATCTTAGGTTCTTCTAGAAAAAACTGGGGAACAGCCCCTATTATCTGCGATTTAATTACCTTTTGATTTTAACCATTTTGGTAAATGAACCTTTAGAAGGCCTGTTAATGATGTATACTAACATTAATCACCTTTTGGTTTGGTTTACCTTGTACACATTCTGCGCAATATTTACATGTACTCTTAGTTCAAGGATGATAATAATTATAAAGTGAAACTCAATGTTGCCTCATTTACTGCCAAATACACACCAGTTCATCCATGGAGACTGCACGGACAGAATGATGTTCCTTAAGACCAATCCTCACAATTTTGGGGTTATACGAATGGTCACTTTCATCACGCACTCCTGAAATAAACCAGAATACATTTGAACGAACTATTACATCTGGATGGAAAATCAATAGAACTATGTTCATGTGAAAAGACCATATCAAATGCAGGAGGAACCAAACACCAAGTACCAAGAATCAGAAATTCAACTTCTCAAATATTGAGGCCATGCTGGGTGTCCCCCGATCCTAACCCATATATATATGTGGACTATGCCCTTATGCCCTTAGTGTTGTGTTTTTATAATTTTATTGGACCAAAAAAACTCTACATGACATGTCCTTGAGTTTCATTCATTTGGTCATACAAATGGGTTAACGTGTTGATGACCTGCTATCTTAAGGTTCTTAACGAATTGTATTGGTGTGCAATCAGCATCATAAACTTTTTTCTTAGAATAATAAATCAAAGTCATGCTTCAAGTTTATTTTCTTGATGAAAACAGAAGTACTGGATTTTTTTTAAAAGGCTATCGACCTTTTTCTTTATTACTTCCATAGACGGTGTTTCTAAAAAAAATAACATTTAAATTTCGTAATTATAAGCATGCAGAAGTACAATGTCTTAAAATGAACTATTTAATTTTTGGTTTTTATTACAAATAGTCCCTGACATTTTTATGAGTCATCGTGTTGGTCCTCCACACATCAATGTGATCCTTGTTGTCCAATCTGTTATTATTGCTGTTAAAAGTTCATCGCATGCATAACATGTGACTCCTTTTCAAGCGGCATTATTGTCAAACCAATGCTCCCCTTGGCTCTTCTACTGGTTTTGACTGGGTTTCCACTAACACCCCCCACAACTCACATTTTTTATAAGAAACAGTCAATGACTACTACTGCATTATACTTTATCTGAACATGAATCAAATTTTCACAGCAAGCAATATTCATAGTGTTTACTTATTATTAACCTCAGGATAATTTCTATGCATGTATGTGTTTCCTACTCAATAATCAAGCTAACAAGAGAATTTTTTTAAAAACATATAAACGTTCTGGAAAGAAATGCAAATATAGTGTACATGTACTCCAGTTGCCAAAGATAAGGATCATGCTAAATTATGTGGATGCTGGGAAAAAAAATTGTACCATTGTTTAGAACACGCAAAACAATTTCATCGAGTGCAGAGTTTGAAGGAGCACACACAAGGACACGTACACGATATTTACGACTAGAATTGACCACTTCCGGTTTCTGCAAATTGCATAGTTTTAGAAAACAGGAATATCTCAAATCAGAGTAATCAAATGCAAAGATTTACTCTTACCAACTCATTTCCAGTGGTCGGAAAAATACCATCATCACCATCCACAGGCATTATTTGCTCCCTAGGATTTCTACCACTAAGCCATGGAGACGCTTTTATCCAATGTTTGAATCTGATTAATGTACAAAAGATTACTAGACATTGAATACCAGGATGGAACGTAACATAAGCATAAAAGAACTGTCCACCTGTTGTGATGTTGGAGTTATCGTCCAAACTCAAAATCTCTATTCACAAGATAGCTAAAACCATTGATTAGGGTATATTATTATTGTACACAATTATTCCACTTTAAACAGTGATGAATAATTAAATGCGTAGTGTCCAGGAGATCATAGGAAATTTGTTTGGCCTGCGGTAGCTAGCAAATTTCAAGATTACCTATTTCTTGTGAGTGGTTCACAATTCTAAGGTTTGAGGCCCTATGTTTTTTCAACCAGAGCTATTCCTAGTTCCAACGAGAATGATCCCACTTAATCCTTCCCTTACTGAACTACATCATTGGGCATTATTAAAATCTCAATAAACTAAGAAAAGAAGCAACATATTAAGAAATATTGACATTCGAGAAAATATCTGCATTCCGAATATAAGCCAGACAAAAAGAACTGAGCAAGTAACCACATACTTCTCCTCTCTAGATAACTTTGGTCGGCGCTTTATGGTTGACTCACCCCTGCAAGAGAAGGAAGCTGCATATGAGCAAAAGAAAATTGATATGAAAAATGCAGATGTGTTATATTCAATTCTTACTTCTTACAATCAAAAACGAGTTTAAATTTCTAGGGCAATTTATTTTTCCAAGTTTCTTGGATTTTCTTACATAGTTGACAAAATCATTACAAAAGTTGGAAAGACTGATATTTTAACCTGGAGTTCATTCTTGCTGGAGTAGCATGCAAAATGGCACTAAGAAGCCCAAGGATAGTTTGTGTCTTTCCTGTTCCTGGAGGACCCTAAATGGAAGCTTGAAATCAGTATCCACCTAATATATCCATTAAGATGCATTTTTACAATTATTAAGAAAGATGAACTAGATAATATGATGAAAAGAAGTGGCAAGCTTGTAAATGCATTTATAAGACCACAATGAGATGAAAAGAAGTAGCAAGGTTGTATATGCATCTATAATAATTTGACAAAAAGGCAAAAAAAGAAATTAGAAGTAAGATTAAAAAGAATACCTGTATCAGGATAAATGGTTTACGTGATAGACCGGCCTGCAGCAAATAATAATACTTTCATTAATCCTCATACAAAATTAGAATAATAACAGATAAAAAGCTCCGAGCACATATACGGACACACGGACTTGGACATCCGACGGCGGACTTCTACAAGACCACAATGCATGAGCAACGTCCATAAAACGTCAAAACAACCAAATTGCATATACAACTCCCATAACATGTGAGCATCATACATGAAAAGTTAATACATAAATGTACACTTTTAGTATTAACTTACCTGTATGGCATTTTGTTGAGATTCATTAAGATTTTCTTTTATATATTCCTTCAGAGGTTCAGAAATTTTCCAGGCCTGGCCTTCCGAATTGATATTTTTTTCAGCAGCTCCAAGAATTATATCCTTAAAAGGGAGAGAACCAATTGACCGTAGAGCTACATATTCACGAGCAATAGTTGACAAACTGCAAATCTGAAACATATATTGAATAAATGAAAAAGAATTTTTGTCTTTCTATTGAACAACTATGGTACGGGATTTATAATAACTGGTCATGTTGGCAACTGAGCCAAAAACTCCCTATCACGAAGAAACTAAAAAGCATGAATTTTCTAAACTTGTAAGCTATTTATATAAAAGAATAGCTTAACCACTTAAAATGATCAAGGATTTTCTAACTGAACATTCAGACATAAAATTACCTATATACATCAATTAAAAACCATGTTATCACATTACTAGAGCTTAATTCCAATATTTTCCAATCAGTGTATACAACAGAAAAAAGATCTCCCCCAGGAACAAAAAAAAAACACCATGATGCAGCAAAAGATATGTAAGTTCTTAAGAAACGCGTTACCTTTAGACTGTAAAAGAACCGTCGTTCTGTAGAAGTCACCAAAGACTTCACATTTAACAGCCTAGGACATTCAACTGCATCTGTCTCCAAATTAGTGACTTCTCCACCCAAATACATTCTAATCCTAAAAGAACTCGCCTGGCGGCTTTCCACCAACGCAAAAGCATAGTCCCGTGGATGTTTGGTAGATGGAGGTTGGATATACTTCTCTTTACCATCCGTTACCCATTGAAGCTGCAATAACAAACCCCATCAAAAGAGTAAGAAACCTACATTTTATAAACTCATACAATCAAAAGAGTAAGATTAAAGTCATGTCAGTGTAGTGGCGTGCTAAAGGCAAAAATTTTGTTTTTCACGGGTATTTCTCAAAAGTTGGAGAACGTACTACCGAAAATGTAACACTAATGCTTAGCTATAGGATAAATGCAAGAGAGACAAGCAAGATTTGAACTTGAACTAATTACCTTTTGTCCGGAAAGAAGCAAAAGATCATTCTGCGTTATTGATCCGCTCTCTTCCATGTCACCCTGGTCGCGGGTAAGGGTTGCCAAGTGAAACCCGTCTACGTCAGTGTACTCGACAACCAAGTTTTCCTTGGGGTCTTCCACTGCATTGTTCCATACATACAAATAAATTCAAAGAGTAAGCCTAAATTCACTAAACCGAAATGAAATTTAGTAGTAAACAAATTTTCTCGGAAACCAAACAGAAAAGGGAAAAGGAAAGTGAATGCAATACATTCATCCATGTCTTTTTCCTGAAGAATCTGAGCTTTGACTTCTTCGAAAAGAAGCGGTTCGTATGTAGAGATATAGTCATCCACATCTTTGTAGGTGTCTTTCACTTTTGCAATTCCTAAACCCCCATAATCTATTTCTTCCCCCTTACTCTTCTGCTGCTTGTCCTTCTGCTTCTGCTTCCCAAACAATGCAAATTCAACAATTTAATACACAACAAATACATATATTTATACATTTATATATATATATATATATATATAGAGAGAGAGAGAGAGAGAGAGAGAGAGAGAGAGAGAGAGAGTTACGTTTGCCTCTTTTCTGAGACGGAAATAGTCCCAACTGAGAATAATCCTGTAGAAGCGGGCAATGGCAGCGTCTTCCTGAAGCTTGTCTTTGTCCACCGCCATTAGAGGAGGCGGCGGAGAGACGGCTCCTGATTGCTGAGAGTGACGGAGAGCAGACAGAAGAGTCGGAGAGAAAATGGAGGGAGGTTCTGATGGGTTTTCTGTGCCTGCCACTTTTACGAGGGTTTTTAACTTTTATAATGCTTTTCTGTGACCGATTTAATTAACCGAATTATGGAGTCCAAAACGGCAAGTAATATGTATTCTGTATCGTGACTGGGGAATATTTTTTGCGACGGTGATGCTCACTATTTTAAATTTTGAGACCATGTCTCATAAATAGATATAAATTTTGAAATTTAAACTCATGCTAAAGTGATAAACAGAGTGTGGAATATTTCCACCGTTTGAGAGTGGTGAACAAAAAAGCAGTCTTGCGACTATAAGGGAAAAGACTCCAACTTCATAAGCAAATTACGGGCTAGTTTGGTATTGCTGTGCTTTGAAAAAAAACTGCTGTGAGAATAAGCGGCTGTAAAATAAAGCCAGCAGAGTGTTTGGTAAACTTTTTTGTAAAAGTGCTTTTGAAAAACTAAGCAGTATGATAGTGTTTGGTAAACTTTTGTGTAAAACAGCTGTGATTGTGTGAAATGACCAAAAAGGGTATAATACTAAATGTGCTATTAATTTAATTTTCTTAACAAATAAAGGTGAATTACTAAATATACTTTATTTGTAAAAGAAAAATATTTATAAACTTTATCTTAAATACTAATTAGTATGACAAACTACTGCAATTGAAATATTTTAGACTGAATAACTAGGATTCATTAGTACAATATTGTTAATGTACTTGAAAGTAATCTAATTAGATGCATTCATCAAACTTGCCGCTATTATATTTCTTAATGCTTCTATCTCATGTGATCCTTCAACTTGATAATTTTGGTATTCTTCATCATCATCATCACTACTATCGCTCTCTTCACAATAGTCCCTGGGGTCATCAAAATGACGATCAAGTTCAGGATACCTCTGTATGTAGTTATGAAGAGCCATTGTAGCAATGACAATCTTCACTTGCTTATTGAACGGGTAATTAGGCATATCCCTTAAAATTGCCCATTTTTTCTTCCATACCCCAAATGTTCGTTCAATGATGCTCCTAAGAGAAGAATGCATGTGGTTGAATACCTCTTTATGACCCGTTGGTTCGCCACCCCTACGAAAATCTGGGAGATGATATCTTTCACCTTTATATGGTCCCAAATAACCTCTCATTTGTGGGTACCCTGCATCTACCAAGTAATATTTTCCTGAAAATTGAAAATTTTATTTTGTATTTTAATAATTATACAAAGCATGTAAAATGTTATAATAAGTATGAAGATTACCATTTGGAGGCTTAGAAAAGTTTAAATTTGAATTCCGTAGCACAGATAGAAAAACCCTTGTATCATGTGCAGTGCATTCCCATCCGGCACAAGCAAATGTGAATTGCATGTCAAAATCACATGCAGCCATAACATTTTGAGTTGGCATTCCTTTCCTACCAATGTATGGAACTTGATCCGGATGTGGTGTTGAAGCCTCAACATGTACTCCATCTATAACACCAATACAATCCTACAAATAATAACATAGAAGAAAACTGTCAACCTACACTTATAGTTTGCAAACACTTATAGTTTGCAAATAAGTTAGAGCACGAGTCAAACTTTACCTTAAAATAAGGCATGTATCTTGTATCTCTCCTTATTTCTTGGGGAATGCCACGAAACTCCGAATCCATCGGTTTGATAATATCTATTGCCATCTTACATACGATATCCAACATACCACCAAAATATCTACTAACAGTCTCACCAGAATGTTGAAATCTCTATTGCGCTAATCTATTTTTCACACCATGTCCCAACATATGCAAAAACATTCCTAATATTTCAGTTGCATTCATTCTCCTTGAACCTTTCAGTCCACAATTAGCTTGCAAGTCATTGGATAATCTATAAAAAGACATCTTTGTTCATCCTAAACATTCTATACCATCGCACATCATTTCCTTGTAGTACTTCCATCATCCAAATATTACCTGTTTGGACAGAATTCGTACATGGAGTTTTGTGGACATATTTTAAATAATATGTTTCAACAGCTCTCGCTACAGCGCATATAATTAGATCATCCTCCAACTCCTCAACATCATCATCAGAGGTGTTCGTTTGAATATACACCTGTAACCTAACACATAGTTCAACATTCCACAAGTCAATCCAACAATCACTAAGAAGTCGTAAATTCAACATTCAAGAACAAGTCATAATCCAACGTTGAACAAGAAGTCATAACCCAACATTCAATAAACACAAAATTCAACACAGTCTTAATGCAAAGTACAAACCACACAAAGTCCTAATTCATAGTTATAGCTTCTTATTGTTCTTTGTTGAACATATATTTCAACCAAGCTAGCTGGATTTCAGGATCTTGCATTGTGGTAAACACCTCGCGCTTCTCTGCAGAACAAAATAAACATGTAGCAAACATCCATAACTCGCTAGGTGGCTCACAACCAGGCAATTTTGTAACAGCCGCTAACACTTCCGGAATACTACTACCTATATGCAGCGACCTCATCAATGAGTTTGCAGAACTCCTACTTTCATAAGCTTCAACAAGACTGTCAATTTGACCACAAAGTTGGGCAGAACCTCCAATTTTTTTCCCTTTCTTATCAACATTCTCCTTGGTTAGCCGCTCTTTTTTTTCCCCTTCCTACTAGCTTGCCTTAGATCCTGCATAGTCTCAATTTATTCCTCATCATTTGAATCAATTTGTCCTACAGATTCCTCTCTTGGCTCTGGTGGTAGTACTCCAGATGAAGGTGCCCAAGCATATTCACCAGTAGCAACTATACTCGAAAACATCTTATCTAACTTGTCCTCCATCTCAGGACTAATGCCTTTTTTTCGAAAATTTCCATATTCTTTGTTTATCTACAAGTAAGAAAGAATATGGTAAATACATATTGCATGATATCATAATACATAGTAAAAGATAAATACGCACCTGAATTTTATTATTCCACCACTCCTCAGAGGCATCAACGGTACCCTTGCTCGGATTCCACTCTAGGCCTGTTTCTTTACCAACTAGCTCTTTCCACAACTTCCAATCATACTTAAGTGCATCCCACTTATTTTTCAGTTGCTTTCTTTCATAATCATGCCCTGTCTCTGCCTTGAAGTTAGCTCTAATATTTGCATATCCATCTTTGTCAAAGTGAGTGCCCGGACGATTTCCGGCCTCAACCTCCTTGATGCAAACATCACAAAATATAGATATATTGTGGGCATTCCATGTAGCAATAGGATTTGACGAAGATGTCCCCTTCTTTGCCATTGATACCAACTACTGATTTTTAATATAACTACAACGCATATAATAAAAAAGACCACATTATAGAAAGAAGAAAAAATTATGTTAATTTACATATAAGTTTGAAAAGTGGTTCGATTATTCTTTGTAATTTCAGAATGTTATGTCAACTATCCTTGAAGAAGGACCGACCTACTACGTAATTAACAATTTGAAAACAAGGCTCATAAGTCCACATCTAAGTACAACATTTGTCTATAAGCTAGTAACTCAAAACAGGTCAAATAAATAATAAAGTAAAAAGAGCAACATATGTTGGAAAGTAATTCCATTAAGTTTGTATTGAAATCAGAACTGCAGAAAATGGTACCAGTACTAGATGCAACCAAATTCTCACTTATGTTGCCTCTAGAGGATACATATTCATTAATTTATCCCATATTATTTTTCTCTTCTTAACTGTGTAGTATTTCAAAAATGCTTGACATAATCGGACTACATACTGAGCAGACAAACTACAATAAAAACTCTTAAGAATAAAATTTACTTTTTGCCCTTGTAGTTTGTATAATTTGATATAAATCATACATGCAAATGGGTTACAAACTAGTTTTACAAACACAACTGACTTGAACTGGAGCTTCATTCCATAAAAAAGCCCAGAGTGATTGCACGAAGAAATTTCTTTTCACTCTTTATTAATACAATTCCATAAATAATCACTGGAGGATTAAAATCCTAGAAAATACTGCTTTGGATTGAAAATCATATCTAGAAGCAAATACCTGAAAAAAGTGAAGCTTTTAAATCTGGGCCATTGGTTTAATCTAATGGCCATAAACGACATGCACAACATATGTGCATTCTATTTATGCTTAGGAGAGAAAAACAGCTTAAAAATCTGCAAATGTGATCTAACAAACTTCGAGAGTTGTGATTTTCTGGATGCTTCTTAATAAAAAAGTTAACAAAATTCCCTGGTCGGACATCTAGGGACATGACACTCTTGTTCACCCAATGTTGAATATCCTTTAGATGATAAAAGAACTCATCTTCATATGAGTTGTCAAGAAAACACTACAGCTTGTTTCACTACAACAATATAACCCGTTGCAAACATACACTTAACCATATGATATACACAAGCCTTGACCTAGTAACACTGCTGCAGTAGATGGTCCTCAACACTACATGGTGAAGTTTTATCATTGCATCAAGAGAGCATAAAAGAGAAAGTGTTTTCAAGCTATCACAATTGAGGAGGGAACATCTTTTATCGTTTTTGTGCCCAATAGAGAGTTACAAACTACAAAAACTTTAAACTTTGGAGGATTTTGGATATTTTAAGCTGGTCACAGTAATGTGGCACTGAAGTTATAGAGAAAATATTGAAAGAAAGAAAAAAAGAAGAAAAAAAAGAGAAAAAAAATATAATAAGAAATCACTAGTGGTAAGATTAAGCACTTCTCATTAATTTATACTTCGCAATTGTATGTGGGACTTTTTCCATCAGGATTTCTGTTTTTGGGTTTCAATGTGGGAAGGCACAATTTCGTGGCCTATTTTTGCCCTCCATCATCTGTTGGTTTTGTATAGAAAAGGGGATGGTTCAATCCAGTTTTGGTTTTACTTGGATAAGTTAGGACTTTGCTGCCATTTGTTTCATAGTTCATACTGACTGATTTGTTTCCTTAATTATCTGAATGACAGAAAATGATGTGAAAGTTCATACTCAGGTCAGTCCTACAACTAAGGGGCAAGGCTCATAAGTCCACATCTAAGTACAACATTTGTCTAAACCACACATGTTAAGGTGAGCGAGGCCAAGAATATTGTAATACATAAAATGATAACACACTTGATGATCTAATTCTAATAAAGCCAAGATCTTACCATCCAAATTCACAAATCAAGATACCAAACGACCATCTATACAATTCACAATCTACTAACTTGGGAAGAAAATAACTGCATACATTAAAAGACAAGAGTCGGGATAGTAATACCTCTACAAATTCTGCGATTCCAGATGGCAAGCAAACTTTATGATACCAAAATTGCTTCAACCATTAACTGTGAATATCTGAAAGTTTACGTGTCAGTTTATCTTGAGTAAGACAAACCAAGAATATGCTGGCAGAAGTTTGGCAGAGTAACCTCCAAAAATGAAAAATTAAGAATGTAGGAACTTGTAGAGCCAAATACCGAACATGGTGTTTTAAAATTCATGTAACTCACAAAATTACAAAGCTATACAAGTATACTCCCAAAAAACAAAACTATAAGTAATTCAAATACTGGAATTCATTAAAATTCAGATAAGAAATTGCACACAACATTGCTACCCCAAGACAACATGAATTAATAATAGGGAGTGAGGCACTTGATATTTGGAATTAATCCTGGCTTTTTGCTCAGATTTGAAGGTGCGGGGTAACAACTCAAAAAGCTAAGGACTTGAAGACACACAAACTTAACTAAAGCAACCTTCCTAACTTGCCAGATAGCCTAAATCTAATCATAACAGCTGTGGGCATCTTTATAATTCGCAACATAATAAACATGAATTAGAGATATAGACACGCAAAACAGTAGCAGGTCAGGGGAAGTACAATAGTGAAAGCAGGACTCTCGGTAAGAGATGCCACAAATTCTCATAAGAGAATCTAAAAAAAAAAAAAGAAAGAATGTGAACTGGGAATGAACACCAAAATTTGTGAAGGCACTAAGGTTGGTAAGTCTTAACCCTTCACAGGACACAGATGCATGAGGAAGTTTTTAAAAATCTTTTGGTCAATACAACCAAAACACTTGCCCACTCATTCAAATATCCAAGGGACTGGTAAAGAAAAGAAAACAAACTTATGAACGGTCTGAATTTGGGTTTCAAAGTTCAAACCTGCAGTTTGGTGTTCTGACCAGCAAGCTGTTAATCACAACCTAAGCACCACTACCAATGTCAGCCCCTTACAGTCAACCCACCCAAAACATACACATGTAATTGGAAGCAGACCTTACCCAAAACTTACAAAGTGCAGAACACAAATTACACAAACAACAAATTACACAAATTACCAAAATCAGAAGCAGACCTTCTCAAGTTTTCTTGTTTCCTCCACAAACCCTAATTTTTTCCCCAATTAATTTTTTCCACAAACCATATCACCTTCCCCAATTAATTTTTCCCCACTCTCCATCCCCAATTGTTTTTCCCGACACCCATACCTCATCCCTTTGCTCTTCCCACCCTTTTTTCCCTCTCCCATCCCCAAAGTTAAAAATCTAAACAAATAAATAAATAAAATTTACAAGAGAAGCTTACCAAACAAACTTGGAGAACGAGAGAACAAGGGAGAACGCGGGTTTTGGAACGAGAAAACGAGAGAGAGAGGCAGAGAGAAAACGCTGGTTTCGGGTATGCGAGAGGAGAGTAGACTGAAGGAAAAACAGATTTTGCATTACTGAGCTGAGGAAGAGAGGCGAAGAGCTGAGGAGGGCAATTTTGGATTATTGAAAAATTCATTAAACTTACACTGTTCACCCGTGTTTTTGGTTTGGGAAGCTGCAAATAGCAGCTTCAGGTGTGCTTCAGGTTTTGGCTTCTTTTCACCCTCAACTTAAAAAAAAAAAAAAAAAGCTGCTTTTGAAAAATTTACCAAACACCTAAAATCTTTCTAGCTTTTTTTCAGCCTAGCTTTTTTTTTTAAGCACCTTACTCCTAAACTGGGACTACATCCCACGGGTTTTGGAGAGAAAACCCAAAGGGAGGAAGGCTGGGGGATCCAATGGTCTTCCCAAATACGGATTCCCTCCCTTGACCCCACCTGCCTTCTGGATCCGCGAATTAGCACCACTCTTGCTGCACAAATATTGAGCCAACAAAAGGAACTTTCACCGTGGCATCCAGAAACATAGAGTTGAGGTAGTACTTGGCTTTCAAAAGTTGAGCAACAAGCAAGGTAGGCTCTTGTAAAATGAGCCAACCATGATTAGCAAGAAAAGCCAAGTTGAAAGCATACATTTTTCGAAAACCCAACCCACCATCACACTTAGGCGAGCACAACCATTCCCAACTAAGCCAATGAATCTTCTGCACATCATCTGACCTTCACCACCAAAATTTAGCAACCATCTTATTCATATCATCACAGAAAAACATAGGCAATAGGAAGCAGTTCATGACATACAGTGGGATAGCTTGGGCAACTACTTTGATAAGTAGCTCACGATCAACAGCACTTAAAAGCTTCATTCCAACTTAAAAGCCTTTTCCACAGTCTTTCTTTGATATAAGCAAAGCATTGACCTCGATTCCTCCCAATAAAAGTGGGTATGCCAAGATACTTATCATGATAATCCAATCGGACAACCCCCAATCCCAAAGCTAGTGCATCCTGTTGAGGTCTCTTGATATTCTTACTAAAGCAGACATAAGTCTTAGCTAGGTTAACTGCCTGACCCGAGGCCCGTTCGTAATCATGCTAGGTAACCCATATGTGATTACAATCTTCCAGAGTTGCCTAAGTAAAAATCAAGCAATCGTCAACAAATAAGAGGTGGGTGATAAGTGGAGCCCCTCTGCAGATTGTGACACCTTCGCCTAGCAATAAGAGTCGACAAACTTCTACACACAGTAGGAAGTGGAAATGGGAAATAGGATCTCCCTGTTGGAGCCCACGACCACGGGTCGGATGAAGGTAGCCACGAGGGGAGTCGTTCACCATAACAGAGCAGGTGACCGAGGTAACTCAAGTCATGATGAGGTTGGTCCACCGAAGCGAATAATCGAGTCTCACAAGTACACTTCAGAGATAGCTCCGCTTAATCTTATCGTAGGCCTTGCTCATGTCAAGCTTGAGTGACATGAAACCCTTATTTCCCCTCTTTTGGCAGCTCAAGCAATTAACCACTTCATTGGCCATAATAACATTATTAGAGATGAGGCGCTCAGGGACGAAATCACTCTGATAGTGAAAAATAAGATTTGGCATAATGAGCACCTTAACTTTGTTGTAGCGTTACTCCCTTATAGAATCACACCTTGTGTTCAACAAACTAACCATGGTCAGGCTATAACGAATGAACTATTAGTTTGATTGATATCTCTCTTTGCAACGCTAAAAAAGATCTCAAATTCTATTCACTCATTATCACTTTTTACTTACAAGTTATCCCTAAGTCCCGAGACCGTTGAAAATAAATAAAAACTTAAAGGCCTATTGATGATATAAAGAAAAGGGCTTTCTGGACAAGGAAAATGTAGGTGAACCTTATTGTACAACAAGAAAATTGTGCGACATCTTAAAGAAAAGAGTAATGCTAGGTATACTAAATTTGTCAACTAAAATTGCAAACAAAATGATGTGTCATCAATAAAAAATAAGCACGTTAATCAACACTGCTAGAGAGACTAAATTCATTTAGTTTACAAAATTTTGTCAACAAATTTAATCTCCCTAGCATTACCTTAAAGAAAACCAATCAATCATGGGTAATGCTAGGGCGATTAAATGTGTAGACAAAATTTTGTAAACTAAATGACATGAAAGTTCATAATTGGATTATTACTTAAGGGCACTGTTCTAAAAATGGGCCTAGGCACTGGGTGGTGGAGCCTTGCCCCGATTTTGGGTAAGGCATTTGGAAAAATCGGGTTAGGCGGTCGCCTAGGCAGGCTAGGCAGTCCTAGGCGTTTTTATATATATATTTTTATTAATTGTGTGTTTTTTTCCTTTTTGGTTTCATAGTGGTATATTTAAGGAAATTGTGTACCTAATTTGCAAATGATGGATTTACTACAAGTTCATCCAATACTTATGAAAATGGTGTACCTAATTTGCATTTTATCATTATTTTATTATCCAAACAAGTATATTTTTTTTAGGTTTAAATAAGCACTTATTTATAAGATATATAATAAATTTATATAAATCCGCCTAGACCGCCTAGCTGCCAGGGCCGGCCCTGAGAATTTGGGGGCCCTAGGCGAGCCTTCGAAGTGGGGCCCTAAAATTTTCTGATCTTCGGTTCTTTGTATATTGATTTGTATAAAAAAGAATTCGCTAAATACATAAAAAGCTCTATTTTCACATCAAATATCATTAAAAATTAATATCAAAAGAAGATAAATATACAAACATTATTTAAACATTACACGATTCATGTTTTTAGACACAAATGTACTAAATGTTTGCAGTCAAGAGTTTAAGATTGAGAGTGAAGAACAATAAAACTTAATGATCAAGAGAGTAAATAACAATAAAACTTGATTGACGAGTATAATAAATTCAACGCCAATTGTTTATCTTGTGTTTTTTTTCTTCTAAAATCAACATCACAATAACAAATTGAATATTAAAATAATCCATTGAATAAAAAGTTATTGAAAAGAACAATATATAATTCAAAGTTTTGATTACCTTAAAGGACAATCTTTAAGTCCATATGATAGTTGGTTTAAACATTCGATAGAAATGGAAAAAATTAGAAGTTGAAAGAAAAAATATTGCGAAGAGACTTGAGTTTTATAATTTTATATGCATTTGGACAGATGAATTGACAATAAATTTGAAAAACAAGAAAAATAAAGAAAAATCTAGTGATTGAAAGGCAGCTTCGTGTTTTGAACTCAACACCCCAAAGAAAAATGAAACCAACATTTCCACTACACTAACAAATGAATTATAATATTTCTTACTTTTTTATATTTATATGTTAATTACAGGATATAAAAAAAATTTGGGGCCCTTCCGAAGTGGGGGCCCTAGGCGAGCGCCTACTTGGGCTACCCTCAGGGCCGGCCCTGCTAGCTGCCTAGGCGCTAGGCTCCTACCCACCGCCTTGACTAACACCTAACAATTTTTAGAACCTTGCTTAAGTGTTGATAAACATGCTTATTTCTGAGTGGTGACACACCATTTAGTTTTCAATTTAGTCTACCTAGCATTACTTATTGACTATTTACTTGTACAGTTGGCTTGAGCTGAGCTATATTTTCTTTCTCCCTTTTCTCTCTCCCCTCTCACTCTTCTCTCCACGACTTAGCTAGCAACTACGGACCACCAAACCAACCAAAAACATACCCCTTCTCACACTCAATCCAACACTCAAATCGATTTTTTAGAAATTCCCAATTGATTTTTTTTATTAAGCAATTAACGTTTTGGTGTACCAAGTCCGGCAAACTATTCGCGACCTAATGCCAGCGAATGGACTTTCAGTTGCCACCAATTGTCTCTCCATCATCTCAAGGACCAATAACACTCGTCATAACTGTAAGAATATGTCAAGTATTACACAAAAATAAAACAAAGTAACCACGTTTGATTCGATTTACATTTCATTAGTCGATGTAATATTTTTCGCGAATGTGAAAGGTGCGGATTTGCAAGGGCGTGATTTACCGAAAGCTAAATTTTGTGTTAAACTCGTGGCATGATTAAATGATTGGCTTCAAGCTTTGCGTATAACAAGCAGATGCCGCTGCTGAGTGTTCAGCGTGGCACTTTCGTAATAATATGGAAAACTGAACTGACCCAACCTCGCAGTTCTTCCATTTACGGGACTGTGCGAGTGTCAGTTAAGCAAGAAATGTAATGACATACCTACCCTCTTAGTAAAAGGTGAACAGAATATAGAAAGAGGGCCATTATCGTCATTGAAATGTATGGCAAATCCGTAATATAACCATCAACCGGCAGGCACAGAAAAGTTGTTACAACAAGAATAAAAAGCCCGCCAAAAACCATTTCGTCCTCCCCAAACCGATTCCTTCGTTTCTTGATTGCTTGATTCTTGCTCACCAGACTCACCACCACCACCAATCAATGGCTTCCAGCGTCCGTAAAATCTCCCTCGCCGCCCTTCTCCTTCTTCTTGCTCTCATCGCCTCCCCGAGCGGCGTCGTTTCACTCACTACCGGCGAGTACGAGTCGATGCAGCGAGTGCTCCGCGGCCACGGCTACAACCTCGTCTGCAACGCCATTGCCACCTCCGACCTCCAGTGGCTCCTCCTCACCCTCCCCGCCAACGCCTCCTTCACCATCTTCGCCCCCACCGACGCCTCCCTCTTCGCCCTCGACATGACGCTCCCCGCTTCCTCATACACCGACACCCTCCGCTTCCACGTCGTCCCTCTCCGCCTCTCCCTCTCCAACCTCCGCTCCCTCGCCGCCGGCTCGGTCCTCCCCACTCTCCTCCCCTCCAGTGCTCTCCGCCTCGTCTCCACCCGCCCTCTCTCAGTCGGCGGAGTCGACGTCGTTTTGCCCGGCCTCTTCTACTCCCGCCACGTCGCGGTCCACGGCCTCGGAGGCATCGTCAATCTCGCCTCTCTCGTTCCCTACAGTTCCCCCTCTCCGGTTCCCAAGGTCAAGCCTATGGCCACTACTGATGATTCCAACCGTACGGATATCAATCTCTCTCTGGAAATCGCACCGTCGCCGGTGACTACTGGATCTCCGTCTTCGTCTCCCACTGTAGGCCACGAGATCTCGCCGGCTTCCATACCAGAGGACGAAATTTCTCCGGCGGCGGCGACGGCACCGGCACAATCGCCTTTAACGGCCGATTCCGTGGTGGAGAGGGCTAGGGTTCTGTTGATGGAGATCAATGGAATTTCAGATCGTGAGAAATCGAAAGCGATCTCCGACGTTGATCAGATCTTTGGCGGCGAGTCTCAACCGTCGATGATGAACGAGCAACCGGAGATTGTTAATAAGCTGGAGAAATGCGGAGCGTTGGATGAGATGGCCATCGACTGCTTCGTGTCAGACGGCGCGACGGGGTTGGATCACAGCAGCGTTCACCGCGTCGTTCGTGTTCTGACCTGACGGAGGCTCCTCGCTCGGGCCCACCACATCCAATCAACACGTGGTAAAATCTTGACGGTCTCTGATGGTCTTGTACAAAGTTTACTTGACGCACAGCTGTGATGATTTCTGAATAAAATTCACATGTCAGACAGACGTTACGCATGTACGGAATTCAAATATTTCTGTCGAATTTTATGTTTTGTTGCGGCGATTTTCAGAAGGTGGGTTAATTGATACGTTGAGATTTTCGAATATTGTGCAAAAAAAAAAATAAGTGTTGGATATGTTTGATTCGTAATTTGGGTATTCATTTTGTTTTTCTGCTTATAACTAGTCTCTAAATTAGTCTCGAATATTTTTGTGCTAAAATTATACTATGTTTCGATGTATGTGCATAGAAATATTTAGTTGTCAGATTCAAATAATTGGTCCTTGATTGAAAATCTAACAGTGTGTTGGCGTAATACTAGAGCATAGTAAATTTGATTTATGTAGTAGCTGTTTTCTTTTTCTTTTGGGGTTGGAGGTGTTTTAGGGTGGAGTCAATTGTCATTATAAGTTAGGAATAAGGGCTCGTTTGAAAGTGAGTTTAAAATGGTTAAAAGAGCTTTTGGTAAAAGTATTTTTGTGTTCCAAAAGCACATTAAGTGGTTTTTCATAATTCACTTACATTTTTACTAAGGATTGGTTCCGAAAGCATTTTCAACAAATGTTTTCGGTTATTTAAAAGCACTTACAAAAAGCCATAAGTAAATGGTTTTAGAATTGTTGCTAAATTGCTACCATGTGCTTGCCCAAATAACATTTTTGGTATCAAACTAGTTGAAATAAATAGAAAGATTTTGAATAGGCTTTGCTGAAATAGAAAGACTTGAATGGCTTTGCTAGCATGTAAATATTTAGAATATGAAAAGACTAAAAATACCCGCTTATAAACCCTTATGCAGCCTTCCTCAATCACAAGAAAATGGAGTATGATAATCTGGTGACCAATGTTGGCTACTGAATTTTATCCTAAAAGTCCTGAAACTCATTTCCGAAAGCTAAAATTTTGTTTGATAATTACTTTTAGTTTTCAAAAAAAAAAAAAAAAAAAAAAAAAGAAGAAGAAGTAACCAAAGTTTGAAAACTAAAGAAAGTAGTGTTTATTTTTCATTTTATTGAAAACTGAATATAATTACCAAACAAGATTTCAGTTTTTAATTAAAAAAAATAAAAAACAAAATGGTTGTCAAATCTCCCTCTTCAATATGATAATGATATCAGATGTTAACCTATTACTTGAAACAATTAAGGAAATTACAGGCATTGTAAATTAATTAGTAGTTAAATTAGCCTTTATTTAACTAAGTAGTGAACAAATGACAAAGAAATATAGAGGGGAATTAATTAATAATGGGAGGAGGAAAGAACAAATTAACCCGTACAGGAGTGCAAAAGGAGGCCCAAGCAAGGAGGAGGAGGAGAAGAGCATATGGGCCGAAAGAAATGGGCCAGGGTTAAAAAGGTCATTGTCGTTGTAAATCCTAATCCAACCAGGAAAAAAAAACAATTCAAAAAAATAA
The DNA here is from genome assembly GCA_963580275.1 of Crataegus laevigata. Taxonomy (NCBI): domain Eukaryota; kingdom Viridiplantae; phylum Streptophyta; class Magnoliopsida; order Rosales; family Rosaceae; genus Crataegus; species Crataegus laevigata. The sequence continues at coordinate 3,068,877 of OY756938.1, forward strand.
TAGTAAAATATAGAAACCGACCTTGTCGTTGTATATAAAGGAAACGGCACCTTGGTTTTGCTCGATTCAAATTTTAGTCAAGTTATTGGCAGCAGCACTCGAAAGAAATGGCGAAATCAGAAACAACACCAGCAGCAGCAGCAGCAAGAAGCAGCTCCAAGAGCAGAAAGAGTTGTCCAATTGGAACGACGATGATGGATCTGAAGTTTCCGGATAGTTTCTCCGACTTGGAAATGAAGGTGATTGAGCTTCTCGTACAGCTCAGCACCACCACCAGCGGCGGGGGATCAGCATCGTCCGGGGTGTCTAATTACCACCCTACCGACGACGAAGAAATCACAAGTAATGATGCTAAAATCAGAGCAGCTGCTGTTCACGATCCGGTGTGGCTGTCGTCGTCTACGTCGTCCAAGTCTCAGAAAATTTTATCGACAGAAGATGTAGATGACGTGGGTGAAGATGAAGTGGGTCTGGGGTTGGGGCAGATGAGGAAGAAAAGATTTGCATGCGTTTCGGAGCTGTACGAGCTGACGGAGCCTCTTAATAATCTTAACAGGAAGCGGAAGAGGATGAGCGGACATGCATCGTCACGTTCAACTTGAACAACATTAATAATTTATGTCTAATTTAATTTAGAGCTTGCTTGCAACTTTGGGGTGTGAATGGTAGTGATGGTTCTTGTGGTGGTTATATATTAAAGGCTTGTAACTAAGTTGATTAACAGCATTCGCTCAAGTAAATTATGTTATATAAAAAGAACATTTTATTTTTGTACCCATGTTGGTAAATTATATTATATAACAAGTTGATTGGTAACATTTATCTTTGCATCCGAGATCAGTGAATTATGAACAATTGCGAATTACTCTCTATGCAGGTCGGTATTAATAACTTTTTAAGGCTAACTATGCCAAGCTTTTGCAAGGGCCTACCTTGAAGTCATAGGTGTCGGCCAATACAAACTGATCTATTGTTCTATTTGGATATCTAGGTTGGAGCGTGTCAAATAGCAAGCGGTTCGTAAATCTAGCTGGGTTGTACTAAAAGATAAACCCAAACGGTTGCTATACAGCTGTGTAAGCAACAGCTGCAGCGGTGATATTCGGGTTGCTCCAAGCCAGAATTAAACACAGAAATTACCAAATTGGAGATAACATCGGTATTGTTGTAAGTAGACCTTTAGCCCATCTCTCTAATAATTTGACAAAAACTTGGGTTCACGGATAAGCAGCAAAGCGGCCGACGAGTGCAGGGTTCAACCTTGTAATCTACCAAGCTAGGTCAAATCTATGTCTAGTCCTACTGAACTTCGACATACTTGACAATGGTAACGCTCATCACTTGACAAAGTCTTACGGCAGGACGGTACGCAAGCTGGCCATAACAATCGCCGGATACCTGGCTAATTGTTGAACTCACTCTCAATTGCACTAAACAAATGCAACGACGAGAATAAAACACAGTAAAATTGGGGGTGGACGAAAAATAACATAGCATGATGGTACAAACTTGTTTGTGCATAACCTCGACAGAGAAGACGTGCGAAAAAAGTGCCTTGCACATATATAAAACCTGAAATCCTGAAATTATTTACTCACTAAATCGCAATCTAAGTTGACAGCTGATCAAGAAGACAATTCACAGCTTCGGGAACTTAGTAAACTCCTTCAATGCTCGAGATGGAATACATATTCTGTCAAGTTCTGCAATTTACTCGCATCCAGTTTCTGCTCTGTAACAATAGGCTGCTTCTTCACGGTAAGCATTTGTGAAGCAGGGTCGATGACCCAACCTCGCTGTAGTACATCTGCAAACGAGAACCATATCTCAGGAGTTTGTAACATAACTGATGACGGACAGGCCTAAAAGTATAAGTATGCAATTAAAGAACCAAGTCATAGCATATATTATCATTTTTAAGTGTCATTTATGATATGAGGAGTTGTCATCAAGTCCAGTCCTCAAAGACTTGGCAACTTTTTCAGGCGAAACAACTGTTTTTGAAGCAAAATAAGAAGACGAACGGAAAAAAGTAGTTAATAAAAGGTTCCTAAATTTCTTCTTCAAGACTTCTACATCAAAATTCTCATATACATAGGCAGGACACCTTCTCTTTTCTATTTTAATTTGCCATCCGTATACACCTTTTGTTCAGCGCCTCTCAACTGGTTTTTTGTTTTTGATGTCCTTTTGTGTTTGCAAATCTCAACAATTAACGCTCCCACTTGCTTTAAAGCAGCTGAACACTTTTTTTCAGAGACCCTACTTATTCAGGATTAAGACTTCGTAAAGGCTCATGCCTCCGCAGCTGTTAAACGGTTACTTTCCCAGAGATCATTGAAGAACAGTGATAAATCTACTATCTTTTTTGATAGGCGAGCATTAAGATTTTATTTTCATTTCTTCGAAAAGGAAACTTAACCCCAGGCAATTTGGTAACAGCTAAATTTGTGACAACAGGAGCTTACAAGTTGTGGCATCATCCTCGCTCATTCCCAAGAAGACAGCTGTGTCTTGGATGCTTATTGTAGAATAAGCAGACTGCAGAAGCTGAAACATTTTCTTTGTGTAAAGATCTGCAGGAAGTTCAGATGACAATTAATGATGACCTTAAGTGCATAAAACATAATAATTAGTACTCTAACAGCTCCCTTAAACACCAGAAAATAATTAATGAAATGGTCATTTGAGTGTTGACCCCATCCATCAGCAATTATCAGAAAACCATAGAGATGTTAGAGCCTGTTCAGTAACCGTAAAGAAAACCAAAGAAATGGACTAAATACTTAGTTATGCAATTCATTGGCATAGACATTTTTCGTATAGATTGAACTAGGTGTGACATGATATATTGAACTGGGAGTGACATGATATATTGAACTGGGAAATAGTGTTCAGATTGCAAAAATACTTGTAGACATATTTCTCCACCGAAGAAAAAGTACATTTGTCACTTCCAATTCCTAGATCATTACAGGAACTCTATGAAGACATAATAAACCTCATTATGATTGTCAGATGGTTAGCATAGCTAAAGCATCATCCAAAAGACATAATCAAACACATTAAAGACAGCAGGAAGGTCGTAGTCCTAGAAGACGGCACTTTATGCATTAACAATGTTGTGTTTAAGAGAGAACCCTACACAAGGAAAAAGAATAGGCAACAACAAAATCAACTGACTGATTCTAGTAATACTAATGACACGAAAGGCTTTGACTTGAAATAATGGGTAAAAGGAGCTAAATAATGTTAGCGCTTTGAAAACTTGTAGAGAGAACTCAGAAGTTCATAAATTCAGACTTTTAGCCATTAATGGAATGAAGAGGACATCCTCCTACTTGCGCAAGGTTACCAAAACAGAATCTTGACTACAACAGCTGTCAATATGTATAAATGTTAAAAGTAAGACACCAATGATACTTGAAGTCAGATTATGAGCAAAGCAAAGCAAGATCGGAATACAGGATACTAAAAATTAATGATTGAAGCAGCAAAGACTTTACAAAACTGGCAGAAACGCAAAATTCAGTAGACTTTTCTCTCTTGTTAAATAGCACAATCAAAAACCAACTATTGTCTTACTTATGCTCATTACACAAAATTTAGCCTCGTAAATTAGAAATCTGTAATTTAATTAACTTGTATATAAAATAAAATTGTAATTGCTAATCACTTGTGTAAAGTCACATAGAACTCAATTTGCTAATATCTTCCTAATAAAACTAGTAAAAGTTTGCGATTCTCTATCAAACATTATCAGGTTATCATTTCTTGATAATTAATCAACATAGTATTTCTGACAAATAATCATACAACAAACAAAACAATCACAAGTTCAAACCTTTATAACTAAGTTCAGGAATACCGACTGGTAGGCTAAGAACAAAATATTCTAGGCAGAAGCTAGATACTAATATGTTTTTTTTTGTTTTGTCAAACGATCCACTTAGTGGGAAAAGGCTTTGTTGTTGTTGCAGATGTTAGATTAGTCACCGACAGGGTTCGAACCCACGCCATCATGCAAGGGCTCAACTCCTTTCCACCACTGTGGTAAAGGGCCACTTGCAGCTAGATACTAATATTTGGAAGCAAACTCCAACCAAATCAAGGTTGTTTGTTTCAAAAGTACTCTACTCTCATCAGAATCAGCCATAATTAAAGCCAATTGAAAATTATGCCTATACCAGCACAACACTTTAGGTTTATGAAGGATGTGATCACAACAACCTTCGACCTAGATGTACCACACAATGCATCTTACAATAAAAACTGAAAGATTACCCTGTTATGTACAAACCACAAGAGAGGAGCCAGTGAGTACAATTTTCTTATCTCATCTTTCCCCAGTTAGGAGTGGAATTAGAGTTTGACTTAGAAAGGGGAACCCTTCTTGTCCTCTCCATTTCTGTTGGAAACAAATAGGGCTTGCTATTGAATGAGAGCCATCCAATCTTGATTGGGCGGTTGGGAATAAATCATTAGGACTTAATGGCCATCCAATGAAACGTAATGATCTGTATTTGCAATAAGATGCTAGCCATACATCACCCAGGCCTCTTAAACCCACTTTAGCGGCTATGCCCGACCTTCTTTAGTAATCAATCATCAATGATAATGCGCAAGGTTAAGTGTGGTTTAACAATCATCAATGATACACTATCTACAACAATCAACTCTTTGGCATTCTTTGACTATTGAACAATATCGTTCCTCTTTTGAACGCATATGTATTTTAAATTCTAAACGTTATATTATCACACACGCACAAAACACGTAAAATACTGTTTTTTGATCTAGTAAAACTTGCCTGAAAAGGCTGCAACAAGACCTTGAGCTTCCTGACTCCAGTCATATCCCCGAATAGCTTCATACACACCCCCGTAATCCCTCACCCACAACTTTTGACCAATTTTCCAAGCAGCGATAACTTCCGGGTTGCTCTCTTTGACTGCAACAGGCATTGATTTCCAAAGAAACCGCGCACCATTACTGCATCACCACCCCACAGATTAAATTCTAAATAACAGAAAACCCAGCAATGTAGAACAACAAACTCAGATTCAACACAGCATTCGCGTCCGAATAGCCAAACAACATCAATAGTAAAACCCGAAATCGTAAAACAACACGGAATCAAAACCCAGAACAGATAAAGCACTGTTACTCTTGAAACCATCATCAGAAAAAATATATGGTAGATTGAACTTAAATACAACAAATTCATAAAAATTAAAAAATTAAAAATCTTCAAAAAAAATTTAACAGCTTCCACTAATTGTCTTTTTTGTTCTACTTAAATTCATAAAGTTATAAACAGATTTAAAAGGCAGAATAAAATAAAAAATAAAAAATTATAAAAAAACATACATATCGCTCGCGTATATGAGACCGAGAAGATGAATGGCGTAGGGCCAGTCGTCCTGAAAAGCAACGCCCTCCGCTGCGACCTGTGCAATCAGAGAGAGAGAGAGAGCGCACTACGAGTGAGAATACAAACCAAAAATATTGCGGAATATAAAATTTTGGATGGTTCGGCAGCCCAATCGAACCTGAAGCATGACTTGGTCGCAGATATCGGCGATCTTTCCATAGGATTTGGAGGCTAAGGCATCCGAAAGGGGAGAGAAATCCATGGTTGCCTGTATTCGGAAGGAGAAGCGCACCTCTGTATTTTTTGTCAGTGTATCTGAATATATCAATAATAAACCCAGAGGGCCGGGTTCGCCGGACATGGTCCTCCCCGGATCCATCCGTGTATCATAATTTACCAAATTTATGTATTTACTATTAAATTTTGATTCAACGACTAAAGTTATTATAATTTTTAAAGTGAATTTTTATTTGTAGCCGTTTGATCAAATTTCAACGATCTAGATACATGAATTTGATGGATTAGGATACATAGATCGATCTATGTCCAAGTAGGGTTGGGTTATAACCCAATACAAGTTTATGGAAAAATAAAATGGAGAATAAAGCGAAAACAAGAACAAGGATATTGTTATAAGTAGGCAAAAGTGAGAGAGAGTGTAAGATCTCACATCGCTCAGGGGTGAGGATCCTGTAAGCTTTATATGTACATTCCCACTTTCAATTAGCACAAGGCATTTTGGGAGCTGTGGGCTTCGGAGTTCGTCAGAGCTCCAAAGTTAAGCGAGTTCGCGCGAGAGCAATTCCATGATAGGTGGTCCTATTTTCATAACTGTATTGGATAATGAACGAACTCCGAAGTTAAGCGAGTTCGCGCGAGAGCAATCCCATGATAGGTGGCCCTATTTTCATAACTGCATTGGATAATGAATGCACCGTAGGAAAGAAGATGAGAGAAAGATTGGTATTCACTTTCTACTTTTTTGATCTTGTGTGTTTTAATGGTATCCCAAATTCCGATTTGGAAGGTATCATACAATGAATGCATGTAAGACGTTTGATGATTTTTTTTCTTTTTCAACAAGACTTTGGATGGTATCCCAATTTTGAGGAGAAATCAAATAGGAAAGAATCTACCTTTTTTTATTTTTTCACTCAAACACAAGTAGATGCAGTAGCATTTACGTTTAATCAGAGCGTGCCATATAATTATGAGCTTAAACGAAATTACCCTTAACATTGTGAACAGATCATAATCTCAACTCTAAAGTTAAGAGCAAGTCCAGCACTATCTTTTAGGCTGGCACCCAAAAAAACTCCTCAACCCCTAAAAATAGGTCAGCTCAAAGTCTAAGCCAATTTGTAAGCCGGCCCAAAAATGGGATGGGGTAGGAATCGGCTTATTTGGCATCATGATGACGTCAGCGAACAACTCAATTTTTTTTTTGCGTCAGGTGCGTGTTTCCCATGCGTGCCTGCCCGACACGCCGGGCCCGCACTATAGGTGCACTAAAGAGGTGCAGGACATGGGCCATGTGGCTAAGCCTCGGTCATTGGATTTCCAACGACTAGTTTTCTGAGCCGTTGGATTTTCAATGGTAAAAAAACTTTGAAACTCAAACACAACGGCTAGTGATGTGGCACAATTTGAACCGTTCGATTTTCAGATCAACGGTCTAGATTTTTCGACAAAAAAACTAAAAATTAAAAATTAAAATGACAGAAATTAATAATATTTTTATAAATAAATAATAAGTAAGAAATTAAAAATAATTTTTTTAATTTTTTTATAATAAAAATTAATATTATTTTAATAAAATGGACTAGGCTATTTAGTTTTAGGGGTGGAGATGCACTTAGCCAATTACTATTCATTTGGGTGGATTAAATGGACTCATTTTTTAGGGGTGGAGTTGCTTTAAGCAATCTAGACTGCTGAAGAATGACAAGCTCTTACGTATCAGGCCCCAATGCCCAAATAATGTCAAGTTCTATAGCATACTACTTGGACCTGACCTATTAAATCAATGTAACCCGACCCGTTTAAATCAATATTTGGGTGAAAACTTAACGGGTCGGATTATTAACGGATCAACCATTAATCACTCGTTATTTTACGGGTTATTTCGGGTTCACCGGCGAATCCATTAACACCTGTTAATGAGGATGTTTGTCATTTCATTAAAAGAAAAACTAATCCCTATTTCCTTCTCAAACCACTATCACTCCTTCCCTCTTCCTCCGAGCAAACTGCTACCTCCGTGCGGTTTTGCAAAAACCTAGCTTAGGACTTGAACCACCATTCTCATGTTGTAAACTAAACCAAAAACCAATCAAGCAATAAACAAAACATAACAATTTTAGAGTTCCTCTAATATAGGAGTACCTGTCTAACAATGGAAGCTTTATTGATTACCAACAAATACAAGAGAACTCACAAACACAAAATGTTCTCAAGTACACAAACTTATGCCTCTCACAATTTTGACATACAAAACTCTATTTAACATTCATCTATTTATACTAATAGATGTCGTAGGTTTACACAAAGTCCCTAAAATATAGAAAACCAAATCCTATACTAAAACCAAATTCCAAACCAACTAGGAAACACAAATCCAAATATCTTGCGTCCAAGATATCCTAATCCTTATCTTTCAAGGTTTCCCAGTTCAGCTAAAAGCTTGTTAAACTCTTCTGGATGGCTAATCATCTTTGTGCCCTCTTTGTACTGAAACCTGTACAACTTGCTCTTGAGATGCAGTCGATTTTCTGCACCCTTCTTCATATATTTTGTCTCCAATGCAGCGCACAATTCCTTCGCAGAAGTTATGTTCATCACACCATATTTTTATTGCTTTACCAAGCATAGCCGAATTGTAGAACATGCATGCGCATTCAATCTTTCCCATTATTTTTTTTTTATTCAAAACGACATGTCTCCTAACATAACAACCAAACCTTGTTGTATAAGGACATCTCAAAACTCACATTGCCACATAGCACTCCGAACCGTCGTCTTGGTTTCACAAGTGCTAGACTTTTCTTCAACATCATCACCACTGGTAAAATCACAAATCTTCATCGTTGGTTGATAGTCACAACCTACGTAAGAACCTAAGCTCTTGATAACACTTCTTGTAAACTAAACTAAAAACCAATCAAGCAATAAACAAAACACAATGATTTCAGAGTTCCTCCAATATAGGAGTACCTCTCTAACAACATAAGCTTCATTTATTACCAACAAATACAAAAGAACTCACAAATACAAAGTGTTCTCAAGTATACAAACTTATGCCTCTCACAATTTTGACACATAAAACTCTATCCCACATCCATCTATTTATACTAATAGATGTTATAGGTTTACACAAAGTCCCTAGAATATAGGAAATCAAATCCTATACTAAAACTAAATCCCAAACCAACTAGGAAACACAAATCCAAATATCTTGTGTCCAAGATATCCTAATCATTGTTTGATTCTTGTTTTAGTTTAGGCATGTTGATTTAATGCCAAATTCAACATCTCATCCTTCGCGCCTCTGTACCACACGGTTCCACCGTTGTATTCTCCTAGCAGTTGAAGTGTCGTTGCTCAACCGATGGCAGGAAGCACTTGTGGAACACTGAGAGAAAACATCTAGGCCATTCTTAAGTCCGTAGAACTCCCATTTTCATTATATTTCTTTTTCAATGATATAAAATTTGAAATTTATGAGTTATTTGATGTAGGAGCTAGTAACTCGTTCCCACGACATGAAGTTGAGTATCGCCAATCATGGGAAGAATGAGTCGATCATCGACTTCAAAAAGGACAAGGTGTTTGCTCCAAAGGTTGACAAGACTGGGAAAAGCCTTCTAATGAAGCTTTTGTCGTCCATACTACCACCATCAAGACCTCCGTTGCGCCCGTCAAGATCTCCTCCAAAAGAAAAACAAAGGAGATGAAAGGTGAGCCTTTTAACACTCAAGATAGGTACAAAAACACTTGAGTGAACTGGAGCAGAAGATTTACCCTTTTCTTGACTCCGACGTGGTCGTAATGCTAGACGATTTATTGGAGAAAAATATAATTGAGCTGCCTGAGTGCAAGTGCCCCGAAGAAATGAATCGCGTTAGCGATCCTAGGTACTACAAGTATCATTGTATCGTGAGTCATCTTATTGGCAAGTGCTTCGTCCTCAAGGAGCTCATCATGAAGCTAGCACAACAAGGGCAAATTGAATTTGACCTAGAAGACACGGTGGTAAGTGGGTTTTTACACGGAAAATGTTTGATGAAATTATTGAGAGGGATTTGGTTTCTTGGAATTCCATGATTTTTAGGTATTGCAAGATGGGATATATTGGAAATGTGGTGGGTGTTGTTTTGGGAAATGAGGGGTGATAAACTTGAGCCTAATGAAACGACTTTGGCGATGGTTCTTGAGCGTGCTGGGACACGGGGGATTTAAGTTTGGATACGTGGGTGGAGTGTTTTGTAGTTGAGAAGAAATTGGAGATGAATTCATATGTAGACTCTGCGTTGATTGGCATGATAAAAGTCCTAAGAAATCTATGAAAAATCCATACAAATCCACATAAATCTATAAGTGAAATCTATATAAATATATCAAAATCCATATAAAATTATAGAATTTATTAAAATCCTTTAAAATCTGTCACTAAAAAAATATATTTGTTGTGGACTATTTTTATTTGACAAAGAGAGGGAGAGAACCAGCGGCAGAGGGAGAGAAAATAGAGATGTGTGTTTGTAGAATTGTAGGGGAATTGTGTTGTGTATCCCTCCTACTTTGCACCTCTATTTATAATAATAATAAGGTAAAGGTATTCCTTACTCTCCAAGGAATAAGAGATACAATAGGATAAGAATAAACCCTAATCAAATCTAATCTAGGATTTACACAATCACACTTAAACTAGAATTGTTTACAACACTCCCCCTTGAGTGTGTAAATACTCAAGGTAGATTTAGCATCATGCAGAAGTTGATGAAGTCGACTTGTCAGTGCTGATTCCAAGGAACAACGCTTATTCTCAGTAAGGTAGGAATTTGCATAAGTAAGTAAGTCTCACTAAAAACCCTAAGGCTATGGCAAAAACCCGAGTAGCGACAAAATCCATAGTCTAAGGAAAAATGCGTGAGAAATGCAAAGTCAAAAGAAATGTCTACAGGACGTCATCAAGGATATGACTAGCCCAAGGTGGGTGCCTCGTTAAAACCTAGTTAGGTAGCAAAAACCCAGTGGGAAAAATGCTCCTAATCGTAGGGAAAAAGAGTACATTAAGATCAAGCAAGTATCTACAGGATACTCCCTCTGAGTTTGACATAATCCAAAGAGAAATAGCAAAGTTACAACTCAGAAAGTTTACGCATACTAATTCCATGAACAAGCTTCTGAAACGTCGCATTCGGTAGTGATTTGGTGAAGAGGTCGGCTAGATTGTCTTGTGAACGGATTTGCGTGACTTAAATCTTCTGATGCTCTTGTTGTTGATGTGAAAAGAAAAACTTCGGCGCAATTTGCTTGGTGTTGTCTCCTTTGATGTAACCCTTCTTGAGCTGTTCGATGCATGCTGCGTTGTCTTCAAAGATCGTCGTCGGGACATCAACGGCGGGATAAAGATTGCTAGAGTTTCGAATATGGCCCACTACTGATCTCAACCAAAAGCATTCCCAAGTTGCTTTATGTAAGGTGAGAATTTCAGCATGGTTAGACGAAGTGGCAACTAAGGTCTGTTTCGTTGACCTCCAAGAGATTGCGGTGCCTCCAACGGTAAAGACATAACCCGTTTGAGAACGCGCCTTATGCAGATCAAATAAGTATCCAGTGTCGGCATAACCAACAAGGCGAGAATCAAGTCGAGGAGCATAAGTTGTAACATCATTCGAGGATTCTTAGGGATAGAACAAGCCCAAATCCGTAGTACCCTTAAGGTAGCGGAAGATGTCTTTCACACCAGTCCAGTGTCTGCGTGTATGTGCATTACTGTATCTTGCCAAAAGATTAACAGCGAAGGAGATGTTGGGTCTAGTGCATTTAGCTAAGTACAATAAAGCGCCTATCGCACTTAGATAAGGAACTTCAGGCTCCAAAATCTCTTCATCATCCTCATTCGGACGGAAGGGATCTCGTTTTGCATCTAGCGTAGGAACAACCATAGGAGTACTCGAAGGCTTCGCTTTATTCTCATTAAAGCGGCGCAACACCTTCTGGGTGTAGTTCGATTGATGTATTAGGATTCCATCCGAACAATGCTCTATCTCGAGACCGAGACAGTATCAAGTCTTACCTAGATCTTTCATCTCAAATTCCGACTTCAGGTGCGAAGCAGTTCTCGCGAGCTCTTCAGGAGGTCCAATGAGATTTATGTCATCGACATATACTGCAACAATCGCAAATCCGGAATGTGACTTCTTAATGAACACACAAGAGCATAATTCGTTGTTCACATATCCTTGACTAGTCAAATACTCACTCAGACGGTTATACCACATTCTTCCGGATTGCTTCAAACCGTAGAGTGAACGCCTCAGCCGAATTGAGAGCGTGTTTCGGGGTTTGGAAATATTTAAACCAGCCAATGTAAGTCCTTTGGGAACTTTCATATAAATTTCTGTATCAAGATCCTCATAGAGATACGCGGTTACTACGTCCATCAGCTGCATATCTAGTTTTTCAGAAACTACCAAACTGATAAGGTAGCGAAAAGTAATCACATCCATAACGGGTGAATAAGTTTCGTCATAGTCAATCCCGGGGCGTTGTGAGAAGCCTTGCACAACAAGACGAGCTTTGTAACGCACAATTTTGTTTTTCTCATTACGCTTCCGAACGAAAACCCACTTGTAACCAACAGGCTTCACATGTGGAGGAGTAGGAACTACTGGTCCAAACACCTTATGTTTAGCAAGCGAATCGAGTTCGACTTGAATTGCATGTTTCCAGTTTGACCAATCAGCTCTACGTCAACATTCATCAACGAAACGCGGTTCAATGTCATCGCTCAATATGATCTCAGTAGCTACTACAAATGTTAATGCATCGTCGACAATCATCCATTTCTACGCCACACATCATCTAAGCTAGCATAATAGACCGAAATCTCACGATTCTCGGGAGGAGGATTCGTCTCTTCAAGGACGCTTCCGTAATCTAGAATTTCCTCATGAGTTGGGTAGAATGAGTAAGTGATAGTCGGATTCACGATAGGCTCTTTAGGACCTTGTGCCATATTTTTCCTCTCTCGGGGGTGTGAATCCTTTGAACCAAGGGGTCTGCCACACTTTTGTGTAAGAGCAGATAATTAGCTAGCCACTAATGTACGTGGATCACCAGAATTGGCATCCCGGGCTTCCAGGAGGGCAGTCCATCATACATTTGGTACATCTATCTTTGCAGGCTTATTCACAGCTGGAATGTGTGATCTTGTCACACGCGCAAGATCAGTGAAAGCATCTGGCATGCTCTGAACTATGCTCTGAAGATCTAATATGCGCTGCACTTCTGTTTCAGACTGAGCAGTGCGGGGATCTAAGTGAGACAAAGTGGGAGTCGTCCACGATAATTCACGTCATTCTTCAGGAACGTTGACGTTCTTATCTCCCCCTAACGATGGGAAGACTGTCTCATAGAAGTGACAATCTACAAAACGAGCGGTAAACAGATCGCGTGTCAAGGGTTCTAAGTAACGAATAATCGAAGGAGAATCATATCCGATATAGATTCTCATCATTCGCTGAGGCCCCATTTTTGTACGTAAGGGCGGCGAGATCGGCACATATACCGCACAACCAAAAATGCGCAGATGCGAACCAATTGAAGGGCACTAAATGGTTGTGTCGCATGCGTGCAATATTGCATGGCCTCAAGCAGCGATCGGGAGCTTGGTACATATGACCAACGATCGAGCAATCATTTGTAAGCGCTTAATGAAAGCCTCTGCCAAGCCATTCTGGGTGTGAACATAGGGTACTGGATGTTCAACTTCAACCCCAACCGACATGCAATAGTCATCAAAAGTTTTAGATGTGAATTCTCCAGCATTATCCAATCGAATAGATTTGATTGGATAATCAGGGTGGTGAGCCCTGGGCTTGATAACCTGAGCCAACAGTTTGGAGAATGCAACGTTCATTATGGACAACAAGCACACGTGTGACCAACGTGTGGAAATGTCAACCAAAACCATAAAATATCTAAATGGTCCGCAAGGAGGTTGAATCGGTCCACAAATGTCCCCCTGAATCCGTTGTAGAAAAATGGGAGGATTTGAACGAATCTTGTCATAAGAAGGCTTAGTAATAAGCTTTCCCATAGAACATGTTTGACATGTGATTCCTTGGATCGAACTTAAACTTCGGGTTAGTGGATGCCCGTGTGATGATTTAAGGATACGGCGCATCGTTATTCGTCTAGGATGTCCCAAACGATCATGCCAAAGTGTAATTTCGTGCGCGATCCCAGTAGTAGGGCTGACCACATAGTGGCATTCTATGGGGCGTATGGTTGTAGTATACAGACCACTCGGGATACGTTCCATCTTCTCTAGAATACGCTTCTAGCCATATTCGTATGAAGTTATGCACAGAAATTCAACTCCGCTTTCTACATGGGTTTCAGCATGGTAATTATGATCTTTAATGTCCTTGAAACTTAGTAACGTTCTTCCGGAATGTGGAGAATAAAGTGCCTCAGCAATGGTCAAGATTGTACCATTGGACAACATTATACGTGCCTTACCGTATCCTTCTATCAGGTTAGATGGGCCTGAGAGGGTTGTCAGAGGTGGATTCCTTCTATCAGGTTAGATGGGCCTGAGAGGGTTGTCAGAGGTGCATTCTTAGGTATGAAGTTAGTGAAATAGATACGTTCACGCAACACAGTGTGCGTGGTTGCACTATCTGCCAGACAACTAACTTTCCCACTAGTCATACCTAGAATAAAAAATTAATTTGAATCGGTCACATGCATACAAGTTTATAAAACAATTATCAGTTCAAAATAATATCATTTATTCAAGGATTAAAACTTAATATCCAAAAACAAATCACCAACTAATAATCCAAAACATAAAGGAAAATTGTTCAAAAAACAACCAAAAACAAGGGGGTTCGGCCACTAGGTGGAATTCAGCCCCATTTGTCTTATTTCAACTAAAAAATAAGTCTATGTCTAAGATTCTAATATTCCATAGGGGTGGTATCCTCCTGAAAGTCAGAAACCTTCATTTTTGTAGTATGCGGTTCGTCCACTTGCATGAAGTTTGATTCAAACTTCTTACGACAAGAATGATATTCATCTACAACCTTCTTGGGAACGCGACAAACATGGGACCAATGGTCATTTGAACCACAACGATAGCACATATCGTCATCCATGGTTTTAGGTGCTTTGCCCTTATTCTTGAAGTTCTGGGCCTTGGGAGCGAGGTTTGGGCGCTGCTGGGCTTTGTTTCCTCCCTTGGGTGGGCCTTGGCTCTGTTGACCTCGGTTGGATGGCTTATGGCAGCCCCTACCACGCCTCTTTTGGCGTCTCGGGTGCTGATTAGTGCTATAATGTGCTTCAGGCACAACAGTAGCCCCAGTAGGTCTAGTTTGATGATTCTTCATAAAAAACTGGCTTGCTTTTCAGTGAGAAGTAGAACAGAGATCAAATCCAAGAACTTGGTGAACTTCTGAGCTCTATATTATTGTTGCAAGACAATATTAGAAGCAGAGAAGGTTGAATAGGTCTTCTCCAAGAGATCCTCTTCAGTCAAAGTTTCATTGCAAAACTTGAGAAGTGATCGGATTCGACAAACTTCAGAATTATATTCATTCACATACTTAAAGTCTTGGAAGTGCAAATGCTGCCAGTCGTGTCTTGCTTCAGGCAAGAATATGTTCTTTTGGTGATCAAAACGATCAGCCAAAGCGACCCATAATGCATGTGGATCCTCCTTAGCAAGATATTCAGTTTGCAGAGCGTCATGGATGTGTCTTCGGATGAAGATCATAGCAATGGCTTTTTCAGCTTCGCCAACAGGCTCATCGGTGACTTCTTCAATGGCAGGACGCAAGTTCTTGGCAGTGAGGTGGAGCTTCACATCTTGAACCCACTTGAGGTAGTTCTTTCAAGAAACTTCTAAAGCGGTGAAGTCGAGTTTGTTCAAATTCGACATGTTCCTATCACAAAATAGATGAACAAGATGTGGTTAGTGTAATGGAGAAAAAATCAATCCATTCACATATGAGTAGAACATACAAGTTTAAATAGACATGTATTGGTTTAATTTTGCATGAAAAACTTCGGGTTTTCATGGGTGATATGTTTAAGTGAAAACTTCAGGTTTCAAATTAATTATGAACTTCATGTTCATATATTTCTGCAAGCAAACACAAATATATATGCAAACAAATATGCTAAAAAACTTTAGGTTTATAAATATCGTAAAAGCAAAATAATATTAACATACGGGTTAAAATTATTTATAATGCGGAAAATAATAACATTAGGTCGAAAAATGGTCCTAAAAAATTTTTGGGCTTAGTGCCGTGGGGAAGAGAAGGCACGGGGTGCAGTAAGTAAAGACGGCATGGCCCAAAAGACTAGGGGGTCTGCAGGCCACGGGGAGGGAGGAAATCCCAGCCGCAAGCTGGGTTTCGGTTTTGGGCCATGGGGAGTTCACAGACAGGTTTAGCGCATGCTAGCTTGTGAGTTGTCACACGGGGGCCCAGCAAAGGTTGGCTAATGTATGCGAAAGGGGAAGGAACCCAGCCATCTGGGCTGGTGGATGAAAACTACAAGCCTTGGTTGCTAGGAACCAAAGCCAAAGCTTGGTGCTGTCAGCAAGCCACATGACAATGCCTAGCCAATCTAGGCTGGCATTTTTTTTCTTTCAAATCCCATAAGGTTTAGGAAAAACCCTAGGCCTCCCGATGTGTTTTTTTTTCTTTTTTTTTAAAATTTAATTTTATGCATATGTAAAAACTCAATTCAATTTTATGCATATATATTTCAATTCAATATATATTTTAATGAATCACATACGTAATTTGATGCATATGCAAAATAAAATTTTCAATGCATGTACATATGTAAGATTTAATTCATGGTAAATATCAAATTCACATAATTTCAACAATTATGGTTATGAGGCATACACAATTTATGTAGAATCTAAAATACGTTAAACGTAAAGTTGGGTCATGCATCATGGTGAATGTTCATGCTATCAGGGCTGCAAAATATCGAGTTAAAAGCCGTTGTTTTAAAAGAACCTGATTGCGTGATGATATGGATGAACTGGTTTGATGCAAAAAATTTCTCCAACGTCAGATTTCTAAGCGCAGCGGTAGGGGCGTGCTGATAACGTGTTGTGGACTATTTTTATCTGACAAAGAGAGGGAGAGAACCGGCGGCAGAGGGAGAGAAAATAGAGATGTGTGTTTGTAGAATTATAAGGGAATTGTGTTGTGTATCCCTCCTACTTTGCACCTCTATTTATAATAATAATAAGGTAAATGTATTCCTTGCTCTCAAAGGAATAAGAGATACAATAGGATAAGAATAAATCCTAATCAAATCAAATCTAAAATTTACTCAATCACACTTAAATTAGAATTGCTTACAATAATATTAAAATTCTCTGAAATCAAAATTAACTACACCATGTAAGTACTTAATCCATAAAAAAAAAATAAAAAAATGCGCAGACGGCGAGAAACTAAAGTATGTCAAACAAAGTAACAGAATATACTGTGGATCAACTCAATCATCGCCTTGGTATCCGTCTGTCAGAACTCAAAACGTAATAGAATAATCAGTCTGTCAGAACTCAAAAGTTGAAAACTCAGAGCGGGCTGAGGCTGATGCTGCTCTGCTGCGTTTAATTTATCAAAATGGTGAGTGAATTTCTTTTCTGCGTTTAATTAATATTCGGTTGATTGATTTGATTTGATAGATGACAATAACCCTAACAAATGATCAGATGGAAGCACAGGAGGTGGAGGTGGAGGCGCAGGCGCAGGCGGCGACTGAAAGTGGCGATCAACAACTCAAGCTTTATTCCTACTGGAGGAGCTCTTGCTCTTACCGTGTCCGAATTGCTCTCAACTTGAAAGGTCAAAATTTTCCCCTTTTTTTTTCTAAAAGGAAAAAAAAGTGAGTATTCATTCAATTGTTGGTTCATTCATGCAATAATTTATTATGTACTGAATTAATAATAATTAGGGTTGAAATACGAGTACAAAGCTGTAAACCTGCTGAAGGGAGAGCAATTCAGTCCCGGTTAGTTTAGTTTAGTCCCTTCCTCTCCCTCCTGTGACAATTCACAATCTAACTCATTTGTTGTAATTCTGTTTAAATTATTTACTACAATTTGGTTGTTTGCAAATTGCAAATTGTTGCAATAAAGCAGAGTTCAGAAAGCTGAATCCGATCGGGTATGTGCCTGTGCTTGTGGATGGGGACACCCTTGTTGCTGACTCATTTGCCATCCTAATGGTAATTGGTACCTCTTGTTTCTACTTTCTCCTCTATCTTCTTACTACACTTGTTGATTGCTTCTCCTCCATCCAAATTCCAAATACCCAATATTCCATTGCATTGCATTAATCTTCTTCTTTATCTAGTATTTAGAAGAAAAGTACCCGCAACATCCATTGTTACCGCCCAATCTTCAGAAAAAGGCTATCAATTACCAGGTTAGGCCTAATAGCTTCTTTCTCTTCTCTTTTTAATTGTTCATTCCTCTTCTCAACTATTAGTATTACCAATGCAAAGGAGAAAGAAACCAAACAAAAATAGATGTATGCATATAGTCCTTGAAAACTCCCCTTCCGTTATACTATGTTTTTCCATTTAGAACTAATTGGGCGCATCATGCACTTAATGCCTTTAAAATAGGCGGAGTGACTCAATTTCTTGGTGCAATACAAGTAATTGTGCTAATGTTACAGTGAGAATATAAATGCTTAACAAGTTACGGCCACGGCATAGCCAATTGGTAACCATACATCTCCTCCGATCATGAGGACCCCAGCTCAATTACTCTCTTTGCCAAATGTTGTAACTGATGAAGATATGGTCGTCAGTGTGCCTGCGACAACCCTCAGTATCATTGGCTGAGTTCATTAGTTATATTGTGGTTTCCAATTTTATCCTTTTGACTTGGCAAAACATGTGCAACTTTCCCAGAACTGCACTGATGAGCACGCTATGGCCTACACGGCTACACACATGATGTGGATCAGTTGCTTTTATTGTGATTTTGAGGAATGGAAGTTTAATTTCTCCTGTATTGGTGCTTAGTACTATATTGTGTATAGCACACGGAGTGATGCTAATTCAACTAAGGAAAAGGTATCATGCCCTGCCCGTGGGATATATTACCGTGGGATATATTACTAGTAATTTAAGTTTCCAATTATAACTGTGGAATGTTCATTATTCTGACCAAATAACTTATCTAAAATATGTTATAGTAAGATTCTTAAATGTATGTTCAAAATTCTGATGCTATTAGCATGTCCCTTATCACCTGATATGCAGGCTGCAAATATTGTTTCCTCAAGCATACAACCTCTACAAAATCTGGCTGTACTGGTAATTAGCTGGATCAAATATTGAGTTCACTTCTCATGATACTATTATAACCTAAATGATATGGATCTTGTTTTCCTGCTTTTCCAACTTACAGAAGTACATTGAAGAAAAAGTTGGTCCCGATGAGAAACTTGAATGGCTTAAAGTTCATATTGGAAGAGGCTTTTCAGGTATGATTTTACAAGGCCATCGATTCATCCCTCCCGTAGAATAGATATAATGACATTTCCACCTCAAACTTTCTTCTCTATTCCCCACCCCAAATGTGCGAGATTTATCAAACTATAAGTTA
Organism: Crataegus laevigata; assembly: GCA_963580275.1. Lineage (NCBI taxonomy): Eukaryota > Viridiplantae > Streptophyta > Magnoliopsida > Rosales > Rosaceae > Crataegus > Crataegus laevigata. The sequence continues at coordinate 3,088,139 of OY756938.1, forward strand.
TGTGACACTTTCATGTCTTTCAGCACTTGAAGAACTGCTGAACAACCATGCAGGAAAATATGCAACTGGAGATGAAGTTTACATGGTCTGTTTGCTTATTTTGTCCTTTTTCTTTTATTCTCCCTTTTCAGAAAAAGACTCGCAATCCTTTTCTATGTTGGAAAATAAGAAAACTGATAGAAACATTTTGAAATAATTTGACTCAAAAACTAGAGTAACCACAAAAAAAACATTTTTGAGGCAGGTCTGAGGTTACTGGTATTTTTTTATTATGGTAGGTTTTAGATTGATGGAAGTTTGGGTTTGGGTAACCAGAACAGTTTATGGGGAATGAAGGTTTTGGGGTTTCTGTGATTCTAGAGAAATAAAGAATAATAGGAGGTGAAGAGAGAAGAAAGGACATACCAAGGCACCAAAGATATACATATTTATAGGCTTATAATAGGACTCCCAAATACTCCTAGAAGTACTAAGAGTGCGTTTGGTACGCGGGACGGGACGGGACGGGACGAGGCGTTCCGTCCCGCGTTTGGTACGCCTAAAATGAGTGGGACGAGGCGTTCCACGGGACAAGTTTTGGATGATTTTTGGTTCCACCTCCCCCCCATGGAACGGGGTTGTTCCACGTCTGTGGGACATAAATTTTTAACATTTTAGGACAACAATGCCCCTTGTTTTTTTCGAAATTTACAACATCCGTCCCGTCCTGTTTCGTCCCGTCCCGTTCCGTTCCGTCCCGTCCCGTCCCGTTCCGTTCCGTCCCGTCCCGTCCCGTTCCGTCCCGTCCCGTCCCGTTCCGTTCCGTCCCGTTCCGTCCCGTTCCGTCCCGTCCCGTCCCGTTCCGTTCCATCCCGTTCCGTCCCGTCCCGTCTGCGTACCAAACGCACCCTTAAGTATGAGAGCATATGGAAATTGATTGGTTCTACAAAAAAGTTGGTGGAGTAATGAAGTTTAGGTGTATATGATGTAGACTTTTGAAGAGTCCGTAGCAGTTTTGTGGTATTCAATTAGAATTTTTAGAGATTCCATACAAGTCTTGTGGTATTCAATGAAGATTTTTAGAAAATCTATGGAAGTGTTGTGATTTTCAAAAAGCCGTTACATGAACCCTAAAATTTGAGTAGCATGTTTGCACGGCAATATCACTTTCTAATGTTCCACAAAACAAGTGTTAGTGTGAAATTACTTTATCTCTAACATATTGACAAATATTTTCAGGCCGATTTGTTTCTGGCACCCCAGGTTTTTGCAGCCATTAGGTTCCAGCTGGACATGGTACTTACATTTCGATTCTTGAGCAAGTTACAACTGTTGCAAATGAACATTTATTCACTTGATTCACGTGATGATGGAAACTATCCAGTTTTGTGGTGTTGTAATGTTTCTACCACATGATCAAGTTGTTGTCCTTTGGGTCAGAAGTCAAGTTCCTATCTGATCCAACTTTCAGGAGCAACCTGTCTTTCTTCTATTTTTAGCTATATTTTTTTTCATAGGAAACAGTAAGAGCTTGTTTTTGACATTCATTAATTAGGGGTTTATATCAAGGTAGGTTTACCACAACTAAGGTACTTACAGGGACTTGGTTAAGAAAAGGTACATGCAGAGAGTGCACCAAACGTCTCTTTCCTTCAGAATAATACAAACAGCTTGTCATTCATATTTCTTTCTCCCTTGATATGTAAACTTAGAATAACCATATCTCTCTCTCCCTGATATGGGACTTTGTATCATTTGCTAGAAATTTTGAGGTGGGGTGGTGCGAAGAACTCAATTCTACTAGTTCAAGGCCTAGGTTGACATTTGAAGTCTAATCAATGTGTTCAGTGTAGCAAGTCTCTGTTCATCTCTTAATTGGCTTGTTTGAGCTAAGGGGTTTCTCTTACCCTTGCTTTTTTGAGAATTTATGGTCCAACTTTCAAGTGGCTTTCTCCATCTGCATCTTCTGATTAATTTCTTTATACTCAATGTTTGTGCAGACTCAGTTCCCCCTTTTGGCCAGGTTGCATGAGGCATACAAAAAGATACCGGCATTCCTAGATGCTATGCCAGAAAAGCAGCCGGATGCTCCTTCTCCATAGTTAAAAAATTGGGTTGAAGAGGTTTGAATTCACATTTATTAAGTTACTCTCTTGGTTAGAGTATAGCATATATCTAATGTTCTGGTTAAATCTGGCATTTGACGTATATGTGAGGCACCATACAAACGAAATGCTTATTGTTGCTTTTGTGTTGATTGGTGCTTCAGGGACCCTGTTGAAATCGTCGGTTCCATTCTTCTGAAACTTCCTTTTTAAAATCAGATGAAGCTTGTCCATCCCAAAGTGTAGCATAAAGGGTCGACAATTAAGGTCTGAGTTGAGGCATTTGAAATGTTGTATATCACTCAGGTGTTGGTCCTGTCCAAATAAGGATTATCCCATGATGGAACAATGATGAAACTGTAGAATGTTGTGGTTGAACGTTGATTGATATAATGGTTTGGAATGTCTGTTAAAATAGTCTTTTGAAGTACACATCAAATGTACTTGGACGATACAGCTTCCTGTATTCTCGATACAATGACTTGTCAGTTGTTTAGCAATCGGGTGTGTGTGATTTAAATGATGAAACTGTAGAGAGATTATGCAAGGCATCAGTGTGATACCAGCCGAGAAACCTTGGATACCTGAGCTAGCTAACCAAGTATGGAGGCTTAATGGTTGAGCGAACTTCATTCTCTTAAGAGTAAAGAAACAAGAGACAAAAAGCAGGGAGGTCGACTGATTTCTCTCTTCATTTTCCCTTTCAAATGAGGAAATAAGGAGGCGACCTGGAACAACATAGGCGACCATGCATGAATGAGCTTGAAGCTTCTCGACTACCCATCCTGATTGCAGCAGCAGCCCCCTGATGGCGTCATTTTGCCGTGGTTCCAATTCGGTAGCTATCTCCTTTGGAAGTGAAACAACTGCTACCACCAGGATACCATCTTCCATATTTTCACATCGCTCGTAGACTACAAATTCTCTGTTTCGAGAGGGAGGCTTTGAATGATCTCTAAACATGAGACAGATGATGCTGAGGTTATCTCCAAGATCTTTGATGTACCTTGCTTCTACGAGATGAGGATCCCATTGCTTGGCAGCATCGATGGTGTTGGGAATGATAATGAATTGATGGGGTGACAGAGAAGTGAGGAGGAAGCGGCTGCGGAAGGTGTGAAAGGATCTGGACGTGCGCTTGGAGATCTCAACTCCATTGCCGAGAGTAAGGATGGGTTTCCAAGCAGTCGTTGACCCTGAACGAAGAAATTTAAGATTATTAAGAAATTTTAAAATGATGGAATTTTAGTTTATAGAATTTGTGAATTTTCTTGTTTGGAAAATGACACTTATTTACGCGAAACTTAAACTTGCGGAATTGGAAGTCCCAAATTTCAAGTTTTTTATTTTTGGACACACGGAAATTCTAAATTTCTATGCATTTGAATCCAAATAAGGGAATTGGTGCATGTTAATTTTTAAATTTTGACTTTTATCCCAATTCCAAGTTTATTTTCTTCATCCAAACATACTATTAGGGTTTTCAATCTTTTCTTATTATATCTCCTTGTAATACAAGCAACATTAAAGAGAATTAGAACCAAACTAGGAAATGCAAATACATTCCTATTCCACCTAGAACTTTTACTCACGCCAACTTGTCAAGTGACTCCCCCTTAAGTTGGAGCATAGATATCATTTAGGCCCAACTTGCCAAGTGACTCCTGAAACCTTCTAGTAGAAACGACACGAGTTAGAATATCTGCCAACTGTTCTTTTGTCTATACGAACAGAATGTCAACCAACTTAACATCCAACTTTTCTTTTATGAAATGTCTATCCACCTCAACATGCTTGGTCCTATCATGCTACATCGGATTGTTAGCTATCTCCCGTTGTGCTTGATTATCACAATACAACAACATAGACCTTTTTTGTTTAAATCCTATCTTAGTCAGTAAAATTCGAAGCCATAGAAGCTCACAAATACCATGTGTCATTCCTCTGTACTCAGCCTCGGCAGAAGATCTTGCCACCACATTTTGCTTCTTACTTCTCCAGGTCACAAGATTACTAGCTACAAACGTAAAGTATCCTGATGTTGACCACCGATCAATAACATTTTCAGCCCAATCTACATTGGCATACCCTGTCACGTCCATATAGCCATGCTTTCTATACATTAGCACTTTTTCTGGAGCTCCTTTTAAGTAACTTAGAATACGCATTGTTGCCATGTGATCTTCATTAGGAGCATGCATAAACTAACTCACCACACTCACTGTGTAAGCAATATCTGGCCTTGTAAGTGACAAATAAATCAATCACCCTACCAACCTTTGATACCTCTCCCTATTTGCTGAGACTTGATCCTGATAGATCGCCAGATGATGGTTCTACACAATAGGTGTATCTACTGGTTTACACCCTAGCATACCAGTGATAGAAGATCTAACACATACTTCTGCTGTGACAAGTATATTCCTTTCTGAGACCTTGCATCCTCAATCTCTAGGAAGTATTTAAGTCCACCAAGGTCTTTCATCTCAAACGCAGAAGACAAGTATCTCTGCATTCGTTCAATTTCCATTGTATCATCACCAATGACAATCATATCATCCACATATAAAAACAAGGTTATTTTGCTATCCTTGCGTTTGATGAACAAAGTATGATCTGAGTTACCATGTTGATACCCATACTTTTTCATTACCTGGGTGAACCGTCCAAACCATGCTCTGGGTGACTGTTTAAGATCATACAGTGCCTTCTGAAGTCAACACACTTTCTTGCTAGAGTTAGCAGTGCCATATCCTAGTGGAAAATCCATGTACACTTCTTCCTCTAAATCTCTATGCAGAAATGCATTTTTTACATCAAACTGTCTCAAAGACTAGTCAAGATTAGCAGCAAGAGACAATAAAACTATAATGATATTCATTTTTGCAACGCGAGCAAACGTTTCCTGATAATCAACCCCAAAAGTCTAGATAAACCCTTTGGCCACTAACCTTGCCATGTACCTATTAATAATTCCATCCGCTTTATGTTTGATAGTGAAGACCCACTTGGAACCCACTTATTTCTTTCCTTTAGGAAGTGGAACCACACTCCATGCAGTATTCTTTTGTAATGCTTTCATCTCAACTTGCATGGCCTCTGTTCATTTCGGATCTTTCAATGCTTCTTCCATTTTGGGGGGTATTTTGATAGTTTCCATCGGCTGAACAAAAGCACATATTTTGGTGGAAGTCGATGAGTGGAGACATAGTTCGTAATAAAATAGCTCACCTTCTTTTCTGGAGAGTATCTGTCTGGTGGTTTTCTTTGATTTTGTCGAAAAGGTAGCACATAAGATAGTGTAATAATATCTGAATGAGTACTTATCTCATGGATATTCATTTGATCATGGTTGTGTACTTCATGTTCTGCTTCTGCTTCACTGAAATTGTTCTAAGGCCTACTACTCAGGTCTGAACAATCAATCCCTAACCTAAGCCCCTCGGATCACCACTATTTCAGTCTTGATTATGTGCACTTGGGCTGGCAACAAAACCAACATTACACCTACTTAAGCCATCATCATTACACCCGTTTGGGCAAACATACGACCCATTTTTTTCCCGCATCATCATGGCAAACATGCGACCCTTTTTTTTCAGCAACATCATGGCAAACATGTGGCCCACTTTTCTAGCATATCTTGAGTCATCGTCTGGGCTGTCTCCGTGTTTAGTTAACCACTTGGGCTAATTTGGTCAGTCAGCCCACTTAGGCCAATGTGTTCAGTCACTTCACGGTCAGTCAGCCCACTCAACCCATTTAGGCTATCACATTCTATAAATGGTTCAGAGTCTGCAGGTGATGTTATCTCAAAGATACCGAACTCGCCATGATCTTTAATTATGGTTGTCTCCCTCTGAGGAGTATGGCAGGAAGAAAAAAATATTTCGTCTTCAAAGAAGATAACATCCATGGCGATGTACGTATGTCGGCTAGATGGATGATAACATCGATATCCCTCTTGTTGAGGACTAAAGCTAAGGAGCACACACCGCATCGCATATGGATCAAGTTTGCTTTGTTGATTTTTGTGGAGATGAACATATGCCCCACAACCAAAAACCCAGGGTTCAAAATGAAGGGTGCAGAAGAGTAAAACATGATCGGTAAGCACAGCCAAGAGTGTTCTAAAAGAGAGAACACACGATGGCATTCAGTTCATGAGATAAATAACATAAGTTACAGTGTCAGCCCAGTATGTATTAGGTGCACAACTACTAATAACAAGAGCGTGAATAATCTCAAGTATGTGCCGATTTTGCATTCGGCCACTCCATTTTGCTGTGGGGTCTAAGGATAAGTAGTTTATTGGAGAATGCATTTTTCCTTGAAAAACTGAGAAAGATCCTGATTGAGATACTCATCTCCGTTGTCGGACTAAAGCACTTTAATAGGAAGTGAGTATTGAGTGTAGACCATTCAATAAAAGATTTCAAAGATTCCACCCACATTGCTTTTAGTTTTCATGAGGTACAACCAAGTCATTCTGATGCAATCATCAATAAATGTTACAAACAAACACAAACCATGCTAAGTAGTAACTGAAGATGGCCCCCATACATCAAAATGAATTAACTTAAACGAAGTGGTTCTTTTATTCAAACTCGTAGATAACCAAAAGAGGCATGACCTAACCAACATTGCCATAACTGAATAGTCTTCAAATTTCCATTACAACATCATCAACATAGTACAACCCCCTCCTCTGAATACCACGCTTAATGATCACCTAAGTCCGGATATCTTGAAGTAGACAAAAAATTGGAAACATTAGCATAATACAGTTTAATTGCTAAGTGACATGCCCCACTGATAATAAATGACTAGAGAGTGTGGGAACAAGTAAGTAGTTGTGAAATGAAAGAATAGGAGTGAGTGCTATTGTACCTGCCCATGTGACCAGGGCAACACCTCCGTTTGTAGTGGCAATACTATCATATAAAGGTCTTGTTGTTGAATTAAAAATAGTATGGTCAAAATTCATATGACCGATATCACCAGAGTCAATGATCCAACTTGTATCAAGATTAACGGATGCACTTAATGCTATGCCCGTGTTACCTGGATCGTTGGTTTGTGCTCGGGGAAGCAATAAAATTTAATAATGAAAGCTGCTTATCCAAACTGCTTGGTTCCAAATCACTTGCACGATCGAAAAACTGACGGTTGGTTGCTGGTGGCCCCTTGCTGCTGATGCCAGAGATTGGCCTAGCACTTGTGTTAGCGTGCCCTGCTTGCTGCCCCACTTAGATTTGGGCTTTTCGATTAGCTAGCCCAACTTGCTGAGATGAAATCTAGCAATGCGCGCTAGAAGTCAGGTTGAAGGAGTCCGGATCCTCGTCGGATTCTTTTTGTGAGGATCCTGGGGATCCATGAATCATGTTTGTTCATCGTACATCGTGCAGTCAGAAATCATTTTAAATATTTTTTATTTAAAAATAAACATAAACAATACTTGACAAAAACTGATCGCACGATTTACGATGAACAAACACAATTCACAGATCCCCAGGATCCTCACCAAAAGGATCCGGAGAAGATCCTGTTGGAGTTTGGAGAACTCATTCAAGGCTTGCACTAAACCCAAGACAGGAATCACAACTTGGTTGTCGACTACGGAAGTAATCTTTGCTTTAGATTTCTATTTTTTTTTTTCAATATACGATGTCTCTTGCTTCGAGACACAAGGTTTGGTAGTTTAGGTTTATATGTTCTAGCTAAGTCCCTATCTTCCTGTTAGTAGAGGAAGTAAAGTCCTACTTTATATATATACACACCCTAATTCTGTTCACTGCCATCTTCAGTGCTTCTCTTTGTTGGCTGCGTAACCACCATTGGAATCAAGCCTAGAAGTCATGAAACAAGAGACCCCTATTAAAACCCCAAACCCAGGTCTCGAAACAAGAGACCCGATCCTATTACAACCCAAACCCAGAAAAGCAAACCAAATATGGGGCCCAATCTGAAGGATTATTTTGTGAAAACATGTTCATTTAAGCAACATCAATAGCATGCAATTAACAATTAAAGGCGGAATCATGCTTATATGCACTTAAAAACAAAACATTTACCCATGAAATTCAAAGCCTAGTAGATTGGTGAACCAATACACAACTCAAAAACAAAGTGAGTTGATATTTAATACCTTTGTAGATTCCTCTTTGCATAAGCAAAGGCTAATCACCCAAAATGAAGGCCTTCATTCCTTGCATCTTAGATCCATGGATTTGGATGGATGAAAAGGTTTCTCCAAGTTCCCAAAAATTGAGAACCTCTAAGTCTCCACACCAAGGCATATTGAAGAAGAAATGAGTGACCTAGAGGAAGTTAAATTGCTAGATTTTCCCCTCTAGGTGGCCGGCCTCTTTAGAGAGAAAAGAGAGTTTGTGTTCTCATCTTTTTCCCCAAAATCAACCCTAAGGATGAAATGGCTATAAAGTTGTCTTTATACCACCTCACAATGGAGTGGCAAACTTGCAATTAAGCCAAGTTCACTACCCTCCCTCTATATGGCCGGCCACATTGGGTTTATTGGGCTTTGAGGCCCTTTGTCATTCAAGTTGTCATACAACTTGAGTTATTGGGCTTGACATTCAAATCCCATTAGGCCTTGAGGCCCAAAACTAACCCGAGGTCTATAACGAACTTATTCGTTTGATTAATTAACATATTAATTAATCCTTGCCATAAATAATTAAACCATTTAATTATTCTTACTCATCTTCATTGAATCTTCAATCTCTATCTTACACGGTGTACGATCCATTAGGTTCCTTTTAGCGAGGCAGTGGGCGATTCAAACTCTTTCAAATCGATTGTGAATTGAAACTTACTTTCAATTCTCCCTTTAGTGTTTATACACGTTTAGGGCTTCCACAAACCATGAGTGACACCTAGCAGCATATCATGGTTACCCAAGCTAATCAGAAGAGGTGGAGAACCTATTCAGTTTAGGATTACAAATGCAATACGGTCTTTCTCTAATACAATACTCTTGACCATATTGTTTGGTTTGATAGTTTATTCATGTCTACTATCCAATGTGAATCTTGTACTTATATGATTACCTTGAATGTGATCTGGAACGCATTCCAACATCTCATTCATACTCTGGCCAGAGATTCTAAATCATATCATAGAGTATTCTCCCTCAAACAGTTTGAAGGTTAGAGATCCCTTGTTGCGCATTCACTTGCCTCCATAGCTAAGTGGCTTAACCCCGACGATGCCATGGACACCCACCAGATGGAGTGACGTTTGACATAATCAAAGATCAAGGACCTAACCACAAGACAGCTGTGATGCCTCTGGTCAAAGGACTACTTTGCATTATCCCAACCATGAGTTCTCATGTGACATGAGTATGAGAACTCCTCGTTGATCGTGTTCAGTGAACTCATTCTCTATTGAGCACCTACATGCTTGTCTTGGTGTTACTTACACCAATGACTCGAGACTAGTCACTCTCCCTAAGAGAAGACATAGCACGTACTGATCTTAACAGACTATCAATGCCCAATTGGCAATCCTATGATCAGGAACATTTAGGATATGTATACGAAAGAGAATGGTCTCATGAATCTAACTTTTTAGATTACATTCTCCCAATTACGTATTCCTTGGACTTATCGTTTAAGCATATAACATTTATATGAGACGGCTCAAACAATAATGTTTGCCCTTGATATTAAACTAGATTAGTTTAACATGTGAAATGTCCATAAAGTATCATCATATGATTGGTTTTAGGGCACATTTCCAACACAATCCACATCGAACTTCAGCAATCTGAACTGTCTATTTTTTAAGTCTCGATTCATATATCATCCTTGCAAAAATTTAATTCAATCCAAAACTATTTGCCTATTTAATGGTCAAGATTAAATTTCATTGTTTCTTATATAACAAAATATTCATTAATTTCTTTGAACTTAATTAGATGTCTTAAACATTTCCGATTTGGCTAGATCATCCTTGTAAAATATTAGCCAAATCGAAAATGATTAAGACATCTAATTGGATTCAAAGAAATGAACGAATAATTTGTTATATAAGAAACAATGAAATTTGATCTTGATAATTAAATAGTCAAATGGTTCGAATCGTTGAAATTTGATGTGGAGTTATAAAATCTAAAGGTTACAATGGTTCGGATCGTTGAATCGAGACTTACAAGTGGGCCCCACACCTATATATATAGGATCAAGGGACAAACATTTGGACAAATACTTTTACACTTGTTTGTAACCTTTAGATTTTATAACATTTAACGGTCTTGATTAAGAGAGACGTGGAAACTTTTATACATTAAATGACTTGGATGATGATGTGGAATAGAACTTACAATAAATAAAAATAAAAAATAAGAGGAATTTTTTTATTAGAAAAAAAAAGCCTGAAGAAGGAACAAAAATGGCTCGTTTGGGTGCAAGTGTAGAAGCATGACCATCCCAATTGCTTCATCCAACCTCAACATTTCAACTTCCCATCATGCACACCCTCAAACTCAGCAATTTTAAAATAGAAGGTAGCAATTTCATGTTCAAGAAGAATGATTTGAGATTGCAAATAAGGGGAAAATGACATTCTGTGTTTGCATTAAACTCTAACTCTAGATCCGGATGAAAATTCGATCAAATATAAATCATGTGGGGTTGAAACCAATGATGCTACCAAATGTTTGCCTATGCTACTGATAACCATTTTAGTCCTTTTTCTTATGTTTTGGGTTCTTGATCAATTCTAATGTGGTTGATTAGGGTTTATGGTTTGATTTTAATAAAAAGATCGAATGGTAGCTTATAATAGTTTTGTTTCAATCAAATCAAAGAAGCATGTGGTGAAATTTGCTGGAATTTTCTCTCTGCCTCCTTCTTATGTTCTTGGTCAATCCCTCGTTTGGTTTCACGTTTAGATTGATGTTTTTCTTTACTTTTCCAGTTTATTGTATTTGTTGTTTCTATGGCGCTTAAACTCAAAACAAAATCGTAAATTATTCTCAAAGAAAAACTCTCTTTACCTGGTATTATAATTATTATTATTTTGTTATAATTAGGGTTCATTGTCCAATAAAAGGAAAGAAGACTTTTCATCAGGAAGTTGCATATCTCATCGGTCGGCAAAGAGGGGGTGATGGAGTTTTCATGTTTTTATTTTTCTATTTTTTATTTTTTTAACGTCTATATTTCAAAGTTCAATTATTTCTATCTTTTTTTTTCTTCCAATTTTATTGTTATTTGATAATTCTTTTTTAATTTAAAGTAGTGTTTTGCTTTTTAGTTATAATCCACATCATGATCCAAGTCATTTAATGTTTAAAAAGTCTCCAAATCATTCTTAATCAAGACCGTTAGATGTTATAAGATCTAAAGGCTACAAAGGAGTATAAAAATGTTTGTCAAAATCTTTGTCCCTTGATCCTATCCATATATATATATATATATATATATATATATATATATATATATATATATATATATGTTGTGGCCTATATTTAACTAACAGGGGAAGGGGGCCTGCGTCACAGAAAGAGAATAGAGAGAGATGTGTTTGTAGGGTTGTGTAGAGGAATGTGTGTTATTCCCATTACGCAGTGCCTTTATTTATAGTAATAAGAGAATAAAATCCTTCTCCTCCAAGGAATACAAGTCCATATAGGAAAGAATAACTAGAATCTCTAATATAGGATTTACACAATCACACTTAAACAAGAAGTTTATAACACTCCCCCTTGAGTGTGTAAATACTCAAGTAGTTTGGCATCATGTAGAGGTTGAGGAAATCGACTCATTGGCATTGATTCTAGGAACACGCTATTCTCAATAAGGTAGGAATTTGCATAAGGAAGTAAATCTCACCAAAAAAAAAAAAAACCATGGTTATGGTAAAAACCAAGGTTCTAAAGAACGCTAGGCGCAAGTCGGGCGGCCTAGGCAGATTTAAGTATATGTGTAAAATTTTAGGACTTTTTATGTTGATTTTGTAACATTTAGTCAGCCTATTTATTTTAATCATTGTTAGGGATAACGACATGAAGGGATCCAAGTCCTGAGGAGTCACGCATTGGGCCGCAGATAGCTAAAGAAAAACATGAAGAAGGGCCCACGAAAATAGAGACACAGTAGCCCATTTTTCTATTCACACGCACAACACACGCGAGCACCAGAAACCCTAGCCGGTCTGAAATAAACATTGGATGCTCATGATACATTTGCCTCGAGCCCAGAGCCAACGGCTCCCTTCTGTCCATTCCCATCCCCTTTCTGAATAATAATAATGTTACTTGTAAAACCCAAAACCTCTCTTTAGAAAATCCAAAAGGCATCTCTCTTGCTCTCATTTCAAACCTATCCCTCTCATCCCCCTCTCTCTAGAAAATCAGAAAGAGCTCATAGTTCTCCAATCGCAAACCCAACGCCCAAATTTACAACTCATCCATTTCATAGCAACTAAATCCATTTCAAACCTATCATCCGCCGTCCCTCTTCTTTACCTTTCTACTCCTTCACCTTTCTCTGCAATTGCAATTTGCAAATACCTGTCTCTCTTTCTCTTTCTTTTTCTCTCTCTCTCTCTCTCTCTCTCTCTCTCTCTCTCTTCCCAGCCAAGCCGTCCCTATTCTTTATCTTACAATTGCAAATCTATCTCGTCCCACATCTTTACTCTTTAATTGCAGTTCAATGGTTATCGCTTTCATCCCAGCCAAATCGTCATCTTACTTCATTTTCTCTGCAATTGCAAATCGAAATTGTATGGATGGTCGCCTAGTCGTCCAACCTCATTACCATAGCAAAGCTCCAGCAGAAAAGATCATCAAGATAAGGGGAATGAGGCATATAGGTTTTATGGGGGCATCAGGAACAAGCAGAAGATTTCCATGTGGAAACTTATTTGGCCTGTAATCGACTTACCATCAAAGCCACATAGGCAGTCGCCAAGGCCGCCTAGCCCGCCCAGAGCCTATCTAGGCGCCACCTAATACCTATTCTGATTTCTTCAACGATTTTGGTTAAATTGCGGCAGTGAACCACCGCCCAATGCCTAGGCGCCACCTATGCCGCGTTTTCGAACACTGATAAAAACCCAAGTAAGGACAAAACCCATAGTCTAAGGAAAAATACGTGAGTAATGCAAAGTCAAATGAAATGTTTACGGGACATCATCATGGATATGATCAACCCAAGGTGGGTGCCTCGTCAAAACCTAGTTAGATAGTAAAAACCCAATGGGAAAAATGTTCCTAATCGTAGGGAAAAAAGTACATTAAGATTAAGTAAGTAAACTTCAAGATACTCCCCCTGAGTTTGACATAATTCTAAAGAAATATAGCAATGTCACAACTCAAAAAGTTTACGCATACCAATTCCTTGAACAAGCTTCTGAAATGTCGCCTTCAGTAGTGATTTGGTGAAAAGGTCGGCCAGATAACGGATTTGCGTGACTTCAATCTTCTGATGCTCTTCCTTCAACACAATGTGCTTGGTGTTGTCTACTTTGATGTAACCCTTCTTGAATTGTTCAATGCATGCTACGTTGTCTTCATAGATTGTCGTCAAGACATCAACGACGGGGTAAAGGTCACAGAAGCTTCGAATATGGCCCACAACTACTCTCAACTAAAAGCATTCCCGAGTTGCTCTGTGTAAGGCAAGAAATTCATTATGGTTAAATGAAGTGGCAACTAAGGTCTATTTAGTTGATCTCTAAGAGATTGTGGTGCCTCCAACGGTAAAGACATAACCCGTTTAAGAGCGCGCCTTGTGCGAATCAGATAAGTATCATGCATCGGCACAACCAACAAGGTGAGAATTGACTCGAGATAAGGGAGTATGGCATCACTTGAGGATCTGTAGGGATAGAACAAGCCCAGATCTGCAGTACTCTTAAGGTAGTGGAAAATGTCTTTAACACCAGTCCAGTGTTTGCGTGTTGGTACATTACTATATCTTGCCAAAAGATTAACAACGAATGAGATGTCGGGTCTAGTGCAATGAGCTAAGTACAATAAAGTGCCTACCACACTTAGATGAGGAACTTCAGGCTCCAAAATCTCTTCATCATCCTTATTTGGCTGGAAGGGATCTCATTTTCCATCTAGCAATCGAAGGACCATATCCTCGTTAAAGCAACAAAACACCTTCTGGGTGTAGTTCGATTAATGTACTAAGATTCCATTTGAATGGTGCTTTATCTTGAGATCGAGACAGTATTGAGTCTTTCCTAGATCTTTCATCTCAAATTTTAACTTCAAGTGCACGGCAGTTCTCGCAAGCTCTTCAAGAGTTCTAATGAGGTTCGTGTTGTTGACATAAACTCCAACAATAGCAAAAATAGAATGTGACTTCTTAATGAACATGCAAGGACATAGTTCGTTGTTCAGATATCTCATACTAGTCAAATACTCACTTAAACGGTTATACCACATTCTTCCAGATTGCTTCAAACCATAGAGTGAATACCTCAACCAAATTGAGAGCGTGTTTCGAGGTTTGGAAATATTTGATCTAGTCAATGTAAGTCCTTTGGAAACTTTCATATAAGATTCACAAGGACGAAGAGAGTGGTTATGGAGTAGGTGCTTCAAACTATCCTCAAAATGGTCCCTATGGTGGCTTTGCAGCTGGTCGAGGCTTAAACATGATGGGGGAAACCGCAATCAACAGTATGGTTAGCAGCAATAAACGTTTGATCTGATCATTAAATTTCACCATGATATGCACCTCCTTGGTCCAAGGGATATGATTATGTGAACTACATGGTTTAGCAATTGTGAGCCCAATTAAGGGTTCGAAGAGAAGCATCATTGAAACCTCCCGCTAAATAATTTCTACATGATGTGATTGATTCATATGCAAAATATTCTCAAATTAGTGTTACGTTATAATTTCTAACCTCTACCTGTTAATTTGTTACTTAGAAAATTTATGCAATTGTGTTTGAGTTACTTCTGCAAAATTTTAAAAAAATAACAATAAATAAATTGTTAACGGGTTATAAACAAATGAATGGATTTGGATGACTCCTTAGTTTAACAGATCGGGTTCAAATTGATCCAAATCTAATAAAACCGACCCATTTACAGGTTCAAATCCCTCTTTGTGAGACGTGGTCGTTGGCCCCTCGCAGCTCTTCCTGGAGAGCAAACGATCTCCAAAAGTGGAGGCTCTACCGAGTCTCAAATAAGGTCAAGTACTTTCATGCCCGACTCCTTGTTTATAGTGTTTAGCTCTTGCATGCCTACGTCTAGGACTAAGTCAATGACCTCCAAAAGACTTATGGACTCTTTCCCTATAAATAATCAAAGCCCCACAACAAAACTGGTAATCATAGATTTTATTCAGAACTCTCTAATTTCTCACAAACACTTTCTTACTTGGGCATTAAAGGCTATTTAGCAGATACACCGATATTAATCACTCAGACATTAAGGTGTTATTTTTTTGCACGTTTTTTGGTTAATCTGTTTGGACAAATTTTGCATCCACAATAGCAATTATTTAAGCAACTTTTTATTCAAAATGGTCATTGAGATTGTCCACCGTCAATCATTTTGATCATTCTGATAGAAATTTCTATTAAATGGAGGGTATTTTTGTCAAATCAACTCCTCTTGAACTGGTAGTTTTTTCAATTTAACAAAGATTTTTTACAAGAGAAAAATGATTGATGGTGGACAATCTTAAGCCTTATTTAAGCTTATAGTTCAATCTAGTAGGGTGAACATTTTCAAATGTTTATGTGTACCCACAAAACTAAAAACACAAAATAGATATATATAAATATACTGCGAGAGAAAACTAGGCAACAAGACGTAAATTGCATATTACAAAATGCGCTACTTTTTACACTTCTACTGTGGTTAGCAGATTTAATTACCCTCCAAAAACTCCAACTTATGAAAAAACCAACGCCTACAAATTGGCCAAAATCATTAATTAGAGCAGCTCTAGCGGGAGCTGGAGCTTGATGGACAGGCGATCAAACAGTACCAAATCACCCCAGCAATCAAGTCCACCCCATGCTGGCGATTGCACGGGAGGGGGCCTGCCGCGCCCAATTATTTTTTTTAGAGCATGAATAAAAGGGTAACTTAATAATAGGTGACTGAGTTAAACAAAACATTTCATTAAACAAAATAATTTACAGTCATTATACATAAAAGAAACGACAACTCCTTACAAAAAGTTTAAAACTATTTATAAGCAGTCTCTTTCTTTCAAGTCAGTCACTAGGTTCCTGTCTTATCTCTTGTTACATAAGTAATAAGGGGTGAGCTAAAAGCTCAGTAGGGGCCCAAGGTCTTAAGTGATTAATATTATTAATGTTATGAATGTTTTATGTGTATTGTAATGCAAGAACAATACTTCTTTTCTACCCAATCTGTTAATCTATATATTGAAACAACCATACATGCATGTCCCATACCATGCATTTTACCATTGTGGTCCTGAGTGCTTTAATATATAGAATAACCCCCATCAACTAACCCAAATTCATAACCCCTTTTGCTAGTCATCTTATATGATTCATTGATCACTAGCCCAAATCACCCACATCGATAATTCTCGTCGATATCCTATTCTACTATGCACATCGGGCTCTCTTGGAACTGTTTTCACAATGAACAGACTCAACTACACAAAAGCTAATTTCCACATTTTCCCACAACATAAGTAACTCCTTTACTTCATTAACAAATGATAATGATCATGCCAATATATAATATACCACATAATAAATCACATCTAAGTCAATAGTTAAACATATCTCAAGTTCACATAACAATATTCCATGTAATATTGCAAGAGGAAAAAAAACACATATGGAGTATTGCTCCTATTAATACCATAAATAACAAAAGTTGTTCTCATTGGTTATAGGTTTGATTAGTCATCAACCTAGGCTTCAATGGTCACCACCCTAAAGTGCTTACTAAGCACTCTAAATGCCTTACAAGATAGCACCTAAGCTACATACTTTAGCAAAAGGTCAGATTAGTGTCCATTAGGTCGGCATGGTGAGTGAAACTACGTGGCAAACTTTGCCACTCCACAAAAACTATTTGTCCTCAATAGGTTAATAAAAATTGTATAAGGTTCGTAGTCAAATAATTACAACCCAAACTTAGCTAACCTAAGCTAAATAAAAAAAATGTTCCCCTTTAAGCAAAACTAAATAAATAAATAAAAAAGTCTAAAAGTTTAATCAATTGAGCACGTCTGAAAAAAGGTGTATAAAATTCAGAAATTATACAACTCCACAATCTACCCTCCTTAAATAAATTTCATCCTCAAAATTTAAAAACATACCAATGACGAAAATAATTATGAGTACTTTTCTCTCATTTCAGCTTCTAATTCCCATGTAACTTCCTCTACATTCCCATGTAGCCAGAGAACTTTGACTAACGATATAGTCTTTGATCCTTATGGTCTAATATCTGTATCGGTTTCTCTTCGAATGATAATTTCTCATCGATGCTGAGTTCTCCTCAATTTTGAACATGTGTTGGATTTGGTTGATACTTCTGAAGCATTGAGACATGAAACAACATTCAAAAGTTAAGGTGGTAATGCTAACTTGTAAGCCACTTCTCCAATTCGTTCTAATATTTCGAAAGGTTCAATAAATCTAGGAGCTGATTTTTCAAATTTTCCAAATCTTTTAACCCCTTTTCTTGGTGAAACCATAAGAAAGACATGATTGCCAATGTTAAACTCCAATGGCATTGTCCTTTTATCAGCCTAATTCTTTTGTCGACTTTGAGTAATAAGCTAGCGTTGTTTGATAATCTTGATCTTCTTTGTAGTTTCTTGTACCATCTATGGTCTTAGTAAAACATTTTCACCTACTTCTACCTAACACAAAGGGGATCGGCATGGTCTTCCATAAAGTGCTTCATAGGGTGCCATCCCTATACTTGATTGAAAACTATTGTTATAGGCAAATTCTGCTAAAGAAAGATGGTCTTCTCAGCTTCCATGAAAATCCAAGACACAAGCTCATAACATATCTTCTAAAATTTGAATAGTTCTTTCTGATTGACCATCAGTTTAGGGATGAAATGCACTACTAAAATTCAATTGAGTTCCTGAAGCTCGTTGCAAACTATCCCAAAATCGAGAAGTGAATTTTGAATCTCTATCCGAAACAATTGACAATGGAATTCCATGTAATTTAACTATCTCTTGAATATAAATCTTGCCAAGGATTTCTATGGAATCCATCATTTTCATTGGTATGAAATGTGCATATTTAGTCAAACGATCTACAATGACCAAACATCATCTTTCTTTTTAGGTGAATGCGGTAAACCTGTAACGAAATCCATAGTTATATGATCCCACTTCCATTCTGTAACATGTAAAGGTTGGAGAGAGCCAACTGGTTTTTTATGTTTAGTTTATACTTGTTGACAAGTCAAACATTTGGATACAAATATTGCTATAGCTTTCTTCATACCACTCCACCAAAACTGACGATGCAAATCGTGATCATTTTTTACTACCTGGATGAATAGTGTATCACGAGTAATGTGCTTCATAAAGAATGTCATCTCGCAATTCTTGGACATCTGGTATAAATAATGTGCCTAAGTATTTTAGACTATCATCATCGTGAAGAGTCCATCCTTCAAGCTTATTTATGGCTAAAATTTTCTCTCAAATTGACTTAGAAAAGACATCATCTTGTTGTTTTTCGAGTACTTTTCCCAACAAAGTAGGTCTTGTAATCACATTATAAAGACATGCCTTAGTTTCATGTATGTTCACATGTAATTCGTAGTCCAAAATAGACTCAATTAGTTTCCACTTTTGGATTTGTAACCATGCTACAAATCCATGCGATTTTCTACTTAAGGCATCTGCTACGACATTGGCTTTCTCAGGGTGATAGTGTAACCCAAAATCAAAATTTTCTAAATATTCCATCCAACGTCGTTGTCTTAAATTGAGCTCTTTCTAAGTAAAAAGATATTTCAAACTCTTATGATCAGAGTAAAGCTCAAATCGCTCACCATAAAGGTAATGTCTCCAGGTCTTCAAAGCATGCACAATTGCAGCTAATTCTAAGTCATGTGTTGGATAGTTCCTTTCATGTGTGTTCAATTGGTGAGAAGCATAACCTACTACTCTATTAGATTGCATCAAAACACATCCAATTCCTCGTAAAGATGCATCAGTATAAACTACATAATTTATGCCTCTTTCAGGAATCATTAATATTGGTGCTTTCGTCAAGCGAGTCTTTAATGCTTGAAATGACTCTTCACAGTCCTTATCCCATATAAACTTCACTCCCATTTGTGTCAACTTGGTCATTGGTGCAGTTACTTGTGAAAAATTTATAAACCTTATGTAATATCCAACCAATCCAAGAAAACTCCGTATTTCTGATACATTCTTTGGTTAGTTCCAATTCAATACTGCTTCCATTTTAGAAGAATCAATTGTAAAGCCCTAATTGAAATTTATATATCCTAAAAACTTTACTTCTGTCATCCAAAATTCACATTTACTCAACTTGGCATACAATTTATTTTCTCTTAAAGTTTGTAGAACAATTCGCAAATGGTCCTCATGCTCCTCTTTGGTTCTAGAATAGACTAAAATGTCGTCCATGAATACGATCACAAATTGATCTAAGCAATGTTGAAAGATTTGATTCATCATATCCATAAATGCTACTGGTGCATTTGTCAATCCACAAGGCATAACAAGAAATTCATAATGCCCATAACGAATCATGAAGGCTGTCTTAGGAATGTCTTTTATTTTGACTCGAAGTTGATGATAACCTGATTGGAGATCGATTTTTGAAAACTATTGTGCACCTTTCAGCTGATCGACTAAATCATCAATCCTAGGTAGAGGGTACTTATTCTTTATAGTGCTTCTATTTAACAACCGATAATTGACGCACAATCTAAGGGTTGTATCACTTTTCCTCACAAATAATGCAGGAGCACCCCAAGGTGAAACACTAGGACGAATAACTCCTTTCTCTTAAAGCTCTTGAAGTTGCTTTTTGAGTTCTTTCAGTTCGGCTGGTGCCATTCAATGAGGAGGTATAGAAATAGGCTTTGAATCTGGGTATAATTCTATCATAAACTCCACTTCACGCTTTGGTGGCAATCCAAATAACTATTCGGGAAATACATCAATGAATTCCTTTATTATAGGAATTAATTCTTCATGTGGCCCACTAACTGCTTCGGTTATAATGATGGCTAACAAGCTCAAATAATCAAGTTATCTTTTCTGCACTTTGTGAGGCTGCTTATCCCCATAGAAACTGAAAATTTTCCCCTCAGGAGGATTTATTGTAATTTTCTTCTTACTGTAATCAATTATAACTTCATATTTTTTAAGCCAATCCACTCCTAAGATAATATTATACTCCAACATGTCTAATATCTTCAAATCAAAAGGAATTCTATGGTTTGACATTTCTATCTCGCAAGATTTAAACACTTTAGCAACCTCTTTGCTACCACACAAATGAGATCCAACTAACAAAGAAAATTCCATGTTTTGAATTTCTAACCCAAGAGTAGATGCAAAACATTTCAATATAAACGAGTGTGTAGCGCCACCATCAAATAATACTCTAGCCGAAGAGTTAGAAAACTAGAAATGTACCTTCCAGTAGTTCATGCTCAACTTGACTTGTCCTATTTCCTATAGTATAAACTCGTCCCTGTGTGAGTTGACTAGATTTCTTATTTGGAGGAACTCTTGATCTGGCTTATGAAAATTGTCGTTTTAGACGTGACGGCTGAATAATTTGGGGTCTTGGCCAATTTCCTTGAGTGTGATAAGGGACATAGTTCTGAGGTGGTGGTGCACGAAATTGTGTTTGTGGAGTATAAAATTGTATTTGGGGCACGATATTGCACTTGAGGTCCTTGATTCCTTTGTTTTTGTGGACAATTTTTCTTAATATGTCTGATTTGCTAACAGTGATAACATTTTTGCGGTTCTTGACTTCCCAATGGTTGATATGAAAGAGGATTAAATCTTATCTGCTTATTGGTATGTCCACTGCTAAAGTCCTTATGATCCGAGATTCTCTTATTTTCAGACCATTCCGCTATCTACGCCCTTTCCTTTACATTGGCGTACCTACTTAACTTTAGAATTTCCACTTTTTCCAAAATCGGTTGTCTCAACCCTTCTTCAAATTTCCTCACTTTTGCGGTATCGTCGGGAATCATATAAGGTGCAAAACACATCAGCTCTTTAAATTTATCCTCATATTCAACGATAGTTAAGTCTCCTTGTACGAGATTAACAAACTCTTTTGCTTTCATACTCCTCAAAGTACTTTCCAACGAGATTAACAAACTCTCTTGCTTTCATACTCCTCAAAGTACTTGGGAAATACTTTTCTAAGAAGATAGTCTCAAATTCTTCCCAAGTTGTAACTTGTGTATTTGGAATACTTAAAATTGACTCATCCCACCAATGGTATGCTTGTCCTTCTAAATAAGTACAAGCAATAATCACTCAAACGTCTTCTAGAATCTTTTGGTTATCCTTTTTTCTCTTCATCTGCCTCAACCATTCTTCTATGGCTATAGGGTTTGGCTCACCACTAAATATAGTTGGTTTTGGTTTTGTCTTGTAGACTTCTCCTTGTATCCTAATAACTCGACCTTCTTCAGTTTCATGATGTTGGTCTTGGTTATTACTTTCTCTAATTGCTGTGGCCATATCCTGGATAGCTAAAATTACTTCGACATTTCCGTTGAACTCGTTTTGATTGTTTGCCATCTCGAATCCAACAAAGAAATTATCTCAAAATAAAAGAAAGAAAGAAAACATAAAAGTATAAAGTATATGGTAATACCAAGACAATTAAGAAAACATATATTTACTAATATTTATACGATTTTACAACAAAAAGTTGTTCAAACTATTTTGACTAACTTACCCTATGATACGACAAAAAGTCTTATGCTCTAGGTCCCACTGCCTTACACTATTTTACAACAAAAGACTAGTAGTCAGTTTGTAAGACTTAAGAGAGCATTTTATACCACCATTAATATTTACACAACTACCACCTCATTTGTCCTTTTTAATCTTCCTCATCTGAATGGATGATGATCATTTTTGGTGGTGTATGTCGTGGTGGTGTAGCGCTTTTAACTGAATTTTCACTCAGAGCTTCTTCTCCACCTTCGTTTTCCTCTTGTACTGACTCATTTGGTGGTTCTTTAGCCACATGATTTTCGATATCTACTGGAGGCCACCTATTTCCATTCTCTTCTATAAGTTCCACTACTATGGAATTGTAAACATTATCATTATTGATTCCATAATCAACAACTTCAACAACATGCCTTCTCATTTTAATGTTATGCTTTGCAATAAGCTTTTAGGCTCGAAAGGTGTAATTGCGCCTTCTAATTGCGGTCTGTTTATTATCTCCCTAACAAGATCTCTGGTGGAACTTTGAATAAGGCTATTATATTGATCAGGATTGGTTGGAATACACCCATAATAGGAGAGATGGATTTCTCCGCACGATCCATCACTTATATTTGACTCCATTGTATCCGTCAAGGCCGTAAAGAAATAAGACATCTAGAATACAATAATTGTATAATAGATTGTCAAATTTGTAACACAAACAAAACTTCCTTCTTAAGGGTAAGAATACTTAAACTAACAATTCTAAATCGAAGGATTGTAAACTAATGCTTTGATATCAATTTGTCACGCCCTAAATTTATTTATTTATTTAGAGCATGAATAAAAGGGTAGCTTAAAAGTAATAACAGGTGATTGAGTTGAACCAAAACATTTCATTAAACAAATAGTCATTATACATAAAAGAAACGATAACAACTCCTTAGAAAAAGTTTAAAACTATTTATAAGCAGTCTCTTTCTTCCAAGTCAGCCACTAGGTTCATGTCTCATCTTCTGTAACATAAGTAATAAGGGGTGAGCTAAAAGCTCAGTAGGGGCCCAAGGTCTTAAGTGATTAATATTATTAATGTTATGAATGTTTTATGTGTAATGTAATACAAGAACAATACTTCTTTTCTACCCAACCTATTAATCTATATATTGAAACAACCAAACATGCATGTCCCATACCATGCATTTTACCATTGCGGTCCCGAGTGCTTTAATATATAGAATAACCCCCATCAACTAACCCAAATTCATAACCCTTTTTGCTAGTCATCTTATCTGATTCATTGATCTCCAGCCCAAATCACCCACATTGACAATTCCCATCGATATCATATTCTACTGTGCACATCGGGCTCTCCTACAACTGGTTTCACGATGAACAGGCTCAACTACACAAAAGCTAATTTCCACATTTCCCCACAACATAAGTAACTCGTTTACTTCATTAACAAATGATAATGATCATGCCAGTATATAATAACATAATAAATCACATTTAAGTCAATAGTTGAACATATCTCAGGTTCACATACCAATATTCCACGTAACACAAGTAACAAATGTAATCAATTAATTCCCCAAATTCCCTTACCTCGAATCCTCACTTCTTACTCTACGAGTACTTCCTTTGCTTATCTTCTTTAACAGTCTCTTACACACTTTCTACGTAGGGTACGTATTGCATGTTGCAAGAGGAAAAAAAACACATATGAAGCATTGCTCCTAATTATACCATAAATAAGGCGGCAAAAGTTGTTCTCATTGGTTATAGGTTTCAACTTCAATTGCTAATCCACCACTCCACGTTAGCTATAGGTTTGATTAGTCATCAACCTAGGCTTCAATAGTCACCACCCGAAGTGCTTACTAAGCACTCTAAATGCCCTACAAGATAACACCTAAGCTACATACTTTAGCAAAAGGTCAGATTAGTGTCCATTAGGTCGGCATGGTAAGTGAAACTACGTGGCAAACTTTGCCACTCCACGAAAACTATTTGTCCTCACTTCCTTAGTCCAAATAGGTTAATAAAAATTGTATAAGGTTCGTAGTCAAATAATTTCAACCCAAACTTAGCTAACCTAAGCTAAATAAAAAAAATGTTCCCCTTTAAGCAAGACTAAATAAATAAATAAAAAAGTCTAAAAGTTTAATCAAATGAGCACGTCTGGAGGAAGTTGTATAGAATTTAGAAATTATAGGACTCCACAGGGCTCCAGGGAGAGGCCCGACACGATTCGGTGGCCCGAGTGCTTGAGGTGGAGGTGATGCAACACTGAAGTCAGGGCAACGTCAGCCACGTTTCAGATTTTTTTGCGTCAGGCGCGTGCGTGGAGGTGATGCAACGCTAAGGCCTGCAGCGCAGATTAGAAATGCTACCATGGCTTCTTTGCGTCCGTTGGATTTGAACGGTTACTTTTTCTAGACCGTTGGATTTCCAACGGTAAAAAAAAAAATTCAAACCTTCTTTAATTTTAGCCATTGGATTTGAGATCAATGATCCACATTATTTGTCATATCCTAAACTGGGCCCCCACCACAACCCGGGCTCGACTCCGCTGTAGCACGATATGTCCGCTTTGGGTCCCGAGCACGCCCTCGCGATTTTGTTTCTGGGAACCCACACAAGAACTTCCCAGTGGGTCACCCATCATGGGATTGCTTAACTTCGGAGTTCCGACGAAACCCAAAGCCAATGAGCTCTCAAAAGGCTTTGTGCTAGGTAGAGATGAGAATGTATATATAAGACTTACAGGATCCTCTCGCCTGGGTGACGTGGGATGTTACATTATTAGCCTTTATAAATTTAAAAAAAAACAATAAAAAAATCTAAATTTTTACTGTTGTGCCACGTGGCATAATTTAGAGGGTTAAATTTCAAATTTCTTTAATCCAACGGTAGAAATTAATTATGTGGATAAAAAAATTAACAAAAAAATGTAAAAAAAATATTTAAAAAATAAAATAAAAATTTGAATAATAAAAAAAAATTGATTTTACTTTTCTATAAATACGTTCTCATTATCTTCTACATTATACTACAATTTCATATTTTCTCAAATACTTTCAACCACATTCATGTCTTTCTCTCATAGTTTCAATCCAATTATTTTCCAACAAAATGACTAATGATGCATGAATGCATTGGACGCTTATTGAAGATGTTACATTGTGTTCTAATTGGGTTGAAGTTAGTCATGATCCGATTACGGGTAATGAGATGCAGTTGTGAGAAATGTGGAGTCTTATTCATACCAATTATCTTGAAAAAATTGGTGGGAAAAGAACCAAAGAATTGATGTCCAATCGTTGGAGAATACTTAGCCAATTGTTTAGCATGTGGAGAAACGCCCTGGCACAAGCTAGTAGTAATGTTCGATCTCATTTTAGGCCACTTGGAGATTGAACATTTCTTCCCCTTGTTTAAACGATTCTTTCTTTTGTTGATCGATTTCCCACATCCTTGAAGAAGAAGAAGAAGATATTGTAAAAAGGAAGCATAAACTATGAATAATGATAAAGATTTTGATTTTGGTATGTGATTTATTAGAATGGATGATGGGTTATATGGAGGATTAGGTTGTATATAATGCCACATAGCATGCCGTCATTCGTTAAAAATCTTATCGAAATCTATCCTCAAAGATTGTAAACAGATTGTGACACGTGGCGCGATGGGATTGGTTATAAATCTTATCGGAAATCTATCCTTAACGACACGTGGCACGACAGCATTGGATAAAAATCTTATCAAAGTATATCACCAATAATTGTCTTTAGGATAATGACACGTGGCGCAACAAGAACGATTAAAAATCTTATCCGAAATTACAAATAAAATTATTCTGTATTATTTTGTAATATAAAACAAATACTAATATTTTATTGCCTATTGTCAGAGCTATTCAATTTAGGAGTGGAGATGCAAAAGACAGTTACTGTTCATTAAGGGCAGTTAATGTTCACTGGGTGGATTCAATAGTGAATAGCCTTAGGGGGCCTTTGCAACGCTGAAGTTGCTCTTAGAGAACCCTTTTCCCTCCTCTTTTGCTATTAAACTCTCTACTTCTCCATTCACTTGGCTCTTGTGGACGAGAAATTTTCATTGTGCCGGAAACATAACCCGATATATCAAATTTCATAAAACAATTGATTGGAAGCTTAAAAAAAATCTCAAGCAATTGTACAACACTTGGTGTACCGAATCGTGTTCCCGACAGACTGCAAAATCTCTCATTGTTCAGGGGTTTTCTTTCTTTCTTTCATTTTCACCCCTCCTTTTTTTTAACTTCATTTCTTTCCCAATTTGAAGAGTGAAAATTACAAGCGAAACAAACAAATAACCGACTCCAAAGTTACTGACTTGAAAGTAGTTAAAGTCACTTGGATGATTTAATTGTTTGAACCTAGTTTGTGAATGTTAGTCACTTGAATGATTTAGAAAATGGATTAAAAATGGATGGTGTACTACGAATGACTTGATCTTGTTCGAGTGTACGTAGGCAGTCTAACAAGGACGTTAGATGCAGCCACAAATTAAATGAAATAATTTTTAGTGTGGTTAATTAGAATTGTAATTGACCATTATATTTATTTTGGCCTACCTTTGTGTTTGGCTTCCAAAAGAAAATTTTGGGTCGTTGCACCTTTGTTGAAAAATAGATTAATCACGTCTAATCAGAGAGTACCACATAATTATGAGCTCAAACGAAATTACCCTTGACAACGTGAGCCGATCATAATCTCAATTCTAAAGTTAAGTAGACTAGCCCGCTGAAGAATGGCAGAAGCTTTTCGCAGCTTTTCCCGGAGAGCAAACGGCCTCCAAAAACAGAAGCTCTACTGAGTCTCAAATAAGGTCAAGTACTTTCATGCAGGACTCCATGTTTATTAAGTTTAGCTCTTGCATGCCTAAGTCCTGGACTAGGTCAACGACCTCCAAAAACCTTATGGACTTTTTTCCCTATAAATAATCAAAGTCTCACCAGAAAATTGGTAATCATCAATTTAATTCAGAACTCCTTAGTTTCTCTCAAATACTTTCTTACTTAGGCATCAAAGGCCCTTTAGCAAACACAAAAATATTAATCACTCGATAATAAGGTGTCATCTTTTTTGCACGTTTTCTGGTTAATTCGTTTGGACATAAATTTACATCCACAATAGCCATTATTTAAGCGGTTTTTTTATTCAAAATGATCCCTGAGATTGTTCATCGTCAATTATTTTGATCCTTCTAGTAGAAATCTTTGTTAAATTGAAGGTATTTTTGTCCAATCAACTCATCTTAAATTGATGGTTTCTTCAATTTAACAAAGATTTTCACAGGAAAAGCAAAATGATTTGACGGTGAACAATCTTAAAGACCAGTTCTATCAATTTTAAATCTCAAAGACCAAAATGAAGAGTTATCATAGCAATCATTTTGGCTAAAAAGCCTTATTAAGCGTATAGTTCAATTTAGTAGGGTGAACATTTTCAAATGTTTGTGTGTTATTTTGATGACGTGTGCAATACAGTTACAATATGTGAACCTAAAAACTAAAAACACAAAATTGTTATAAATAGGTAAAAGTTAGAAAGATAACCTTTTCTAGGAACAGGAGCAAAACGGATGCAAAATATCACGATGTAACTTTAGAAGCTATAAAAAGGATGGCAGATAAAAGATGGAGAGAGAGATACTGATATTATTTCTCTTGTTCTTTCTTTCATAGTGTCTGTGTGTTTTGATCACTCATAGTGCTCTATATATAGAGAAACTTCATTGAAAGCTTACAAAAACTACACTATTAGGCATATGATAGGGATACTATTTGCATGTGGGCAAACAATCCCACTATTTACCACACTTCCTCTTGCATGTGGGCAAACAATCCCACTATTTACCACACTCCCTCTTGTCTATCTTCTAAGGTATACCACATAAATTTCGGATATGATGGATCATTGATCTTAAACAAGAACATTCACGAATTGCTTCATGCAAAGCAAGTATTTTCGAGTGATTGGAAGATGTAGCAACTAATGTTGCTTTGTTGAGCTCCATGAAATTGCTGTATCTCCATTAGTAAACACATATCTAGTTTATGAGTGGGCTTTGTGCGGATCAGAAAGGAAACCAGCGTCTGCATATCCAACAAGAATCTGGTCATTTGTGGACTAGTCTGAGTAGAAGAGACCCATGTTAGTTGTCCCACAAAGGTATCGCAATACATCTTCAACTCCTTTCCAATGACAAATTGTTGGAGCAGAGCTATATCTTGCTAACAAGTTGACTGAAAAAGCTATATCTGGTAGAGTACACTGTGCTAAATACAATAAAGTACCTATAACACTCAGATATAGTACTTTTGGACCAATGACCATTTCATCATCTTCTTTTGGACGGAATGGATCTTTCTTAATGTCCAAAGAACGAACGATCATTGGCGTGCTGAGTGAATAAGCCTTGTCTAGTCTAAATCGCTTCAGAATTTTTTTTAATGTAAGCTGATTGGTGGACCAAAATTCCATTAGCACAATGCTCGATCTGCAGGCCGAGACAATATTTTGTTTTCCCAAGGTCTTTCATTTCAAATTCGCTTTTCAGATATTCAGTAATTTTATTGAGCTATTCAGGAGTTCCAACTAGGTTCATATCATCGACATACACTGCCATTATAGCAAATTCAGAATTGGATTTCTTAATGAACACACAAGGGCAAATGATATTATTGGCATATCCTTCTTTGATCAAGTACTCACTGAGACGATTATACCACATTTGTCCAAATTGTTTATGATTGCCTTAATTTGATTGAGAGCATACCTCGTAGTTTGTTAGTTGTTTCAGGCAACTTCCTTTTGGGATCTTCATGTATATGTCAGTATCTAATTCTCCATACAAATAAGCAGTGATGACATCCATAAGTCGCATGTCATGTTTTTTCTGAAACCACTAAACTTATTAAGTAACAGAACGTAATTGCGTCCATTACATGAAAGTATGTCTCCTCATAATCAATTTCAGATCTTTGTGCAACGAGTCATGCTTTTTATCTTGCATTTTTGTTTTTCTCATTGTGATTTCTTGTGAATACCCATTTGTAACCCACGGGATTTACATCAGGCGAGGTTTGGACTATCGGTTCAAAAACACTTCACCTTTTTTAAGCAATTTAATTCTGCCTAGATTGCATCTTTCTACTTAAGCCAATCTTGTCTCTGTTTGCATTCATCAACAAAGCGGGGCTCAGTGTCATCGCTTAATATGATTTCAGTGGCTACTGTGAATGCAAACACGTCGTCGATGATTATTTCATTTCGATCTCACATGCATAATTTATCAAGGTTTTTTTGCTTTCATGCACTTCTATCTCATCAGGCACATGTGTCTTATCAATGACATTTTCTTTCTCAGAATCATGAATTAGGGATTTGTCATTCATTTTCTCTTATTAAATGATCTCATTTGGTTCAACAGTGCCCTCATTTTTCTCTTTCGAATGGATGAATATTTTGAACCTTAGGGTCTACCACGCTTCAGGCGTGCACTAAATGAATCATTCGCTACCACTTTGTTTTGTCCAACAGAGACATCAATTCTTAAAGGTGCATTTGCAGCTGGTATATGTGACTTTATCACTTTCGAAGCATCATTAAATGCATCTAGCATTTGATTAGCAATACTTTGAAGATGAATGATTCTTTTCACTTCAATTTCACATTGAGTACTTCGCGGATCAAAATGAGATAAGGTGGGGACAACCCATATCAACACTTACCGTTCTTCTGGAACTGTCTTTTCTTCCCCTAACGACAGGAAGACTGTTTCATTAAAATGAAAATCCGCAAAATGAGTTGTAAATATATCACCTGTCAAGGGTTCCAAATATCTAATAATAGATATTGAATCAAAATCCACATAAATTCCCAGTCTGCACTGAGGTTTCATTTTAGTGCATTGTGGAGGTGCAATAGCCACATAAACAGCACAACCAAAAATTCGTAAATGTGAAATGTTTGGTTGATGCCCAAACACAAGTGTATTGATGAGTATTGGTGGTTGGCTATGGATTTCAATCGAATGAATGATGCAACATGTAATATGGCATATCCCCATGCATAAACTAGCAACTTTTTCTTCATGAGCAGAGTGCAAGCTATTAATAGAAGCCACTTGATAAATGTTTTTGCTAGACCATTTCGAGTATGGACATGAGGAACAAAGTGTTCAACATCAATGCCCAATGTCATGCAGTAATCATCAAAGGTTTGAGACGTAAATTCACCAGCATTATCAAGTCGGATTGACTTAATGGGGTAATCTGGGAACTGTTCTCGCAACTAAATTATCTAAGTAAGAAGTGTCGCAATAGCTACATTTCGAGTAGATAAGAGACAAACATGTGACCATCGAGTAGATGCATCAACCAAAACCATAAAATATCGAAATGGTCTACAAGATAGTTGAATAGGCCCACAAATATGCCCTTGAATTCTTCGAAAAAATGATGAGGATTCAGCATCAACCTTTAGTTGTGATGGTTTAATTACCAACTTCCCTTGAAAACAAGTCTTGCAAGGGTTATCATTTTAGACAGCAATGTGTCTGCTTAATAATAGATGTCTATTAGAGTTAGTAATGATCCTACACATCATGGTAGATCCTAGATGACACAGACGGTCATGCCAAAGCATGTAAACCAAATCAATGAACTTTTGATTCATGACAGTACGTGATTCAATTGTCTTTATGTATGTATAATACAATCCATTCGACAAACCATGCAACTTCTCCAATATACACTTTTGGGTATCATTAGAGGTAATGCATAGATATCCCACATGTTCTGCACTTTTCGTTTTAATGTGGTATTCATTTAAACTTAACAAATTTCGAGTAGAATACAACACATTTTGTATGGACAATATTGTTCCATTTGGTAATATAATATGGGTTTTCCCTGAGCCTTCAATTACATCTGATTGGCATGATAATGTTGTTACCTTCATTTTTGCAAGCATCAAGCTTGAGAAATATTTTCAATCTCGAAGTATTGTATGCGTGGTTGCGCTGTATGCAAGACAAATATCTCCGCCATTGCTTTTGTTTTGAGAATGAATATAGTTTTTATCCATACTTTCTGAATAAGGGAATGACAAAAATAATTTATTTATAATAAAAGAATGGGAACCCTTATTTATCTTGATACGAATCTCCGATTAAGTTAGCTCGATTTCTCGCGGCTAAATATGAATTGAGACGAAAGCTTTTTAAAGCATTTATTTAGCAAAAAAAAAAAGGGCAAAGAAAACAAAACAGAGAGAAGTTTTTCCTTGAAACACGAGGATAGGGTCGGTCCTGTGGACACGAGAGTGAGGAATAAAAACCAACAATCAACTTCCCACTTTTGATGTCCCGCTAGAGAAGTTTTTTTGTTTATTTAAAAGTTTAAATCGATAAACGGGAATGCGTTACCTAATAATGAGCAATGCTGGTAACGGCAAATGGTTCCTAACCTCATAAAAATCAGAGTGCTTCAAGAGGATAGGATGGAATTGACCCCAGTATGCCAATCCAAGTAAATTACAAAAAACTACCTCAACTATTGGTGTCACGACACTTTCATACCTCATCTTTAAAACTTGACAATGTCATACCGCATCTTACGAATTTGTGACAATGTCATACCTCCGTCAATTTTTCTGTTAGTTTTTCTGTTAAGTGCTGACGTGGCAAGATATGGGGACCACTCACTAATACAGCTGGATTAAAAAATAATTAAATATATTTTTAGTAATTAAAAATTAAAAAATTAATTTTTTTAAGAGAGAAAGATTTAATATAAAAATTAATTTTTTTAATTTTTAATTATTAAAAATATATTTAATTATTTTTTAATCCAGCTGTATTAGTGAGTGATCCCCATATCTTGCCACGTCAGCACTTAACAGAAAAACTAACAGAAAAATTGACAAAGGTATGACATTGTCACAAATTCGTAAGATGTGGTATGACATTGTCACGTTTTAAAGATGAGGTATGAAAATGTCGTGACACCAATAGTTGAGGTAGTTTTTTGTCATTTACCCAAAGAAAATTGACATGCCATTTTTATTAAATTTGAAATGCAAGCTTTAGACTACAAGTTCAAAATAATAAGAGTACATTAAACAAAAATGATTCAATCGGACCTATACACTTCATTCTCCCTTTCCACAATGAAGTCTAAGACATCTAGGTGGGTTGTGTTCAATTATCCTGATAAATCGAACACTGAATTAGGTATATCAATCGGTTTAGTCTGGTTCAGGAAATTGGTCTCGACACCCTTCTCCTTGAGGCTTAATATAGATCTACCAGATGTTTTAAAGTATGACAGGTACGCACCCAGTGCCCATTGCCACCACACCTATGGTAGGCTCTTTCAGAGTTTCTAGAAGCATTGTTCATATGAGTTTTGCCTTTGTGGCGATTAACATTTTTGAAGCTCGGGCCTAAATTTTGTCTTGGAACCTAGTTGTGAAACTGGACACCATAATTCTTACCTTTCCCGTTCCATCGGCCACGTTTGTGGCCAAGTCCTCGTTTATGATTATTGCCACTAGAGGATGTGGCGTTTACTTCGAAGGAAGCAACATTCACTTCTGAGAATGATGCAAATCCAATAAATCGGGACTAATGATTTTTCACCAGAGCTCATTGTTTTGTTCAACTACCAAGAGTACAGATATCAACTGGTTGTATTCAATGAAGCCTCACTTTCTATACTACTGCTGTAGGAGAATGTTGAAGGCATGAAAGGTGTTAAAAGTCTTTTCCAGCATATCTTCCTTAGTGATGGTTTCCCCACAGAGCTTCATCTGGGAGCTAATTTTGAACATCGCAGAATTGTACTCAGCCACTGACTTAAAATCCTGGATCCTTAGGTGAGTCAACTCATAACAAGCCCTTACAAGAATCACCGTTTTTTGGTGATTGTATCTATTTCTCAATGTTTTTTAGAGAGCTAACAAATGTTCAACCGTTAGGTACTCGCTCTTTAGTCCTTCATCAAGGTGGCAACAGATAAAGATCATGGCCTTTGCCCAATCTTGAGAGGATGCACTGTTTTCCTCTCTAATGGTTTATCCAAGATTCCCTGCCTCTAGGTGGACCTTTGTATCCACTACTTAGGTAAGGTAATTCTTCCCAGTAATGTCCAAGGCAATAAAATCAAGCTTTGCCAAGTTCGTCATTTTCTTTTCTGAAAGAAAAATGAGATGTGTAAGAACATGCAATAATATGTATTCTGGAGGAATACATTGTTAGAACTTTTGGTTTTTACAAATTTTTCATTTTGATCTTCCGGCCAAAATGATATGCACTCGAAACTTCAGGCTCAAGATTTACAAAAATGAATGAGAAAAGTGATTGTACCGCACCATTCTCATTGAAATAAAATAATATAGGATTGGCGTTTATTCCGCACCATTCAAGCTGTAAAAAAAATTTAATATGCAGCGTAGGGTGGGCAATTATACCACACCACATTAAATTGCAATAAAATTAAATAGCAGGCAAATTTAAATATGCAAGGTGGAGAAATTATACTGCACCACCTAAAATTGCAGTAAAATTAAATCTGCAGTTCAAGATAGGTGATGATACCGCACCATCTTGGATTGTAGTAAGATTAAATTTACAATTCAAGATGGGCAATTGTACCGCACCATCTTTGATCACAATAAAATTAACGTAAATAAATACTGGTTTAGTAATCAGGAACTACACCAAACAAGAAATAAAAGATATAGGTAATTGTTATGTTGAGAACTAAAAGCAAGCATGGTGCTAGCAGTTATTTAAGAGGGTATATCTAGCAGGTGAGGTAAAGGAAGAAGAAGAACAGTAAAACCCTTGGAGGAAACAATTTTTTTTTTCGGCGAAAGGAAATGAAAAATGGTTAGAGTGTCGTACTGATAACGTGTTATAAATAGGCAAAAGTTAGACAAATAACGTTTGCTAGGGACAAGAGCGAAATGGGTGCAAAATATCACACTATAACTTTAGTAGCTATAACACAAAAAGGATGGCAGATAAAAAAAGGAGGGAGAAAT
This sequence comes from Crataegus laevigata, assembly GCA_963580275.1. Lineage (NCBI taxonomy): Eukaryota > Viridiplantae > Streptophyta > Magnoliopsida > Rosales > Rosaceae > Crataegus > Crataegus laevigata. The sequence continues at coordinate 3,122,240 of OY756938.1, forward strand.
ATTGATATTAGTTCTCTTGTTCTTTCTTTCTCAATGTATGTGTATTTTGAACACTCTGCGCTCTATACATAGAGCAACTTCATTGAAAGCTTACAAAAATTACACTACCAGGCATATGATAGAGATACTATTTGCAAGTGGGCAAACAATCCCACTATTTACAACATATATCTACTTTTGTTGTAAATAGTGAGATTATTTGCCCACATGCAAACAGAATCTCTAACATATGCCTAGTAGTGTAGTTATTGTAAGCTTTCGATGAAATTGCTCTATATATAAAGCACTACAAATGTTCAAAACACAGACACTGCGAAAGAAAGAACAAAAGAAATAATATCAGTATCTCTCCCTCCCTCTATTATCTGCCATCCTTTTTGTGATATAGCTACTAAAGTTACATGGTGATATTTTGCACCCGTTTTGCTCATGTCCCTAGCAAAGGTTATCTCTCTAACTTTTACCTATTTCTAACACGTTATCAGCACGACTCTCTACCATTTCTCATTTCCCTTCGTCGAAAAAAAAAGTTTCCTCCAAGGATTTTACTGTTCTTCTTCTTCCTCTGTCTCACTTGCTAGATATACCATCTCAAAGAATTGTTAGCACCATCCCTACTTTTAGTTCTTAACACAACAGTTACTTGTATCTTTGATTTCTTGTTTGGTGTACTTCCTGATTACTAACCCAGTATTTATTTATGTTAATTTTATTGTGATCAAAGATGATGCAGTATAATCGCTCATCTTTAACTGCAAATTTAATCTTACTGTAATTCAAGATGGTGCGGTATCATCACCTATCTTGAACTAGAGATATAATTTTACTATAGTTTTAGGTGGTGCGGAATAATCGTCCACCCTACTCTTCGTATTTAAATTTGTCAGTTATTTAATTTATTGCAATTTTATGTGGTGTGGTATAATTGCCCACCCCGCTCTATATATTTAAAATTTTCTACTGCTTGAATAGTGTGGAATAATCGCCCATCCTATGTTATTTTATTTCAATGAGAATGGTGTGGTACAATCTCCTTTCTCGATCATTATGTAAATCTCGAGCGTGAAGTTTCGAGTGCATATCATTTTGGCTTAAGATCAAAATGAGAAATTTGTAAGAACTAGAAGTTCTAACAATATAGTTCTCAAGAATACATATTATTGCAAGTTCTTACACATCTCATTTTTCTTTCAAAAAAGAAAATGGCGAACTTAGCAAAGCATGATTTTGTTGCCCTGGACATTATTGGGAAGAACCACCTTACCTGGGTAATGGATACAAAGATCCATCTGGAGGCAAGAAATCTTGGAAAAACCATTAGAGAGGAAAACAGTGCATCATCTCAAGATCGGGCGAAGGCCATGATCTTTATCCATCGCCACCTTAATGAAGGACTAAAGAGCGAGTACCTAACGGTTGAAGATCCGTTAGTTCTCTGGAAGACATTGAGAAACAGATACAATCACAAAAAAACAGTGATTCTTCTAAGGGCTCGTTATGAGTGGACTCATCTAAGGATCTAAGATTTCAAGTCAGTGGCTGAGTACAATTTTGCGATGTTCAAAATTAGCTCCCAGATGAAGTTCTATGGGAAAACCATTACTGAGGAAGATATGTTGGAAAAGACTTTCAGCACCTTTCATGCCTCCAACGTGCTCTTGTAATAGCAGTATAGAGAGCGAGGCTTCACTGAATATGACCAGTTGATAACTGTATTCCTGGTAGCTGAATAAAACAATGAGCTCCTGATGAAAAATCATCAGTCTCGACCTATTGGATTTATACCATTCCCAGAAGTGAATGCTGCTTCCTTTGAAGTAAACGCCACATCCTCTGGTGGCAATAATCATAGACGAAGACATGGCCACAAGCGATGCCAGTGGAACAAGAAAGGTAAGAATCATGGTGTCCAATTTCATAACCAGGCTCTAAGGTAAAATTCAGGTCTGAGCTTCAAAAATGTAAATCACCACACAGGCAAAGCTCATATGAACAATGCTCCTAGAACTTTGAATGAGCTTGCCATATGTGTGGTGGCAATGGACATTGGGTGCATACCTGTCGTACTCCAAAATATCTAGTGAATCTATATCAAGTCTCCCTCAAGGAGAAGGGTGTCGAGACCAATTTCCTCGACCAGGCTAAACCGATGGATATACTTGATCCAGTGTTCGATTTATCAGAACAGTTGAACACAACCCACCTAGATATCTCAAACTTCATTGTGGAAAGAGGGAATGAAGTGTACGGATCAGAGTGAATCATTTCTATTTAATGTACTCTTATTATTCTGAACTTGTAGTCTAAAGCTTGCATTTCAAATTCAATAAAAATGGCATGTCAATTTTCTTTTATTATAAATAAATTATTTTTGTGATTCCCTTACACAAAGAGCATGGGTAAAAACTATGATCTTTCTCAAAACAAAAGCAATGGCATAGATATTTGTCTTGTAGACGGCGCAACCACATATACAATACTTGGAGATCGAAAGTATTTATCAAGCTTGATGCTTACAAAAGTAAAGGTAACAACAATATCAGGCCAATCAGATATAATTGAAGGCTCAGTGAAAGCCCAGATTATGTTACCAAATGGAACAATATTGTCCATACAAAATGTGTTGTATGCTACTTAATCTACTCGAAATTTGTTGAGTTTCAAAGACATACGCTTAAATGGATATCACATTGAAACGAAAAGTGCAGAAAATGTGGAGTATCTATGCATTACCTCCAATGATACCTAGAAGCATATATTGGAAAAGTTGTGTTGTTTGTCAAGTGGATTGTATTATGCATACATAAAGACAATTGAATCACATACTATCATGAACCAGAAGTTTATTGATTCAAAGGTTTACATGCATTGGCATGACTGTCTAGATCATCTAGGATCTACCATGATGCGTAGGATCATTACCAACTCTAATGGACATCCATTATTAAGCAAACACATTGTTGTCTCAAATAATAACCCTTGCAAGGCTTGTTCTCAAGGGAAGTTGGTAATTAGACCATCACAACTAAAGGTTGATGCTGAATCCTTGTCATTTTTGCAAAGATTTCAAGGGGATATTTGTGGGTCTATTCAACCATCTTGTGGACCATTTCAATATTTTATGGTTTTGGTTGATGCATCTACCCGATGGTCATATGTTTGTCTCTTGTCTACTCGAAATGTAGCTTTTTCAATACTTCTTACTCAAATAATTAAGTTGCGAGCACAGTTTCCAGATTACCTCATTAAGTCAATTCGACTTGATAATGCTGGTGAATTTACGTCTCAAACCTTTGATGATTACTGCATGACATTGGACATTGATGTTAAACACCTTGTTCCTCATGTCCATACTCAAAATGGTCTAGCAGAAGCATTTATCAAGCGGCTTCAATTAATAGTTCACACTTTGCTCATGAAGATAAAATTGTCAGTTTCTACATAAAGACATGCCATCTTACATGCTACATCATTGATTCGATTGAGACCTATAGCCAACCACCAATACTTATCAATACAACTCGTGTTTCGGCATCAGCCAAAGATTTTACATTTATGAGTTTTTGGTTGTGCTGTTTATGTGCCTATTGCACTGCCACAACGCACTAAAATGGGACATTAGCGCAGACTAGGAATTTATGTGGGTTTTGATTCACCATCTATCATTCGATATTTGGAACCCTTGACAGGTGATACATTTACAGCTCGTTTTGCAGATTGTCATTTTAATGAGACAATCTTCCCATCGTTATGTGGAAAAAAAACCATTCCAGATGAACGGCAAGAGTTGACACAGGTTGTCCCCACCTTATCTCATTTTGATCCGCGAAGCACTCAATGTAAAAATAAAATGAAAAGAATCATTCATCTTCAAAGTATTGCTAATCAAATTCCAGATGCATTTAATGATACTTCGAAAGTGACAAAGTCACATATACCAACTGCAAATGCACCTACAAGAATTGATGTCCCTGTTAGACAAAATAAAGTGGCAACGAATGATTCATCTAGTGCACGCCTGAAGCATGGTAAACCCCAAGGTTCAAAAGATTCAACCCCTCGAAAGAGAAAGAGGAAGGCACAGCTGAATCCAAATGAGATCATTCAAGAAGAGAAAATGAATGACAAATCCCCAATTCATGATTCTGAAAAAAAAGAAAATGTCCTTGATGAGACACATGTCCCAGAAGAGATAGAAGTGCCTGAAAGCAAAAAAATCTCCATAAATTTTGCATGTACTAATGAATTGTGGGATCGAAATGAAATAATCATCGACAACATGGTCGTATTCGCAGTAGCCACTCAAATCTTATTAAGCGATGACATTGAGCCCCTCTCTGTTGATGAATGCAAATAGAGACAAGATTGATCTAAGTAGAAAGATGCAATCAAGGCAAAATTAAATTCTTTGAAAAGACGAAGTGTTTTTGGACAGGTAGTCTAAACCCCACCTGAAGTAAATCGTGTGGGTTAAAAATAGGTATTCAGAAGAAAACGAAATGAGAAAAACGAAATTAAAAGATATAAAGCACGACTCATTACACACGATTTTTCACAAAGACCTGGAATTGATTATGAGGAGACATACTCTCTTGTCATGGATGCAATTACATTCCATTACTTAATAAGTTTAGTGGTTTCAGAAAAACTTAACATGCAACTTATAGATGTCATCACTTTGTATCTATGTGGAGAATTAGATATTGACATATACATGAAAATCCCCGAAAGACTTAAGTTGCTTGAAACAACGAACAAATCACGAGGTATGCTCTTAATCAAATTAAGGCGATTATTGTATGGGCTGAAACAATATGGACGAATATGGTATAAAAGCCTCAGTGAGTACTTGATCAAAGAAGGATATGTCAACGATGTCATATGCCCTTGTGTGTTCATTAAGAAATTCTAAATTTACTATAGTGGCAGTATATGTCGATGATATAAACCTAATTAGAACTCCTGAAGAGCTCAATAAAGTTGCTGAATATCTGCAAAGCGAATTTAAAATGAAAGACCTTAGGAAAACAAAATATTGTATCTTCCATCCAAAAGAAGATGATGAAATGGTCCTTGGTCTAGAAGTACCATATTTGAGTGTTGTAGGTGCTTTATTGTATTTAGCACAGTGTACTCGACCATATATAGCTTTTTCAATCAACTTGTTAGCAAGATATAGCTCTGCTCCAACAATTCGTCATTGAAAATGAGTCAAAGATGTATTGCAATACCTTTGTGGGACAATAGACATGGGTCTCTTCTACTCAGACAAGTCCATAAATGACCAGATTCTTATTGGATATGCAAATGCTGGTTTCCTTTCTGATCCGCACAAAGCCTGCTCACAAACTAGATATGTGTTTACTAATGGAGATACAGCAATTTCATGGCGCTCAACAAAGCAAGCATTAGTTGCTACATCTTCCAATCACTCGGAAATACTTGCTTTGCATGAAGCAATTCATGAATGTTCTTGTTTAAGATCAATGATCCATCATATCCAGAATTCATGTGGTATACTTTCGAAGATAGACAATCCAATTATCATCCATGAAGACAATGCAGTCTGTGTTGCCCAAATGAAGGAATGATTCATCAAGGGCAATAAGATTAAACACATATCTCCAAAGTTTTTGAGTGCACGCGAACTTCAGTAGGTTAAAGTTATTAAAATCAAATAAATCCGTTCTAATGAAAATCTGACAAACTTTTTCACCAAATCTCTACCAAAATGCACATTTCAGAAGTTGGTGTAGAGAATTGAATTATGTCGGCTTACCAATCAACTAAATTTGAAGAATGTGAAATCAATGGGAGATACAATTCAAGGGGAGCATCCATGATACATGCATGTTGTACTCTTTTTCCTTCGATTAGGATTTTTTCCATTGGAGTTTTTCCTATCAAGGTTTTAACGAGACAACATAAGCATGCTTAACACTATATCAACAATTCGAATAAAATTATACTCTTTTTCCTTCACTATGATTTTTTTTCCACTGGGTTTTTCCAAGGTTTTAACGAGGCAATTGATGTTGATATGTGAGCATCCAAGGAGGAGTGTTGTAAATAGTGGGATTGTTTGCCCACATGCACATAGTATCTCTATCACATTGCACTCGTTTCGCTCCTGTCCCTAGCAAAGGTTATCTCTCTAACTTTTACCTATTTATAACAAAATATATATATGCGAAAGAAAACTAGGCAACAGGACGTAAATTCTAAATTGCATAACAAAAGGCGTTACTTTTTACACTTCTACAACGGTTAGTAGCTTTAATTACCCTCCAAAAACTCAAACTCATTAAAAAACCAACGCCTAAAAATTGGCCAAAACCTTTGATTAGAGAACCCTTTTCCTTTCCCTTTTTCTATTAAACTCTCTACTTCTCCATTCACTTGGCTCTTGTGGACGAGAAATTTTTAGTGCCAGAAACAGAACTCGATATACCAAATTTCATAATACAATTGATTGAAAGCTTAATAAAAATCTCAACCAATTATATTACGACACTTGGTGTACCGAATTATTTTCCCAACACATTAAAAAATCCCTCATTGTTTTCTTTCTTCCTTTTTTTTCACCCCTCCGTTTTACTTTTTACCTTCTCATTTTTTACTTCATTTCTCTCCCAATTTGAAGAGGGAAAATTACAAGTGAAACAAAAAATAACCGACTCCAAAGTTACCGACTTGAAAGTAGTTAAGTGAGCAGGGGAGGAGTGTGTCACACACTCAATCCATCAAATCCGCACTGCTTGTAAGAAAGAGACTGCTTCCTTGGACTTATGACAATCGCACAGTCCACCGACACCTGCATTTCCCCACCATCACCTCACACTTTTAGCCTTTAGCTCCAACCAAAAAACAGTAAACAAACAAAGGACAAGAAAAGCAAATTCAAAAAGAGAATCACAACATATAAGTCCCAAGTCCCTCGATGCAATCAATATCGTAGATTGCACCGATTTCATCGGACGATGAACGCTCGATCACATTACGTTCACAACTCAATCAACACTTAGATGCGTTAATTTCACCATATGAATACCGCGATCAGTTGTTACTCTGCGACATCATGTGATATAGGACTTTAGACTAAGTCCAAAGTCCCACAATGCAATCAGCATTGTAGATTGAATCGAGTTATTCGGAAAAGCAGCCCTCGATCATACGCATTCACAACTCAATCAACACTTAGAGGGGTTAAATTCACCATACGAACACCGTGATCAGTAAACAACAACGATACTTAGCGACATTATGTGATATAGGACTTTAGACTAAATATAAATAAAAAAAGGTCGTATGGACTCTCGGGTTGGTTGGAGCATAAGGGCACGTTAAGTTAGATTTCTTCGTGCCTAAGTAGTACTAGTGATATGTAAAGGTATTTGATTCTCTCTTTGTATACTAAGACCACGACCAAAAAACAAAAGAGAAGGGAAGAATACGTGAGGAAGGTATCCAACCTGGCATCTAATTTAAAACCAATAAAAATCATACTAAAAAGAAATAAAATAGCAAACCCACCACCGAAATTTCCCCACAAAGTTTTTCATTTTTTTATTCAGATAATTCTAGATTTATATTCCACATCACCTCCTCTAGTTGTCCTTATGCAGCACATACATTTGGGCCCACCCGTATGGCCCACAGAAAGCTCTGCTCACATGGCGGGCCCCGATAGCTTTTCATTTTTCACTCCCCCGGGAAAAGGCTAATTAGTTTAGTCCTAGTCAACAATCCACTCACACACATACAAACAACAATAACAGTACGAAGGTGATTTTTATACACTCATATTTTTTTTCTCGTATACGTAACTGAAATTCCCAAATTAAAATATAATACAAAGAATTACCCAAGAGAAATGCTAAACAGACTCTGTTAAAGTAGAACTCTTCATAAATTTTCTATAAATTTTAGCACAAAAATTAACGTTAAACTGTGAGACGATAGATAGTTCACAGAACTCAATTTAGAGAGTCCACTAAGCATTTCTCTTTAAACAAATGGCACAAATATAAAATGGGACACCGACCCAAATATCCAGGAACATGCTCACTCAAACCAAAAACCAAAAACCAAATGGCACGCCTAACTCTAAGTTCCAACCACATGGACACATGGGCAACTTTCACATATTGATACTAATACTAACTAATAGATAATGACATTAAAGATTGAAACACAAAAGTGCATGTGATAATTAGAGATTGATATAAAAGACTAATTTACGATAACGAAAAATGAACAAGAAAATAAACACGTGACATGCCAACGGCCCTAACTTACATTTATGCACAACGTATGGTTATAAAGAGAATCGAACCTGAGCGCAAGAAAATAGAAATGTTAACATGACCAACTAACCTAACTAACGTATACGTGCACAATTTACGGTCAATCAAAAGTACAAGGCTTGTTGGCATGTAGCCCTCTTACATTATAGAAAGTCAAGCTTTATTGCCATTTCTCTCTAAGCTTACCTTTTCACATATGCTTTTTCTAACACATCCCGATCACACAATTACTTTACCAATTTACCAATCTAACTAAGAGGAGACGAATGCTGGAACTATCCATATCTGACAAAATTACCAAAACAAGCTCTTTCTTTCATAAATTGCAAACAAAGTAAAATGTGATTTGGAATTTTGGACCCAACCCAAGAACAACACAGGCGAAAGTCTAAAACTCAGAGAAATAGAAGGGCATGAATGCAAAAAACGAAAAGAATATCCTCTTCCCAACGCACAAAACCTACCCGGGTATGCCAAGCATAATATCATAATTTATCAGACTATTAAAAATTGGATGCCCTTGTAAACTAAAAATTAAATAGGACCGGATTAGAAAAAGCAGAGTGAGTGAGTGTGACAGACAGAAGATAGTGGGTTTATCTGTGATTTTCTTAGTAGCCAAACAAAATTTTGAGGCAAAACTGGGAACTGGGTTTTAATCTAGGAAGTAAAATTGCATTTGGGTAACGAGAAAATTTCGAGTTGAGTGAGAACTTACTGACCTGAACGCCTGGGGAATCGAAGTTCAAGACGCGGATCTTGGCGCCAACGTCACCCAAGACCCTGAGCTCGACTCGGTCGTTGAGTGAAGCGTCTCGGACTAAATCGGCAGCGTCGGCTTGGAGCAAATTGACCCGATCGACAGCTATGGTGGCGACGACTTGGCGGACAGTGTGCGCGTCCTGGTAGAAGCCGGGGATGGAGGCCTTGCCCAATGGGATCCCGCGGTACATGACAGTGAACCTGGACTCGCCGTACTTGATCCCGACCTTGTTGGGGTTAGCGGCGGAGAAGAGCATGCGAATGTTGAGGGAGAGGGAGGCGGAGGTTGGGTTTTGGTTGGGGTCGGCGGTTGTGGTGGGATTGGGTGAGTTGATGCCCATGTACTGGACGCCCACTTGCTGGAGATCGAACTGCGGCTTCTTCGGCTTGAGGGCGAGGACGATGACGAGGACGACGGCGAGGACGAGGAGGGCTAGGAAGGAGAAGAGTAAGAAGAGGCAGCAGCAGCAGCCCTTGAAGGAAGCGGAGGAGGAGGATGACGACGTCGTGGGGTAGTAGTGGCGGTGGTTGCTGCTGTTGTTGGGGTTTGAGGAGGAGGAGGGCGACGGCGGTTGTCGTGGCGGTGGGGCACGGGGTCTGTGCTCGCCGTTTGCGGTTGCGTTTCCGTTTGGGATTGGGTTGCGGTTCGGGATTGGGTTGCGGTTCGGGTTTGGGTTGGCTCTTGATGTCATTCTTTCGGCTGCTTACTCACACACTCTCTTCTCTCTCTCTCTCTTCTGTGAGAGTGTGTGTGGCCTCTGTTTCTTCTTCCTTCCACAGTGATTGTTGCTTGATATTGAAGAGGAGAGAGAGAGCCGCTTTTGGTGACTTTGCTTGAGAGAGAAATAAAAGGGGCACATAATTTGCTTTGATGGTGGGGATTACTGTTGCAGGACGTACTCTACTTTTTTGTATTTTGTTTGGGTACTATTTTATGAATTTTGTCTTTATAATTTGTAAAACTTCGCGTTTTATATTTAAAATAAATTATCTTATAAATTATTATATAAAATTGTGAAAAAAGATTAAGTAAAATTAGGGTTGGAAAAAAAATTACCGAAAATTTCAAACTAAACCGAAAAAAAATCCGAAATCGAACCAAAAAAAAAAAAAAATCTCAAACCGAAAATTTCAAAAATTTCAGTATCCAATCTCAAAATTTTAGTACGGGAATCGGTCTCACATTTTTATTCGTTCGGTAATCCAGAACCGAATTGAATCGAAATATAGATATAATTTAATTTTAAATATATATTTATAATTGTAACAGCCATTGGATTTAGTCGAGATTTAATCTTAACTGTTGAATCCAAATAAAACCCTCGCTTAGTCACTCTATCTCGACCTCACCTCACCCTACTCTCTCATCTTCACTGATTTCTCTCGATCTCTCTCCTCCTCCTTATTTGTTGTCTTTGAATTCGACCACATCACACAAGTGACTCACCTCTCTCTCGACTAACATCCCTGATCTCTCTCTCTCTCTCTCTCTCTCTTTCTCTCTCTCTCTCTCTCTCTCTCTCGACTTCTCATCCTTCACTGAAAAACACATTGCAGGAATGGCAGTAGCTCAGGTGATAACATCGTTGATCCTCACCAAGAGTTTGGCTTCGTTTGAATGACTCATACCTTCAAGCCTTAAGTTCACTCATTCTTAGACTTTGTATGTCTCTCTGTCTTTCCTTCTCAAATTTGAAGCTCAGCAACCACCTATCCTCTCACAATCTAATTCCGACAAACTCTCTCCACTCCAACCACCACCACACCTCAGGGCTTCATCCTCTACCTCTTATTTTCTCCAGTCTCTGTGTGTGTAGGGTTTTGAATTAAGGTAAAGGTTTCGAATTGGCGCTTAGGGTTTCACATTGGGGCTTAGGGTTTCAAATTGGGGGTTCTAGTTAGGAGAAGGACACGGGTCCGTCTGACTGTCTCTTCACTCTGTCTCTCTCTCTCTTGACCACCGATTCACTATCACTCTATTTGATTTCAATTTGGGTTTTTAATGTAGGTTCAGACGATTTCAATTTTAATCTAGATGATTTGGATTCTGATGCAGGTTTGGTTTCAGGAAATCCCAAAAATACTAAAAATATTTTGGGAATCCTAAAGTTTCGGTTCGGGATCGGTCGTTGGATTCTTGTCTCGAAAATTTTCAGTTCGGGGTTTGGTATGCCATTTTCGGTTCCATGTCTCATACCAAACCAGCCCTAAGTAAAACTAAAGTTGTTTAGTTATCGAATTGTATATAAACAAATGAATGGAATTGACAAAAATATTACCAACTGTATATGTATTTGCTATAATACAATGACTTTATTTTTATTTTTATTTTTTTTTGCATAGATGATCTTTACAAAGTGATTCATAATATGAATAGTTCTGATCATAAGTACAAAGCTCTGTGACTCGAACACAAAATGTTTGAATATGAGCTCTTACTCTTCCGTAAATAGCCAAGTATTGTTTTCATTTTATTTTACTTTATTTCATTACCATAAAAATCACATTTAATTGAAAGAAAACAAATAGAAACTTATTTCTTCGCTCAATAGATAATCTTTGCTTCTTTGCAAAGAAAGTTGTACCCTTGAAGATTATTTATTGTCCATATAAAAGCATTTATTTTATAAAAAAAAATTAGGACAAATTTTTTCGTAATTCCTTGCTGACACGACACTTTCAATGTAACATTTGTGGACTAAGCTTCATAATGAGCTAACAATAATGTAGTTCAAATTTGTCTTTGATGAGAATCAAATATAAGACCTCTTACTTACAAGTTAATTAAACCCTTGTCTAAGTTCTATTAGCCATTGAAGTCCAAACCAAAACTTCTGGTAGTCTTCGTTAAACAAACTCACGTGACTATTACGTGGAGAGTCAAATTCGACATTTCAATTTAGAGTATATTTAATGTTTTTTTTTTAAAGCAAGTACGATATTCCATTGAAGAGAAAGGAACCATACAAACAATTGAGACAGAGTGCTTATAAAGGGCCTCAGTAAAAACCTTGCCAAGTCAAGAAAACCCGGTTCAAGGGAAAAAGAGCGTCCCGCACCTCTAGCCTTAGGTAGTAAAATTATCCTCTAAAATCAGACCATAAATTTCATCCGGAGGTTCTTCAAACCATGAAACTTGAGTATCCAACGATAATCCCAATCTCGCCAATCGATGTGCAACCTTGTTAGTCTCTTGGCGCCCAAAAGTAGTCTTCCAATTCAAAAAGGACTTTAGCATATGTCTTGCATCCTGTAAAACATTACCGAACTGACCTTGCCCATAAGCTGCCGTGAAAATTTAATGTTTGATTTGGTGATTTTTCCCGTGAAAATTTAGTGGACGACCTCTTTTTTCTCCTCCATCACGGTCACCTGCCGATGGTTGTTTCCTTCTGCTCTTGAAATAGTTAATATTCAAATGGTGAATGTGTCTGTTTGTATTAGGAAAGAAGGTGTCGTTTTGTACTTTAGTAAAAGGAAGGTGTGTTTCTTTAAAATAAAAAATAATTTGTTCCAGCAAGGAAACTTATTTTGATATCAAAAAAGAAAAAAAAAATCAATTACATGTTTAGAATTAGGATATACAATTGCCATGGGGTCCACCGCCAAGTGATGGATTTGAAGAAATGGAAAGTCCACCAATTTTCTACGGGATCAATCACCAAATCCAATATAAGTTACAATTTAGATTGAAATAACCAATTTGACATGTTCCCATGATAGTCAAGTGAGTTTTTTTAACAGAAGACGAACAAAAAGTTTGAGTTTGGATTTCAATTGCTAATAGAACTCACCATGGGGTTTAAATAGGCTAAACTGTCAATTTGCCTCTTGAAATATTACTTGACCTTCGATTTTTCTTTTGAACTTTTTAATTGGAAAATTAAGGACTTAAACTATTTTTTTTGGCCAATTTCCCCCCTACCGTTAATTTTTCATAAATTTCATCCAAATTAACGTTAACTTTTATCACGTGTACACCTTGTAACTCTCCTTTGTGGACAAAAAATCACTTCGCTAGACCTTTAGACACAAAAGTAATAGAATCACACATATTTGCATAGGTTAATATTTTAGAAATCTAAGGTTTTCAATTATTTTAAAGAGTGAAACGACCGAACTACCTTTACATATTGTGCACATGCTTCCATTTAACAAAAAATTAGATGAAATGAATGAAAAATTAATAGCCGAGGAAAATCGGCCAAAAAATTAGTTTAAGTCCTTAATTTTCTAATTAAAAAGTTTAGAGGGCAAATCAAAAGTTAGGTGATTGTTTAGGGGGCAAATCAATAGCTTATTCGGTTTAATTAACAACTTTTTCACCACAAGGGTCAAACCATTAAAAGTTATCATGTCACCACATAGACCATTGAAAAAAAAAATTAGCCTTTATTGTTTTTATTTGTTTTTGTATAAAAACACATGTTCATATTACCTTGCCATGAGAGAATTTTCGATGCCAATAGCATTATACAACCTTATTTAGTGAGTAACGTGGTTGAAAAAATAGATTAGTATGAATTTAATTCTAATTAATATTTTCAAAGGGTGGCACTATTCACACACCATTTTTTTATCTTTCACATATCTTCTCAAATTTCGGCCGCTATCAAATGAATTGAAGAAATTTAAATGACAGAAATTAACAAATAACGTGTAGGAGATAAAAATGGATGTGTGAATAGCATTACCCATTTTCAAATGAGGGTCCCTAGCAACAAGGATTTAATGGAATTATGTTTTATTAAGTGATAAATTAATGGTTGTTTCTTGGCAAAGAAGTTGCCTCATCTGACAATACCTTAGGTTTAAGTGATTCGGGTAGTTTCTTGTTAAGTGATATAAAGCTTGGCATCATGCCTTGGAAATTGTCGATGGAACTACTAAGATAACAAAATGTCCACCAAGTGTGACTAGATCTCTTAATTAAAAAACTTGAACAAATATTTGAGCGTTGCACGCACATCAATCTTTTACACTAAAACTCTATGTGGTTAGCGTTTTGGATCCGCCACTGCTTTTGGTGGGAGGCTTCCACTCTTTTGTAAGGTAGCCATAGGCTTCCTCGTCATATGCATCTAAAAAGATCTAAATTTTTTCCTTTTCATGCGTAAATGTTGACATTGAAGTGGGATGGATTGTTATATGAATTAGTATGCCTGTCCTAAATTATGATTTGTTTAAGGCATATTTTGTTTATATGACGCGATTATTGATGATTAAATTATTATTAAGTGTTGATTAACATGTTTATTTATTATTAGTTACACATTGCATGCTTTACAAATGTGGTCTAAAAATATAGTATGATTTTCTCCCCTCCAAATACATTTCCCTTTCCGTCCCCCTCCTATTTAAACATTCACGATTAAGTCACGCTAGCATCTTGTGTTGACTTCTTTATAAAGAGAAAAAGACGAAGAAGAAAGTGAGAGAGAAGGGAAAGGGAGAAAATCCTACTCCCTAACAAATTGACATACCTAGCATTACTTCCTTTTAATAAAAATATTTTTTAAAAATATAGCGAATAATACCAGAAAAAGGTAAAAATGTAATTTTTCGTTAAAAGTAAATAGTACCGAATTTTTTTTATTAAAACTCCATAATAATAAGGGAGCTTTAATGAAAAGCTTCCGGTACTGTTCACTTTAACGAAAAACCACATTTTTACACTAAAAAGTCAATCATGATACTATTCACTTTACCATTTATTTTGTCTTTATCGTTAAAACTCAAAATTTTCAAACTCTTTTCATTAGTTTTTCTTAATAATAATGGAGTTCCGAACCCAATACATGCATCTAAGGTCGGGTTGAAATATTAACCACGTGTCTTCTCACATAAAAATAATAATGATAATGATGATGATAGTAAACACATGTCAAACGAATTTAGAAAAAATCTTGACTAGATACAGTTTATCAAAACGTAACCCCATCCCCAGATTTGGGCGCATTGTTTTTCAAAACGGTAGTCATTTAAAACTGCCCGCTTCACCTATAAATGATTTGAATCGTCTCTTGAGCTAATGAAGAGGATCCTCTTGACCAATCTTTGTGGACCGTTAGATTTTATTCAACGGCTATAAAGCAATCTAGTCGTTAGATTTTTATTCAACGGTTATAAAGCAATCTAGTCGTATGACTTCTTATTCTCATTATGTACTGATTTTCGCTTCTGAAAATGACAGAGATGAACTGTGGAACATCTGAAGACCAAGATGAAAAGGAGGATGTTTGTTTTGTAGAGCTAAACACGTTACAAAACATTGAATCGATAATTTACCAGAAGTAATATTACAACATTCCATCCAGCCAACTTTGCAGGTTACGAGTTGTGTTGATTTAAGAGTTGATAAATACTTTTTGCAGGTTCTTGACCGTGGAGAAAATTGATAAAACCTGTCAGTCTCGGAGCATTTGCTGATGAGCCGTTTCCTGTAAGATTGGCTCTCGCATTGCTCTTTGATCTCAAAAAGGCTGGTAAGCTCAACCAGCCAGTGAGAGTACGTTTGTTGTACAGGACTATCTCAGACTCGACTAGTTGCATGGACTAAACTGAACTGGCTTAGACTAGACTAAACTGGACTAGCTTAGTGAAGCTTTTTGTGCAGTGTCGGACTAAGAAGCAAACTAATTAATAAATTATAATATTATATTATATAATTGACATCTATTATAATATTATATTTATATCTATTAATATTTAATGTATCTATTAATATTGGGGTGTGATATCCACACATCCCTTTTTACTTCTCCCACACCTTAACGGACAGAAATTAATAAGAGTGTGTGAAAAGTAAAAAAGGGTGTGTGGATAGCACACCCCATTAATATTTTATCTATTTATTTTTTAATTTATTTTTTTTCTTTTTGGATTCTCTTCCTTTTTTGGAAACATCCACCATTTTTCCTCGTTTTCTCCGGCACACCATCTCCCTCTCATCTCTCTTTTTTCTTCCTGTTTTCTTCTTCAATGGAGGAAGCTATGCATTTTGCACCTAATTTGGATCAAAGACCAACAAGTCCTTCTTCTTGTTCCTCTACCAGAGATAGCTCTCATTTTCACAAAAATCCCAAATCAAGGTAATAGATTTCTAGGTTTCTGGAGAAGAGCACTGTGGATTTTTGGAGGTCTTTTATTTTTCGCCTACAGATTTCTAGAGAAGTGCACAGCAACCCATGGTAATAGATCTCTAGGTTTATTGCAGATTTTGATATTTTCTATATTTGGGATTTATAAGATTTAATCTTCGAATTGAAATGTTGTGTATGGTGTGGATTAAGCTTATTGGAATCTTAACTGAATGAAATCATCTCTGAAGTAAAGAGGGGGTTGGATTCGCAGGAGGGAATCGGCAGAGCCGTTTCAGATTTAGTGACTGGAGAAGAAGGCGGAAGGCATGATTTGGTAACTGGGTTCGCGGGAAGAAGGAGATCCGGGATGCATGCTTGCATACGACGTGGGCACTAAGGACAGGATTAGCAATCCGCCAGTTTTCGAGGGGACTAGCTAAGAACAGCTAATGAAGCTTTTAGTTGGTGCGAGTCCGACTTAGTGTCATTAAAGGTAGTCTTTGTTTGCGTCAAACACGGGCTAGGACTCCTATCTAAGGCGGTCTAGTCCAGTGAGACTTAGAGAGGCCAAACAAACGCGCCCTGAGTGTCCAATCTCACTCCAAGCCTGTGCCAGCTCTCCATCTCTATGCCATTGCTAGAGGAAAAACATCTTCATGCCTTATGTTAGTTTCGTGTCTCTTAGCCCGTAACCTCCCCTGTAACGGAATATATCCCTCGCCCGTGGCAGAATAGGGCCCACTAGGTAAGTACAAAACCATTAAACATATAATCTAACATGCCCCGATCTTGATGTCCTCGGGACATCGGGATCTGAGCGTGTAGTTGGTTAAGAGAATTCGAGCATGCATCCAAGATTCCGTGTTCAATTTGCATCTCACTAATTTAGATGAATTTAGTATAAATTACAACAACGACAGTCATCACAAAGTCTTATCCCACTAAGTGAGACCAACTGTATGAATCCTAAAATGCCATTGCGATCAATTTTGCACCAAGTCTTCTGTTAACACTATTACACTTTTGTATAAATTATCTTATCATTTGTAATTAAAAAAAAACCTTGTATGATAAAGATATAATCGAGCTTTGGTTTTGATTTTAATCTCTATTGTTTTGATTTTTTTTAGGGAACTTTAACGAAAAGCTCCCGGTACTGTTCACTTTAACGAAAAACCACATTTTTACACTAAAAAGTCAATCCTGGTACTATTCACTTTACCCTTTATTTTGTCCTTATTATTAAAACTCAAAGTTTTCAAGCCATTTTCATTAGTTTTCCTTTTTTTTTAATGGATAATTGTTTTCATGTTATAAAAAAAGGTGAGAGCAAGAAAAGGCAAGAGAAAAATGTTGCAATATTAAACACCCAAATCCAATAGTCTATATGAGCCGAATTTTAATAATGTTATCACTTACATACAAAAGCTAGCAACGACAGTTCGCACTAGTTTACAGTATAGTGATAATTATCTTGGCTTCTAAGTTTCTACTACTGTAAGTGATGGGATTGATACCGCATTATTGTGACAAGACTATTTACATAAATTACACAACTCACTTGTCTCGTAATGTAAGTATCATTGTAGCAAAAAAAAAAAAAAAAAAAAAAAAAAATATATATATATATATATATATATATAAACAACAGATACGAAGCAAAAATGATGAAAAATAAGTTCACTCGAAAAACACAATACGTACACAAATAGACACCAAGAAAACTGCCTGGCAGAAGGCCAAGTAAATCAACTGTAGAAAAAAAAAATGGAATTCATAGGAGACTTGGCATAAAGAACAGGTGTGACGGGTGGTTTTAATCTCTCCGCTGCTCAACAGTATCTGCGTTTGGACTGGAATTACCTGCGTCCCGTTTAGCTATTCCATCACCCCTTCGACTGTTATCATCAACGTCGAGCACATCATCAATCAAGTAGTCCTCCGCTACATTAATATCTTCCACATCATCCTCATCTTCGATGTTGTTTCCATCAGGGATCTTTCTTTTCTTGGGACCATGCTCAAGCCTGTGCGTGTCTAGTTCTTTGTCCATTGTTTCCTGTAAGTTCATCACATCGTTGTTCGCTTTCCTTGGTGTCCTTGCATTTTGCCACCTCTCTAACTCCTTTTCAACATTGGCAATATACTGATCCCCGATCTGCTTCTGATATTCGGTCAGTTCCTCCCTTCGTGCAGCTTTCCATGCTAGAAACTCCTGATACAGTTTTGTACGGGAAGAATCCAACAAATTAGATGTATAAATATGAATGATCCTAACTCATAAACCGGCAAAATAGCTACAGAAATTCCATGGCACTACAAAATTACTCTTCCATCATATTGTGAATACATGATGGCCGACCCTGAAATGTTGTCCGATGATCTGAATAGTTCATTTTTCATATCCACGTTCAAAAAATTTCATACAGAGAATGAGAAAAATCAGAATTCATTGAGTTCCTCGACTGGTTCAAACAGATAAGACCAACACAATTTTTCCATTAAATAATGACACAATTATGATGATAAATCAAATGGCCGATGCTTGCTTAGCACTGATGATTCTAAAATGAAGACGTAATATATAACTGGTCCTGATGTATCGCAAGAGGGCCACCCCTCAAGTGCAAAACTGTAATCTCGTTATCCTTGCTACTGAATTCTTACACTTATATGCGGATATTTAAATTTAGTGCCTAATCAAATTTCTGGTTTACTTAATTAGCAGCTTCACAAAGCTTCATTTTTTGTGAGAAGTTAAGAAAAAAAATGTCTTCGATTGAAACCATAAGCCAGTTTCTCCAAATAATCAGAAAGAACCTGACAGGTCACAAGGAACTCACCTTTTCTTTTTGCTGCTCAGATAGCGCAGCATCCTCTTCTAATGGTTTCTTGGGCAGATAATATATTGGAGGCTCTGTTTTAGTCCTGAAATAGAACAAATTCCCAACCATCAAACATGGGTGAGAAATTAATATAGAAGAAAGCACTAATTAATTCTACCTAAACCCCCACAAAAGTGCAGGAAACATCCAGTCATCAGGTTGCTTCAACACTACTATTCGTGTGACTAGAATCTTATCTTTGTCCCATTAAAATGTGAATATGGACACTTTTTTTGGACCAAAACTAAAAATAACCTGCAAAAGAAAAAACACCAGAGAATCACTTTTTAGAAACTTGAGGGCTCTCAAGTATCGATATCGAAGATGGTAAGCAAAATAATTTGAAATCAGGGATAACACCGTTTTAAGTAAATTGATAGTTAGAAACCTTATACCTTACAAAATTCCCAAGTCTTTTATTATGCTCACTCCACTGAAGAAAAAGAAGTTCCAATTTCTTTTCTTCCGTCTTGGCATTAACACGTGCCCGAAGAGTCTACAAAAAATAAGTGCAGGGATTAGCCAATAAGGAATCACTGTGTTCCTCAAACAAAAGTTATTTCCAGGCTACACTAATAGAGGTCAAAGTATTCTTATCAGGAACTTAACAACGAACCAGATCTCTCCTCCGCTTTTCCGCAATTTGTTCACGCTCTTGTTGCCTAAGTCTTTCACTTTCTTCTCGTGCTCTTTGCTCAGCCTATATATAATACGATAAGTATTAAAAGTTTCATCATTAAACTCAAAATTCTTTATAAATGAAATAAAAGAACAAAAAGTCATGCAAAAAAAAAAAATGCTTGAAATGAGCATTAACGAGCATCAAGGTATGCAAGCACAAATGGACAACATCTATCCTAAACAGCTAAACTCCATACAACCAATAGAAAGTACAAACATTCCTTTAAATTCACCTTTATTTACAACAGATTGAGATAAAAAACGACATACATAAACTTTTTTGTTAAGTTCCAAAGATATCAGAACATCATTGTGCCCAGTACAATTTAATTACAGTTCCAAAACTCCAATAAGGAAAAAAAGAAAATGATCCTTGTGAGATCCAAAGGAACAAGGTAAAAAATGCCTAAGTACCACAATGGTGACCACTGATTTTATTTGTATTCGTTATACGTCATAGAAACAAAGTAGTATTAAGAAAATGTACAAAACAAAAGAAAATATGGTAACTCTACAAGACTACAACCACTCCATGGCCAGAGAGTAAAACAATTTCAGTATTTTGCAATATCAGTTTCATATAGAATTTCCCAAATTTACTAGTACCTTTCATTAACTATATTCATGCAATTTTATCTATTTGGTAACTACCCAAAAATCCAGGAGACAAGAATCATGCTAGATATGGTCTTCATAAATTGATGCTTCAACCGTACGCATTTAAACTTTCATAGAGCACAATATTTTTCAAAACAAGAGCAACCCAGAGCAGATGAACAAAAATGCACGTCTTTAGTTCTTTTTCATATTTCCTGCCTAGCTCCTATTGCCCTATTTAAGTACCTCTCCAGTAGGAGGAAGGCCTTGTGTAAAGGGAGGATAATTAGCTTGTAAGTGTTTAAGTGAATGCCAGGTACTGGTGGATGATTAGATCATCATCCTAAAATTTCCAGCATGCCAACATTCATCTAGAATATTATTTTACATCATGGATATATACTCAATTTGAAGCATATAAAATCATGGTATACACTCAAATAGATTAATTACCATAGAAATCATTCATATACTCACTCTCTGTAAAGAATTTGATCTCCGCATGAATCCCTCTGTCGCTGAAAGTTGCATGTCTTCTTTCCTGAATTTCTGCAACAGTTTGACAACCAGGGAGAATTAATAAGCTTTTTTTTTTTTTTTTGACAAGAAACCATAGAGCTTTTATTAAAACAGCAAAAAGATTTAGAAACAAGTAGATAAGAAGTCCACCATCTGAAAAAAAATCTAGCTAAAACCTCTCAAGTAGGGCTACTTTATCCCTGAACTCATTCGAAACTCATGCCCATAGTTCATCTACTCCCACTCCCTTCTAATCCTAAAAACATTTCTACAATGCTCCAACCAAATGTTCCAAAAAACTGCCCCACAAAGCTTTAGCTTTCATATGGAATTACAATACAGTAATACACACACACACACACACACATATATTTTATATATAATTGTCATTTGAAAACAGGTTACGGGAAAAAAAATTAGTCCATGAAAAATGATAGTTTTACACCTCAAGCAGACCATATGGTGGCTCCCTCTGTTCACTATATGGTGTTTAATTCATATTGTAAGTGTTAAGGAATGTCTAAAATGCAAAATTGATGTCCATTAGTCCATTGGATGCCCATATGGTTATAACATATGCCTAAGAAAATCAAGCTGTGGCTTCCCCTGTAGTACTAATAATATATAGGCAGGTAATGGAAAGTTGGAAACTTAAGGGCCCTTTTGATACCCATTTCATTTCTAGTATTTTGTTTTCACTTTTGTGTTAGTGATAGAGGGAGAATACATGGGGCACACAAAACGAAAACAAAAAATCAAACACTTTTTAAAGATGATTTCACTTTTAAGATTTTGTTTTCATTCATTCATCTTCATTTCTTCCCTACTCTCTCATCACCCTTCGTCATCCCTCCTTTCCCCCATATGCTTTCCTCATATCTCAAGCAAGCCCTAACAAGGCCAACTAGAGACTTCATCTTCAATATTTGGTACATGTAAAGTGTTAAGAAACTTCCCTATGCATATTGTGAAGCCTTATATAACCCTTCAACAACAACAAAAACAAAGCCTTTTCCCACTAAGTGGGGTCGGCTGTATGAATCCTAGAATGTCATTCCGCTCAGTTTTGTGCCATATCTTTCGTTAGATCCAAGTACTCTAAGTCTTCTCTTAGAGTCTCTTCCAAAGTCTTCCTAGGTCTTCCTCTACCCCTTCGACCCTGAACCTCTGTCCCGTAATCGCATCTTATAACCAAAGCGTCAGTAGGCCTTTGTTTCACATGTCCAACCACCGTAACCGATTTCCTTTCATCTTTCCTTCAATTTCGGCTACTCCTACATTACCTCAGATATCCTCATTCATAATCTTATCCTTTCTCGTGTGCCCACACATCCAACGAAGCATTCTAATCTCCGCTACACCCATTTTATGAACGTGTTGATGCTTCACTACCCAACATTTCATGCCATAAAGCATTGCTGGCCTTATTGTCGTCCCATAAAATTTTCCCTTGAGCTTCAATGGCATACGACGTTCACCCAACACGCCGGATGCACTCTTCCACTTCATCCATCCAGCTTGTATTCTATGGGAAGCCTTATATAACCCTTAAGCACTTAAAATAATATTCTCTAGACTATAGAGCCATGGAAAAGTCTACACTCCTAAAAATTTGTTCACAAGTTATGTGTTCCTATATCAGAGTAAGGGTTGAATAAATACTAGCAAGTACTGCTGGTAGTAGCTTAACCTCAAATTGGAAACAAACATAAAAATGGTGGCCACTCAAAATCAAAAGATGAGATTTGGCAAGGTTATCTGTTACTGTAACCTAATTTCAGAAGTGAACAAGTTAAAAAAAAAAAATTCTGCTAATCTTGATGTTTACAAGTATATATATATATATTTTTACAATGATAAAATGGAAGCCATATTATAAGCTCCGCACATCAAGGGTATTTCTAGAAGGTAATCCACTTGCACTTATCTTATTCACATTGGTTGTTGAATCATAGAGCCATTTAGTGGATTGAGAAAAGGACGCATAGCCACGTAGGAAGGGAATCAACTCACAAGAAAGTAAACTCGAGGAGCTCATGTCCAGCTTGGGTAGCTAGCCTATGCATTATTTTGGTATCTATGGGGTACTCCATGTGTGGTTGATTGTAAGGACTTGTTAGTGAAGAAAGCAGAGAAGAGACAGGAAAGTTGGAAAAACGTTCTTACCTACGAGGGGCATCAATTTGACTCAATCAGTATTAGGCATTGTTACAGCCTACTATTTTCACTTTTTGGAATCCCAAGCAAATAGACTGGAGAATATAGTGTGGGATTATTCGTGGGAATGTGAGACGGGATAAAGGAGCATTTGATTAGATGGGGAGTCACTCTTAGGAGCAAGGTAGATTTTGGAAGGGTGGAGCAGTGGATACAGTTAAAAGAAGTGTAAAAATTTTGGTATCCAAGTCTTATAGCTGACAAATCCACGAGGGCAGTTGTACCCTCCAATTCTAACAGTCAGGGGGCAAAATGGGAGATATCCCCACTTACACATCATCACATCCATGGGGAATTGAACATGAGATCTACACTTCTTGAGGTGCTAATATCGACTCATCGTATCACTGGACAAATCACTAACCCTTGGGGTTCCCTTCTATTTGTCATTATGCAATGGGTGCTAGGAATTTTGGAAAGGGGTGGAGTCTCCTCCGCAAATTTCTGTTTCCCCCCATCTTTACTTGAACCATCATATTGACTCCATTTCCAATGTTCTATGGAGTTAGAATGATGATCATCATAGACATGAAAATAACTAAATGAAAATGTTCTGACCATTAATCCATAATAAATATTTGTGTTGAAGTTGTAAGTAAATAAATCAGTTCAACCACTGGTTGCTGATGACAACCAATAAACTAATCTGCACGTACCTCTAGAGTCCCCAAAAGTTGTCCTAGCATTCTTTTGTTCCTATTAACCAAGCTGGGGTCTTGTTCTTTTGGCAATACTCTCGGAACATGATCCGCTGTTGGAATTTCAAAATCCTAACCACAAAACACCAATCACAGTCAATAAAGATTTATGGTTCCAGAGCAACACTCCTCGGAAAGACGAGAAAGACTTAAAGTTACCTTCTTTGCTGCTCCATGATTTCCTTCCCTCCTTGACCAGCCACTTTGTTGGGAATTTGCCAACTTTCTATAACTCGGATCATCCGTAGCTTCTACAGCTGGATCATTCGTCTTCACATCCTTGGCCACTTCTGCAGTTTCACTGATTTCTCCATCCTCCACCTTTTTCCAAAATCAAGAAATACGAATTATGTTAAGAAGACAAAGGAAACAAGGCCATCTTCAATATTACCAAAACGTAAGCCCCCCCTCCTCTCTGCTAATCTAAGGTAAAATTCTATCTATTTCATACAATCATTACTTTCTCTTCCTTTCTAATTTCTAAGACTTCAAACGGAGGGTAAGATTAAGACCCATTAAAATCAGCACAAGTTAATATAAATCACAACAGCAAGTAGACAATATTAAAAAAGAATAGAGTTAGTTTATGCGAAACACAAGGCACTTACCTTGACAACCGCTGACGAAAGCCGGCGTTTTGCAGGACGTTGATCCTCTGCATCAGCTCTATCTGCCTGAAAATTACAATGCCCAATTAGAAATCTAAATTAAAATTGAAATAATGATTGTAAACTTTAAAGTGACCTAATGTTATTAGCAAAAACGCAAAAATACCCAAAATTGCAATTATTTTATTGGAAACAAAAGATGAAACTGAAACAAGCAAGTGCGTAAATTACTGGTAGTGTAAATCCCCGCGGACGAGCACCATTGCCGGCAAAATTGCGAGGACCAGCTGCCACCAAGCCTCCCTTCCGAAGTCCCCTAGGGTCTCGAAGCCGTTCCGTAATCTGAAGATTAAGAAACAAGCACACAGTAATTATATATATATATATATATATATATATATATATATATATATATATATATATATATTAGAGAGAGAGAAGCAGACCTCGCGCTGTTGGCGTTGGAGTTCATCGATCTCCTTACGGAGCTCCTCCTGAGTTTTCTCAACTGTGGAGGTTCCCATGAGTCGAAGAAGAAGAATAAGAATTCACCAAAGCCCCCGACGCGAGTCTTGTTTTGCTTTCCCCAAATCTTTTGTCATTCAACTGAAAACATGTCCTGCACCTACCCGCTATAAATTTGTGCATTAATTACAATTTGCTCACTCTAAATTTTATGTTTGTATTTTTTTTGCCCCTATCTTTTGGTAATTAGTATTGGGCATCTTATTACTTTTCTCGTTTTATTTTTATTTTGGCTTTTTAGCCAAAATGTTCCCTAAGATTTGTATAACACATAACTTTGGTCCTTGAGATTGAAAATCAATAGAAATGATCATTGAGATTGTCCATCATCTATTATTTTGGTCATTCCATTAAAAACTCCATTAAGTGGTCCCGAAGCCCATACTGGAAACTAAGATTTTTTTGCCGAAAGTTTGAGTAATTTTCAAAGCTTCGTAACTTAATCGTTTCACAACCATATTCGACCCATAATATGTCAAAATGAAGATAGGAAAGTGTTGAAAAAGATTATACCTATTTGGAAGCCCAATGGTTGTCGTAGATGGCTAGAAAATAGCCTGAAAGATGATTGGTCCGGTAGAAAACTCACCGAAAACTGGGTAAACTTTAAACATTCATAACTTCTTCAATACTCAACGAAATCAAGTGATTCAAAAATGAAAATCATACTTCTTGATAAGATGAAGAGAATGGTAGCTTTGTCGACGGCTAACTCGCGTGATTTGGCCAGAAAACAGCTCAAAAGTGGCTATCTTGGTCTCGTAGAGTTAGCCACTTTTGAGCCTTTTTTTGCCAAACCACAGTGAGTTAGTAGTCAAGAAAGGTACTATTCTCTTTGTCTCATTGAGGTCACTCGATTTCGTTGAGTATTGAAGAAGTTATGAACGTTTAAAGTTTACCCAGTTTTCGGCGAGTTTCTTAGTTTTCCTGTGGACCAGTCATCTTTCAGGCTATTTTCTAGCTATCTTTGATAATCATTGGGCTTCCAAATAGGTATAATCTTGTTCTACACTTTCCTATCTTCATTTTGATATATTATGGGTCGAATTTGGTTAAAAACAATTGAGTTACGAAGCTTTGAAATTGTCCAAACTTTCGACAAAAAATTCTAGTTTCTAGTATGAGCTTCGGGACTACTTAACGGAGTTTTTTTAACTGAATGACCAAAATAATGGATGGTGGACAATCTCATGGACCATTTCTATTGATTTTCAATCTCAGGGACCAAAGCTATGTGTTATGCAAATCTTAGGGACCATTTTGACTAAAAAGCTTTTTATTTTTATAATAAGATTCTTTACCAAAATCCAACCAATAAAACTACATCTTGTTTTGGTAAACAATAGAACTACATCTTTAGTGAAAATTGAAAAGATACACTTTTTTGTCCCCTAACCCTAGTCGGGCAGCAGGCAGAATCTTAATGCCTTGGCGCTAGGCGTCTTTTTATTTATTTATTATATTTTAATTAAATTCATTAATAACTTATAAATAAGTGTTTATTTATACTTAAAGAAATACATAATTATCTTGGGACGATGAAAGTAGAATGAGATATAAATTAGGTAATGCTAAGGAGGCTAAATTTGTAGACAAAATTTTGAAAACTAAATGACTTGAAAGTTGATGATTGGATTACTTAAGCGCTGATAAACTTGATCATTTCTATAGTGACACATCATTTAGTTTACAAATTTAGTCTACAAATTTAGTCTCCCTAGTATTACCCTATAAGTTATAAAGTACTAGAACATATTGAGAACATGGGATCAAGCATAAAATAGTGTTCTTCCAAGTATCTAACAAGTCTCTTGTAATTATTGAAAAAATAAAATACAAAATGGAGTTATCTCTTTATTTCTAAGCGAGAGTTGTGATCTAAGCTATATTTTTAAATAAAATAAATAGAACAAAAAAAATCACAAAACTGCCAAGCTCACATAGATTGTTTAGTCGGGCTGGGTGGCCATCCTTTCTTATTTTCCAAATGCCTATAGATTAATCGGGTTAATGACCAGCCATCTAACGCTTTTTAGAAGACTACTATACAAACCCACAACATAATTTCTTCCAATTATAACAACAAATTGTAAAATTAAAATAAAAGCAAATAAACCATTAGAAAAAAGTTGTATCCAGATAAAGCTTTTGAAAAGTGGGGGTTAGGGTTTAGGAAGATTTGTAATTTCTTCTCTCTGAATTTTCTTTTGGTTTGAATTGAAATGAAATAAAATTTGTTCGAATCAGTTTAACTTTTTGGTCTAGAGAGTGATTACTTAAATATACTTCCTTACATGTTATTCGAGTTTGTTTTCAGTGACTTCTTGACAATTACAAAACTGAAACACCCGATCTAATAACCGACCGACAAGTTACAAGGTTGAGATGTGCTGGCTCATATCAAGTCACCAGTGTAACCTCGTCCAAGGATGACGAGACACCATTAACTCAGAGACGAACGTCGTAGAAAGAAAATAATGATGTAAATAAATTTGAACCAAAAAGCAATGTTTATAATCAACTTTTTACTAATATGTTGTGTTATCTTGTAGATTTCAACAAAGATGCTCTCAATTTTCTGTTTTACAATTTATGTTTGAAAACTCATTGTGGAATGAAGAGCAAAGATTATACATCTTTTTGAGAAGATTTATTTTTCTATATATAAAATAAAAAAATAAAAAAATAAAAGAAAAAAGAAGAAGACTCACAGAGTCATTTCGACCTTCCCTTGACCACCATCGTGTAATTTAAAGAAAGAAATCAAACCCAAAACGTGCCTTCATGCTATAAGATTAATAAGCAAAACTTATGTTTCTATAAGGTGTAATTTACCTTCATGCTATAGTTGTACTTTACTTGTTTACAGCTAGCAATTGTAGTTAAAAATGAAATATACATACATCCATTGTTGTGGAATACTACCTAATATATGTGATTGCTTTTATTTTCTGAGAGATTTTCTAGTAACTTATGTCTAAAAATTGGGAAAATGATTGTTACTTCATGAAGATTTTTGTGCTTGTTTTATGCTAGTAATATGTTTCGAGGTTAAGGAAAGTTGATAAGTTATTTTTAAAATATTTCAAAGCGGAATGTAACGCTTGAGGTGTAAATTCACCTTGTGTTCAGAGAAGTAATTTCTCTACATATGAGAAAAGACTTGTGTTTTTCTTATTAATAGAAGAATCGAAGTAAGATATCTACTTAAACAACTACTGAATGACTCAGTAGTTTGGGATGAATTTTAAGTCTATATCCCACACGGCACGTCTTGAGTTCGTTCTTGACTTTGATGAATTACACGACGATAGCTAAGAAGATGCTAAAATGCCTCTATCAGTCTTTCCCGCACCCAAAAAACAGACGGTCGTGACGTCCACTTGGAAGTAATGCTAAATCAGAACACGATTTGTGACTGTATGCTAAATGATTCTTTGTTAATAGAGGTTTAGTTGGTGGCTTCGTCATGTCAGTCATGTCAATCTATCATTTTAGATACTGAAAAAACTTATATAGACCTTTTAGCCTTCTCTACCCACCATCGTACGGTTCATCAGCACCAAAAATCGAACTCAAGAAATACTATGTAAAATAAGGACCTGAAATTCGTTACTAACCGCTAAATGACCACATAGTGGTTCACACAAATGATTCATCATTTGGGGCTTCTATATTCTGGTACATAAAGGTATATATTTTAGGGGTGTGATATCCACACACCCCTTTTTACTTCTCTCACACCCTTTTGGATTTCGGCCGTCGGTTCAGATGAATTGAAGAAGATCTAATGGATAGAAAGTAATAGAGGTGTGTGAGAAGTAAAAAAAGGTGTGTGGATAGCACACCCCTATATTTTATTTACAAAATATCGCCTTAGTGATAGTACTTGAGAGGAGAAAATCATAGCGGCAACTTGCTAAACCATAGCTAACACTTCGAACTTTGATACAAAGAAAAACACTGAGGCTTGTAACAAGTGTTTGATCATTGTTAAAGTACATGGTGTACTAGCCCGAGTACGCGATCACTCCTCATGAGCAGTGGTGAAGCCAGGAATTAACTGGGGGAGGGGTGAAGTTAAAATATTGCAAGGTTCAAAAAAATAGTAACAACCAAATCCTTTTATATAGTAATGTCTTCCATAATTTATCAATACAAACAAATTACAATTGTTGCCGGCGAGATTTCATATCATGAAAATGTCTTATAATAGGCTAATTATTAATAAAAACAAATACATCTCTCTCAATGTAATCAAGCATTCGACGTCTATGTCTAGGGTCTGCAAGAAGATTAGCTAATATTTCATCTAACTCAGTGGCCTCACTTTGTTGTGAACTACTCGGAATACTTGAAGGAGGATTTCTCGGAATATTTGAAGGATGAGGAGGACCACTTGGAATATTTGAAGGAGAAGAACTACCCGAAATGTTTGAAGGAGGATTTAAGCCTTGCTTTTTATAGTATCATTCCATTACGTAA
Organism: Crataegus laevigata; assembly: GCA_963580275.1. NCBI lineage: Eukaryota > Viridiplantae > Streptophyta > Magnoliopsida > Rosales > Rosaceae > Crataegus > Crataegus laevigata. The sequence continues at coordinate 3,151,605 of OY756938.1, forward strand.
CTGTAAAATGGAGAGGAAAAAAAAATTCTTACACTCTTAATCCTAAAGTAGACTATATTAATATGCATAATAATTAATCCAACCAACAATTCAATTAAGTAATACCATACCAATAAGCATATAAATTATTCAATTCAACTAATCATATGAAATAATCAAGAATTCAAATTTTAATTTTCACAAAAAAAAATTTAACTTCACATAAAAAATTGTAGAATCAGATTAATAATTAACAACCATATTAGTGTATTACCATAAAATTCTATACCAATCAAACAAAATTTGTATTAAAAAATTAATTAAGGTTAGGGATTGTAAATTTAAGAATTAAATAAAATTACCTTTGATGTTGATGGGACTTTCTTGATAGAAGAAGTTTGACAATTACCTTTGACAGAAGAAGGTTGACAATTCAATTTGAGTTAAAAAATATTTCTTTCTATTGCTGATGGGACTTTGCTGTGAAGGGAGCGTGCCCACTGTCCTACACTGAGAGGGATTGAGGTGTCCCCCCAATATATATATATATATATATATATATATATATATATATATATTTTTTTTTTTTGAAACGTTAGAAATGGTGCCATTTCAATTATTTTTTATACAGTTTGCTGGGCGCACCAGACATCACCGAAGCAGAGCATTGAACCATTGAACAAGTGGGTTTTACGGCGAGGAGGGGAGGGGTTGACCCAGATATCCAGTCCAGTTTTCCGGCGAGGGGAGTGGCGACCGCCACTCCTCGCCCTCACGTGGCTTCGCCACTGCTCATGAGTATGCCTCTTAATTTTATGGGGATTTTATATATTAAGTTATTAACTTGATAATTAAGTTCTAGCATGCTATATTTGTACAAAACTTCGACTAGGCGCTAGGTGGCTGATCACTGTATCGATTAATCTTTATGGATTTGAAAATTAAGAAACGGAGCCTAGACCCCTCTATAGCACTCGTGTAGGTCGCAACTTTCATGTAGACAGAAAATAGAGAATGTTCATTTGACATTTGATTTTTTTCAATAAATTGTAAAAGACTTGTTGATTATTTGAACGAATACTCATTATATACTTGTTTCTCATGTTTTCGATATCTTATAATACTTAGATATATTATTAAATAGTAAATTTAAATAAGAATTTATGTTATTAATGCTAAAAAATGTTGCACATCATACTGTCGCTATTATTAAGGTTGTAATAACATTCTCAATATGATTTTTGTCTGTGTGTGCAGGGAGTATCTAATAGTAGGACGATGGAAAAACCATCTTCCTAATGGAGTATGATTTTTTCCCCTCTAAATCTCTTTCCCTCCACTCCCTTTCTCTGTCACTTTTCTCTTTTTCTTTCTCTTTCGGCAAAGAAGTCAACACTAGATGTTTACATGACTTAATCATAACTGTTCTAATAAGTGGAGATTGAAGGGAAAGAGAATTTGGAGAGAAAGAAATCCTACCCGCTCCCTTCATAACATGTCAAGACGCTGGCACATATCCAAGAAGGTTCCTTCATCCCTTGCTTTTAGTCTTGTGCTTGCTTCATAGATTATTGACATGTTAATTATACCAGAACATGTAGTGTAAGTTTTCCCCTTTAACAAAATTGACATACGTACATAGAGAAATTCACTATATGGTTGGTAGTGTCCCCTTCCAAAAAAAAGTTCATTTTAAGAAGATAAATGGACAATAATACGAATGACAACAATTTGGATCAAGGACGGATGTGCATTTTTATTCCCATAACTACAAAAACAGTCCATATGCTCGTAACCACTAATTAACCATCAAACATTCCCCATAGCAAACCATACGACAATGAGTCTGTTGTCTCTTAATGGTGTCTCCTCCTTCATTTTTTTGACACATGTCATACCACTTAACTCTAACTTAAGTTGAGATTAAGTGGTATGGCACATGTCAAAAAATGAAAAAAGAGACATAGAGAAGACCATTTTAGGGGACAACAGACCCTGAGCCTAACCATACTAGCCATGTAAAGAGTTCTCAAATGTTTAACAGTTTTATCTATTTTCATAAATACAAAATTATGTTTTAATCATTAGTGAAAAAAATAATAATAACTTTTGATCAGCTGAAGTCAAGCAACGTAACTAATTTAAAACTACAATTAGAATAATAATATGATGAGAATATAATTGCACTTACAAAAAATATAGTATTACCAAGTGAATGGAACCAAATGTAGAAAGATAATGGTACATATATAGTTTATGTGATACTGTATCCGTAAATTTCTTTTTGCACAAATGGATTATTAATTACGAATATTACATACACTATTTAAAAGAAGAAAAAAAAGGAGAAAACATTAAGAAGATAATTATTCTAAGGTGTTTTTGCGAATGAGCTTACCATTGGATGAGAGAGATTGTTGATCAAGGGCCCAATTGTTGCTAGTAGATGCGCTACCATTGTTGTCTTCATGATCTGTTGGGGCAAAAGCAGTCGGCGCGGGATGACTAGTTGTTGCATGGTTGTCTTTATTAATGAGGGATGTGATAGCAGCTGCAACAGCAACCCTAAATTTGGGATCTGAAGCAATGGAACTTACATTTTCAGCCAACAACGACATATTTTCTTCCCCTGATCTCCAGTTACCATTCGGATCGTCCGCTAGTGCCATGCCGGATGATATACTGCTGTTAACCAAAAGACGGTTGGTGAGACTATTACTGGTATGATAGTTTGCGGGTCTGCTGCTAGTATTGCTCATCATCCAATTACTACCAAAACCTGATGGTGCAGATGATGAGGAGCTACCCATGGCCATGGGAATATTTTGGGGTTGGGATGTAGTGGTGTCGTAAAAGTTGTTTGTGAGGTCAAGAACAAGTCCTTTGGAAGGGTCGTGAGGATTGATGATTCGATAGCTTGACGAGGAACGAGATGAAGGGTTCAGGTTCATCATATTATGAGGGGTATTACTATTGTAGTAAGGGAGGGATGCTTGGGTGTAGTTAGAGGGTGTGCCATCTGCTAAATAATGGTTACTTGAATCTAGTAACATGCAGGAAGCTGCTGCAGAAGCTGTTGAAGCCATGGCTGTTGCACCCACTGGAAGAGGATGGTTGTGTGTTCCTTCATAAGTTGTTATAAGTATGGACATGTCCTCTTGGCATCTTTGAACCTACAATTATACCATCCAAAACATTTATAAAATTAAAAATTATAAAAAATGTACAAACTGAAAAACTTGATGTTTAAATAACATTTTCCAAAGAAAATTTAACAAAAGAAATTGAACTTTAATCGAACGATGTTTTGTAATGTAATTACGTCGACGCATTAAAAAAGAGTTACATATTTTATTAATGTAATATAATTACGTCGACACATTAAAAAAGTACAAACTGAAAAACATGAAATTAAATAGCATTTTCCACAGAAAATTTAACAAATTATAGAAAGTAGTTATCAGTATTCTTACTAATATATATATGGGTGTGTTATCCACACACCTCATTTTATTTCTTACACTCTTTGATAATTTATGTTCGTTAATTTTCTTCAATTTATTTGATATGACGGCCGAAAATTAAAAATGGGTGTGAGAAGTAAAATGGGGTGCGTAGATATCACACCTCTATAAATATACACACACATATATATGGGTTAGTTTCACTGCCCTTTAAAAAAAACAAATGGTATACTTTTTATTCGAACGGTGTTTTTGTAATGTAATTAACACATTAAAAAAGTGTACCTGTTTTCTGACTGGGCATCCCGCAGCTACTGTGCAACGATAATAGGCTCGTGGGCAAGGGTTTCCTTTCGCGATTTTCTGCCCATATTTCCTCCATTGGCACCCATCCTTCATCTGAAATATATAGCTTATTAAACGATATATGTGGTTAATATTTACTCTTACTTGCTTGCTATACTGTATGCATGAAGCTAAATCCTACGTACATATGTATATATATATATGTATATGTGTATGTATATATATGTATATGTGAGTTGTTAAAAAATTAACTAGTGCTTAATTAGTACTTGCAAATGGAACGAATTACTCACCGTGGCAGATTCACATCTTGCCCTAACCGAAACCCTAGCTTTCCGAATGGGATGGGAGGCACCGTGGCTCATAATTCCGGCCAATTCGGTCCGCTGTAACTTGTTTTGCAGTTGCACTGATGATGATACAAGACTAGTTGTCCTCGTCAATCCTTCCTTGTTATTGATCTCTTCTTTATCATCATCATCATCTTCTTCTCCTCCCCTTAATTGATAGGCAGTAGTAGCAGAGCTGGTTTGTAGCCTCAGTGACAACCCTAGTTGACTCTTTTCTGTAACATCATCACGTTTTGGTGCAAGTACTGGAGATCTATTGCTGATATCTAACATCTTGGAACTCATCTTGGGTCCTTGAGTTGCATTGGGATCGTTACCATCAAGTGAGAGAAAGGTTTGAGGATCCTAAATTAATCAATGAAATACATGAAAATTAACAATATTATTACTTGTGGAAATACAAGACACACAACTCGAGCAATTGAAAAAAAAATACTTGTAATTATGATCTAATTAATAACAAAATTAAAATGGATTAAACTACCTTGTTTTGGTTACTTTGGTGGATAACCGTAAATTTCATTTGAAGATCGTAATAATCTTTCATCGTTTGCTCTACGACCTTCCTCAAAACCTTGTTTTCTTCCTTCATCCGGCTCATCTCCATTTGTAAAACGCTTAACTAGTAAAACGTTACATGCAATTAAGATAGTAATTTGGTTAGTTAATTAATTGGATGATAAATTATCACAAACACCTATATATAATCAAACTACAAAACATCTAAATATTTACCAAAAAAATATCTAAAAACTTCTCTACCGGTACCTCCTGATCCGTCTTCATATTATTCTCCTGCAACGATGTTTCGACTACTGAGGCATCATCGTCTTCCTCTTCACAGGCACCAGCTTCCGCTGTTTTTAGCTTGTTATTCTGCACTCTTGGTTCTAGCTCATCCTCTTTTTCTTCTGCCCCTGCTTCTTCAACACCATCGTTGACGCGATGATCATCTTCTTCTTCCTCGTCGTCTGCGCCTTCTTCTCGTTTTTCTTCTTTAGCATCAATTTGGAGTGAGAGATCAATATCCAAGTCTTTCTCCTGCTCTCTCGTCCCCATTGAAGTAAGACAAAGTTGCAGAATCTCTTCCCCTCTCTCTATCTCGATCTTTCTATATATTTCTCTCTCTATTTTAATGCTGCTTTTTAGGCACCGAAGTCAATTATCCCATCTCAATGACGTATGATTAGACAAACAAGGACGCATCTAAGCTTTGACTTTAATTAGGCCCTTACTTAACTTGCATTAATCAAAGACTAGAAGAATTACATTTACATTTTAATACGGATGTAAAAATGGATAGGCGCATATGAAAATGGATAGGCGCCCATCAAGGCGCGATGCCGATCCAAACCTTCCCCATGCAAGTCTCAACTATACTCTTTCTTTAGGGTCCGGCTTCATTGCTACGTTGTGCTACGCGTGTTTTATCCATTAAATTTAATTTTCACAATTGTTAAGTCTTCTATTTTTAATCTCATCTATCCATTTTCTATATCACTCGGTGCTTCATATCACTAAAAAAAAAAGCTTTCTGTTTATGAATATCTAGTAGTGATTTTTTCCCTTAAAACCAAAACTAAAACAAAAATATTAGGTTAACTGGCCTTCTCAATGGCCTGTTATATTAATATTAGTCTTCATGCACGCACTCACGCGCGTCCAAAAGGTATTTTTTGAATCACGACGTGCTATACCCGATTTACACGTTTTAAATGTATTTATATGCGTAAATTGACAAAAGAACAGTCAAATATTTAAAGTAAAAGAATAATTTTAGATTATGCTAGAAGAAATCTCTCATAAACCAATTAAAGCAGCTGAATTCACATAATAAAATCGGTCTCTATAGAATTTACATTACGAATAGAGAAAATAATATTTAATAAACAATTGATTGAATCATATTATTGCTAGCTCATTGTGAGGCTAAGCCCACCCCCTCCCTCTTAGTGTAGATAATATCCTTTGTTAAAAAAATAATCATTTGATAACTAATTTAATCACATTATTATCTGCGTGTGAAAAACCTTTTTTTATAACTGGCATTACACGCCTCTTAAAATGTTTTGAACGTGTTTAAAAATAGAGAAAATAATATTTAATAAACAACTGATTGAATCACATTACTACTAGCCCATTGTGAGGCTAAGCCTACCCTCTCCTCCGTCCCCTTAGTGTAGATAATATCGTTTGCTAAAAAAAATCATTTGATAACTAATTTAATTACATTATTATTCACATGCGAATGAATTTTTTTATAACTGGCATTACACGCCTCTTAAAATGTTTTGAATGTGTTTAAAAATAGAGAAATTGAATCATATTATTGATAGCCTATTGTGAGGTACTAATTAAAAAAAATAAAAAATAATAAACAAACCATAAAAAAATTAATTATTAAAAAATACTATTAAATGACAAAAATGCCCTTACCATATTTGATGCATTATTTTGAAATGCCTTTGAAGTTTTTTGTTTTGGAGGTATATTTGTCCAAATATTTTTATTAATACTTGGTTGACAACTTGACACCAAGATACTATTCACCTTTTCCATTCTGTTTATACATAGATTCGAGGGCAAAGCCATCTCCTAGCTAGAAGATGAGTTTAGTTTGGTTAGCTCGCCCTACGCAATTGTTCTATATTTTATTTTCATAATCCGCCTGCACAAAATTTAAATGAGCTGCAAAAGTAGTGCACTTGCAAAAGTAGTCCCACGTAGGTCATCTTACAAAATAAATAACAATTTATATTACATGGTTCTACTTCTAATTGCGCCAAAGTATTTTCTGATAAAACTCAATACCTAATAATAAATGATTAAGTTGGGACAATATCGGTGATATTGGTATTAGACTATATTGGGCCTATAAAGTTTATCATGATATCAGAGCAAGTTTTCAGATCTAGAACCAACACCTAATAATAGGTGATTAAGTTAAGACACTTATAAATATGACCGATGTAGCTCCACATCTAGCTTATAAAGTTTATCATATATATATATATATATATATATTTGGAAAGCTTTTTACCCGGAAAAGGATTTGGCACCTTTTCCTAGGGATTCCGTGATCTTACATGTTCATCGTACATCGTGTGGTCAAAATTTTTTTTAAAATTTAAAATTAAATATGAATAATACCTAACAAAAACTAATCGTACTATATACGATGAATGAGCGAGATCACGGAATCCCTAGAAAAAGGCGAGAATCCTTTCACCTTTTACCCTGAACTTAGGTAGCCGCCTAATTTCTAGTTTGATATATAATAACGCCGGCCATGCACGCGTCTACATAATACAACTTTTACAAAACCTCAATTATTATGCATTCATGCATGCAAGCTTTTTCTCTCATTTTCCAAAAATACCTAAAAATCAGTATATTTGTATAAATACATGTATACATACATACATGTATTTGACACAGACATCTCTTGAAGTTGGAGGGTATATAGATGCAAACTATGCTGATTTTATGTAGGTGTTCTACCTCGTATGACTTCACGTTTGTTAATGGGAACCTTGTTACTTGGTCGATTAACAAACATAATGTTGTTTTCAGATCGAGTGCTCACATAGTTTAGAGCTGAGCCTCTGAGTTTTTTTTTTTTTTTTCATGATTATAAAGTTATCATTGAGATTGAACACAATTTGGTTCAACATGATCGAACTACGCATGTTGAAGTGGGTCGTTATTATCAAGGAGAAAGATACATCATTTCACTACCTTTCATTAAAAAAGAGGTTTAATTAGCTAGCATATGTATTGACTAAGGTTATCTTAATTCGAGTGTTTGATAGCATTGTCAATGCACCAACTTAAAAGAAAAGTGTTGGTGTGTAGGCCTAGGTATGCGGCTGAATTAAACGTTTATTTTCCTTAAGGTAAAAATAGCCGTTTTTTAATTAAGTTTCTTGTTGCGCACAAGCCCTAATGTATTTATTATAAGTATCTTTTTATGAAGAACACAATATATAGTGAATTATTTTATAACTATTGGAATTTAGCTATGCAAATTAGCAAGAGACTTTTTCAACATATTAAAACGCTCGTTAGCCATCACTTAGTACCACATTTAATTAGAATGAGATGTCATAACGAGTTTGATACTAAATTATCGTGACTAATCATTGTATAGCTTAAACTAAATCTCTCGTGAAAAAAAAAAAAAAATTCTTGCTGGCCGGATTATCGAAATTCACGATCAAGAACTCGCGATTGATCCGTAAAGGGGCACCACTATTATATAGTTGCAATTAAAGCTAGATCCAAAGTGATACTTTTTAGTTGAAAAATCAATAAAAATACTGACATCATCTTCCCCGGTGGAACACGAACCCCGGACGAAATCCTAAAACAAGAGAAACCTTGGCATCAGATCTTGAATTTGTCAACTGGAAGACCTCTCCCACTTTTCCCGATAGACTCGTATGTTTATAAACAATTATTTCCTATTTTAATTTTAACATATCCGAACCCACTTCCTCCCACGTTAACTATTGAGACTTAAATATATGTATGTGTATAGAGTATTAGTATATGATCGGAGGAAGAGTGGGTGCATTGGGTGTCATTGACTCCAATAACTTGCTTTTCCACCAACTAAATTCTACTTGACAGTAAAAAATTCGAATGACCTCTGTTTCATTTTATACATTTTTCATAGAATAATGTTACACTTACCACATATGTGTATTATCTATCGAAGAGAGGTAGGGCTCATCACGGTAAGAGTAACGCTTTTTTATCTTCTAGGTAGTTATAAGTCTTCATTAACTATTGAGTAATATTCCACAATTTCCATTCCAAATGTGTATCGCATCTCTAATAGAAGTAGGCCACCAACATATGTGTTGGAAATTTTGAGTTTGAGTTGAAATTTCTTTGCCTCACATTGGCCATTCCCAAAAGATTTCTTCACTTTATAAGGCTTTGTCCCTTATAGAAATTGATTGGAGAATAGGCATTGGAGAAGAAAATTGGGCTCACCCTTGGGGTTGGGATTTGGGGTGTGCTAATTAATTGGTAATTAATATATAATTAATTATCAAAAGATGGGCCTTAGGGCTCGGGCTCTAATAATTAAACAACTTAATTAATTAATTTCAAATTTAATTAATTAAAACATTTTTTGAACAGGCTCATCTTTTCAGATGAAGTCTGCAGTGAATGGAAAAATGCAGAGAGCACAGCACCCCTTCTGAAAAGATGTCTCCCAACAGTCACACCCCATTTTCATACCTATTGCGAACATGCATCTATACATTATATATACATCCATCTGCTTGGCATTTAGAACACAGAAAATCATCAATCCTTCTATATCAAGCATACTGAGAGAACCACAAAGAAATTTGCCAGAAGTCTAGTTTTTCGCAAGGCCGGCCTTGAGTATTTAGGGGCCCTGTGCAAAACTTAGATGGAGGCCTTCATTTCCTTTCTATGTTATATTTCTTTATTATTATTTTTTCATGTATAAAACTAAAATATTACAAGCTACTGTGACAAAAATAAGTTGTTTTGATTGGGCAGGCTTTTTTACTTACCTTCAAAGGTCCTGAGTTCGATGCACGTTGGATGCATTTTTGTTATCTCCTTTTTATGTACAAATTTGCAAAAGCTAAAAAAAATTAGAAAAGCAATATCAAGGGGATTCGAACCCAGCACATGGAGCATAAGGTAGAAGAGCTAAACCGCTAGCACTGGAACCACGATTAAAATTGTCTTTTGCATCTAATCTATTTATATGCATCTATATACATGTAATGAAAATTTGGGGGCCCTTTCGAATCGGGGGCCCTGTGCGGTGGCACCTTTTGCACACCCTCAGGGCCAGCACTGGTTTTCCGGTGCTGGAATTCTAAACTTAGATTGTTGAATCCTAGTGGAACAGACGTCCGTAGAACTACAAGCACATAGTAGGGACGAAATTTCTGTTTCAAGGACATTGCGGTACGCAAGCCTCGATCTTCAAGTTGTCTGTTTTTATATTTTTGTATTCTTGTTCATACTCTGTTAGATTCTCATTTGCATTTATTTATTAGCATATATAAATTATCATTGATTGTTGATATATCTCCAACAATATGTGAGTCTCATCTCTATTAGAAGGCTGATACAAATATGTAATAAGAGTAATATATGTGTTTAATTTGAGTATTTGATATTAATATATATGCAGTGTAAGTATAACATGTGTGAAGTCTCTAGTGTATGTTTATTAAGCACACATAAGACTTATTTAGCACCAATAAAATACACCAACAAAATAAGATAAGCTGAACTTAAATTTAAGCTTGTATGCATGCATGCCTTCAAAACATCATGCGCAAAAACTATAGATCAAAGTCATGTATGTTGTAGTCCTATTTAGAATAGGAATGTGATTATGTAAATCCTAGTAGATTAGGAATGTATCTTATATTCCTATTAGGAGTAGATTACTTATTAAGTATTGTAATCCTTATGGGAAAGGGTTTGCCCTTTCTACTACTATAAATAGAGGCACAATGGGGTGAATAAAACACACCTCACAATTACACATCTCTCTCTTCTCCTCTCTATGTGCCGCACCTCTCTCTATCTATAGGCCTCCATAATTGTCCAGTAAATTATACCTACAACACGTTATCAGCACGCTCTTGACGCTACGCTAACAAGAGAGTTTATTCTTCAATTAGGGGAGTATTACGTTTTAATTATTCTTTTTTAGATTAATTTATTATTATTTTTAATTAATCTACATGATATTGATTCAATTTAATTTTTCTTTGTTGAACGTGATACAATGCATTGGAGACGCGATTTCGGCTTTCTGAGAAGGATCTTCTGCAAATTCAAAGGCTTTTGTAAGTTTTCTGCCAATCAGGTATGCTTAAAATAAAGTAAGATATTTGAAACGACCTTGAAGCATGAAAACATTCCCCATGATGCATGAACCCCTACATTTATATTTACCTTCCGATATATATATTGTATATATTCATATATTTGTCAATATATATATATATTTGTTTCATACATTACGCAATTTTGCTATGTGGAATATGTGAGTCAAAGAATCAAAATAAATTAGAAGCAATTTAGGGTTTTCAACCCTAGAATTTTTTTAAAAGAAAAGGAAAAAAGGGGATTTTTCTGCGGCTGAGCCGCGATTTCAAGCCACTCTGTACCAACGCCAAGCCTGAAGCTTAGGTATGTGACATGGCAACCTTTGCACTTTATGCTGAAATTGGACTAAGCCTGTGCTTGGGTCCCTGGTGCATAGGCTTCAGCCTTTAGTCGGTTCTAGAAGCCAGCAACCCTTGCTGGGCTTCTCACGATCTGGGTCTGCTCCCGCGTCAACTAGAAGCCAGCGCAAGCTGGGCTTTTTTAACGCCTCAACCCAAAGACCAACGAATGCTGGAATTTTGTTCTCCTGCGCAAGTGGCTTGTCTGCAACAGCCTATGCGCTGCTGGGCTCCACCCTCTCATTTGACCCAAATGCTTACCTTGCAGTAGACTGGGCTGCATAGCAGCTGTGCCCCCCCAGCTCAATTGCCTGCATTTTTTTTTTTGCAGGGCCATGTATTGCAGCCAACCAAAGTGTGTTGGGCTGCACCCCTTTTTTCGACCCAATGCTATTTTTTGGCATTTTAAATAATTTTAACCCGCATGTTATAATTATTTTTGCTTCTACAATCGACCCCGAATGGTCCCGATCTATTGAATTAATTAAAAGTGACCTGCAGTCCATTAATCTGATAATGAATCCAAAATTCTTGGCCTGAAGCTCACTTTTGGACATTAACGATTCAATAATTTATTTCTCTTCTTTGAACCGTTGACTCACTTTCGTAGTCCCGAAGCACTCACACTTGAGTTCCCGAAGAACCTCAAAATCCACTACACTTAGTTGTATATTGCATTATGTGTTCTTGTAGGAACCTCTCTTTTATGAACTAAACGTTCATAAACTAAATCGAACCTGTAATTTCGAATTTAGTGCCTTTGAAACCTGAAGTTTTCATAAAACAATACACCCATGAAAACCTGACGTTTTTCATGAAAATCATGTCTGATGCTTATGGATGACTCCTTCCCATAGCACCAATCACAATCTTGTTCCTTCCACTTCAGTGGATTATCCAACCGTCACAAGTTTGATTTTCCTGATTTGGACGTTTCTAATAGAAACCACTTTATGTGGGGTACAAGACGTGAATCTCCACTTGACTATTATAGAAGTTGAGCAATCATTGAAGCCAACAATGGCATGGAAGAGCTGAATCAGCCTCTGCCATGATCTTCATTCGAAGACTTATGCCCGAAGCATTACAACTGGAAATACCTCCGAACGAGGATTCCATGGCTCTTTGGCTCGCTTTTAAGGACTGTTTAATCATGTAAGATATTGCCCGAAGCATACCATGATTACGTCCATGAATGAGTACAATTATGAAGTTTATAAATCCGATTAAATTTTGACTAGAGAATACTTTTCTCGTCCTTCCTTATTTCTAACTTGCTCCTGAAGCAACAAGTGTAGAAAGCGGAAGTTTACCAAATTCTCGGATCTGATTACTACCACAATTATATGATAGAATCAGGGCCTGCCAAGGTGTGGCATCATGCACGAAGCGTGATCCTTGGCACCTAAAACCTAAAACTTCAAGAATAAGGGATAGTATTCCCGAACCTTAACCCTGCAGAATCTACTTTATTCTCGATGGAATAGATCATTGGTTATGCACCTGTTCGTGCCCCTACCAATGTTGTTAAGGAGTATCATTCTCGTAGTCAATATGTAAGATTAATTTTGCTCCACCAAACACCGTTGGAAGAGCATAATTTTGACATGAATGGCCTTATTGGCTGAATCCCGTTAGTAAACCATTTACTTTGTGAACATTTTTCCATGTTCTTGGATTCAAGTTTGGTGTATGTTTTACTTATGGATAATCTTATTGATATTGTCCTCGAATATGAGTTAATTGAATCATGTTTCTTAGTACATGTGACCGATTCAATTTAAACATGTGATTAGGTAGGAATGTGGGGAAGTTAGTTGTCTGAACGAATGCGTACTACGCACACTAACTTTACGCCTAAATCACATCTTTAAACAACGACTTCAGGTCTATCCAACTTGATTAAGAGCATTGGCACGCTCCTCGTTGTATGAATGGTACTGCATCACCATTTAAGGGACCTTAAATTCTCCCTGACGTTGAGTTTTTAAGGATATTCGAGATGACAATGATCATAAATGAAACCACTAAAGAAAATAGAGTGAAATATCTTTGCACCACCTCCAAAAATGAGCCTAAAGCTTTGATTTGGGGCCAATGGGTTGTCTCCCAATTGGGAACATGCCACATGTGGCCGGCCTAGAGTTGGGTGATTGAGCAGTTTCCTTATTTTGGCATGACCTTTTGGGACACTTAGGTCGAACAATGATGCTACGACACATCTCCTTACCCGAAGTAAGGATCTTGTGCCTGCAAGCACACTTTGCCAAGCCTGCTCATTAAGGAAATTGATTTTTTATATCATTCCTCGCAAAGATACGAAATCACCTCCTGTTCACAGTGGATTCAAGGGAATATATGTGGACTAATCCAATCAAAATGCGGACCATATAAAGACTTATGGTTTTGATTGATGAATCGACAAACTGGTCACATGTTTGTCCACACACATTACTGCTAAACCTCTTGGCCGATTATGGGTTCACCACCCTACTTATCCCTTAAGGTCCTGGAGACTGGATAATGCCGAAGAGTTTATATCGACGGTTTTCGATAAAGTATTGCATGTTGTTTTGGGTTTCTAATTGAACACTAAGTTCCCATGTTCACCCCAAATAGCCTCGCCTAGTGATCATAAAGCGCAAATTTAAATGATCGCCCGAATTTTGGTGACCATACCAAGTTTTCGGTTTCTGCCTAGGGCTATGCAATCCTTGTACGTAGTTATGTTGGTCCACCTTGAGGCCCATTGCCACCCAACCTATATGACGTTACAGCTGGTTACTGGGTACGAACCTGACGATTTTCGTATTTACGCATTTGGGTGAGCATTCCATGTGCCCAGTTGCGCCGCCGCAACGTACCACCATGGGTCCTCAAAGAAGGATGTGTATATTTTGTTGATCATGATTCTCCTTCACACTAGCTCTCTTTGAGCCCTTACATGCGATCTCTTTACCGCTCATTTGCGGGTTGTCACTTTAATAAGACACTCTTCCCGCCGTTAGGGGGAGATAAGAACGTCAACGTTCCTGTAGAACGGCGCGAAGTTGCGTGGACATTGCCCACTATGTCTCATCTCGATCCCCATACCGCACAAGTGTGATAAGCAAGTGCAATGAATTCTAGATTTCAGAATGTTGCTCCAGACGCATTCATCTGATCTAGCTAAAGTGACGAGATCATATACCAGCTGCAAATATGCCTGCAAGGATAGACGTACTTAACGGACGTCGAGTCAACATCCTTGGAGGATATGCCGCCCCTATTGAATGGTTTGGACGCCCCTGTTGAACGGTCCGGTACAACGGCAGATAGCCAATCAATCTGTCTTGGCTTGGAGCACAACAGATCATTCGGTTCGTAGAATTCACTTCCCTAGAAGAGGAAGACACGGCACAACTATGAATCTAAACTCGATCGCTGTCTCAAATCATTTCCATCTCATGAGATTAATCCGGATTACTCCCGAGACATGAAGTCCTTGGTCCAGTATACTAGTTTGGATGAGAAAAATAGAATTGAAATGAGATTATCATCGATGATGTTTTCACTTATATGGTAGCTACCGACATAAATGAAAAGCGACGATATTGAACCGTGTTCCGTTGATTAAGTGACAACGTAGAACTGATTGGACAACTGAGATTACAATCTAGGTCAAATTCCTTACCAAAGTGTGTATTGGACCTGTCGTTCCTACACTGCCCAAGGTAACCCTATTGTGTTACAAATGGGAAAGGAAGCGTTATAAGATGAATGAAATAGTGCAACATGATGCACGCCTTACGGCGCAAGGTTTCTCTCAAACGTCCTGTGATTGATAGCAGCATTATGAAATGTGGTTAGTGTTTCTCCATGGGGATATAAATACGGAGATTGACATGTAAGTTCCTGAAGAATTACATAGACTGGTTCAAAAAGTTTCAAAACCACGGAACACCCTCTTAACTTGTTTTGAGGCGTTCACTTAAATCTGACGGATGTGGTATACCCGTTTAAGTGATTGTTTGATCAATCAGGGATATGAATTATGCCCTTGCGTGTTAAACTATGAAGTTTTATTCCAAATTGCTAGAGTTACAGTTTATGTCGTTAACACGAATCTCACTAAGACTCTGGAAGAGCTTGAGAAAACTGCCTCGCACCTAAAGATGGAATTTGAGATGAAGGATCTTGGGAAAACTCGTTTATGTCTTGACCTGAAGTTTAAGCGTTGTTCTGACGGTACCTTGGTCTACCAGTCGAACTACACTTTGAATGTGTTACCTTTGAGTATACCTTTGATCGTCCATACGTTATATGAAAATGAGACCCTTGAAGAGGTTATGGAATCCGAAATTCCATATCTAAGTTCAACTTTGCGCTTCGTTGTACTTAGCTCATTGTATTTAGACAGGACATCTCCTTCGCTTTTGATCTTGGTAAAGATGCAGCACCGCGCCTACACGCAACCACTGAATTGGTATTAAAAGACGTACCTTGAAGGTATTACGAGGGCAAATCCCTAAGGTATCTTAGCGGATCCGACCCCCCTGATCCTCGAAATGATACTTGCCTTGTTGTTATGCTGACGCTGGTTAATTATCAAACCTGCACAAGGCAAAATCCCCAAATGGTTATGTCTTTACCGTTAGGGACATCGCAATATCTTGGAGGTCCATGATATGACCTTAGTTGCGAAATCTTCGAATCGTTCCAAGACTCACCTCACTTCACTACGCCACAAGTGAGACATGGTTAGGAGTTCTTGTTGAGCATATTCAAAGTATTTGATCTATTTTCATTCATCGTTGAGTCCCGACAACGATTCATGAAGACTATGCCGCATGTATCAACCCTACCAAGCCATGATACATCAACAAAGTCAACGCCAAGACCTATTGCGACTACATCTACATCAGCAAAGCATCAGGAGATTGAAGTCATGCAAGCCGATCCTAGACAACTTTGCCGACCTCTACACGACGTCACTGCCAAAGTCAACCTTCCAGAAGCTTGTCCGAGGAATTGGTATGCCTAACTATTATATGCAATGCTTGTAGTTCTCATTTGGAAGTTATGTCAAACTCAGGGGAAGTATCTAGAAGTATACTCACTTGATCTTAATGTACTCTTTTTCCCTACGATTAGGAGCATTTTTCCCACTGGGTTTTTGCTACCTAACTAGGTTTTAACGAGGCACCCATCCTGGGCTGATCATACCCTTGTGAGCTCTTCTACTTGCGTCCAAAAGACGTATAGTTTTGACTTAATGCAACTTCTCACTTTTCTCCTTAGACTATGGGTTTTCCCCACCTTGGGTTTTACCATAGCGAGGTTTTGTGAGTTTTGCTTTTTATGCATTCTTCCGTTGATTTGAGACTCGCATTCGCTCATTGTGCCGACTACTTCATCAACTGTACCTGCTTCATCATTGAAGACCTGATGCGCCATTTACTTGAGTATTTACACACTCAAGGGGGGGTGTTGCAGTCCTATTTAGAATAGGAATGTGATTGTGTAAATCCTAGTAGATTAGGAATGTATCTTATATTCCTATTAGGAGTAGATTACTTATTAAGTATTGTAATCCTTATGGGAAAGGGTTTGCCCTTTCTACTACTATAAATAGAGGCACAATGGGGTGAATAAAACACACCTCACAATTACACATCTCTCTCTTCTCCTCTCTATGTGCCGCACCTCTCTCTCTATAGGCCTCCATAATTGTCCAGTAAATTATACCTACAACAATGTAATCATTTTTTAAGAAATTTTCCCCGTCCTTATTGCAATCAAATTCTGACTCCATCGATGTGTAAACGGTGTTGCCATCTTAATTATTTCCTTCTTCAGATGCATGTAGGCATATTTTATACAGTATGCTTCCTCTATATTAAGGGAAAGTTAAAAACTTTTTAGACTCGGAAAAATTCAGTGCAAAAGATGTAAAACCTTTAGAATTAATGCATTGTAGAGACAGTCCAATAGCGGAGCTAGGAATTTTTTTACTGGGTGAGCTAACTTATTTTAAATCTTTATAAATAAAGAAACTTGATATCGTATTTTTTATGGTGTTAGCTAGCTTCAAAAAATTCACAAGGTGAGCCAAAAATTTTTGTAATTAAACAAATACGTGTTAAAATTAAACAAATCCAAACTTGTACACATGTACAAGAAGCGATGAGAAACATAATGTAAGAAAAATAGATGGTTTGCAAACTATATTATATAATTATATATAGTTAAACCTAGAGAATTCGAATTAGTGACTAAATATTTGGTGGGCTACATTCGAAAATCAATTAAAATTACATGTAAAATTTATTTTTCACCGCAAGTTACTTGGGCTATAGCCCATGGCAGCCCTTAACTTGGCTTCGCCAGTGAGACGGTAGATAAAATCTAGCCTTTTGGTGGTAGTAGTCTCTGTCTTGGTTGCAATTCGATTATAATGAGTATGCTACTTAGTTACGGATATCATATTTTGTGGTGGCATGACTTTGATGTAATTTGTAAAAGTATTTTCATTGAAAAATATCATATAACGTGAAAGTTTGCATTGTTTGATCGAAATGAAGCTTGATGTTTGCTAAGTAGACTAATGGCTCGTTTGGAAGTGCTTTCTGAAAGAAGCACAATTATGTGTATCTTTTATGAAGCACTAAAAGTATTTTTTCATGATCTACTAGTGTTTTTACTAAGGATAAGTTAGAAAATATTTTCATCAAAAGCACTTTCAGTCATTTGGCACAAGTGCATGTTGTTTTATTGGCACAAAACGGAACATAGAGTTGAAAGGGTTTCTTACTACTCGTCGCTAGAAGCTGTGTTGATTCAGTCACTTATTATCTCTGAATGGCCAATTAGTTTCCTTTGTATTTCTTGTGACCTGTGTGGAGCCAAAAATAATCAAGAGGCGACACGTGAATTTTTGGGTGAGGATGACAAATTTACCCTCGAGGCACATCCGATTTCTTACGCGCGAGCAGTGGATAATCATTCTTTAATCAAGCTAAGAGTGCCCAAGAAAGGTAACCAATTCCAAATTATCTCATCCAACCTCATTTTAGGTAATTACTTCATAACCTATAAATTATTCCATATAAATGGAGATTAATTGGCTAATTAATGAATTAATACCTAATTAATTCATTAGTCAACTAATTAAATCACCAAAAAATGCCCTAAAGGCCGGTTACCCACTCTCCTAAGGGAACCGACCATTCCCTTTTATCTTCTACCAAATCCTCCTTTTTTTTAACCTATATCATTCCATAACTTACAAAACGTTCCTTTTATTAGCCAATTAATATATTTATTCCTAATCAATATATTAATTGCTAATAAAAATCATCAAATAATACCCAAAAAAGACATAAAGGGCCGGCCACTCCAAGGAGGACCGACCATGCCTATATATAGTGGCTCTTATTCTCACCAAAAAGGAGGTCCATACTCTTGCAAAACTCTCAAAAAATCTCTAAACACTTTTTCTCTCTAAATTCTAACATTGACATCGGAGGATCTTCGGCCAAAGCCTCCTCCAATTCATCGTGGGCGCATGAGGCTTTTGGTCTTGACCAAATGTGTTAATTGTTTTGTAAGTGCAATTTTGTCCAAGAAGAAAGCGACGAAAATTTGCATCCACAACCTGCTCTATCAACAAGAATGGCGTGCCTTTGGTATTAAAGTTTACCTAGTGAAGGTAATGGTTGATTCATAATAATTTAGCATTGAATTCTTCAGTTTATGAAAGTTAAAAAATGGGACGTCCATAATATTGGCCTCAAAATTCTATCTACGGGAGTTAAATCTAAAACATCCACAAAAAAAGTGGAGAAGAATCTAAATCGGTTCTACTAAGTAGTCATGCGCTTAAGGCTCCGTTTGGTAGGCTGAAAGAGATAGGTTGTGATCAATTAAAATAGACTTGAGTCAAATCTGTTATTTGTTGTGTAAAAAATGTGAGATGAACCGGACGTGATAAGTTATAAATCCACATTAGAGTGAGCTATCTAACCTATCCTTATACATGAGTTACAAGTCTTTGTCAATCTAATCCTATAATCGCATAAACAATCCTTAAATAAATAAATAATTGGATTTCGTGAGGTTAAATAAATAAATAAAAGTTAAGAAAATATTTCAGGATAGTTTCATGCATAAATATCCGCTTCGTACGCAGGTCGACTTGAAGGTTTCCCAGAACTGCACTAACAAGTATTTCAAGAAATGAAGGCACAAGCTGGAAAGTTCCTCCAAACTTGTTTCTTAAGCACCTTGCATGTACATTTTAATTATCACAAATAAGATTTAAAATTGTCAAATAAGTTTTTGTAAGGCCCCGCAGCTGTCTAAACGAGGAGATGATCAATGAGACCACTGTCAAGTGGAGACTGAGACTCGTGCAATGCCAACTAGTTTTTTTTTTTTTTTTTTAATTATGGTGCTCCGAAATATATGTAGTACTGTATTTCGATTTTTTAATCGATAGATAGCCGGCCCTTATGACATATTTTATTAATTGTTTTAGTTTCGGTAAACTCTTAAATTTTTATTTTATTTGTATGGAATTTATGAATTGCTACGTTTCCAAGTGCACCTGTCATAACATGAGTTAGAGAGTTTAGTATAAAAGAAGAAATTCTGGGTTTCTAAGAAAGAATATGGCTGAATTCCCTTTTAATTATATATAGATATAGTACCCCTTCATAGATTCAATAGCTTTGTTTGGACATGGGATCACTATTCTACTAAAAAAAAATGTAGGAATTAACTTGGCTCCTTAAGATGATTTTTTTGAATCTTGGTCTTGGACTCTTGCCGTCTTGAGATAGGGAAGTGGAATATATCCGATGACAGCCAGTCATAAAATGAATCTTGTAGCTAGCTAGTTTTCTTGTTTCATTTTTTTTTTAAATTCTAGTATTAAGGATAAAAAAAATTCATGTCCTTATGGCGCTTTTTTATTAGTTGTTGCAACTAATAGAACTTAAAATGACTGTAAACACGAAAATTTCCTAAAAAACACAAGAACACGTGTACAAAATATATTTGTATTAATGAATTTGGGTTACAATCTCTATCTGTTCCTCTGATTCGATCTTCGTAAGACTTTGATTTGTGGGCTTGATCCAAGGGCCATCGAGGCTTGATCTTGGATGAACAGGGGAAAGTTTCTTCAAGGGTCGTTGGGCTTGATCTTGAAGTTGGATGAACGTTGAATGACGAATGGATCTTCAAGGGCTTTTGGGCTTGTTCTTGAAGATGGATGAACGACGAACGAAGAACAATGAACGATGAACGATGGATGAACTTCAAGGGGCTTTTGGGCTTAATTCTTGAAGATGAATATGTGGATCCAAGGGCCGTCGGGGCTTGATCTTGGAAGGTGGATGAACATTGCTTCAAGGGCCGTCGGGGCTTGATCTTGAAGAACGGATGAATGGATCTTCAAGGGGCTTTGGGGCTTGATCTTGAAAGTGGATGAACGGATGAACGATGAATGGATCTTCAAGGGCTTTTGGGCTTGATCTTGAAGAACAGTTGTGTTGATCCAAGGGTCGTCGGGGCTTGATCTTGGATGAAGAATCGGCACGTGAACAAAATGCTTGTTGATTCTTCAAAGGTTTTGGCGAAGTTTCTTCAAGGGCCGTTGGGCTTGATCTCGAAGGTGGATGAGCGTTTCTTCAAGGGGCGTTGGGGCTTGATCTCGAAGAACAATGAACAAAGAACGAAGAACGAAGAACGAACTTCAAGAGAATTCTCTTCCAATTTGGGAGTAGAGAAATGTATTTGTGAATTGGTGAATGAAAATGAATGAAATGACTTCCTATTTATAGAATTTTCCAAGGCCTAATTTTGAATATAATATCCCAGATGAAATAAGTCGTCTTTGCCAGGTGTTAACACGTGTCCTATTTGACGGCTTTTCTGACTCATTACAATTTCCGTCGAATCACACGCTACGTAAAAAATTTATGTAATACATGAGCGTTGAAACTTTGACCATCGGTCAACATTTTATTTATCGAAATTTCAATGTCTACAATGACACTTTTGTCCCTACATATAGCAAAAAAATGAGGGAAATCCAATTTGGACTATGATTTGTTATGAACTTCACAACAAAATTATGATTGATAGCTTTTTCATCACATGATGAATTTAAAAATAGGGTATTACCACATGGATCACGAAAAAAAAATTGGCCTTAGAAAATTGGTAACAGAATCTATAAAAATTGCTTTATGTTGTAAACAAATCCTAGTTTAAGTGTGATTGTATAAATCCTAGATTTGATTTGATTAGGGTTGTAATTCTTATCCTATTGTATCTCTTATTCCTTGGAGAGCAAGGAATACCTTTACCCTAATACTATAAATAAAGGTGCAAAGTAGGAGGGATATACAACACAATTCCCCTACAATCCTCTCTTTCTCTCTTCCTTGTGCCGCCGGCCTCTCTCTCCCTCTCTCTCTTTGTCAGATAAAATAGTCCACAACACGTTATCAGCACGCTCCTACCGATGCGCTTAGGAATCTGACGTTGGAGAAATTTTCTGCATCAAACCAGTTCATCCATATCATCACGCAATCAGGTTCTTTCAAAACAACGGCTTTTAACTCGATATTTTGCAAGCCCTGATAGCATGAACATTCACCATGATGCATGACCCAACTTTATGTTTAACGTATTTTAGATTCTACATAAATTGTGTATGCCTCATAACCATAATTGTTTAAATTATGTGAATTTGATATTTGCCATGAATTGAATCTTACATATGTACATGCATTGAAAATATTATTTTGCACATGCATCAATTTACATATGTGATTCATTAAATATATCGCATTGAATTATGATTGAATTGAAAAAAATTGGTTTTAAAAAACTGGGGTTCTTTTCGAACCCGAGCCTTGGCATACTGCCAGGCTGCACCCAAGGAAATTTTGTTTGGCATTTTGTTTCCAACGCAAGCCCTAGTGGGCTCCAGCTTTTTCGGCCCGTGCGGTTTTAAAAAAATTAAAAAAAAATTAAAAAAATTAAAAAAAATTCTCGATTCGTTTTGCACTTGCGGCATGCAAGCCGCAAGCCAAGAAAAAAATGTTTTTGGCATTTTGATGCACCCTCAGCCCTAATGGGCTCCAGCTCATCGGCCCGTGTGGCCACAGAAAAAAAATTTGTTTTCTGGGCTCGTTTTCTGCGGCCTAGCCCGAGGAAAAATTTTTTTGTTCCACCTAGTGGCCGAACCCCACCTTGTTTTTTGGTTGATTTTTGAACAATTTTCCTTTATGTTTTGGATTATTCGTTGGTGATTTGTTTTTGGATATTAAGTTTTAATCTTTGAATAAATTAAATTATTTTGAATTGATAATTGTTTTATAAACCTTTATGCATGTGACCGATTCAAATTAATTTTTCATTCTAGGTATGACTAGTGGGAAAGTTAGTTGTCTGGCAGATAGTGCAACCACGCACACTATTTTGCGTGAACGCATCTATTTCACTAACTTTATACCTGATAGAAGGATATGGTAAGGCACGTATAATGTTGTCCAATGGTACAATCTTGACCATTGCTGAGGCACTCTATTCCCCACGTTCCGGAAGAACGTTACTAAGTTTCAAGGATATTAGAGATAATAAATTCCACGCTGAAACCCACGTAGAAAACGGAGTTGAATTTCTGTGCATAACTTCCTATGACTATGGCCAAAAGCGTATTCTAGAGAAGATGAAGCGTATCCCGAGTGGTCTGTATACTACAACCATACGCCCCATAGAAAGCCACTATGTGGCTGGCCCTACTACTGGGACCGCGCACGAAATTACACTTTGGCATGACTGTTTGGGACATCCTGGACGAATAGCGATGCGCCGTATCCTCAAATCATCACACGGGCATCCACTAACCCTAAGTTTAGGTTCGATCCAAGGAATCGCATATCAAACATGTTCTATGAGAAAGCTTATTACTAAGTCTTCTTATGACAAGATTCGCTCGAATCCTCCCATTTTTCTACAACGGATTCAGGGGGACATTTGTGGATCGATTCAACCTCCCTGCGGACCATTTAGATATTTTATGGTTTTGGTTGACGCTTCCACACGTTGGTCACACGTGTGTTTGTTGTCCACAAAAAACGTTGCATTCTCCAAACTGTTGGCTCAGGTTATCAAACTCAGGGCTCACCACCCTGATTATCCAATCAAATCTATTCGATTGGATAATGCTGGAGAATTCACATATAAAACTTTTGATGACTATTGCATGTCGGTTGGGGTTGAAGTTGAACATCCAGTACCCCATGTTCACACCCAGAAAGGCCTGGCAGAGGCTTTCATTAAGCGCTTAAAAATGATTGCTCGATCGTTGGTCATACGTACCAAGCTCCCGATCACTGCTTGGGGCCATGCAATATTGCACGCAGCAAAATTGGTCCGCCTGAGGCCTGTTGCGACACAACCATTCAATGCTCTTCAGTTGGTTACAGGATACGAACCTGACATATCGCATCTGCGCGTTTTTGGTTGTGCGGTATATGTGTCGATCTCGCCGCCCTTACGTACAAAAATGGGGCCTCAGCGAAGGATGGGAATCTATGTCGGATATGATTCTCCTTCGATTATTCGTTACTTAGAACCTTTTACAGGCGATCTGTTTACCGCTCGTTTTGCAGATTGTCACTTCTATGAGACAGTCTTCCTGTCATTAGGGGGAGATAAGAACGTCAACGTTCCTGAAGAACGACGCGAATTATCGTGCACGACTCCCACTTTGTCTCACTTAGATCCCCGCACAGCTCAGTCTGAAACTGAAGTGCAGCGCATATTAGATCTCCAGAGCATGCCAGATGATTTCACCGATCTAGCGCAAGTGACAAGATCACACATTCCAGCTGCGAATACGCCTGCAAAGATAGATGTACCAAATATACGATGGACTGCCCTCCTGGAAGCCCGGGACGCCAATACTGGTGATCCACGTACATTAGCGGCTAGCCAATCATCTGCCCCTACACAAAAGCGTGGCAGACCCCTTAGTTCAAAGGATTCACACCCCCGGAAGAGGAAAACTACGGCACAAGGTCCTGAAGAACCTACCGTGAATCCGACTATCGCTTACTTATTCTACCCAACTCATGAGGAAATTCTAGATTATGGAAGTGTCCTTGAAGAGACGAATCCTCCTCCCGAGAATCGTAAGATTTCGGTCTATTATGCTAGCTTAGATGATGTGTGGCGTAGAAATGAGATGATTGTCGACGATGCATTAGCATTTGCAGTAGCTACTGAAATCATGTTGATCGATGACATTGAACTGCGTTCCGTTGATGAATGTCGACGTAGAGCTGATTGGTCAAACTGGAAACAAGCAATCCAAGTCGAACTCGATTCACTTGCGAAACGTAAGGTGTTTGGACCTGTAGTCCCTACTCCTCCACATGTGAAGCCCGTTGGCTACAAGTGGGTTTTTGTTAGGAAGCGAAATGAGAAGAACGAAATTGTGCGTTACAAAGCTCGTCTTGTTGCGCAAGGCTTCTCACAACGCACCGGGATTGACTATGACGAAACTTATTCACCCGTTATGGATGTGATTACTTTTCTCTACCTTATCAGTTTGGTAGTTTCCGAAAAACTGGATATGCAGCTGATGGACGTAGTAACCGCATATCTCTATGGGGATCTTGATATGGAAATTTATATGAAAGTTCTCGAAGGACTTACATTGACTGGTTCAAATATTTCCAAACCCCGGAACACGCTCTTAATTCGGCTAAGGCGTTCACTCTACGGTTTGAAACAATCCGGAAGAATGTGGTATAACCGTCTGAGTGAGTATTTGACTAGTCAGGGATATGTGAACAACGAATTATGCCCTTATGTGTTCATTAAGAAGTCACATTCCGAATTTGCGATTGTTGCAGTATATGTCGATGACATGAATCTCATTGGAACTCCTAAAGAACTCGCGAGAACTGCTTCGCACCTGAAGTCGGAATTTGAGATGAAAGATCTAGGTAAGACTCGATACTGTCTCGGTCTCGAGATGGAACATTGTTCGGATGGAATCCTAGTACATCAATCGAACTACACCCAGAAGGTGTTGCGCCGCTTTAATGAGGATAAAGCGAAGTCTTCGAGTACTCCTATGGTCGTTCGTACGCTAGATGCAAAACGAGATCCCTTCCGTCCGAAGGAGGATGATGAAGAGATTTTGGAACCTGAAGTTCCTTATCTAAGTGCGATAGGCGCTTTATTGTACTTAGCTCAATGCACTAAACCCGACATCTCCTTCGCTGTTAATCTTTTGGCAAGATACAGCAATGCACCTACACACAGACACTGGACTGGCGTGAAAGACATTTTCTGCTACCTTAAGAGTACTACGGATCTGGGCTTGTTCTATCCCTACGAATCCTCGAATGATGCTACATCTTGTGCTCCTCGAGTTGATTCTCGCCTTATTGGTTATGCTGACGCTGGATACTTATCTGATCCGCACAAGGCGCGTTCTCAAACGGGTTATGTCTTTACCGTTGGAGGCGCCGCAATATCTTGAAGGTCAACGAAACAGACCTTAGTTGCCACTTAGTCTAACCATGCTGAAATTCTCGCCTTACATGAAGCAACTCGAGAATGCTTTTGGTTGAGATCAGTAGTGGGCCATATTCGAAGCTCCTGCGATCTTCATCCCGTCGTTGATGTCCCGACGACGATTTTTGAAGACAACGCAGCTTGCATCGAACAGCTCAAGAAGGGTTACATCAAAGGAGACAACACCAAGCACATTGCGCCGAAGTTCTTCTTTTCACATCAACAACAAGAGCATCAGAAGATTGAAGTCAAGCAAATCCGTTCACAAGACAACCTGGCCGACCTCTTTACCAAATCACTGCCGAATGCGATGTTTTAGAAGCTTGTTCATGGAATTGGTATGTGTAAACTTTTGAGTTGTAACTTTGCTATTTCTCTTTGGAATTATGTCAAACTCAGCGGGAGTATCATGTAAATACTTGCTTGATCTTAATGTACTCTTTTTCCCTACGATTAAGAGCATTTTTCCCACTGGGTTTTTGCTACCTAACTAGGTTTTAACGAGGCACCCACCTTGGGCTGGTCATATCCCTGAGGACGTCCTGTAGACGTTTCTTTTGACTTTGCATTTCTCACGCATTTTTCCTTAGGCTATGGATTTTGTCCCAACTCGGGTATTTGCCATAGCCTTAGGGTTTTTAGTGAGACTTACTTACTTATGCAAATTCCTACCTTATTGAGAATAAGCGTTGTTCCTTGGAATCAGCACTGACAAGTCGACTTCATCAACTTCTGCATGATGCTAGATCTGCCTTGAGTATTTACACACTCAAGGGGGAGTGTTGTAAACAAATCCTAGTTTAAGTGTGATTGTGTAAATCCTAGATTATATTTGATTAGGGTTGTAATTCTTATCCTATTGTATCTCTTATTCCTTGGAGAGCAAGGAATACTTTTACCCTAATACTATAAATAGAGGTGCAAAGTAAGAGGGATATACAACACAATTCCCCTACAATCCTCTCTTTCTCTCTTCCTTGTGCCACCGACCTCTCTCTCCCTCTCTCTCTCTTTGTCAGATAAAATAGTCCACAACACTTTAAAAATTATTACCAAAATAAAATATCCTTTGGAGCCAGAAAACTAAATCTTAATAAACATTATGACCACCAATTGAAATAGTAAAAGGGTTTCGTTTTCATTTTTCAGTTTTGTTTTCATTTTTTATGAAAACTTAAAAATTATTTGGTAATTTTAAAATTTGAAAACTTACTTTCTTGAGTTTTAAAAATTTGACTTTCAGTTTTTAAAAAAAAATTAAAAGTAGTTATCAAACAAGTTTTTAGTTAACTAAAAATTGAAAGTTAAAAACTAAAATTGAAATGGTTCAAACAGTATCTATAGAATAGATTATATATATATATATATATATATGAGATACTTGAGCCACACGTAAATAAAACTCCTTTATCAAAGAATTGTGCCAAATTAACCTTGGTCCAAGTTTGGTTCATTTTAATTCCTCACATGTTAAGGACTTTAATTGTTTCATGATGTTACACCAGAAACTACTAGGATGGGGTTGGACACAAACTAGTTATATTCAAACAAACCACTTGAATTTAGTCATTCATAGCAAAAGTAAAGACAATAAGCGATGAACACAGTAAGTAAGTAATTGAAATTGATATTGATATTGTTGAATATCATAAAACAAAGAAAGTACATACACATAAGAAATTGATAGTGAAGGCTGATACAAATATGTAATAAGGGTAATATATGTGTTTAATTTGAGCATTTGATATAAATATATATGCAGTGTAAGTATAACATGTGTGAAGTCTCTAGTGTATGTTGATTAAGCACACAGAAGACTTATTTAGCACCAATAAAATACACCAACAAAATAAGATAAGCTGAACTTAAAATTAAGCTTGTATGCATGCATGCCTTCAAAACATCATGCGCAAAAACTATAGATCAAAGTCATGTAATCATTTTTTAAGAAATTTTCCCCGTCCTTATTGCAATCAAATTCTGACTCCGTCGATGCGTATGCGGTGTTGCCATCTTAATTATTTCCTTCTTCAGATGCATGCAGGCATATTTTATACAGTATGCTTCCACTATATTAAGGGAAAGTTAAAACTTTTTAGACTCGGACAAATTCAGTGCAAAAGATGAAAACCCCTTAGAATTAATTCATTGTATAGACGGTAGATAAAACCTAGCCTTTTGGTGGTAGTAGTCTCTGTCTTGGTTGCAAATCTCAAATTCGATTAATATGAATTCGATTATAATGAGTATGCTACTTAGTTACGGATATCATATTTGTGGTGGCATGACTTTGATGTAATTTGTGTTGGAATTTTGGATCCGGGCCCATCCACTCTAACGACACCGATACTGTCCCCAACTTAACCACTTGCCCAATCCGTCAGGTGTGGGGTTTTACCACAAAAGCCTCGGTATTAGTTAGAGTGGGGTAATCATATTTAAACCCCTTGGTTTTCTTTCCCACCACCGATGTGGGACAGTTTTAACACTCCCCTTAATTTGTAAAAGTATTTTCACTGAAAAATATCATATAACGTGAAAGTTTGCATTGTTTGATCGAAATGAAGCCTGATGTTTGCTAAGTAGACTAATGGCTCGTTTGGAAGTGCTTTTAAAAAGAAGTACAATTATGTGTTTCTTTTAGGAAGCACTAAAAGTGTTTTTTCATGATTTACTAGTGTTTTTACTAAGGATAAGTTAGAAAATATTTTCATCAAAAGCACTTTCAGTCATTTTAAAAGCACTTTCATATTGGTGACTTCAGACACACATTAGTTGACTTAGCTAGGTTTCCATGCACTGAGGTTCCATTTTCAGTTGAAGTTGTCTACTCCAAAATAAAATTTCATATGGTACAAGTGCATGTTGTTTTATTGGCACAAAATGGAACATAGAGTTGAAAGGGTTTCTTACTAGTCGTGGCTAGAATCTGTGTTGATTCAGTCACTTATTATCTCTGAATGGCCAATTAGTTTCCTTCGTATTTCTTGTGACCTGGCTCTATCAACAAGAATGGCGTGCCTTTGGTAAGCATTGAAGTTTACCTACAGTGATGGTGATGGTTGATCCATAATAATTTAGCATCGAATTCTTCAGTTTATGAAAGTTACAAAATGGGACATCCATAATATTGGCCTCAAATTTCTATTTACGGGAGTTAAATCTAAAACATCCACATAAAAGTGGAAAAGAATCTAAATATGTTGTACTAAGTAGTCATGCGCTTAAGGCTCCGTTTGGTAGGCTGAATAAGATAGGATGTGATCAATTAAAATAGACTTGAGTCAAATATGTTATGTGTTGTGTAAAAATGTGAGATGAACTGGATGTGATGAGTTATGAGTCCACATTAGAGTGAGTTATCTAACTTATCATTATACATGAGTTACAAGTCTTATCTTACAAGTCTTTGCCAATCTAATCTTATAATCGCATCCAACCCACTAAAAGATCCTTAAATAAATAAATATGTGGATTTCGTGAGCTTAAATAAATAAATAAAAGTTAAGAAAGTATTTCAGGATAGTTTCATGCATAAATATCCGCTTCCTACGCAGGTCGACTTGAAGGTTTCCCAGAACTGCACTAACAAGTATTTCAAGAAATGAAAGCACAAGCTGGAAAGTTCCTCCAAACTTGTTTCTTAAGCACCTTGCATGTACAATTTAACTATCACAAATAAGATTTAAAATTGTCAAAGAGTCAATAGCTTTGTTTGGACATGGGATCACTATTCTACTAAAAAAATATGTAGGAATTAACTTGGCTCCTTAAGATGAATTTTTTTATTTTTTTGAATCTTGGTCTTGGACTCTTGGCCGTCTTGAGATAGGGAAGTGGAATATATCCGCTGACAGCCAGTCATAAAATGAATCTTGTAGCTAGTTTTCTTGTTTCATTTTTTTTTCTAATTCTAGTATTAAAGATGAAAAAAAATTCATGTCCTTTTGGCGCTTTTTGATTAGTTGTTGCAACTAACAGAACTTAAAATGACACTTTTGTCCCTACATATAGCAGAAAAATGAGGGAAATCCAATTTGGACTATGATTTGTTATGAACTTCACTACAAAATTACGATTGATAGCTTTTTCATCACAGGATGAATTTAAAAATAGGGTATTACCACGTGGATCACGAAAAAAAAATGGGCATTAGAAAATTGGTAACATAATCTATAAAAACTGCTTTAAAAATTATTACCAAAATAAAATATCCTTTGGAGCCAGAAAACTAAGGGGGGTGTATTAAATCTTAATAAAAATTATGACCACCAATTGAAATAGTAAAAGGGCTTCGTTTTCATTTTTCAGTTTTGTTTTCTTTTTTTTTGAAAACTTAAAAATTATTTGGTAATTTTAAAATTTTAAAATTTACTTTCTTGAGTTTTCAAAATTTGGCTTTTAGTTTTTTTTTATTTGTTATAACTAAAAGTAGTTATCAAACAAGTTTTCAGTTAACTAAAAATTGAAAGTTAAAAACTAAAATTGAAATGGTTCAAACAGTATCTATAGAATAGATTATATATATATATATATATATGAGATACTTGAGCCACACGTAAATAAAAGTCCTTCATCAAAGAATTGTGCCAAATTAACCTTGGTCCAAGTTTGGTTCTTTTTAATTCCTCACGTGTTAAGGACTTTAATTGTTTCATGATGTTACACCAGAAACTACTAGGATGGGGTTGGACACAAACTAGTTATATTCAAACACACCACTTGAATTTAGTCATTCATAGCAAAAGTAAAGACAATAAGCGATGAACACAGTAAGTAAGTAATTGAAATTGATATTGATATTGTTGAATATCATAAAACAAAGAAAGTACATACACATATGAACTTAGAACGACATATAGAACTCTTATCGGAATGGATACGAGGCCATCAGATTTGGTTAAAGATACTTCCTTCTAAAGGATTAACCAAAAAGACTGTCTTAAGGTTGGTAAATCGATACTACATAAAAGTCGGTAGCATGGCAAATTCTAATTGATCTTAGAGTCTAAAGGAGAGTTTCCTAAAGTTCAAGGTCTTGGTTTCAAGTGATATGAAACAAATAAAGGCAGAGAGCTTTTGGTTTGAATGCTTGATTGTTTGCTAAATGATTTGAGTACCTTTTGCTCTGAGTCCTTTACTTGTACTTATATACCTTTCACATCTTCCTCCAATGATTCCTATGTTTCCACTTGAAGCCAACCTAGGATTACTTTCCTGAAGGTAATGGCACCAATGAGAAAGTAATCCAAAAAATTTGCGTGGTAAATCAAGATTAGCCTAACCAAAACGATGGTTTTGCTTAAATTTATATCATCCTCCCATCAAAAGACACCAAAGTGCTTTGATGCACATCAACTTGGCAGATGACATGACCGATCGATACCCAGAATTAGAATTGCCTCCAGATAGCACACAATGTGGCACATCAATTGCCCTTTATTTCTTACCCCTACCGGCTTTCGATTTTTCTGGAAGACTAGTGTGGGAGTGGAAATCGTCTTGCTTTGTCACCCTTCCTTGAAGCATTTGATTAATGGATTGGGGTGGGGTGGATAAAGTATTGCTTACGCCAAAATTATTGTTGGGTTTTAGGTTTGGTCTAGTATGATGATTCACAAAGAAAATAGAGTTTGAGCCTTTGATTTGGACTAAATGAATAGTACATGGATCAATTTACAATTTGACTTGTCAAATGCTAAGTCTCAATTTCCCTCGACTACCGGGAGTATTGAATGCTGTAGAAATTTGTTGGAATCCCAGTGTTGTCCCACATCAGCCAAAGGGACAACACTGGGATTCCAACACTCCCCCGCACGTGAAACCCCATTTATGGATTACACGTGAAAATACATATCGACAACCACGTGGAGTTATTGGATTCCAACAAAATTCGAAATGTGTGACAATATGTTGCATTGGTATGCTTGTCTCATTAAGGTCGCATTACCTTCAACCTGTTGTTGGTTTTATAGTTTGGATTTGGTTTGTTACCAAGTTAGGATTTTTTTGGTTATACAGTGTTTCTTCTCTTATATATATGAATAGGTTGGTCACAACTCCGCTCTCAAACATAGGCAACGAACACTTTAGTGGACTTGGAAGATGATCCTTCGATACCTTGCTCGACAAGGAACTGTGGTGAATGCAGAAAGGCTTTTTGCTGTCAAGCCCATGCGGAGTTTTAAGTTACATGCTGCTCAGATAATTGCCACCATTGAAGAGAAGAGGACACTTGTTTTAAAATTATTTTGGACCATGTTATCTGTTTGATCATTGCGTCTTGTTTAGTATATATAAAAAACTTCATTTTAATTTTTGACAAAGATGACTTTTAGATAAAAATTATGAGTAAGATCAAAATTTAATTTTAGTCCCATGATACATTAATAACCTCATTTATTAATTATATTTTGATTTTTTATTTATTTATCTTTTTCTTTCTAATTTTTAATGTATTAATTTTATTTTATTATAATTTTTATTTTCATTTCATTTATTGTGACGACCCGTCCCGACATATATTAAATATTATTGGTGAAATGACGGAATTACCCCTTCGGGGAAATTAGTACGTGTGTTTGTGTGTGTGTGTATTGGACCACACACATTATTTTCACACTCCACCGACACTCTCTCTCTCTCCTCCGTCGACTCTCTCTCTCCCTCGCCCAGAACGTGTACGGACACACCCACAAACCCTCAAAACTCCACAGATCGAACCATCCATCACCACCATTCGACTCCTGAGCCTCCTACGAGTACGTTGACACCCATTTCAGGTAAGGTTTCGTTCGTTTTCACGCCGTTCTCTCGACGTACGGTTTTGGCACTGTTCATGAACTTTTCATACGTTGTGTTTTAGGAAAAACTAAGCTCACCACGAGTCTTAGAAGGTCCCAAGGAAGCTCGGAGACGTTCGTTGGCTAAGCGTTGACGTCGGGATCGTCGAGAACGGAGGTGGCCGGTTTTGGAGAATTTCCCGACGAGAATCTCGTTGGTTTTCGAGGTTTCTGAAGGTATAGACTTGTTCTACACTTAATTTAGAGCACGTAGGAAGAAAAATGAGAGAAAATGGTGAAGAAATGGCGAAGGAAAGTCGAGTTGCAGGTTTTCCGGCGACCGGTGGCCGGCGCCGGCGGAGCTCCGGCGAGCTCGAGGAAGAAGGCGCGTGGCGCGTACGCGCCTGCGCGTGGGGGGCGCGTAGCCCCGTGCCTGTGCTGGCGCGTGGGGGCGCGTGAAACCTCCAAAAATTATTTTAAAAATATAGCGACGCTCGTGACGTCGAGTAGGTCGCGTTGGTATATTCGTATGCCAAAATTGAGCTATGTATGAGAAGTTAATTTCGTAGTTACGTGTATGTGCTTAAATAACGTATTTATAGTAATTTCTCATATAGGTGAGACATACACCGAGGACGAGCGTAGCCAGGCTAGACGCGGGGGCTACGATCCGGCGACCTATCAGTGAGTGGGCAGTTTTTACCGTATTTCCTATATTTTATTATTATTTTTCCCAGAATGAAATAAATGAATGTTTATGAAAGTTTATGCCATGCAAAGTATTTGTATATTATTTTTATGCATTAATGATTGCATATTCGCATGTTGGTGCGGTGGACGCACAGGTAAGTGCCAGGTGAGAGCATGCATTAGTGAGAATCGATAAACTAGCAGTGATGAAATGATTATGAGACATATATGCGGCCGAGAGCCGAGATGAGTATGAGACATACAGGCAGCCGAGGGCTGAGACGATCATGAGACCCATATGCGGCCGAGAGCCGAGATAATTATGAGATATACAGGCAGCCGAGGGCTGAGACGATTATGAGACCTATATGCGGCCGAGAGCCGAGATAATTATGAGATATACAGGCAGCCGAGGGCTGAGACGATTATGAGACCTATAGGCGGCCGAGAGCCGAGATGATTATGAGATTTTATGCAGCTGAGGGCTGAGATTGATTACCTGACATTTAATCACATCATTAGTTTTGATTGAGTTCCGTTTTGAATATTTTGGCATGGCATACATACTCTTTCTGCATGATTTTGAAAATCTACGTATATTGAGTATATATTTTGATTCTGGGAAATTATTACAGGTTTTACGGTGAGGGGCTATACGATTTGAATAAAGAATGGTTTGAAAAAGGAATTGTTTTACTGACCCACTCAGTTTTGTTTTTCGCCCCTCCAGGTTCTAGGTAGCGAGAGTTACGAAATTGGCACTTCGAGGACTCCCGGCTTTCTGACAGCTTCATTCATATGTATGTCACCGAGGGTGTAATTAAACCCTTTTTCTTTATGCTTGACTGCAATTAAACTTAGAACGCTCTGATTATGTATAAGTATTGTTTTATGCATCTAGTACACTATCGTACCTAGGTTGCTAGTGGTTCTGGTTTTAATTAATTCGTTCTTAGTTTTCGATCCTAGCTTCCGCACATCACACATGGCTACGTCACACTCACGTGACGGCCAGCACGCCCCATCCTCGGGTGCGGGCGTGTCAGTTTGGTATCAGAGCGCTAGGTTGCAGTCTTGCATATTTTGTGAAAATATTAATGACTTGATGTCTGTTGTCAGAATTATGCCGCCTCGTCGTGAGCCTCGTCGTCCTTCTGAGCCCATGTTCCCCAATATTGCTCAGCTAGGGGAAGCTATTGCCCATGCATTTCAGAGTATTATCCGTCCTCCTCCTCCCCCTCCTCAGAGGACACCCTTGGAGTCAGTTCATAACTTAAAGATTAACTCATTAGACGGGAGTGAAGGGCCTGAGGGTTCTGAGAAATGGTTCATGCATCTCGAAAAGACTTTCGAAATTCTGACGAGTCAGGGGAATTTACAGCCGAATAAGTGGGTGGAGACGACAAAGTGGTTTTTGACCAAGGAACCAGCTTCGTGGTGGATTGAGTTATCTAAGCCCATGCCTGAGGAGCAGGCAAACGATTGGGGGGTATTTAAGGAACTGTTCTACCGCAGGTTTATTCCTCCAGCCTACATCGATAGAAAGAAACAGGAGTTTACCAATCTCAAACAGAAGAATTTGGGTGCTAATGACTATTACCGTACCTTCACTGATCTTTCGCGCTATCACCCGGATGTTGCCGCCAATCAGGAAGAGATGTTGCGCCGATTCAAGTTGGGTACCAAGAAAAAATGGCGTACGATTGCTACCGGGTTTCAGTGCACCACTTACCACGAGTTTTATGAAATATTGCTTCGGATTGAGGATTCGGAGAACATGCCGAGTGATAGTGATGGGGAGAAGGAGACCAGTCAGGGTAAGAATAATAAGGGCAAAGGCCCGTACGTTCAGGGGCCCCGGCAGACTCAGAACTTCAAACGCAGTGGGGCCAGTTCTAGCTCTTCGAGTGGAGGCTTTAGTTCCACCGGGCAGAGAGGTGGAGGCCGATTCTTCGGTGGTGCCAGAGGTCAGAGGCAAGGGAACTCTGGGAGGACTCCTTTGTGCCGTCAGTGCAACAATCGGCATTCTGGCGAGTGTCGGCGGGGAACTACGGGATGCTATACTTGTGGTCAGGATGGACACCTGGCGAAGAATTGTCCTCAGGGCCAGCAGAGGTCCCAGCAGAGGCCCCAGCAGCCTGCCTTACCGCCGCCAGCACCGATTCAGCAGCAGTTTTCTGGTCCTAGTGGTTATGCTCAGAGCAGTCGTGGTGGAGCCTTTCATTACTCGGGGGATCCTATTCCGTATTCATCGGACCAGTACCAGCCTCAGTACCCCATGGATCCTTACCACCAGAGTGGATATAGCCAGTATTCCGGAGGGTATATGCCTCCTCCGCAGCAGTACTCAGGTGGGTATCAGCCCCAGCAGCAGTTTACGGCAGGTAGCTCTCAGTGGTATTCGGGGGGACAACCCCAGCAGTTGGATACTACCTCTAGTGGTGTTGGATCGTCGAGGCAGACTGGATCGTCGAATCAGGGACGAAACCCGCAGGGGCGTGGGATGCACGCAAACCGAGGTCGTGGAGGACGTCAGCAGACCCAGGGTCGTATCCATAACCTATCACTTCAGGACGCGCAAAACAACCCGGATCTGATTATGGGTACGTTGAATGTTCTTGGTCATTATGCTAGAGTCTTGATTGATTGTGGTGCTACTCACTCAGTTATTTCTCATACATTTGCTCAATTAACTCAACCTCAATCTTCACCCCTGGGGTATGAGTTGGAGTTTGCTATGCCAAGAGGGGAGAAGTGTTACGTAGATTATGTATATCCAGAATGTCCCGTGATAGTGGAGAACGTGGTTATGCCTGCTAACCTCACTCCGCTAGATATCGTCGACTTTGATGTCATTCTTGGCACTGATTGGTTGCACTACAATCGTGCCAAGATTGATTGTTACGGGAAATCAGTAACTTTTCATCGTCCTGGATTACCGGAGATAACTTTCGTTGGTGAGCGCAGCGGAGTTAGACATGGCGTTATTTCGGCTGTGAGAGCCAAGAAGTTGCTGACGAAGGGTTGTCAGGGATATCTAGCTCATGTTGTACTTAATGACGACGTTCCTACAAGCTTGGAGGACGTTCGAGTGGTTAGGCACTTCGCCGACGTATTCCCTGATGATTTACCTGGATTGCCGCCAGATCGTGACGTGGAATTTACGATTGATTTGTTGCCAGGTACTAATCCTATCTCGTTGACTCCATATCGAATGGCACCTGCCGAGTTACGAGAATTGAAGATTCAGTTGCAGGAGTTACTTGAGAAAGGGTTCATTCAGCCCAGTACTTCACCTTGGGGAGCCCCAGTTCTATTTGTCCGGAAGAAGGATGGTACCTTGAGATTGTGTATCGACTACAGGCAGTTGAATCGGGCGACTATTAAGAACCGTTATCCGTTGCCGCGTATCGATGATCTTTTCGATCAGCTACGAGGTGCCTGTGTGTTCTCGAAGATCGACTTGAGGTCAGGCTACTATCAGTTGAAAATCAGTATTAACGATGTTCCTAAGACTGCCTTTAGGACTCGTTACGGGCACTATGAATTTCTGGTTATGCCATTTGGTTTGACTAATGCACCAGCTGCTTTCATGGGATTGATGAACAAGGTGTTCCAACCGTATCTGGATAGGTTCGTTATTGTCTTCATCGACGATATCTTGGTGTATTCTAAGTCAAGGGCTGACCATACTCGACATTTATCGTTGGTATTGAAGAAACTGAGAGAACATCGATTATATGCTAAGTTCAGCAAATGCCAGTTTTGGTTGGACGAAGTAGCATTTCTGGGTCATGTTGTGTCAGCTCAGGGTATTCAGGTCGACCCTCAGAAGATAACTGCAGTGGAGAATTGGGAACAGCCACGAACCGTCACCGAGGTTAGGAGTTTCCTTGGGTTGGCAGGTTACTATCGGCGGTTCGTTAAAGATTTCTCGATTATGGCGCTACCGCTGACAAAGTTGACCAGGAAGGACGTTAAGTTCGAATGGGATGGTGATTGTGAGCGGAGTTTTCAGCAGTTGAAGCATTGTCTCACTCACGCTCCTGTCTTGACGCTTCCTGACGATGGTGGTAATTTCGAGATCTATTGTGATGCTTCGTTGAATGGCCTAGGTTGTGTCCTGATGCAGCATGGTAGGGTGATTGTTTATGCCTCACGTCAGTTGAAACCTCATGAGAAGAATTACCCTACCCACGACCTGGAGTTGGCTGCCATCATCTTCGCTTTGAAGATTTGGAGACATTATCTTTATGGTGAGAAATGCAGGATCTTCTCGGACCATAAGAGTCTCCAGTATATTTTTACCCAGAGGGAGTTGAATCTCCGCCAGCGTCGATGGATTGAGTTACTGAGTGACTACGATTGCACGATTGAATATCACCCTGGTCGTGCAAACGTGGTAGCTGACGCTCTTAGCAGGAAATCCCAGGGCAGAATTAATGCTTTCCATGCGAGCCGAGTTCCTCTTCTTACCGAGTTGAGATCGACTGGAGCGCAGTTGGAGTTGGAGAATTTGACGGTGGATAATCGGGAGGAAGCATTACTTGCTAGTTTCCAAGTCAGGCCCATTCTAATTGACCGGATACTTGAGATTCAGTCGCATAACGACGAGATTCAAGAACTTATTCAACTGAGGAATGATGGTAAGAAGAAAGACCTGCGA
The DNA here is from genome assembly GCA_963580275.1 of Crataegus laevigata. Taxonomy (NCBI): domain Eukaryota; kingdom Viridiplantae; phylum Streptophyta; class Magnoliopsida; order Rosales; family Rosaceae; genus Crataegus; species Crataegus laevigata. The sequence continues at coordinate 3,189,672 of OY756938.1, forward strand.
ATCAGAGAATCTGATGGTATGCTTATGCAGGGAAACAGGATGTACGTGCCGAATAATGCCGAGTTAAAGAAAGATATCCTAGATGAGGCGCATATTTCAGCTTATGCGATGCATCCGGGAGGCACGAAGATGTACCATACCATTCGACCGTTCTACTATTGGCCGGGTATGAAGAGAGAAATCGCTGAGTATATAAGCAGATGCATCATATGTCAGCAAGTCAAAGCCGAGAGGAAGAAGCCGTTTGGGTTGATGCAACCCCTACCCATTCCGCAGTGGAAGTGGGACGATATCACTATGGATTTCGTGTACAAGCTTCCTCGTACTCAGAATGGATATGATGGAGTTTGGGTGATTGTCGACCGACTCACGAAGTCAGCACATTTTATTCCTGTCAGGGAAAAGTTTTCGTTGGATCGGTTGGCCGAACTATTTGTATCGAAGATCGTGAAATATCATGGTGTCCCAACGAGTATTGTCTCTGATCGCGATCCTCGATTCACCTCTAAGTTCTGGACTGCCTTCCAGGAAGCATTGGGTACGAGACTGTTGTACAGTACGGCTTATCATCCTCAAACGGATGGTCAATCAGAGAGAACTATTCAGACCTTGGAGGATATGCTGAGATCCTCAGTTTTGCAGTTTGGCGACTCATGGCATCGGCGCTTGGATTTGATGGAGTTCGCTTATAATAACAGCTTTCATTCTAGCATCGGGATGGCACCGTTCGAGGCACTTTATGGGAAACCTTGTCGTACACCCCTATGTTGGTCAGAGATTGGCGAAAGAGTTTTAGTGGGCCCTGAGATAGTAGAGGAGACTACTCAGAATGTTCAGGTTATTAAGGCTAATCTGAAAACCGCCCAAGATCGCCAGAAGAGTTTAGCGGATAGGCATGCTACTGACCGAGTGTATAACGTTGACGATTGGGTATTTCTCAAGTTATCGCCTTGGAAGGGTGTGGTTCGATTCGGGAAGAAGGGTAAGCTGAGTCCTAGGTACATTGGACCTTATCGGATCACCGAGCGAGTCGGTGCTGTAGCTTACAGGCTTGAGTTGCCGTCGGAGTTATCCAGAGTCCATAATGTATTTCATGTTTCGATGCTTCGACATTACGTTTCTGATCCATCACATGTGATCCCTCATCAACCTTTGGAGATCAGTTCTGATTTGACTTATGATGAGGAGCCAGTGACGATACTTGATTGGAAAGACAAAGAACTCAGGAACAAGACTGTACGTTTAGTGAAGGTTTTGTGGAGGAACCACTCAGCGGAGGAAGCTACCTGGGAATCTGAGGACTGGATGAGAGAGACGTATCCGAGGTTATTCTATGAGTATTAGTATGTTTATGCGTTGTATAAAATTTCGGGACGAAATTTTTGTAAGGTGGGTAGATTGTGACGACCCGTCCCGACATATATTAAATATTATTGGTGAAATGACGGAATTACCCCTTCGGGGAAATTAGTACGTGTGTTTGTGTGTGTGTGTATTGGACCACACACATTATTTTCACACTCCACCGACACTCTCTCTCTCTCCTCCGTCGACTCTCTCTCTCCCTCGCCCAGAACGTGTACGGACACACCCACAAACCCTCAAAACTCCACAGATCGAACCATCCATCACCACCATTCGACTCCTGAGCCTCCTACGAGTACGTTGACACCCATTTCAGGTAAGGTTTCGTTCGTTTTCACGCCGTTCTCTCGACGTACGGTTTTGGCACTGTTCATGAACTTTTCATACGTTGTGTTTTAGGAAAAACTAAGCTCACCACGAGTCTTAGAAGGTCCCAAGGAAGCTCGGAGACGTTCGTTGGCTAAGCGTTGACGTCGGGATCGTCGAGAACGGAGGTGGCCGGTTTTGGAGAATTTCCCGACGAGAATCTCGTTGGTTTTCGAGGTTTCTGAAGGTATAGACTTGTTCTACACTTAATTTAGAGCACGTAGGAAGAAAAATGAGAGAAAATGGTGAAGAAATGGCGAAGGAAAGTCGAGTTGCAGGTTTTCCGGCGACCGGTGGCCGGCGCCGGCGGAGCTCCGGCGAGCTCGAGGAAGAAGGCGCGTGGCGCGTACGCGCCTGCGCGTGGGGGGCGCGTAGCCCCGTGCCTGTGCTGGCGCGTGGGGGCGCGTGAAACCTCCAAAAATTATTTTAAAAATATAGCGACGCTCGTGACGTCGAGTAGGTCGCGTTGGTATATTCGTATGCCAAAATTGAGCTATGTATGAGAAGTTAATTTCGTAGTTACGTGTATGTGCTTAAATAACGTATTTATAGTAATTTCTCATATAGGTGAGACATACACCGAGGACGAGCGTAGCCAGGCTAGACGCGGGGGCTACGATCCGGCGACCTATCAGTGAGTGGGCAGTTTTTACCGTATTTCCTATATTTTATTATTATTTTTCCCAGAATGAAATAAATGAATGTTTATGAAAGTTTATGCCATGCAAAGTATTTGTATATTATTTTTATGCATTAATGATTGCATATTCGCATGTTGGTGCGGTGGACGCACAGGTAAGTGCCAGGTGAGAGCATGCATTAGTGAGAATCGATAAACTAGCAGTGATGAAATGATTATGAGACATATATGCGGCCGAGAGCCGAGATGAGTATGAGACATACAGGCAGCCGAGGGCTGAGACGATCATGAGACCCATATGCGGCCGAGAGCCGAGATAATTATGAGATATACAGGCAGCCGAGGGCTGAGACGATTATGAGACCTATATGCGGCCGAGAGCCGAGATAATTATGAGATATACAGGCAGCCGAGGGCTGAGACGATTATGAGACCTATAGGCGGCCGAGAGCCGAGATGATTATGAGATTTTATGCAGCTGAGGGCTGAGATTGATTACCTGACATTTAATCACATCATTAGTTTTGATTGAGTTCCGTTTTGAATATTTTGGCATGGCATACATACTCTTTCTGCATGATTTTGAAAATCTACGTATATTGAGTATATATTTTGATTCTGGGAAATTATTACAGGTTTTACGGTGAGGGGCTATACGATTTGAATAAAGAATGGTTTGAAAAAGGAATTGTTTTACTGACCCACTCAGTTTTGTTTTTCGCCCCTCCAGGTTCTAGGTAGCGAGAGTTACGAAATTGGCACTTCGAGGACTCCCGGCTTTCTGACAGCTTCATTCATATGTATGTCACCGAGGGTGTAATTAAACCCTTTTTCTTTATGCTTGACTGCAATTAAACTTAGAACGCTCTGATTATGTATAAGTATTGTTTTATGCATCTAGTACACTATCGTACCTAGGTTGCTAGTGGTTCTGGTTTTAATTAATTCGTTCTTAGTTTTCGATCCTAGCTTCCGCACATCACACATGGCTACGTCACACTCACGTGACGGCCAGCACGCCCCATCCTCGGGTGCGGGCGTGTCAGTTTGGGGCTAGAGCACTCCCATGATGGGTGACCCACTGGGAAGTTGCTCGTGAGTTCCCAGAAACAAAACCGTGAGGGTGTGGTCGGGGCCCAAAGCGGACAATATCGTGCTACAGTAGTGGAGCGGGCTCGGGAGGTGATGCGCCCCGGGCCGGGATGTGACAATTGGTATCAGAGCCTAACCCTGGCCGCGTGTGTGCCGACGAGGACGTCGGGCCCCAAAGTGGGGGTGGATTGTGACATCCCACATCGCCCAGGGGAGTGATCCTTAAATGTATATTCCCATCCCTACCTAGCACGAGGCCTTTTGGGAGCTCACTGGCTTCGGGTTCCGTAGGAACTCCGAAGTTAAGCGAGATGGGGGCTAGAGCACTCCCATGATGGGTGACCCACTGGGAAGTTGCTCGTGAGTTCCCAGAAACAAAACCGTGAGGGTGTGGTCGGGGCCCAAAGCGGACAATATCGTGCTACAGTAGTGGAGCGGGCTCGGGAGGTGATGCGCCCCGGGCCGGGATGTGACATTTATCGTAATATATTTTGTTTTGAACATTTAGATAAACTAATTTTTGTTATACAATATATTTCGATGTACTTTATCTTCTTCATTTAAGTATATTAAATTCATTATAATACATTTCGGTGCATACATTTAGGTACACACATTTCAGTACATACATTTCGATACAAACATTTAGGTGCATTAATTCAATATAATATATTTCGGTACTAACATTTCGGTACACACATTTAGGTACATTAATTTAATATTAATACATTTCGGTGCATATATTTAGGTATATACATTTCGGTACTAACATTTAAATATATTAGTTCAATATAATACATTTCGGTACTAACATTTAGGTACATTAATTGAGTTTTTCAAGTTTGAAGAATGTTAAATAAAATTAATAAATTAAAAAACTCTTTTTTGGTCAAAAAATAAATTAAAATTTGTGTATAAATAAATTTAAATATTTAATGGGAGACATTAAATAAAATGCACATTAATTATTTTGAATTAAGGACACATTAGGGACTAAAATCAATATTCAATCTAACACCAGTTTTTTTTTTAAATTTAAATTTTCTTGAAGGATTAAACTTCAAAAACCCCTAGTATATATTTGCAAATCTATTCAGTTCATCCCCTTCTCTCGGTTTAGAATTCTTTTGTCCATTGAAACGAAAATATAATTTCGTCATGATATATGGTAACAGTTTTCAAGGTGTAATATTTTCTGTCAGTTAGGAACAAGTCAATAGAAACACTGCTAACTTACACGAAATCATACTACAACCTAATATAAACAAATATGGGCGCACCCATTCACACCCATTCACACCAAAGCTATGCCACATTTGACTTGGTTAATGTGTTTCTGTTACTCTTGTTTTGAATATATTGGAGTCGCAAGCGCACGCTAAGATGTAGTTACAAAATTAATCTACTGCGTACTGGCCAATTGTGACATGAAGCTGTAGACAATGAAATTTCAGTAAATAAATGTTGATCAATGGTCAAAATTTTAAACACTCGTGTATTACATAAATTGTACACATATTGTGTGATCCGACGAAAATTCGAAAAGAGTTAGAAAAGCTGTCAAACAGGACACGTGTCAACACCTGGCAGAGACGGCTTATTTCATCTGTGATATTATATTCAAAATTAGGCCTTGGAAAATTCTATAAATAGAAGCCAATTTCATTCATTTCATTTCACCAATTCACAAATACATTTCTCTACTCCCAAATTGGAAGAGAATTCTCTGGAAGTTCGTTCATCGTTCTTCGTTCATCGTTCATCGTTCTTCGAGATCAAGCCCCAACGGCCCTTGAAGAAACTTCGCCAAAACCTTTGAAGAATCAACAAGCACCTTGGTCACGTGCCGATTCTTAATCCAAGATCAAGCCCCGACGGCCCTTGGATCCACACATCCATTCTTCAAGAATCAAGCCCAAAAGCCTCTTGAAGTTCATCGTTCTTCGTTCATCGTTCATCGTTCATCCATCTTCTTCAAGATCAAGCTCCGACGGCCCTTGAAGCAACATTCATCCGCCCTTCAAGATCAAGCCCCGACGACCCTTGGAATCAATACATTCAAGAATCAAGCTCAAAGCCCCTTGAAGCTCATTCATCGTTCATCGTTCATCGTTCTACATTCATCATCAAACATCTGAAGATCATCACTGTTCATCCCAAGAATCAAAGCGCCAAACAGCCCCTTCAGATCAACACAAACAAATCCACATCACTGTTTATCCAAAGATCAAGCCCAACGGCCCTTTGGATCAACAGCCCATCAAATCCACAAGTCAATATCTCACGGAGATCGAATCAGAGGACCAAATCAAATAGAGATTGTAACCCCAAAATTCATCAAATAACAAATATTATTTTGTACACGTGTTCTTGTTCCTTCAGGAAATTTTCGTGTTTACAAATTTGGCACGCCCGGTGGGACAATCTCTGCCTCTCATCTCTTTCTCCGTGCAAGAAATCCAAAGCACACTTCAAACACAATGGCTTCAGGCAAAGAACAAGTCATCGGCGCCACCTCCATCGAAGAACAGCTGATTCAGATGAAGGAGATGTTTGCAATGATGACGAAAACCCTTGAAGAAAAAGATTTGAAGATTGCTATGCTCGTGAGCAAATTGGGGGCAAGGCATGATGAAGGATCCGGTTCTGACTCCAAGAAAGGTGGCGAAGAAGAAGAGGAGCCTCCATTGGAGAAAGTGGAAGAAAACCTAAAGCCAGACCAAGCAGCGCCGCTCATGGGATCTCTCTCAATCAAGCAGTTGCAAGAGATGATCGCCAACACAGTCAAGGCACAGTACCAAGGGAGCTCAAATACCTCCGAGTTGTACTCCAAGCCTTACTCTAAAAAGATTGATGCCCTGAAGATGCCAAGGGGATATCAACCACCCAAATTCATGCAGTTCGATGGAAGGGGGAACCCGAAACAGCACATCGCCCACTTCGTTGAAACTTGCAACAATGCGGGCACTGAAGGGGACTACCTTGCCAAGCAGTTCGTGCGCTCGCTAAAAAGTAACGCCTTCGATTGGTACACCGATCTTGAGCCCGAATCCATTAACAGCTGGGAACAGTTGGAGCGAGAATTCCTCAACCGCTTCTATAGCACCCGCCGCACAGTCAGCATGCTGGAGCTGACAAGCACAAAGCAGTGGAAGGATGAGCCAGTTGTTGACTACATCAACCGATGGCGCACCCTTAGCCTCGACTGCAAAGATAGACTCTTGGAGCGCTCTTCGATCGAGATGTGCATCCAAGGCATGCAATGGGGATTGCACTACATCCTCCAAGGCATCAAACCGCGGACCTTCGAAGAACTAGCAACCCGCGCCCATGACATGGAGTTAAGCATCGCCAACCATGGAAGAAGGGAACCAACCACCAACTTCAAAGAGAAAGTGTTTGCTCCGAAGGTGGACGAGACTGGGAAGAAGCCCGCTAAGGAAGCTTTTACCATTAACACCGCCCCTGGCAAAATCTCATCTGCGCCCGTCAAAATCCCGTCCAAGTATAAAACAAGGGAGATAAAGAAAGGAGAGCCTTCTAGCACCCAAGACAGGTACAAAAAAACCTTGAGGGAACTAGAGCAGAAGATATATCCTTTTCCAGACTCCGACGTGGCCGCAATGCTGGACGACCTATTGGAGAAGAAGGTGATTGATTTACCCGAATGCCGATGGCCGGAAGAAATAAATCGTACCGACAACCCAAGGTACTGTAAGTACCACCGCTTCGTCAGTCATCCGACGGGAAAATGCTTCGTGCTAAAAGATCTCATCGTAAGGCTGGCTCAGCAAGGAACCATTGAGCTGGATCTCGACGATGTGGTAAAGACAAATTATACCACCATCACTTCCGGCACATTTGATTTGAAGTATTCATCGCCGCCGCTGGGGGCATGCTCCGAATCAAGCAAAGCTGAAGAATGGATTCATGTTGCTCCAAAGAAATGGCACATGAAGCCTACGCCTCCACCACAAGTCCGCCAACCGGAAAGGGGGCAAAGCAGCTTTTGCCAATCTCCAAAGCAACGGGAAATTGTTGAAGATGATGGAAATACAACACAAAGATCGCCTATCCCCATCACGATGCGCGATTTCCTCCCGGAAGATTTCTTCAAATACCCGGTCAAAGCTCCTTGCTACAAAAATTGCGAGGAACGCTTCTCCAAAATGGCTTGACAAACCCGTGTGCTGCTCCTTGTCTGCATGAGCTGAAACTGCAAGACACCATGCTCCTCGTTCGCACGAGCCTAAACTGCATGAACGGACGCTCCTGGACCGCACGAGCATAAAAGGCGACACCAACACTCCTTGTCTGCACGAGTTAAAACTGCGAACGGAACCAAAAAAATATATATATATATATATAAAAAATGCATGTACTTTGAACTACGTTTTGACTTGATCTCTTTCTTTAGAAGGGTACGTAGGCAGCTCAATGTTCAATTTTTCGAGTTCAGTCACGTTAAAATAAGAGTTGTATGTTTGATTGATGAAAGTCAATTTTTATTACAAGCATTTTAAAAAAAAAATGTTTTATTAAAAAAAATGAATACATATGGCATTATGTATTTTAAAAAAAAAAAAGAAAGAAAAAAAAAAGAAACATATATATGTGTGTGTTGGCCCAGCTACAAGTCACATTCCCCTCATTGAAGCCCAAATACAGCTTATTCTCTCTTCAGGCCCAAAGCCTAAACCTTGGGTCAAGTCCAAAGCCTGCCCAGACTTTGCTTACAAACCCAACCCTAAGCAGGTGCCGCTCGAGAGGACCAACACCAGGCATCACAGCATCAGTCTTCATCCAGCTCACCTCCATCCCTTTCAATCCGATCCCAAGTGCCGCCACCGAAAGGCTCAAGCGGGAGTTTGATGTCATCACTCAAAGGTAGCAGATCATCTCTCGCTTCCTCCGTGATTACCCTCTGTTCTATTTCTCTCTCGTTCATCACAAGCACTATTTCCATGGATCTCCGAGCTCTCATCGCCAGGAAAGCCCTCCGATCAGGGTTTTAAAGCGAGCTCAGAATCCTTGCCCATTTTCGCGGCCGGCAAACAAGTCTCGCTCCCCGATTCGCCCAGGCCCAAGCTTTCCGTTGCCGATTCGCCCATTACTTCGGTCAAATCAAAGAAAATCCAGGAAATCGTCAGATCGGAAAGTTGGAGCATCGGGTCATGGTGTATTCGGACTAGGCGTCGAGTAGGGAGAGCAAGGGAACCAGAGATGTCGCACCTGGGTTGGGAGAGATGGTCGCCAAAGTCAGAGCTCGAATGAACACCATTTGGATGCGAGATCTGCAACCAGAGGTTTTAGCGTTTATTCCTCCACAGCACTACTGCAAGAAAGGTCTAGACTAAAGAAAGAATGAGAGGGGAAATCCCAGATGCTCTTCTGCGTTCTCGCCTCTCCAGTCGCGCTCTCTCAAAAAACCCAAGCCCAGCAAACAAGGTTGCTAGCAACTCTAGCTCTTGGTGATCTATTCCAGAACGAGGGCCTTGCTCGAAGTACTGACGCTGTTTCAGCTTGCTGTGCACTAGTAAATGTGCTTGAAGACCAACCTACTGAAGAAATGAAGGTTGTAGCAATATGTGCTCTGCAAAACCTTATCATGTACAGTAGATCTAATAAAAGAGCAGTTGCTGAGGCTGGTGGCGTCCAGGTTGTGTTGGATCTGATTAGTTCAAGTGATCCAGATACATCTATTCAGGCTGCAATGTTTGTTAAACTTCTCTTTTCGAACCATACCATTCAAGAATATGCTTCTAGTGAGACAGTAAAGGCCATTACTGCTGCTATCGAGAACGATTTATGGGCAACTGGAACTGTGAATGAGGAGTATCTGAAAGCTCTGAATGCTCTGTTTAGCAATTTCCCACGACTTAGAGCCACAGAACCTGCAACGGTTATGCTCGGTGGTTGTGCGCAGTAGTGGAGCTTCGGTTGTGCTCCGTCCTTTGCTGCGTTTTTTTTTTTTTTTTTTCATCGCACTCCCACACCTTTTCTCCTCCTCCTCCCAGAAATTGATCAAGACACCCAGTTTGGTTGTTTCACGTAAAAAGCAGAGAGCGAAGGATTTTTGGCTTTAAGTTTTTGCTCGGACGGCGCTGTTTGATCGATCTCCACTCCACCACCTCCGAGCCCGACTCAAGCCTTGCTCCCTGCAAAACTCCTCCTCCATCTCTGTCTTCTTCAAGCTCCTTCCTTCCTCTGCGAGCTTCTCCATCGGTGGAAACATGTGTCGCAACCATACCGCAGCTGCAGCTTCTCTGCAAGCTCTTTCCCTCCGTGGACCTTCATCGTCACAGCAACTGCAAGTAGCCATGAAGAACTTCAACGACCGCCGTCAAACGACTAGCCGGTCGTGAAGCTCGACGCTTCGCTCCGCCTCAAACTCCTGCAGCTCATTCGTCTTCGTCCTTCTGCAAATTTTTTCACTCCATCACCGAAGGTTTATATAGGAAAAATATATAATAAAAAGAAGAGGATGGTGGAGCAAAGGTGGTACCTCAGCATCATGAAAGAAGAAATATAAAAATGGAGGGGTGGAGCAAATTGTGCTGGCACCATGTGGAAAGCAAAGAAATAATAAAAAAAAATAAAATAAAATAAAAAGGAAGCATCACCACCGAAAGCAGAAAGAAAAGAAAAAAAGAAATGATGAAAGGAGGTCATGGTGGACACAGAGAGAATAAAAAAATTATGATAAGTAGTGGCTGACGCATGTGTATGCATATAATATATATATTTTATATATATTATATGTACATAGCATTGAAAGAAAATGGAGTCACTTTTCTAGGTACAAGATGCCATCAACAAGAAGGTGAACAACATGCTTTTGACAGAAAGTAAAAAAAAAAAAAAAAAAAAAAAAAAAGAAAAAAATTAACAAAAAAAAAAATGCATTGAGAGAAATAAAAGTCCATTTTTATTTATTTCTCTGAAAAAATTACACAAATTGGCACTCTACATGCCACAAAAAAAAAAGGGGATTACGAGAAATATGCAAACAAGGAAAGACTCTTCAAGGATGGTCAGGTGGTGCCTCAGAAGTCGACGGAGCTCCAGGAAGACGAAGAGCCAGAGTTGGAATCTCCGGAGCCGGAACGCTTGGTGCAACTCCCGAGGACGAAGGCAACATAAACCTCGGGAGTAGCGCCATGAACCTATCATGATCGCTCTGAATCCGACCGTCCGACTCTTGCAGCTGGTCCAGCTTCCTCTTCATGCTGGTCGAGTAACTAGTTGCAAGCATGTGCAACTCCTTGTTCTCATGCCTGAGACTTCTGACTTCTTGCCGGAGACTAGCCACCTCAGCCATCAGCGACTCCACCTGACGAGATCTTGCAAGCAGGCGCTGGCCCATATTTGAAACTGAGCCTGCACTTTGGACACTGAGAGCAAGAGATTCCTGAACAGCCAGCTCGTCTGACCGCCTGGAAAGCATCCTATTGTCCCTTGGAGTGAGGAGATTTCGAGCAACCACCGTAGCGGTTATTTCATTCCTCATCATTGTGTCCCCAACTGTAAGAGGACCGTTAGGGGATATGAAGGACGGACGCCAAATGTTGTCTGGAGAAGACAAGTCATCATCTTCTCCGACGTTCAAATTAAGGCGACGGTCGGAAGGGCAAGACATTTTCAGAAGATGTTGAGAAAGAAGAGATCGAAAAAATTAAGATTGCAGAAATGCAAGAAGGGAGTGTTTACAGAAGGGAGTTCAAGTGTGAGGTGAAACAAGAATTCGCGCCTCTATAAAAAGAAGAAAATGAAGAAGCACTCCTCAGAGATCGAAGAAGCACTCCTCTCACAAATCAAAGAGTGACGCTCATTTCTCGAAAGCCGGAGTCCTGTCTCGAAAAGAGCCGTTCCTCTATCAAAAGCTGGGCTTGACTCAGAAATCACGTGGCATCAGCTTTTCCAGTTTGTCATCACTCGTCACATGCGTCGCATGCAGTTTGGAGCGTTGCAAAAACCACGAGCCGAACCCGGATTTGAACCCCGGTTTTCAAAACATCATCATTCCAGACGTGTCGTCACTCGTCGCATGCGCAGTCAGCTTTGCGGAAATTACGGACGGCTGTGTTAGAAAGCGCGTAACTGGTACTGTTCATCCAACACCGGCTGCCGACAAATAGTGCGAGAATAGTTCCGGTTGAGAAGAAAAAAAAATTCTATAAGTTCTACCTTCGCCTTCCACATCAAAGGCACACCTTCACACCCTCTCAACCTCTCTTCATCTCTGAGAATGAATTCTCAAAGAAACCTTTCGAGTCACTCAGTGTTCTTCATCCCTTGGAACACCCCAGAAAACAAATCATCCAAAGCAAAAGTATTTCATATTAAAAAGGTTAAAAGCAAAAGTATCTCATATTACGCTTTCTCCTCACTTTCATCTGAAGAACATGGAGAAAGTGAGATCCTGATTGCTTACCTAGTCTTGCTCTCGAGTACTCATCTCAGACCCCTCCCAACACACTTCAAAAATAAACCTGTGTTGAGGTACTTCTTCAAAAACAAAAGTACCTCACAGACGAAACAGGAGGAGTCTGAGCTGCATCCAGATAAAGGCAGAGTCTGAGATGACCCAAGAGTTCAAGAAGATGCCACACCTGCGTGGAGACCGGACTACTTGAAGCATGTGGAGACAACGTGCTGAATCAACCTTCAAGACCAAGCCGCGACGGCCCCTTGAAGAAAACACAAGTCCAATTCAAGATTAGAAAATCTAGCTGAAGATAAATGGGTAGGCTCAGACCGGAGTACTTGAAGCATGTGGAGGCAACGTGCTGGAACCCTTCCCTGATTGCTTACCTAGCATTACTCTCGAACAGTCATCTTCAACTAATGTTGGAAGCTGGAAAACATGATGAGTCGCTGAGAAGTGATGTTCTGATGCTTTCATGGGAATTTTTGCAGCATAGCTAATCTCCACATTGAATGTTTTGGAGCGGCATCTCCAATTGCTTTCATGGGAATTTTTGCATTAGAGAAAAAATACTGCAAAAGAAGATGCCAGACCTGCATGAAGATCCGATTACTTGAAACATGTGGAGACAACGTGCTGAATCAACCTTCAAGATCAAGCCGCAACGGCCCTTGGAGAAATCAAGACCCGATTCAAGATCAAGTGTCCAACACCCCTGAATCAAAACCAGTTCAAGATGAAAGCTGTGGAAGAATCACAAAACCCGATTCAAGATCAAGTGACCGTCACCCTTGAATCAACCTTCAAGATCAAGCCGCAACGGCCCTTGGAGAAATCAAGACCCTATTCAAGATCAAGTGTCCAACACCCTTGAATCAACCTTCAAAAATCAAGCCTCAACGGCCTTTGAAGAAATCAAGACCCGATTCAAGATCAAGTGTCCAACACCCTTGAATCAACCTTCAAGATCAAGCCTCAACGGCCCTTGGAGAAATCAAGACCCGATTCAAGATCAAGTGTCCAACACCCTTGAATCAACCTTCAAGATCAAGCCTCAACGGCCCTTGGAGAAATCAAAAGCCCGATTCAAGATCAGGTGTTCATCGCCCTTGAATCAAAACCAGTTCAAGATGAAAGCTGTGGAAAAATCACAAAACCCGATCCAAGATCAAGCCTCGACGGCCCTTGGATCAAACGTCTACATTAAGGGACTTCAAAGACGCATCTTCTACACGTGACAAGCACATGTATACGACACGCTTTGAAGTGGGGGCATTTGTAGACAATGAAATTTCAGTAAATAAATGTTGACCAATGGTCAAAATTTTAAACACTCGTGTATTACATAAATTGTACACATATTGTGTGATCCGACGAAAATTCGAAAAGAGTTAGAAAAGCTGTCAAACAGGACACGTGTCAACACCTGGCAGAGACGGCTTATTTCATCTGTGATATTATATTCAAAATTAGGCCTTGGAAAATTCTATAAATAGAAGCCAATTTCATTCATTTCATTTCACCAATTCACAAATACATTTCTCTACTCCCAAATTGGAAGAGAATTCTCTGGAAGTTCGTTCATCGTTCTTCGTTCATCGTTCATCGTTCTTCGAGATCAAGCCCCAACGGCCCTTGAAGAAACTTCGCCAAAACCTTTGAAGAATCAACAAGCACCTTGGTCACGTGCCGATTCTTAATCCAAGATCAAGCCCCGACGGCCCTTGGATCCACACATCCATTCTTCAAGAATCAAGCCCAAAAGCCTCTTGAAGTTCATCGTTCTTCGTTCATCGTTCATCGTTCATCCATCTTCTTCAAGATCAAGCTCCGACGGCCCTTGAAGCAACATTCATCCGCCCTTCAAGATCAAGCCCCGACGACCCTTGGAATCAATACATTCAAGAATCAAGCTCAAAGCCCCTTGAAGCTCATTCATCGTTCATCGTTCATCGTTCTACATTCATCATCAAACATCTGAAGATCATCACTGTTCATCCCAAGAATCAAAGCGCCAAACAGCCCCTTCAGATCAACACAAACAAATCCACATCACTGTTTATCCAAAGATCAAGCCCAACGGCCCTTTGGATCAACAGCCCATCAAATCCACAAGTCAATATCTCACGGAGATCGAATCAGAGGACCAAATCAAATAGAGATTGTAACCCCAAAATTCATCAAATAACAAATATTATTTTGTACACGTGTTCTTGTTCCTTCAGGAAATTTTCGTGTTTACAGAAGCATCTTTGGTGTCTGCTGGCCTGCTCGCACAATTGGCCCTTGTGACTGGTCGGCCGCCGCCAAGCAATGCAACCTCTGGGAAAAAGGGTTACGTAGGGCAATTGAAGTTATTGAACAATTAGGTTTCCATCATGACGATCATCATCCAAGCTGCCACTTCTGTTAAAAGAACCTCATTGCACCGTCAACGTCAGAGCATTAGACAAAAGGAGCAGGCTCCTCATAAGCAACGTCTCTTATTAGAGCAAAGTCATCATCAATGGTAATGCTAGGTATGGTTGTTAATGATTGAATTATTACTTAAGTGTTAATTAACGTGCTTAGGAACTGACTTCTCAAACTCTGTGTCTTGAGTCTGGGCAGACATGCATACGACAACTTCACTTGAATAATCAAATTCTGGAATAAGTGAACAACAAACAAGGTCCTAAAAGTCGCTAAACCCTAGTCGGAATGAAAAATATATAAATAAAGTTAAAAACTTCGAATTACCACGCCCCGACTCTCTCTCTGTTACTTGTAGAGTAGTCACAATGCCGCCACCACCAAGTACAACGCCACCCAGAACTCAAAAAAACAGAAAAACTAAGCAGTTTACTCATATCGACTTTCGATGTCATACGCTCTTTCCATCATCGCACCCTCCCCATGACCATATCTCCCTTCTCCGTTGGAACCTACTCATCGAACGTGACATAGTTGCGGCAACTGAAATGGAATTTGGATATAATTTCTCCAGACCCAAGAATTGAATGGTGGCCTGGCCGTAATTTATTCTTGAATTTTCTTATCAAATTAAAGTTGTGTTCTTAATCTGCGAGACATCAAAATAAAGGTTTAGGAGAAATTAAAGTAAAACGAAAAGGGCACATAAAATTTTTCATTTTTATAATTTGAAAATGCGCTTAGTAGTTTAATATCTTAGAATGAGTTTTGAGAATAAAAACTTTGAAAACACGTGTGCTACCAATATTTACAATGTCATAAAAATGTAATCTTATGTGTTGGTAGTAATGGTGTTGTTGGTGGCAGTGATGGTGGTTGAGAACTTGAGACGAGAGTGGTGTTGGTAGCAATAGTTGTTGGAGTGGTGGTAATAGTGAGGGAAAGGGGTACACATAGTGAAGGTGGTGGTGGCCATGATCAGGGTAATGAGGTGGAGAATGTGGTGGGACGTGCTGGTGGCGACGAAGGTGGCCGCAACAGTGAAACGGTGGAGGTGGTGGTGTCTATGGTTGCGAGGGTGATGGTGGTGGTTGATATGATCACGGTGGTGATACTCTAACTTTGTTTTATGATGTATCTTTGTTTTCTTTTTTTGAAAATTGATGTTGGGTATGGTCTGCCGCTTTTGGTGTTACGTTTCAACCAAGGTATTAAATATCGATGATATCGGAAATATCGGTAGTCCAAAAACACGGAAATTTCGATGGAAATATCGGGATATTATCGATATCGATAAAAATTGAATAAAAATCACGGAAATTGTAAGAAAAACTTGGAAATTTTTATTGAAACTTTGCAGGATGTTTATTTAGTCAATTATCTATTAGTATATCACAAAAAATTAGAAGGAAATGCATTGCATTATGGATTTAACTGGTTTAAGTTGATTATATAGCGAGATGGCAACCATTGTGAGTGTAGAAAATATATAAATATTTTAGCATATTTTCACAAAAACATAAGTGATATGGTAGTCAAGGTGTTGAATGAGTAAAATGGGAGAGGTTCAAATCCCCTTCGTGTTTTTTTAAATATAGAAATTTAAAAAATACGGAAATTTCGATGGAAATATCGATGACATCGGAAATATCGGTAGTCCAAAAACACGGAAATATCGATGGAAATATCGGAATATTATGGATATTTAATACCTTGGTTTCAACGTGCAACTTCTTTTATATCAAATCTAATCTCAGCCGCCGTATTTGATCCAAAAGTCTTAAAACGCAGCGCACAAGAGATTTTGCGTAAAAGCGTCCGCTCTTCCCTGTTTGAGTTTGCCACTCTTTTCTCCCTCCACTTCCTCCAAAAATGGAACCCCAACCCACTTCCTGCAAATCGGACCACCACCACCACCACCACCAACACTCCAAATCCCTAGAACCTCCACCATCTTCCACCGCCACCTCCATTTCCACCCCAACCTGCTGCAAATGCGGAGCCCCAACCCCGATGGCCGCTCCCCCACCCTCCTTCTCCGACATCTCCCCTCCCCCAAACTACCGCCCAATCCGAGCTCCCGCCATCAACTTCCCTCCAAACCCTAACTCCCAACAGGCCATCATCCTCGCCCCTGTCCCACAACCCCTCTCTGTCCCCCAAATCTCCCCTCCCTTCCACTTCCAATCCCCCTCCAAAGTCATCCAGTCCCCCGACGATCTCGGCCGCTTCCACGACTCCTTCTCCGGAAAACACTTCGTCGGATTCATCGCCGCCCTCTCCGAGTCCATCCGCGCCAAGAAAATCTCCGACCACTGTCACCAATCCGACGTCGTCAACACCATCGTCTCCATTCTCGAAACCCTAATTCAATGGGTCGACGAAATCCCACCCACCCAGCAAGCCGCCCGATATGGCAACGTTTCATTCCGCTCCTGGCACGAGCGGTTGTCCGAAACCAGCCACTCCCTCATGCTGCAGTTCCTCCCTGAGCATCTCCACCCTTCTACGATCGAGATCGTCCCGTATTTCACTGATAGCTTCGGGAACCCGAGTCGAATCGATTATGGTACAGGGCACGAGACCAACTTCGCTGCTTGGCTCTACTGTCTGGCGAGAACGGGGGTGATTAAAGAAGAAGATTATCCGGCTGTCGTGGCCCGAGTTTTTGTCAAGTACTTGGACTTGATGAGGAAGCTGCAGTTGGTGTATTGCTTGGAGCCGGCGGGGTCTCACGGCGTTTGGGGCCTCGATGACTACCATTTCCTACCGTTTATTTTCGGGGCGTCCCAGTTTATCGGGCATAAGTATATGAAGCCTAAGTCAATTCACAATGATGATATCGTGGAGAATTTTTCGAAAGAGTATTTGTATCTTTCGTGCGTTAAGTTTGTGAAGAAGGTGAAGAAGGGTCCATTTTCGGAGCACTCACCGTTGTTAGATGATATCAGCGGAGTGCCTAATTGGAACAAAGTGAATAGTGGGTTGCTTAAGATGTATAAGGCTGAGGTGTTGGGGAAGGTTCCGATTATGCAGCATTTTCTGTTTGGCGGGCTCATCAAGTGGTATGATCCTTGCCCATTTCCCTCTCTGTAAATGATTTGAATATGATTGCTAGTTTGTGCAAATATGGAAGGATATTAAGAAATATTTTCATTTTGCTTTGTAATCTAGTGAGTATTGATAGTTTAACAAACTTAGGTTCGTAGGAACTACGCTCAAGCTTGGCAGAATGCTGGAGCTTGTTTTCCTTGGATGAACCACACCTAAGCTACTAGGCCAAGTAATCGGTGTTGTCCCGCGTGCTTGGTTAAGCTTAGTAACTTGTTTTGGTTTGATTAAAAAAATTGGGTATGGAGGATGCTTCGAATTGATATATGTATCTCTACAACACTGGGCGAATGTCTAGCAGTTGTTTTAGTTTTTGATTTAATGCTATTGTGGGGCCAATTACCTCCGATGGCTCATTTTTCACATTAAGGCTGCATCCAAATTGTGACTCTTATGTTATCAACCTTCTTGTGTCAAATCAACGAGATTCCTGGTAGAGCAATTTTGGAGCCAGGTGTCTAGCAGAGTGTGATTAGTCATGATTTTTAGATTGCCTTTATGCTATTGACTGCACAACCTTAAGAATGGTGACATTCTGTTTACCTTAAGTTGCAGAAATGGGAAATTCCAATTTTTTTTACTGTAAAGAGAAAAATGCAATTTATTAGGTTTTTCGGAGTTGCCTTTCCGAATAGAAACATGCTGGAACCCTGTTTTGATCACAATCGTGACTGGTACTATGGAAGTTTTAATATACATCAGTTTTGTCTTGGCTCATCTCAGTGGTGAACTTTTTGAAGTTTGGAACTTAGTTATTGGCTTTTAATTGAATAAGACCTCTATTGCCATGAGAGAGACATTATTTACTTGGTCTTGAGTTAGTTTCTCTGTTACCTTTTGATCATGCTGTCCCTTTGTAGAACTGGGACATGCTAAACTGAGATTGATTGCCTAATTGTGAGGGTATTGGGGATCACGGTTCCCGCCAACAACCGGTCATTGTTTTATGATCTAAATAAAATGTGGACTACATATCCCACAAGATGGCACTCAAGGTGCTCTCTGGGCAAATATGCAGTCAGGAAAAATGATTTTGAAGGTGAACTTGTGAGCAATCTGAAGTTCCGCCTTAGTGGAATGGTATGGCTTGCACCAATACCTGATTCGCATAGAGAGCCTCTTGGGGAATAGGTGTGTGTGTGTGTGTACAGCTTGCTTCCCCATTCCGTTGGTTGGCAGGAGCCTTCACTTAGTTGTGATTGTGAGAAATCTCATATTGCAGTTAAATGGATTTGTTCACATAAGCCAGTAATGCCTCTCTGCTTCCTCAAAGGCTTAAAGCTGTGGCAGCATGGTTTGTATAAGTAGTATTCATAATTTGTTTGCGTTTCCTCTTATCTTATACTTTTCATTGGTTGATCTAAACAGAGAAGTTAATTTCTCGTACTGAATGTATCAATCGTGATTGGAAAGTTAACCATCTAGGCTATCTTTTTTAATTCAGCGTTGTCCATTTCAACTGTTGGAAGGCATATTTTCTTTGATTCTAGGGACGGATAATTGCCGCTTTTTCTGTTTGTTAACTGATTCATTTCTCAATTTTTCTTTTCCCCAGGGAGTAGAAATGTTGGGTGAGATCAACCGAGGCATCTGTTGTAGAAGAAAGAAGTCACAGGTTATGATTCTCATTATAAGAGCAAAGAGTTACTAGATTGGAAACGTCTACTTGTTGTTTTTTTTTTTTTTATTTGTTGACTTGTTTTTGTTCTTTCTATGGTTACTCAATATGCAGTCTTGGTGTTATGCCCATAAAAAAATTAGACATTTTTTTTGTGGGGAGTGAAGGCTGTGAGGGAATACCTTTTTGTTGGTTGGAAAATGTCCTTAATTTTTGTGGTGTCATAAGGTTCATCGAATCAGGAACGAGAAAAGAAGAGGGATAGTGTCGAGGGTAAGGCATTCGTTCGATGGAGGTTTGAATTCGTTCGAGCTCGAACCATTTCGATGGAGGTCTGAATTCCCTCTACAATCACAGAAGATGCATTTTTGCAATGCTCTGAATTATTATCTTGGTAGACAGGATCTGTAATTGTACGTGCTGTAATAATATATTTTTTAGCGTGCCTTCACTTCTACTGTGACACGTGGAGTACTGGGTTGAATGCGAGTACCTGAAAAAACTTATCCATTTTCACAATTTCCAAACGTGAAAGAAATTCTGGAGGACAATTTTTCAACTTTTATTGCACGTTTGTACAAAGAAAAGTGATCTTCAGACTCATTTTTGCAACTTCCTTTTTTTCTTTTTTAACGAATAAAAGAGAATCGAGAAATGGAGTTACATAAACAAGAGAAAATCACAGTCGAAACATTTGAACTCAAGATTCTGTTGTTGTACTGATATGTTCTGTTTTGATTTTCAGCCATACAACTTGCTAAGATTGTGAGTAGAACTCTGGTGTTTTCACCGGCTCAGGTGTTTTCAACATTATCGATTTCTCTTTGTTATTTGTATTTATAGGCAGTGTCGTTCGTAGATTTCCACGAACTTCATCTTTGATAGTTGGTTTCTCTCGTTTAGTTGCTGGCTATCTTTACTTTATGGATGTGCTTGGTAGCAAATTGGAGTTGGACGTGGTGTTTGGGCGTTGCTTGGCTGTGGAAGATCTTTAGCGGTGGCTAAAGAACTAGAAGTTTCTGGGTTCTATTATTGTATTCTGGTTTATGGGCCTAATGTTTCTTGGCTGCTTTTGTGTTTTGTGTAGTTTTTGGTTCATTATTTGGTTGTTAATAAGTTAGCTTTGGGCCATCGTTGTATGTAAGTTTTGTGTGCAATAAAAGTTGCTTTTTACCAAAAAAAAGTCTAGCAAAATTATGTTCTGTTTTATTATTGTTTTTATTTAAGGGCTCATTAAAGATTGAGGAGAAACTCCTCCTTAAAATATTTTGTGACTTATTTACAAAATTTCTTACTTATGATCAAAACTATTCATATCATAAAATGTTATATAAAGATTTTGTCTATAAAAAAATCAATTGAAACTAAATGTTTAGTCATCGAAATGTATAAAAACAAATAAATGGATTCAATAAAAGCATTATGAATCGTTTATTTATTTGCTACAATTGATTGATTAAACGGTCTTGGCTTTAATTGATTTTTTTTTAAAGATTATATTTACAGAATAAAATTAATTGAAACTAAATATTTAGTCATCAAAGTGTATAAAAACAAATGAATCAATTCGATAAAAACATTATGAATTGTCTATTTATTTGCTACAATTGATTGACTAAACAGTCTTGGTTTTAATTGATTTTTTTTCTTCTTCAGATATGATATTTACAGAGTGATTTATAACTAAGCGGTTCCACTAAATTCTATGAATAAGCCACTAAATTCTCTTTAACCTAGCTCAACTCTTTTGTTAACTGAATTATGAATAGAGGATCAATTTTTTTTACCATCTTTTAGTTGACAAAGAGTGTTTTACTACTAGATAGTATAGATATTGTTCCAAAAATTCTCGCCTACATGCTAGGCAGTTAGTCACCGCTCCGATTAATCCCTAGGCATTTGAAAATTAAGAAAGTGAGCCTAGACCAGCTTAGACGTCCGCCAAGTCTGCCTAAGCGTCCATCAAACCCGCCTAAACTTGTCTAGGTACCCACCTAGGTCACGACTTTTACTTAGACAAAAAATTTATAACTTACATTTTTTCGATAAAATGTAAGAGACTTGTTATGTCACATCCCCGCCCGGGCGCAGAGCCCGCTCCACCACCGTAGCACGATATTGTCCGCTTTGGGCCCCGACCAAGCCCTCACGGTTTTGTTTCTGGGAACTCACGAGCAACTTCCCAGGAGGTCACCCATCCTGGGATTGCTCTAGCCCCCTTCTCGCTTAACTTCAGAGTTCCTACGGAACCCGAAGCCAATGAGCTCCCAAAAGGCCTCGTGCTAGGTAGGGATGGGAATATACATTTAAGGATCACTCCCCTGGGCGATGTGGGATGTCACATGTTAAATACTCAGATGAACACTATGCTTGTTCTCCATGTTTTCAATATGTTATAATACTATATAATCTTTATGTCATTTTATAGTACAATTTATGTATAGACAATTATGTGTGTTTTAAGTATAAATAGGCACTTGGTATATAATATATAATAGATTTACTTAAATCCAACTAGTCCGCCTAGGCCTCCGCCCGTGCACTAAGCCTCAACCCGTTACCTGACTAGCGCCTAATGTTTTTTAGAACCTTGAGTATAGATAATATGAACTCTTTTTCATTTTTCTTTTTTGTAAAAATTAAAATTAGTTTAAAGTCCTCTTATCTAATAAAGTACTAAGACCATCTCCAACCCTGGGCTATTTGCCAAATTTCCCCCCAAACTCACTCCAACCCAAGGGGAAAATTCGGGCTAAATGCTAAATGCTAAACCAATGCCAGATTCCCCTCAGAATTTAGCCCAGAAATCGGTGTGGGCTCCACCAAACCGAATGAAAATATTTATCGAAATTTAAATTTTTTTTGATTAAAATGTTCATAAAATTAATTTACGATAGTCTACATATTTTTTTTTTAAATTTAATTTAAGAAAAAAAAATAGCCTAAGTTTATTCTTTAATAATTTCGGGCTAAAATTTTAGGCTAGAAAGGGTTGGAATAGAAAAACTGTTTCTGGGCTAAAAGCTAAATTTTTTGGGCTAAAAAATTTGGCTTTTAGCTCAAGGGTTGGAGATGGTCTAAGTGGAGTATACAATGATTGATCTTTAGCCATCCAGTCCACACAAATACCCTCCAACTTAAGAGAAGTTGGTATAACTTACTACTACAATTATGAGAGCAACTTACATAGAACAAGTTCATTGTCATATGACATCCTAATCTAATAATACATTGTCATGTGAAGAAAAACTTACACTTAGCAATATATTATTATAAATAAGACGTCACGTGACGGTGAATTCGTTATAAGTAAGTTCTCTACGACTAGGCCTCCAAGGTGCCGCCAAGTGTCAGCGTTTCAGATCTCTCTCGTCTCACTCTCCCGTTGAATTTGAAATTGAAATATAGCAGAACCGCGTTACAGCGCCACTTAAGAGCAGAGGGTAGAAGACAAAGCAAACGTCAATGGCGTCCACCACAAACTTCCAAGCCTCCAACCTTCAAACTTGATACTCTGATACTGCATAGCACATCATACTAGTAGTGCTTGAAGAAGAAGAAGAAGCAAATCATGGACACCGCCAAGCAATCCAAACGCCCGAAACCCAAACTCGACCGCCGAAACGCCATTAAGAACTTCGACTACGACGCCTCTACCTCCTCTCCTTCCTCATCCTCCTCCTCCTCCTCGCGTGGCCGTCATTCCCCTCTGTCTGACCACCAAACCAGTTTCCGCGTCAGAGGCATTGACGGCGAATTCGACCTCATCTGCCGCAGCCTCGGGCTTTCTGGCCCCGAAGACTTCGCCATCCCAATCGCCGCATGGGAAGCCCAGCGGGCGCGCATTTCCTCCCACATCACCACTCGCTCTCGCCTCCACGATCAGAATCATCATCCTCTGTTGCGAGACAGAGCAAACGTTGACGTTTTCGAGAAGAAGTCCGAAGCTACGGTTATGCGGGTTATGCAGCTCGACAGTGAAATCAAGGCTTCGAGTTTGGCAGAAGTTGGGGGAAATGGGAGAAATGGCGGTGCTGGCGGAGGAATTAAAGGTCTCCGCCCGCCTCCGGTTGTATTGAAATCTTTTTCTCCTCAGGAGGACGACATTGGTGTAAATTCGCCGAATTGCGTTGGCGATGAAAGCTATTCGCATGAAGAGGAGCTTGCAAATGAAGCAAATGGCGAGAGTGGCAAGAGGGAAGCGGTAAACGAAGCAAATAACGAGTGTTTGTCATCCAACTCATCTCCATCCAATGACAATAATGGCGATCAAAATGCAGATGACAAAGTTGGTTTTGTTGGCATTGTAAGAGTGAACCCGGAGCCAATCCATAGTATTTTTTCGCCGAATGGGAAATTCAGGCGGAGTCTTTCATCATCGTGGCAAAAAGGTCAGCTTTTGGGAAGTGGTTCTTATGGGACTGTGTATGAAGGCTTTACTGAGTAAGTGATCATCTTCCACATCCATGTATCCAAAATGTGTATGAAGGCTAATTTTGTTCCTGGCTTCTTGTTGTTGGTGATTACCGCTATGTTTGAATTAAACCCAATCTTAACACGACTTGTGAATTTTATATTTGGCCAATGCCTCTTACTTTAACGACATTACTCTACTGATTTGCGAACTCTAATAAGTTACTATGAATTTGAGACAAATGTTCTTTTGCAGCGATGGATTCTTTTTTGCTGTAAAGGAGGTTTCTTTACTGGATCAAGGGAGCCAGGGGAAGCAGAGTGTTATCCAACTTGAACAGGTCGAAAGAAGCAGTCTTATTCTGATTGTGTTTTCGTACTCAGTAGATGCTATTGTGTTTTCTGGATTCCTTAACATTCTTTCTTCTAATACGATTATTATTGTACAGGAGATTTCTCTTTTAAGTCAGTTTGAACATGACAACATAGTTCAATATCTCGGCACAGACAAGGTGTGCTTCTTTCTTTCTTGGTTTGCATTTCTTTGGTTCCTGCCAGTTTATTGAAAGTACAACTTTCTACTCATTGCGGGAGATTTATCTTTTCCTTTTGCATTTGATCTTGTTGTTGCAGTTAGTGCATAGGTGTTTGTACTTGTATGTGTGTATGTGTGGATGTATGTACATGTATTTGTAGAACCATAAACGATCAGTTAAAGAAATGCTTCACCAATGCAACTACTCAGCTGCAATCATAAGATAAAGTAGCTTGCTATATTTCAATGTAAGTTAATATATTTATTGAACTCTCCTGATTTGTACACTAATTGTTCGTTATAATATTATTACAGGATGAAACTAAGCTCTATATCTTCCTTGAGCTTGTAACAAAAGGCTCACTTGCAAATCTATATCAGAAGTATCTCTTGAGGGATTCTCAAGTCTCTGGGTTTACAAGGCAGATTTTAAGGGGGTTGACATATCTTCATGATCGTACTGTGGTTCACAGGTAATATAATTTTGGTACTGGAATTTTTGTATTGTGATCTTTCTTTCTTTGTCTTTTGTGGTTAATTCCTTCTATCTGACTTAAAATCTCTCCCGTCATGTAATGTGAAATATTTTATATATGTAATTACAGTACAGGCCCATATAGAGATAAGATATAACTACGTAAAGAATAACGAACGAACCAAGCAATCCTCATTTAACCTACACTTGTATAATTCCATTGGACATATTTTTCTGCTTTCTATTTCCAGGGATATCAAATGTGCTAATATATTGGTGGATGCAAGTGGATCTGTGAAACTTGCAGACTTTGGGTTAGCCAAGGTAGAATTCCTAATACTAACCTCTCTCTAATGTTCATTTCATAGAATTTCTGTTTTTTCGAAATGCAAATCCATGGAATTTCTAATGCTGAATCATTCCACATTGGCCTTCTGTTCTTCTAGGCAACCAAATTTAATGACGTGAAGTCTTGCAAAGGGACTGCTTATTGGATGGCGCCTGAGGTTTGCCTCCTCTCTTTACGATAAATATGTTTGTTGTACACATCAGGTTGATATTTCAACAACCGCCTTTAGATAGTAAAACTAGTATGACGCAGAGTAATTCATCTAGTTGTGATTATCCATGTAGTTAGTGCCGATGACTTGTACTGGATATTCGTTTATTTTATGACTCGGCTCTCCCTAATTGAAAAATTAGGATTTAGCTGTTATTGGAGTTAACCTGTTGACCAGTAGGCTGTAAAATTGTAGGTTGTTAATCTAAGGAATCGTGGCTATGGGCTTGCAGCTGACATATGGAGCCTTGGATGCGCTATGTTAACCCGCCGGCCTCCATACTCTCACCTGGAAGGCGTATGTTCAACCTTTCTGCTCATATAATGCTAATCTTTTACCTTTTTTTAGGATAAGAAATGCATAACAATAAGCCCGCATTACATTTTGACCTAGATCATTGGATAACCTTAGTGTTCTTAATCAATTTGGACCGTCCCCTGCAGAGTCATTTAGGAATCTGAGAAAAATCATGTTCTTGTTTGTGTTGATTGGCAGATGCAAGCATTATTTCAGATTGGCAAGGGTGAACCTCCTCCGGTTCCCGATTCGTTATCAAGCGATGCACAAGATTTCATTTTGAGTTGTTTACAAGTTAAACCTCATAGTCGACCTACTGCGGCTCAGCTACTGAACCATCCATTTGTGAAAAGGCCACTCCACGCATCCTCTGTCCCAGCTTCTCCTCATTGCAACAGTTTTCGTTCGTGAATGCTTTGGCCAACCAACCTCAGTGATATCGTAAGAAATATAGATGAACTGGTACTGCGATTTACTTCCCTTCATACGTGCTTAGCAATTGAATCTATATACGCTGTCAAGCAATGTTAAGAGCATTAGCTTCCACGAACGTGGTTTGGGGAAGGGGATATGCTCCCAATATTTTCACAGAGATGCGAATGGCTTGAATCAAAGAAAGCGCCTCTTGGTCCTTCTGTGTGAATCTACAATATTAGGGACTTGACGGACCAGAGAAGCTCGTTCAAGGAGATGAACTGTGCATAACCTTCTATCCGCTGCCCGATTATTCATTGAACTAGTTGGTCCTGGCATGGCAAAACCGTCCCCGAATGCTTGAAACGGATGTATGCTACTCGACAAGTTTGCGAGCAATATCGCAGGTACTTGTACATTACTTAGAGGGCAAGTTATTTTACAAAACTACCTTGTTTCTGGGGGGAATTAATTGTAATTAGAACAAAACATGATAAAGCACATGTACATTATTGACTTGCTGTAAATAATTTTTGTGACAACCTCCTGGTGGGTACAACTCAATTGAATATGAGGCTTGGTGGATTTGCATCGAGCCCGTTTGATAACCATTATGTTTTTGTTTTCTGGTTAGAAATAGAGGGGCGGCCAAGACCCAAAACTCGAAGCTCATACCCTAGAATTCATCTGCAATTCTCGCAGTATATCATCTGATTAGTAGAACTAATGAAAATAATAACAAAAAAAGATATCAGATTCGCTGAAATATATGGTTACATAAAATGGCATAAACTTTGTACATGGTATAAATATGGCTCTCATACAATACTAGTTTGGAAACTCTTCACTCTAAGAAACTTAGGATACCATCTGATTAGTAGAACTAATCAAAATAGTAACAAACAAAAATCAAAAGATAAATTAAGATGGCAGTTAATTACCCATCAGACGAAAGAACGGCACTTTCAGCATGATAGTTTACACCGGTAAAAGCAGCAGGATGGTGAATCAAGTATGAAAGCCTATTGGAGTGCTGTTTCTGATTGCTGGTTTGCACCGTACAGAAAACCAAATTGTGATTCCAAGCAACTTTTGTGAGTTTCTGATACAGCAACGGCTGTTTCCGAGACATCTCTCTTCATTTTAAAAATCTTAGACTGCACATATTCTTTGTACTTGGAGACTGAGTCGGCTACTGCCATGAGTTCATAAGCGCACTTTTGGGTTTCTTCTTCAGTTTGCTTGATCGCATCCTGCAGTTTCAGTTTGGAGGTCTGCAAGAAAAATGAGATTGGTTATGATATCAAATTAACAAAATCCTAGTTAAGGATTTTCGTATGGCATAACAATTTGATGACCATAATAAGTTTAAGAAAAAAACCAACTTCTTATACTTAGTTATTCAAGAAATAAGTTAACGAAAAACCTTCAGAATCTCGTCTGCTTCTCTTTCCACAGTATCCAAGTTAAGAGTCTCCCTTTGCACATCTTCCATCAAGTTTCTAGCTTCAGCTGCACATCTAGAAGTGTATTCCTGTGTCTCTTTCTTCAACAAGTTCAGTTGAGCTTCAACCTAGCGGGTAAAATATACACAAGCAAAAGATGAAGTCAAAACAAAATCCTTGTAAACTTGTATTTCTGTCCCAAAGTCCAAAAACCATATTGGAGCAATAACCATAAGATGCTTCAAAAGTAAGGGTGGTTTCCAAGAGTCCCACCACAGGATCAATATTTGGAAACGGACCTCCCTATCCTCTACAAGGAAAATACAAACTTGCAGGATAGGATCAACAACCTTTACAGTCAATATTTTACTTTGTTATCAGAGTTCATTATGTTAATAACAAAGTTTTAAAACATACCTAAGACTTTACTGCATGAAGGTCTTATGTATTTCTAGAAGACAAGAAAGAAATTTGGTGCTCAAAAACTTGTGGGGATAAGGACCGAATCAGTAAAACCAGAAAGCAGCATCAAGGCCTGTGTACAAAATCCAATGGTTTATGCCATGACTAGAACACCAGAGCTCTCCAAAACTAATATGCTCCCTCAGGCTGCATTTATTTTGCCTGCCACTGTTGAAACTTCTGAAACCAGATTGGTTTCCTTAAGCAGTTCACATTTTTCTGGGTCTTTCTCCAAACAAGAAGTATAATAGGTTTGCCGTCATCAGAAAGCACCCTTTATGTAGTTTGTGTGAAGCGCGGTTCACTATTTTCCAGACCTTTTTTTCACAGATCCATCCACAAGATTAAAACCATAAGGTTGGCTACATGAATATTCTGTCATTACATTGTCTACAGCCAGGTTACCATCCTTCATTTTTCTTATTTCTAGGAAAGATACTCTCAGGTAGGTAGTTTGCACGGTGATCACTTATTTGGGATTTACAATTCAAAATCCTAGTTTAGCATATGATGTGACATTGTCAGTCGTCACTGAACCTTTACAACCTTCTCACACACTTTTGAGCACCCCTTTAAGCAACAAGTAGACCTTGGATATACACTCATTTCAAACAAACAAAACAAGAAAAACCATACCTTAAATTCCCAAATCCATCCCCTCTCCCATTCATAATTCTAATAAGAACACTGTTCACAGCCCATATATTGTCACTAGTTATATTCGCGCTTAGTCCCACAATACTTGCTTTCACAGTTCAAAGTTCAAACCATAAAGCTCCAACATGCTTCCCAACCTAGCAGCATTTATCCATTAAATCCAACCTGGAAGATTCTAATAATATGCACTTGTGCAGACAAATATTTCTTTCTCACTGTTATAGTTGCTGCAACTTATAACTTTAAATCCAAAATGCAGATGAACTAAGAAAAATGTCAGTCCAAGGGAGACATCAAACCCTACCCATGATTATAAAAACCCAAAGACACCTTCTTACCAAACTGGAATGAGCTCAATGTAGTAAAGCAAAGAATCATTCAAATAAAATTTAGCATTTGAAAGCTAAGTGTTTTTGTTAGTGTCCTAAGGATTTTAACATTTGAATTAATTTTGGAATAATTTTTTCGAGCGGTAGAAAAATTGTTTGTGGGAACAATAAAAAGGACTCATCATCAACACCAAATAGAATGGACTACACAGTTTTGTGACAACAAAAACCAGACCAAGAAAGGAGACCTCTACATATTTTTGTTATCGTATGCACTCGTGCACTACATGTCTAGGTAGTTTTATATTCACGAACACTTTTAAATAAATGAAATAACTCATTCCCTTCCTATGCACAACAAAGAAAGTGTGTGGCTTAATTTTGATCCACTTACTTCGTCAATATGAGATTGAAGCCTCGCTATATAATTTCGTTTGCCCTCAATCTGAGCAGAAAGTTCACTTGACTGTTTCTGAAGGGATATCAACTCTTCCAGTTTATCCACGGAGCTTTTCTTTATATCGTCTAAGTAGGAATCAAGTGAAGGCCTTAATGTTGATTTGTAGTCAATCCCCATAATCTCAGCTGGTGTCGATCCCTTAGCATTCAATCCATACTGAAACCCATTACCAAGCTTCAACCTGCTACCACCAAATATAGGGAGAAATTGCATACAAAAGATTACTAAGTTTTGTTGAAACTTGTGGCACTGTCAACTGTCATAAGCTGGCAAACAATTAAAACAAATAAAAACAAGTACGCAAATGACTTCAAACAAATCACTAGCCATAATTGGCCCGATGCCAAATTGGATCGACACTATCGAAGTCAATGATATGCATCCCAAAACAATGATACAAAATTACATTTCTTTAGCAAGGAGCAATAAAAAATCAAATGAAAAGGAAGACAAACCTCCTCATAGCCTGGTTGCAGTCCATGGCCACAGCCTCAAGGTCCTTAAACTTATGGCTAAGCATGGTATCAAGTTCCCAAGACTTCTCCTCCCACGCATTCCTCTCGAGCTCGGCTTCCCCAATATCCCTTTCCACAGCCTGCAATTCTCTCTTCATTCTATCCACATCCCTGGCATTGAAGGTCTGCAATTCCACCCTATTTTTCAACTCCGCATTCTCTTGGCAAATGCGCTTATTATCCACCACTTTGGCCTCCAATTCCTTTTCTCTCCCCTCCATCACCGCCTCCAAATTCGCGATACTCTTCTCCAGATTCCCTATGATTTCATTGAACTTGACCACATCCCCCTCCAACAAACCCCTCTCCTTCTCCAGCGCCTCCCTCCTGGAGGGCTCCGACCGCATCATCTCCACCCTCCCCTGCAGCTCCGTGGCGGTTGCCTCCAAAACCCTAACATTCTCCTCCGCATTCTCCTTCTCCCTATCCAACTTATCCAAGAAATCGCGGTCCAAGGCCTCCACAGCGTCATCGTCCCCGTGTATATAATGCAAGTAACTCTCCAGGGCGTACTCAGACATGGCATTGTTCTCGACGAAGGCCCGGGAATCGGCGGCGAGATGGTCGGTGTAGAGCACAATCTGGAAGACCCAGTGGATGACGGCGAGCAGAGTGGGCCACTGGTGGGCGTTGACGGTGGGGTTCCGGAGCATGGCCTTGTTGGGCTTGAAGGGGCATTTCAGGAATTTGAGGAGGAGGGGGAGGTCGTCCTCCAGCTTGGAGGAAGGGTAGTCGAGGCGGGCGAGGAGGAACTTTAGGGTTTCGGTGATTTCCCTGGCGGAGGGGATCGGGAATTTGAGGGAGAATTGGAGGGAGTGGGAGGACAGGTAGGAATTGATGGCAGAGACGGTGGACTGCTGGAAGGAGCGGTCTTTGTACAGGTCGAGGGCGGTGGTGGTGGGACCCATGCCCACCGAGGAGGGGCGGCTGCTTGCGAAGCTGGCATCGGAATCCCGTTGGTGGCGGAAGTGGTCCAGCGGCGTCGCCGGTGGTGGCCGTGGGTTGAACGACTCCCTTGCTCGCCCACGGCTTGTGCCTCTCATCTTTCTTTCCTTCTTTTTGCGTTTCAATTTTCAGACTGTTTTTCCCGCTCCTGCAAGTAGTAGTGGCAGCGACCAGCGAAAGATCCCCACTCTGCGGACCATGCGATCTGAGCCGTCCACTCCATACCTACACATGGGTGAACAACCTTGGAGATATCCTTGCTCCTTGTCTGGCTTCAAGGGTACGACTCACTTTAGTTTTATTTAGAGATGTATTATCCACACACCCATTTTTACTTCCCACACACTCCTATAACTTTTTATCTGTTAGATCTTCTTCGATTCATTTGATCCGACGACCGAAATTTAAAAATGTGTGAGATAAGTAAAAAGGGATGTGTGGATATCACACCCCTTTTATTTATTCATATTTGATGAAACTAGCATTCATGCACGCGCATTTAAGGGTACGACTCACTTTAGTTTTATTTATTAATATTTGATGAAACTAGCATTTATGCACGCGCATGACCGTGTGCATAAAGTATTTTTTGAATAACGTATGACTTACACATTTTAAATATATTTATATGTGTAAATTGACAAAAGGAAAGTTAAATATTTGAAGTAAATGAATACTTTTAGATCATGCTAGAAGAAACTCTTCATAAAACAATTAAAGCAGCTGAATTCACATAATAAAATCAGTCTTTATAGAATTTACATTCATAATAGATAAAATAATATTTAATAAACAATTGATTGAACCACATTATTGCTAGCCTATTGTGAGACTAAACCCACCTCATCCCCCTTAACGTAGATAATATCGTTTGTTAAAAAAATATCATTTGGCAATTAATTTAATCACAATATTATTCGCGTACGAAAGACTTTTTTTATAATCGGCATTACATGCCTCTTAAGATGTTTTGAATGTGTTTAAAAATAGAAAAAATTATATTTAATAAACAATTGATTAAATCACATTATTGCTAATCCATTGTGTGACTGAGCTCACCCCCTCCCCCTTAGTGTAGATAATATCGTTTATTAAAAAAAAACAATTATTTGACAACTTATTTAATCACATTATTATTCACGTGTGAAAGACTTTTTTTATAACCAACATTACACACCTCTCTAAGATGTTTTGAACGTGTTTAAAAATAGAGTAATTGAATCGCATTATTGCTATCCTATTATGAGACACTAATTAAAAAAATTATACCAAAAAATTAATGATTAAAAAAAACATTGTTAAAATAATGAAAATGCCCCTGCCTTATTTGATATATTATTTTGGGATGCATTTGAAGTTTTTTGTCCAAATATTTTTGTTAAAGCTTGGCGACACCAAAAGTACCATTCACCTTTTGTGTTTGCTTTTATATATAGATTATTGTTTGTGTTTTTGGGGTTTCAAGGGTGTTATTAGGGGTGGGCAATTAAAAAAAAACAACTAAACTGACTAAACCGCACCAACTAAGGTCGGTTTGACGAGCAGTTCTTGTAATTTTTGGACATCGGCTTAACCGAACCGACTCGTGTGTTTGCTTTTATTTGTTTTAATCATAATAAACATAACATGTATCCATCACAACAAAACAAAACGTGGTAGTTTAGCGAACTCTTGTGCAAAGCTTATGCTTCTGTGTTTACATAATTATTACATGGGTAGATTGTTAGAGTGTAGGAAGTGTTAGGAAAGTTACTAGAGACTTAGAAGTATGGAACTTTTTGATCTTTTGGAGCTTTTGGGACTTCAATTTTTAATTATCTATATGTAATGCTTTCTCCAGTAGAACTTTTGAACTTTAAGAATGTCTGAATGTAATATTTAAGTATTTATGTGGACTGCCTGAACTTTTGGATTGTAATATTTTGAAAAATTGGAGCTTTGATGAATTTCTTTTTTTTTCTTTTTTTTGTAACTTTAAGAATGTTTGAATGTAAAACTTTGAATTTAACTACTGTTCACAAACCGAAAATCGACCCAAACTAACCCGCCATTGTTGGTTAACCGACATGATGAGTTTTAGACCCGACTTGATCGGTTTTGGTTTGTAATTTTGACTTAACCGACTAGGCCGGTTTGGTTTCAGTTTTGGGCCAAAACCGACCTGACCTAACCTGCGCCCACCCCTAGGTGTTATTGCCTGTCTTGTAGTTTTCTTATTATGTTTAGGTGAGCACGCTCTTGAAATTTTTTAAAAAAAAACGAGAATTTATATCACAACCTCTGGTATTTTAGAAGTCTTTCTCGAGAATGACATTTGGTGATCCCTAAATCATAACTTCTATTGTGTCAATTTGTGTTCTTTCTATTTGCCCAAAGGATTCGATTTTGGACTACTCAACAAAATTCAACGAAAATGGGGTTTCTAACCACTCAACATAATCAAACATGATATGATTCCTGAACACTCGACAGAATCGCGGAGTAGAAGGGGTTCTGGATCACTTAACGAAATCCAAACATTATACGATTCTGAACTACTCAACGAAATCACAAAGTGGAAGAGATTCAAGCCCACTCAATGGAATGGAATGAACCAAACCTCTCAACGAAAACCCAATAGAAGCTAGTGACCACTCAACGGAACTGAGCAAAATCCAAATAACATAATTTACAACAGCTCAACGAAATAAGACAATAGGTTAATGTCCTCTACTAGCCGTCACTTTTCTCAAACATTTCACAAACATTTCGAACATGCAAGTCAAATCAAATTTCATAAAAGTAATTTTTTTTATGAAATTTCAATCATGCATTTCAAATCAAATTTCGCTTGATGTGCTTTTTGAATTCAAATCACATTTTAACTACGATAGTTAGATGCATATTGTCTCACAGGGACGATAGCCACGTGAAATTGACAAACTGTGAATCTTAGAACGTGGACACATATTTACAGTACAGCACGACGGCACGTGACAACGTGACTGACTGCGTTAAACCAGTGAAACTGAGCGTGCCCTACAGCCGCCCAAGCAGCGCGTGGATTGAAAATCAAATCAACTGCCCCCACGTCTCCGATCACATATCAGAGGAGAGAGAAAGAGAGCGAGGAGAGAGATAGAGAGAGAGGAGAATATTAGAGTTTTTTCCAGAGAGTAGCGTAGAAATGACTCGAAATCGACGAAAAGCTTGGAGCTTTCTCTCTCCTCGTTTCTCTCTCTAAAATTGAAAGAAACTTCGCCACAACGAAAAGCTTTTGTCATTTCATTTCGCTCCCTCCCGCCCCCGCCCATCACTCATTCGCTTAGCTCTGAGCCTCTGCCTCGATTCCTCCGCCTCCTCTGAAACCCTAATTTCCCTTCTTCTCCCCCAAATCCAAATTCCAAATTGCTCCGACTCTGACCGCATTTGAAGTTTCAACAATCGCAGTAGCAGGGCATATATCTATATCGGTGCGGTTGCGATACTTTTTCAATTTCTCTCTTATCAGATGTTTTTCTCTTCTTCCTTCATTTCTCGAGCTTGAGAGTCTGTTTGGTTGCCAAGAAATGAAAGGAAAATCAATAAGTTATGTAGTTTTTTTCTCTCTTCTGTTTTCGTTTTCTTTTACTTTTCAAATTAAAAATTGGGAAATTTTGAATTTTGAAAGCTG
This sequence comes from Crataegus laevigata, assembly GCA_963580275.1. Taxonomy (NCBI): domain Eukaryota; kingdom Viridiplantae; phylum Streptophyta; class Magnoliopsida; order Rosales; family Rosaceae; genus Crataegus; species Crataegus laevigata. Next base: position 3,223,863 of record OY756938.1, read on the forward strand.
GGTTATCCTTTGCTTGCAAAACTGAGCAACCAAAAGTACACAACTTTCATTTTAACCAAAATTTGAGATTTTTCACTTTCACTTTTATGATTTTATCTTTGGCTTTTTACCAAAGATTCTAATTTTAACTAAATTTGAATATTAATTAATATTTTTGTGGATCTCTCCCGTATGGATAAAGGGTGAGGTTCCATGTGCTTGGCTTTATGCTTTTGGTTGTAATTTGATTAATATATTAACTCCCTTAAACACGTTGTCTGTATAAATCTCTGACTTGTTTCTGTTTCTATTGTGATTGTATCTCAGACGCAACTAACTTATCTCGGATCCAGAATTGCTCTGACCGCCTCTCAGGTGAGGCTTTCTGGTTTTCAGTTTCAATTACCAAAGATTTTATCTTTAGCTGGAATGAAATGTATGTGTTTCTGGGTATAATTGGATTGGCTTGATTGCGTGGACTGTGGAGTCAAGATTCAAGCAGTTTCTGGCTTTGCCCAAAATTTTAATCTCTACTTATCACGTAGATTTCGGTGATTTCTATTTACTTAAGTAGTTCAATCATTCAAGATTCGTACTCGTGTATATGCAATTGTGTGTCTTTTTTTCTTGAAGAATCGATTGGGCACTGGCTGTTTTGACCCCTTCAATATCAATGATCTGAGAGTTTGATCTCGAGGTACTTTGTTCTTTATTCATTGGGTTCGATTTCAATTATGACAATTCATTTTGCAACTGTATTTAGGAAAACCCAATTTAAATTATATCGTCCCATTGCTTTTAGTTCTGTAGTCCTTTGAATATAGACCACAAGTAGTGTTCTAGAAAGGACTGGTGTTCAGAAGAATGTAGGATGATTTTAGATCTTTAAGATTAGCAAATTTTAAGGGCTTCTGAAATTTTCTTTGTTTTTTTAAGCGTTAACTGTGGGATCTGCCTACTATATGGATTTCTAGTCTTGCTAGATTGCAGAATTCTGCATTAAGTTGAGCAGCGTAGTAGTGTATAACTATTTTAGTCGGGAGGCTACCATCCTTAACCAGAAGATTTTGAAATTTGTCAAGCCAGGATGGATATGTTTTATTTCATGATTGGAACAACTGTTCTGGATGGTCTAGATGGCCCTAAATCATTGCTGTCACATCTCTTGAACTATATGAAGGCACATGTCCCCTGAATGTAGTCAGGTAAGACAGAAGAGGGCACTTATTTCTCTTCCTTTTTGGTTTTTTTTTGTCCTATTTGAACGTATTAGGCATAGTCAGCCTTTGTTTTCTTTTTACCCTCTTCCCTTTGAATGGATATGCCTGTGCTTCACCTTGCAAATCAATACGCATCTGTATTTGGATGTGTTGCAAATTGACCACTTGGGGGAAATTGCATATATGCATTTCTGGTTTAAAGAGTGATGTCTTAAAAGTCTCCCACTTGGTGTTGGATGTGTTGCATGCTATGAGGACAGGGGATTCTCTTTTTTTTTTACTATTTAAAAAATAATAATTTTATTGGACAATTTTTTTTTAATTCCCTTTTTCCCCTTTTCGACAACCATGGATATGAGTTTAAGTTGCAAAGTTTGTCAACACTCCTTTTTGTGTGTGCTTTTTGACCGCTTGTGAGGAGTTTTTATGAGATGACCTGATCTGAAAAATTGGTGATTGAAAGGCGCACTGTGGATTCTTTTGGAGTTCAAGGTTCTGATATATTGTTATTCTTTGAGACTTTGACAATTGAAGCACAGGACTTGGCATCTGCAGTAATAGGTTGAACTTTAAAGTTCCATGTATGTATAGCTGGACTATCATGGTTCTGGTATAAATTTTGCAATATGATTTGCAGGTAAATCATAGAAATGGCGAAAGGTAGCCGGGGACGACGCAGAATTGCTTCCCGACGATACAGAGCAAATCCATACCCATTGCAGAACAATCAAGATATATTGGAGGATCTGTGCCCGAGGAAATGCAGAGATTTGGAAAAAAAAGACTGGGAGGATGCAACATGTTCTGTGTGCATGGAGTATCCTCACAATGCTGTTCTTCTCCTATGTTCTTCTCATGACAAAGGTTGCCGTCCCTACATGTGCGGAACTAGTTTCCGGCATTCCAACTGTCTTGGCCAGTACAAGAAAGCTTATACTAAAATGGGGTCATCTGATCATGGACAACCATTGCTTGGCTCTGACAACAATCCAACTGCGGTACCAGATGCTGGATGGCCAGTACAGAAATGTGAAGTCACAGAGCTTGCATGCCCCCTCTGTAGGGGCCAGGTGAAGGGCTGGACAGTTCTTGAACCAGCACGAGATTATCTTAATACAAAAAGGAGAAGCTGCATGCAAGAAAATTGCTCATTTGTCGGAAATTACAAGGAGCTTAGGAGGCATGTGAAGGAAGAACACCCCTCCGCGCGGCCACGAGAAGTGGATCCAGACCTCGAACAGAAATGGAGAAGTCTTGAGCATGAGCGTGAGACAAACGATCTGATGAGCACAATCCAGTCTACCATGCCAGGGGCAATGGTTTTTGGAGATTATGTAATAGAAAGAAATAATTATGGTTTGGATACGGACGAAGAGGATGGTGGCTTTGATGCAGATGCTCCAGAAAGAAATGGGGGGCTCGGTCTGGGATTCGATGGCAATCTGGTGAACGTCTTTTTCCTATTACATGCATTTGGTCCATCAGGCACTGACCTGACAAGACGTCTACGGCAGCCACAGAGGGCCTTCCACCACTCAGCGGACGGTAGTGCTGCTGGCATCAGGCACACAACTCCTATTGGCGGTTTTGATTCCTCTGATCAAGATGAAGAGAATGAAAGTGATGGTGACGACGACAGCGGTGGTATGTCATTGGTGAGCCGCCTTCGGCGTCATGGGAGGGTGTTGTTGGGACGTTCTGGGAGGAGAGCTGCGCGTAGAGAAGGAAATAGCGATGAAAGATAAGTAGGAACACTTGTTTAGGCACACAAATTTTAGGAGTGATTGCACAAAAACAAATAAAAGGAAGTTGGGATTTTAACTTTCTCGCATTTGCATTGGATTTAATTCTCATTTGAAAGGCTTGGGGCCTTTTCCCTCTGTTGTGTAATATATTTTCAACATGTAATTTTACCTTATTCCTTCCTCAATGTATGAATGTAATTTTACCTTACACCTTTCACCTTCCTCAATGTATGAATAAACATTTTTATTCTTTCATTTCCACTCTAATTATTCTGGTTACGCTTCTTGTTTGCAATTTGATTTACTTAATCATTTAAGTAAGGGTTAACAATTTGTAGACACTGTAATGTATTTCAATGATCCAATCATCTTATCTTTTAGATTTTTCTTCAAAGATCATGTCTACTAATAATCTTTTAAAACAAAAAATAGGAACTTTTAACAAAAAGTTTTCGATACTGTTCACATTAACAAAAAGAAAATCATATTTTTACATTAAAAAATCAATCATACTTTATCTTGTATTTTGTCTTTATCGTTAAAACTCAAAGTTTTCAAACCATTTTCATTAGTTTTCCTACAAAAAAAATTGGTGCGTCAATGCCCCGATCTCAAATTCGGAATCAGAGGACTGCAAACAAATAAACTCCGTCATCAAAATCGCTATTATATGGAAGGTTTCTATCCAACAAAGTGGAAATAGGAAAAATTTCTCAGCTAAACAGAAGACGGAAAATCATGTACAGATTTGTCATTTCTGTACCAGCGTTCTAATAGTTCAACAGCACGGCAAATGCCGCTAAAAGTCCGAATTCCAGCATTTCTGAACAGTGCTATAAATGGCGCAACAAAAAAAAGAGGCCAAAATACATGTAATCAAATGTAGGGAAAAGAAGGAAATTAGTGCGTATTGACATGTATACTAGACAACATGTTTGTTGATTCTTGTTAGAACACGCACCTTAAGTTTCCAGCCTATAATTGGTTTCTAAAATCGGAGACTTGAAACTTAAAGCCGGCATTGATGAACTTGGAGAGCACATTTTCCACATGATATGGTGCTACAAATCTTTTCTCCTTATGCCCGTAGGAACACCGTAACATACTGGTGATGCTCCAATCAAGAAAGGAAGACTGCAAGCTTCACGAGCTTGACTCGTGAATGATCCAATCTTCGGCCTATGATCACAAGAAATCGTCATTGGTTCACTTTCACAAGCTTCAGGCAATTTCTTCCTCGAGACTTTCTTCTTGGCAATACCTTGACGGCCCCTAATGCTCAATGCCTCAAATTCTTCTGCTACTCTGCATTGGGCGCAACCCTCAGAGGAACTCGATCTTTCTTTTAGCCAACCATCAAGCATGGCCTTTGCAAATCGGTTAATATCTTTGTCCGTCACTTCCCATAAATTTCCAATAATGACGGGAGAACCAGCCAGCAGATACGATAGTGCAGGACCATGTGGAACATAACAACCATTCAGTGTCAGAGAACCACTACTACATCCCATCAAAAGAGTAGCAGCACAATTTTCCAGACTCTGAATCTGATGCATGGGAATATAGTTCACCCCTGTACCACAAGCCATACAGACACAAATGTTCGGTTTGATGTTTTAAAAACTTTTTATGCCAAATATAAAAAAACCAGAATGATAAAGTATACTTATAATCAAACGTACCACTTCCATGGCCGATATATATAAAGAGGTCATGGCTTTTCAAGGCTTCTGCCAATTCTTCAGCTGGGGGTGCACATCCAGCCTTCCCCTGTGCAGGGTATTTATATGAAAGGTTACGGAAACATATAGATTTGTGTTTATATGTCTATAAAATATGCCACATCCTCATGCATCTAATTTCAGACAGTGGTGAGGAATGTTTCAGAATTCCCCAATTATACAACACAGACGTCTGTGCGATAGTAGGAAAGAGAAAAACAGAAACCAGGATATTACCTCCAAATTTTGATCTCTGAACCACTTCTCAAATTCGATTTGTGTGATACCTAGATCACCACCTGGGTTCAGGAGATAAAATGCATCCAATGGATCAATCAAAGGGAATGAAGCCTCCTGACAGAAGGCATGCGATAAGCCCCCTGGTTTCTTAGTACTACTCACAACTTTATCTTGATGGTAATTCTTCTCCAGCGTTGCAAAGATGCTCCCAACAGAAGGCATGCGATAAGCCTCCTGGTTTCTTAGTATTGGTATATTCTCCCAAGGAAGCATCTGTTAATCATCATTGAATCAGCTTATTTAAATGATGACAGGTGTATTGGAGAAATGGAAAGGTATCAGGTGTTATACAGAAAAGTATATGCTGCTAATTGCCTATTTAGCAAAAAGAAAACCAAGAAAGTTCTCTTGAATTTCGTTTACTGCCTAGTGCAAAAAAGAAAGGAGAAAAAAAAAAAAAGAAGCTACTTTGTCTTGAATTGACCTTGGATTACAAAAACACGAATAATAAACTAAGAGCACTTTCATGTGACGACACACTCACTATATGCTCCACACATACAATGATCCAGCACAAACTTTCAAGAGACAAAAAATAGCTTAGGGGTTGCCGAGGGCTAACCTCTGTAATCATAGCATGACTAACAAGTTAACGACAATCGGACCAAAATGGTTGATGACCATCTAGAGTTGTGAAGGAAATTGAGGGAAAGACTAGGGTAATCATAATATATAATGAATTATATTGATCAAAATGGTTGACAACTCTTTTTATACTTCTAAGTAATTTCTTGGTATTCCGACACCCCCTTATTTCATTATAGAAAACTACAGAATTTGTTGACCATCCATGCTTTGCTCAATTTAGAAGATAATATTCAGAGAAGAAAAACATTTGGCTCATAACTTTGCAAGAAACCTCTCTAAATAAGTAGAAAACAGAGGAACCAAGCACACACCTGCACCTCGAAGTCCAGCACTAGAATGATGGGCTCTCTATTTGCAGTATCTAGCCCTTCAAGCTCATTCACTGCTCCCTGTATTAGTTGGAAAGCCAACTCAGATAGTTTCTGATAACCATTAGATTCATTAGGTGACGCCAACCACTTATTTTCCTCGGAACATCCAGCTTTACCAATATAGCAACCTTTCTTGAAACAAAGCTGTGAAACATATGAGCCTCCTCCTTCAAAGGCATATTTGGAACCCCCAAGAAAGACTCTCAGAAGACTCTCGTCTATGTCCATTTTGCACTTAGATTTCAAATCCTGTGCCAGCTTCTTATGTACCAAGTCCAGCTGCTTGCAGTTTGACGATTCTCCCAGAAGCACATATTTCCAAGGACCAAACCATAAATCTTCTAAGTTCCTGGTGAATGAAGACATAACACCATGAGCGCAAGTGATACACAGTTCTCCAAATTGAAAACTGATGTCTAACGTTAAAACATTAAACAAAGTATACAATTTCATTTTCATAAAAATTCTACTGCCATTACCAGAATATATATAGATTGAAAACCCAAATCTAAACTCATTATCTCAACAAAATCTAATAAAAATAAAATAGGTTGGTGGACATTCACGAGTCGCACAATTAAGCCCACGAAAGTTTGCATACAAAGAGAGGAAAGAGAAACCTACTTCAACAATTTACTGAGGCGACGATCAAGCTTATTTCTCCACATCCACCATAACGCCCTATTCTCTTTTGTGTCTTCTTCTTCTTCGATTGAAGATGACAAATAACTCTCCTCCAATATCATTCTAAATTCTGGAGCTACCCTGTCAACAACAGTGGAACCCCATGGGCAGCACCAACGCTTTCCAACCTTTCCTTCAGAAACACTAACAGAACCAGAACTTGTATCATTGGAATCTCCTGTGGAAATTTAACATAAACAAATTACTGCAAGTGTTAATCAGTGCAAGACATGCTATGAACTTCTGAATTCATGCCTACCTACATTAAAAAATTACCTTCTAATATTGAATCCACAGGTAGAAGCATAACAATAGGTTGACTCTTCAAGTTCAAGCGTGATACAAGAATCCATGCATGAACACAAGAATGTAAGGACAACAGCTCCTGTAGGAAACTAGCATAAGGACTTCCAAGCAAACTTATACAGATAATTGTTGTGCAAGGAAGGCCGGCAAAAAATAGTGCTACAAATCCTTCAAGTTCTTGAATAGACTCAGGTGCAAGCCTGCATCAGATACGAACAAATCGTGTTAGAATGGTTCAATGACAGACACCACCAATTTTGTAACGTGACAAACACAACCTGAGTAAATTCTTTTTTTCTGATCCCAAACAAGTTGAGCCAGGAACATGTGAACCCTGAAAATAAGAATTTTTAACAACATTAACTTATTAGTATGTGTTAAATAAAGGAATTAAACATTGGGTTTGCTATGCAAATACAACAATCTGAAATGCTAATTAGCATAACACAATTTGAAGACTAGAGAGCCTTAAAAGCAAATTCCAACATGCATTCACAGCAGTAGGGAGGTAATGTCCAAATGATGGTTTATTTCAATACTAAACAAGATATCCAAGAGGCGACAAAACTTGTTCATAATTACCCAAGAACAGAACGATGAGTATGCAACCAAAAAATATACCATTTACCTTTATCTTGGGAGCTAAGACATTCAAGTAATTGATGTAAGCCCCCAAGTTTAAAATCTACATAGATAGACTAAATAAACAGAATCGAAGTGTGTAAACATACCTCGGTGTTTACAAGGTGCTGAACGTTACATATCCCAGACATATTTGTGAAAAATTGGCAACTAAGATGAGTGCCAAGTGAAGCTTGATGGAAATAAGAAGCCCAATGGTTTTCGCGGAGAGTTTTGGAAGAAGATGACAAAGAAAAAAGATCACTTGAGGTAGAAAGCACAAATATAGCGGCAAGCAATCTGGAAACCTGTTTAGCACCAAAAGTCAATCATCTTGAATAATGAAAACATTATGGAAACCAAATAAAAGCAAAACGACAAAAAAATAGGAAGATACTTGGATTTGTAATAGAAGAAACTCAAATCCATAACATCTAAATTAAATGCAGTTATTATTTTACACAGATAAGGAACTAAACCCAAGAACTAAAACTCTTTACAAAATAAGTCTACTACCCTTACAACTCCGTGATCATCCACCCATATTCAAATTTTAACAAAACAAAAGAACACTAGTGAACTTAAATGATGTGGCAGTGACAATAAGAAACAATCTGAGCTCTTCTGTCATGTTTACAGAATCCAATAAATACAACTGAACTTACTCATAAAAAAATATGAAATATCAGCTATAAACTACCAACGGGACCAGTCCCTACTCCCCAGACATTCAATTCATATTTTAAATGAAGAAAAGCATACCACAAAATCCTCTTAAATCTATATGTTCTGTAACAAACACAGTATATTATGAACCTAGGACAGATCAAACTTTCAAACGCTCCATAGCATTCCTCTACAAACAGTCGACCAACTTTTTGGACTGCATGACTCAATGCAGTAATACAATCCCTTCATAAAATGAACATCCCTTTTAAAAAACATGGAACGCAATGGATTGCAAGTTCAAAATAATTCCTGTAGAAATTATGGTTAACAGGATGTTCCAGATTACTTTTTAGGCATTTGGGTCACCATCCACCATTTGTAATGAGACTACATGCAGGACCAGATGTTTGAATTCAAAGCCAAAAACACTCAACTGACCAAAATGCAAAGAAGCCACAGTTCAGGCTAAATTTACTTAAAGCACTAAATGTTACAGAAGCAGCCAAGACATTGTTTTCCTTTTCAATACATAAACATCCCCAACTATGTTAGACCATGCAATCCAATTTGACAAGAGCTGACCCTGTAACATTATAATAAAACCAGGGTTACTTTCCGCCCAGTACAACTTAAAAAAAAAAATGATTTCTTTTTTCTTTTGGAAAAAAAGGAGTCAGAAAACAAAAGAGATATAGTAGTTCATAAAGACAAAGGCTCAGGATTTGCTCCTTACTATCATAGTGTGACGTATGCACTTAACATCAGAATAAAGTCCATTAACAACTCACAAACACATGGAGTATGATATATCAATGAAAACACTCAGCCAATGCAATGAGAGGACTATGAAAGAATATAAATACAAAATCAAAATAAAAGAAAAAAGAAACGTATGTTTGACCTTCTGGAAAAGTACAGGAACTTCACGGCAGAGAACAAAAGCTAGCATCAACCAAGACACTAGTTTTGGTAGCTGAATAGGAGGCAGATCAGAGCACATATTCCTGGTGAAAGAAAATCGAGAGAAAAACAATTAGCACTATTACAAATCTGAACAATGCACTCATGTTAACATTTGCATCTGTCATTAGGTGTTTGCCTTGGAATTGAAAATTCTTCTTAGGTCTTTAAATTGGCATCCATTTGTTAGTTAAAGCCAATATTCAACTGTAAAGGCAAAAAAAAATTCAAAGCTAGCTTTTAGGACAATTTTCCAGCGCTAAAGCATCATATAAGAAACAAACAATATGCTCAACACGATTGCTCTTTTGCTAAATTATCAATCGTTTACAGATATCACTGTAGCACAAAGTGAATTTATACAAATGATACTAATTCTGGAAAACCTAAAATTCTTATTAGACGAATATATACACATGGCTTTGTTTCTAATGGCATTTGGGCCAGTTAAGAGAAGCAACCAACCAAGTTTTGTTCTTCAATTAGGCAAAATTAGGATGTCATCCTTAGTCACCCTGATTCTTTAAATAAAATTTTACACCCTTTCAAAGCTACTGGGACAAATTTTCAGCTGGCAACTCGGGATTTTCTATTACTTTTTTAGAAAAAGGGCTTTTGTGTTCCAAAGATGACTTTCTTCTACTAGTAAAACTGAAATGTGACTGTTTAGCTCCAAACTTAAAGCAACTGATTATCATTCCAAATTATAACTCCTTTTAAATTTTAGAGAGAGGGAGAGAAAAAACTTGCATGAAATTCTCTCTCACTTGTCTCTGAAAAGGTTTTCTTGCAGGTCAAGGGCACTTCAAGCAGATTTATTTTCTCTGAAAGTGACACAATTTCAATTTTTAAACTTTTTCGACATTGTTTGCTGCAATTGCATGTATCTATAAGAGCATGGGTAAACTGTATAAATCCACTGCAGCTTATCCCAAAAAGAAAAAACAAATTGAAGGCATTATTCATCTCTTTTATATAAAGAAGGAAGTGGCCGGTGATATTCCTGATTCTAAATTAAGGCATTTTTACGCAATAAGCATGCATAGACATACATAAGAACTTACTATGAAGATTACCTGGTTTCCTTAGAACAGTAACTCTTCAAAGACAACCAACTTATGTTCAACAGTACTTCTGCCCGCTCAACACAGAACACATCCCCGGGGATCTCCTTTCCCATTAAATCAAGCAAGGAAGTCAAAGGAACAGTTGAGGTAATAGGACAAAATGGGTTTCGGCTGACCAAGACTGATACAGTTTGCACTATCATTTCATGCGTCTCATGAATTTGACGACGACTCTCCAAGCATTTTCCTGAAAAATGCTAAATTTAATAAATAATTTTTTACGGCAACAAAAAGTTTTAAAGCAAAACACAAAACAAAGTTCCATGTCCATTGGATCTCATATTTTAGCCATAACTTGCAAAACAAAATGCAAGAACACAACTATGTATGGAAATCATGACATGTTTGGCAATTCAAAAGCAAAAAACTATAGTGATAAGAAAATTGTCATTAATACAAATGATAACACTAAAGATGATAAGACAATTTTATGCAGATGAATCCACTCTTAAAAGTCTCTGAACTTTAGTTTCTTCCATGGCCCTATGTCTGACCTCTCAAAATCAAAATTAATCACACAAGGTAAAATGGTACTGATCATTTCTCATTTCACAAACATCAGCTACATAAATCACCACAACCACATGATAAAAAATAGTCCTAAAACAAGGAAGAGGTTAGAGACAAGACTCAAAGCATCTTTCATAGTTCCAAAAAATGCACACAATAAGCAGTGTCCATCCTTTTTCCAATAAGCATGACCACCACCATCGCCACCTTGGCCAGCCTCATCAGCGCTGGCCTTACCAAAGGGCAGCACACATGAGCTGGCATTGGTGTTGGGAAACGAGGCAAGAGCCATGACTTGAATCTCTATCAATTTTTTAAATAATTTTCCTTTAAGGTAAAATAGTAACAAAATTTTCATTAAAAGATGGGTGTAATGAGAAATTATTACGGTGCAAAAAGAAGTTCATTCAATACAATGCATCAACTTTATGAACATGCATGCAGATATAGAAAGTAAGAGATTATAACATAGAGCTGCCCCCTACCTAATCCTGTGAGAAGCCTGAGAGATAAACGCCTGCGAACAAACTCCCATTTTAAATGTACTAAGTCTTTCACTAACCCAGATTCCATAACTTCCGTAGGAAGACATTGCCAACACCCCATTTTGTTGCAAATGCATGTTACATTGCACCTAAAAGCAACCTCACAGCTTTTTAAATCCAATAGAAATTCCCTCTTGCTAAAAGTATCAGGACTATCACACTCACTTTTTCCTTGCAGATGTTTTGAAGGACCAAGTTGGACGATGCCATTTCCACTTACGCTTTGGTTATGAGAAGATTGATATCTAGACCGAGTTACCCTCAAATTGTACTCAGGTACTGAAACCTGATTCTTCACGACTGGTTTTGGTGCATTTTTTGTCTTTTTACATTTTTTAGCATCCATCTTGCTTTTCAGGCCCTCCTTAGTGGGTTTTCTATTCTCCGGCTGTTTTTCTTCAGAAACAGTATATATACTGCTAACACAATATCCAACATCTTTAAGACTAGCTTTTCCAGGCATTGTCCATTCAACACACTCTTCTTCTGGACAACTAACAGAGTTTTTCCACTCAGAAAGATTTAGAATGGCAATGGCTGATTTGTACAGGTTTTCAGCATGCGACAACTTATCTGACGATGTACTTCTCGTATTTTCAAAAATACTTTGATATAAATCACCAAGATTCTGATTAACAGTTGCTTCCAGCAACAATCTGCATTTCATGCAAGAAAGATCTGTGCTGTGAGCCCCAAAATATTGCTTGGCACTTTGCAGTTCCTTTTCCGCCAAATCCCAGAGCTGCTGCTTGTGGTAAAGCTTTCCTAAAGACACTCAAAATTGAACAGTGAATTAGCAAGTTATTATAATCCGCTTCTTTTGAAACCAGGGGCGAATGAAGAAATAATTGTGAGACAACAGACAAGAAATAAGAGAGTTGTTATACCCAAGACAGTAGAAAAAACAATTATAAATAGTGGCAAGCTCTGTGAGCAGGAAAAAGCTTTTCCAAATTGTAAAAAACCTTCGGCCTCAGCTCCTTTACCAATTATTTCGAGGATAACCCCTACCTGCAGGTTATATGGGAGATCCAAATTCAAATCCAATCTCAGTAAAAGATAGGTCCAGACTTGAACCTTGACAAGATTGACAGAAAGAGGAAGAAAAACCTGAAGAGTGCTCTCAAGATAACATTGAAGTGCATTCCATGGACTCAGATAATAGCTTTCCAGGTCACATGAACTAGTATCAAAAAGCCAAACTTCACTAGCAACTGATCTTTGCATATGCATATCATGAATGCTATATGTTAACTCCTGACAGATACCGCCTTCATTGTACTTTTTGGGCTGTCGCTCAGAAGAGAACATAAATTTCCCTCCAAATAATTTAGCACGTAAGTTGTGAGCTTCTTTTGCATATGAGAGAGCCTACAGAATATTAAGAAATATGAATACAAAATCATCATGCAGGAATCCCCATGTTTAAACCATGAAAGCATCTCAATATCTAGTAATTAACAGTGCAAAATACTTGGTTAGCATTTAACAAACCAAAATAAATCAAGTTAAATAAACCAATGCATACTACCTCAATTAACCGTCCATTGGAAACAAGTCTTTCCGATAAATCATAGTAGAGATATCCAGCTATGTATGCAGACCAAGTCGATACAGGAGCCTATAATAAGAGTACCAAAATGTATTTATTTTGTGTCATTAAGGCATAAGAGTTCATGATGGCAACTTGAGAGAAACTTACCTGTGATATAAGTTCAAAAGCAGCTTCCTTAACTTCATCAATTGTGATATCTGATCGAAACAAGCTTTGATGATTCCATGGGCCCCGAGAAAAGTTTGGAAACAGAAATGAGAAACTATGTTGGAATGCTAATAGTAATGGTGTGGAATCTTTTAGAGAATCTATCCAAAAAGCATTAGACTTTGAAAGTTCACCACAATGATCTGATAAGTTCATAATGAATGTCTCATTTACAGGTGAGGCACAAAGGGCATGGCTAATCCTCCTACATTCCCAAAATCTGGCCACGCACTTCTCTAATGGGACATTCCTCCATTTAAATAATCTAATCATAAGCTTATGTATATCACTGTGAAAGTCCATGCAACCCTGAAGATATTGAAGAAACAAAAGCATTGTCATTGTTAAGAATAAAATCATGTCCTAAAGAAATAATATTTTCAGGTGGATCCTACAGCACCAACAACATCAAAGGACAAACCTTGACGGATAACAAATCAATGACATTGTAAAGTAGCGACATAGTATTTTCAGACAACATGGAGTGCTTGTCAGCCGGAGAGCAATTATCAGGAGTAGAAATGCCCAACCATAGATTAATGGCAGCACTGATATCTTCAAGCACTCGCTGCTCATGAGTCATAACAAACACAAATCAAATAGTTGGAAATATTGTAAATTCAATGACACTTAAGCATATAGAAACAGCATATAAAGCTTTTTAGCAGTAATTACTCAATCTTAGGAAATAACTTTCGTGATTTAGCACCTTTGAGTTGGGTTCAGCTTCCTGGGTAGAAAGTGCACGTAAGCAATATGCCACAGCTAATTGATGGCGAGGAGAAATTTCATGGGTACAGGTTTCATCATACATCTCACTCTGATACAGTAGCTTATTCACGTCAGCCAGACAAAAATCAAAGGGTTACCCACTAAAGGCGATTTATTAAGATTCAAAAAAACTACAAAAAATAAACTTAAATCTAAATTGACTTACAAGTAAACATATTGTATCTGATAAACACTGAATACAGTCCTTCAGACCTTTGCTTCCAGAAAGCCTTAATGCCCTTCCCTTTTTCAGCAAAATTCTTGATTTTTGTAACCAACTATTTGGTGTGACATACACATCTTTCAGCAGGAAATCTATAATTTTCATTTGCATTTTCTGACAAAACTTAGGGTTCACAGCAGTCATTCCCTCATAAGCAAGAAGTTCCTGATATTTCAAGATAGAAATGTAGACGTGACAGAAGTTACTACAAGTGCAACCTAAAGTCTAGGGATATATATTTAATGAACTCCAACTGAAAAGAAATACAAAATGTTCTAACCTGTTCCAAAACGATTTCGTTTATCCTCTTTGGGACTTTCTTATAAGACAATAACAAACTGTATAAGGTTGGAGCATCATCTTCAACATTCACATCCTTGTAACGTTTACATTCCATCTAGATATGGCATAATAAAAGTAAGATACCAGATACAGCATATTAAGTGAGATTTTGTATTGACATTTGATGATTAGATGATGTTAAGTAAACACAATATGAAAAGTAAAGGAAATTCCAGATGATACCTTAACCCACTGCTTCACCACAGCCATAGGACCTGGCAGCCTCTCAAACAAGTTTGCAGCAATAGACCAATTTTCAAGGCTCTCTAATAAAGTTCTTTTCGCATCATAACTCTGCAATTCATTAAGAACGTCCAAAAGAAAAGCACTTCTCGTACAGCACTCATTATAGAAATCTAAAATGGCATCTTCTGACAGATCAACCTGGGACGCCTTTTGTTTGTGTACAAACATCTCACAAAGACGTATAACACGAGTCCATGATGCCTTACAACATAAGTTCAATGCCTGTGATGCCTGCAGAGGTACTTTACAAAGTCAAGCAAACTAAAGGCCTCAACAAGGAATTCTATAGTACAAAAATGCTTTTGGTATAAAGTGGTTTTATCTTTTCATAGGAAACTAGATTTCTTTAAGAGAAATAAGAAATTATAGTAGACAACATATACACTAAGCTTAAATAATTAAAAACCTGCCTCCACCAATAAACGATCCACATACAACTACAAAATCCAACAGCAATTCACAGAACAATCAAACAGCAACATACCTATCCAATAAGATTGAAAAAGAGTATCTATCCTGTACAAAGTGACTACATGAACACAAGGAAACATTAAAAAACAACATAAAATTTCCTTGAATTTGGTTAAATTAGGTCAGGAGTGAAACATATTTAAAAGGAGCAGGAGCCTGGATTGTCTATAATGGCCATGGCTAACTTCTAAAGATAAAAGGTTAATAAGAAATAAAGCAGTGCCTTCCAGTTCAAATGAAAGTACAGATGACATATTCAACTAGAAGCTTAAAATATAGCACAAAGCGATCCTATTCTTAAGGTCTACCGCATCTTGTATGGGCATTAAGTCAATCTAGCATCAATCTTTCAAAAAGGGTAAAGAGAAAAATTGCGCACTTTTCGTTATTACCTTATCAACTGCTTTTGAGTTATACCAAAGTGGCTACACGTCTTCTTTAAGAGCCACTCATATTTTAAGTTATTCAGTCTGACTGTATAACATGTCAAAGGATCTGACAAGATATCGTTTTCCCTTTTTCAGCCACAATGTGTGTTATGTACCCACACACACAAATATATACATGACATTGTTTTATTTGAGGGGCTTTTCATGCTTGCAAAAAAAGAACTTTGGTTGGAGAACTAAAGATAAACGTTTTGGATCTATCAAACTACAATGAGGAGTGGGGACAACAAAGCGTCCCTAAAATGGTCTTATTTGTGGGGAGTATATATGTGAAACAAATTGGACAGGGAGCAGTTTAATACATTGACAACAGAGCAAAGATCTTTAGATACTTGAGGTAAAACATTTGCATGACAATACTGCTATGGTGCTACCCAAATCGAGCAGTGTAATATATTTATCTAAATCTAAAGGATTATCATGGCTCTTTACACATAGAAACAACTACAGAGGTGCCCCTAAAATATTCGATAGTATTTAAATATTAAGCCCATACTTCCAGCATTTCTGCATATAGACAACATAAATAAATGTGCCAATTTCCAGATATATTCTTTTTCTTGATACATGGTGTTTTTGGATAAAGAAATTGAGAGAAAAAATATACAGAGAATTTCTTTCATTTGAACAATAAAATTTGGAGTGGAATGGAGACAAAAGATGAGAGGTTTACAAAGAAAATGAAATTTGTGTTGTGCTTGATTTTTGAAAAAAAATCCTGAATTAAACATTTCTTTCTGTCTTTCTTCTACCTATTCAAACAAGAATAAGAGAAAGAAAACACCCCCTCTTCCCTCTGGAATCTACTACCTATAAATTTTAATAACTAAACGCAATGTAAACGAAAAAAATACCAAATCTATCTAATATGGACCTCAAACCAAGCCTCGGGAATCATCTTTGGAACTTAAAACAAAATAGTTCTAATGAAATGTAGAGCAAACTAAACTACTAAAGCTAATTGTATAAAATGGTTGTTAAGAGAAAAAGAAACTTCAAACAAGATATGGTTCAATGTTTAGAATGGATGCATGGCAAGAACTTATTCAAGACATACAAGCAATTACAGAGCCAAGTACAATAAAGATAACAAGTAGAATATAATAGAAACCAACATTACTTTAGACTAAAAATGATGCTTCTCATACTACACCATATGCCATCCAGTCATAAATATTCATTCTGTAAAAGAATACCTCTTTTAGCTCCTTGTTTCGGTACAAATGTACACCGGTATTGTACAGAGAGACATATAGATGCTTTAGACCATGAGGTTGAATCCAAGCACTGGTGATGACATTTTCAAGTATTTGCACACTCTTCTGAAATAAGAAAAAGGCAAGCCAATTACCTAGTTTGCAAAAAAAAAGATTGTGCTGTACAAGAGTCATAAGAAATAAACATTTCACTTATGAGAAAACAAATAACTGGGACCATTTCAGCATTATATCATAAGAATGAAAACCTGAATGTTCAGCTTTGTTATGATGGAGAGGGTAAAAGCAGCCAGAGCAACATCAAGGGTGCTGTTTCCATCAAATCCATCTATATCCACCTCATATGTACATCTGTACCTAGGCACAAGCATATTTCAGATAAATCTTGCAACATCAACTGACTATAATCTTGTGAGACAGTAGTTAGGGAAAAGACTGAAAAAATTGTGGATTAATAAGACCAAGCAACTTCAGTCACGTGTTCATAGTACTCAAAGAAATGAAACACTGAACCTTATCGTTGACTCACATTTTAAGAGAAAGAAAAACGTCACAAAACTGATGGAATGCACCCTGGATATGGCACACTTCAGTAGAAACAGAAGCAGCTTCATTATTAGTAATAACCTGTTTCCTTCCTGAATTTACAAACTCTGTAAGCGGCTGGCATAAGAATTTCAATGCATTAAAATAAGACAGAAGATAGTTCTTTCTATCCTTCTGCATTTGAATCAATGAGTCCCCACTGTCCGAACTCAATTGCGAATTGGATAACAAAGAGTCGTCACTGCAGCCAATTTGGAAATAACTTCTCAATGAACCAAGCAAACCAGACAAGTGATTAACTGTGTCCCCATCATCAAGCAAAACTGTAATTGCACCTTCAAAGGATTGAAAATGACCAACTTTTGACTTCATACTACGATCTACAAAGTGCAATCCAGTGGCATAAACCCTCAGAATTAACTGAAAAGGTGTTCCAGCCTGCACAAAAAGGTAGTATTTTAATTACAACATGCAAATGCAAACACTGCCAGCGAGTGCCAGTTTAGTGAAATTTATATGAGCAAACTACATAAATAAGATACCTGGTGGAAATCACCTGCTAACTTATTTAAATGGGATCCAATAATACCGCAAAGGTTTGTGCTTGTAGTTTGACATTTCTTGGCACAATAAGCAATAAGTTCAACAAACTCTTTTCCTGTATTTTCCACTTCAGCCTGCCAAAGTTTACAGAAATGCAATCACTCTGACTAATTCAAGTTATAAATCCGTAAGTAATTATCTCCAAACAGTTCATATGAAGATAGCACCACCTCCAAAAGTACAGAAATTGTATATAAGGTTCAAGGCAACATTTGTTTATGAGGTACAATTCAAATAAATAAAAAGTTTCCATCAAGATGTAACTCAGTAAAAAGGGAAAGTACTAAAAGTCTACGCATATGAATTGGTAATCAACTGTACGTTGCAGCATAATTCTCATAAGGAAGACAATAAAAAGTACTTAGTCCAAAGAAAATTGATGAAAATGTATAATAAACAAGTGGAAAATCTAGCTTAAGTTCTCCTCCACTCAAGAATTTTAGTTAGAGACCCCGTCATATAATTTCTTCACCAAAATTAAGGTCTAGAGAGAGCATGTTGTGTTCATATATTAAGGGATACTAACAAATTAAAACATACATTGCATGAGACTTTTAGTATACTAAAAATATGAAATAATTCAGATTAAATACCACACAGACTAGTCCAAGGTTTTACAAGGGTGGTGCTATCCAACACTCCTTTTTACCTTTCCCACACTCCTCCTAATTTTCGGCCGTCAAATTGAATGAATTGAAAAGGATCAAAGGGCAGAAATTCACAGAGAGTGTGTGGAAAGTAAAAAAGGGTGTGTGGATGGCACCACCCCTTTACAAAGGACCTATATGCTACTAATTAGAATGATTTTTTTAATTAGGATATTCTCATGTATGCTCACTTCTACCGAAAATTTGATACTTGTTTATTTTATGATCAAATAACAATTTTTTTTAATAAATATTAACTAAACTGTTACATTATTTACAGAAACAGCAATTAATATAAAAGTCAATTCAGTTAGACATATAATATTTTTTTCTCTATTTTTTTTTTGTCAAAGAGTCAAATAATATTTGTGGTCTTCAATAATCACTGTGATATTTCGCCCTTTTCATTTTCCTCAGATAAAAGTGAAGCGGAAAACCTACCCTAAATTAATTGTCTAACTATACCATTGTAACGCGATTGTTGACCCAAAAGAATAATACAATTAAGAAAACAAGTATGATATGTCTTAAGAAAACAAAGGCAATCAAATCGGAGGTCTAAATCATATCAAGTAGATACAACGAAAAAAAAATGTAACAAATAAAAAATCTGCATGATCTGATGTCTAATTCCCAAGCCATCATACATTTTCAAAAGGGCCAAAGTACTTTGAACCCAGAAGATATGGAAACCCTTCTTTAGCTTAGTTATTATATGGTATCCCAAAGTCCAAGAATACAAATAAAAGCATGTGATCATATTTCTGCCATTTAGTTGAAATAGAGGTCAAAATGTCTAATACAAACAGGCTCAGCCTTCAAGCGAATATCTTGAAACTAAACATTGATATGGGCACTGACAATTGATGAGCATAGACATCTTGGTCAAATCACATTCCTCAATCCTAAAATACACATTTAAAACCATCTGCATTACCTTACATTCGTGGACAAGGGAGTCCAACAAGCAAAATAAGATGCGAGTGAGTGTGAATGTATCCTCTTGAAACAAGAATAAAGATGAACATATCGTACGGGCAAACTGTATGAACAAAAGAAAAAGACTGATTAGATACATGCATCAATTTTTTTACACAATCCTTACTATATAATCAAAGATAGGCTACCTTGAACATTGTGTCTTTCATTGGCGACTTAGCATACTCGGTCATGGTTACAATGCAGAACTTTTGCACAAGATCCCCATTGAATGCCGATAACTCCCCAACTAAAAATTGAGTACACCTACTCAGATAGGCAATCAGATTCCTGTGCAACTTCTCACATGTGCTTGCATCTAATACCCTAACACATTTCATATCAGGTACACCAATCAGTAAACTACTTATCATTGCCGTAAAATAAAAAATAATGTTAAGTGCTCAAAATGCCAATGAAACTGTGCCTGCTTCAGGTAAGTTCAGGGTTCTGCTTTTCAAGTTGAAAGATGTGGTCCAAAATACTAACAGCAATATTCTACGTAAAGCGAAAATCGGATGATTCACTCACCGGAACCACGGCATGACCTCCTCAGCCAAACAAAGCACCCGCTCAAACACCTCACTGTCCTTACTCTGACCTACGGCAGCACATTTCACAAGCGTCACCACAATTTCACCCACCAAAGACCCAAAATCTTTATCTCCGCCCCCCTTCTCCACATCCGGCACAAATCTCCGATCCGATTTCACCGATTTCTTCGACCCACATTCAATCGCCTTAAGGCTCTCCAAAACCCTAAACCCCTCACTTTCCGCATCCTTGTACCGCCCACATGCCACGAGGCAACTCACCATCCTCACCCTCGGGTAGTGAAACGAGTACGGCGAAGCGGACAACACAGAGGACACGGCGGCCAGGCAGTCGAGGCAGAGCCGGTAAATATCGAAGAGTTCGAGGGTAAATTTGTCATCTAACTTTGAGGGGTCGGTGAGGCGTTTGGGGAGAAGGGATAGCGTGCGGTTGAGGAAGGGGAGGAATTTCTTGGCGAGCGAGCGGAGGAGGGTTTGGTGGTCTTGGGATTTGGTTGATTTTTTGGTTTTTTTGGGGTTCTGGAGTTCGGTGAACGGCTGAAGATAGGCGGCGACGAGGGGATGAAGGCCGGCGGAGTTGGCGGCTTCAAGTTTTGAAATGATGGCGGTCTCCTCCATGGCCGGTGGAGAGAGAGAGTGAAATGTCCCCTTTTTTTTTTCTATCCTAGGGCGCGCCAAGACATGCCCTTTCGAGCTCATTTAAAAACAAAGGGAAAATTGAGCTGTAATTCACCTTATTTTTGAAAAATTAGAAAAATTGAGCTGTAATTTTTAATTTACTTTTTCAAGTTTCACCAAAATTGCGCTACTATGTACATATATATTTTAACCTTTATGTATAAAGTTTAATTTTTTTGTCATTTTTATACTTTCACTAATTTAGTCCTTAATTTTATTATTAATTAATAACGCTGCAGGATTTTGACCCACTAATCCTTAAATATCGTAAAATTTACAATTTTTTATATTTAGTTACTTTCGTCTCGCTTTCATACATAAAATTACGTTTTAATTCCAAATTCATATTTTCATTAGCTAACATCGAAAGCTCCGTTAAAGCGTGACGTTGCATTTGGCTGGACGATGTAGAACATAGTACTGTAGGCCCCGCAATGTGTACAAGATGGTTCGAGTATAATTTGAAATAAGTTCCCGCCAAATTAAAATTTTTCAAAAACTTAAAAAGAGTAATATGATGCCAACCTGCCACGTGGATAGAAACCCAATTTTTGCAAAAATTTGAATATTTTTTTTATTATTACATTGCAAGAAAAAAAAACATTTTAATTTTTTTCAAGTCAGGCCATAATGTCACGTTTTTACACGGTTATCGTTTAGAAATTTAAGCATGGGGCGCACAATTTCTGAAGCCCCAATTTATGACCCATCAAAACCGGGCCTAACCGACCCGCCATCAACTGGCAACTTAAAACCCTAGAAGCAAAGAACGATAAAACCCTTTTGCCGCTCGTCGGGGTTTTTGCAGTTGCTGAGAGCAAAAAGCAGAGAGCTACCCAGAAGCCGCCCACTTCCTATCCTTCACTATGCCTAAGTCTAAGCGCGATCGACAAGGTCCGCCGTCCCATTCCTTTCTGTTTGGTTGCCGAGAAAACTTCAGAAAACCAAGAAATTCCAATCCTTTTATCCTTTTTTAATATTAATACATATATATATATATATATATATATAAATATATTTATGTTTCGAACTGTCAGCTGAAATCTCTGTAAATTAGGTTGTTTATCATGAATTAAGAGATTGTTTTCTTTTGTTTTACATATAATTGGTTTTGGGTTTGAATTGTTGAGTTCTTTTTCTATTTTTTTGAAATGTTATGTTTGTGTGGTTTAAATTGGAAGCTAAAATTAAATTGGTTTGAATTTTGTTTCATATTAAATTTGGTTTGAATTTTAGTTTGATGATAACAAAAATTTAACATATAGAAAATGAAAATTTTGATAGTTATTGAAATTTTGCATATGATGAAAGTTTTAATTTTTTTTTCTTTCAAGTAAACCTCGCAAACATTGGGCGATTGGTCTTATGGATTGTAGAATGGTATGAATAATTTTATGGTCCGTTTCGTGATTGATTTGAGTTTATGGTTGCAGTTACATTATCCAAGACAAAGAAGAAGGGAAGGGAACATAAAGAAATAATAGTAAATACAATTCGGCAGGCAGCGGAAGATTACAGTTCTGCTTATGTGTTCTCTTTTGAGAACATGCGGAATCACAAATTCAAGGAGTTCAGAGATCAGCTCAAATCAAACAGCAGGCAAGTTCATTTTCAAGATGCTTCATTGGTTTTAGTGGTAACTGGTAACTCAGGATGTATGCTGTGAAATTTAGAGAAAACAAACTCGCACGCTGATGTTGGGTACCAAAAAAAAAAAAAAAAAAAAAAAAAAAACAAGGACTCCAGTTGACAGTGCAGTTTTAGGCTCATAATTGGTTGACTGCGCGGAATACTTTCAATCAATGTTTCAACTCTTATTAATTTGATTGCATCCTAAACATGGAGAGTATCGGTCATCTATAGTTTGTTTTGCAATATAAGCTAAGAGAGGAGAGACTTTGCAGATAAAAATGGCGAAGATAAATTCAACTTTTTTTGTGCTTTGATTGGTTGTCCTAGGAAGAAATTAATTGTATTTTTTCATCGGTGGGGTGCTCTGTAATCTTAAACGATGCAAGACTTCAAATTCTTTTTCCCATCTTTCAACTTTCAAAGAAAATTAAAATGTGGGCCAAGAAAAAATTGATGCTTCTCATGGCTTTGGGGATGGAAACTTTTTGAAGGCGTGAGAAAGTAATCTTTACAAGCCAGCCTTTTCAAAATCAAAATTTAAAGCCTTAAAACGATTTAAGATCACTTTCCTGTGGACAACCAACCACAATTGAAAGCGAGTTGTTGGCCGAGAATTGATCTTTGAACTAGAAAAAGTAAGCTTTGACAGTGTATTGGAGTAAACTAACTGTGCTCATAATATGGTTATTTCAACTTGTACATGCAAGTATGTAACTGTTTTGTGGAAAGATAAGTTTCTTAGTCATGGATTCTACAATTTGAGCAAGTGTATGAGGGATTTCATTGTTGTTCTCAGGTTTTTCCTTGGCTCAAACAAAGTCATGCAAATTGCCTTAGGTCGGTCTGAATCTGATGAGATTAGACCAGGCCTCCACAAAGTTTCTAAGGTACTCCTTTATTGCACCCAAGATTTTTACTGTCTTTTTTTAAGTTGAAATTATTGTCTTATACCTTTTGTTTATTTTTCTTAGGTTCTGCATGGAGATGCTGGTCTATGTTTTACCAATTTGCCCAAGGAAGAGGTTGAAAGGTAAAAGTACACATTTACTCATGTTTACAAGCTTGGGAAATGTATGGAGTTTTGGATTATCTACTTATATAGGTGATCGGCAATATGAAGCTTTATAACTCAGTTCATAGAACTTCACTATATTGTACCTTATTGACATATAAGGGAGTCTATGATGGTCAATTATATGAGATCCATCCCTGCAGTGATTTTGCTGAATGTGGATTACAAAACACATCCGTCTTTATCTACATTATTAATACTCTATTAACGCACCTTACCCCTGGAAAAATAGTTGAAATAAAAAGAATATAGTACGGTTTGAAGGAAGAAACTAAAGTTTGCTAATAGTTGAGATGTTCAATATAAATACTCTATTAACGCATCTTATCCCTGGTTAATCGAATGTTTCTGGTGAAGAGCTTTGGTGCTTACATTAGTTTGCCACATATAATTGTTCTGATCTTGTAGATGTAGGTTACCTCAAGAGTTTTATCCAAATATGTGCTCTTTTTTTTTTAAGTTTCAAAGTTTGAAAATATTCTTTCTTCTAAGTACCTTATACTTGTTTTATTTTTTATATGTTTTCAAATCCTCTTTTTTTTTTTGCAGGTTATTCAATGAATATGAGGAGCATGACTTCGCAAGGACAGGAAGCGTTTCGACGGAAAAGGTTCTTGAGAATTTTTTTGTGTGTAGTTAGTGTTATATTGTGAGGTCATAGTTGAAACACTAGACTTATCTTCTGGGATTATATTTTTTTGGTTTAGCTGTTAGCTTTCAACTATTCCTACCATTAACTCGTGAATGTTCTTTCAAATGTATTAGGTGGAGCTTAAGGAGGGTCCTTTGGAGCAATTCAGTCATGAGATGGAGCCCTTTCTTAGAAAACAAGGGATGCCTGTCCGATTAAACAAAGGTACCTATTTGCTTTCTTGGTTTGCCAGTCTCTGCACATGTAAGAGAAGACAATGTAAACGGTTTTGAGTCTATTCATACTTGCAGGTGTTATAGAGCTTGTTTCAGACTTCCTTGTCTGTGATGAAGGAAAGCCTTTGTCACCTGAGTCAGCTCGTATACTGGTTCGTTTCATGCTCGTATTTTTACTTAGTTTGTATTTCAAGTACATCCCAACTGAGTTTTTATGCATGGCGGTTGCCCTCAATTTCTCGTATTATGAAATTTGTTGAAACAAATTAGTAATGATAATAATACGTGTGTGACCTAATTTACCTTTTTTGTACGCAGCGTTTGTTGGGAACCAAGATGGCTAGTTTCCGACTTCACTTGATTTGCAGATGGAGCCCTGGTGATTTTGAACAATATGCTCCAGGACCAGATGATTCAGGTGTCGAATCCTCGTAAATGCTAATACGAGATCCATAGGCATTTGAATACAACACTAATGGGACTGGTTGCGGGGAATTATGACGTGTTTGTAGTATTATGAAATACAATGGCTCTTGCAGACCCTCGGGCAATTTTTGAGTTCGTTCTCGTTTTTTGTCGTAGTCTGTAACCTCTGCACTTATAAATTTTGATCCATATGTTTTGACCTGCTGCTGTATGCTCTGGTTTTGCAGTAACATTGCCATTTCTGCAAAATCCCAAATTACCAGTGCTGATTAGAGTCTTATTGGGCACAGATTTCCTAGTTATTACCTATCAGAAACAGAAATGTTGCTTGAAGGGGAGCCCTCCGCTTTTAGGGTTAGGTCATTTGGAGGAGGAGCCACATTTTTTGTCCGACCGTCCTTAGGATCATTAATCTGATGGTTGTATGTTAAAAAATAGGTTTCACTTTGGTGCTACATATCATTAAATGCTACAAGCATTAGATAGCTTGGATTTACACGACCATATAAAAGCAATAATCTAGGTCATCCAGTACTCGTAACAGCCCAATTGTTCGTGACGAACAAAGCATTTTGGGATGATCCTACGTACTACATACAAAAAGTATCCAAGAAATAACTTGCCAAATTGGAGTTGTCACAACTCGCACATCTTACTGGACGGAGTCCACAAACAAGCCATAACACTCAAATTCACATTACTCCTGCTCCTGGTGGCCTGCCCGAGTTGATGTGAGACAACTGATTGAGCATCTCCGACGGAGAGATGCAAATCTGAGATGTAAAAACACATTTTCAACTCATTTTGCATCTCCGGGAGATGTGAATGTGGAACCATGATGAAGAGACCAACAAAATGAGCACGACGGAAATGGATAGACATGGTATGTACGGTCCCCATTAGGGGTGGATCAGGTACTATATTGTACCCGTACGATGATATAAAGCACATATAAATTAAGCTAACGAGAACAAAGTATGAAGAGATGAACCTCTTTCTAAATCAGCATTCATGTCTTCATGAGAAAAAACATAAATGAAAACAAGAAAAAAGGTTTCTTGATTCTGACACAAACCATCGTTTACAGTGCAACCGATTCCGCCTTCTTTTTATCCTCCAAAAGCTTTAGCTCCTTACGCCAACCTTCCAGTTTCGTCAACTTGTCCAACTGTTCTGACTTAACATCTTGCTGATTAGTTTTCTGCTGTTGAGCTTCTGCAAGTCGAATCTGCAAAGGTGAACCATAACGTAAGAGAAAACGCACTGCATAGTTTTTCAAATCATGTCAAAATTTTTGCAGATCCTGGACGTTTCTGCACCAAATTGTGGACTTACACCGGAGGGAAAACTTAATAATTCACTTTGCAGTACAAGGAATAATCACCTTACATATAACTGACTATAGCATCTGCTTCTTTTCTTTCAAGTAGTTAATAAATAAACAAAAGTTCCATCTTTTGATGTAAGCCGCACCCCAAGTTTCTCAATCAAAACCGATATGCATAAGTTTTAACTCAATTTGACATCAAAAGGAGAAAATTATCTTGACGAATCCATGACACGCAAAAAGGATAGGGCTACATATTCCTAACCTGCCAATCAATTTCCATAGTCATACTGGAGCAAGGAAAACAGATGGTTTTATATCATTTAAAGACAAGGCTAAAAGGGTTAATAAACTATACCTTCTTTTTAAGAGCTCGAATTCTTTTATCTATATCTTGAGCTGGACCTGCTGGACTCGAATTTTCAGTTGAGTCAGAGGTAGGGGTAACTAAAGGACTAGAAGAAACACCTAGCTCGTTCATCTGAGATGCCAATGACTCTACAGCTTCTGATACATGACCCAAATTTTCAACTTCTTCTTCCTCTGTTTCCCGACTTTCCGAGGTTTTCTCCTTCTCAAGAGTAGCCTGCAGATCACAGATTAACAGAGGAAATCAAGCAGCTTGAAAACCGCAATATCAAATTACAGATTAACACTGATTCCAGAAACCTGTAATTTTACACAACAGTAATTACATGAGTTCAGAAGATTAAAAGCATTTCTATATTGAAAACCATCTCTTGCTAAACTTAAGAGCAAAGCTATAAGTTCAAAATCACAAATTCCCATATCTGTGCTTTGTATATCTTTTGCTTCTTAGCAAACAAGAACAAAGACAATTCCTCCTACTTCGTAACGAAGCTATTCCAATACATGGACAAACCTGAACATCAACACAAAGATGAAAAATGGATTATTGCCTATTATTTTTGCTCCTTTATAACAGCATTGCATCATAATTTCTACCTTGGAAGGCAATATCGTTAGGGCAATACATTGAGTATGTGAGATGGCAATGTATAACATATGACTTTGAGCAGCGCAAAATGGATCGAGAATGGGAGCAATCGATCACGGAGCCACCCCATCAAATTTTCAAAACTTTTACACCTCAAATATTTAAAGTTTTTGAAAGTTCTGAATTCTTTACAATGATGAAACAAAATAGTAAAAGAAATCAATTTCAAAAAGGAACCACTTTAACTTTGACCAGTTTTAGCATTCAATTGAACATTGATGTAAGCGCTGGAACAGCTCCTATGAACATAGATTTGAATGTGGTGATGGTAAAGCTGGTCTTGAAGTGGATCAGATGGTCTCTAGATCATATCATGGTTTATGTGGGTTACTGTTGTTGTCTTAAACTGGATGCCCTCATGAGGCACTGAATCCGTTTATACCTATGTATTAGAATGCGGCTTCACATACAATCTTGTGTGTTCTGTGGACCTGTTTGTGCTGACCTGTTAGCCTGAAGGCAGTAGTAAAAGTGGGAGACAAACCTCGCAGTCAAATCCAATATGATTCACAAGAACAAACCAAAGGGATCTATCTTTCTCATTGTTAGCTCTAAAACCCAACTTCACTGCCACTTAAGAAATCGTAAAACCAGTTTAAACAAGATCAGCACCCTATTTTCCTCTAATTCTGTTTTATTCACACCCCAGTGACCCCACATACGCTACAAAGTCTACACTCCTCTACCTGCCTCTCGTGGTTGGCACCACTGTAACCCTTACATCCCTAAAGCTTGCATCAATAACCCAGGTAGTTAATGTTTATATGCTAATGCGACGGAGACCCTTCATCACCAATCATTAGTGAAACAAATAGTAGCACTCCTAAGAAATCACATCCATTGCATTTTCTATTATATTTCTTGTTTAATTAACCTTTTATAAGCACCAAAAGTATAACCTACAACCATAAAGCTTTTGAACAAAATAAAAACAGAAAAAAAAGGAAGAAAAATAAAGAGAGGGAAAATCTATTAAAAACGTAAGTAAAAGACTTACCTAATCGTTGGAGTAAACATACCAGAAAATCCCCCAAGATGTTAATTTGGTGAAATAGAAAAAGCTCCATTATTTCAAAGCTTCTATTAGGATATTAACATGCGTGGCCTTCTTTGTGCATCCTTCGCAGAGCTATTAAGATAGCTTGGCAGAAGAAAGAAGTATGCAATTCAAAATTGTTTAACTATATATGATGGTTTCACAAGAGTGAAGAAACAAAAATTTGCCCCACAAGGTCTGAATGAAAAGAAACGGCAGCATGTGTGAGTCTCCTTTAAACAGTTATACAAACACCAACTAAGAACTAGATCTAACTTTAAGATCATTCTCAAATTATAGAAAATGACACACGGAGAGGTGCGTAGGTGGCCCGATTTGCATTCCAATGGGAAGAGCACAGACACGCCTCGACAACACCATATAAAAAGATTTAAACCCTCTAAATTAGTCTTCTTTTATAGAGTTTGAACACTGGACAACATCATCTTACGAAGTGTCCCATTTCTAATGACATGCTACTTATAAGACTAACTAAAAAGAGCATCCATTCATCCATACAGCATTACACTTCAGATGCTTAGCCTTGGTTTTTGTCATAGCCAGACATGTATCAGTTCTTCAAATGTTGGCAAACTCATTAATGAGTAGATAGCTAAGAAATGTCAAGAGAATAAAATGTTGTGCCCTTGCTTTCATTTGACACCTATTTACGGGAGAAAGAATAGTTAATTATTAAAAGGGTTTTAGTCGGCTAGGGATGCATCGAAGGGAGAGTCTTGTAGTTTTTCCTTATTACCATCTTGTGTTGATGTTTTCAGCTCACGCTGGTGCGATTATCATTTGTTATCCTGATGAAACATGTGGTCCACAATTAGATAAATTTGTTTTGTTCGTGATTCTAGCTCCCAAGTGACTCAAATTTCTGGCTTTTGGGCAAACATGACGGCAAAACTACACTATCAAATCGCCCCTCATGAGTAGGTTCTCGAACTTTGCACTTGAAAACCAAAGCACATAGGAATTTAGCTAAAATCTACTCTACAAATTCCTTAAGGCAACAAACAATGATCAACAAAGGAAAAAAGAAATGAAGACAAACCTGTATCCGCTTCTCCTTTTTTCTTTCGTTCCTCTTTACGGACTTAGTCTTGGGTTTCGTTGTATCAACAGAAGTATCATCATAACCCGGAGGTCCAGCCGCTGAGGCCATCTCCTTTTTCCACTGCATTACAAAAGTAAAAATCCCACTCTGAGCTTCCATTCACTAAATTCAAACAACTAACTTCTAACCTTCCCAATTTCCACAAACAATCAAACCGAGACGAAAAAAAGCACGGGTTTATCAAAAGATTCAAACTTTTTCACTTTTCTTTTGATTTCTAATCACCAAACATTCCAACTGACAGTTTTGTGGGCAAAAGGCAAAAGGGTATAAAGAGAGAAAATGATATCATACCAAAGCACCTTTGGATTGGTAAATAGCGACTTCCTCTTGGGGGAAATATCCAGCCCGAATGCGGATTGATTTACGGAGCGTACCGTCGGGTCGTCGGGTTGGCGCCAGAAGCCTCTCCCCTTCTTTTAGGGTTTTGCCAAGCTCCGCCAATTGCTTAAGCGGCGGATCTCCTCCTTCTTCTCCGCTTCCATTGTTACTGCTCGCCATGGCTGATTGATCACCAAATCAACTTCGTACTCCTAGAGAGAGAGAGAGAGAGGAGAGAGAGAGCTGGTACTTTAGCTTAGTTGGCTACTTCGCTGGTTTCTTTAGTTCCAACATCCAACGAAGCAAAAGTAGAGATGACCACCAGCGCGAATCAATAGTAACATCCGGGCCCTTCCCGTTGGGTAAAGACATTTTCCCTTTAATCCTTAGGGTTTAGGTAAATTAAATCAAACTTATACAAGTGTAATTGACAGGGTGGTGATTAATGGAAATGGACCCTCTGGTTATACGGAATTGCGATTAGTTTTTATTAGATATTATTTAATAAAAAAGAATTATTGAATATTAAAATAAAGAAGCATAGCATATGATGTATAGATTCGTATTTTACATGCACTACTAATATTTTTCGTTTGCAGCATTGTGATCCTAATCCTTTTAGATACTGGATTAAGTTCTAACCGTTGAGAATCATTGTGATTCTCCTTTGACTCGAGAATTCGAGAACTTGTTCAAAAACCTCAAACTGTGTGTAATACTGTGAAATGCTTACAAAAACAGATTCCACCAAAGTATATGGTGATTATCTGTGTGTGGCTGGGGTTGGCAAGAATTATGAAAAATGATTTGAAATCCTAAGAGGGTGACGTTGAATTCTTTTTAGTCTTAGTTATATATATTTCTTATTCTTAAATCTCACAAAATCCACAATATATTGAAATTCTCCCAAATCTTAATTTTTTTAAAACACTTAAATTTAGATAAATTTTAAAATCTTTTAATTAGCCACGCCTAAATTTAAATGGATTTTATCCTTTAAATTTTTTTAATTCACTACTCTCACTCACTACTAAGAATCAAGGGGTGCGTTTACCAATTGGAGCCAAACGGAGTCCAGCAAATTCCCCGCCCATCACATCGGAGCCAAATGGAGGTGATGATGGCGCTTCAGGTGATTAGCAGCTGGTAGTGCTACCGGTGATTAGCAGCTGATTGGGTCCCAATTCGGAGGGATTGGGCTGCGCACAGTTTAGGAGGAAGAGCAGATGATACAGCGGGTCTCATCCACGTCGTTGTTGTAGTTTGGGTGGCGGCCCTGGCGGATCAAGTGGTGGTGTGGTTGGGATCTATGGCCATGGTGATCTCTCCGGGCAGTGGGTGTGGGTGTTCTTTGATTGTCAGTTGATCGAACTGATTGGCGTTCCTTGATCTCTATCGGGTTGCAGGCCAAGTGTTTGCTTTTTGTCCCAAAAGAAAGAAAGAAATAGAGAAAATGGACAAGACCTCCAAAAAGAAGGGTAATTTTATAAGGGGCAACGATGAAAAGCTGATTGTTGAATCTGATGGTTGGTGGTGGTTGATCCACAGGGGAATCACAGCTTCATTCTTGTCCATTGCATTGTTTTCCTTGTTGGTTCGAGCTGCGGTTTCGCTGCATCCTTACTCTGGTGCTGGAAATCCTCCCAAGTTTGGGGACTTTGAAGCACAGAGGCATTGGATGGAGATCACTATCAATCTGCCAATCAACCAATGGTATCGAAACAGTACTGTCAATGATCTCGGATACTGGGGTCTTGACTACCCTCCTCTCACTGCTTATCAGAGTTATGTTCATGGCCTTTTCCTCAGGCATTTCAGTCCTGAGTCAGTTGCGCTTTTCGCTTCCCGTGGCCATGAGTCCTATATGGGAAAACTTCTCATGAGGTGGACGGTGTTGTCTTCTGATGCCTTGGTGTTCTTTCCTGCTGTTTTATACTTTGTTCTTGTTTACTATGCTGGTCAAAATCCAAGTCGCCGAAGGAGTGACATAGCGTGGCATATCGTGATTATTTTACTTAATCCTTGTCTCATCCTAATTGATCATGGTCACTTCCAGGTTACATATGATTTTTCTATTCCATTCTGCACATTTTTGTTGGCGTCCATGCAATATTTGTAGTTCTTACTCGGAACTGTTTAGATTTACAATCTTTTTCTTTTTGGTTTTTGTTCAGTACAATTGCATCAGCTTGGGTCTGACTGTGGGAGCTGTTGCCTCTGTTCTTTCGGATAATTATCTTGTAGCCTGTGTCCTATACAGTCTTGCTCTCAACCACAAACAGGTATCTTGTGATTCTTTTAAAGGTGCCTTATGGTTGTTTAAGTTTCATTCTTTATTCTTAGTGACATTTGTATTTCCTCCCTTAACTGTGGCATGAGAAATTGTTGTATCGAATTTGTCAAGAGACATTTTTAATTTTGCCACAAAAGTATTTGGAGAAAGTTAGCGTATAATATTGGCAAATAGATTTCTGAAAATGAACACATAAGTGGCTGGCTCTTGCATATTAATGTGAGAATTGATGCACTGTCTTTTTTCACTAAGCAAAATACGGGTGGTAGGTGACTTGATCTAATGAATGAGTGGCTATGGTGGTTACCATGAATCACATGATGACTTGATCTACTGGACCACTGGTGGTTAACTTTTTTTTGTCATAATCATCTTGTTCTTATTAGATGATTTGGAACTTTGCCTGCAGCTATCACAAATCACAACATTGATTTCTCATTCTTTGTTTTAAATGGAAACCTAAGGCCTGGGGAGGGTGGATGGTGAGAGCCCAATTCTCATCATATAGGCACGCTATTAGTAGAGCTCCCCTAGGACCCCCCACCACAACCTTGTATACCATAAAAATATTGAAATGATTTCATGATTCAAGTTCAGAATATTTTGGAATAACAAATGAATTGTCCATTTTGGAACTCACTCAGTCTCATTACAATAAATATGAGTGGAACCCACTTCTTAACCAAAATTGATTCTACAGGAGAGAATAATACCTATTTGCTGAACGTAATATGTTTTTTTTTCTGCAGATGAGTGCGTATTTTGCTCCTGCATTTTTCAGTCATCTCCTGGGTAAATGCCTAAGGCGCCGGTATCCTGTTCTAGAAGTGTTAAAACTTGGCCTTGTGGTCCTGGGAACGTTTGTTGTTGTATGGTGGCCATATGTTCATTCAACGGAAGCCTTTTTTGGGGTAAGCACTAGTTAATTTTGTCAGTTTGTGAATTTTCAGCCTCAGTTTGTTTCTTTTAATAAAAATCTATAACTTAAACTCAATCTTCTCTGTGGTTCTACTTCCGAGGTCTAGTAAACCATGACAAAGTTATGCCGTGCGCTTTAGCTCATGCCCAAACTACAAATATATACACTGGTTCAGATATTGCTTCAGAATGTTTTTAGCCAACTAAAAGAATGCAGTTATGTGGATCATACATCTCAAGCATTGAAACTCGTGACTCACTTGTTTATGGTGCTGGATTTTACACAGTTATGTGGATCATAATAAGTCGCAGGCATTGAAACACTACTCATTTTTAAGTTGCCACAATTTAGATGTCAAATTATTGATGGCACTGTCGTGTGGGTTTAATTTAAAACTAACAACAGGGTCAACTTAGAGAATCATTGAAGATGTTAGACTTAATTAATATTAGTGAAATGTTAATGACACTTGATTATGTGTTTATTTCTTATTCTTATGAAGAAAGAAAATTTAATAGGATACGGGGATTTAGAAAGTAAAGATATATATATATTTTGTAAAAAGAATCAAGATATGCTTGGTTTCTCTTGTTTACAACACACAACGGGTGTTCGTTTCCTTATAGTTATTAGTTTTGGTCAATTGTGCAGGTTCTCTCTCGTCTTGCTCCTTTTGAGAGAGGGATATTTGAGGATTACGTGGCTAACTTTTGGTGCACCACTTCGGTTCTTGTAAAATGGAAGAGATTATTTCCAACACAGTCCCTGAAGCTTATCAGCTTGGGTGCAACTGTTTCTACTTTCCTGCCTTCAATGATTCAGCAGATATGGGCTCCAAGCAAGCCGGGTTTCCTTTATGGGTTGCTGAACAGTGCTTTCTCGTTTTATCTCTTCTCATTCCAAGGTTAGTGAAGTTTTCCCATCGTCTCAACTTCTATTCATGATTTCACGATACTACGGTGCATGATGCTTCTTGTTCTTAACTTGCAGTGCACGAGAAGTCTATTTTACTACCTCTCCTGCCAGCAAGTCTTTTGGCAATGGAAGAACCATTTCTTTTTACCTGGATGACGCTTTACGCCTTGTTCTCAATGTTCCCTCTTCTACACCGCGACAAGCTAGTTCTTCCCTATCTTGCACTATCTGCTCTCTTTATCCTTTTAAACCATGTGCCGAATGGAAGACAGACCACTAGGGACGCAAGCGCCTTGAGATCATTTGTGATCGCAGTCTCTGTCTTGTGCTCAGTCGTTCTCCATGTTGTTTATTTAAGCATGCATCCCCCCGCCCGGTATCCTTTCCTTTTTGAAGCTTTGATTATGCTCGTTTGCTTCTCACAGTTCGTCTTTCTTACTGTTTACACCAATGCGAAACAATGGATGTTGCTTAGACACTCCAACTCGGTAGATAAAGAAAAGAAGCTCCTTTGAAACCGCTGTATTCAGGCAGCAAGTTTTGTGAAAGCACTTGATTCGTAGCATCAGAGGCCCCCCGAGATTGAATGCGACTGTTTGTACTCCCGCATTCTCCAAAGCTTATGACGAGCAAAATTCAACTTAATTTGACCGTTGGATTTTTACAGATTGGTTCATTTGGATTCCGGCCAGAACATGAAATTTGTATTCCGGCCAAATTCAACTTGCATTTTTGTTTGTAGACGTGTAATCTTTACAAATTGGTTCATTTGGATTCCGGCCGAAACCAACAGCTTCAAATATGCAATTACTGGTCTAATGTCCGTGCCTAGTCCAATTAAAAATTGAGTTTTCAAATTTAAAAACACCCTATGTCGGTTCATCCACCAAACTAAAAATGTAATTCATGAGCATTGGTTCCTCAACTTGTAATACCGAGGCAATGGTCATCTTGACCAAGTTGGTTAGAACTTCCATCTGTTTTTGCCCCGTTTAAACACTTATTTTGGATAGATTTTCTAACGGAGTTGGCAAAAAAGACTATTGCTCTATATTATAACAAGTTCATGACCAATACTGAGATTTTAGGTGGAACAAAGTCCGGTGACCATTTCTCTAATTTGGAACACCACCTCCTTCGTCCTCCCCATCCTCCCGGAAGCTGCCTCAGGCCTGGGCTTTGGCCTGTCGTCCTCCCCAACTCCACCTTGCCGCCAATGCCCTCGCCAAGCAATACTCGGCCTCCCCGCAAACACCATCGTCTCGTTCGTCGCCTCGTTCACCGTCGGGTTCAACATGAATCAAAACCCAGAATTCAACGACCGAGATAGAAATAATATCAGAAGAAACCTCAACAATATGGAAATACATCCTTGAGAGCAAAAACACAAAACATGATACATGTCACATAACCAATCAAGATTACAATTGCTTAACGTGCTTTTCAATACACAACCTTTTTCTTTCTTTTCATGATTCCATCTACTCTTGTAAAACTTTGTTGACAATCTAAGGTTTTTACATACACAACCAAATGAAATTAGCTTTCTGAACAAGGGCAAGAAACCTGGATCCTTTTGACTCGACCGAGTTGAAAGTAGGAAAAATTTTACAACACCTGTTTGCATGCCAAGTTGAAGGGGCCAACGGGACATTACTTCAGTTAGTTGAGGGGCAAGTCGGCCTCCATGAGCTTGAATGAAGCGAAAGGTTAAAAATGGGGTTCCCGTTGAATGATCATTCCCTCTTGTCTTCTTCTGTATCATCTTCATCCTTGGCGCTTTCAATGCTCTCTTGCTTGACTAAGCTGATATCACCCTCTGGCTTGCCCCTCGTAAGAGATTGAGATTCTTCATCGTCAGATTCTTCTCCCACTTCATCTGAGTA
Source organism: Crataegus laevigata (assembly GCA_963580275.1). Taxonomy (NCBI): domain Eukaryota; kingdom Viridiplantae; phylum Streptophyta; class Magnoliopsida; order Rosales; family Rosaceae; genus Crataegus; species Crataegus laevigata. The sequence goes on from OY756938.1 coordinate 3,259,531, forward strand.
AGCATACCTATGGACATTTGGCAGTACAAATAAGCTCAGTCGGGAACAAGGGAATCCTAAGAATTCTATGACGTGAAAGAACATGTCTAACGAGTGACAATGTCAGTTATAGATAGAGTCCATTAAGTCAAAAATGAGGGAAACATTCCACCAATTGCATTAGAAACCAAAGAATATTGTGGCACCACACTTTCTCAAGAGACTAAATCTCTCAACTGCACACCTTCAAGGGCATTTCCCACATAGAAACTTATCAAAAGTACAGATCGTTCAGAGTATGGTGATTCTGACTGAATATGAAAGTAGGGAATATTGAGCCCACTTTAGTCAACCACCGTACGAGACTTTTCCATTTAGAAATTTCAATAAACAAGAAAAGAAAAAAAATCATTATTTTGACTACACAAGAATACAAAGTTATAACGCACCGTTGAGAACTCTGGGATGGAGCCCAAAGATAGCAGATAACACACAGCAATGCAAATGCAAGAATATCCCAGAAAGCAGTGATGACCCAAGCACTTTGCCACTTCTCATTGAATGGATCTGTTGCTTTAAAGAACACCTGAAAGTACAAGCTTATCAAATGTATAGTAGATCTTCAAACCCAAGAAAAATATAAAAAATTGAAAGGATAAACACAAGCATACAAAGAACCGAAGTTCAAAACAAAACAAAAAAGCAAAAGAAAAGGGCGATAAATTCTAATAAAGTAGCTTTAGTTGCATTTATTCTGTTCTCTTGTAACTGAACCCTTAAATATACTGATTCTTGGTGCAACATTCCCAATACGACTTAATAGTGCACTACCCACCTAAGTTTCGATCACTTTAAGGTAATTAACTGTAAAGAAACACAACCTTGTAGAGCGATCACTATGCATAATATTAGTTCAGTTACTTAGTATCTAGACGTTACACAGTATGAGTATCATGATGCCTTCCTTACGTTACGCAGACAAAAGGCAATGATACTTTTTCTACTGCAAGATTTCTAGTGTAACTCAGTAACCTCATAATCTCTTTATGCTATTTGTTCAATAAACTGTGGTTCTGTTTATCACAAGTACAGTGCAGGATGCATGTGTTGTTACTGCACATAAGCAGCAATGTAAAGCACCACCAGTCCAAAATAATACAGGCCAACATATGAAAACTCTTCGGGCCAGGGATTCAAAACCAATAGTAAAATCGAGCCTGAGTGTTGTGACTGTAACACAATATAGCAAATTCTACACCATTAAAGGCTGAAATTCTACAACTGCACATTAGGATCTTCAAACTGAAAACAGCGCAGGAAGGGTTGTGATCTTCCCAAAGGAATTATATCTTTTAAGTTTTAACACCAATGGCTCTTACTCTATGACCAGGTGGGATCTCAGCGCATAATCAGAAGCCATGAAGGAATAGTGGTGAATACATAATCATATGCAATCCTATTTAATTTCATAAGGTGAATTGCTAGGATTCCAATTTGGCTTCAATTGAAACCTTGATAATAGTATATTTTCAATTAGACAAAACACACTCAGAATCCTCAGTGTTTGTTGTGCAGATTGAAGATATGAAACACTTGAACAAATTTTCTAGTCAGCCAACGATGCAGTAACTCATTGTTTATCTGGACCTCGTAAAGATAAATAAAAGGAATGTAAGTTTATACGAGTCTCAGTAAAACCAAGTAATTCTTACAAAGGTAACTGTGACAGGATTTACTTTCTTTGGGTGATTTTGATTAAATATATCTTCTTGCCCCATTCACTTATTGTGTGTGCTTGTGAGTGAGTGCAAGAGAGAAAATAGGGGAAATGCTGTAGTAAAGTATAGTCATTTTCCAGAGTTCAACAACACAATACCCAAGCATATAAGATTTATGATACTCAGATCCATATTAAGGATGAACTGAGCCATTAAATGAATATCAATTTGCACACATTTGTATACTGGCCAATAAAACCATACCTCATACACTATCCATGCAACCGAGGCAATGACTGCGACTGCTAATGCATTTGAGAACTTCCTATACATATCAAGTTTGACAGAGCTTCTCTTTGCCTGAGAAGAACATATATTTTAACATTTAAAAATGCCATGTTATGGAGAGAATAAAATGCCAAGTAAAGCATGAGATCAAGAAACAACACTGCCGTTATAACTTAAATAGAGTAATTTAAATTATTATACCTGTAGCTGCTCTAGTGTTTTAGAGAGAGAGGTAAAAATCCATAATATCAAAAATGCATCCAAGAAAGCATCAGGAAGAACTAGAAATAATCTTGCTCTTCCAGATACATCGTTGATTGTCCCCACATACTCTGCAATATTAAGCAACTCTGTGGCCAGAAAAAATGTTATTCCTAGGAGAATCACCTTTGAGGTAAGACCCCCAAGAGTGGGCCGCACCACACCATAACCCATGGAAACAATGAGGATAAGAAGACGGGAAACTGTTTTTCTCACAGCTCCAACCGTCACAACCAATGTTGTAACAACAATTGGCCTCATCCCTGTACTATTAAAATTATCATAATCACAATACCAAAGAATCATCTCAAACAACCCAAGAGCAATAACAGCTGTGATGCAGTGCTGAAGTTGCAGAATATCCTTCCAAAACCTCACATACTGAGTGAACCAAATTATTCCAAGCAACACGTAAGCAAGTGACATAAACACATAAAACTTCATTAGTGGAGCCATTCGACCCGGTAGGTAACCATCAGGATTTTTCCACAAAGTCTTCCCGCTCATAGTTACTCCCTTCAGTTTTGGATCACATGCTACAAAAAACAAGTTATACATCCCAGTTTTTGGGATTAAAATCTCTTGATAATCCATGTTTGTGTGCAGGTAGTTCCCACTGAACTGTACATTTAAAACAATTGGCCATTTATTATCTGTTGCAGAAGGTCTCCTAATGACTGCACCTTGCTTACATCCTTCCATCTTAGCGAGATCAGGAGAGCAACATATATCTCTTTGTCCACCATAAGCAGAACCACCAATATTATTACGATCAGCTGCCTCAAATATTATAACTTGTATCAACCCAGTACTATGCTCCATATCTGAAAGCTTCTCAGCAGCATCCTTGCTCCTCCAAAAGGTGATATTCTCGAATCTGTTCCATTCGGAAATGTCAGAAACAAAAGTGATGACAAAATATTGATTTAGTGAGGAGAGGCAGGAATGAAGGAGCAACGTGCGCATACAACACGACTATGTTGCTGTCAAATAAATCCTACCATGCAAATGCAATGGACTATGAATTCAGTTACATTGTCTGCACAATATAACGTAGCGGTGTCCCTAAGACTTAATCAGATACAAGAATGATTATGCACTGGGTGAATGGAGATGTGAGGACCCTCTGAGACTTAGAAATGATGCTTACAATAAATAAAACTAGAAGATCTACTTGAGCTTCTTTAAGAAAACTTTTGTGAATTTAGTTTGCTCATTGTACTATTCACAAAACAATTTCAAGAAATCCATTTTTTTTCTCCTTACTGTTCATGGATTCCACAGGATCATAGTTCCACCATATTTCGAATTCATCGTCTATTAATTTGCATAAAAAATGTAGTTGGATGCTTCTAACTAAAACTCAATTTTATACTAAACCCTTCATCATTGAGATATTATTACGTTTGTTCTTAATTTCCCCACTTCTGGTCCATCCCACATTCAGAGAAATTCAATAAATCTTTTACCTTTTCTACATACAACACATTTTCTTGGCTACCCCATTAAAAATAGAAATCCCCAAATCGAACACCCACTTCAAAATTCAAAAATCTAAAATCTTGCAAAAACCCAAAGGTTCAAAATTCAAAAAACCCAAAAATTGAATGAAGCAATTGTACACAGATGACAGATCTAGCAATAAGCCGAAAGAGATGCAAATGCGAAAGCATTACCGAATATAAGAACGGGCGGAGAGAGTGGCGGCGATGCCTTCGCTACCGCCGGGTAGAAGGTAAGCATTGCCGACTTCTCTGAAGGTTTGGTTGTCGTAGATGTGGATCGAGGCGTTTGTGGGATTTGGAAGGAATGACAGTAGGAGAAGCAGAGAGAGCTTCATGAAAATGCCATGGAGAATGCCGTCGCTTCTTCTTCTTCTTCTCGCCGCTCGAATCTGGGTTGTGAAATCCATACTCTTTGGAGATTGGACCTGTGGAGCTCTGGTGCTTGAGATTAGAGAGAGAGAGAGAGAGAGAGAGAGAGAGATAAGAGTCGGTGAAGTGTTAAGGGTGAGTGAGACCGAAGCAATGTGTCGATGATGATGCTTCTGCGGTCGGTGAGGCTGGAGGTGGATTAACGCGCCATATTGGCACGTAGTCCCGGAATTGACGGCTTACCTGATTTTGTTTTTATGAACAATTGTATTGTCTTAAATAAACTTGAAATTTAAACAATCGTGACGGATTCTCTCTCCAAATTATATCCAATCCTTCCTTTCTCACTTTTTTATTTTTTTATTAGTGCTATGAATCCAACTCATAACATAATTCATAACATAATTTGTGAAATATGGGCCTAGAATTCGTCTCAATCGCTGTGTCACTCCGTGGTGGTTCTACGACTGTCTATTTTCTACAACTAAAATCCTCTGCTTTACTAACTAAGTTTGGATTTTTTTTAAAAAAAAAACTAATGATAAAAACTTTAGAACTTTAAATTTTAATAAAAAACCGTGTAATAAGTTTATTGAATGATTAAGACAAAACTCAATACTTAACCAGTCCAATAAACATGACCCAACCAAAATAACCTAAGGTGTTTCCAATTTTTTGGGTTTGTTCCGTTAGCTTGTTCATGTCATTAAACTAAAAAATTTGCCAAGCATTCGAAAATCTCATAGCTCGATCATTTAAGAGAGCGAGAGAGATAACAAATGCTAAAATTGCCGCCGATTGGAACCAACCTAGTATGCAGTTGAAGCCCTTCAACTCCTTCAACATTGCCTTCATGATGAGCGGCGCATTCTCGATTTTCTTCTTATGCAGCTTCCTCGAATTCCCTTCCATATCAACCTCAGTCCAACCATCAACAATCCCAGTCCATCTCTCACCAATTTCGCACCCGACACGTTTACCCGTTTGATCGGCGCATTCAGGAAGTGAGATGCCCAAATGGGTTGCTCCCGTTTCAAAGAGAAGCACAGGCAGCTGCTGTTACAAAGTAAGTCTTCTTCTCTGCAACAAATTCGCTGCTAATCGGAAAGTGGGGAGGCGGAACCGGAGCATGTTACGTGTTGTGTGCGACCCTATGGTCCGCAACAAGTGTTACATAAAATGCCTCACTCAACAGAAATTGACAGAACGCGGCATAACTCGTCAGGTACTCACTAGGAACTTGAAGAAATGATCTAATGAAATTTTTTTGGCTGAAATTATGACTTCCAAAATATTGTTATAAAATTCTAACTTCGTCATTGATCGCAAAAGTTGAATATAAACTTCTCACATACAAATTCAGAGAAATAACACTAACCGTAATATATCAACAACAATAACACTATACGCGTCAATAAACCAACAAATACCTTCTTCTTTTACAGCTTTGAGCACAGTACGCAAGTGTTGTTGATAAATACAAGTATCCTTTTCGTTTTTTTTTTTAATTTTTAATTATTTTATTTTTACACAAATGTGTCGTTCCTTTGTAGAGTTCACATATATTACGCAATTGAGCACCCATCATGTCATATTTTGATTTTCCTTTGTTATGCAATATGTTAATTAGCTTAAACTGTGATTTGTTCTATCTCAATGTATGTGCACCGTAACTAATGTTTTTGAATTGCTAGATTGCTATTTCAACACTTTGTGGAGAGCTTGTCCAAGTGCCCGAAACATGGTCTTCACAATCCGTTCAAAGCACCATAGATGTTTGTGTTTATTTCTATTCTGTTTCTATATCCTCATTTATACAGCATCATTTGTTTCTGTAGATTACTCGCATAGGTTCATGTAATGGTAGGGAACAACAAGATTTTCATTATCTTTTCCCTTTTGAAGAACCCGATGGTGATATTATGCAACAATTTCAATTAGCAAAACTCCACCCCTAACCTTTTTTGGGTTTGTTCCATCTGCAACAATGAAAATAGTTTAGACATTATTTTTTGAACTAACAAAATAATGCACTTTATTTCTGGAACTACAACAAATAAACTCACAGTATTTATGAAATAAACCAAAATAACCCACATTGTGTCTGGAAGGTAATAAAATAAACACTATTTCTGGAACTGCACCAAAATAACCAATACTATTTCTGAATGTGAATCAAAATAACTCATATTATTTCTGAATGTGAACCAAAATAATCCATATATTTCTAGAATTACAGAAAAATAACCAACACTATTTTTAAAAAAAATCAAAATAACCCATACTATTTATGAAAGCAAACCAAAATAACTCATATTGCTTACGGAAGTGAACACTACTTCTTCAACTATAACAAAATAACCAGCACTATTTCTAAAAGTGAACTACTATTTCTTGAACTACAACAAAATAACTCACATTATTTCTAGAAGTAAACCAAAATAACCCATAATTATTTCTGGAACTACAGTATAATAACACACACTATTTCTAAAAGTAAAGCAAAATAATTCAAACTATTTCTGGAACTACAACATAATAACACACACTATTTTTGGATCTACAGCATAATAATTCACACCATATCTAAAAGTGAACCAAAATAACCTACACTATTTCTGAAACTATAACATAATAATCCTCATTATTTATGGAACTACAACATAAGAGCCCACACTATTTTTAAATGAACCAAAATAGCCCACACTATTTTTGGAACTATTGTATTATAACTCACACTATTTTTGAAAGTGAACTAAAATAACCCACACTATTTCTAGAACTATAGCATAATAACTCACACTATTTTTGAAATTACAGCATAATAGCTCCACACTATTTATAAAAGTGAACCAAAATAACTCACTCTATTTTTGAAAGTGATTCAAAATAACTCACACTATTTATGAAAAGTAACAAAATAAACAATATTTCTGACACTAGAACAAAATAACTTACATTAATTCTGGATTTTAGCAACAAAAAAAAAACATGCACTATTGTTGGAACTATTGCAAAATTATACACTATTTATAAAACTAAGAAAACACACACTATTTCTTATGGTTATAAAGGACATTAAGCGCTAGTTGGGTGATAGAATGGCCTAACGCCTAGGTGGAGTAAGAACATTTATTATTTATCTTTAGTACTTTGGTGAATTTGATAGAATGAGATGAAAATTTAAATAATTACAACTCCGTAGTACTTTACAAAATATTTTTTAGAAATCAGATGAATTTATCGTAAATTTAAAAATAAAAATAAAAGTGCATTTGAGTAGCAATTTGAAAAAAAAAATAAATAAAAAAAATGAATGGAGCACTGGGTTGAGAAGCATAAAAGGGAGGAATGTGGGGTACCATTAGGGATGACAACGATTCGGTTTGGGACGAAAATGCTATATTCATTCCCATAACCACTAAAATTAACCATATCCATAACCGTAAATTAACCATTGGGTATTATCCATAACCATACTCACCGTGTAACGGATTCTCTCTCGGTTAACAAGCATATCCATCTTCGTCAATAAAAAAAAATATTCGTTCAGTTAAGACATTATAAGTTAGTAGATATTAATTTTGTCATTAAACATTTGATGTATAAAATGATCCAATGAATAGATCTTGTTGAGTATAAAAATTAAAACACTGATTATGTTGACTTGTCTTTTATATCTCCCATAAGCACCATTGAGTTCATATTGATTTTGATTCAAAACTTTACTTTCCTACAAAATACAACTTTTGTATTCTCAAGGTAATGGTTCGGTGAATAATGGATATACAAATATATATATATATATATATATATATATATATATTATACTATTATTGTGGATGCAAATTTCCGCTTCCTTCTTATTGGACAAAATTGCACCTACAAAACAATTAACACATTTGGTCAAGGCCAAAAGCCTCACGCGCTCACGATAAATGGGGAGGGGGGCTTTGGCCGAAGAACCTCCAATGCTAAAGTTAGAATTTAGAGAGAAAAAAATGTTTAGAGAGTTTTTGGGAATTTTGCAAGAGTGTGGACTTAGGTTTTTAGAGAAAATGGGACTCAATATATAGAGCATGGTCGGCCCTCTTGGGAGAGAGAGTGGCTGGCCTTTAGGGTGTTTTTTGGGTGTGATAAGTGATTTATTTGGCAATTAATAGATTAGTTAGGTAATAAATTCATTAATTGGCCAATTAACTCAATTTATATGGAAGGTTTTGAAGGTTATGAGATAAATACCTAGTAGGGAATATAAGATGAGGATGGATGAAATAACTTTGAACTTGTTACCTTTTTTGGACACTTTTGACTTGATTGAGGGATGATTGTCCACTGCTCGTGCGTAGGAAATTCGGTATGTCTCGAGGGTAATTTTATCATTTTCACCCAAAAATCCACATATCCCCTTGTGTTATTTTTGGCTCCACAATTATATAATATATAAATTATATTATTTACTAATCAGATCGGATTCAGTTATGGATACGGTTTGGTGACTTCTATAACCATATCCAAAAGCATAACCAAATAATATAAACGGCTTTTTTCCCATATCTAGAATATACTCAAATTCGTTCAATTCAGACGGTTATCTACAGTTATCGAGTTTAACAATTAGAATTATCATCCCTAGGTACCATACTATTTCTTAAAACTGGTTGGGATACTAGCTGTACCAATTTCATTGGAAATTAATTTAATAAAAAATTAAATATCAAAGGTGAGACCACGTGGGGTGGGAATGAAGAGAGTGAAACTCTTCTTCTTCCTCTCTATTGTGTGCAATTTGTTCCCAAGAATTTTGTCAATAGCTACAACGAATGGTGGATCGAACGCGTGTAATATGACTCTCTGTGAACGTCTTTGTTGCACGGACACGCAAATCGTAAGAAATAAAAACACGAACACTACTAGGGCACAGTGACTAAAATGTAATAAATTTATAATAGATATTACATATTTTAAACCAATACTTCAAATTTATAGCATAACAATGTGTTCAACAAATTCCTTCACCTAACTAAAGCACAGTGCTATTACATGACTTTTTTAATTATTATTATTTCTTGTTTTTTGGGAAGTGCTAATAAAGGATTTGTATGAATGAGAGAGAGAATTGAAACATAGTAGAGACTAGCATTACTACAATATTAGCTATAGGTCTCGGATGATAGTGGGGGTTTAATAAGTCATTATGTCAGATAAAAGATATTTGACACATTATTTAGTTAGTGTCAGATAAAAATGAAATCATCCGACATAAATTCATGGCGGATATTTAGTGTTGGATGCAACCGCCAATATTTTTGAATTCTTTTTAAAAAAAAAAATATTTTTAACATATTCCGACGGTTTTAAAGTTAATGGTGGCGGTTATAACCGACAGAAATTAATTATTTTATTATTTTAGTTTATGGCGGTTATTATTTTAGTATTCTAGCGGTTATAATCGACAGGAGTTGACTATTTTAGTATTTTAAAATGTTATTTTAGTTCTCATTTCAGCTTTTGATAACCTCGAGCCCAGAGCCCACACGGCCCTCTCATTCCGCGAATGTCCATAGAGTCCTCGGTTAGCCCAGAAGCTTAAGATGTGCACACGTGTCATGCCTTAGGAAAATGATCTCCCTAGCATTCCAAATGAAAAGCCATAGGTTTCTCTCATTGCTTTTATTTCTGAGTGTAATTAGAAACCCTAGGTCATTCTCTCTAGAAACCAAAAGAGGTCTTCTCATTTCTTTCAACCCTTTTCTCAAATCAACACAAACCCTAGGTAGAAGCCATAGCCGCTCCTCCATCGACCATGAGAAATGTCTTCATAACTCTCGACCTACACAAAATCTAGTCTTCATTGTTGTTCAACACAAACCTTTTGCCTCCATTTCTCTCAATCTAAAACTATAATCCATGCCGCCATGGCTCTTGGTCCTGTTCTTGGAAGCCATCATTTGCACTGGATCTTGGTAGCAAAACTTGTAAGTCAAAGGTAAAAATCTCATTTTGCTGCCATGGAATTCCGTTGAGTTTATTGTCATGGAAAAATCAAAGATCTAACACATCCATGCAACATTTTTTTTTTTTTATGAGAGTACACAAATCTATAACAAGGGAAGCGCACAAACACCCAAAAGTTCCACATCCATGGCTGATCGTTCAAGACTCCCCCATCTTTAGGTAAAAATGCAATCACCCCCAAACTTCGGTTATTTTCAAAGTTTTTTTGTGCTGTGATTTTTACACCCATCAATGTTCTAATATATGCACAAAAGCGGACTCCAAAGCTTGGATATGGCATTACACAAGAGAGACAAAACACAAATCAAAATTCAAATTAAAGATTCATGCCCTCAGTTGACTGTGTTGGTTTTGCATGTCGAAGATCTGTTGATTTGCAAGAATGATAAAGTTCGGGGGTAGTTTGTGTTGGGTGCTCACGGATCTGTTCGCTGGAAAATGTAGTGAATGCAGGGGAGGCTAACTTGAAAGGGAAAGAAATGATTCAGAAAGTGGTTTATATTTTTTTTATTAATATATTTTCTAGCGGTTTTATTTGACAGATAATGCTTTTATTTATTCATTATTAACAAATTCTCTATCTGTTATATTTGACACAATTTCTGTCGATTTAGAGTATTTTCTGTTAGAAAATTCATTTCTTGACACGGGCAATTCTGTCGCTTATTATATCCACCACTGCATCCATTTTCTGTCGAATTTTGCTTAAAATTTGACAGTAATATACGTTTTTTGTCGATTATCATAGCGACACTAATAAATGGTTTCGTAGTATTGTAGAGAGGTGATAGGATTAAAACGTAGGAGAAAAGTGAAACTCACCATTTCACTTAACAAACAATTTAATTTCAAAAACAAAACGGTGTCATTTGAAAATTTAGGTCGTCTTCCACAATTACACTTATGACATGTTTACCAATCGAGATTGCAACGTGGAGAAACAGAATTGGACTCTTCCCAAAGTATTATGGCGTTTACCAGCAACTGGGGAATCAGAAATCATGTAGGGCCCACACAACATCGGGAGTTCAGTTCCTTAATATTCCAGAATTGAATTACCTCTATAGAGGTAGTAATTGGACTTCGAGTAGGATGTTCCATCAAGAATCAACATTTTCTACCCAAAATACCCATTTACTTATTCTGATATTCCTAAAATACCTCCCACCTTCAGCCCTCCCTCCCCTTTGTGTGTTTGTGATTTGCAGCGGGCCAAAACTTCTCACATTCTAGCCAAACCGAACAGAAGGAACGAACTCCTTCTCACTTTCACTATGTGAAAACTAGTTTTTTCTCTGTTGATGGGATAGATTGTGGCCTCATGTGTAATATCCCCAAAATTTTAGGTGGTGATTAAGAGTGGATTACTTGTGGCCATCAAATGTTCTCTTACTTTTGAGACCAAGTTTTGGCTTGAAAAGAGAAGAACTAAAAGAAAAGAAAACGAAAAGAAAAGAAAAAGGGAAAGTTGACATTAGAAAAAGGGAATAAAGGGGATGGGGTTTCTAGAAACCCCCTTATATTTGCTGCTTTCCCTTCCAGCCGAAAGGAATAAAAAGGTTTATTCCTTTTAGTCCTGAAATTGTCAAAATGAAAATTGAAGGAGGAGGAAATTAGCTTTCTTTTCCTCTATTTATGAAGATTAGAACAAGTGAGGATCTTTCCTTTGTCTCCATCTAAGGTATCTATTTCTTACCTTTGGGATCTAATTGTTATTTGGTTTGATAACCCATAAATTAGTTTGGGTGGGAGTATGAAACATGAAAGTACCATAGTTCATGTTTTAATTTTAGAGTTGAGCACCAAATGTTTGATTAAAGTTCCCTATTAACCTTAAATTAGGGTATGTTGTTTGGTATTTTGTATAAGTGGTGTGTTATGATTTTTCTTACTTATAGATAAGAAGGAGAAGGCCAAGGTGACTATGGAACAAGTCGACGAACACCCTGGGATTTGAATATCAAGAAATTGTGTAGAGGTAGGGGAGTTTTAACCATTAAAGTATTTTCATTTTTCATTTTTACTTGATCAAGGTTTGTTGGCTTTTGAGCACTATTTGAAGCTTACTTAAAATGCTTTTCTTTTTCGATTATGTGAAAGAAGTGATGAAAATATTTCTCTATGGTTTGATCTTAATGATTCGAATTCAGTTGCTGCAACTTTGGTGAGTTTAAAGTGATTGAAATGAATTTTCAAGGTTTTGTTTTGATGTGTATGCCTCTTATTTTACTCAATATCAAATTTTGAAGCATCTTGATACAAATGTTCAAATTGTGAAAGTAGATGGAAAATAGTATAATACTTGTGCAAATGTGAATGTTGAGAAATGTATGAATGTGCATAATGACTCGTGAAGTTGTTGATTATGGGCACAATGACCCAACGTTTCATGGGGAGAGCTCCATGTGTGGGCTGTAAGAATGAGTTGTCAAAGTGATAAATATGTGTGATATGTAAATTGGCCAGGTATTATTGCAGTTCTTTCCAATCTGCTAGTCACTTGTTTGGGATAAAAGAAAATCTTTGAGGTTAGTTGTGTTTGTGTTTCTTTAAATGATCATGGCTTTGTTATCCTTATGACAAAGGAAGTGACTTTGAACTTGTGTGTTGTACCATTGTTATCAAAGCTACTAATGCTCTGAAACTTTAGTTTTTCTGTCATATGTTACTTCCAAGCATTTTTAGAGCATATTTCAGATTGTTGGATTTCATGGTTATGAATATAAATGGTTTCAAATCACTCTTATTACTTTCTGGCATGCACCGTAAATTTTAAACGACTACAGACTTACTGAAAAACCCCGACTGGGCATTTTACGCTCACCTCGTTTTTCTAAACATGTATTTTCAGGTGTGTAGAGTTAACTAGTGAGTTTCAAGTGGCAGTTGTAGTGTGGGCTAGTAGAAAGGAGTCTAGACGTACACAAATTTTGGGTGAGCTGCCAAAGTATTTGTATAGTTAGTCTCTGTCTATAAATGATCCTTATGTTGCGTAGTAGACTAAAATGGTGTAGACCTCAGTGGATTGGAGTTTCTACTTACCTGGGCTATGAAAACCATGTATATGTAATTACTCGTCTTTTGGCTTGTATAGTTTTGCTCATGTACATTTTCATCAAATGGCCTCAATATGTTTTCTTGTGAGAACCTTGAAGGTCTTTTGTGAACTCATTATAATCTGTAAGGTTTTATGAATGGCTCTTGAAGAACCACTATGAACTTGGTTATGTTTAACACTGTGGGTGTGTATCTTCTCCCTAAGTGGCATTTTGCAAAACTTCAGATTTTTGTTCTTTGGAATATAGACAGTTTTATTTACAAAGTAATTTGGTGCTGCTGAAATTGTTTTTACAAGAAAATAGTAGCATGCCTGTTTTAGTTTTGAATTTTTCTATACTTCCCGAACTCAAAATTTAATGAAATTTTAACACAACTTAGTTTCATGTGTCTACTTTGGATCTGGAAATTTTCACTCTTTGGTTGAACGAGTTATTTTCGGTGAATTTTACGGTACAAGTCATTTTGCAGGTTGTGTTACCGCGAGGTCTTTAACTCTATTTCTTTAAACTGACTATTGTAGTTTGATTTAATGGAATTGTGAAATTTAAATTTTTGTTGACATAATCTTAAGATGAGATTTGTTTTACACCCTTGAACAACCACTTTGTTCTAGTTATTTCTCTTAATCTCACACCTCGAGTTTTGGAGTGTGACATCATGGGTCCTCCTGAGATTGGATGGGAGTTCTGGATAAACACCCCAACTGTGGGGTGGGGGTTCTGGATACTGTGGACTGAAGGTTATGTAATTAGAGACAAAAAGAAGGAAGAGGAGGAGACAAAAAAAAAAGAGAAAATTAGGCGTGGAGATGTGGGGATGATGATGATGGGTTTAATTATTTTCCTCTCCTATTTATTTTTTACGTTTTTATTATTTATCCTATTTGGTTTTTATAAGGAAAAAAAATCAAATACATTGAAAAAATAAAATAGCAAAATTAAACACACATTAATTAGCCTAGGGGCATTTTAGCAATGACATTAGTCTTCATTCCGATTCATGTGAGTTCGTAAACAATTTATGTAAGTGTAATGCTATTCATGTGGATGCACATTTCCGCCGCTTTCTTCTTGAATAAAATTGCACCTACAAAATAATTAACACATTTGGTCAAGGCCAAGAGCCTCACGCGCCCACGATGAATTGGGGAGGCTTTGGTTAAAGAACCTCCGATACCAAAGTTAGAATTTAGGGAGAAAAAGTGTTTAGAGAATTTTTGGGAGTTTTGCGAGAGTGGACCTAGCTTTGTGGAGAAAATGGGGTGATTTATATAGGGCATGGCTGGTCCCCTTTGGAGAAAAGGTGGCCAGCCCTTTGGTGTATTTTTGTGTGGAAATAAGTGAGTTAATTGGTGATTAATGGATTAATTAATTAGCCAATTAATCTCCATTTAAATAAAATGTTATGTGCGTTATAAAATAATTACCTAAGATGAGGATGGATGAGAATAACTTTGAATTTGTTACCTATTTTGGACACTTTTGGCTTGATTGAAGGATGATTGTCCACTGCTCGCACGTAGGAAACCTGGTATGCTTTGAGGGTAATTTTGTCCTTTACACCCCAAAATCCATGTGTTGCCTTGATTATTTTTTGGCTCCACAAATGCCCCCACACCTGTTGGGCTACTCGCAAAAAAGGGTAACAGGTGTAGAGATTTTCTTACTTTAGGAAACTTTGGATTGTTTCCTATTTTGATGTAAATTCTCTTCTTAATAGGAAATTAGATCCTTCTAGGAAAATGAAAATAAATTCCTCTCAAAGCCTATTTAAATCCACCTTAAGTGAATTATTAAATCAACTTTTTGAGAGAAACTTATTTTACCCTACAAGCGAGAGAGAGCTTAAAGGATATTTGTTCCCCCTTTTCTAGCCATCTTCTACATCTTGCCCATGCAAAGGATTGTCTTTCGTTGCTTGCTTCGTCTTCTGGCTGCTTTTAGGTAAGAAAAAATTAATTTTCTTGTCTCCATAAATTTTTTGGAAACTTCGGGACTTGAAATCGGCTTGACGGGGGTCGAGGTGACTTAGAGGAGTCACGGTAGGTTGTTGCCGTGGGTGGCTTTGGGCGCAGGGGCACTAATGTTGATTTTTTAGGGTGAATAAGCCAAGCCGTAGGGCTTGGCAATCTTACTGGGTTCCTACGGTTTTAATTTTTTTTTGTTGGGCTTTGAGCCCGTGCCTTAGGAAAAGATGAAGGGCCTTGTACCCTTTTGGATGGGCTGTCTCATGCCTTTTTTTTGGGCCATCCGGCTTGCCATACACTCTTTCCTTCATTTTTTGTCGAGAGTTGCCTTTTTTTTTCTTTTTTTTTGAACAACCCTTTAATGAGTCCCATTTATATTTTTGTAAAATTTTCTTCAAGCATGTCCTCCTCGAGCCACAAAAATGATGATAGTGTGCCGTCGTCGTACCGTTAAGGCGGGTCTTTAAGCAAGGTTGCTCACTTCAAGATTAGCTCCGATGACTTGTTTAGAGACTTCCTCAAAGCATACTGGCATGCCATTCCGACGGTAGTGCGCGTAAAGCGCGTTAGGGATGGTAGCAGCCGTGAGACATGTGATGAGGCTCGGAGAGCCATCAAGTTCAACCCCTACTATTTTGTGTTGGGATTTACTTTTCCTATGCTGCAATTTTTCCAAGAAGTGCTCTGCTCCATGAGATGTGCCCCTGCTCAATGCTCTCCAAATGCGATTCGCGTGATGGTAGGATTCCACAATCTTAGCCAATTTTTTGACTTAGATTTGATCGTCAACGAATTTTGGTATTTCTTAGACATAGGTCACATTGAGGGTGTCGGGCAGCTGCGATCTCATCATAGACTTTTTAACAATTCGAGCAAGGGAAATCATGACTGGGCCAAGGAGACTTTGGAGGTGAGTGGAGAATGAGAATTTGATTCTTCTCCCGAGTTGCGTGTGCCAATGGTCTTCATCTTCGGTAAGTAGGTTGCTCAACCTTTTGGTTGCTTGGTATTTATGCTAAACTGCTCTTTATTTTTCTAATTGCCCTTCGCTGCTTTTGTAGATTCAGAATTTGGCTCAACTCCTAAAACTTCACTGGACATGAAGAAAGTGCATGTCGCTCTGGGTATTCCTTCCAAGTATAGCGAGTGGCGCTGGTTGCTTAGTCATCTTCGTAGGGAAAAAGGTGAGCTGCCCCCGAGAAAAGAAATAAAAATAATCAAGGCTTAGGCGTTGGCTTATCCTGTTACTGTGCTGGAGCCTGTTGCCAATGAAGGTGGGAAAAAGAGACATTCCCCGCCTACTCAAGAGACACCTGCAGAGAAGAAATTGAAGACTTCTTCTACTGCCCACAGAAGTTCTACGGCTACTCAAGAGAAGTCTGCTGAGAAGAAATCAAAAACTTTTTCCACTGTTCATGAGGACTCACTAGCTGTTCCTAAACTTATGATTAATTTGACTTCCTCAAGGGCGAAAAAGAAGAATCTACTAGATTTGTGCAGGTGACGCTTGTAGTTCCGAAGGCTAGATTTGTGCATGTGACACCTGTAGTTTCAAAGGCTAGTTTGATTGCTGATAGGATTGCCTAGCGTAAAAGTTCCTCTGTGCCCCCGGTGCCAAAGTTTGTGCCGAAACGTCCGTTAGAGGCTAAGTCTGGTTTACCTTTATAGAGGCTTGCTGCTATAAAGAATAACAAAGCACCCTCACCTGCTAAAAAGAAAGAGATTGCTCGTGCTGGCAGCTGTGAAAAGTCCACCAAGACTATTTTTGAGGAAGTTGATGAGATTTGTGCATTTTTAAAGCCAGATTTGTTTGAAGACATGGATATATATGCCAAGTTTGTTGATGGCATCAAAAAGATTATTAGTCCGAGTCTTTTCGCGAAGCACACATCCGAGTATAAGAAGACTGCTCTACTAGCCATGATGCAAAAAACAACGATTCTGGCAGCCGAGTCTATGTTCCTTAACCAACAAGATACTAAGGCTGCTAAAGAGGTGGCAAGAACCATGGCAGCCGAAGCCTACTCCTCGATCTAAAAAGTCAAAAAACTGGAATCTGAGCTTGCTGCTTTGAAGAGATCTAACACTTCTGCCCCCACTTCTCTGCAGCTTGAGACCACTCACCAAGAGATCGTGGATTTAAAAGCTAAGCTTGACGTGATCCAAGTAAAGTATGAAAGTGCAAAGAAGGAGATTGAGTGTTGCATACCTCAGATTCAAGATCTTAAGCGTTCTATCTCTGAATTCTGCTCCGCTGCTTATGCAAAAGATGAGGAGCTGATTGTTACATACAACCAAATGATCTACTTCAAGAAGGTCGTTGATAGGCTCGAGTCTCAAGTTTTATAACTCCAAGGTGCTTTGAAGCTTAACGATAATCTGAAGAAAGAAATAGAGGAGTTGTAGTAGATCCGTGCTGGTCTGGTTGAACAGAATGAGCAGCTGAAGGGTGAGAAAGCTGAGTTTGAGGCTTTGCTTACTTAGAATCAAGCTAATTTCTACAAGTTGGGTTATATGGATCATCTTTTTGGAAGACCGTCTGACTTTGAATTCTCTGGTAAGACTTCGAGACTTTCTCTATTTCTTCGGAAGATGTGTTTGCTTTCACCTTCGAGTCTTCTATTGGTGTAGTGGTTGGAGAGGTTGTCGCTCAAGCCGGAGCAGCTGGCAATGAAGTGCCAGATGGTTCCGTTGCTTAGAATATTGAAACTGTTGAATGTGTGGCGACCGAGTAGCCGTGGAACGTCCAAGCTATTGAAGAGTAGTCTTCTAGGTAGCCTTTAGGATTTTTCTTTATTTTCATTGTTGCTTTTGGTTGAACTCATTCGATCTTTGCTAGCCGTTTATCAATTTTGGTATTAATTTAATAAATTTGCTTCCTTTGCTTTCTTCCATCTTCACTTCTTTTGTTCATACTTCTAACCTTTAGACTTCATAGGCTAGTGGCGAGCATGCTACTTTTATATAAGTAGACAAGTTCACATAGCCTACGCAGTCGTAGGTGTTGGTGAAGAACTTTGCAAAGTTGTTAACCATAGGATTGGCAGCCAGATGTCTTACTTACAGAAGCAAACAAATCCACGTAACCACTAGGTTGTTAACCTTGGCTATTCCCAATTTCGTAGGTTCTGTAGCAAGTATTCACAACACTTTAGGATTTGGTGTAGGTGGTTCTGCGCTTGGCAGAGATGAAGTTAATCGATTACGTAACATGTCAGTAGTGGATAGGACTTCATATATACACATTAGCTTGTTTAACCTTTCACATAAATGTGCAGTTATATAAGTCTAGCGTGGCTTCACTGCTCGAAGGGCAAGTCGCACGCAGTCTTCTGAAAAACCGTATGCTACCTTAGTGCACTCGGTATCAGCTTTAGGTTTCCAGAGTAGCTATATATCGGGCGTACTGCGTATGTGCCCCATTCGTTTCTAGGGCCTGGTTCCCTGCGGATTAGGCCAAGAGACCCAAAATCCTTTAGTTAGCTAAGTCTTGAAAAAGACCATTGTGGCTAATTCTAGGAATCCTGGCGCAAGCCATCGTTCATTTAGTTATACTAGGATAGCCCGACTTATCCATGTCTGGATATTAGAAGTGTAAGTTTATCATCCCGCATTGGAGAGCATGGTTGGTTCCTTGAGGGGTGCAGTTCCTGCAATGAGTCCCTAAGAAGGGTGTGATCTTCTTTTGAAGTGCAGGAGAGATAAGTTGTTGTAAACATGTAGTCGAGCCAAGTTGTAAATTACTTCTGAATTCCTCATTGAAAAACAAATGAAATGAACGAATAACTTAGCTATAAAAAATTTCATAACAACTAGATAGTTATCGACTTGCGAGGTGGTGTTCGTTGAACTATTTGAATCTTTAAGTCTTGATATAGTGGGAGGCCACACATGGTACTTCTTCAAGTTGTAGGCGTTCCATTGCTTCTCAATCTTTTTGTCGTTCATGGTAGCATGAGTGTAACTCCCCTTGCCACCTACTTTGCTGATCTTGTACGGGCCTTTCTAGATGGGATCCATTTTCTTATAGCCTTCTCTGTGAGCAGTGATGAAGGCTTTTCTTAGGACTAGATCTCCAAGTTGAAACTACTGGATCTTGGCCCTTTTGTTATAGCTAGAGAGGAGCTGCTGCTGGTAGGCTGCAATCCGGCACTCATGCGGCTCCTCCGCCAAATCTTAGCTTGTGGCCATCTCCTTATAGTTCTGCTCAATGTTTGGCAATAAAGTGCTGATGTTTGGTACGATAATCTTGGGAAGAATGATTGTTTCCGATCCAAATGCCAAAGAAAAATGAGTCTCTCCAGTTGCTCGTCTTTTAGTGGTGCGATATGCCTAAAGACATCCAGGGAGTTCATCTGGCCAATTTCCCTTCTTGTCGGTGAGGGATTTCTTGAGGCAATCGAGGATCGTCTTGTTGGATGCTTTGGTTTGCCCATTGCCTTGAGGATATCTTGGCGTGGACATGTGCTGCTTGATGTCATATTTTTTTTTAAAAACTTCACCAAAACTTTGCCCATGAATTGTGGGCCATTATTGGTGACGATAAACTGAGGGATGCCAAATCAGCAAATGATGTTCCTCCAAATGAAGTGATCTATGTCTGTTTGAGTCTTGGTTGTCATGGGCTCTGCTTCTAACCATTTGGTGAAATAATTAGTTGCCACAATCATCACGCCTCTACCCTAGTAGCGGAAGGCATAAGTCTCACCAAGTTGATTGCCCATTGCATGAATGGCCATGGACTTGTCTGCGGGCATTGCTCGCTAGCAGGCAGTGCTGGTATCGGTTTGAAGTGTTGGTAACGATCGCACATTTGGGCTAACTCCTTAGCATCTTGGTGCATGGTGGGTGATAGATGTTTTACCACACGTGCAAATGGGTTAAAAACTCTAAATTACTTGCAAGAATGACAAGGATGTTGTAGTATAAATGAATCTCACAAGGTCGTTCTCCACAGGGATTAGTAAACAAATCGAAACAAACAAACTCCAATTAATTATTGTAAAACAAAAAGTTGTGATGATTGATTTTATGAATTAATTAAATCAAAACGAATTTAACTAATAAAATTAAACTAAACTGCAATATAAAAGATGAAGATAGAAAAAAAAAACAGTTTTGTAACAATCAAATTAAGAAAACACTAGGGATCCGCCGTCACCTTAACAATCATATATAGTTCTCCCAATTACTCATGACCCATACATGCATATTCCAAAGGTTAGGTATTCCTAATATATGCCTACTTGGACCCCCAACATAGAGCGTATATCAAACATGCAATCCGTCTGTGGTATTCAGATCAAATCTAAACATGCATGACTCATTAAGTTCTGTGAAACCTTTTGAAAAACCATGCAACCCTTAAGACGTGGTATTCATCCTAAGTGAACTTGCACATATTAATCACAAGAAGCCTTCGTCAATTTCAGGGACCGACCTCCGACCAAAATTGTATCAAATTACTTTTCTAAACATCCTAATGGTGATCAAGCGTCAAGATAATTAGATAGTTTAAATCAGTGATTAATAATTCGAAAACCTGCATGCATATAGTCATAAGCAAATTGAAAAGAAACTACATATTCTTGCTAAGGCTCGTGGCCTCACCCTAGCGAAAGAGAATTAGTTACGCATATTCATAATAAAAGTCATAGAAAGTATCATTAAGAATAAAAGGAATGAAAACACCTTAGAGTTGAAAATCTCCAAGAGCCCTCACAAAATTCTTTTCTCCAAAGTTATGTAAAATCCAGTCTAACCCCCTAGATTCTAAGTCCTTTATTCCAACTAGGAAACCAACATAAAATAGGAAACAAAATCCCTTAATTAAATGGTGAAATTCGTATGAAATCTGAACAGTCCCGTTTTGGACCCTTAAGCTGCTCCAAAACTGGCCCAATATAGCTGGATTCGAGGCTTGACATATTTTGAACACTTCTCCAGAAGGCCACGAACCCATCAGAGGTCATCTTGGGCTCCAAAAACGCAATTTAAGCCCAAAAACGTCATTTTCTAGCACTGCGCACTGCTTCTTTATTCCCTCGCCAGAAAATAACCGCTTGGTAGAAAAATCCGAAATTTTGACACGAACACGCCAAGGAACACACAAACGTCCTCCAATTTGAATCACTCCAAAATTCGTCCATTTGATCATGTTTTTCTCCAGACGAAGTCGAATGTCCTATATTGAAAATATAAATCAAAGTATCAAAATTCTACCAAAATAATTACCAAAACATACTAAGAATAGGGTAAAATATATAATATGAAATTGACTCATCAGTGGGCCAGTAATAGCCTTCGTTGAGAGCCTTCTGTGCTAAGGATCAACTTCTAGAATGATTTCTGGAAACGCCTTCACGGATTGACCTTAGAACCTTTAAGTCATCTGGAAGTGCTAAGCAACGAAGATATGGGTCGGTGTAAGATCTTCATATGAGAATGCCATTCCACATGTAGTAATGTGCTGCCTTTACTTGGAGCTTTCTAGGCTCCAATCTTTCCAATGAGAGTGTGCCATTGACCAAGTAGTCTATAATAGAACTTTAACAGTTGGGAGTTACACTAACCTGTGACACCTCGGCCACTAGCTCTACTTCTATGTTTGGCTTGTCTAAGTTCTCCACCGGAATAGAGCGTTTGAGTTGGTGGTCAAAAGTGGAGTCTAGCCCGGTTAATGCTTCCATGTGAGCGTTGTCTGCTCGCAGAACTTGATTAAGAGTGTAAGTCGGAAATGCCTCAAGTTGCCTACGTACTTTCTCTAGGTATTGAGCCATCCTCAGATGTTTTGCCATGAACTCCCATGTAGCCTGACTGGTGATTAGTTGAGAATCGAAATAAATTACGAGTTTCTTCACTGCCAAGTTTTTTTCCATTCGAAGGGTTGCTAATAGGGCCTCATACTCTACCTCATTGTTGGATGCTTTGAAGCCTAGAATGATTGCCTACTCGAGCATTGAACCGTCTGGGGTGACAAGGACCATGCCTGCTCTCGAGCCTTTGTAATTGGATGCGCCATCTACATGTAAGCGCCAAAAGTCTCAATTGGAAAGAGCAGGTATTACTGAAGTGTGCTCAGCTGCTTTTAGGGTATTGTTGGGCAGTTTGTTGTGTCACTTAGGCTAGGCGTGAATTCTGCTATGAAATTGCCAAGGCTTAGGTCTTTATCGCCGTGCAGGGTTGGAAAACTAAGTCGTATTGGCCAAGTTCCAATGCCCATTTCATCACTCGTTGAGAAGCGTCCAGACCATGTAGGATTGATCATAAAGGATATTGAGTCATGACAATGACTGTATGAGCTTGAAAGTATGGTCTTAGCTTCCGAGCCGCAACAACTAGCGCCAAAATTAATTTTTCAATCTTCGGATATCTAGTTTCCGCATCGAGAAGAGTTTAGAAGTGTAGAATACTGGCAGTTGAGCCCCCAACTCTTCTTTTATGAGGGCAAAGCTCACTACTACTTCTGAGACTACCAAGTAAATGTATAAGTCCTCAACTGCTTTCGGCTTGGATAATAAGGGAGGCGATGTAAGATATCTCTTAAGGTTTTGGAAAGTTTTTTCACATTCTTCATCCCATTTGTCTCGTTGTGCCCTTTTGATGGCCTTGAAAAAAGGCTTGCATCGATCGGTGGACTGCAAGAAAAAGCGGTTGAGGGCAGCTGCTTGTTTGGTTAAGCTTTGGATCTCTTTCAAGGTAGTGAGAGATTTCGTTTCTAGGATTGCTCATATTTTCTTGGGATATGCTTCGATTCCTTGTTGGGTTACCAGGTACCCTAAGAATATACCTGAAGATACTCTAAAAGTACATTTAGTAGGGATGAGCTTCATCTTGTACTTTCTGAGGATGCTGAAGGTTTCCGCCAAATTGCGGATGTGATCTGGCCGCTGCTTGCCCTTTACCATGATGTCATCGACATAGACTTCCATAGTTACCCCAATTTGCTTTTTAAACATCATGTTTACTAAGCTTTGGTAAGTGGCTCCTGCATTCTTAAGGCCGAAGGGCATGACTTTGTAGCAATACGTACCTCATTTAATTACAAGCGCGATTTTCTCCTTGTCGAGTTTGTACACGGCTATTTGGTTGTAGTCATAGTATGCGTCTAAAAAGCTGAGCAGCTGATTCCCGGAAGTTGAATCTACAAGCAGGTCGATTCGGGAAACTGGATAGGGATCCTTTGGGCATGCTTTGTTGAGGTTGGTATAGTCCACACAAACCCTCCATGTGCCATTCTCTTTCTTCTTGACTAGCATGATGTTTACAAGCCATGCTGAGTGTGTTACCTCTTCTAAGAATCCGGCCTCCAGTAGCTTGTCAATTTCTGCTTTAATTATTGCTACTCGTTTGGGTGCAAAGTGTCTTCTCTTTTGGATCACTGGTTTGGCAGCGGGATACACGTGCAGCTTGTGGCAAGCTAATTTGGGGCCAATGCCGAGCATGTCGGAAGGTGACCACGCAAAGATGTCATGATTTTCTTTAAGGAAAGCTGTGAGTTCTTCCTTCTCGGCTGGGCTTAAGCATGAGGCGATTCTAGCCATCTTTTCCGGCTGCTTGGGATCAAGAATGATGTCCTCTGCGTCCTCTTCAAGTTTTCATCCTTTTTTGTCTATTTGTGAATTGGTTTAGACACCATATTCTTGACCCACTTACTGTAATTTCTATTTGGTAGCTTCTTCGTCCTTTTGGACCTCGGTTGCCTCTACAGGAGTAAAAGTCTTCTTTTTTGACTCCTCAACATTTGCATAGTGCATCGTTGGGATGTGGCCCGGTCATACTTGATTTCTCCAACTCTTCCCCCGAGATGCGGAATTGGATTTTTTGGTACTTGACGGAAGTGACGGCATCCAGCTTGATCAACCAAGGTCTCCTAAGAATCCCATTGTAATGAGATGGGTCGCTTACGATTGTGAACGTTTACTTTGAGACAACTGGCAGTGTTTTCACGTCAAGTGTAATGTGACCAATGGCAGGTGAGGTGTGTCTGCTGAATCCGATGAGTATCTCTGCTCAGTGTATGATTGTGCTTTCCAGGACCATTTTCTGAATTACTAAAAGTTGAAGTAGGTTGACCGCACTTCCATTATCAACCATCATTCTGTCGACTATAGCATGGGCTAGTTGGATAGATACTACTAGTGCGTTGTCATGTGGGAAATCAACGCCTTCTGCATCCTGCTTGGTAAAGCCAATGACGGGTCCAGGTTGGGTGTCGACTACTTAGACCTGTGAGACTAGCAACACTTGATGGATCTTTCTCCTTTTTGAATTATTGGTGGCCCTTATGTGTTCAGATTTGGCGAAGATTCCATTAATCTGAATCGTCTTGGTTAGCAGTTTTTCATTGGCATCCGCATGCCTTCTAGGTTGCGCAACCTGTTTATCCAAGTATCTGTTGACCTTGACTTCTTTCATGAGCTTTTCTAAATAGTTCTTCCAACAGTCATCAGTTATGTGACCAGGACCTCGGTGGAATGTGCAATATTTAGTATGGTCCAACTTGGAAGTATCCTCTTTTGATTGCTTTGGTAACTTGAACCATGGCTCATTCTTGACATCGCGAAGGATTTGGTGGATCGGGACCGAGAACTTAGAGTAGTTCTTGGTTGTCAGGCCTCCTCTAGTCGGGGACCGGTCCCTTCGCTTGGCCCCCTGCCTACTTTTGTTGTTCGGCTGCTTTACGTCCTCCTTATTTACTGCTAATTTATTTTGAGGTTGCTCAGGCGCCTTATTTGCTAGTCGAGCCTCATCCCAAAGTGTGTGCTTCTTTGCTAGAGCGAAAGAGTCTGCTAGGGTTAGATCTTCTTTCATGATCAATTTTCCGAACAACGGGTGGTTTGCTGGGAGTCCTTTCTGGAAGGCTGCCACTTGTTATTGAATCATTGCATCGAACTATCCTCGCCTTTTCTATTTTGAACCTTTTTACTTTGGGTTCTTCTTCAAATTGAACAAATGATCGGACTTCTTCTTGATCGAGTAGTAAAA
Source organism: Crataegus laevigata (assembly GCA_963580275.1). Lineage (NCBI taxonomy): Eukaryota > Viridiplantae > Streptophyta > Magnoliopsida > Rosales > Rosaceae > Crataegus > Crataegus laevigata. The sequence goes on from OY756938.1 coordinate 3,284,682, forward strand.
TGAATATTCTTTGGTGAAAACTAAGGAAAAATCATCAAAGTTCCGGATGGACTGCGGTGGTAGGGTGTGAAACCAATCTTGCACTTTGCCTTGCAAAGTGGTGGCGAATATCTTGCACATAAGAGCATCATTATTCTTATAGAGAACCATTGTGCTTATAGAGAATCATTATTCTTGAAGTGCGGTATGCTAAACTTTTGTGGAGGCCTTGCCTACTTGATTTCGTTCGTGAAGGGTGACCTGCTCATGTTGGTCATGTCTCGCCATAATGCCTCGTCGACGACTTCGTTGCGTTGAAAATCACGCAAACGCTCGTTCAGGAGCCTCTCAACTTCTTTCTAAATTTGTCTTTGTTGGGGGTGGCAAAGCTCTCAACTGCCCCCGATTTTGACCTGTGGGCCTAAGCTGCTCTTCTAAGCACTCGGCTCGTCTATGCTGTGGTAGTGGTGCATGTGATCCACTCTTGGCAGGCGAGGGAATTCTTTGCAGGCTACTAGTTGAACTTGAGCCGAATTGTGTGATTGCTTATCTCTATCCGTCATGTTGCTTACCTCCGATATAATATGAAGGATGTTCTTCGCGAACCAAGCCGCGAATGAATGCTTTGCATAGAAGGCTGCTCATGTTGATTACCGAAGTGTGGTCCTAACCGTGAGTGTACACTTGCCCTCGGGCCAAGTCGATAGTGCACGCTTCTCTGCGCGGGAGTGAACGCTATCTCAGGGGTTCAATCGGGAATGCACATTGCCCGAACACTCGGCTCCTAGTTGGTCAAGTAACTGCTTGCCTAGTCGTTGCTAGAAGGGTTCGTCTACCCTTGTCTCCTCGTCGAGGGCGCATTGAATCTCAATGCGTTGTAAGAGTTGATTCAACAAATTCGTTTATTGTGCGAGGGCGCTAGTCAACTCTATGACTTGTCGAGACAAATGTTGTTCGCCATTTGGATTGGACGAGCTTGGAAGGAATGCACCTCTTTGAACAATAGAAGGGTGGTAGATGCCGGGCGCGAGATTTGAGTTGGGAAATGTCAAATCTACAGAGAAATACGGTGAAAGTACCCCTTGTTCGATGAACTTGGAGTCGGGACAGTTATGCTACTTTTGAACCGACCTCAGCTATTTGGGAAACCAAGGAAACAGGCTGGGCCGTGGGAGCAGTCTGGATTAAGGGAGCAGGCTGGACCACGAGAGTAAGCAGGATCACAGGAACAGGCTAGATCACGGGAGCAGTCTGGGCTATGGGAGCAGGTTGCTCAGTGCATGATGCATGCAAGTGTAAGGCTTGGGCACGGGCCTGTGCAAGCTTGGATGGCATGGCTTGGGCCATGATGGTGGTGCCATGGATCTTGTTGCGGGTGGTTTCCATGGTGGAACTCCGTGGTGGTGCCATTCCACCCATGACCACGTTTAGCCTCGTGGATCGCTACAGTCCCGTTTCTTAAGTATTTGAATTTTCACTTGTGGAATTTTCTAAATTTTTAGCCATTATATTTTTCTTTCACGTTTTATCAAAGAATCTTTGCAAATAAAAAATTCTAATAATAAGAATGCATGAAAAATATTCAAATGGACTAGAAAATAGAGAAAAACCTTTTTATGCGAGAGTCTTCTACAAGTATGGATCTTCGGTTCTCAATGAAAGCACCAATTTGTGGATGCAAATTGTCGCCGCTTTATTCTTGGACAAAATTGCACCTACAAAACAATTAACACCTTTGGTCAACATCAAGAGCCTCATGTGCCCACGATGAATTTTGGGGGGGCTTTGGCCGAAGAACCTCCGATGCCAAAGTTAGAATTTAGAGAGAAAAAGTGTTTAGAGAATTTTTAGGAGTTTTGCAAGAGTGTGGACTTAGCTTTTTGGAGAAAATGGGGTGATATATATAGGGCATGGCCAGTCCCTTTTGGAGAAAAGGTGCCCGGCCCTTTGGTGTATTTTTGTGTGGAAATAGGTGATTAATGGATTAATTAGGAATTAATGCATTAATTAGCCAATTAATCTCCATTTAAATGGAATGTTATGTAGGTTATAAAATATAAAATACTTACCTAAGATGAGGATGGATGATAATAACTTTGAATTGGTTACTTATTTTGGACACTTTTGGCTTGATTGAAGAATGATTATTCACAGCTCGCGCGTAGGAAACCTGGTATGCTTTGAGGGTAATTTTGTCTTTTTCACCCAAAAATCCACGTGTCACCTCTTGACTATTTTTTGGCTCCACAATTCATACCATGTTTTTATATAACATTTCTATACCACTTAAGTGGCATCTGATGTGGACAGCCATATCATTTGAAAATTTGCAAAACTCAAGAAATGAAAGGGGAAAGACTCCTCATATACCACAACCATCATTTAATTAACTAGTTTTTTTTAATTATTAGTTTATTAAATAATGAACTAAATTTAAAATTTTGATTAATTCAAATGATGTGGCTGTCCACATCAAATGTCACCTAAGGTGGTACAAAAATACGGTATGAATAGCATTACTCTTTATGTAATTCAACATCATTTATACTCCGATTCCAGACCGTTTTAGTAGACAACTTAAACATGAATCGAATTCTGATTCCACCACATTCCAATTTCTTCTCAATCCAATTCCTTTCAATTTGATTACAGATTAGTAAACGAGCTATTAGGCTTACATCTCTGCTGCTTTGCACCGCCACTAACCAGTTTTAAAGGCACCGAGCCGTTCCCAGGCGAATCTCTGCTACTAGAATAGTTGGTAGAGGTTTGTCCGAACAGTGTCTTGACCATGTCTAAACCGTGTCGGCTTGTCTGCGTGTTGCGTGTTGAAGTGTTGACACTTCGGGATTTCGGAGTACTTGTGCAACCTAACTTAACGGAAACTTGAAACGCTTAACTACTGGCAGCCTCGCAGCGTGGTCACTCACCTTTGAGCCAGTCTTCTTTTGCCATGGATGAACCATTGGTTCTGGAAAATTCTCTTTTCTTCAAGTGGAAGTTGAACTTTTATTTTGTAGACTTTTGGCTTTTTGCGAAACTGGACGTGGAAATGTAGACTTTTATTTTGTAGACTTTTGGTTCTGGAAATTTCTTTTTTCTTCAAGTGGAAGTTGAACTCTGGTGTTTTGCGAAACTGGACGTGGAAATGGAAGTTGTGGCTTGAAATCATGGTATTGCATTTATGGCAGTTAGTGAGAACTTGGGCAGGATTGCAAGTATTTTGAAGTTTTAACGAGGCTGGGTTTTGTTTCTGTTAGGGGCAATTATGGAAAGTTATATTTGAGCATCTTGAGCTTTGTAATTTAGCCTGGTGTATAATTTAGGGCCTTTGTCCTTATGATTAAATTTGATGAGCTTTTGGTTAAACAATATTATAGGCTGGTTTTTTGTTAAAATAATCTTAGTTCAAGTCTTATTCATTAAAGCTCCTTTTTTTGGACAAACAAAAAGGGACCAACTGGTAGCTCCGTTACCGCAGTCTACTCAATCTTTCACTTTTATGTTGGTATTTCTCGTTATAAAAAAAGTCAATACAAAATATTAACGTAATTTAATTGCAATCGTTCAAATAGAAGGTGATTGATATAGCTAGTGACAGACTGATAGTTATGACTTAGTCAATAACTTTTGATGGTGTCACAATTTGGAATTATTTATTGCCTTTTTCGGTAATGTGATTTCACTCGTTGTACGAAGGATTAACATTGGTGTTGCAAAAATTATATGAAAAGAAAGCGTGGAAGAGTAACACCTCATTCTCTAGCTCATTTTTGTAGTTTAGGTGAATATAGTATAATTAAACTTGTCGTAACGGAGTAAAGTTGCTGGGAACATTTCATGAAAAAAGGCGTGAAAATTAAGAAGGAATTCATGTTAATGTCATTGGTGTCCAAATTTATATATATATATAAATGAAGACAATTGGTGGCAAGTCACGGTTATCTATTTCTTCCGAATCTAGAGGGGCTATAAGGAAGTTTAACCTTGCCCGTGGACAGAGTCAAGCAGAATCACCATCTCAAAATGTCGAATGCGGGACCTCCCACGTTTTTTTTTGTTTATTAGGGAGTCGCGGTCTGCGCCCTTATCATTGGGTCACTTGCTGTGGTTTCAAATTTATAGAGTTGAGCTTATGATCTAGGATTGCATTTCTCAATACTGTAAGTAAGAGTAGGCCTCTCTCAACACCCTGGGATTGATTACGAGGAAACGTATTCCCTTGTAATGGACGTCATAAGTTTCTATGTTGTGCCAAAAATTGGTGTGTTTTAAATTTATACTCTCAAGCGCACGAATCTATTGAAATATAGATTCAAGCCCGAATCCACATAGATTGTATGAAAATGATGAAACACTAATCAAACCCGAATTAACTTAATACTAACCTAGTTGGAGAAAAGTTGTTATGTTGAGCAAGGTAATCACGTGAATATGAAATTAGTGAAGAAAAGAGATGAGAGAATTAACCAAGGTATCGGATTCCACTCCCATTGATCCATAAATTCCTAATTATTTATCTAACAATCCCCAACTCACAAAGTAGCATTAATCATAGTTAAATTCTTCTTCGCTTAAAGGTATGAATTCAAAGCGTCACATGTAAAGTAATCATTGAACTACATAAGATCAAAGCATGCTAAGCGTCCTATGTGAAGAATAATATTTGAATGACACATGATCAAAGTAATTCGTAGTTAAGAATTACAAAACCAAGCATGGTTCAATGAAGTTAGGCTTCAAAACTATCAAGAATGTATGACATTAAAGATGAAAAGAACAAGAACTTCTTTTAACCATTTGAAGCAAGAGTCATAGGCCTTAAGCTCATCAAGGGAATTGAAGAGAAAAGAAAAGAAACTTATTTCATAATGGTTGTTTCTTCCTTAACCTTAGTTAAGGAGTTTAGCCACTCATAGTAATAAAAATGCATAAACTAAAATGTTTGAAAAACATGGAAAGAGAGAGATAAACAAAGGACAAACTGAAAATATAGAATGGCTCTCCCCTCCGTTTCCTGCAGCTCCTCTCTGTAATAAGAGAGCTGGAAGTCCAAGTATTACAATTATTTGTCAGCTACAACTTTCTTGTAGTGGGTGAAACTTTTTCCTCCTTTTCCTTTACTTCCATCACTTCTTGTTTTCACACATGGATGAATTCCTCCTTTTACCATTTAGTCAACAAACACTGCAGGTTTATTTCTCTCCCTCGTTGCTCTCAACTCTTCTTTCATTCATAGAGGCTAGAAGTCCAACTAATGCATTTATTGGACAGCTGCTACAGTTTCCTCAGAACATGCTTCAGTGTTTTGAGCACACAGATATGTTGCAGTTGACACAATTTGGAGAAACTTCCATGAAGAAGTCGTTTTCATTTGAGCCCTTTAAGTTGACGTTTTGAGCCCTACAATCTTACTGAAGATCATGAGCTGCGAATCTGAGCATCTTTCGGTGTGGGATGCACTGGGAATGCTACAGAGATTAGATTGCCCAATTTTGAATATGTTGGAGTAGACATAATTTGAAAAAACTTCCATGAATAAGTCATCTATATCTGAGCAGTCTACATTGATGGTTTGAGCCTGGGAGTTTGCTGATGAACAGGAGCTGCTAATTCCAGCTTGCTGCCACAACTTGCATGCAGCAATGCACATGTATCAATTTGCCTACAATGAAAAGCACCTGGTATGAATTTGATATCAGAGCTTAACAAGTGTGAATGAGGAGAAAGAAAAGTTTATTTGCTTGAAATAAAGTAAGACAAACTAACTTAAATTAACTAAGCAGAGGACTAAAAAGTCTAAACTTAGTAGTTGAAAATGTGACATAAAATGTGCTCATCATTCCGCTACCTTATAAGTTTGGTAGTTTCCGAAAAACTAAATATGCAGCTTATGGACGTGGTAATTGTGTATCTTTATAGGGATCTAGATACAGAAATCTACATGAAAGTTCCAGAAGGACTTTCATTGACTGGTTCAAATAGTTTAAGACCATAGAACACTCTCTCAATTAGATTGAGGAAATCACTCTACGAATTGAAACAATTTGGGCGGATGTGGTATAACCATCTGAGTGAATATTTGACAAGTCGGGGTTATGTGAACAACGAACTATACCCATGCATGTTCATCAAGAAGTCACATTCTAGATTTGCGATCGTTGCAGTTTATGTCGACGACATGAACCTCATCGGAACTCCCGTAGAGCTCAAGGAAATTGTCGTTCACTTGAAATAGGAATTTAAGATGAAAGATCTTGGGAAAACTCGATATTGTCTTGGCCTAGAAATCGAACATTGTTCGGATGGAATTCTAGTACATCAATCGAACTACATTTAGAAGGTGTTGCGACGTTTTAATGAGGATAAAGTCAAGCCTTTGAGTACTCCTATGGTCGTTCGGACTCTAGATGCTAAACGAGATCCTTTCCGTCCCAAAGAGGATGAGGAAGATACTTTGGAGCCGAAGTTCCATACCTAAGTGCAATTGGTGCTTTATTGTACCTGGCTCAATGCACTAGACCCAACATCTCCTTTGTTGTTAATCTTTTAGTTAGATATAGCAATGCGCCTACACGCAGACACTGGAATGGTGTTAAAGACATTTTCCGCTACCTTAAGGGTACGACGGATTTGGGCTTGTTCTTTTATTCTTACCAGCAACAACAGCATCAGAACATTGAAGTCAAGCAAATCCATTCACAGGACAACTTGGCCGATCTCTTTACCAAGTCATTGCCTAAGTTTAATTTTCAGAAGCTCGTCCAAGGAATCGGTATGCGTAAATTATCTGAGTTGAATTGCTTGTAGTTCTCTTATTTGGAAGTTATGTCTAACTAAGGAGAGTATCCCGAAGTATACTCACTTGATCTTTATGTACTCTTTGTCCTACGATTAGGAGCATTTTTCCCATTGAGTTTTTGCCATCTAACGAGGTTTTGATGAGGCACCCATCCTGGGATGATCATACTTCGTTGAGTTCATTACTTTCGCTCTATTTGATGTTTGTTTTAGACATTATGCATACTTCTCACTTTTCTCTTTAGTCTATGGGTTTTTACCTACCTTAGGCTTTACCATAGCGAGGTTTTGTGAGTTTTACTACCTAAGCATACTTTCATTTTAAATTTGAGACTCGCATTCGCCCGTTGTGCCGACGACTTCATCAATTGTTCTACCTCAACTACTGAAGACCTGATGCGATGTTATGTTTGAGTATTTACACACTTAAGGGGGAGTGTTGCAGTCCTATTAGATTAGGAATGTGATTGTGTATTTCCTAGTATATCTAGGAATATCTTATAATATTCCTTTTAGTAGATATAATCCTATTAGACTGGCAATCCTATTAGTGTAAAAATTTAATCTACCCTACTACAATAAATAAAGGCACAATGGGGTGATATAACACACACCTCATAATTACATCTCTCTCCTCTTTCTTGCCACCGGCCCTCTCCCTCTCTACTCCTAAATACAGTTCAGTCGATTATATTTTCATAAAATTTTAAAAAAGGTAAAACTTTGAATACTTTTTACCAATAAAAATAGAAGGTGACCCCGAATTTGCACCAGGAACTTAAGAGTTGATTTAGAATAAGAACTTGGTGCATTTTACCTTGTTTAATTTCCAGTTTAGTTCAATGCATGTTTTGGCTTACGTTCACGTGTTCCAGTAATTGGGTTCATACATTGTTTTTTACCTTGGTCCATGTATCGTAATTTTTGGCTTACATTCATGTGTAAGTAATTGAATTCATACATTGTTTTTAACTTGGTCCATGTATCATAATAAATATGGATTAACTTATTAATGGACGGTTAGTTCATGACCATTTTGTTAGAAGTATGCTTTGAAAGTCAATCATAAGATGAAGTCTTTTAGAATAATGCAAGAGATTAATGAATCTAACAATTCAAGGACAAGATCACTTGTTAAGAGTGTCGCATTAATCGTTATACGTTTAAATGGGGAGTTCATGGATAATGAAATACTAGAATTAGAAGTCTAAAAAGTTAGATTGCAGAGACCTTCTATCGATCAACCGTCCATCATATATATCCTAAAATGTTCCTAATCGTAGAGTTATCAAATGGACACTAGGAATCTGGATAAGCCAATACACACTATGTATGGTTCACTAGGAGGATGACTAATCTCAAGCAATTCGTGTATAAACACTAAAATAAATGTGTAGGTCCTTAATATAGAGTTTGTTCACTGAACATAATCATTCAAGAGTACTTTACATGGAGTTCTACATGTCATGCGGCAATCTAATATACACGATAAGGCTCGGATTGCACAAACAATGAAATATGACATATCAAACCACTCCAACAAAACAAAGAATCGTTTTAGCAGGAGTGCCCAAATCAGGACCCCGTTGGAAATACATGCTCTCCAGCAATCGAGATAAAAGAAGAAAACGAGAATAGGCAGATCCGAACAAACAATGACAACAATCAAGTCTTATCCTACTAAGTGAGTCGGATGTATAATCGCATCTCTACCTATTTTACAACAATAGCAATAATAACAACAAATAATAACAAACAATAACAACAAATAACAATAAGGGAGACTTTGGATGCGGTCCCTAGTTATGAATATTCTTTTACTGAAACATTGTTGGTTTTCAATTTTTTATTGAAGTCCTTGAAATTAATGTGATAATTTATTTCTATGTATGTTACTATTTTTTAAAATAAAAAATTGAAATTTATAGTTGTTTATATTAATGAGATTTTAAATTTAAAAAAAAAAGGATATTAGGCTTAATAACATTAGTAAATTTCTTCAACTAAACTTGACATGGATACATTCTAAAATCAAAGAAAAAAGAATGTACCCATATAAGTTTAAAAATGGATTAGAAAAAAAATGAATAGATTTTATAAATAAAAAAAGGGGGTACATTTTACATATAACAAATTGATATATTTAAGAATGAGTACATTTTAAGATTAAAAATTTGAAAAAAAATTACATGACTGAGTACATATAATTAGCATGGGTACATTTAGTAAAATTAAAAATGGGTACAAATAAATTTTAAAAATATGGGTACAAATACAAATAAAACTTTAAAAAATATGGGCACAAAAATAAATTAATATATGGGTACAAATTAAAATTAAAAAGAAAATTGGTACAAATTAAAAAAGGGTTGCAAATTAAAAATGGGCACAAACTAAAAATAAAAATATATGATAAAAAATTTAGCCATAAATATAAATATACTAATTCTAACACTTTTAACACTAAATGAATATATTTAGAAATAAAAAATATTTTGTTTTTGAAATAATTAATGATGTTATTAATACCCAAGAACCTTAATCAAAAATTGAAAAGGAATAAGGTTTTAATCAATAGAGTAGCAAAAGGAAGGATGAGAACCTAATTTTTCTTAACAATAATAACAAATAGGCAAATCCGAACAAACAATAACAACAAATAATAACAAACAATAACAACAATCAAGTCTTATTCTACTAAGTGAGTCAGATCTATAAACGCTATTGAGCTCAGTTTTGCGCAAAATTTTCCGTTAACTTCAAATACTCCATATCTTTTCTTAAGTCTCCTTCGAATTTTTTCTACATGTTTTTCTATCTATTTTACCCTGACCCTTCACATTATAATCGCATCTTTTAAGTAGAGCACGACAAATCCAAACACAAGTTACTAGTTTTTGGTGATTTCAAGACCTCTCTCAATAGTCAGGAAGTGTGTGTGGGAGTCAGGGGCATAGCTTGGCTGCATCCACAAATTTTCATGCGCATATCATGGCTTTTGTAGTCCCACCCTGACACCCGTCAGCCCCATGCCTTTTGGTGGTTGTGTTGGGACAGAAAATGGGTCCTATGACTCCACTACCACTTCATTAAATAGGAGGAGAGGAGACCCATCACTCATCACTCGTCACCAATCTCTATCTAGCTAGATCTCTGTCTGTCTTTCTCTCTAGTGTGTCTGCTGTGTGTGTTGTTGAGAGAGAAGAAAAATCATGGCTAAGGGAAGAGGCAGTGCAGTGGTTACTACGGTGGTTCTCCTCCTCGCTTTGCTGCTCCACTGTGAGTGGGCGGATGCGAAAACCTACACCGTTGGGGATCGAGGTGGTTGGACCTTCAACGTTGCCGGGTGGCCTAGTGGAAAGACTTTTAGAGCCGGTGACATACTCGGTGAGTAAATTTTGATATATCTGCGCCCTAGCTCAAAGCATGCATGCAATGATCATTTCTCTATCGTTGGTCCGTACTACTACGATAATATAATAGGAAGATACACACAGATACACAGAGAGTAGATCTTGTAAGAACATGCATCATGAGTTTAACTGGATTTGGTTTTGCTTGCATAGGAGAAGAACAGACATCCTGTTTTAATTTGTTAGCTTGCTTGGCATATGCTTTCTTTAATAATATTATTAATTAGTTTTAATATGCTGATTAGAGAAGCTAATTAATGTTGTGTTGCATGGATCAGCATATGACTAATATGTATGTATATATATATAGTTTTCAACTACGGGGCTGCTGCGCACAACGTGGTGGCTGTGAACAAAGCCGGGTACCAGACATGCAGCACTCCAAGAGCTGCACAGGTCTATCAAACTGGAAGAGACCAGATCAGGCTTGCTAAAGGACAGAACTTCTTCATCTGCAATTTCCCTGGTCACTGCCAATCTGGAATGAAAATTGCCATTACTGCTGCCTAGGGTAGTGTTCCTACCTTCCTACCTACCTAACTAGTAATAATGTCTGCCGAACTAGAGGTTGACTATCGTATATATATCTACATATCACCCCTTCTTTTTTTCTTTTTTTCTTTTTTTTCGAGTGAGGGTTTTATGTTTTAGGGTGTTATGGGCTCTGCTGTTGGGTTTTTCCCCTTGTATTATGTTTAGTTGTACTCTTGCTTGCTTGGTTGTTTTGGTTTGCCTGTGGACTTTCCTAACTTTGTATTTTAGCTTTTATCAAATGAATTTCACTTTGTTTGATCAAAAAAAAAAAAAAACTCTTTTTGCTGTTGTGCTGCTGCTCGATTCACAAAGTGTCATAATTAAAGGAAGAAACAAAGAAATTTAAAACGGGATAAGAAACTACCATGCCTTCTTTATTAAATTGTTATGCGTTATGTGGGGATTTGACTTTTTTTAAGAGGAAGAAAAGGAAAAAAAAAAAGGAAGTACAAAATAAAATGATTAGGATTGCCATGTCTTCTTTACTAGTTGGGTAATGTTAGAAAAATTAAATTTGTATACTAAATAGAGTGTTCTTATAGATTAAAAAAATTTCTTCTCCAAAATGAGTATAGGGTTGAAATATTTTTTTACAATGTAAATTAAAGCAGTAATTCTCCAATTGTAACTAAAAATTAATTAAATCGAACACATGGTGGGGTTGGATCTGCTTATAACTAGCTAGTTTCCGCTATTACGCTCCTAAGTTTTAGTGTCATATTTTAAAACCAATTTTACATACCACTCAGTAATATAGGTTTTTATATAAGATATAACCTTTGTACATGTCCATCAAACTCTCTACATGCAAGACCTAATCGTTAATTTTTCAGACTACTCAATGATACATACCGAATAGACACCCTCGTCTCAAGGGAAAAAAACACGCCCTGATCAATTAATTATTCAAACCAACAGTGCATATGATTCAAAGAGCAAACATAGTTCACTGATTTTATTTAAACTTAGGACATTCAGTCAAGGCTTTAGCCTCGTACAAAATCTTAATAAAGTAAGGTATTGTTAGTATTATTTAGCAGTGACTGCTATCTTCATCCCAGCAGCACAGTGGCCAGGAAAACCGCAGATGAAGTAGTTTAGTCCTTGGTGAATTTTTATTTCATCGTTTCCCGACGAGAGGGGTTTATCGCCGACTGTGCATGTCCTGTAACCATTTTCATCTACGACTGCCACATTGTGGAATGCATTATTGTATTTGAACACTGCAAATAAGATTTCATTGCAATCAAATTAGATCCCACCTAATTAAATTAATGTATGCATTAACAAAAAGAGTAATATTAGGAAAACCAGATCTCCACAAGTTTTCCTTTGACTCTTGATAGACTTTCTAAAAAACTGAGGTTCTATATAAACGCTTTCTCACTTCATGTTTTTTGCACAATATTTTATAATATTTACACAAGAATGGACGTTAAACTGTATAGTGGCATAAAGTCTATAAAAAGTCATATTTTTGGAAAATCCACTTAGTTTTCATCCTCCAAATTTTTTTTTTCACAAAAATGTTTTCTTTGGGAAAACATTTGTTAACTTCTATTAAAATCAATTGTCACATCCCGTCCCGGGGTCCACCACATCTCGGGCCCGACCTTCGTCATAGCACGATATTGTCCACTTTGGGCCCCGACCATGCCCTCACGGTTTTTGTTTCTGAGAACTCACACAAGAACTTCCCAGTGAGTTACCCATTATGGGAGTGCTCTCGCGCGCTACTCGCTTAACTTCGGAGTTCCGATAAACTCCAAAACCAGTGAGCTCCCAAAAGGTCTCGTGCTAGGTAGAGATGAGAATATACATATAAGGATCACTCCCATGGGTGATGTGGGATCTTACAATCCACCTCCCTTAGGGGCCCGACGTCCTCGTTGGCACACCATGGTCATGGTTTGACTCTGATACCAAATTGTCACATTCCGACCTGGGCGGGACCATTTTCCGAGCTTGACTCCACCGTAGCACGATATTGTCCGCTTTGGGCCCCGACCGTGCCCTCATGGTTTTTGTTTCTGGAAACTCACAAGCAACTTCCCAGGGGGGTCACCCATCATGAGATTGCTCTCGCGCGAACTCGCTTAAGTTCGGAGTTCCGATGAACTTCGAAGCCAGTGAGCTTCCAAAATGCCTCGTGCTAGGTAGAGATGAAAATGTACATATAAGGATCACTCTCCTGGGTGATGTGGGATCTTACATCAATGAATGTAGCATAATTCAATCACTCCTTTTCTTTTTTTTTCATCAATAATCTTCTGTTCATTATGATTCTTGATCAATATATCTCAATACTTTTTATTCAAAGCACCGAATTTCCAGCAAATAAAAAAAAAATTGGGGCTCATTTGATAACTTATTTCATTTTTTTGTTTCAAATAATCATTTTTATGTGGAAATATATACATGACAGGAAATGAGAACGAATCAAGAATAGGAGAGATGCAGAAGAAATATATAAGAAAAAAACACAAAATGAAACCAAAAAAAATCATTTTCAGTAGGTTTCACTTTCAGAACTTTGTTTTCATTAGTATACTGGTGTCTCCATAGCTCTTTTTAATGTCTCATTTTTTTAAAATACATTTCTCGTATGTTAATCCAAAAACTCAAAAACTAAAACTCAAAACTAAAACGATCATCAAGCGAACACATACACATGATTTATAAATTGGCTGCAACTAAAATCATAAAACTTACCCAACGTATCATTGGCAGTAAAGTTCTTGCCATTAGGCCAGTCATGAACCTTGAAGTTCCAGCCATCACCACCTCCAACGGTGAAGGTTTTGGCATGAGCAATCTCACCGTGAAGCACCATGCACAACCATATCGCCATCACTGCGGTAACAATTGCACTGCCTCTAACCTGGGTGGCAGTGGCGGAGCCAGAAATCCACCCTAGGAGAGGCCTTTAAACCATATTAAAAAAATTAGACAAAATATAGCAATATAATTATTTGGAGAAAAACTAAAAAACAAAAATTATTCGTATGAAATATTTTAATCAAACAAATGTGATGGAGCTCTAAAATTTGTATGAAAAGTTCGGTATTAAGAAGATTATATCATAAGAGCATAACTTCTTTACAAGTTTTAATAAAAAAAAGGGATTAAGGCTAGAACAAAAATGTAAGGTCATGTGAAAATTATTCCTATGAGATTTTCTTTTCAGCATAATTGGATCTTTTTTAAGTTGTATATACCTTATTTTATATGAATTGACTAGAAACAAGAATTGGATTTTATATGGTAAAGCAAAAGACTAATTAAAAGGTTGAGTTAAAAAAAATAAAAAATAAAAAAAAGGTAAGGTTGGCTTTAAAAGAAAAAAGAAGGTTATTAGGTCCAGCAATTTTCGAACCCATCAACCATTTAGTATTGTGAAGCTCTAATCACCAATAAACCACATACTCTTTGTGATAAAAAGTGAACGATATATCTATATATAAACAAAATTCCAGGATGGGCCTAGCCCTACCCTGGTCTCCATGTGGCTCCGCCACTGCTGGGTGGCTATTTTCTGGCTTTTCCTGTTCGAACAAATTCGGGAGTAAAACTAAATGGAACCTATGTGGTGGTTGTTCACGTTTTATAGGAACTCAATCTGGGGTTTTTAATGTTTTACCATTTTTATAATGATATGTTTTTCTTTTATTCAAATTTGTATTTAGAATTTTTTTTTTATTTCCTAAAAGAGATAGAAATAGACTTATTTTTATTAAATAATACAGAAATGCATTTTCATAAAAATGGTAAAACTTTAAATACATTTTGAATAAGAAAATCAAAAGGTGACACTGTGTGAAAAAAAATCAAAAGGTGACACTGGATCTAGACCAGCCACTTAAAGATTAACTTTAGATTACGATCATAATGCATTTCATTTCTCATTATTTACTTCTTCCTCCCTCCCCTCCCCCATTATTCCAACTAAATCGATTAGAAATCAACAAAATAAAAAGTAAGTGGATCCATAATATATTGCTTTACAACCCAGATGGGGGAACCCCAACAGAAAAAGAAAAAAAGAAGAAGTAAATAATGGGAAATGCATTATGATCTTAATGCATAATTAGTTTAAGAAAAACTAATAAAAATAGCTTCAAAATTTTACATTTTAACCAAAAATCATGCTATAATTTTATTTAATGATAAGAACAAAAAAGAAAATAATAAAAAACAAAAAATAACCACACAAAAGCGCGTTCATTGCAAATTCTGGAAACTTACCTTATATATTATAGCAGCCCACACTTTTTATTATTATTTTCTTTAGTAGCT
The DNA here is from genome assembly GCA_963580275.1 of Crataegus laevigata. NCBI lineage: Eukaryota > Viridiplantae > Streptophyta > Magnoliopsida > Rosales > Rosaceae > Crataegus > Crataegus laevigata. Next base: position 3,299,705 of record OY756938.1, read on the forward strand.
TCAACCCTAGCCTCATAGCCCCACGTGCCTCCTTCCTCTTTCTTTATTTCATGTTTAGGAGCTTTAATGATGATAGTTAGTACTTTCAATGCTTCCCTCATGTTCCCACTCTTGCCATTTTCAATGAAAATGTAATAAACTATCTCCCATAATAATCTTAATTGATGATTTTCTATTTGAACTTTTTGTGAGAATGGAACAGTCTCTCATCTTTCCTAAAATTAGAGAAAGACCTGCTCTCTTCAGACTTAAATGACTAATTGCTTTGGATGACACTTCCTGAAGAGATTCGACCATCATAATACTTTTGACGACATTCTCGTGTATACAATAATTATTTGGGTTTTCTATTCATTGTTAGAATGTTCACGACTCATCCATTAATCAGTATAACAACTAATCAAAAAACACAACTAATCATTTTTATCTAGTTAATGTTGATGACATGCCTTTTACAAGTTTATTTTTCAAACCATTGGCCACCAATTTCTTGGCCCCCAAAACCATAGATGCTAGTGTGCATTTTCCAATTGAGTTTTGTTTGTTGTCCATTGTTTTATATGCCATGGTTAATGAAATAGTGATAGTACTAGTGTTCAGTTTAAGAAATAGTCAGTGTTTAGTTTACGAAATAGTGATAATATTAGATTTTAGTTTAATAAATAGTCAATGTTCAGTTTACGAAATAGTGATAGTATTAGTGTTCAATTTAAGAAATAACCAGTTTTCAGTTTAAGAAATAGTGATAATACTAGTGTTTGGTTTAAGAAATAGTTAGTTTTTTGTTTACGAAATAGTGATAGTATAAGTGTTCGGTTTAAGAAATAGTTAGTGTTTAATTTACGAAATAGTGACAGTACTAGTTTATGAAATAGTGATAGTACTAGTTTTCGAATTAGTGATAGTAATAGTGTTCGGTTTAAGAAATAGTCAATGTTTAGTTTACGAAATAGTGATAGTATTAGTGTTCAGTTTAAGAAATAGTCAGTATTCAGTTTATGAAATAGTCAGCGTTCAGTTTAAGAAATAGTGATAGTACTAATGTTCAGTTTAAGAGTTAGTCATTACTTGGTTTGAGAAATAGTGAGTGTTAAGTTCTAAATGTAATCAGTGTTCGATTATAGAAATAATCAATGTTCAGTTGTAAAAATAACTAGTGTTAACATGACATGACACAAACTTAAAAAATTGCCCAAACTAAAGATAAAATCACTATTTCGAAATTAAAATAAGCATTGTTTATCAAACTGAAAAATTAAAAAAATTTCTTTATTTTTGTCTTGTAATATTATTACTTAGTTTGTTAAAAAAAATTATGAAACAATGGTCAAATAAACATACAATAAAATAAAAAGTAAAAATTGTAATATTTATGGAGTGAGAGTAGAGTGACATGAAAGATGAGAGAAAATAAAAAAAAGTTGATGTAAATGGGTGAGGTGAGAAGTGAGATGAGAGAGAAATTTGATGGGAATATGTGAAAGAGGGGAGAGAGAGAGAGAGAAAGAGAGAGAGAGAAAAAAAAAGCTAATAACGGAAGAGGGAGAAAGAAATAGGGAGGAAAATATGTGTGACTGATTGATGTGACGCGCGTGTCACATTTTGTTTTTGATTTTTTAATTATTATGTTAAACTTTTATCCTTTTTTATTAAAACTTAAGTCATTTTTATTAAAATTTAAGCCCTCTTTATTAAATAAAGTTAGTGGATGGTTTTTTGTTAATAAAAAGTTTAGAGAAACCCTTTTCATTAAAGCTCCCATTAGTTTATGAGAAATACTAACGGAACTCTTTAAAGTAAGATTTATGTAGACTCCGTATCACCTCACAATTTAATGTCAATTCTCTTGCCAACATTATAAAACATTGTGCAAAAACATGAGATGGTAGAGATGTTGGAAACTAAAAGGGGAAGTATTTTAAGGTTTGATTTAATTAGTGATTTGATACGATTTAATAAAGATTTGATATGATTTGATTTGGTCTAAGATTGTTTTGGTTTATTTTCTAGTATTGCATTTTTGTTATCTTATAAATACCTCCTTGTCCTTGTGGAGAAGAATAAAGTATTGAAGTTGTATTTGAGAATTGTGAGATTGTAGAGAATTTTAAATTTTTCCTAAACCCTTTATTTTCAACTAGAAAATATATGGAGAGTTTCACTTTTAAAATAATCTTCTTAACATTGATAGGGTTAACGCATGGTTTTTCTACCTTGGTGCATAAAATGGGAGCGTTCTGCCTAGATGAGAGCACAGCGGTCGACCATCTTCTGATTGTTAATACAATATATAATGACCACTACTACAAATAGCACTACACTCTTGACCCTAGAAATTCATGGAGGGTTGTTCTATGGCCACCTATATAAACCTCATTTCCGTTCATTTTCTATACGTTCAAGTTGAACTTGTGAAATAGTAGTCTTTGGCTTTAAGAAGTATTGCATTTGGCCTTGGAAGGAGTTCTTCGACTAATCCGACTTCCGCCTTCAGATTTCTTAGGTCTTTCATAGTGGGTCGGAAAAATAAGTTCGATAACAATAATATAAGAATCAAATTCTTTCAATGAGTTGGAAAATATTAGACCTGACATTCGTGTCGATTTTCTCATGTTCGTATCGTTTTCGTGTCATACCCGATAGCTTAACGGGTCGTGTCGTGTAACATCTGTTAAAATAAACGGGTAATATGACCCAACCCGAAATCGACCCGTTAATATTATCAGGTAATATGACCCGACCTGTTATCCGTTAAGAAAAATATATTTTAAATCAATAAATAATGAAAATGAAAAACATAATTTGATCCTAAAAAATGTAACATAATACTAAATTAGTATATACATACCATATTGTCACATAAATACTACTTCAAAACATTAATAAATAAATAAATAAAACATTTTTCTTTCAAGTTTACATACCCCAAAATAAGAGTCTAATGAAAAAACATTAATGCATACAACAAAATATAAACGTTCAAAGATATGCAAAATGAAGAGAGTTATGTTTCAAGATTGAGGAACCTTGTACATTTTTTACAATAAAACCCTTCAAGTTTCATCAATCACGAAGGGAAATGGTATTGGAACTTATTGACGATGTTTTCACTGAGGTTTTCCATTATCCATAAACTATAGATTTAAATTTAACCGTTAATTGTCATTTACATGACACCCCGACTCGAAAGTGGGGCGTGATGGCCGTCACGTGAGCGTGACGTAACCAAATGCACAGTGCGGAAGCAGGATTAACAATAGGAATACGAAGGAATTAAAACCAAATGACTAGCAGTTCAAGCTAAGGTAACGTGCTAGTGCGAGAATTCATAGTGCTTTTACAAAATCAGAGCATAAATGGCCTACATGCAGTCAAGCAGAAAGTACCAAATGGAATTAACACCCGCAGGTGATCCTACATGAGTGAATTATGTCAGAACGTCCGGAAGATCCTCGTATGCCACCAACGAACACTACTTAATACCTGGAGGGGCGAAAAACAAAGTTGAGTGGGTCAGTAAAACAAATCTTTTTCAAATCATTCTTTTCTCAAAAACTATAACCCCTCTCCGTAAAACCTGTTTAATTTCCCAGAAAATAGTACGTACATATATATCTCAAACATGCTCAACATTATTCATTATCAAACGTATCTCAAAATATGTCATGCAATGCACTTCAATATCATTGTGAATCTCAAAAACCATATCATGCGATGCATCTCGATAACCATATAGCTACTAGGTATCAACTCAGCCCTCGGCTATATATATAGCTCATAACATCTCAATCTCATCATTTATATACTCTGCACATACATCAATATCCTCATGAGGTCACTATCACATCACTGTATCAATATAAGAATGCTCTAGTGCTACAATCACGTGAAGATTGTGCAAATGATTCACGGGTCACTTACGAGTCGAACCCACCTATAGTGGTCTATACGATAGGACTATGCACCTAACTTAGATCCAATGCGAGCATGCAGTGCGGGAGGTGAACAACACGTGAAAGACTATGCCCCTAACTCTGGGCGTGAGCACTAACAATATGTGCAGGTTTATGAGCTAACAACATATCACATCGTATCTCGTCTGTTCTTTATTAGCAATGCATGCGCCTACCTGGTACTTACCTGTGCGTCCTCGGCACCAACATATGCATGAAATGTATATATGAATACTCATGCATCAATACTAAGTTATATGCATGGCAATAAAAATGTACTTTTCATTTAAAAGCTGATTCTAGGAAAAATCATCATATATATAGGTTTATACGGAAAAATAGTTGCCCACTCACTGATATGTTGACGGGTCGTAGCCCCCACGCCTAACCTGGCTACACTCGTCCTCGGGATACGTCTCACCTATATTAGAATTTACTGAAATAACGTTATTTAAGCACATAGATCGTACTACGCAATTAACTTCTCATACATAGCTCAATTTTAGCATACGAATATACCAACGAGACCTACTCGACGTCATGGACGTTAACAAATTTTTATAAAAATTTTCTAATGGGCCACGCGCCCTCACGCGCCGTGGGTGGCACGGGTCTATGCGCCCCCACACGCCCTTCTTCTTCCTGCCTCCCCGGACTGGTTTCACCGGCGCCGGAAAATATCGTCGGTGGGTAAACTTCAAATCGCCATATCTCATTCATTTTTCAACCATTTTTAACGTACTTTATATCAAAATGAAGCCCTCAACAATATGAACAAAACCATACCTGCCTCGACCCCTAACTCTTCGGAGATTCGCCAGAAAACTCTTCGATAACTCTGGCCAAACTTTCGAAACTTCGTTTTCATTGCTCCGACATCCAAATTTCTCAAACGAAGTACTCCGAGCCTCCTTAGGACCTCTTTAAGCTCCATATGAGCTTAAAATTCCATAAAAATCACCCAATAATTATTGCATGAATAGTACCAAAATCGGTGCTCGAGTTTTCAACGTGAAATCGTAAGAGTTCTTACCTAAAATGGATGTCGATGTACTCTTCTGGTCTCAAGGAACATAAATATGGTCTTTGTTTCTTTGATCTGTGCCTGGATGAACGGATGTGGGGGTGTCCGTACAAGAATGGGAGAGAGAGAGTGGTTTCGAGGGATAGAGAGAGAGGGGGATAGTCTGAGAGGGTGAAAGACAGAGAGAGAGTGACGGAAGTGAGGTGAGGGAATGAGTGTGTGGTCTAGAAACCACTAACCAAACTAAAATAATTCATTAGTTTTTCATAGGTCCCTAAAACTTAGGAAGCTATGCTATTGACCAAATCTTGAAACCCATGCATAAATATACACTCGTCACTCAAGGGTATATAAGTCATTTCACAACGTCAGATTAAAAATCCCGAGACGGGCTGTCACATTACATTTACGTTCCATTCTTCTCACCAAATTTTGTTCTTTTTTTTCAAATTTTCTTTTTTGAAAACATGATCTCTTAGAGGATGCATGAAGATGAATGATTTGGATTGTTTATATTACGATGAGAGTTTTACCATTAGTGAAAATATAGCTCAAAGTCTATAAAGTCTCTAGAAACTATATAATATGAACTCATATTTTAGTTAACCGTAAATATCATAAAGTTATATCAACGATCTAAACCGTTCATTTTTCTACATCTATCAAAAGATCACTTTTCAAAAAAGAAAATCTAAAAAATGAAATTTGGTGAGTAGAATAAAGTGAAAACGACAATGGACGGTTAAATTTAAATCTAAGGTTTATGGATTACGGTGTTAGATTTCAGAGTTGGCCCCTTCACGAAAGTTGTAAAACTTGTGATTACAAGTGATTGTATTTTTTTTTTTTTTTACATTTTGTACACTTCTACAATATTATTAATTTTGCACTAAAAAAAACATTATTCATGAGATTTGGAGGGTTTTAAAAATCTAAACGACCATGTAACGATTGTCTAAGGGTAGAGGATGCAATCATGAGCATTTATATAGGGGTGTGCTATCCACACACTCCATTTTACTTTTTACACACCCCTTGTTAATTTCTATTTGTTAATTTTCTTCAATTCATCTTATTCGGCGGTCGAAAATTAGAAGGGTGTGTGAAAAGTAAAATAGGTTATGTGAATATCACACCCCTTTATATATGCTTTCACATTTTTCAGACTTATACATTAATTATTATGAATTTTCTTTATTTTGAACTTCCTTAAAAATACATGAGGGTTTGTATAGTTTAAAAAATTCATGTACACACCTTTAAAGCGTAGAGAATGCGATTAAGAGTGTTTGCATATTTTTTTCACATTTTTTGCACTTGTAAATTAATTATTATAAATATTTAAATGTATTTGGTATTTTTAAATTACTTGATGTTTTTATTTTTAATGTGTTTTATAATTTTTTTTAATCTCACTCTTTGCTCATAATATTTTATAAAATAAATAAATAAAACTTAAATTTTTAAAATTTATTTAGAATAATAATACAATAATAATTAATGAACAATATATATATATATATATATATATCCACTATATTTATTGTATTTTATAGTAAGTTTTTTTTTAGTAATTAAAAAAAATTAAAATCATCAAAATAACTTTTTTCTTTTCGTGTCGAAACAGGTTACCCGCGTGTCATTCTCGTGTAAACCTGTTAAGGACCCGTTATTAACAGGTTCTTATCGTGTGACCCAATTAGTTATCGTGTTGACCCGAAACCCGTTATTTTCATGTCGTTTACGTGTCGTGTTAACATATCGTGTAAGAAACTGCCAGGTCTAGAAAATATGAATACAATGAAAATGATTCTTATTTTTGAATTATATATATTGAAATCATAAATTTGATGCCTATACAATAAATGAGAGAGAGAAAAATAATGACCAACCATAAAATACAAAAAGAAAAAGTAGATGTGTCTCCCATTTAATTTATAAAACTGATTCCTATTAAACTCATGCCACTGTGTCAATAGTGTAATATCAAAGAAACCCATGTTGCTTGTTTCTTACATGTAGACATCAAACTCACATAAGCTACTTGCAAAAGCCTAGAGTGTGCCAGTTTTATCCTTTTAAGTGTTAGCTTTTGGTTTCTCACTTAATCTCCCTACATCAAGTGTCAAAATGAATATTTTACATCTTTTCCGCCCAATTAAAAAAATGTAAAATATACATTCTAAGGAATTTTGCATTTGTGGTTGAAGATGCTCAATATTTGACACTAATATACAGTAAGTGAAAGAAAAAGAGTTTGAACCCATTACGCAATGAGTTGAATAGACGTAGCTTTGAAGTTTTATTTTCAATGTGTTGCAAATATGGGCCGGTAGCACCAAGTATCATGATACAAGTAATTGAATTTTTTTTTCAAGTATACGATCACATGTATATTATGATACCTGATGTATCAGTACGTCTTGTCGACGCATTGAAAAATGAGAAAATTAGAATCCCCTACAATTTTTCTATATAATTTAGATTAAACATTTGTGCCTTTTTAAAATTTGATTAAAGTGGTTTGACCAATAACCACCTCAAGCTAAATTACACGTCATTTTTATATTTTTAAAATTAAAATATTTTTTGAATTTATCATTTTATCTCCATGATGCACTTTTCCTTATTTAGTGAAATATTAGTAAATAAACTATATTTTCTCTTCTTCCAAGTATGTTTTTTCGATCACAATTTTTTTTTTGTTATGCAAATATTTAATATTATTTCTTTTTCCAAATGGTTTTTTTTTTTTCTTTTCAAATGGTTGGTGATCAACATAAAAGCTCCGTATAATTTTTTCAATTTTTTTAAGTATAGTTGTTGACAAATTATTATTAGGTAGAATACATTACGTATATATTATCTGTGTGTATGTTTGAATTTATAAAAATCATTAATTAGTACGTTTATTTACAATTTTGGTATGTTTGATTTGATACATATTGTTAATATTGGTACATTATTTTTATTTTGGTTTGTTTTATTTTGTACACATTGTGTATTGGTACATTTATATTGTTCTTAATCCTATTTTCTCTTAACGTAGGGATTTAAAAATATTTTAAACTATTTTGGAAAGAAAATATCTTAAATTGTAAATAATTATTGCTAAATTATTGTGAAAATATTTTTTTTTTAATGTCAAAGAAGAATATTATTAGATATGAACATAAATGTTTACATCACTAGCCAAGGTATTAAATAACCAGTCCGGCTCCAAGTAATCCCACGAGTGAGAACCCCCCATACGCGTGACATACTTCACACCAAATGCATAGCCTTATTACAGGCCCGAGGAGTATAAAGAAATTACACATAACCCAATTGTTGTTTGCTATACTCAATGTCCGATAATATACCTTCAATGCTAGCCTCCGGCAGTAGAAGGCCATTTAACATCTCCAAAAGCACCTTTGAGTCAATTTCGATCTGGACCCTCCCATAACCTCTCTCCGTACAAGCCATCAACGCCCCACTCACTGCTTTCGCTTCCGCCATCAAACTAGACCCACACAAGACACTCCCCACCCCACCAGCCCCTGGAAAATCCTCGCAAAGTCTCTAGCCACCTGCCCAAATCCACCCATCCCCGTGCGAAAACACCAAGCACAATCACAATTAATCTTAATAGTTTGAAATGGAGGCTTCACCCATCTCTTATGGACTGTCCTTCCTGGCCCACGCTGCTGCCCACTAGCATGTTTTTGCTCCCCCTTCTCCCACAAGCTCACTCCATTGACGATACAAAACTCCAAGGTTGTATGAGGCTCCACTGGAGTCTTCTCAAAGACCACGGTTTCCAACATTTGCAAATACACCACACACCACCCAACACATAAGTTTGTCCACCTCCACCTCGCCACTATATTTCCTACTCAACCATTTCCAACATTCCAAAAAATCTCCACCCTCCACCGAATTCACATCCAATTGTAATGGTGATCCAAACCAAAAAACTCTAGCAAAGGAACATTTGAAGAAGAGATGTACCTATGTCTCTACATCTTCCCCACATTGTGGGCAACAAGTCTCTAACCGAATCCCCCAACGCTGTAGATTAGCTTGAACCGCCAATATATTTTTGCAACCCTTCCAAATGAAATGTCGGAGCTTTGGGGGGACCTGCAACTGCCACACATCTAGCCAAGTAGGATCCTTAAGATGACCCTCACTCGACTGACCCGTCCCCTTACGTCCTAGTTCACTATTTCGCTCCATCTCCTAAGCCACCTTATACTCCGATTTAACCGAGTATATCCTAATTCATGTATAATGCCAACTAATTTGATCCGGGCATTCAAATCTACTAAGCGGCAAACTTAAAATAGCTCGAGCTTCATCATTATTGAAACAACGGTCAATCATATCCCTCTTCCATGTACCATCCGGTGCCACCAATTCCACAACCAAATCGGCATCTCTAGAGATCTCGAAGTAGGGAGAAACGTACGAGGAATATGTAACCATGGATCGGTTTGAATCCCTAACCAATTTTTTTTTACAATTATCTCTAACAAAGGAGAGTAATCAAAATGCTAGATTATAGGAAATTTGTTACAATATAATGTGCACACAATACCACAATTATGACCCAAAAAAAAAAAGATTTAATCATATCACTAAAATACACGAATGTTTGATTTAGAAAATTCGAAACTGAAATGTCTATATCAAAAGATCCCTTACAAAATATCTCGAGGTTATTAAGTGTAAAGCGGCAAAGCATATCATCATACAGGATTAATGATTGGATGAGGATTAATTAAAATCTAATAATAATTATGGTAAACCAGTAAGCAGTGCAGCCGGACACACAGTAAAGCCTTCAGCATCACGACTTTTGGTTCGTTTTGTTTGTTGGTTTGGAATTTAATTTTTTTTATAAAAAAGAAGAAGAAGAGAATCATCAGAATTCTTCGTCGAAGAAGAAGAAAAAATTAAGGGAAAATTCAAATCAGAGGGCTAGAATTCCGGGAGAGGGTTGCGAGGATGATGGCGGCGTCTTCGAAGATGGTGGTGGTTTCAACCACGAATTCGGATCTGCCGCGGAGAGAGTCTATATGTTCCCTCTCCACTCTCATGGCTGACAACGACGACGACCATCACAAGCATCCGTCCATCACCATGGACGACATCCTCAAGAACATCTACAGCTCCACTGCCACCACAAACGACGTGGACGACAACGATCATCATCAGCAACATCAGCATCACGCCGAGGCGAGGTCCGTCGACGACGTCTGGAAGGAGATCGTCGCCGGAGGAGTGGGAGTGGGAGTGGGAATGGGAGAGGAGGAGGAGGGAGAGGCCGAGGGAGACGGCGGGGATCAGGTGCGGGCAGGAAAAGTAGGCGGTGGTGGTGGGATGGAGGAGATGACCTTGGAGGACTTTCTCACCAGGGCTGAGACCGTGAGGGAAGAGGACGTCAACGTGACTGCCTGCGGAGTTCCGATTGGGTACGGGCAGTTCCAGGTGCAGCCTCCTCCTCCTCCCCCGCCTCCAGCTGCTCAGGGTCAGCTGGTGTACGCGAACGGGACGACCAGTGGAGGCGGAGGCGGAGGAGGTGGCGGAGGAGGGAGAGCTGGAAAGAGGAGAGTGGTGCAGGAGGCTCCGCTGGATAAGGCAACCCAGCAGAAGCAGAGGAGGATGATCAAGAACAGAGAGTCCGCTGCCCGGTCCAGGGAACGGAAGCAGGTTCGGTTCATTCTTTGCTGGATCATGTTTGTTTGGTTACTGAGAAAATGTTGATTTAGTTTAATTCAATTTGATTGGAAACAAACAGATATCTGAAATCAGTTATTGAAATTGCCGTGTTTTAATTGCGATTTTAGGCTTACACCGTAGAGCTCGAATCTCTGGTAACGCAGCTGGAGGAGGAAAATGCGCAGCTCCTCAGACAACAGGTCTATTAATTCTTCAATCTTTCTTACAATTTGGTCATATACTTTTACCATTCTATTTAAAACAGGGTTTTTTCGTGCTAATCCCGTATGAACTTTGCATTCCGAGTTTATGCCTAAGTGATCATCTTCTTTGGATGCAGGCCGAGCAGAAGAAGGAGAGGTTTAAGCGGGTATGTCTATGTGTCTGTTTTCGTGTATACATTCGACGAGAGAAATAGGGAGATCATTGCATTATATGTGCAGATGCGTGGCTATTTAGAATCTAGATACATCTATGAACTGCGAACCGTCTTTGTGTGTTTATCTCTTTCAATATCATAAACAACTTGTAGGGATGATCATGTTATACATTGCAGATTCTAGTTCATATAGCATACAATCGAACTCTCCTTCCATTCAGCTTTAAGTTTTAAAGTACGTAATGAAATTGATACGAGTTACTTTCTAGCTTTTACTGATTTTTTACCTTGCATTGTGAAGATTTCTCTGTAGAGCAGTACCTAATAAGATATTTTGTTTAAGAAACATTGCCATCACTTACGTAGCAGGTTCCCGGGATGGGTAGAAAAACATTGCCAGTAACAGATTATGGGATGGGTAGAAAGAATCCGAATGGCTCCACGAGATTAAGATTGCTTTTCATAAATTCAATGAAATCCGTTAATAAAAAGGTTTCGTTTGCTTCTTGAACCTTTCTGATGCAAGAGAAATGAGGTAACTCAACTGTCGCACTATTTTTGAAAACAAGATCGTAGAGGTCTGTTAAACACGGGTAAAGCTTGGCTAGGGAATCGTCGCAGTAGCAGAAATTCATTTTTTGCGATCAAATGTAGACGCCATCTGGTTGCTGAGTATTGACTTCTATAGCTTATAACTCAACAAACCGGATCGTGCATAGCAAACTTGCTGATTTCATTGTTTTCTTTATATAGATCAAGCTGGATTTTGTTAGTGTTAGTAAATGATCTAACTCTCTCTCTCACTCTGTCTGCACTTGCAGCTCATGGAGAACCTCATTCCTGTCGTAGAGAAGCGGAGACCACGACGTGTTCTTCGCAGAGTACATTCGATGCACTGGTAGATGCGGCGCCACCCATGTTGTCTGCAGTTATACATGCAAGAAATTTGGTATATAAATACGTAAAAAGGAAAAACGGACTAAGGGTTGATAAGCTGTTGGTTAAATCTTTTAGTCGTCGAAGCGGATTTCGTAAAGAGAAGCAGTTACAGCTGAAGCTTTGAATTAATTTCAATACAAGTAATGGTGGATGCTCCCAATCGACGGCTTGTGGGAGATCCTTTAGAAACATCTGCCAGGTCCATTGTAGTTATCATTTGTAGAAATAACCTTGTCATTTACAGCAACATCGGTTGCCCTTCATCCCGATTGAAGGGCATGAAGGAAGGGCATGAAGGGCAAGCCGATGGAGCTAGACGATGGACTAATTCATACTAATGTTACTTGTTTACTCGTGGGAGATTTTCGAATGTGGTATACCGATGTTGATCCGTTCACGATTTGTAAACATGTAACTAAATAGGACTTGAGTTATATGTATAAAACGATCCAGAGTTACACCAAACAAACTGTGACATGCAGACCTCATTTTCCTACGTCCCAGAAACAAAAAATACTAGTTGCTCGAGAAACCGAAGAGATTCGTTCACGACGCTTGTTTAACCTTTTTGTTGCTGACCACTTTACTTCTCTCCTTGCAACTTGAAAATATGCAAAACAACGAATGTATTCGCGGATTTGTACGTTTCATGCTGAGTTGAAACTTACCTCTTTTGAGTTACTCCAGACTGTTTGCGCTGCTCAAAAGTTCGAGACCCTCCGTTCTGCAATTCATAATCCTACGGAATACTTCCCTAATTTGGCGTTCCAGCGGATCCAGTCCATTCTTAAGGTTTTCACAAATCGACGCCAACTCCTGCAGTTCTTGTTCGACTTCCGCTTTCTGTTCCTCTGTTAATGGAAACTGAACCAGATCCATCAAGTCCGTCATGTGGCGTGTACATCTCTCGACATGATAAATCTCCCTCAGCAACCCATTTGAGTTCTGGCGCTCTCGCTTCTTAGATTCCTCGATTATCCGTTCGTGAAGTGAGGATAATGGGATGCCCCAGGAGTACTGCGGTGGGATTGAAAAATGAGTGCTAATGCCTCGATCCTGACATGGGATCGCAGCCACGAGAGACGACAAAACAAACGTGAGCACAGAACTCATTGTGAAAACAAAGCCTGCAAGCCCATTTGTTGCAATAACCTCGTTTCCACGAGGTGCTACCAAGTTGCTTGCAATTGACTGGAGCTGCTTAGCTGCAGACCAAGAGTGCGATACGCTCCACGAGTTAGAGCGGGAATGTCCAGTTGAGCTCCCAGATGAGTGTTGGCGACGGCGAGCATCCTTTCTTGTGTTATTGCTAAGCCCAAAAGACCAGTTGCGGTGAGAAAAAACAGACCCAGAGTCTCTCTCTTCAAGCATTTCAATTGCCAAATCCACCAAAGCCTTTCTTGCTCGACGGAACTGGCCCTCACTGAATGCCCTCTGGCGAGACTCCAAAGCACACAGAACGATCTCTAAATGCTTATGCCACACACGAATCTTGTCAATCCCATCACGAGCAGCATTGCAAATGTCAAGTGCCTTCAAGCTCCTATCTAAGTATTCATCCGCCCAATGATCCAACGGCGGTTTAGGAACCTGCGCCTTGTTTTTCAACAATAAAACCCTGAATTCGTCTTGGCAGCTAACGAAAACATCCAAAAGTTTCCGAATCCACGCAATGGAGAGCAATTCATCAGCACCAACAGCTGACAAGTCATGAAACAGGTCTGTCACAAGTTTTTGAAAAGATAGAACCTCTAATTCCTGCTCACTGGACTCCTGATTAGCTTCTGCTGATTGAAATGGCTCTCGCCGGCTCCAAATCGAGCGACCAAACGAAGTCAATGGCGAAGAAGAACCCGAATTGTTCGTAGAAGGCATGCTGACAAAGCCAAAGATTCCAACACCAAACCCCTCAGAACACAGAATTCACAAAATCAACAGAAACCCATCTCCGATTCAGCTAAATTCGATGCACCAAACCGCGAAAAATCGACAACAATTCAAAACCCACCTACAATTCATTCAGGTTTGTCAGCTTGAAAACTCACAAATTTTAGCCTTTATTCTTCTACCTTTACTCAAACAACTGAATGCAAAGATTTGAAAACCCTAACACAAAATTTAAGCACAAACCCACCTCTAAAATGCAACAATACGAAATACCCAGATTCAGAAATTCTCAGGAGGCAAATGATCTAAATTATAAATTCTGAGAAGAAGTGAAAGAAAAGTAAAGTACCTTTGGTTTTGCTTGGAAGGGAGGCTCAGAAGCTCAGCTCTCAACTCTCTCAGGAATGTTTTTGTTAAGAATATTGAAGACAGACGCCTACCCCAAAAGAACGACAGACAGACAGACGTGCTTGCGTACCGAGTCAGCCCCCTCGCTACGCTTCCACCGAAACCTAAAATCCAGGAGCGAAAGATGCAGAAATATATTTTGACTCGAAAAGCAATAGAAAATTTGAAGTAGGTGTCACCGTGTCTCCATTGGATTTATTTTCTAGGTAAATTATGGGCTACGTGTCGCTAATTTAACGAGAGATGACATGCATTGAAAAACGAAACTATTTTTGAAAACTATGTACGTGTGTGTGTAACAAACTTATTATGTGTGAATTTACTAATTACGAGTGTGCAGAGGAATGCAAAGGAGACCCTCTGACACGCTCCGATTTCGATATTCCTCGAATATCAGGAAAGGCACGTGCTGGCCGACATCCGAGGATGACAAATGTCATTTATTGAATGCAAATGCTGAAAATAAAGGATAAGTAAGACTTATAAATATCAAAGAATAAGGAATAGGAATTCAAGGAACGTGTTCAGAGTATACAACTAAGTAGAACACTAAAAGAAATAATATAAAATTTAATGAATAAAAGAATGGGTCCTACACTAAGAGGACTCGAAGATGCCGATGCAAAGATACCTTGACGCCAGGATTGTATGCCTTGATTTTAAGTCCTGAAGGGGGCGCAAAACAAAGGTTAGTGGACCAAGTTTATATACATACATAGTACGAAAACAGTTATGAACGTACTAACCCCCACAATTATATAATTAAAACTACTAGCATAATAAGTGATAGCTTTACTAAAAATCTTAGCATGCCATAGACATCTCAAAAGATATATCGCGTAAAATCAACGCATGAATCGTCTGACAAGTTGTCTTATAAGTGTGGCGTGCTGCTAGTAAGCTCCCTGAATAATAATACTCCCGGGCCAATGCCTGCACCTAAGTCTCTGCCCGTAGCAAGAGATAACTCCCTCCCGGCCCAATGCTTGTCTCTGTGTCCCTCAGCCTTTTGTCAGGAATTATTTCTCCCGGCCTAACTGCCAACACCAGATTCCTCGCCCCAGGCGGCATAGTGTCCACTAGGTACTCACAAATAGTTATGCCTCTAAAAAATAACCACTTCATAGTATAAAGTCATCCATCATCTATACTATAAAGAGGAGTTTCTAAAACATGTGCTAGCATCCTATCGTCATTCATCAGATAGTCTACCAATTCATGGTTTTTATAGAAAATACGATATATCAAAATATAGCTCAATATAGGCCAATGATTAATTTCTCACAAAATAATAAGATGATATTCAACATTTCAATAAACATGCTTAACATAAAATCAGTTCATAAACTTGTAAGGCATGCATTTCAATTATGCAATTAAATCATAAAATCATGATAATTTTAAAAGGGGTCCACTCACAAGTACTCCGCTCTCGGGGAGCTGCTTGAACTAGGATAGACTGAATCACCTCCCACATTTGCACCTAAATACCAATTAAAAGTATAATTAAATAATTGGGCTTAAGTGTTTAATTAATACAACCCAAAAGTTTAGACTTAATCCCATGACCCGTCAAACAATTGGGCTGGGACTTTAGCATGTGAGTTGATCCATAAGGATTTTGGGCTTAAATCTTCCTTACCCAAAATAGAATTGAGTCCAACTACAAATAATTAGGCTCGGGTCCAAGTTTAATAGGACCCAGAAGTTGGTCTCCAAACAGATGATTGGGTTTAAGTATTGCTTTTGGGCCCAAGAAATTAGGCTTGGTCCATATGGGTTATTAGGCTTAGGTCCTTGTTAAAATGTGGGCCGGTCCTTAGGGATTTGGGCCTAAGTCTACATAATTACTGGGCTAAAAGAATTGGATTAGAGATTTGGGCCGAATTACATACGGGTCAAGTCGACTCGATTTAAAACATGGGTTATCAGACCCCATCGAGGAAGAATACCGGAGGTTGATCGGGATTTTCTTCCAATTCCGATTTGAGGCAAAACTTGCTGAAAAATCACGATTCAAACATTAAAAATGATGCTGGGACAAGGTTAAACCAATTTTTGAACACGAACGAGATCGACCGTATTGGAGTTGGCTGGAATTCGTCACGAAGCCCGTCGGGTTTCCTCGCCAGAACTGGGGTGAAGAAAAATTAATCACAGAGGTCAGAGGCCCAGATTTCGAACCCATATTTAATCTGGAATGCTAGAACACATTACCTCGGATGAGGAACTTCATAATTTGGGACGGGTTTGATTTTTGACTTCTCGGAGTTCCGCCGGCAGTGGTTGTCAGATTCTGGAGAATGCCCAGGGAATTTGCAGAGAAATTTCAGAGGTTTAGACCTTGAATCTCAACTCAATTACGACATGCAAAGCACCAAAATTGTAACTGAGACTTTATGAGTGCTATATCAATTCCAAAGAAGCTTGATTTCATAGAGTTTCAGCTCAGAATTGATGAGACCTCACAAGATTCCATCCCTACAACTGGAAACCATTGACGATGATAATGAGCTCGATTAATGTCAGTCTCCCCGGCTTCATCCTGATGTTTGTCAGAGAACTCACTGAGCACAGAAGCTCAGTTCGTCACTTACGGACCCCGATTCGGGTATGCATGACACCCACTGACACTTCAGGTCACTCTGAACCTCGATTCAGTGTCTTGAAGGTTGGGTTCAACGGAATTTAATGGTAGTTGTGAGTGATTCACACGGTGCATAGAGGAGAGATAGCAAAGAGACAGATATAACTAAGGGTTCGAGAGAGTGATAGATCACGGATGAGGGAAGAAGAAGAAAGAAAAAAAGATGGGCCGAATTTTTGGGCTAACCATAACACGCCCAACCTTTGGGCCGAATTGACACATCCCAAACCAATGGCGAAATTGTAAATTATAGCATATTTACGACTGGGCTATTATTACACCCTCTTTGAAAAAGTGGAACTCTCTATAAAAAAATTATCATCTCATATAAAGAAATGCTAATGAGACTATCTCAAACGTGAGACTTTTTATGAACTCTCTGACATCTCATTTTTTTGGCACAATTCTCGTGCCAACATTATAAAACATTGTGTGAAAGATGAGGGGATAGAGTGACTATGGAGATTCTCACTTTGAGAGTCTCCTCAACATTAAAGCAAATTCTAATTGATCTTAGAGTCTAAAGTAGAGTTTCCTCAATTTCTAAGGTCTTGGTTTCAACTAACCTTCTCAATTTCTAAGGTCTTGGTTTCAATTAACCTTTTGGTAAGGCAAAAAGAATGAAACAAGTAAAGGCAAAGAGCTTTTGGTTTGAAAGCTTGCAGTTTGTTTATTGAATGATTTGAGTGTACTTTCCCAAAAGTAATGAACCAATAGGAAAGTAACCAGCATATATGGGTGCTGAACTTAAAATATTAGCCTAAACAAGACTCTGGTTTTGCATAATATCTATGACCACCTTCCCTCCAAAAACACCGAATTACTTTGCATTTAATGCTCAGTTAAGCCACTTCGTACTACGGTCTGGTAATATTCATCTTTACTTAAAAGTGAGAGATCTTAGGTTTGAATCTCGTGGATGACGAATTTGATACCAAATTAGGTTGCCCATTGTGTGGCTTAGCCGAACTCACTCTCTTCTTAGTCTAAAAATATCGATATACTAAAAAAAATGCTCAGCTAAGAGGAAAAATTGGAATATTGGTGTCTTTGATAAGTCAAAAAGTGGTTTGGGCCTTCACTGATTATTTACAGTAATATAGGGTGCGTTTGGTACGCAGACGGGACGGGACAGATGTTGTAAATTTTGAAAAAGACAAGGGGTATTTTTGTCCTAAAATGTAAAATTTATGTCCCACAGACGTGGAACAACCCTGTTCCAGGGGGGGGAGGTGGAACCAAAAATCATCCAAAACTTGTCCCGTGGAACGCCTCGTCCCACTCGTTTTAGGCGTACCAAACGCGGGACGGAACGCCTCGTCCCGTCCCGTCCCGCGTACCAAACGCATCCATAGAGACCCAAATCTCCATTCTCCTCTTTTAAACATCTTACCAGACCTCTTGGGCAAAGGGGCAATTACCTCCAAAGGTCGAAGGTGAAATTCCCTTTTTTTTTTTTTTTTTTAAGGATAAATTTTGCTTGGTTAGATATTAAATTAATCAGTGATGAGATTTGAACCATTACTTACAAAAGCTCAACTCTTTTTTTCACCATAGTGGTAAAGAGCCACCTGTAAAGTGAAATCCCTGTTACAATGATGAAGATTAGGGACTTGGATCCTCTCCTGAGCTCAAGGAGAGGATCCTCCTGACCAAATATCAAAGACCGTTAGATGAAAATCCAACGGCTACAAACATGGGGGTCCATTTAAAGTTATAATAATTACAGCCGTTGGATTTTCATCCAACAGTCTTGGATCCTTGGTCAGGAGGATCCTCTCCTTGGGCACAGGAGAGGATCCAGGTCCAAAGATTAGTGTGAATCCTAGTTTGTAGAGGTACACGTGGCATGTGTTTATTGGACCGTTATCAGTCGATCCATTTAATTGGCCATTTGGATGGTAAAGAGTCCATGATCCCTCTGGATGGCTAACTCAATTTCGGGTGATCCCTGTGACTGGGCCAAGAATTGTGGAGTGATTGCTCCTCATCACGTGACCATGATGGGTTGCTTGTCTTAGACCCTAATGTGATTAAAAACAATGTTTAAAATATCAGTATTGAGGATAATATTGATACATAAATTTGTGAAAATATTAACAAATATATTGATATCGGGTGTTTTCGATAGAAATGATGGAAGTTTGTTTAAAAAACGTAGATATTTAAAATGTAATTTTATAGAATGTCATGTGGTAGTTTATTGTCGATATTTAATGAGTATGTTGAAAATATCGAAGAAATCTTTCGATTTTAGTCAAAATTTAAGAATATTTCCGATATATTGTGAAATTTAGACTTCACCTCCCTTTTTCTATCTTTCTCTAATTTGTTCGATATATCCACGAAAATATATACCGTATCGAAGAAATTTAAAAATATGCTTGAAAGGGTTTTCTTATGATGGCTTGTAATATGAGGTGTCACGTACCCTATTTGGTGTATCTATCTCGTGAAGATTCGGGAAGTAAAATGGTCAACAGTAGCCTCCTCCAATACCATATGATAATTGTGTGTTTGAAAAGAGCCTTACTCTCCTATACATCAAAGGATAAAAGAGAACGGTAGAACGGAAATTTGAGTGGACCTATACATTCAGATAAGCTAACTTTGTGGCAAACGCTCTAGCTATAATTGGACATTTTATAGAAAATTTACACATTTGAGAGTTATATATTCCAAACAGGGCGTATAACGCCCTTTTATTTGATTGTATTGGAACTGAATGTACTAGGTTTTTTTTTTTTTTTTTCATTTGAATAAAGCTGTTCTTTAGCACAAAAGAAAAGTGGTCAAATCGGATGGAATATAACTTTCCATTGAAATAAAATAATAGTAATAAAATTAAAAAGTAAAAACTTTATGGTTCCCGGATAACGTGGTAACTTGGCAAGAATAGTTTTTATTTTCATGTCATTTCTTACGCAACCCGTTAATTCAATATAAAATCATACAAAAATAATAAGTTACGGACAATCAGTTAATGAGTCGGGTCGTTATTGAGTCATCCATTAAAAACTTGATAAGATAACATATACGACATGAACACAACCCGTTTGCTATGTTTAGACATTAGGCATGACAATTTCTTGTATAACCCATTAAACCAACACGGCTCGTTAATGAATCGGGTCATTATCGAGTCACTTATTAAGAATTTGTTATGATAATGAGTTTGATACGACACAATCTGTTAAAATAAACACGAACCGTTTGTCATGCCTAGTGCCAAATCTTGCATGCAGAGCTGTGAAAAATTGATTGATTGACAAAATTTAAAAGGAAACTGGCATTTAATTGTGAAAAATAATACGCCAACAAATGCAATGTAGCTGAAGGGCAAGCCGATTGAAGGGCAACAAATGCATTTAATTGTGATAATGGGCTACGTTTCGTTAATTTAACGAAGAGATGACGTGTATTGAAAAACGAAGTATTTTTTAAAACTAGGTATGTGTGTGTGTGTAACAAATGTATTCTATGCAAATTTATTAACTATGAGTGTGTAGAGGAAGGAATTGGATTCCATTCGCATTTATTTTGTGGAGATTCTAGCAGTCTCCACGTCTCAGACATTTATTGTGTATCGTACGGTCATAAATTATTTGATTTTTTTATTTAAAATTAAACACAAATAGCATCTGACGAAAACTGGCTGTATGATGTAAAATGAACGGTTATGATGTGAGGACCCCTAGGATCTCCGCAATGTGGATCCAGAGAGTATCATCTTCCGTAGAGGAATGCGAAGGAGACTTTCTCTGAAAAAGTGAGACTCTTCATAAACTTTTTATCACCTAATGCAGAGAAATGCTAAGGAAACTATCTCAAATATGAGACTCTTTATGGACTCTCCGTCACTTCTTCTTTTTGACACAATTCTAATGCCAAACATTATGCGAAAAAGATGAGGGAGCAGAAAGTCCATAAGGAGTCTCACTTTCAGAGTCTCCTTAGCATTATAGCAAATTTTAACTGGTCTTAGTCTAAAGTAGAGTTTCCTAAATTTCTACGGTCTTGGTTTCAAT
Organism: Crataegus laevigata; assembly: GCA_963580275.1. Lineage (NCBI taxonomy): Eukaryota > Viridiplantae > Streptophyta > Magnoliopsida > Rosales > Rosaceae > Crataegus > Crataegus laevigata. Next base: position 3,320,676 of record OY756938.1, read on the forward strand.
TAATCTTGAAAGTTTGCAATCTGTTTTGTTGAATGATTTAAGTGTACTTTGTTCTGAGTCCTTGTATTATAGACCTTTAACACCTACCTTCATTGCTTCCTATGTTTCTTCCTGAAGCCGACCTCAGATTACTTTCCAGAAAGCAATTACCAATGGAAAAGTAACCAAGATACATGGGCGCCGAACTTATATTAGCCTAACCAAAACTGTGGTTTTGCATAATATCAACGACCACCTTGCCTCCGAAAACACCAAAGTAAGGAGCAATTGCCTCCAAAGGGTGAAAGTGAAATTCATTTTGAGTAAATTTCCATCATTTCTATTGAAGACAATCAATATCAATATCGAAATATCGATAGATATTTTCATAAATTTTTATATCAATATTTCCATTGATATCGATTTTCTAAACATTGTTTACAATGATGAAGATTACCGTAAAAAAAAAAAAAACAAAACAAATAAAAATAAAAAACAGCGATCCTAGTTCGTAGAGGTACCGTTTGGTACATGGAACGGGACGGAACAGAACTGGACGAGGCGTTCCGTCCCATGTTTAGTGCGCCTAAAACGAGTGGAACGAATTGTTCCACATGACAAGTTTTGGGTGAATTTTTGTTCCGCCTCACCCCTTGGAATGACTCGTTCCACATCCGTGGAACACAAAATTATAACATCTCCATCTCCTTCTTCCTCCTCTTTTCCATCCGAGGGCATCTTTACTCCCTCTCTGTTCCGTCCCATCTTGTCCCGTTCCATTCCGTCCTGTCCCGTCTGCATACCAAACGGTACCAGAAGTACAGGCGGCATGTGTCCATAAACCGTTATCACGTCGATCCATTTAATTAGCCATTTGAGTGGAAGGGCGTGATTGATAGATGAAGGAAGAGATCCAATTTCCCTAAACCCTAAACCCCACATCATAGTCGTTCATTGTACATCGTGCGGTCAGTTTTCATCAGATACTATTTGTGTTTAATTTTAAATAATAAAAAATTGAATGATTTCTAACTGCGCGATACACAATGAATGACTAAGATGTGAAAATCTTTAAGATCTTAACAAAGGGGTCCAATTTCATAGATGTCGCATTTAAAAGTCCATGATCTCTGGATGGCTAGCCCAATTGCGGGTTAGCCCTGTGACCGGGCCAAGATTTGTGGAGTGATTACTCCTCATCAGGTGACCATGATGGGTTGCTTAGGGTTCAAAGTATCCGTAATAGTGGTAATATTAATACATAAATTTGTGAGAATATTGGGATCGGGTGTCTTCGATAGAAATGAAGAAAGTTTGCTAAAAAAAAATTGGATATTTAAAATATAACTTTATAGAATGTCATGTGGCTGTTTGTCGATATTTAACTGATATGTCGAAAATATCAACAAATCTGTCGATTTTGGTCGAAATTCAAGAGTTTCTCCAATATATTGTGAAGTTTAGACTTCATCTCCATTTTCTATCTTTTTTTATTTGTTTGATATATCCACGAAAATGTATACCGTATCGAAATTTTTTTTAAAAATGCTTGAAAGATTTTCTTATGATGGCTTGTAATCTGAGGTGTCAGATACCTCATTTAGCGTATCTATCTCGTGAAGAGTCGAGAAGTAAAATGGTCAACAGTAGCCTCCTCCAATACCATATGATAATTTTGTGTTTGAATAGAGCTTTGCTCTCCTATGCATCAAGGGATACAAAGGAACGGTAGGAAGGAATCCAAGTGGACGCATGCATTCAGAGAAGCTAACTTTGTGGTAGAAAATAAAAAAGTTATGTGATATTCTTCATTGTTAATTTCTATCATTTGATATTCTCCAATTCTTCTAATCCAACGGCCGAAAATAAAAAAGTTATGTGAAAAGTAAAAAAAAATGGTGTATGAATATCACACCCCTTGATTGTATTGAAACTAGATGCACTAAGTTTTTATTTATTTGAATAAGGCTGTCCTTTAGCAACATAAAAAAAAATAAAAAATAAAAAGGTCGAATTGGATGGAATATGATTTTCCATTGAAATAAAATAATAGTAATAAAATTTAATAGTAAAAACTTTACGGTTCCCGATAGCATGGCAACTTGGCAAGGATAGTTATTATTTTTAGAAGATATCATCTCTTGCACAACCCGTTAATTTGATAACAACACGAAAATAAAAAATTTTGAACAACCGATTAACGAGTCAAGTTATCTATTAAAAAACTGATAAGATAACATGTACAACACGAACACAACCCGTTTGCCACGTCTAAACATTAGGCATGACAATTTCTTGTATGATTCGTTAAACTGACACGAAATGACACGACTCGTTAACAATTTGGATCGTTATCGGGTCACTTATTAAAAATCCGTTAAGATAATAAATTTAATACGACACGATTCATTAAGATAATGAGTTTAACACAACCCGACATGATCTGTTAAAATAAACATGACCCCAAATCTTGCATGCGGAGCTGTGAAAAATTGATTGATTGACAAAATTTAAAAGGAAATTGGCATTAATTGTGAAAAATAATATGCCAACAAATGCAATGTAGTTGACAGCCTACCAAAACCACCACCTTCTTAACATCATCACTACCATAAATAATGCCATCCCTCCCAACAACATGATTGCGACATCCACCATCTTCAAGGGGGTCATCAGCGACCACCCTTCGCCATTAGCCACCACACAATATCACGAGCTCAGCCACACCCAGAAAAACAAGGAAATCGAGTTGGCGAAATCAAGGTATAACTAAACATTCGACAGCCAAGCAACAAGAAACAACAGACCAGAAGACGGGTTAACAGTTTATGAATGAATGGCAGAATGTGATGGTGACAGTAAATATCTGATATTAAAATGTTGTTACACCTTTTGTTACTAGGGTAGCAATTGAGTTCTTGAACAATACAACAAACAATTTCCTACCCTAAGAAAATGCAAACAAGAGCAGGATTAAAGAGGAGAAGATAAAGGCGAGAAAGAGTGATTGTCAACGGTGTTTTCCGCTTACCACCGTCCATTTGCTCTTTTCTATTCACAAGCCAATTTAGTGTCAAAGCTGCTCAAGCAGATGGCAAAAGCCTGAAATGCAGATAAAGGATAACGATAATCCATCGTGAACATGTCTTTACCAACCTTGCCAAACTGCAGGATTATCTTGTCGAGCTCTGGTGGCGCTGGCTGTGATGGAGTAGGTGCACTGGCTGCAGGCTGAGTAGCAGCAATCAACTGAAAGTTCTTAACGGAAGCAACAGTTACCCGGCCTCGGAAGTTCAGGCACCAACACTGCAACTGTTCATGCCATCGTGGGGGCTTGTTTTTCAAAACCAAGGGTCTTGTCTTGCTATCCTCATCATCTCGGGGTCCAGCGATTTCAGAAAATCGTGAGCTGCTGAATTCAACTGAGTGGTCAAGAGACTTTGAGAATGAGATACTTCGGAACGAGTCTTCCAGGGCGCGGGTGAGGAGTTCCGGTTGGCCAGGGACAGTGCTTCCTGCATCAAGAGATGAGACCGGGATAGAATGCATGATGCAATGCATCCTTCTAGGACCGCGTGTGCCCAACACATTTAGCTCATACGTTATCTGAGCAATGTTATAGCTGCCAGTCGGGACTTTTGGGGAGACTTTTTTGGAATTAAATCTACGGCTCGACCGCCCTGGTGGGGGAACATGTTCAGAAGTGTATGCAGGCTGCGTATCATATACAATGAATTTTGTGCCAAGAAAGTTTGACCTGGAGAAATAAACAAAGTTGAACACTTCAAAATAAAATTTCTAAAAGGTCCTATAAGCCAGTAAAATAAATAAATGATTTAACAATTAAAAGATCAACTATTCTTGTAAGTCCATTGTGTCATAGCCATCCCTACTAGTACTACATAATAGAAGGCACGTCTACATTCTAACTATGCTTTATACTAATTCTTTTTGGCACATGTGGAATTCCACAACAACAAAAAATTTGAAATGTTAAGAGAGGTTATACCAAATCTATTCATTTTATCTGGCAAAGCTTCCTCTGAAGGAAGAATATCGATGGGGTTCCATGGTAAGCAAAACGACTCAGAGCTCTTTGAAAGAAGGGGAAAAACTAACACACACTAGGAATACAACTAATAGATATCATCCAACTGTTCATTTGAGAAATGGAAAAAACTATATGTTATATTAATTGTGTATGCTTGTGAATTGAAAATAGGTTTTCGGTGTCCTTGCGTCATATTCTTACCTTAACTTTCCAATGTAACTGCTGCTTGATCTAGAAATGTTGTCAGCATCCATAGAGATAACATATTCTGTACAAGTAGTTCTTCGAGTCCTCTTTGCAGAAAGAAGGAATTTCCCATTCTCAACTAGCAAAGCTGCAGAGTTGGGGAGACATTATACAAAAAAGAATTAAATTCGGAAGCCAAAAGTAAACTTTACAGAAGCATGGAAAACTATATATGGTCTGCTCTCGACCAAGCCAGCATAAAAATTCATTATTCATAAAGAGAGAACATAATCTACAAATCTTGAAAGCACCTCCAAAAGAATGTTGAATTATCATATGACCCATGATTTCTAGGACACTTCTAATGGAAAATCAATGTCTGACATAAAGAGGGTACATGTGTATGCCTCTATTTAACTTATCTATTAATTTTGCAGACTTTAAGTTGTTGCATTTTTCCTACTGGTGTAGTACCTTTGTAATTTTCATGCTAAAAAGACCAATACATGCATCGAGATGCATTGTACACGTCCAACTCTATTCCTGGTCTAGAAGTTTGCGAGTATTATTGACACTATGCTTTGTTTGGGTGAGGGACATACAAATCCCAAAAAGATTGAGGCCAAGCTAGTAAGGAATGGATTACAAAATGTGAGATAAGCAGAGTTAAAAATGTAACACATGAGCATCGGAAAGGCATGTGATAGAGATTTGCAGATGAATACATGGAAGGAGTCATTTGCAAATTCCTCCAACATACCTTTGCAATGCTCATGAAGTGCATTTTTAATCCCTCCTACATAATGCTTGTAGTATATTTCTTCCTCACTTGGCCTAAATCCCTTGGGACTTGAAAGTCCCTTGCACAAACGCACCAGTAGGTTACGAAAAATGTAATACCTAAAGTAACTTTCTACAAACTATTAAGTTTCTAACCATGTAAATAAAACCTTTGACAACCTAAAATTTTTTTACACCACACCGCAAGCCACCTTACAATCAACTTTACATTCATGTATTAATGCTATCACCACTATTAACTTCTTTCCTCTTTCAAACTAACTGGTGAAGGATTTAATTGTGAAATGAGGAAGTAAACGGTGTTTATATAGGCTTTGAGAAGAGGATTGGATCGTAATGAAGTAATGAACATTCATTCTGACTATGATAATTCTTTATTGAACATAGGTTCATAAAAAATGCGAAAATTCTTCATGAATATTCCGTATTCATTTCCACCAAATGCCTATCCAATCACTGAAGGAGGGAAAGACTATCTCAATCAATAGAAAGCTGGAAAGCTAACCAAGTGAATAGACTTGGAATAGTTCTTTCACAACCACAAGGAATACGTATAACGACTTCAAAGATGATGTAGCAGCCTTATGGGTACATATGGATAGAATATGCTCAACTTCATTCGCAGCATCCAAATACATACATGACATGAATACAATCTCTATACAGTTGGCAATTGATCAAATTATCTTTAGAAAATGATAATACAATCATAAAGATCTACCAAAAATACATGTTCAGCATTTTCGCAGGTCAACCAGAATTAATCAAGAGGTCCTGCTTTTCATAACAAGACTACTTGAAGCTAAAATTCCGTAAACATTCACATACATGAACTACATGACAGTTTAACTAAAACAGACTAGAAGACCCCCAGAAATTCAATAATTGACAAACATTAAATGAGATATATATATATATACATATATATATCTATATATATATACATATATATATTTTTTAATCTGAACAATGTGATATTCATTGATAAATAAACACGTATTCAGTGATAGCAATAAATAAAAAATATTCGATCGATAAATTAATGGGAGACAGGCTACTAGAGCCAGCAATGAATCAAATTCAATCAAACAGTTAGAAAAGATGCTCACCAGGGCTAAGACAGAGAAATAGGTGGTATGTTAAATTAGATTTATCCCTTTTAATGAAGCATTGAACGAGTCCATCCCGTGGACCTGGCTGAAAAACCAAACAAAATAATTATCTGTTAAGTGCTGCTCTCAAAATCATATGATGTCCAGCTGGTCCAATAAAAATTATTATCACATGCTTCATGCACCATATACAGAATCTTAGTAACTTTGATTTCATTATATACTTAAAATTGATTCCGCACAAACTCATGCTGCGAATCACACTTAATGAATTAAAAGGAAAAACCTGCTTCAGCGACACAGGAAAAGTAAGCTTCCCACAGATCTCAGGCTTCTTAACGATTTCTTTGCACATAATCCTCCAAGAACGGCAAACTGAGGCACATGAAACAACATGCTTTCGAGAAGGCCATGTGCTCTCACTCTCCTCCAGCCTCCTAATGACATCATATAATAGTTCTGGGGGCAGGCTAGCCCAACGACTGTCCTGAACAATGAGAAGCTGGTCGTGTAAATCATTTAACGATCCATGAGATTTTCCTCTATGATGGCCCGTCAGCCGGACTTCAAAACCCCGTCTAGATAAGCTCCCAAAGCCATCCCTAACATCACGAACTATGCTACGGAATGACATTCTTGTGGTGGTAAAGAGTTCCAAAAACAATTGTGTATCTTCTTCAAAATCTTCTGATTTCCACTTAGCTTGTGCATATGGCTGCCCACAAACGAAAAGTGAATCAATTGCCACCTACAATCTTCTTAACAGAGAATAAAACATAACATGATACAGAACAGGCAACTAGAATCGACAAGACAAAGAAAAGTAGGAAAGGCAGATTCATATGGGCTACAAAGTAGCATAAAGAACCAAACTTTACTCTAGTAACAAAAAGTTTTTTGGAACTGCAACCCTAATTTGGACCCAAAAAAGCTCATAACGATCTATAAGCCATATAAGCTAAGAATGTGCATAGCTACCATCAATGAAGACTGTAAAGGGCATACTTGCCTGCAAACATGTAAGTTTAAAAACGAAAACTGGCGTTAGAAGAACAGGTTGACTTCATACAATCGAACTTCAATCACAAGTTACCATATCTAGAAGTAAAAAAAACAGTATAACCAGAATATGTATTCTTACAGCAATTGATCATAAACAAACCCTGAATTCGAAAACTAATAAATCATTTCTACATACCGACATCGAGGGTAAACAAGTGCATGATCAAAATTTAGACTTGACCCTTGGCAACAATTACATTTACTTGATTTTTGTCAAAATTCGTTTAATACAACTTTGCTACAACAAAAACATAATCATGGGACTTACCAGTTGAACAAAAACACCAAATTATCGCAGAGCTTAAGCTGGTCAAAGCTGCTCCATGGCTTAATCACAAAAAGTCAAAGATCTGCGAGCAACAAGAACACATCAAAATTACAAAAGCACAAAACTTGAACAGCTTACCCCTAAAGTTAAAACCTATGATTTTCCTGGGCATTTGACCCAGGTGAAAAAAAAAACATAAATTGTACGGAAATCCTTACAAATGTTAACAGAAAAACCAAACAAAGAACAGATCTGTACCTCAAACATCAGCTGACCATAGACAACATCAAGCAACAAGCAGACAACCCTTTTCTTTGTTTTATCCTTCTGGGTTGGTTTGCAAAATACAAAGAAAGGAAGCAGAGCAGCAGAAGAAGAAGAAGAAGAAAAAGGAGGTCAGGTCAGAAAAGCTGAAAAACCATTATCATCACCACTCTCTCTCTCTCTAACTTTTGGGCTTTCTCTCTCTTTCTCTCACCCAGAAATGCGGACTCCAAAGCCCACATTAAATTGAGTTCACGAACCAGAAGCATGAAAAAGGAGACCCAGTTTTCTTTTTCATTTTTTATTTATTTATTTATTTAATTGGATATTTTATTTTTTATGTTAAATGGAACTTTCCTGTAATTTGTTCGAATCTGTAGACGTTTGCAGTGGAATTTTATTTATATCTCCACTCGCAGACGATGAAGACCAAATGTGGTGTTTGACTTTTCACCTTTTGGCTTAATTGGACAGTAGTTCTCGGAGTAGTAGGGAAATGGGAAGACAACTCTTTAACGAAAAAATTAAGATTTAAACACATGTGACGAAGTCTATTAGAATTTACGTTCAAATTGAAAGTTATGTCAAATTTTCGTTAATTATTAATATGTGAGCCTCAAATGTGAAACTAAAAGAATAAAATTAACCTCACAGGGTAAGAGAGTTCAAGAAGCTCGCATACATACATTAGTTAAGTTAGCTCATTGTAGTCTGATAAAAAACGTTCATGTCCAATGCATATATGGTATAACAAAAGAATTCCAAATGTGTTTTCGACCCACGTTCAAGCGACCAAATTCCTAACTTTTGTTTGAGGTTCACTAGGATGAACATGCAAATTCGGACTAGGAATTAAGCATCTTCTTCTTGATGACACGTTGCCATTACTAAAATCTTCATACCCATAATTGGACAAGGTAAACGAATAAATGGACACAAAGTCATGCTTAAAGAAAAGACTTCTCGCAAACACTTGGATCAATCTTCTGCAAGTGTTAGCAATTACTACTAGCCAACAAGAAAACATGTCAAACATACATTACAATCTAGAGGTCATTATAGACAAAGTAAATCACGTTCTCATCCTCAATCCGATCAATGCATCACTACAAAGTGAAGTAAAATAATCTCCATAGGTCTTAGGCCTAGAATCTAAATAGGGTGGTATTTCGATTATCGCAGTGGAAATCTTTGTAAACACAGAGTTTGAGAGATGACATTGCTGTTTCAATGTTGTTAAGCGAAGACAGAAGCCCGAGCCTACAAGCTTATTTGTGTTTGACTCTGTTACTTAACTTTGAGTGTGTTTACTTTGGAAAGATTGTTGAATTAAATCTTATTCCCCGATAAAGAATCGATGGATGAAAAGTCCTAAAATTATTTTACTCTACCATGATTAATGGTTTGGGTAGATGACACTTGGCAAAATGTGTGGGCACAAGTTCATTACATAAAGTCCCCATGGATAGGACCCTCACGCCTGACACAAAATTTCTTTGAGTGCTTAAAACAAGCAGTCCAATTCTTTTTCAATGGGGATGCTTGGCGTTTTAGCACTCATAATCCGCCTTAAGTGGAAGCCAATAGGGCTGCAATGAAGAAGAACCTGTTAAAAAATCTTGATACTCTACTCGAGTTGTACCCATATGCGAAGACTGCGAAGAGGATGGCACTTTTAACTGAGGAACAGAGTGAAAAACCTGACCAGAGAAGGAAGTTCATTCCCGAGAAGTTGTGGCTCATCCATATCCCATTCAGCAATTCCTGGTCGAGATGAATGAGAACGTTGTAAGTTTCTTGGCTGCGTATACTGATCATCTGAGGCTCAAAGTGAGTGTTGGAATCGAGTGTCGAAGCGTGGAAAACACTGAGAACAACCATGTTTTGGTTGGAAATATGGAAAAGAAAAGCTGAAGATGCAGAGGATAGCTTCAACTATTTATAGAAGATTTTCTGAAATCATCTTACCGTTGAGTCCAAACATTTTTGCCTCAAGATCTGTGTGTCTTACAACCGAAGTTACTTAGAGATGGCGAAAAGCAGCCCCTCATCTCTCGTTCGCGTGAAACGAAGTTATTTTATCATTGTTATCTTAATGACATAACTTTCGAGGCCACACACCTAAATCCGGAATGTCTCATTTAATTTGCAATGGTTACGAGACAGGTTCCCCACGTGGTAGAAGAATATCAAAATGTTATGCACTCCGATCTACTTCGAAAGGCATAATCTTTAGATAACTATCAATCCTCAAGCGGCAGGACGAAGTAGTTATTAACAACTATTATGCAAAAAATTCCTCCCATATCTCTCTCTCATTTGCATGAGATGTATCATATCAGTTGCAACTAGTAATCAAACCGCAGACTACGAGGGTGATGAATGAAACTAACCCAGAAACAGTTTTTTTTGGTAAAAATAACTTTAAATATAAAGGATCAAGTAATTTGGTTCTTCAAACGATAACTCACATACTTTCCAAAGCACAAATGTTTTTTTTTCATTTATTACTAGCTTAGATTATCTCCATTGCCATAAGTTGCATATTATTTCTTCATGTGGTCGTCAATTTTCTTCACCTTCTGTTAATTGAAATTCTGCTCAACTTGAGAATCTGCACAATGCATGGAAAGCAAAATTAGCATATGCATATACTGGACTAGAGTCAAGAACGGGTCCATTGAAATTGCAATGACTAGTATAAGTGACTCTGAAAAAATACATTAGTTTTGTTAATCAATTATATTATGACGAGCGATGGATGTGTGATTGTGTAGGGCGGTGGGGTTTACCTGGACCGCACTTGATCTGGCACTTGCGATCACAGCGTGCCATAAGTCTCGCTGCAAGCACACAAATGAATCACCAAACTAGCAAATATATTACCACATACAAATTACAAATTTATCAAAATAATAACGAGCAATTGACCGTATCAGCAACAGCGTAAATGTGAGTTATGTCAGTTTAAGTGTTTGCATGAAATTCATCGCCGTCTCCCTATCTAATCTCAAACTTAATAACTATATGATGCCATAATTTGCTAATATGCAAGGAAAGACTGAGATTTCAGCACAAGGACCTTTCATTAAAAGCAAAAAACCAATAGATGTTGTAAATATGGTGGATGTCCACTCAAAAGGAATCAAGTAATGACTGTCAATCAAACTGTTTTTGGTGCTTGACAACCATTGGCCACCATGACTATCCAACTGGTTGGTATTTGCTTATAAAGTGAATTGTTGAAGATGAGAGCAGATGGACACACAGAACCAAAAAGCCATACGACCGAGAGAGGAAGAAAGAAGAGAGCAAGAAAGAAGAGAGGAGATAATAGAGAAAGTTATTTCAGATTATAAATAAAAGCACTGCTGCTGCTTCGAGGATGTACTCCAATCACACTGACTGTAAAGGAACCTCGTAAATTTTGTGTCTTGTTTATTTATTCTACTGCACACAGTTGAATTTGCTTTTATTTATTTGTTTGTTTTGTTTAGGAGGGAACAATATAAATGGCTATTTAAAAAAAAATTTAATCCCCAAATCCAAGCTAAAACAGTTTGAAATTCGACTGTCAAGGATTTAAAAAATGCTTCATATTTTTTTAATCAAATGATAACAATATTTAAGTGATTCTCCAAAAACCTAAATGTATTCAATTATAGTATTGGAGAAATTTATACATCACAGGTATATTCAATTACAAATTAATTTTTATTTTTTTTTAAATTCAAGAATTTAAGAGAGTTTATAGTGTATTTTAAGCATTATTAAATCTCAAATCTCATCTTGAAAATCTGAGGAAACTCGCTCAAAATTTTTCATAAAATCTCTAGAAGTCATTGAACTCAGTAAAAATCTATGTATTTATAATCCAATAAAATTTCTCAAAATTCCAATTAAAATTGTATTTATCAGAAGTGTATTTGTCATGAATTGTATTTATCAGTAGTGTACTTGATATTATTTTCTAGCAACTCTGAATTCAATTTGTTTCGACACCCGAATTTACAACAGTTCAAATAAAACCCAAAATTTCAGTCAGAAAACCAGAATCCAAACTAGTTAAAAACACATAATTTCAATCAGAAAGTCTAAGTCCACACTAATCAATCATATAATTTAATAAATTAGAAAGTAATTAAGTAGGCAGAAAACATACTGTCGCTTTGGACACAGCCAGTGCTGCAAGCATCATAGCAGTCAACTGCAGCAGAGTCTATGACGGCGTTCTCCATACCAGAGAAGATGACGCACAAAACCAACACTACGACGACGTTCTTCATCTTCATCATCTTCCTCCTTCTTTGCTTGCTGCGACTGAACGGTGATTTGGTTCTGGACTTCTTCTGTTCGTTTGGTTGGTTTCCAAATTTAATAGAAGACACTGACGGTTTCAAACTGCCCATGAATGGCAATGGAACTACAAAAAAGCCATTGGACCCATATTCTTCTTCACTGCGGCCGTCGCCCATTTTTGACTGTCGTGAATTGTAGCTAGGAAAATGCCACCTCCACACGTGCGCTAGACGCCGACACTGGCTACTTACGGATATGGTCCACGATTGTTATAGAAGGAAAATCGTATGCAATCACTAGGATGGAAAGTCCACTTATGACTGTTTGATATATAAACTCTACGTTTAACTGTTTCAACTTGGCAAAACTAATTATACCACTAAGATGCTGGCTGAATTATTGTTTTGTTTTGGATCAATGATCAACAATGACATGACTTTATGACTAATTTTGTAGCTTCTATCTAGACTCGTCAATGGTATGAAATGTGAAAAATACGTCCAAGTATGTAGCTGATGGGAGAGGAATTTTATTTGAAATGTCATATGAACTCATACAGATTGTTATATTTATCATACGAACTTAGCAATTTCCCATATGGTCCATATCAAGTTTCGAAATATATTAATTTGTCATCTAACTCTAATTCCGTTGAGTTTTTAATTCAAAATAAGATGTGTGCAAGGCAAATGACTTATTTTCAAGGTTGCTTGGGATATTTCAACTCCTTATTTTGATCCCTTCAAGATTATTTTGCACATTTCAAGGTTATTTTGGACATTTTAACTCCCCTTTTTGAAATGAATATGATTGACCACGTTGACCTTGTAATCAGTTAAACTCCATGTTAGTGAGCGTAACATACTTTTTAGTAGTTCACCATAAACTTATAAAATGAACATGAGATGTTTTTTCTTACCAAAAGATAAGTAGAAAACTTGTAAAATGAAAGTCAAAAGTTGAAAATCATCTCCCATTCCTAGTGTATATGTCTTTGTAGAAAATAATAAATAAATAAATGAATAAACTTGTGAAAAATGAGGCCAAAAGTTCAAAACTTAACGGAGTTAAAGTAAGATGATAAATTAATGATTTTAGAAAACTCGTATGACAGGTTGCTTACAATTTTAGTTCATATGACAAATTAAAAATATATATAAGTTCATATGACATTTTAAAAATTTTCTCTTAAGATTATAACCGAAGTAAGCAATCCGATGACAAGGAAAATAATCCAAGTAAAAGCATCTCTAATGGTGCAGGTAATTAAGTAGGCACAAACTCATTTTGATGTGCCCCATGGGAAAAAAATAAGCTTCAGAAGGAGGCCATGTGTGAGACTTAAACAGAGGCCCTTATAAGGTCTAAATTTTGATTGCTATATATATATGATTTTTTTATTATGTATAAATTAATATAACGCAAAAGAAAATAAAAGAATGGTGTGGCAGCTAAGTACCTATCTGCATCTTTATGTTTTGAGTTGGAAACTCCTTTCTTTTAAATACAAAAATATTAAAATAAAACGTAAAATGATGTGTTGTAAGAGGAATTCGAACTTTTTGTCAATTAAAAGCGGGTGAAAAGACCAAATTAACACTGTCAACTAAACTAAAGAAAAATAACCAAAATAAAAGTTATGGGCAATATAATATATTAAACACAAAATAATTTTACCATTTTTTTCAAAGCCTCGCAGCCAGGTGCCCTATTAGTTGCCCCCATTTTCTCTTTCATGTTTTTCTCAAAACAAAAAAAAAACTTATAGTGACGAAATAATTATCTAGAAACATTTGCTAAAAATATGAAAAACATCTTCAACTACAAAAAATTGTTTGAAGGTCGTCACCAAAAAAATTTAGTCACCATTTTATATTATCTCTCTTTGTAAATTTTGTTTTTTCAAAAATTTAATATGCACACGCATAGCACGTGAATAATTGTTAATTACGAATAAATAACATGTTCCTTTGGCATAAATAAGAATACATAACAAGTTCCCAAAATAAGATATCTTAGTCTTTTTAATAGTAAGTGATTCGAATCTTATATTTCTAAGTTCTTTTAGGTATTGTTTAGTGAAATATTTTTTAAATTTCAAGGAATTTAGACAAAGTGTTGAAAAAATGAATCACAAAAAGTTAGATCGGAGAGATTAGAAATGTATCTACATGAGTATAACAAGGACATGTGAGATGAATTTGCAAATAACTACTTGGAAGGTGTCATTCCAAATTCTTTTTGCATACCATTGTAATGTCCACCTGTGTTACATTCTGACCCGGGCCCCTACCACAACCCGAGCTCAACTCCATCGTAGCACGATATTGTCCGCTTTGGGCACCGAGCACGCCCTTACGGTTTTGTTTCTGGGAACCCACGAGCAACTTTCCAGGGGGTCACCCATCCTGGAATTGCTCTCGCACGAACTCGCTTAACTTCGAAGTTCCGACGAACTCCGAAGTCAGTGAGCTCCTAAAAGGCCTCGTGCTAGGTAGAGATGAGAATATACATATAAGGCTTACAAGATCCTCTCTCCTGGGTGATGTGGGATGTTACAACCTGTGGTGCATTTCTAATTCTTTTGATTTAACTTTTTGTGATTTATTTCTTCATCACTTGTGGACATGTGGCTTAATAGAAATCTTGATCAATTACTTTGGATTGATTATTTTTGTTTTTCTCTCCGTCATAAACTAAATTGATGACCTTATTTATTAGAAGAGAAACAATTTGTCTTGTAACAAAAGAACCTCACGTAGAAATAAATTTTGTGAGCCAATTTGTGAGAAACTCATGTTCTCTTTTTACATTTGTTACCTCAATCAATTAATAAATTGTGATTTTTTTTTTCTTCAATTTATTTGTTCTATTTGGTGCTCTAGCACAACAATTGGTACCAGAGCTACAAGGCTCATTCGTATCAAAGTTTTCATTTGAAACCTATTAGACAAAGAGATGATCAATTAGAATAAGAAGGTGCACATCCTTTGCTGGAGTCACACACTTCGCATTTGGTAAAAATGACAGTTCAAAATGCAAAGTTTGAAGTCGAAAAGTTCGATGGAACAAATAACTGTGGTTTGTGGCAATGTAAGGTCAAAGATTTGTTGGCTCAACAAGATTCGGACATGACTAATTGGAAGGTGTCATTACAAATTCCTTTTGCATACCATCGTAATGTTCGCTTGTGGTGCATTTCTAATTCTTTTGATTTAACTTTTGTGATTTATTTCTTCATCACTTGTGGACATGTGGCTCGATAGAAATCTTGGTCAATTACTTTGGATTGATTATCTTTGTTTTTTTCTCCGTCATAAACTAAATTGATGCCTTTATTTATTAGAACGGAAACAATTTGTCTTGTAACAAAAGGACATCACGTAGAAATAAATTTCGTGAGCCAATTTGTGAGAAACTCATGTTCTCTTTTTACGTTTGTTACCTCAATCAGTTAATAAATTGAGATCTTTTTTTTTTCTTCAATTTGTTTGTTCTATTTAGTGCTTTAGGACAACACTTGGTACCAGAGCCACAAGGCTCGTTTATATCAAAGTTTTTAACCTATTTGACGAAGAGATGATCAATCAGAATAAGAAGGCGCACATCCTTTACTAGAGTCACACGCTTTGCGTTTGGCAAAAATGACAATTCAAAATGCAAAGTTTGAAGTAAAAAAGTTTGATGGAACAAATAGCTATGGTTTGTGGCAATGTAAGGTCAAAGATGTATTGGCTCAACGAGATTTGGACATGACTCTAGAAGACAAGCCGAAGGTTATGGAAGAAGCTGAATGGAATAAGTTGAATCGGATGGTCTGCTCTACCATTCATTTATGTCTTGCAAAGCCTCAAAAGTACTTTGCCATGCGAGAAACGTCAACTAAGTTGTTATGCACAAATTAGAGAACAATTACTTGACAAAGAGCACTGAGAATTGCCTTTATTTGAAGAAAATTCACAACGCAATGGATAGGCTGATTAACAGGGACTGTCTAAGTTGAAGGAACTAAATTGTGGGAACCTATGAGCAGACCTTTGTTGACCATACTACCTACTTAGGTAATTAAAAACTTCTGGGCTAACCACCTTCGATTACTTCCATAGGTTAGTTGTAGGATCGAAATAAGAAGTGGCATCTCATTGCTAGCATGTTTTGAGGGTCAAGAAATTGTGAAGACTTTTTAGTTCGTGGAGCAGAGTTGGTTAGTAGTTGACCTGTTTCGAAGAAGTGTACTTTGGACGTCTTTTCTCAACATTCTACTTGGTGGTCGCTGAATAAGAGGAGTGGAATACGCCAGTGATTCACCTTGTTAACTCTGCATTCACTTTCCTTATTCCTTTTCGAGCCAATTTTATAGTGGTTTTCTTTGTGACATTCGAATGAGTCTCACTTTGCTGAGTGGACTTAATCACTGAGGCTTATTGGTTAGAGAATTACCCAATCAAACACCTTACCTAGGGAATTCAAATCTATTCACGAAGATGAAGGCCAGAACCTTAGGTTTTACACCTATTTAACCAACCTTTGTAATTTGAGCTTGCCTCCTTGGTTTGATAAATTCATAGTGATCTTATCGGTGATTTTCTTACTTATCTCGATAATGAGATCAAATCCCTTATGCCCTGTTAGTCAACTTTGTACCAGACTTCTTGATTGTAGACCTTGATTAAATTGATATTCTTCTTGGAAGACGTGATCTCAGTGGGTGAAATTCTTTTCTTCTCCTAAAAAGGTTATAGTGGAAGAAAGTTGAATTTCTCACAAAGTATCGAGAAATTCGAGATATCTTTGGCCTTGTTGATTTTATCGACATTTTGTTAATGATTCTTTGACTATAGTATTCTTTTCCTTTTGGTCGAAGAAAGTTAGCTTAGTTTGGGAAGCTGGATATGAATAAAGTTTCTTGCTATTGAACTGTTGTCTCAGCTCTCCATCACGTTACATTCTTCGATGACGTTGATTTTCAGAAATTTATGGTGACGTATCCTTGGATATTTCAGTTGTGCAGAGGCGGCATGACGGATTACCAGTTATATTCCAGCATGCAGAACTGTTTGGAATGAGTTATCTTTTCTATGACTTAAAGTCAATATTTATCAGCTTTGCTTGAAAATCCAATGACAGTGCTCTGTGGAGAACGTATCTAGGATCTTTATCAACCTTAGAACTCTTTGAGTACACTTATTTGCCGAATGAACCAAGTTTTGATTGCGGCAGTGGAAGGAATAAATCAATATCTATAAGTGCACTATTGTGTATCATCTCATTGTGCAAACTTAGCTATTGTTTTCCCATCTTTACCTAGAACGAGGCCTTTTGGGAGCTCACTGGCTTCGGGTTCCGTAGGAACTTTGAAGTTAAGTGAGAAAAGGGCTAGAGCACTCTCATGATGGATGACTCACTGGGAAGTTCTCGTGTGAGTTCCCATAAACAAAACCGCGAGGGCGTGGTCGGGGCCCAAAGCGAGATGTGACAAGTTAAATGAGAGGAATTAGACAATGGACCACATAATATTACAAAGGTATCTAAGAAGGATTTAGAATAACTCTTTATAAGTAGACAATTTGCATGTATCCTTTCACATACTTATCTAATAATCATGTGGTGCATTTCTAATTTCTTCTAATTTTTTGTAATCGATTTCTTCATCACTATCCTAAATTCCTTGGAATTTCAAAGTTTGTCACAAACATACCCATTTTTGGGCTTTTGTATAATGATGCTGACATGTGGCTCGATAGAAACCTTGGTCAATTACTTTGTATTGGCTATCCTTATTTTTCTCTCCATCATAAATTAAATTGATGGATCTACGTACTAGAAGGGAAATCATTTGTTTTGTAATAAAATGAGCTCACATAAAATTAATTTTTTGTGAGCCAAATTGTGAGAAACTCATTTTATCTTTGTACGTTTGTTACTTCAAGCAATTAATATATTGTGAATTTCCTTTATTTAATTGTTCTATTTGGTGCTCTAGCACAATAATTGCTATCAAAGCCACAATGCTCATTCGCATCAAAGTTTTTATTTGAAACATGTTTGACAAAGATGGGTGATCAATTGAAATCAGAATGCGCACATATTTTGCTGGAGTCACACTTTGCATTTGGTAAAAACAACAATTCAAAATGCAAAGTTTGGAATTGATAAGTTCAATGGAACAAATAATTTTGATATGTGGCAGTGTAAGGTCAAAGATTTCTTGGCTCTACAAGATTTAGACATGACATTAGAAGAAAGTCGAAGGCACAGGACAAGGTTATTTTTTATGGGCGGAGTGCTGACAACATACTAATATGGTTCTTCTAATTGATTGTATAGTTGGCTCGAGTGGTTATTTTAATTTCATGTATAGTTGACAGCATACTAATATGGTTCTTCATATTAAGAGTGTGTTACACATTGGTTGAGGATGGATCATGATATATAGTTATTTTAATTGTCACATAACCTCATATAATAGGAATATATACATATAACACCATGATAAGGAAATCACAAATCAGAAAAAAAAATAATATAACAAAGGAATCATCACATGTATTATCAAAAGTTTTGTTTTTTGTTTTTTGTTTTGGGAAGGAGTACATGTTATGTAATAAAAATAGCTGTGGCCTTCCTTGAACGTTCATCCACTGCACTTTCGGTTTATAGTCTCTATATCCTGCATATGCTCATAGTTAAATAAAACGCTAAGGAAGAAAGAACAGTATATCGAGATTCAAGAGCAATGTTTTTCTTGTAGTCAATGAGAGGGTAAAACAGATAAAACATACCTTAGGTTTAGTTTCCAAATTTACCAAACAGAATATATGAATCCATAACTAGTTGAGGAGTGTTGAAGTAGGTACTTTTAACCTCAGCTGCTATTCCTTGTGATGTTGTTGTCATTACTCCCGGTGGTAATGGCCGGAGCAGATGTTGATGTTGTAACAATTTCGATAGACTGAAATTCTGAAGGTCGGGGGGTTTCGAGTGGTTCTACTCGATTCATCCTCTTTAGTTCGATACTCTTACCCCACAAATATAGGTATAACCCACCTATGATGAACACTGCTCCTAGTATGCTGTCATTCATTTCCCAGACAAAACCCATAAATTTAATTTAACAAATTTATGTAAGGATATAAAGTGCACTGGTGACCATTGGGTCTAGTAGGTTACCTTTCATATGTTGGATGAGTCTGAATTCAAATTTCATGTACGACAATAATTGAATTACCTAAATACAAGAAGAACAGGAATTACGTGGCATATATATACGTACGTACCTTCCCAGGTACAAGTTCTCTTCCAGCAACAATGAGGCAAGTATGGCAACGAGTACAAGTAGGACAGGAAAGAAACTTGCTGCATACAATGGCCCTCGCATGTTTATACACCATGCCATCAAGGTCACCGCAATTCCTGAAATCAATATTCCCTACACCGCACAAACACGCATAATGAGTACCAATCGGCTGCTAATATAATTAACATAATGATTCAGTAAGCGTAATCTTAACTACTTGAGATACAGGCCCCTTACCGAATAAACAACTCCAAGTAGTCTGACATTCCAGCCCAAATGCCATTGCTTCCAATCCCTCTCCGAGCAAAGGGCATAACTCACAGATTGAATTGTTGCCATTAGCGATGTCAAAGCTGTGGCCGACATGGGGCACGGGAACGTTCTAGTCATTTTTCCCTGCATTTTATTTTCATGAACACACACGAGTCAAAACTGGAAAAGAAAATGAAGAAAAGCAACGGAACCATCAACACTCAACTTAACCTGAATTATGAGCCACAGTGAATTGCACGTACAGCCCAGGAAAGCTAACACTGCACCCAAGGCATAATTGGTAGGGTGATGCGACGACGATGAAGTGGTTTTGTTCTTCGTGTCTATGAGGTTAACATGAACTGACCAAATTTTGATAGTGATGCCTTTGTAGAATACGAAGACCATTGCCCCTCCCAACCCAGCCGCTGTTCCGGCAAGTTTTGCCATTCCTGGAATACTTGTTAACGAAAGCTTCTCCAGCCGAAAGCATACCGCCAGTAGGAACGTTATTGCCGGAATCAGATTAGTTATCGCCACACAATATGTTGCTGACGCAAACGCAATGCTCTCCATGAACAAATTTTGAGCTAGTGATAGGCTGCCATATTTGTAATCATAAAAAGACAATCAAACCAGAAAAACTTCAACTTATACATGAATTAGGAATCAAGAAAGAATCTGAAAACAATGTGTATAAAAATTAAAATACAATTGGAGGTTTCCTTTTTTTATTTTAATATTGTATCAATCTAAATTACGTATTAAAAAATCATATTTGTCAACAAAAAAAAATGAAAAGACAATTTTATTTTGTGATCTTCTATCACAAAATAAAATTATGCATTTGTACAAAGAATTTTTTTTCCAAACAAAGATTTTTTTAAGCCTCCTCACCCACATGTTATTATCTCTCTAATTTAAAAATAAAAAACTCGCATTCTCTCTCATACATTTCTCTATCTTTTCTCCCTTGCACATATTATTTTCTTTTTAAATTTTTTATATTTACACCCACATATTTACAAAACTGGACTTGGCTGCTGCAAATTCAGCAGCAGGTCTGCTTACGCTCAATTCTGACTGAACACGTGTGGTATTTGGTGTAAGCAGGACATGCTACTGAATTCTTCAGCATTGAAGTTCTATTCATATTGACACAGTGTGTGAGCTTCATAGCAAAATTTAATATATTACCCAAACAATCCGCAGAGAAAAGCTTGCCCTACTATAGTCCATGTTATTTTTGATCTTCCGTTCCTGCGCTTAAACAGACAATTAAAATCAACGAAAAATATTGTAGCAGCAGTAGAAGATTAATAAGACTTTTTATTAATTTATTTAGGGCTTATAACCTGCATTAGGAATGAAAAACGAATTCACTCATTGACATTTAACCATGCATCTTGGAGAAATGGAAAGATTAAAAAGGTATATATGGCAGAGGCGACACTTAACCTTTCAAGTACAAGAGCAAGGGGTATCATAAAGAAAGAGGCAAACAGGACACGATAGGCAGTGAAGACCTTTAAACTCATCCCATCGTTTGCTACCAGTTTGAAAATTATATTCAGTACTGCACTTAAAATTTGAACTAACACCATTACCAACATTGGTTTCAACCCATGTAACATATTACAAATGCGCATGCACCCCATCCTTCCTGTGTATGATTCAAAAGTATAATATCGTTGTTGGTGGTGGCGGTGAGAGAGAGAGAGAGAGAGAGAGAGAGATGACTTCTAACACTATAAATTTGTATGAAATTTTCTGAGGCATGCATCCAACTCGGCTGCAATATATCATAAATCCTACTGTGAAATCAGGTGTGATGGATCGTCCTAAATTTTAATGGGATTTTATTCTTAATTTGAGCCTATTCAGATTTTTCCCTATGTTTGTTTTTTGAAGAAAATCTCTCTTTTTATCACTATGAATAACATGTTCCAAAAAAAAAAGATCATAGTATCTGTATATTCATAGGTGTATCCACGAAAGATTATAAGCAATCAGAAGGGTTTTAGTCATTCAGATTGTTTATAGTCTGGATATCATTATAGAAGATGTTTTTAAGGAAACTTCGATGATATGAGGGATGAGGGATATTTTTATCGAATTGAAAAGAAAAGGTCATATTTAGGTAGGGATATAAATCTTATAAGGGAAGTCTCCTCCTTTCCGTCTATATCACTCCTCCACTAGCCATGACGTCACCATCTCCTCCAGATATCAAACCTCCAATCATCTCTATCAGGCTACCAGCTAGGCAAATCAATCTTTCACTTGTGCATCATAATCTCTAATTGTTGTCTATACATAGTTGCTGCTAATTACACATTTCAATTAATTACTTCCCACCATGTAAAGTCACTCCTAGACTAGTATATTATGTATTATTCTTGGTAAAATCAATCAATGAAAGTTATTCTTTGTCTCAAAATATTATATGGTATTCAAGCCCTAAGCTCTAACGAGCATTTTTCAATTTTTTTTCCTGTGTGCTCACAATGTCAGACGAGCAATCAACCGACTCTGGTTCTGTTGTCCACTCATCCAACACTTTGCTTTCCGCTGACAACTCCGAATCGTTGATTACGATCAGTGTTCATATCTAATTGCCTGTCAAAGTCATACCCAGTAATTATCCCGCTTGGCCTGCTCAATTTATTGCCCTCCTTATAGAGTATGATCTCATGAGGTATGTCGATGGAACATATCCCTGCCCAAACAAATTGGACACCCCACCGTTTACATTGTCCTATAATCTTTGGCTACGCCAAGATCAACTGCTGTTGCATGCCATACTTACGCCCGTTTCAGAACAAGTTGTCTCTCTTATTGTTTATGCCCCAACCACCAAGGTTGCATGATACAAACTCAAACAACTTTACGCTAATCTCGCTCGCTCTCGTGTCATGGATCTCAAAGAACACCATACTCTTATGCGTCGTGACTTCAAGCCTGTTTCTGAATATCTTCAAACTGTCAAAGCTATTGCAGGTGAACTCGCTCTTATTGATACTCTTATCAATGATGATTACCTCGTCTTACTCATCTTAAACAGCGTTGGACCTGAGTTCAAAGAACTTGCACCTGTTGTTTGTGCCCGTGACAACCCTATTTCCTGATAAAGTTTGTTGGTTTGGATGATTTTTTAATTTTTTTTGGTTATATTTTAGGTCGGTTTCTTGGGGGTAAAATGGCAGAGAATTGAGAGGATATTGGAGTGTGATTTTCAACCTCAAGGTTGTGCTGAAAATGCAGCAGCCATACTTCATTAAGTAGAGAAAAAATTATTATGACGGGTCTTGGATTCGATTTTCGCTGAAGGTAAATTTAAAACAAATTATTATGACTAGCTTATTGTGAAGCTTAACTCACCGCACTCCTTTTAGTATAAATAATATCGTATGTATTAAAATTTTAAATGACTAAAATATTTATTTGAAGGTGGCAGAATGAACAATGTATATATATATATGGATAACTATATACAACATCGTTAAAAAATAATCTAATAATTATTAATACCTCTATCACTCGTTTTGGCTAGGTCGATTTAAAAATCTTTTTAATTCCTCTCTTTGAATTAGTGAGTAGCCTCTGGAGCATTGTTATTTGTTAGGCTCTCAATGTTGTTGCTGTTGCCTTTATTGTTATCCGGAGGCATTGTCACAATATCAATTGAGCCAGAATCCTGATGATGAAAGGCTGTTGATGGTACAGAATTACTCATCGTCTCTATTTCTTTGCCTTTACCCCACAGCACCCCATATAAACCGCACACTATCAATACTGCTCCCAAAACGCTGTTGTAATTTTCCAAGTAAACAAACAACACGAAAATAATTAAATTCATACACACATTTTAGAGTAAATAATTATCATGATAAAGTAAAACCATATCAATTAACGAAACTGTTACTATTTGAAAAAAGTACAAGATAACTATTTTACAGTGTGAAAATCAAATATGTCAGCCGAAAGTACGTACATACCTTCCTAGATGTAACTTCTCTTCCAATACCAAAGACGCAAGGATGGCAACGAGCACCAACATGAGAGGGTTGAAAACAGATACAAACAAAGGGCCTCTCATGCGAATGCACAAAGCAATAATTGTCACACTTAGCCCAGTGGCCATAATTCCCTACAGCATAAAGTCACCAACTTATATATAGCCAGATTCAATTATTAATAATTGACTATCAAATTCAAAGTGTGTATAGATAAAGGTGATGAAAATCTAAAACAAGCACTAGTAGAAGGGTGAAACGTACCGAGTATGCCACTGTTAGAAGCCTGACATTCCAACCCAGCTTCCATTGGCTCCACTCCCTCTCCTTGCAGAGGGCATAACCAACGGCCTGGATTGACCCCATTGCTGACATTAGAGCAGTGCTTGAATAATAGCAAGGGTACGTCACACCCATTTTTGTCTATGAATTGCACAAGATAAATAATTAGCTAAATATGTACCCTAAATATATTATATATGTACCATTATGTGAAAATATGAAGTGGAAAATCTACAGGAATTTGGTGGCAATTTATTCTGGAATCAGCTGGCCTTGAAGTCATTTTATTTATAAATATAATTTTCTCCTTCATTAATTTATTCTATTTCCACATTAATTATTTCCAACCTAAACAAAATGTACGGAGATTATGGTTATTTTAGTTTTCACAAGCAATACTAAAAAAGGAAAATTCAAACAAAAGTTATTAACGACGGATAATTTTGTCCATTTGAAATGCAAGTCTCTATTGGGAGCATTAGTTTTTTGACTTTATCAATTTTCCTCTTTATTAATATACGATAGCCAATAATGGTTTTATTAAATCTGAGACTGATATCTCATTTTTCTTTTCTCCTCTGCTATGTGACGTTCAGAGTGGCCGACAAGCTCCGGAGTGGGCTGCTCAAAGCGTATCAGGCTTTTGGATTGCACCCAACCGACCAGGGTATCAGAACGAGCCATTCCAATTTCCCTCAAATTGGTATGTGAGATCTGTCTCGTCGGTTGAAACCTACTTGTTCATCAAGAAAGCAAAATCTAGTTGGATCCCAATTAGGATATCTCGTAGATCTAAGAAAAGTGGGAGAGAAAAGATCTCAATAAAACTACTGTCCAACCGGCGACACTTTTTACTTCTCGCGCACGTTTTAAATTTTCGGCTATTGGATGAATAGCACCCCCCCTCCAAAACAAAAAAAGTAAGAAGAAAATTCCTATATCAACGGGAATAGTGTGCGCCTCAAGCATAGCAAGCATATCTAACAGACCTTTTTAATAACATTGTCTTACCCATTACACTCAAATTCAAATTCCTTGTATCTTTAGGCATAGTTTAAAAGTGTTTTTAAATAACTAAAAACACTTTTGATGAGAGTACTTTTGGAACCAATTCATAGAAAAATGCAAGTAATCATGGAAAAGTACTTAAAATGCTTCTTGCAATAAGCATGTAACTGGTGTTTTTTGCAGAAAGCACTTCAAGTGTTTTTGGAAACCAAAACATTTTCTCTAAAAACGTTTTCAGTCATTTAAAAATACTTCCAAAAGAGTTCTTATACTTTCTATTGGTAATATAATTCTACCCCTTGAAACTTAATTTTGTTTACCTAAAAAGTGCATAATATAGCAATTTAGTACTACAGTCTAATGATATTCCTCTTCACTTGTAAGTGAGAAAGACCGTAATGGTATTCCTCTTTACTTATAAGTGAGATGTCTTAGGTTCGATTTTCATCAAAAGTCTATATTATTGCTAGCGTATTGTGAGATTTAGTCTATCCCATCTCTTAATATAAATAATATTGTTTGTTGGAAAAAGAAAAAAAAAAACTGGCATAATATATTTGCCCAACAAAACTCTAATGATTAGGCTCCAACTAAGCAACTGCATTAATTAAGTTTGACTTCTTCGAGTTTGTATATTCGAATGAGGGTCCTTTTTATGAGGATTATGAGAATTTTATAATTACGTATGTTCATCGTATATCATACGATCAGAAATTATTATAAATTTTTTTATTTAAAATTAAATATAAATAGTACCTGATGAAAACTGACTGCACAATGTACAATGAATATATGTGATTGGAGGATCCCTTAAATCCTCACAAAGAGAATTCCTGAGATCCAGAACTTTGGATCCTCTTTCTGTATATTCGGTGCCTACGCCCATTGGGTTTGTAACTTATTATATTTATTTCACAACTTATTTCAGACAATCAAATGTATAGTATATAGGTTATGCAGATAGAGAAAATATATATTCAATGTCATGATTTAAATGCATGATTTATTTTACAAACTTTTTTGAATTTCTTAGTTGTTTTTCTAATTTGCATAAAATTTGGCATTTTTATACACTTTTTCCCTTTTCAATATGCCAACCGTATTTACATGTATAGGTAAATTATTGCACATATATTTAGAGCAAAATGTGCTTAAAATATGTAATCATACATGCTAAATAATTACGTACAAAATTGTGGTAAATTAGTTTGTCAAAAAACTTTGTATATAGGTATATATTATTTTAGCATAATTTTTTTTGTATGTGGGTAAGTTACGCGCATATATTTATAATAAGATGCTATCAAAATAAATGACCTACAAAATAAAGAAATGTTATTTGATTCAAACATAATTTATTTTTGTTTTACATATAAGTATAGATTGTGACAACCTATCTCTAATTTTACAATTTATAAATTTCAAAAGAGTGAATTTACGAAAATGCTACTAGAGGCGAGATCATTAACTTTCGTTGACCGTCATCCGTGACGTGTATAGGCTATTCTCATAATTATTATATTATTATTTTAACATTTATTTTGTTATTATATTATTATTTTAAAATTAGTTGAGAGAAGAGGAAGGGAGAGAGAGACAGATAAGAGGGGGAGAAAAGAGAGATGGGGCAAGGAATTGCCTAATCAGGAAAGAAGAACAGGGAGGGAACCAACCAGAAGAAGGAGGTGAGGAGGTGACCAATGGGAAGAGAGAACAAGGAGGGAAAAGAGAGAAGGGGGAGAGCAGTTAACCACGGTTGGATCCCCTTTGATCTGGTTTTTGGCGACTTCTTCCGTTGCCATTTCTGTCCATTTTCCGACTAACTCATGTCGTCTTCACCGGCGAGTCCGAGGGCACCCACGACAACGATCCGCCGTTTCTAAAGTCACTACCGTCAACCACCACCATGGTTCGACTCCTTTTGAACCCAGGAACACCCAAGCCTTGGAGCATTGGAGACAACGAATCGACAACCACCATTTTCTAGGGCGAGTTCGAGGGAAATTGAAGCTTTTTCTGGCTAAATTGGACTTGGCCACATGTATAAAAATTGTCTACTCATTGAAATCTTCATTTCTGTGAAATTTGGTAATTTTTTGGAAATAGTTGATTTTTTTGGCGAGTCGGGACGGCCAATTTTTTGGAAATAGTTGATTTTTTGGTAATTTTTTCTACCCTTCCCAGACTAATTTGGATACCTTGAGTCCATATGTGATGTTCAATTGATGAAATCTCATCGTATGACTATAGTTTGATAAAGACGGCCACTTGGACATTATATGAATCGACGATCCAACTGTTGGATCGTCACCAAACTTTAATACGTCGGTCGCCACTTAGTTTTAACGATTGGTTGAGATCCAACCGTTGGATCGTTCGAAGACTTTAGGATGTTGTTCTAGAAGCTTATTTAAACTCTTGGAAAGTTGTAGATTGGAAATTCTATGTGCGGATCTTCCGGATTGAGTTACGTAGGGTTGTGGACCTTACCGTCGACCTTTGACGGACGGTTGACTTTTGGTCTATGGGTTACAAATCATTCTAGAACATCTTTAGAGATGTGTTTTATGTAAGTTACATGTTCTATCGATAAGAATTCAGAGACTTGATTCGATATTTTTTTTAGACAATGTTCGTTCGTGACGCCTTCATATTCGTGCTAAGGAGTTATAGCGCGGACTTCAAGTGAAAGGGTCTTTTCCTTTCTGATTGATAGTTTCCATTTATGCATTTGAAAAAGTATTTCTTACGTATTCCTGGTTTAGACTAAAGTTTATAAGAATTAGCGAAATGACGAAATTTATGAAATATGCTGCATCCTACGGGATGCATATGTCTGCTTATAATCTTTGATGCCATAATTATATCTATATCTATGAATGTCAATATGTTGATTAGAACTATCGAATCACTTTGGCATGCTTATATTTATGTAGTCTGCTCATCATTGCTGCACCCCAGTGTTAGTGCTCGCCCAGGGCCAGGGCTAGTCTTTCACGTGTATGTTCACCTTCGCACCGCACGCTTGCCTTGGATCTAAGTAGGTGTTAGTCTTGTCTTACAGGTTGCTTTAGGCAATTCCAACTCGTAGGTGACAGCAAATAACGCCAGTCTTCATGTGATTGTAGCACTAGTGCGTATATTATGATTACACACAGTCTTGTCATACAAGTTGCATTAGGCAACTTTGAATCGTGTGCTAGCATATCTTGATGAGCATCAGTTCAGTCGTACATGTCACATTAGGAGACTCCGACTTGTATGTTAGAATATATTGATTGAACACCTTATTTTACTTATAATACTATTGAGATTTTGTGATTTTGGATGTGCTGCCCTTAGTTACAAGATATTTTGCCTTAATGAATTCTTGAGATTTTGCAGCCTATTTTTATACTATACGTAGTAAGTATATTTTGGAAACTATACTTGTTTTATGGTGATGGGTCACAATGTTTTCAGAAAGGTTTTTATAAAACTTTATTTTCAGACTCACTCACCCTTGTTTTTCACCCTTCCAGGTTTTATTAGCTGAGCTTTCTTATTGATGAGAATTTGTGGCAAATCTTGGTATTGGAGATTACCTTCGATGGTATGATTCTCAATCCACTCTATTGTACTTTACTTATACTCTGACATCACGTGTGAAATGAGTTCATTCACGTTCATAGCACACTCTTATATTTAGGCACTTTTAGGTTTAAATTTATTCACATTTTCCACTACACTACAATTTATGGCTCCATCACCTTCCAGGTGTCGGCCAACACTGCTCAATTCGAAGTCCAAATGGGTATTCTAGGTCAGCATGTGTCATAGATAGTTTATTTATACATATATTTATAATAAAGGGCCAAATTTTTTTCGTGATCCTTGTGGTGATACTCTACTTTTAAATAGACCCCTATGGTGAAAAAGCTATTAATTGTAATCCTGTGGTGAAATTCGTTATCAATCATAGTCCAAATTGAAATTTTCCTCATTTTTTTGTCATTTGTAGGGGCAAAATTATATTTCCGTTTTCATTGATTCCATCAACCAATCATAAAGCACCATATGGACATAAAAAAATTTATTTTTAAAACTTTAAGAACAACAATAAAAGAATAAATAAACAATAAAATTACAAGGTTCCTATTATCAGACTTTCTCATTTCAAGAGAGTCAAGAGTCCAAATTCAAGATTTAAAAAATCACAAAGTACCTCACCCGCGTTTAGGCTAGAATATAAGTTATTATGCAAACATTGAATTTAGTTTCATTTTAAGAAGAACAGTGGTGGACGAGATGACTAAGGTTATGTGAGAGGGATGGGAAGGTGGTGGGTGGTCGTTATGACTGTGGTTGACAAGGGTAGGGATTGGGGAGGAATTTCTTTCTTTTTTTTCCTTCTATTTTTGTTGATTATGAAAAAGTGGAATTACCAAAATGAAAAGAAAAAAGAATGAAATGACCTTTTTACCCCTGCATGTGGGTGAGATTTTGACAAAAATTTCAATTCGGATTACGATTGATAACGAACTTCAATACAGGGTTAGGATTAATGCTTTTTTCACCACAGGGGTCGATTTAAAAGTAGTGTCTCACCACATGGATTAAGAAAAAAAAATTTAGCCATAATAAAATGTGCACAAAATAATTTAACTACAAAATAAAGAAATGTTATTTGATTGAAACATAATTTACCCACATTGTACAAATAAATATAGGTAAATTATCTGCACCATATTTATAACAAAATGCATTCAGTACAATTACTGTACAGATTAATATAGGTAAATTATCTGCACCGTATATCTATAACAAAATGTAATCAATATATGTAATCATACGCAAGTGGTCCTCTATCAAGCAGCCATCTATCACATTTATAACAAAATGTATTTAATTATTTTATAAAAAATATTTGTATATAGGTAAATTAAATTACATATATATAAATTAGTATATTGAAGCAACTTCGATATAGATAAATTAGTATAATGTTTTATATTAGTAAATTATGAACTCATTGTTAATAATCTTTAGGCCTTTGAGTTGCAAATTGAATATATGATTTTGGCGAGGAAATATATGATTTTTAGACAAGCATAAAGCAAAATCGTGAGGAAAACCATGAGTGAATACTTTAGTAATAGTATGCCAGTTATTTTAACAATTATGGTGGGTAATACATTTATTTGACATAACTAGCGGATTTTATGGCATAATTTGTGAATATTTTGTAGGCCAAATTTTTTTTGTGATCCTTGCAGTGATACTCTACTTTTAAATAGACTCTTATGGTAAAAAAGTTATTAATTGTAGTTATGTGGTGAAATTCGTTATCAATCATAGTCCAAATTGGATTTTTCCTCATTCTTCTGACATTTGTAGGGGCAAAATTGTTATTTTTGTTTTTATTGATTCCATCAACCAATCATAAAGCGCCATATGGACATAAATGTTTTTATTTTCAAAACTTTTAGAGCTACAATAAAAGAATAAATAAACAATAAAATTACAAGGTTCATATTATCAGACTTTCTCATTTCAAGAGAGCCAAAAGTCTAAATTCAAGATTTAAAAAATCACAAGGTACCTTGCCATGTTTCGGTTAGAATATAAGTTATTATGCAAACATTGAATTTAGTTTCATTTTAAGAAGAACAGTGGTGGACGGGATGACTGGGGTTATATGAGAGAGACGGGGAATGGTGGTGGGTGGTCGCTGTGGCTGTGGCTGACAATGGTAGGGATTGGGGAGTGATTTTTTTTTCTCCTTCTACTTTTGTTGATTATTAAAAAGTAGAATTACCAAAAAGAAAAGAAAAAAAGAATAGAATGACCTTTTTACCCTTGCATGTGGAGGAGATTTTGACTACGATTGATAACGAACTTCACCACATGTTCAAGATTAACATTTTTTTTTCATCACAGGGATCGATTTAAAAGTAGTGTCTCACCATAGGGATCAAGAAACAAATTTAGCCTATTTTGTAATAACATGTCACTTATTTGTTTACATGGCATTTCATTTGAATTTTGGGTTTTGTTAGGATGGTTTAAAAATTAAAATAAGTGGGGTTTATGTCGAAGAAATAAGAGTGACAAAGATCTATCTTATTTACTGCATTATTTACTTTTCATAATTGTGATAAGTATTTAATAAAAATATTTATTAATCACTAAAAATAGATCAATCCATGCGATGCCACATTTTATGTGATATTTCAGTCTTCATTAGTTAAATTAGGTTACCAAAACATAAAGCCAACATAAAATGGTGGGTTTATAGATACTTTGGTAATTAAGAGAATCACCTGGATAATGAGCCATATCGCGTAGCACAAACAGCTTGCGAAGGCCAGTAGACAACCCAATAGTTGATTACCAGTGTCTGTATGCGGTGTTGATGCCAAGTGGCTGTGTTGTTGCCGATTAGTATGTAAAAGGTCAACATGCGTGGACCATATGTTGATTTCCATACCTTTATAAAAGGTCATTAACATTGCTCCACCTATTCCCATTAATGTTCCCATCACCTTTGCCTTCCCTGCTAGGTTTTTCAAATTCAACTTCTCCAGCCTAACGAAAATAATCATAATATTAATAATATAGATGTTAAATATCATTAATTTTGCCTTGAATTTCTCATTGATTTTATATTTTAATTTACTTTTCTTAGTTCAATTCTTCATTCTCCTCAATCGATTTAAGCTAAAGTATCTGTTAATCAACTCTCTTGTGTGCACATGGACATATATAGTGACCGATGATAATTTTCGTTAGCTCCATTAGAACTTCATCTCTTATTACCTTTTAATATTTTTTTACGAAAATTTTAACGGTGTTACTCAAATGAATCATTGCTCCACATTGAGACGAGTACAAGAACAATACCCATGTTTTTAAATTGAAGACTAAGCCATTATTTGGTACTGAGGTGATTCTAAAAAAAACTGGTATAAAAAAAGTTGGCAGCTTTTTTGTGTTTGGTAAACATTCAGCTTCAGTTTTTTTTCCACAGTTTTGAGTGAAAAAAAGAAAAAAACAGGAAGCTGCAAAACCTAGCTTTGAAAAACCAGCTTTTTTTTTTTACATCTATTTTACATAAAAGTTTACTAAATACAATAATACTGTTTTTTTTTTCAAAAGCACTTTTACAAAAAAGTTTACCAAGCACTTTGCTGTTTTAATTTATAGCTGCTTATTCTCATAGCACAACAGAATTAATTTTTTTTTCAAAGCACAACAATACCAAACCAGCCCTAAAGCTTCTCCAATTAAGCTCAACACTAATGCTCTAATTTTTCTTAAATTGTTGAAAATTTTCAAAATAATAATAAAGCTAGAAAACACGTATATATTTACCTGAAGATGACTGCCAAGATGAAAGTAATGGCTGGGATGAGTTGGGCTATGGCAGAACCAAATATTGCCGATGTTAAGGCTAAGCTTTCAATGTACAAATTTTGTGCTAACGATCCACTGCAATATTTTTGTATGTTAATTAATAAATAGTCATTTAAGTACTTGAATATGTATATATATACACACATTAAAGACATGATTTTAGCATATCTGTTTTTTATCTTTCCTTCCCCATCTTTTAGAAAACCAATTTACATGATCTTGATACATTATTATGTGGTGCTCCGTGCTAATTAAAACTACAATATGTGAACAAAAATTAACACATATCTTTATTTAATTGGCATGAAATGTCACTATAACGATGTACAAATTGTCTTGTAAGTCTTTTTCTTTTTGTGTTTTTTTTTTAATGGAAAAACTGTACATGCTGCTTTGTGAAGCCTAGAAAGATACATTGGTGCAAGGTTCAGAAGTTGTGGACATGCATATTCATAGAGATATTACATTTGGCTTTCCATTACTAGTGGACCACCAACTGTAAGCACTAATATCTACAGCATGCACAACCAAGATAAACCATTACTATTACTTACTCCCCAAACAAATAATATTTCCAAATATAATCCACAGGAGGAGGAGATCATGATTTTGAAGAAAGACATTGCATATGGGTACGCTGCTCACCCGAACAAGCCAGACAAAAATCCTTGCAAAAGTACCATCCAGGTGAGCTTTGGCCTGTTCTTCCTGCATGCAAAAAACACCAACCAATTGTTTTAAAAACAATAGCGGATAGGGTTTGCTTGCTAGCTCTCTTTTTCTTCTTTTTGTTTTGGAGTTTGCACAGGATTTAAGTCAATGAAACTTCTTGTGCGCATATGATTAACTTATTGCATGTTCTCATACATTACTGTAAAAACAGATCATGTAGCTACTTTTCAAAAAGAGAGAGAACGCAAATCTAGAGAGCACTAGCTAGACAATAGTATGATTTTTTTATGTAAAAAAATTAACAAAATAACAACAACAACTAGCTTTTATATGGAACAGATTTGAAGAATGCGATGTACGATTAACATTGAGAACTTAGTGCAGATGGTTAACTTGAGACAACAGAGTGTTAGTTGTGGACGACTGCTTGACTCAGAAATCTTAACTTCTATGGAAAAACAAGAAATAAGTTTATATAAGAAGAAAAGAGAGAAGTGCAAAATTGCAAATTATCACCTTTCAATGAAAAGAGCAATAGGAAGAAGGAAAGCGGTTCCAAAAATGAAGCGATATGCAACAAGAATCCTTAAATTCATTCCATCGTGAGCGGCCAGTTTATAGAGAATATTAACTCCTGCAAGTGCAAATTGAATCACCACCATTAACAACACTGGCTTCAACCCATGAAAAACATTACATATCTGACCAGTGCCCATCGTCATCGATCACCAAACACACAAACTCAACGAGACACAGAGAAAGAGAGAGACAGAGAGAGACAGAGACAGAGAGAGAGAGAGAGAGAGAGAGAGAGAGAGAGGGTTTGAGTGGTAAAAGAAAGAAATTAAGGAGTGAATTGGGTATTGACTGAATTGATAGTTTTAAAGCTCTAGGTGCGCTTCTGCCTTCTTTGGTAGTTCCTGATTGAAACTAATTTTAAAGCTCTAGCTAGGTGCGCTTCTGGCTTCTTTGGTAGTTCCCCAAGTCACAATACCACATGGACGCTAAAAACTTTATACAAAATCGGTGCTGTACCGTTGTAGACAGTGAAATTTCGGTAAATAAAATGTTGACCGATGGTCAAAGTTTCAACACTCATGTATTACATAAATTGTACACATAGTGTGTGATTCGACGAAAATTCGAAAAGAGTTAGAAAAGCCGTCAAACAGGACACGTGTCAACACCCGGCAAAGACGACTTATTTTATCTGGAATATTATATTCAAAATTAGGCCTTGGGAAATTCTATAAATAGGAGGCCATTTCATACAAATTAGGGACCAATTCACACACATTTTTTCTCTACTCCCAAATTGGAAGAGAATTCTCTGGAGGTTCGTTCTTCGTTCTTCGTTCTTCGTTCTTCGTTCTTCGTTCATCGTTCTTCGAGATCAAGCCCCAACGGCCCTTGAAGGAACGCTCATCTATTCTTCAAAGAACAAGCCCAAAAGCCCCTTGAAGATCCATTCATCGTTCATCCGTTCATCCATTCTTCAAGATCAAGCCCCGACGGCCCTTGAAGCAACATTCATCCACCTTCCAAGATCAAGCCCCGACGGCCCTTGAAGCAACATTCATCCACCTTCCAAGATCAAGCCCCGACGGCCCTTAAAGCAATATTTATCCACCCTCCAAGATCAAGCCCCGACGGCCCTTGGAACCCATACATTCATTCTTCAAGAATCAAGCTCAAAAGCCTCTTGAAGTTCATCCATCGTTCATCGTTCATCGTTCTACATTCATCATCAAACCTCTGAAGAACATCACTGTTCATCCAAGGATCAAGCTCCAAAACAGCCCCTTCGGATCAACACATCATCAACAAATCTACATCACTGTTCATCCAAGGATCAAGCCCAGCGACCCTTTGGATCAACAACCCATCAACAAATCCATATCTTACGGAGAT
Organism: Crataegus laevigata; assembly: GCA_963580275.1. Taxonomy (NCBI): domain Eukaryota; kingdom Viridiplantae; phylum Streptophyta; class Magnoliopsida; order Rosales; family Rosaceae; genus Crataegus; species Crataegus laevigata. The sequence goes on from OY756938.1 coordinate 3,355,531, forward strand.
CGAATCAGAGGAATAAATAGAGATTGTAACCCAAATCAATCAAATACAAATATATTTTGTACACGTGTTCTTGTGTCTTTCAGGAAATTTTCGTGTTTACAACCGTCTCCCTCTCTCTCTTTTCTTTTTTTTTTCTCTTTTTTTTTCGTTTTAATTACAACAATAAAAATAGTGTACATATTTTTGCAAATTTTATCAAGTGGTGTTAAGGTAAACGATTGCCGATCTCAAGCCCAGGTAAATGAGGAAGGGGAAGAGGAAGTCCGATAGTTCATAGCCAACACTTTGTTTTGACATCATGGTGCTGGTCGTGGGTACAATGTTTTCACGTGTACAAAGTAAATTTTGTATCAATGAAGTTTAGGGTTACAATCTCTAATACAAAATGTTAATCCTCTAATTCAATCTTCAAGGCTGCAAAGTGTATGAATAGGGCTTGATCCAAGGATCATAGTGACTTGTTTTCGAACCAATGAACGCCGCAAGAGTTTGACTTGTGGTGATGGAGGAACTGGCACGTGTAGTGGTGCTTGATGTTCTTCACTAGTGTGGTGAAGAATGCCTAGAACTTTCTAAGTCTTCTGAGTGTGTAGAGTGTTTGAGCGTCTAGGAGATGGGAAGTTGTTCGAGTGTAGGATATGTCTGAGGACCCCGTCTTTGTCTTGGAGCCTCGTATTTATAGGCTCTCCAAGTCTTTGATTGATGCTTGATTTGGTCTTGATTTTGGAATTGATTAATTGACGAAAGAACTCAAGCTTGATTTGGACTTGGTTCGTAAGTCGACTTCATCAAATAATATTGATTTAATTAAATACTTTTTTATTTAATCAAATGAATAAATCACATTTCATCATTAATATGTCCAACGTTGATTTAGCCAATCTCCCTCGATTTGGTATTTCATTTGTTTTAAATTTAATCAATTAATTTGTTTGAATTATATTAAAATTGAATAAAGGATTAATAAAGAAATTTATTAAAGCAGTAGAAAAATAATCATATATTAGTATCATAAAATTTTATAGTTAAAATTATGTTAACAATCTACAAGATCATTAATAAACATGTAAAAGAAGCCATTAAACAAAATAAAATGATGAAAAAATGAAGTAGAAACTAGAAACACTAATCCAAATGCATGAACAACAATTATGAGACAACCTTTAATTTTTTAGCAACAAAATAATAATATTAAGGCTTAAATCCCTCTATCCATCTTCATTCTCTCTGCCCAAACAAGAAACAAAATAATGAAATTTGAGAAGTGATTATGTAATCATATATTAGCCAAAATTTGGGGCATTGTGCTATTGCACAATTTGCTCCCCTCAAATCCGGCACTAGACGGATGCAAGGATCTATCCTCGTTGTATCCCAACAATGGCGTGTGCAACGTCGTTTTTCTAATTTTTGGTGTGGCAGTTCGTCGCGCACTTGGCTAACCTCATACAATTGTGTATTTAACATATATCTCCACCCTTTAGTGCTCTTTTAGTTGTCTTTAGGTCAATATTGTTATAGTTAACAAAACAAAGTTAAATCATATATATATAAAACCAGGAGTTCCAATTTATAAGATGATTGGGAGGAGAGGATTAATAGGCCTTTTATTATTACAATAAAAATATAACTTATTTTAAACTCTCCTAAAAGACGGTTTCGTTACGCTGAAAGATACAGATTTCCCCTGTACTTCTTCTTGAGCTTCCATAACCAACTATGATATCAGATTCCCAGCGTTCTTGGACAAGGATTAAGTGACAGAGTTGCATTGTTGGACTCGCCTGTTTCACGAAGAAAGATTGAAGAAACATTTTGAGGATAGTTTTGTCAAATTATTATGAAACTATGTACAATGATTTTTTTTGGTATGTGGTCAAATATCCTAATAAATAGAATGTTGGCTTACCACCCATGCATTTTGGATTTGAAACTTTTTTATTTTTTGTCAAACAAAAGATTTGTTAAATTAGATATTAGATTAGGGAGTTGACGAGGTTCAGACCCGCACCATGGTGTAAGAGTAACACTCCTCTCCACTAGAGGGCCACTTGCTGGGATCCAAACTTACTAATTAGCTAAATTATTGTAACCAAGGTTCTAAAAAATGCTAGGGGCTAGTTGGGCGGTAGGCTATGACTTAGCGCCTAGACAGCTAGGCAGGGGATAGGCGGATTCATTTAAATTTATTATATAACATATAAATAAGTGTCTATTTACACTCTAAAAAAAATAAAAATATGGAAAATTTTATTTAAACCCATTTAACCTCTTTCTACATCCAACTTAAATTTTAAATATTAATTATCTATTTTACCCTATTACATAATTACTATTAAGTACAAAATGAAATTAATAATAAAACTCATATTTATCAATAAACCCAAATATTTATTATGTAGATGGCATATTAACAAAAAAAAATGTAGATGGCAGCACTTTTTCTTTAGAAAAACAACAAATAATTTACAAGATTGGGGAAATATCAATAAACATGATTAATGTTTCTTCGATTACATGCAACCAACTGATCACACATGCGTATGTATATATATATATATATATATATATATATATATATATATATATATAGTTCCATTTGATATATGTTAATGGCGGGGATCGGAGATCAGTGATCTGGATTACGCTTTGGAATTTGGAGGGGTACAGTTGAACAGATAAGAAATGTAATTGTTTCTAGTAAGGGAAGTTGCAAACAGAAACAAGATGGAAAACAAACACAAAACGTTAAAAAGGGGTTGGTTCAAATCTAACTTCTTGTCCCACTATCCCTTTTTCTAGTTCCCCTTTTCAGACTTTTGGTGTGGATTACACACTCAGATACACTCAGATTTATATGTTGAAATCCTCCCACAAGTTACAACAACATTTTAATTTCATCTCGGAGCCAAAGTTGCTGAGGGTGTCGATGAGCTCAAAAGCTGTCCCAGACCCCCTGTAGAAAAATACCAAAAAAAAGCTCACTCATCTCCTTCCTCTTTCTCATGATCCCATTTGTCTTTTTGTTAAGCCTCTCTCTTTCTATCTGTCCGTTCTGGGTGCCGTGTCAAGGCAGAGACCCTAAGAATAATGCTTCAGACTATCACTCGCTCAACAAAAAAAAAAAAAAAAACAAAAAAGGAGAAAAAGAAAGAAAGAAAGAAAGTGTTTCAATTAATATTAGAAGCCATGTTGAAATCGATTGATCGAATGGGTATGAAGAAAAATCTACATATTGAACTAGGTTTATGGGAGGTATAATAGGTAATAAATTTAGATTTAAAGAGATATTAATAATTTAGTTAAAAATCAAATGGGTGCAACGAATAAGTTGGATGTATAAATAAGTTACATGAGTTTAAATAAATTTCCCTAAAAATATACTTATTGAGAATTTAGAAAAGTCAAAACTTAAAACTTAAGTCATATTGCCATTGTCACTGAAAAATGCTGTAAAAAAAATAAGAAAAACCAAAAGCCAAAAACGAAAATTCATTAATTAAGTGGGTTATTCATAAAATCCTCTAACTTAATTAAAAAAAAATTAAAAACAATGGAACTGCCTAGCTTTAGCCTTCGCAAAGCCATAGCCTAACCGGCTTAACCTGTCTATTCCACCTAACCCACCTAGCTCTTACCCAATTTTTCGCGACGTTTCGGCCTAAATCGTATTGTTCCTCCACCGCTTAGATCGATTTTAAAACACTGATTGTAACCCCTTCCATAATAATAATAGATAAGAAACAAAGTTTTGCCCCAAAAATTGAGAGGGCCCCCTCACACGTTCCCCCCTTTCTCCGGGGCTTGGCCATTGTGAGACTGGTGGGATATTTGGTAGGATGTGATGTTTTTATTTTTATTTTTATTTTTTTAACTATTTGATTAAATTTCATCCAAGAAAATGTGTTCAAGAAGATTTTCTAAAAAATGAGACTCTAACTCTTTGCCACTTTATTTTTTAGGCATAATTTGTTTTGTTAATATTATAAAATATTGTGTCAAAAAAATGTAGTGAGGAGAATTCATGGAGAGTCCTACTTTAAGAGAGCAAAAATTCTATTCTTACCATTTAGTTATGTCATTATTTGTACTATTTCTCTAATAAAAATGAGACCTATATGCGTTGGAGGATCATACTTCTATTAAAGAAATTATATAAATAATGGTAGGAGTAGATTATACGTGTAGCACTACCCTGAAGAGAATCTCCTTAGCAACTTTTTATTAGAATGGTGGGATGTGGCAGCTGTAGTTTAGAAAGTTAATTTCAACATAAGTCATAATTCACATGGGAAAATGGCAGTGTACTCAAGTCAGTGTCATGTAGTAATCATATTATTTTAGCGTGACTGTCATATAATTAAACCATTTATGTCAATTTTGTTGTTTACCCCTATATTAAACTTGAATTAATAACACCTCATAATAATATAATTGTCTCGAAACTCCTTCCTTCGTATAATGTTCCAATTAATTGTTAAATTCACAAGCAAGATCCAATCACATCCAAAATATAAAAGTCATTCAGTTCAACCAACAATAAGAAAAAATGTTACTTCTTAGTTCTTCACAGCCACGATCTTTCTCAAGCAAAATCTTATCTCCACCATCAACTGGCTCAATCTCCTTTATCGGCAATGCTTTTTGAGGCCCATTTGTTGCATCAGACTTTCCAGATCCTTCTGATATCGTATTCAGCACCCTTGTACAACGATCTAGGGTTATGTTGTGCTGCAAATTCACCATCCTGCCATTTCACAAATTACACCCCAGTTTTCAATTTCTTGAAGTGTTAAAAGAAAATAAAATAGTCAACTATCTGATATGATTTAGAGTGATTGTAGGAGAGGATTGTAATAGCATATAATTAGTTTCAGTTTACCTAGAATAGCTTCACAATTCTTGTATAAATTCATACCTCTGTACAGCTTCAGTTATGCAATACAAAATACATTCACATAACAATTTTATATGGCGTCAGAGCACCGATCTTGGTGACTCTAGAAGCCCATTCGACTTCCGCTACAAACGCAACCCAAATTCCTTCCATTAAACACAGCCAACATGAGCGACGAAAAATCAATAGAGGCGATGCCACACGCATCCGATCCTCTCTTCTTACATCACTCAGATTCACAAAGCCTTGTCTTAGTCTCATAGCTTCGTGACAGACACAACTATGGACAGTGGAGCCGCTTTATGCGCATCCCTCTCAGCACCAAGAGCAAACTTGGGTGTTTATTGATGGATCAATCAAGAGCTCTACAATCACTGATGCCAAGTATTCAATTTGGCAAAGATGTAACAACATGGTCTTATCATGGATTTGGCAGTCTATGCAAGGCAACATCGCTCGCAGTATACTTTACTGCAAATCTGCATCAGCAGCATGGAAGGATCTTGAGGATCGATTCTCGCAAGGAAACGATTCAAGGATCTATCAAATTCGACAAGAAATTGTCAAACACCAACAAGGACAACTATTCATTTCAGATTATTACACAAAGTTGAAAGCTCTTTGGGATGAATTGGCATTATACTATAAGCCAATTGCTTGTGAATGTAAGGGATCCAAGATAGGTGCAGAAAGGGAGGAAAAAGATAAGGCCATGCAATTTTTAATTGGGTTGAACGAGGGTTACTTAACCATAAGAGGCTCCATCTTGATGATGAGTCCATTCCCAGGTACACGACGAGTCCATGGGTTGGTTCTACAACACGAACGCCAAATGGATGTGGCAAATCATCGTGAACCTATTGCTCACGCCATGCAAACAAGTCGTTCAACGATGCCAAAAGGAGGCTCTGGTGCTAGCAGCTCCAATTCACGCAAGACATTCAAATGTAGCTATTGTGAAGGAGGACATCCAGTAAAACGGTGCTTTTTCCTTATTGGATTTCCCGAAGGTCACAAGTGGCATGGAAAGAATGTACAGCCCAAGAATAAACGTACAAATCCCGCATCCCACAATGATGCAGTGCCTCAATCATAAGCCACCAACATTGACACAACCCAGGCATCAACCTCCAACAACCCAACGATCATAACCGAGGAGTACAATCAACTCATGGCTCTACTTCGCAATAAGAACGGTAAAGATCAGCCATTCGTACATGCAACAGGTATATATACACCCACCTGCAATATTGCACAACATGATCCACATTCAACATTATATTGAATTATGGATAGCGGGGCAACGGATCACATTTCTCATCTACCACCTGATGCGAAAATAAACTAACACACAAATTAAACCCTCTTGTTGACAATTGTAGTGTATATGCAAGTAGGGATCGTTCTTAAACCGGGGATTAGGAGGGATTGCTAATCTATATAAAATGAATTTAGAAGCACTAAATAAAACTTTTAAAAACACAAATCTAAAATCAGAACATTTAACTAGATTCAAATGATTCCAAATAAACTAGAATAACTTAAAATAAAATTAATAAATAAACTAAAACAAAATCACGAATGAATTTAAAAGATTCAAGCTATGAAAATTAACCAACTCTAAACTAAATTACTCAAAGAACTCAAAAGAAATCAAATAAGGTAAATTCAAGTCAAAAGACAAAAATTGAAAAAGGGGGATTTGATCTTGATGAGAATAACTTGAAAATAAACAAATTGAAAACTAGATAGATTTAAGCACAAAATATGGTTGTTTGAATGGATGATGGATTAGCTAGAGGGGTTTCCTCCACACATGATACACTTGTATATAAACCAATTTTTAGTTGTTCTTTCGATAACTTATGAAACTCAATACTCCGGGTTAACCGTGATAGCACTTTTTTAACTTTCAAGTTCTCCTTAGTTTAATGAATTGAATGGGAAAACGCATATAACAATTCAAAATATTCTTCAAAAGTTCCATACGTGAAAAGCACAATATAGATACAATCAAAGATCATTAAGATTCATGAGAACTATAAGTATTGACGAGGCATTCGTAACTATGAAAAGCATGATACTCTTGCCAAGAATTCACTTAACACGATTGTGGATAGCAACCTTCACTACTCTTGAATATAAGTTCATAACTGTAAACACGAAAATTTCCTGAAGGAACAAGAACACGTGTACAAAATATATTTGTATTAATGAATTTGTTTGGGTTACAATCTCTATTTGTTCCTCTGATTCTATCTTCGTAAGATATGGATTTTGTTGATGGGCTGTTGATCCAAAGGGCCGCTGGGCTTAATCCTTGGATGAACAGTGATGCGGATTTGTTGATGATGTGTTGATCCGAAGGGGTTGTTTTTTGGAGCTTGATCCTTGGATGAACAGTGATGTTCTTCAGAGGTTTGATGATGAATGAAGAATGATGAACGATGAACTAAGTTCAAGGGGGCCTTCGGGTTTGATTATTTGAAGAATTGATGTATGGATTCCAGGGGCCGTCGGGGCTTGATCTTGGAGGGTGGATGGATGTTGCTTCAAGGGCCGTCGGGGCTTGATCTTGAAGAAGGTGGATGAATGATGAACGAAGAACGATGAACGACGAACGATGGATGAACTTCAAGGGGCTTTTGGGCTTGGTTCTTGAAGAATGGATGTGTGGATCCAAGGGCCGTCGGGGCTTGATCTTGGAAAGTGGATGAATGTTGCTTCAAGGGCCGTCGGGGCTTGATCTTGAAGGTGGATGAACGATGAACGATGAATGGATCTTCAATGGGCTTTTGATCTTGAAGAACAGTTGTGTTGATCCAAGGGACCGTCGGGGCTTGATCTTGGATTAAGAATCGGCACGTGACCAAGGTGCTTGTTGATTCTTCAAAGGTTTTTGGCGAAGTTTCTTCAAGGGCCGTTGGGCTTGATCTCAAAGAACGATGAACGATGAACGAAGAACGAAGAACGAAGAACGAACTTCCAGAGAATTCTCTTCCAATTTGGGAGTAGAGAAATGTATTTGTGAATTGGTGAATTGAAATGAATGAAATTGGCTTCTATTTATAGAATTTTCCAAGCCCTAATTTTGAATATAATATCCCAGATGAAATAAACCGTCTCTGCCAGGTGTTGACACGCGTCTTGTTTGACAGCTTTTCGGACTCTTTTCGAATTTTCGTCGAATCACACACTATGTGTACAATTTATGTAATACATGAGCGTTTAACATTTTGACCATCGGTCAACATTTTATTTATCGAAATTTCACTGTCTACAAATGCCCCCACTTCAAGGCGCGCTACATACATGTGCTTGTCACGTGTAGAGGGTGCGTTTTGAAGTTTTCTTACTGCAGACGTTGATCCAAGGGCCGTCGAGGCTTAATCTTGGATTGGGCTGGGGTCTTCTTCAAGTGCCGTTGAGGCTTGATCTTGAATTGGGCTGAGACTATATTCAATTTTGCTAGGACGAATCGGCACGTGTTTTTGTTGTGCTTGGTGACTTTCCACAGACTTCATCTTGAACAGGTTTTGATTCAGAGGTGATGAACACCTGATCTTGAATCGGGTCTTGATTTTCTCCAAGGGCCGTTGGTGGCTTGATTTTGAAGGTTGATTCAAGGGTGTTGGACACTTGATCTTGAATCGGGTTTGTGATTTTTCCACAGCTTTTATCTTGAACTGGTTTTGATTCAGGGGTGTTGGACACTTGATCTTGAATCGGGTTTGTAATTTCTCCAAGGGCCGTTGAGGCTTGATCTTGAAGGTTGATTCAGCACGTTGTCTCCACATGTTTCAAGTAATCGGATCTTCATGCAGGTCTGGCATCTTCTTTTGCAGTATTTTTTTAATGCAAAAATTCCCATGAAAGCAATTGGAGATGCCGCTCCAAAACATTCAATGTGGAGATTAGCTATGCTGCAAAAATTCCCATGAAAGCATCAGAACATCACTTCTCAGCGACTCATCATGTTTTCCAGCTTCCAACATTAGTTGAAGATGACTGCTCGAGAGCAATGCTAGGTAAGCAATCAGGGAAGGGTTCCAGTCAATCAGTCCCAGATCGGAAGCTTGACTCCAAGTGGCGGCTGATCGCTCTCTTTCTCTTTGTCCCGTAGGCAAGAGCAAGGGTAAAGGAAAAGCATGCCATGAGATATCTTTGCCTTCGACCCTGCTGATATGAGATACTTTGGCTTTTGAAGAAAAGTTGATTTTTGAACTGGGTTTGGGAGCCTTTTTACTTGCAAGCGATCCTCAGCTTAGTTGAGGATGAATCAGCACGTTGTCTCCACATGCTTCAAGTAGTCCAGTCTCCATGCAGGTGTGGCATCTTCTTGAACTCTTGGATCAACCCAGACTCATCTGCTTTTCGAAGCAACTCAGACTCCTCTTGCTTCGTCTGTGAGGTACTTTTGCTTTTGAAGAAGCACCTCAACACAGGTTTATTTTTGAAGTGGGCTGGGAGGGGTCTAAGATGAGTACTCGAGAGCAAGACTAGGTAAGCAATCAGGATCTCACTTTCTCCACGTTCCTCAGATGAAGGTGAGGAGAAAGCGTAATATGAGATACTTTTGCTTTTAACCTTTTTAATATGAAATACTTTCGCTCTGGATGATTTGTTTTCTGGGGTGTTCCAAGGGATGAAGAACACTGAGTGACTCGAAAGGTTTCTTTGGGAAGACATTATCGGAGATGAAGAGAGTTTGAGAGGGTGTGCCTTTGCTGTGGAAGGCGAAGGTAGAACTTATAGAAATTTTTTTTTCTTCTCAACCGGAATTATTCTCGCACTATTTGTCGGCAGCCGGTGGATGGATGAATAGTACCAGTTACGCGCTTTCTGACACAGCCGTCCGTAATTTCCGCGAAGCTGACTGCGCATGCGACGAGTGACGGTACGTCTGGAATGATGATCTTTTGAAAACCGGAGTTCAAATCCGGGTTCGGCTCGTGGTTTTCGCAACATTCCAAGCTGCATGTGACGCATGTGAAGAGTGATGACAAACTGGAAAAGCTGATGCCACGTGATTTCTGAGTCAAGCCCAGCTTTTGATAGAGGAACGACTCTTTTGAGACAGGACTCCGGCCTTCGAGAAAGGAGCGTCACTCTTTGATTTGCGAGAGGAGAGCGCTTCATCGATCTCAGAGGAGCGCCTCATTGATTTGCTTCTTTTTATAGAGGCACGGATTCTGCTCCACATCACACTTGAACTCCCTCCTGTAAACACTCTTCTTGCGCTTCTGTAATTGAACTCTTCTTGCATTCTTCTTGCACTTCTGCAATTTTACTCTTTCCGATCTCTTCTTCCTCAACACTTTCTGAAAATGTCTTGCCCTTCTGACCGTCGCCTTAATTTGAACGTCGGAGAAGATGATGACTTGTCTTCTCCAGACAATATTTGGCGTCCGTCCTTCATATCCCCCAATGGTCCTCTTACAGTTGGGGACTCAATGATGAGAAACGAAATAACCGCTACGGTGGTTGCTCGAAATCTCCTCACTCCAAGGGACACTAGGTTGCTATCCAGGCGGTCAGACGAGCTGGCTGTTCAGGAATCTCTGGCTCTCAGCGTCCAAAGTGCAGGCTCAGTTTCAAACATGGGCCAGCGCCTTCTTGCAAGATCTCGGCAGGTGGAGTCACTGATGGCGGAGGTGGCAAGTCTTCGGCAAGAGGTCAGAGGACTCAGGCACGAGAACAAGGAGTTGCACATGCTTGCAACTAGTTACTCGACCAGCATGAAGCGGAAGCTGGACCAGCTGCAGGAGTCGGACGGTCGGATTCAGAGTGATCATGAAAGGTTTATGGCGTTACTCCCGAGGTTTATGTTGCCTTCGTCCTCTGGAGTTGCACCAAGCGTTCCGGCTCCGGAGATTCCAACCCTGGCTCTTCGTCTTCCCGGAGCTCCGTCGACTTCTGAGGCACCACCTGATCGTCCTTGAAGAGTCTTTCCTTGTAGATTTGATGATTTTTTTTTTATATATTTTTTTTTTTTGTGGCACGTAGAGTGCCAATTTGTGTAATTTTCCAGAGAAATAAATAAAATGGACTTTTATTTCTCTCAATGCTATTTTTTTTTATTATTTTTTTTTAATTTTTTTTTAATTTTTTCTTCAAGTGGTGTTTTTTTGATGCCACGTATTTATTCATATATATCATATACATATACACACACATACATGACATTATCATAACTCCCTCTAGAAACTTTCATGATCACTTCTCCTTTCTTATTTGCTTTCGGTGCCACTACCTTTCTTTACAATTTTTTTTTTCTTGGTTTGCTTTTCCTGGACATGGTGCCAGATGCGCCCATATTTTATTCTCTTTTTTCACGTGGTGCTAGCACCATTTCACCCCACCATCCTCTTTTTTTTATTATATATTTTTTCTATATAAACCTTCAATGATGGCGTGAAAAATTTGCAGGTGGAGGACGGAGAAGGTGAGCGGGGAGATGGCGGAGAGAAGAACAACTTTGAAGGGGACAAGTCACCGCCGTCAGCGTCGATCCCATTTCACAAAATCTGCTGTTTTGAAACAGAAGAAGCCGAAACCGCATCTGTACTTGTATTCCGATTGGGTCCACCGTCGCTAACCGGCCAGCCAAACAGGGAGGAATCGGCAGACGTGGCGCAGGAGCTCTGCCAGTCTATGCACCTCTACGTAATCCCAAGGTTCTCCGTCAGAGGCATGACTCGCTCACAAGACTTGAGAATTTTGAGTAACTCCTTGAAGCTTTTCAACACCGACTGAGAGAGAAACCTCTCGGTCTTGGAAATGAGGTTGTCCTCCGAGTACTCCTCCATCATATCCAAATGCTCCCCAGCGCAGCGCAACGACACGACATTGGAGGAGTTCAGGTCGATCTTGACACCGCAGCAGAATTTGGAGGCAATCTCAAAAGGTCTCGGAGCCGCCGGGGAAGTCAGAGAGGGATATTTGGCACTGGACTTGTTTGATTTCGTCGTCGTCGTCGTCCCTTTGGTGATGGGGGTTTGATGGGTTTGTCTCTCTTCATAACCGCCCGCTTGGCTAGCGCTTTCGCCGCGGCCTAGTTATCGCTGCTTAGGAACCCGACGAGGCAAGGAACCAAACTCCTCAAAGCTCCACGACCCGACGCCCTACCCGACCCGATCACCGACGCGATCAACGTCAGCACTGCCATCTTTGCTTTATACCCGTCGCACTTTACCAGCTTCTCGAGCCTAGGCAGCAGAGAAGGGGATCTGTTGGGGTTGAGATGCGGTAGGTCCAAGGAAGAGGGAAGGAGAGCTGCAGCTCGAAGGTGGTGATGGCACGGTTCTACTGCGGAGAGATGTGGTGAAGTGAGGCTGGCAAGAAGAGAGAGATGGCTTCAAGGATTAGGGATTGCAATTCATAGTCGATGAAGACTAGTTTTGATTTGCTGTGGCGCAGGAGCAGGGAGACGGTGCGGGTGTCGAGGCGGGCGACGGTGTAGAGGAGCCAGTGAAGGATCAGTGTGGCAGCGATCAAGAGCACGTTGCGTCGGCTGTTTCATGATTGACTCCTGTTGGCGGCAGTGCTCCGAGGAAGTGCAGGAGTCTTCATCACAGCTTGGACGAGTTTAGGGATTTAAGAAATGCATTGGGAATGCCCACAGCGACGCTAAGCTTGGACCCAGAAAGCGCTCCAAGGATGCCTGGGTCGGTGTCGAACAGCTTGACCTTAGTGACATTGTTGGACTTCAGCAGCTCCACCACCTTGGCCGGCGGTAGTGGGTGCGGCGCCGTCGTATCCCAGTTCACGCCAATGGATCCGTTGGAGTCGCAATTGACGGAGAGGAAGGCAGAGTCACCGTCGTCGATTTGCACAGGTCGCAGAGCTTCACCGCCATAGTCGAGATCTGTCGCAGAGCAGCCAGATTTTTTTTTAATCCTCAAGGAAATTGATTCCTCTGATATACTCTTGCTGTGGCAGTGATTCCTCAAGGAGATTGATTGGTGATAGGGAGATTGATAAGATGCAGAGCTGCAAGTTAGCTTTCCCTCAACCTCAACCATTTTCGATAATCGATTCATGGCATCCATTTGCTATAAGAATTGGGACGAGTTGAGATCAACAATTTAGAATTACAAATAGGTGTTGTAGATTAATTAGATTGGCGGGGAAGAGAAGAAAAAATAAAGTTAGGAATGATCCTCTTGTGAATTAGATTGGAATTTGATTCGAATGATTTAGAAGCCTCAATCAGTATCATGTTTGCTAAATTGATAGAACAAAACATACTCTTTTAAGACGATCTTGTATCAATGGTAACAATTGAGACATGAGTGACAAAATTTCAAGTCTGTACTCTATTAGTTGATTGTTGAACAACACCTACAATTACTCTACAACGTTTATCAACTTCCCTTCACTAGTAGAGAAAACACTTTGCGTGACCAGGACTTGCGCGACGAAGAAAATTTCGTCGCGCAAAGTCAGTTCGCGCGACGTAGAACAAAAAACGTCGAGCAAACGGATTTTGCGCGACATAACTTTGCGCGACGAAGGGCGGCGTCGCGCAAAACAGCTTTGCGTGACGAACGTGAACATATGTCGCGCAAAACGGTTTTGCGCGACGCCGCCCTTCGTCGCGCAAACGTTTAGCGCCAAACTAAAAAGGATTTACCGCTTTTTCTTGACTTTGCGCGACGCAGGTAGGCATGCGTCGAGCAGAACGGCTTTGCGCGACGCCGTACTTCGTCGAGCAAACTTTTGGCGCCAAACCAAAATAAAATTACCGTTTTTTCCTTGACTTTGCGCGACGCAGGTGGGCTTGCGTCTCGCAAAGCAGCTTTGCGCGACGGAGGTGGGAATGCGTCGTGCAAAACAGCTTTGCGCGACGTAGGTACAGGTGCGTCGCGCAAAGCTGTTTTGCGCGACACACGTGTACCTACGTCGCGCAATTTTTATTTTTATTTTTTCAATTAACTTTTTTTTTTCAATTAACTTTTTCTTTTTTAAGTAATATTTCTTGTGAAGATGGGCCTCAAACAAGTACAGAACAAGAAAAAATGAATAGTGGTTATAAATTTACTCATGCAAAACATGCATTATATTTATCCAAATAATTAAGTAGTCAAAATTAACATATACATAGATAATTTTATCTATCCATTGTAATCAAAATTATTCTTGACGAATTTCAATGAGATCATCGACTACCCAGCCAAAATGTGGAAGGGCCATGTCAATATAAATATATAAGCACCATCATTTGAAATTAATAAAGAAGTAAGAAAGAGAAAAGAGTAGTCAGAAAGAGGACTTGACCAAGGATCCAATGAGGAAAAGATAATAAAATAAAAAAAGAAGACGGAAGGAGAAAAAAAAATACGTATACTTTAAAAAATCCAACAAATCCACGTATACATGATCAACAATGGCATCCAAATCTTCGCCTATGGTCTTTTGGTATGCAACGGAATTATTAACAGACTGTTTGGTGATCAAAATTTGATAAAATAATTCACATGTGCATAGCTTAGCAAAAGGCAAAATGCAGCAATTGAGAGAAAGCAGTCGGTGAGCAACAAGAAGCAAAAGATAAAAAGAGAAAGGAGTAGTCAGAAAGAGGACTTGACCAAGGATCACTAGCAGTCGGTATCCAACCATGTTCTGCTGCCTTTTATTGCTTCTCATAAGTGCTTTTCTATTAGAAGTGCATCGATCTTAAAAAACGAAAATATTTATTGAGAAAATACTTTAATTGCTTCTTAAAATAAGCACATAAGTTATTTCATTAAACACTTTAAACACATTTTGTAACTTAAAATCACTTTTAATTTTTCTATTAAACATTATCAGAAGCGTTTTTAAACACTTTTAATTATTTTAAAAACACTATTGATATTAACATAATCCTCAACCTCTCTGGAATAAAATTGCAAATTTTAATTAAGTACTAATTAATACAGGTAAAGGCAAAAGGCAAAAGGTAAAAAGAGAGAAAGTGAGCAACAATTGAGTACTAATTGAGTACTAATTGAGGCAAAAGGTGAAAAATTCAAACATGGTTTTTAATTAAGTACTAGTCATTTCCTAATTCAAGCATCCGAAACTGCAAGTCTGAAAATTTTGGCGGTGTAATAGTGAAAAAAATTGGCTTTTTTTTCAATTTTTCCAAATTTGACCAAAATCTTGAAATCCTCCCTCTTTATTTCCAAATGTTTTTCAATCCACTCAAAACCTTTCTCTCCCTCTCTTCTCCATAATCCCGTGAACCCCTAGCGCTCAAATCTCAAGCTCTTTGGCTACTCTCGGCACGCGCTCCAGCATTCAAGCTCTCCAATCAAATTCGGGTTTGATACTCGTCCTTTCTTCGACTAATAGGGTTTGAATCTTTGATTATTTTGTTTGAGTTTTGACTTGATATTGTTTTCTACTAGTATTCATAAGATTTTTTTCTACATGTAATTATAAATTAGTACCATATTTTTATCATACTATTCAGCAAAATATGACAAAAATCAAGAAAAAAATGAGTAGATTCTAGTAGAAAAAACATGTTGCTGTACGCTTATGAAGTCAACTTTTATTTCCTGATTGATAATTTAAACTACTCAGTTCTGTGCAATTCTTTGTTCGAGTCCATGTGTATGTACTATACATGTCAACTCAGTTCTGTGCAATTCTTATGAAGTCAACTTTTATTTCCTGATAGATTAACCACCTTAACATGCTTGAACCAAAATAGCCATACCAGTAGTACTATACATGTCATTTGTTTAATATATGTTCCAAAATTTCTTATGCCCATTTCTTAATTGCATTAATTAGGTTGCAGTCAAAATTCGATTCTGAATTTAAGAAATACTTGCTAACTATTCCTGCTTTTATATTTCCTGCTTTTATATAAGCATGCATTGTTATTAGTTATTTGGTTGTTATTAGTAATCTGATATTAATTTAAGGCATTAATAATATACATGATTAATTAGTAACGTAATAATCTACATGTGTTTAGTGTAATCTGATATTAGTAACGTAATATTAGTAATCTGATATTATTTGGTTGCATTTATAGTATATATTACAAATCTTTAGGTGTACTTATTTAGTTGCACTTATAGTGTAATCTGAGATAGGAGTGTGTCCAATGTTGATCTCTCGTTGTCGGAGTGTGTCCAATGCGGCTCCTGCATTATCGACATCTAGAGTTGAGGGTGAGGCTTCACCGGAGCTCAATGCTCCAGTGTCGGTCCAGTCGCTCAGTGCACGGCGGCCTCACCGGCGCCGCCGCGAGCCGGAGCCTTTTGATCACATTTCCTCGGCATCTAGAGTCGAGGGTGAGGCCTCCCAGCCAGGTACCTTTTTTTTCTAATTCTAACGTTGTATTTTTTTTTTCATTTTAAAACTATTATTTTTATGATGGTGAAAATATGTTGGATTGTGAACATGTGTTGCAAGTTGTGAATTACTGTTATTTTATTGTTTTAAGGTTTTGGGAAATGCTATACTATTAGGGGAGGTTGTGTCGAATTTTTTGTAGAAATTTAAGCTTAGGGTTTTCACCATTTAAGTATTTTTGGCCAGCTAAAAAAAAGGGCAGGGGGCCTAGTTGAATGCTGAAGCAGAACCAGACTATACGTCAGACCGACTCCACGATCAAGATTGTGTATGACCCGCGACATCGTGGAGCGGCTACCTCACATCAGCATAGCTTCATCGCAAGAAGCTGTGGTGATGTTGTTCGAGACAATTGTCCTTTTCAATCGGAGTCTTGGGCAAAAATTTCCGAGGATGACAAGAAACGGGTGCGAGAGGAGTTGTCAGTTAGTATATTAATTTTTACCCTTTATCATTTTTTAAATTTTGTTTACAAATATTAAAAACCAAAATATATTATCTTTAATATTATGCAATTTCTTACTATTACTTTATTATTTTTCATATTCATAGCACATTTATGATTTTGATGACATATCTCCCGAGGCCATGGGCTACATAGAGGAGAACTTAGCAATCCGGTACAAAAATTGGAAGAACAATTTTCACAATCATTTTAAGAAATGGGATAATCTGGAGATTGCTCGCTTACATGTTCCAACTGAGTTGAGGGACCGGCCAGAGAATTGGGAGTGGCTCTGCAACCATTTTACGAATCCAAAATTTTTGGTATGTACATAATAATTTATTATTGTTTTAGTTATTTTTAAAGATTTTTTTATTAATTTATTTCAAATAGTTGCACTAACATGTATATTGTGTGTTTAACAGAAGAAATCTGCTGCTGGCCAGAAAGCTCGTAAGTCAAAGACACTTCTCCACCATTCTGGTTCGAAGCCCTTTTCGTATAGGCTTGAGGAACGACGTGAGGTAAAACTATATTAACTTTGAAATTTTATACAATTTATTTATTATTATTGATTAATAAAATTTTCTTAATGTTTTTTTCTTCTTCAGAAGGGTTCTAAGTTCCCAGAGATCGACACGTTCAAGGACGTTTACGTTCGACCTAGTAATGAAATCGCTAACCAGTGTTATGTAAGTATATGTGATTATTATTATTCTTATATGTATGAATTATTCAAATATTATTTATATTTTGTTATTAAACATTATATGTTTTTTCTTTATTATTATAGGATACTATGGTGGAAAAGAGCACTGCTGTTCTCCAAGAAGCAGCATCGCAGCTTCCCTTGAAGACTCCGATCGAGGACGTCATGGTACCAGATGATGTTGGTTTTCAGATCATGACTCAAGTCCTGGATCAGAACCTTGGTCGCCGTCATGGCTAGGTTGTTCGGGGTATGGGGAGATCGCGGGTTCGTGCGACGGGTGCCTCTTCTTCCAGATCGAACACAGTACAGGTCGATACATTGATGGAGGAAGTGACAACCTTAAGGGGCAAGGTTGTGATCCAGGAAGAGCAGATGAGGGCCCAATGCGAGCAGATAAGGGTCGAGAGGGAGCAGATGAGGGCCCAGTTCAGAGACCTTGTACGAGCTATACAGACGGCCGGCATACCAACACCTCATCTTGAAGAAACTTCGACCTCATAGCCACCTCACCTTCCCGACACTCAGTATCTTGATGTTTTAAACCTAGTTCACTTGTAGTTTTTTCTTTTTTGTTTGGACATTTATGTACCTTTTTATATATTTTATAATTAAATACTTTTGCTTGGTTAATTAATTTTTCTTTATAATTTAATTACAATATTTATCAAAAATTTAAAAAAAAGTTTTGGCCAAAAGATTTATCAAAAAAAAAAAAAAGGTTTGCGTGACGTAGGTTCTGCGTCGCGCAAAGACACTTTGCTCGACGTAGGTATTGCGTCGCGCAAGGACACTTTGCGCGACGTCGGTTCTGCGTCGCTCAAAGACACTTTGCTCGACGTAGGTAGTACGTCGCGCAAGGACAAAGACACTTTGCTCGACGTAGGTAGTACGTCGCGCAAGGACACTTTGCACGACGTAGGTTCTGCGTCACGCAAGGACACTTTGCTCGATGTAGGTAGTGCGTCGCACAAGGACACTTTGCGCGACGTCGGTTCTGCGTCGCGCAAAGACACTTTGCTCGACGTAGGTAGTACGTCGCGCAAGGACAAAGACACTTTGCTCGACGTAGGTAGTACGTCGCGCAAGGACACTTTGCACGACGTAGGTTCTGCGTCACGCAAGGACACTTTGCTCGATGTAGGTAGTACGTCGCGCAAGGACACTTTGCGCGACGTAGGTTCTGCGTCACGTAAGGACACTTTGCTCGACGTAGGTAGTGCGTCGCGCAAGGACACTTTGCGCGACGTAGGTTCTGCGTCACGTAAGGACACTTTGCTCGACGTAGGTAGTGCGTCGCGCAAGGACACTTTGCGCGACGCAGGTTATATCTTCGTCGCGCAAACGTTAGCGTCACTGCCTTGGCGCGACGGTTTATGCGTGACGAAGGTTGTGTCGCGCAAACCCTTGGGCAACGATTTTTGACTTTGCACGATGAAGGAGCTTACGTCGCGCAAAGTGTTTTTTCTACTAGTGCTTGCGGCCTCACACTTTGAACAAAGATGTAGAGGAGATCTATTCAAGATTTTGGCTTTTCTGTGTAATTAGGTTTTGAATTTTTAAGGCATTTAGGTCTATTCACATGAGTTTTCTGCTACATTTGAAAGCTTTTATAAAAAATGACATTTATGAAATTAAGTGTTAAATTTTGGTTATTAATGATAAAAACTCCAATTTGGCCTATTCAACGACCAAGTTGAAAAATAATAATCTTATCAAAATTACATTCAATTCATGCACACTCAGAACAAAGTATATGATGTCGTTCGGCTGCGTACATTTAAAATCAAATTTCAGAAAGACATAGATAGATCCTATATTTACAGCGTGCGGGCCATGTAGGTCCTGTAATTTTTAGAGCTAATAGAATTTGGAGCTTGATTCTGTAAGTTGTGGGAAAAAAAAAAAAAAAAACTAAAGATAACGTAGTTAAAAAGTATATGAAGAAGCTTACCTTAGGGTTGCTTCGACGCCTGATCAAATGGCGTTTAAATTTGGGGTTATAGATAATAAATTGAAGGCATATATGACGCGGCTCGTTAAAGATGTGGCAGTATTATTGTCATTTAAAAGATGAAAGTGATTTGATTGTCATCTGAAGATGACAGTGAAATTTGTTCTTGCGGGAATATGATTTTTTTTTTTTTGGATTTGTATAAATAATAAATTACATACGGTTTGTGAAGAAGGATTGTTAAGTTTGATCATTGATCTTCTTTAATTCATTCGATCTGATAGCGGAATCCTATATCACTTATAATAAAAAATGTATAAAAAATAAAAATGGGTGTACGGATAACACTACTTTTACCATCCACCTATATATATAGTTTAACATTAGACTACAAGGGTATATGCGCACTTTGAGCAGCGGATTCTCTCTCCGTTCTCCATTTTTCGGGAGGAGGGAATTATCGGTAGTATATACCTCCAAATCTGTAAATAGACATATTTAGTAAAATTCTATAATTAATACATATAGAAAAAGAAAAAGAAAAAATCTTTTCTTTCATAATTTCTTGTCGATGAAATTTAGTGAAAATGATTGATGAATACATTTTATAATCATCCAGCTGTTAAGAGCTAAGTTTGATGTTACAGGCTAAATATGGATTAAAACTCAAAAATGTTCCGTACCATCGAAAGAATGGCTGGCGTTGAGATTTTGATGCTATCCCACACACTAATCGACCCTAGCTATAAAGCGTCAAACACAATGTTGTATCTCTTGCAACTGCTCTAATATATTCTTGGTCTTGAACCTTTCTCTCACTAAAACGTAGAGAGGGAAAGAAGACCTTTTTCGATTGAGACCAAAGAAATTAACATGGGTAATTGTGCTAGCGAACCAAAGACCAAGGGTGATGATGCTGCTGCAGTCCCAGCACCCGAGCCCAGGAAGGAGTCGGTTCAGGCCGAGGAGGTGAACGCTGAGCAGCTGCAGGAAGAAAACAAGGCTGAACAAAATACCGATGGTGGTCATAACAAGCAACCCTCCCTCGGGGCCTTGCTCAAGGAGGTATACAATAATAATTCTTTTAATTATTTAATATGATTGTAGGCCAATTAAGTTCAGTTTCCTATTGGGAACGAGTCTCACATTGGTATGAAGAGGGACTTTGTATGAGCCTATAAAAGATTGAGTTACTCCTCATATTGCCAATTAGTTTTATGGTGGAACCTTAATTTTCTTTATATTATCAGAACAGATTGTCCCACGAGTAAAGCCAAATGGCTACATGTGCTCTAGACCTGTAAACGGATCGGGTTTATAGGGTTTAGGTCGGGTTCAATCTGACCCGTTAAGTTAACGAGTCACCCGAACCCAACCCGTTAAACTAACAGATCACCCGTTTTACCTGTTAAGACCCGTTAACAATTATTATTATTATTTTCATAGAGTTTATTTTTTGTTATTAAGACTTTAATGAAATTACTAAAACATCATCAATTAACGAGTGCTAACGGGTTAATTCAAAGTGACCTGTTATTTAACCGGTTGTTAACGGGTTCACCCGTTAAGTATCCACCTAAATACTAATATTAACGGGTCGGGTCCAAAATGCCAGGTCTAATGTGCTCCACATCACCCCGTTGTGTTATCGACGTATTAGGTTCGAAAATTCACCACAAGTGAGGGGACCTGTTGAGAATGAGTCTCACGTTGATAGGAAAATAGACCTTGCATGAGTTTATAAGAGGTTGAGCTACTTCTCGCATTACTAATTGATTTTATGGTGCAATCTCAACTTTTTTTTCAAACACATGCATGCGTGTATTCGACATATTTCCATTTGATTTTAGCGGCTTACGTAGGTTTGAGTCCTAATTAACTTTTAATTTTATTGACGTCCATTATACTTACAATTACAATTGAAGTTTCCCACGCAGGTATTTCATTCATTCAAAATTTCGTACTCGCGCATCACTTTTGGTAATTTTATGATTGTACTTAATATTGATACATCCCTTAATCTATGAACTCAGGAAGAAGAGAAGCGAGCCGAAGTTGCAGCAAAGCTAGAAGAAGAGAAGATAGCTGAAGTTGGGGAAAAACTAGAAGAAGAGAAGATAGCTGAAGTTGCGGCAAAGCTAGAAGAAGCAGAAGAAAAGCCAAAGACCACTGAGAAGAATGAGGAGATAGCGGTCAAGCTCAAGAAATCACCTCAAGCAGCAGCACCAGCTGCAGTTACCCAAGAAGACAAGAAATCTGATATTGAGGAGAAGAAAGAGGATATAGCGGTTGAGCCCGAGAAATCATGTGAAGTACCAGCACCTGCTGCAGTTACCCAAGAAGACAAGAAATCTGATATTGAGGAGAAGAAACTCGAGGAGGTAAAGGAGACAAAACCAGAAGAGAAGCTGGTAAAACCAAAAGAGATCAAGGACACAGAAGCAGAAGAGACCACGACGACAAAAACAGAAGAGACCAAGGAGACAAGCCCTGAAGTGAAAGACCAAATATGAATTAAACCTCCTTACAAGGGACTGACTGTGGGCTTGTAACTAATAACAGATAGATTGCCACATGTCATGTGTGTATTTGTCCACTTATCATTTGTATGTTGGTTCCTTAATATGTAAGCTGTATGTTAGCTTAGTTGTTAAGCTAAGATTGGCAAGCTATGAATAGTTTTGGTGTTACAGTTTGAACGATTAAATGAAAGGTTGATTTCTGCAAATGCCCTTACTTCTTCAAGAACTTTAGCTGTGTTCTTTCAATTCTTGCTTCAACAAACCTTAGCTTTCAATATAGTTATTATGGTATCGAAAGCCAGTGATTCTTCAAGAAATTTAATTTCAAGATTTTTTTTTGGGGTGTGAGGAGGGGGTGGACGCGCATTCTTTCCTTCGATTCTCAGCAAGATCTTTTCTTCAGGTCCTTTTGTATTTCTGCAGAATTGGAAAGGCCGATGCCATTGCTCGCATTTGATCCGGTTTTATTTTGATTTGATGAATTGATAAACAGCGATGTAATTTGTGTATGTTGGATTGGTGAAGACCGAATCAGTACCAATTAATTGATCAAAGGCCTAAAGTCAGCTGTGTGTTTCTCTTTTTGTTCTTGATCTGTGGTTCCAGTATCTATTTGATTAGATTTGATTGCTATACTTTTATTGCTTGAATTACATGATGGCTTCTTCCTCTCTCAAAACTAAGAGCATTCTAGGCATGCTAACAATTCGCCTCAATGACACCAATAACTCCAAATGGGCCTTTCAATCTAAGGCTGTGCTGAGAGGGTATAAATTGTTTGATCAATTTGATGGCACTTGTGTTAGTCCACTAAAGTTTGTCAATAACACTGAGACTGGGGTTACTAAGGAAATTTCCTCTGCTTTTCGAGTATGAGACTGTTGATTTGGCATTCTTAAGTTTGTTAATTGCCACTCTATCTGATGTTGCTATTGAGCGTGTCCTCGGATGCAAACTGCCAGTGAAGCTAGGTCTATTCTTAAAGACAGTGTCCAAATCTAAGATTAATATGCTTAAAACTGAATTTCAAACCATACAGAAGGGTGGATATAGTATTGATAAGTTTTTGTCCAGGCTTAAATCTATCAGGGATCAGCTGATTGCTGCTGGAGAAGTTGTGTTTGATAATGATTTCATGATATCAGCTCTTGCATGCCCTGCTCGTGAATATGCTATCATTAAAACTTTGCAATTAACTATAATTCTAAAATTATCAAAAAATAGCCCTGAGTAGTAGAGAGATCTTGAGCAAAGTTTCGGGGATTAGCATAGGGATTTCAACAAGTTCTAGTCAATTCTTTTTTTTCTCCATAGTCTAGTGATTCTCTCACTAAACATTGTGTAGGGCGTGTTTACTTTATCGTTCGTTTATTATTCAGTACATTCACTTATCAACATCCTAACTGTTTGTATAACACCAGAGTATATAGAAAAACAAGAGACCCATCATCTGTTCTTCCCTGAAAACTTCTTTTCATTCTCTTCATCTTTAATCTTGTTACTCCAAGAGTGTTCAGATTTCTTCCAACCAAACATCTTCAATCTGTCATCGAATGGGAATTCTTACTAAACACCTTCAATCTGTCAAACGCGTCTACCACTCCAATATTAGTGGATTCTTTTAGTCTTTGTTTGCTTTACAGGGACCAAACTTCATACCTTGGGTAGTACATCTGCACAGGTCAGAATCCATATACCGTTGATTAATAGCTTATTACAAAACAAATGGTTTGCCTTCTAATACGTAAAGTCATAAACATGTTTGTGATAGAGAGAGAAGCAAGGATAACCGATACAAAATATTGACCAAAATTTATATCGAGCCACATGTCAACACAAACATCTTCAATCTGTTATCGAATGGGAATTCTTACTAAACACCTTCAATCTGTCAAACGCGTCTACCACTCCAATATTTGTGGATTCTTTTAGTCTTTGTTTGCATCACAGGGACCAAACTTCATACCTTGGGTAGTACATCTGCACAGAGAATCCATATACTTTTGATTAATAGCTTATTTGGTTAATTGTACCTAGGCTGTTTTTTGGTCAGTTTTTGTATAACAAACTACATTTACTTTAATTACATTGATTTGATTCCTTAACTTTTAGTTTTGCCAGATTGGTTCAATGGCATTCTATCTTTCGGTGTTTTAAAAACGAAACCTGTTGTTCAAGTATAATGATAGAATCTGTTAGATTCGTTCTGTTTTGAATTCTTTAAGTGAGAATTTAAGCAGATTACTCTTTTATTTCGGTACTGCAGACTCTTGTATATCTTGGGATCACACATAAATTATCTCAACGTAAAACTAGCTATTTGCTAGTAAAACATCATGGGTATTGTGTTTCAAACAATTTACACCATTTAAATGTTGCACAACATGCATGTTTTTAGTTAAATGCGAACTTTGCGAATGATTCTGGTTTACCTGACTCGAATGAATCTGGTTTACTTGAGATTTGTAGATTATTACTTTCTTTATCCGTACCCCGTCACCTAAGTTAAAGAGGCGCAAAATCTCTGTTGTTCATGATTTTCCACGTGTGTGGGCGATTTGGTCAGTTGAGCAATTTGGGACCTGATAAGGAGGCCTCTTCTGTGGGTACCATAGTGACTGCACCGGCAGAGAGTTTGGTAAGTGGCGATAAAAATGGTGGTGGACATGGCGCTGAAAATCCGATGCTCTCAACTGGTCAGGTCGATGATACTGTTTTGATTAGTGGTAACGGTGTCAGTATTGGGGATACAGTTGAATATTTAACAGCCTTTGAGCCTGAAATATCTGATTGGTTGAAGATCCAACGTCAGCTTGGTGCTGCTGCTTCCAGAGGAGGAGGTGGTTGCTGTTCTGCCAGACAGAAATATTTGTTCACCGCCTGACGGATCCATCTCCGTTCCTGTTGACTTAAGTAGTCCATTGGAAGTTTCAAACTTAAATCAAATAGAACAGTAAAACCAATTTACATTCTAACGGCATCTGTCACCTTCTCGATGTTGAGAGCTTGTTTTAACTGTTTAATTTCAGATGCGGATAGCTTCCTCTGCAAGCCTCTTTCAGTTTAGACATGCACACGATGATGCTTGCGAGCGCAAGAGACGAGACTGAATTATTGTATTATTGCTTGATTATGTAAAACACACCACAATTTGAGTTTACATTAGCGTGCTTAACAAACTAACTTATCGCCAATCGCCCTGACATGAAGGTGAAGTGCTAGCTAGCAGCAGCTACTCTACTAGTGAAATCAGCTAACTAAAGATTGCAAGTAATATTTGAATAAGCTTAATTTCAGTGAGTGAATCGATAATACTCAAATCATCCAAATAATATAATTTACTGCAAATTATTCTACTCCGTCCTAACCTACAAATTATGTCAAGATAAGATGAATGACCAGATCTTAGAGTATCAACCCAACGAAAATGCCAACGGATTGATGAGCAAGTGAGCGAATCAGTCCACAACATCGAGAGCTTGAAACCGTTTGCCCGAGATGGCAGCTTCCATGACATGGTGCGGGCCAATATCCCCACCATTCTCTAAGAAGGACTTGGCCAAGTTGTCAGACCAGCCACGCAACAGCGTGACCCCTGGATGAGGCAATGCAATTGAGGGCAATTTCCAGTACCAAATATCCCAAACTAGAATGTGAGGCACCGCATCATCCCCATACCCTTTGTCCTTAAACATGGTCCTTATGGCCTCGTATCGATTCTCCCAGGCGGCGCCATCATAAAAATCGGGGTATATGCCGTGGTTGAAGATAAAGAGCTTCTGGATCATCTGATCTGGCTTCAAATTCTCATTGACAGTCACTTGGAGAATCAAATCAAACACCTTTTGCAAATGCATTGCCATGCCGCAGTCCATTCCCATCAAAAGGGACAGTTTGGACTTTAGGCCTTCGTTGAGGGGTACCGAATACAGATGAGGAAAACGAGGCAACATAGCATGATCGTCTCCAGCAGCAGCCGAAAGAGGAGCGCAACTGATCAGCTTTCCTTTCCAGGCCGCCTCTTCATTCATTTCACTCACAAAAAGTCCCAAACTGGCCGGCAAGGCCATTCCCTCGCCCATAAATCTGTCCATGTCACATACAGCAAAGCAGTTTCTGAATTTGCCACCCTCCTTGTGCTTGCGCAGCAATGCATCCCACTGAAGCTCAGCCGCCTCCCCAACATTCGCATCTTGCAGATATCGTATGATCAAATGTGGAAGCAAAGCATCGGGCTTTATGATGCAGTTTAAATTTCCGTTGCTTGCTGTTGCTGCTGCAGCTTTCACCTCCTCCAAATATTTAATATCCACACCGCAACTTCGTGGGTTGAACCCACCCTGACGCTTGTAGTACTTTTGCAAGGGCGCCAAGAACTCCTTTCTCAGCCGCTCCCAGTGATCATCCTCCTTTGATGGTTGATCTGACTGCTGCGGTTGTGACACGAAGGGGAAAAGCCGCCTGGCAGTGCTTTCGAGCAGAGCAATGGCGTGGATGGCGTGGGCGTCGGAGGGGAATTTGGTAAGTAAACAATCTGCGGCCTCGGAGACGTAGAGGTCAGCAAAAGCATCAGCATCAATAGGACGTATAACAGAATCATCCTCCACAGGATCATCTTCGTCATCGTCGTCATCAGTTAAATAATCAGACGGCTTGAGTTCCAGCTTCTTGTTCTTCATCTTTTGGATATCGAACTTGAGCCGCTCCACGAAAACATCCATAGCTCGATCGTGCAACAACCTGTAATGCGGATCGCAGTTGTATCTCTCGCGGTGTATCTCCTCCATCTCCTCCACCTCCGTCTTCTGCTGACCCTCCGGAAGGAGAAGGCTGTAGAGAATCCGGACAAGGGTGTACAACCCCTCGAAAGAGTCGAGGTTGCGCGTGAGAGTTTTGGGGTGGTTTTGGTGGAGCCAAGATGTGGCCGCGGACAAGGCTTCCGGATAGAAGTGACTTCCAGTAGAGAGGTTGAAGATAAGCTTGAGGGTGGTGAGGGGGTTGTGGGACCAGGCGACCGGGAGCTGCTGCTTGAGAGAGTTAATGAGGGCAGTGTCAGTGTGGGAATTATGACCGGCGGATGCTGCTGGTGGTGGTCGCACGTTGAAAAAGATATCAAGGCATGGATCACTGTAGGAGGAGGAGGAAGCCATGATATGAGGCTCAGCAGCAGCGTTGGCAGCCTTGGACGCCATTAATCTTCTTGGGAGGTGGAATTGTGGAGGAGGACCGACACCAACCACCCTTGTCGGTGAACAAGCTGAAGGAGAAGGAACAATGTTGGCTGCTGCCGCTTTCAGAACCCTCGCCAGATTCATCCCTAATTCTCAAATTCAAACTCTCTCTCTCTCTCTCTCTCTCTCTCTCTCTCTCTCTCTCGTGGGTGGGAGTGGGGTTGTGGATTAGGTTTAGGGTTGGAGAAGAAGAAGAAGATATGAGAACATAAATTGGGTTTGGAAACTTGGCCAGCTAGGACTTTCCATTCTCAGACTCACAGGGAAAATAAATAAAAAATTTGCTGCCTTCCTTGTTCGGCTAACCTACTACTTCTTCCAGCTCCACCACCACGTTATATCATTATCACTCTCCTCGAACAACCGCAGGATTCTTTTTATTTACTTTTATTTATTCGGACCTAAAGAAGCAGGAAATTTACTCATATTTTTAATCTTAGATTGGATATTTAATATAGATTTCTATGTTAGCACTTCAAAAAATATTGAATGCACCTCACATTAAAATTTAATATTAAATGACTCATTTACTCTATTATGCAATGATAATTTTGACCTCTTCAAGTTAAAAAAAAAATATTCTAAATACACTCCAAATCACTTTTAACATATTATTTATCTTCTTTAACTATTAAAATCTCTTTGACCCTACATTGTTGAACAAAACCCTAACTAATGAAACTATAAACATGTTGATTGAGAAAAATTATTTTTGACGAATGAAACACGAAATCGATGTTTCGGAAACTTCACATGAGGTAAGACTTCAAATTTTTTATTGTTTTAGTGATTTTGACAACATCAATAATTATTTAATCTTACTTTTGCTACATTATTCAAGCTTTTATGTTCGTATTCATTTTTTAGGGATTACATGAAGAATTAAACAGCTAAAATGACCACCAAATATTAAAAACAGACGACATGGGTTTTAATGGTGGAATTGAAAACAACCCACATATGATTTAAATCTCAGTCGGCATATTTTTGTCCAAATTTCAGTCGGCATTTTTTGTCCAAATCAAAAGCTTTATAAGATTTGAGAAGTGTGTGATGTATATAAAATATGGGGTGTATGTAGAAAATATAAGGTGTATATTGAGAATGTGAGGTGTGAGGGTATTATAGGGAAGTATGTGGGGTGTATTAAGATAATTTTTTATTGAAAAAGCAAATGCGGGATGTATTAAGTATCTAAGGTTTATTCAACAATTTATAAGGTGTTAAAATAATAAGCCATTTAATATTTGTTCATTTATTTATACAGGCAATCAATTTTCATTTGAATTTCTTTATTAATGTCTAAAATAAGAGATGAGCTCATATAAAACAGATTCGTCGTTAGATGACGTCCATGTCCAATGCGTTATTGAACCCGGACAGTACAATAACTTGGATTCGTTTGTAAAAAGATTTTAACTTGGGAGAATTTTATTTCCTTGATTATGAAAACACTCGTATCCATGCTGTAAATTTTACAAACGCATGCATGCTAGAAATTTTACAACACATATATAGGACAACTATTGCATGTATCTCTGCAAGAAATTTTACAAATGGGATGTATGTCTATGACACCCAACTTGCTTAGAAGATGATCAAATTGTGAAGTACTTAAGGCTTTAGTGAACACGTCCGCTAATTGTTGAATTGTTTTCACACGCGCAGTGTGGACCATGTTAGTGTTTGAACTACTTTTGAGCTAGATTTCACTATGTAATTTCAATCAAGTCAACAAGAAATTGAAAATGAATTTGCAGAGGAAATGACAGGGATGAACTTTCAAGAAGGAGAGTGCACTGGTCTATTCGAATTCACGTTGGATTCGATCCTACAAACTCGCCTGCAAACTCGGCTTTATAGCCGTTGCAATTACATCAAAGCATCTTGACTGTGATCATGTGCAACACACATGCTTTCTCCTAATTTCTAACTAATTGGACACGTGGCAAGATATACACCATTAAGATGTTTTAATCTTGTCCGTTCAATACACAGTTTGATTAACACTTAGAATAATTTCGATCTTCACTTCTTCTTCCTTTCTTCTGCTATATTGCATCCATGATCCAGTTGCCATGCTTATCCACTGACACGCTCCAACCCTGATATCTTCACATACCAGGGTAGGCAAGTGTTGGCCGACACCCGAGAGTGACAAAGCTATATTAACATACGTATACAAATAAAATATGTAATTAGAAAGAGATACACTAGTGCAGAAACGTGGTCAGAGTATATGACTAAGCAAGAATAATGTGAAAGAATTAATATGGAAGGGTACGAGCCGAGGAAATGGGTCTTACCTAGAGGAGACTCAAGGATGCCTAAGCGAAGGTGCCATGACGCCAGGATCGTATGCCTTGATTCTAACTCCTGAAGGGGCACAAAACCAAAAGAGTGAGTGGACCAAGTTTATAATAATAATACTAATAATAGGAAAACTATTTTCTTTCTAAACATACTAACCCCCTGTTTTGAAAACACACACACACACATATATACTACATAGTAGGTTTTTCGAAAACTCTAATATGCCATGAAAACGTTTATAAAATCAGTACGTGTAAAACCAAGCTCAATGATAATGTTATCGCCGCCTGAAGGTAAAACCCTAAATCTCCTCAATATTGTACTCTCTAAGGGTATCATAGTTGCCCGAAGGCAGTACCTATCCATCACTCGAAGGTGAAGCTGTACAACACTAAGTTACACTAGTGAAGAAACCA
The DNA here is from genome assembly GCA_963580275.1 of Crataegus laevigata. Lineage (NCBI taxonomy): Eukaryota > Viridiplantae > Streptophyta > Magnoliopsida > Rosales > Rosaceae > Crataegus > Crataegus laevigata. The sequence continues at coordinate 3,385,373 of OY756938.1, forward strand.
TGGTCCATCACCCAAAGCTGAAGCTGTATGACTCCGGGTTACGCTGGAGAATAGGATATAATAACATCACACACCGACACTAGCCCCAGGCTAATGAAGCTAGGGTATATCATCAACTCTTCATTCGCCTGAAGGCAGTACTTTTCCATCACCTAAAGGTGAAGCTATACGACACTAGGTTATGTCAGTGAAGAAACCGTGGTCCATCACCCGAAGGTGAAGCTATAAGACTACGTGTTACACCGAAGAAGAGGATATATAACATCACACACCGACACAAGCTCTGGGCTAGTGAAGCTGGGGTATAATCATAATCGCTCGAAGGCAGTAACTGTCCATCACCTGAAGGTGAAGCTATACAACACTGGGTTACACTAGTGAAGAAACCATGGTCCATCACCCAAAGGTAAAGCTGTACAACTCTGGGTTACATCGGAGAAGAGTTATATACATAAATATCCTCAACTGTGTCCTATGGTCATAGACATCTATATACCCGTGTTGTATGGATGTGTTGTATGATAACCCACTAGATACATACCGAAAACATACATAAAAAATTTCATTTCAATCCGGAGCTCAAAAGCTCAAAGTCTTATCTCATAATTTCATGATAGATATATCACATTTTATAAATCCATAAAATAAAACATATTCGAAAACCATAGAAATCCATATGCACAAATTCAATAATTCATAATCTTTATTAAAACGTAAATTCGATAAGTCATAACTATTCCATAAACTACCCATATAAAAGTTCGTAAAGTATATTATCAAACATATTCAAACCATGAAATATGAAATTTTGAGTCACTTTTCACCTATGCACCTAACCACAATTAGGGACCATTTAGTAAAACTACACCTAAACAATAGAATTTATAAAAATGGACGGTGAATTCGGATTCGGCATGTCGAAAAACTTGAGGGGGAACCCTAAGCGCTGCCGCATGAACCGAGCCGGTGGCGGACAGCCCCGACTCGCCAGAAAATTTAACAATTCTAAAAGATCTCAAAATTTATAGTATTATAATAATAATAATACTAATAATAGGAAAACTATTTTCTTTCTAAACATACTAACCCTCTATTTTGAAAACACACACACACACATATATACTACGTAGTAGGTTTTTTGAAAACTTTAATATGCCATGAAAACGTTTATAAAATCAGTACGTGTAAAACCAAGCTCAATAATAATGTTATCGTCGCCCGAAGGTAAAACCCTAAATCTCCTCAATACTATACTCTCTAAGGGTATCATAGTTGCCCAAAGGCAGTACCTATCCATCACTCGAAGGTGAAGCTGTACAACACTAAGTTACACTAGTGAAGAAACCATGGTCCATCACCCAAAGCTGAAGCTGTACGACTCCGGATTACGCTGGAGAATAGGATATAATAACATTACACACCGAGACTAGCCCCAGGCTAATGAAGCTAGGGTATATCATTAATATCATCAACTCTTCATTCGCCGAAAGGCAATACTTGTCCATCACCTAAAGGGGAAGCTATACAACACTAGGTTACGTCAGTGAAGAAACCGTGGTCCATCACTCGAAGGTGAAGCTATAAGACTACGTGTTACACCGAAGAAGAGGATATATAACATCACACACCGACACAAGCTCTGGGCTAGTGAAGCTGGGGTATAATCATAATCGCCCGAAGGCAGTAACTGTCCATCACCCGAAGGTGAAGCTATACAACACTGGGTTACACTAGTGAAGAAACCATGGTCCATCACCTGAAGGTAAAGCTGTACAACTCCGAGTTACACCGGAGAAGAGTTATATACATAAATATCCTCAACTGTGTCCTATGGTCATAGACATCTATATACCCGTGTTGTATAGATGTGTTGTATGATAACCCACTAGATACATACCGAAAACATACCTAAAAAATTTCAGTTCAATCCGGAGCTCAAAAGCTCAAAGTCTTATCTCATAATTTCATGATAGATAAATCACATTTCATAAATCCATAAAATAAAACATATTCGAAAACCATAGAAATCCATATGCACAAATTCAATAATTCATAATCTTTATTAAAATGTAAATTCGATAAGTCATAACTATTCCATAACTACCCATATAAAAGTTCGTAATGCATATTATCAAACATATTCAAACCATGAAATATGAAATTTTGAGTCACTTTTCACCCAGGCACCTAACCACAATTAGGGACCATTTAGTAAAACTACACCTAAACAATAGAATTTATAAAAATGAACAGTGAATTCGGATTCGGCACGTCGAAAAACTTAAGGAGGAACCTCGGGTTCCTTCCAAGCGCTGCCGCACAAACCGAGGCGGTGGCCGACAGCCCCGACTCGCCAAAAAATTTAACAGTTCTAAAAATTCTCAAATTTTATAGGAATGAAGATCTCAATGAGAGGAACAACTTTCATACCTAGGCCGAAGTCTACTTCGGCTAGAAAACACCTTAAACCACCTCGATCGTCGGAACCCTAAAAATGGGTGTTCTCGATTCGTTGTCCAAACGAACTTTGACACCCAAACCAATGCATGGGCTTGATTCTTGACCTCAAGGGGAGTCGATTGATGATGGTGGTTGATTGCACTAGCTTTAGAAATGGCAGATCACTACCGTGCACCCCACGAACTCGCCAGAGAAGACGACGTTTGTTCGTTGTGAATTTGTGACCCATAACCGTCAAGTTTGGATAGGATTGAGAGCTGGGACAATGCTGAGTTAATTGGTAGTGGTGGTTATCCATGATTCACAGGAGAAACATCGTGAAAAGTGTCAAAAAATATGGTAGAAGTCGGGTTAGATCGCGTAGGGACTGAGTCGAGTGTTCCGGTGTATTTCATATCTCTCCCTTCTCTCCTTTCTCTGCTTCCTGATTGGTTGTCCCTCCCCTACTTTCTCTCATCTTCTTTCCATCTCAATCGTCCACCTCTCTCATTTTCCTTCATCCTGGCCACACACGTGGCACCATCTCATTGCTCCAGAAATCTGGAGCCTTCTAGATGATGGTCAAATGACCATTTTCCCTCGACTTCGTTCGTTAATAACTCCTTCATTATAACTCCAAATTACATTTTATTTACGCGCACGCATTCGTGGCAACGAGTACTACGAAGATATGCCAAGAAAATGGATCTTATGTGACACAACAAGACGGTCAAATAAAATTAGCGTATTTGCCTCGAAGGGCATTTTCATAATTTTACATTTTAAAATTATAAAAATCATAATTTTTTGGGACGGATCGTTACATCCACCAACATTCCCTTCCAAGCCGGTAGTTGGTTTGACTCTCAGTTTCTCTCTGAGTGTGCAAAATTGATCTTTGGAAAGTGCCTTGATGAAAATATCAGCAAGTTAATCTTCTGATTTGCAATAGATCAATTTGAAGATGTTTGATTGTAATGCTTCTCAAATGTAATGATACCTTCTTCCAATGTGCTTTGTTGTTTTATGGAACACTAGATTTCTTTAAGGACTAGGATTCTCTCCCTTCCTCTTTTCATCCCCTTCCATCCCCTTCTCTCACATTCTCTTATTTTGTCTTTCTCTTGTTATAAAAAATTAATATAAGATGTTGATGTGGCTTAACCATGACCATTCAAATAGAAGGGGAGGGAAAGGGAAGGAAAAAAAGAGAGGAGAGAATCCTATTCCGTTTCTTAAACCTTAAAAAAACCGGTGAATCACAAATCATTACACAATAGCCTTAGATTGACCTTCTACTGTTTTTGCACAACTCCAATCTGCATTATAGTAAGCTCTCAGCAGTAACGAGCTTGTAGTGGAAAAGAAAATGCCTTCTCCCAGGGTGTCATGTATCTCATCACACGGTGGGTTGCATCCATGTGTGGCACCCTGGGTTTGTCCATGAGTAGACTCAGGACATTCAATGTATAAACCAAATCTGGGGTTGTGATTGTCAAGTATATCAAATGGCCGACGAGCCTTCTGCACGTGGAAGGATCTTTTAGGAAAGCATGACCACTCTATGTCAAACTTAGATTCGGATTCTGATCCATGGCATATCCTGCATGCTTGGCTCCAAAAAACCCAGCATCCTCCAATATTTCAAGCACATATTCATGTCGGGATAATGTAATGCCCTTGCATGACCTTGCAACTTCAATTCCTACGAAATGTTTTTATTTCTCTTTGTTTCTTCAATAAACTCATATCATTTCCTGCCAGTATGAATTGGTTCCAGTTTCGGTTTTTAATTCTCAATAACCGGTCAGAAGCAAAACGGACCGTCTATATTGATTTTTTTTTAAATCTAATTATTTAGACCTTGTTTTATATAAATACTAACCCCAAACTAAAAGTTTATATAAAAAAAATCTCAACCTTAAAGTCCAAAGCCCAAAAGTAAAACCCTAGGTAACTACTCACCTCATCGGTTCATCTATAGTTGTCATATTCCATCTCATAAATTAGAAAGTTGTTCTAAACTATGTGTCCTTTTAGGCTATAGTCCTCATCATAAAGGTCATTGTTGTCTTAATCCCTCCATTGGTCGTGTTTATGTAACTCATCCTATTATTTTTTTATGATGCATCTTTTCCTTGTAGTACTCTGCAGGTATCGCCAACTTCGGAGTATACAGAACTACCCATTACCTAGGTTACCACTCCCAATTGTTGCAAGTATCGCTAACTTCGGAGTATGTTTGAGCCCGCATTCGAAAACGATGACAAAGAACGCTCCCTTGAATTCTTTGTAGCCGAAAAACCTTGTTAATTGCTTCGGGAAGCTCTCTCACATGCCACAGAAGTGTGCTTCGGTGCCCCCAGCGACGCTGAGCAGCTGACAGGCTCGAGTCTTTGACACTTTCATTGCTCCCTTAATGCCACCAACTTAGAATGCGTGTTGAATCGTGGTCACCACCTTTGCCTTGCTCCTAGTTGTGACCCCGACAGAGTCTCCGCTTACAATGGAAGTGCTGATGCTTTTTCCTTTAATCGCCTGAGTAGCTTGTCTCTTCTTCAAAGCCATTGATTACGACGATGTGTTTGGATTTTTAACAAAGAAAGATATGAGAGGCAGTGACTATCCTATTGGGGTACCAAATTTGTAAAAACGAAATTTTTGCAACAAGTGAAATAAGAACATGCGTACAAAATAATGAATTTGTATTGACGAAAGATTAGGGTTACAACTCTAGTACAAAGTGTTAATCCTCTTATTCGATCTTCGGGGTTGCAAAGTGACACACCTTGACCCCAATAACACAAGTTACAAGGCCGTGATGTGCTAGCCTACACTAAATTGACCATATGACCCCATTCAAAGATGACATCACAAGCTAACTTGATGACAAAGCCATAGCAAGATATTTACGATGTGTAAGAGTCTGAACCAAAAAGTCCATTTATAAATTCCAAAGCTGCTACAAGAAATCACTTAACATCATTCCCACTTGGGGCCACAAATTATCTCGAGTTTAACCCCATTATTATCATATCACATCAAAGCAGCTAGAAGTTTCGCACATCAATAAATACAACAAAGTACAATGCCGTGCATAATCAAAAGTACGATCGTGCCATTATTATTACAACTAAGATAAAACTGTAGAAAATGAACCATCACCCAAAGTTCAAATGATGAAAGCTTCACTACCAAGTTCACTCGTCTCTGCCAATGTTCTTCTTACTCTTGCATTCGTTTAGGCCCTCCAATGTTTTTTTTAGCTGCCCAAAAAAACTTAAATGGTAAAATCCCTAAGCTTTAATTTCTACAGATAATTCGACAAAACCTCCCTTAATAGTATATCATTTCCCAAACTTGAAAACAGTAAAATAATAGTAATTCACAACTCGTAACACATTTTCACATTCTAGCAAATTTTCAAAATCATAAAAATAATAGTTTTAAACTGAAGAAAAAAAATACAACATGGTGAGAATTAGAAAAAACTACCTGGCTGGGAGCCCCCACCCTCGACTATGGATGCCGAGGAAGTGTAATTAGAAGGCTCCAGATCACGGCAGTGCTGATGAGGCCGTCGTGCACTAAGTGCTAAACCAACACTGATGACGTCGATGATACGGGCACCTAGGACGCCATAGGAGTAGCCTCAATAAGAGGTGTAAGGTCCCTAATCAATGGAGCATTCACAGTTGAAGCAATAAGTGCTAATAATGCGGGAGGCGCATTGGTCACATTCCAACAACGATTGATCAACTGTGACATCTATACACTTTTTGAACCATAAAAATATAACATTAGAAATTAATCCTTTCTTGCATTTGAAACTAATCAATTAGCAGGCAAAGTAATATCATATCCTTTCTTGCACAATTTAACAGTAGCTTTCACTCCGATTTTGATGATTTTTTACACCTACACTCCTTAACCATATATGAATACAATGAATGAATTCGATCTTCAATTTAAAATATTTACACTAGTGGATACCAAAAAATCTTATGTTATACTGAAAATATAAAAACCCTTCGCACAACATGGTTGATACGCCGCACAAACAACATTTGCGTAACGCATTGGTTTGTATGTCGCACAAACAACCTTTGCATGACGCATTGGTTTATACTTCGTGCAAAACAATTTTGTGCGATGGAGGTATACCTTCGTCACACAATGTTGGGAAAAAAGGGTTGAAGTCTTGGTTTGGAGCCAAAATTTGCCTGATGCATATACCGCGTCGCACAAATACTCTTTGCGCAACGGTGAAACAAAACTTTGCGCGACGCGGTTTGTGCATCGCACAAGCTTTTGGAGCCAAAATAAGACTTTTACCGTTTTTTTCCCAACCCGCGACGCGCAAGCTTTTAACGCCAAAATAAGACTTCTACCATTTTTTTCCCAACCCGCGTCACGAAAGCTTTTGGCGCCAAAACAAGACTTTTACCGCTTTTTTCCCAACTTTGCGCAACGAAGGTACACATTCATTGTGTGAAGTTGTTTTGCGCGGCGGCAGTCTTCATCGCGCAACAAGAATGTCCTTGCGCGACGCTTTGTTGTCAACTTTGTGCAAAATGACCTTGCGCAACACAATTTGCTCTGTCACGCAAGTATGTTTTTGTACTAGTTCCACCTCCAAAGAATGTTTAAAAAATATATACAAATTTGCATTTTTCGGTTCAGATAGTAATTTTACATGTTTCTAGCTATTTGGTCAACCAAAAATATAAAATACCCTTTTAAATGCATTTTGGGAGATGCCATTAAAACAGTGACAAGACGACTAATAATTTTCAACATATTTGCAATAAAAACTAACTGCCAAATATTTGTTGATATATGGAAGAAAAGCTAAATGAGGACTAGTGCCCGAGAACCTAATGGAACTATCCAGAAAAAGGTGTAAAAGAATCAGAAAGGGATATTAGGGTTTAATAGTAATTCCCAACAAAACTACGTAAACAAAATCCTCCATCTGATTCTTTAGTGCACGGAACGAAAGTAAACCGTTAAGTCCTCTTCCAACACAGATTCACTTCCCACCCATTGCCATTCTACTCCAAAAACAATCAAAACGAATATCTTTACATCAAAGGATAGAAAAGTCTAGCTTAAATGCTTAACATATTTTAGGCTTCTCAACCAAATACCAATTGATTTTGGGTTGGATCCTTGCGTTCTAATAGGGTATCGGAGTTTAAGTTACTCATGTGGTAGACTAATAACCCCAACCATGTTCCCATATAAGAATTGTTCACGTGGTAGACTAATAACCCCGACTGATGAGTCAATATTATTTTATATTTTTACCTTATTCATAGTTATAACTTATTTGTTATTGTGATGCTTCGCTCTATGTTTATATTGTAGGGCATGTAAATCTACTTTGAGTAAAAAGTGTTTAAAACAAAGGAACTTTGGAGTAATTTCAATTAGAGTGGTGAGTGGATTCGTGAGTCTTCAAGATAATTGTGTCAAAATTTCATATTTTTATTCCTCACCGTTTGACTGTGGCGAAGAAAAGAAAATTGATTAAGCAGTTTTCCTAAATTTATGTTTTTAGACGTTTTGGGCATTTTGAGGGTCAATATGGCATTGTTTTAAGAAGGTTCCTACTAAGGATTTGAAGAGGACGTGTCAAGCTTTAAAAATACACTTTTTGACCAAATCAGAGCTTTTGGTTAGTCAAAAATGTGATTTTCTCTATAGTTCAAATTTAACTTTGAATATGGAACCTTTATTTATTATTTTAATTAGCATTCCAGATTTATTAAAGAAGACTTTGTTTTGGTAGGATAAGGAATAAAGCATTATATATATGTGCGTTCTTATGATTTCTTTGCTCTTTGAAGAACTCGGCATAGCTTTTGGATTTTGTACTTCAATTACAAGGTGTTTTCTATCCTTTATTCTAATGATATTTTGCTAGAGAATACTAGAAGATATTTGTTCCCCCCTCCCCTAGCACTTTTCTTTGCTTGCCCGTACAAAGAATCATCTTCTGTTGATTTCTTTGTCTTCTCTGCGCCGCAGCAATGTAAGAAAAACTTAATTTTCCTTGTGTTCTTCTTAGGTGGTGCTACCACGGGCCAGCAGTTAGGGTGATGCGGCATGTTAGTTGGCAGGGGCCAGAAGTCGGCTTGGCATGGGCCAAGGAGGTGACATAGCATGGACCACAATTTGGGCTGCCACGTCTAGGCTACTTGCAAAAAATGAGAAAACTGCTTGAGTTTGATTTCTCAGCTGCCATAGATAAAGTAGTCAAGGATGGAGCTGCTAAGATCGAAGCTGCTGAAGATGAAGTGTCGGATGAGTGAACTGTTAGGTGCAAAGTGGTTGCTGCCCATGACCATTTGTTGCTTAATTGGTCTTCAAACATTCAATCTTTTGAGCTTATGTGGCCTTTTCGCACTGGATAGCTTGCCCATATTGGTGTCGGAGAATTGGTTTACCCTCTCACACTAGAGAGTAATTAGTTTATCCTTTAACACTGGAGAGCAGACCCATATAGGTGTCAGGGAATTAGTTTACCCTCTCGCACTGGAAAGCAATTAGTTTATCCTCTCGCACTGAAAAGCAGACCAATATGGGTGTCGAGGAATTGGTTTACCCTGTCACACTGGAGAGCAATTAGTTTAACCTCTCACAATGAAGAGTAGACTCGTATGGGTTTTAGGGAATTAGTTTACCCTCTTGCACTGGAGAGCAATTAGTTTACCCCCTCGCACTAGAGAGCTTACCCAGATGGGTGTTAGAGGATTGGTTTACCCTCTCGCATTGAAGAGCGTGGAAGTCGTTGTCTTGAGTGCAGCTGAGGAAAGCTGGACTGCTGGACAACTCAAATAATCCTCAGCTTGCAAGGTCTTGTTTGGCAATCTGCATAAGGCTTCAAACAGCTTGTGGAACCCGCGTTAGGGTGTAAGCGCAGTGAACTACTCCCAGAATTATTGCGCCATCATTAGATGTTTCATCGTTTACCCTTCTGAGGCTTAGTTGATGATCAGCTGAGAATCTTGAATGCATTGCAAACTTTTTCACCGCTAAGTCTTTCGCTAGCAGAGGCTACTAATAAAGCCTTGTCTTCTGCTCCGTCGTTGGATGCATTGAATTTTAGAGTGGCATGGGCTTGGTGGACACAATTAGAAGCCACGGGGTAAGATCGGTACGGCTAGGAGTCGTGGTGCAAGATCAGCACGATTATGAGCCATGGTGACAGATCAATGGCTGTCAGGAGTCGTGGAGCAAGTAGGCACAATCAGTAGCCATGGTGATAGATTTAGGGATACCAAGAGCCGTAGAGTAAGTAAGCATAGTTAGGAGCCATGGTAACAGATAAATGGATGCCGAAAGCAGTAGAGCATGTAAGCAAAGTTGTGAGTGTAGTACTAGGGCTGGCTTGGGCCACGTTGTGCGTAGCAAGAAAAATTGGACCAATACGGCTGTGATGCTCAGCTACTGGTGATGTGTTGCTTCAGTATTGAATTGTCTGGATTGTTGAGAACAAAGCTTGCCCCGGTTTTTGGTAATTGGGCTGGTATATTTTTTTGGTACTCTTCTGCCCCTAGCGCACAGTTAGGCTGAGCTGCTGCGTTTTTCGAAATAGAAGTTATCCCTTGTATTCGACAACCTATGTGGGACAGTTCCGTCTGCTTGATCTTGTCAATGAAAGGTGACCCGCTTGTGTTGGTCATGTCTCGTCGGAGTGCCTCATCAATAGCTTTGTTGCATTGGAAATCGTGCAACCGCTCGGTTATGAGTCTCTCTACTTTTTCCTAAATATGCCTTTGTTAGGGGTAGTGGAGCTCTCGGCTACCCCTAGTTGTGACCTATTCGTCTAGGCTGTTCTTCTCTATGATCGGCTCATCTGTGCCGCGGCTGCATACATGTGATACATTCTTGGCAGGCAAGCAAATTCCTCGCAGGCTGCTGGTTTAACTTGAGCTGGATTAAGTATCTGTTTCTCTCTATCCGTAGTGCTACCTACTTTGACGTGAGGTGGAGAATGCTCAGTGCGAGCCTAGTTGTGAATGAACACTTCGCCTGGAAGGTTGTCCATGTTGATAATCGGAGTGTGGCCTCAACCGTGAACGTATGCTAGTCTGTGGGCTTGATTGGAAGTGCATGCTCTTTCGCGAGCTAAGACGAGAGTATACGCCATCCTGATGACCCAAGTGAGAACGTAAACTGCTAGAACACTAGAACTATGGCTGGTTGAGGGGTTGTTTGCTGAAACACTACTAGAGAGGTCGTCATCTGCCTTTGTCATGATTCAGGACACCTCGTCTAAAGCACGTTGCATCTCGATGCACTGCAAAAGCTGATTCACCAAAGTCGTCTGCTGTGCAAGGGCGCTTGTCAATTCTATGACTTGTTAAGACAAGTGTGGTTTGCTATTTAGGTTGGAAGAGCTTGGGCAGCAGGCGTTTCCTTAAGTAGTGGAAAAGTAATGGACTCCGGGTGCAAGATTTGAATTGGGAAATGTCAAATCTGTAGAGAAATATGAAATCGGTCTTGGACTGGTCAAGATCGCCAAGTGAGCCACGGAAACGAGTTGGGTCGTGGAAGTGGGTCGTACCACGTGTGGGGCACGTAGGCGTGATGCGACGCTGGAAGTGCTTTGGATATGGGCTAAGGGAATGGTCAGCGCAGCTTGGGCCTGTGATGCGTCTTGGGCAGCGATTTGGGCATGCTCACGTTGGGCTTGGCTCAACTACCCAGCAACGTGGCTTAAATATTGGGATACTTGCGCAGCTGCTGCTGGTGCCTAAGCTTGGGATTGGTCGTGGGTTTAGGATGTTGTAATGGTAATGGATAAGGCAATGGTCTACTACCATGGAGTTGGCCTACTCCCCACTGTCATGGTGGTCCATGTGGCTGCCATGATGGTGGTGTTCCATGGTGGCAAAGTTGCTCATTTTACCGCCGCATTGAGCCTTATCGATCGTCGTGGTGGGTCTACATCGCAATCTCTTTCACTTGATCCAGATCTTTGAACGTAGGAAGTTTTGTTTGTTGTGGTTTCCAAATTTCTTGTCATTGTATTTTTCTTTTACGTTGATTCAAAGAATTTTATACAAAAAATTCTAGGAAGTAGAACATACAAAATATCTACAGATGAACGAGAAATTAGAAATGTTGAATACGAGAATCTTCTTCAAGCGTGTGAATCAAACTCTCAATGAAAGCACCAATTTATGGATGCAAATTTCTTCCTCCTTGTTCTTGGATAAAATTGCACCTACAAAACAAATAACATCTTAGGTCAAGGCCAAGAGCCTCACGCACCTCTTAGTTAATTATTTGTGTATATAAATTTTTATTTATTAATTCTATTTTTGTTTTTGCAGAATGCACTAAAGCGATGGGATTACTAATTTGAACCAAAATCACCAAAAAAAATTAACAAAACACCACATCAAATGCAAACGCGCACACACAAAAGATATAAAGGTCTGGTTCGCCAAACGGCCTACTTCTACTCCGGCAAATAATTTTTTAAAGAATAATATGAATAAGAAACCTTCATCTGTTTTCTGCATTTTATTTCACGGCATCGTTCAACAAGTGATATTTTTATTTTTATTTTGGTTAGCAACGGGGCATAAATCTGAAAGAAAATGAAGTGTACAATAGATTATCACGAGTTCCTAACTCTATCTGTAACTAGCAACCGATGACAAGGAGTAACTTGCTCAAAAAACATTGGACTCAAATTGCATTACAAACTCAAACAAGTGAAATCATCATTAACAAAATTCATTTTACGATAGTGCTTGGACCCGATTTTACACCATCGGCTCAAGCGATCGAGGCCGTTGAGTAAACATAGCTCCACACCATCAGATAAGGAAGTTAAGATAATTTTGTTGTTGTTAAGGGATAATATTATGATTTTTAATCATAATAATTATCTTTTAAATGAATTATCTTAATACTTTTCTTATATGAGATAAATGTGACACAAACTATATTGAAGCAAGCATAACAGTTAGATTTAATTTGGGATTCTTAGCATTCAACGCGGGTGAGAATAGTCCTATCATGTGGTGGCATCAATTGGTAACCAAGGTGGAGTCCAATTTGAAAGGATTACCTGTACGTGGAGGAAGCTAACGTGTTGCATGCAAGATGGGATTGGATTTCTTGGAGAAAGCTAACGTGATGCATGCAAGATAAGATTGGATTCCTTGAAATTGTTATTATCCAATTAAGGATAGGTGATAATAGTTAAATATTATCATGCACAAGCTTGGTTTTGGGACTGTGATGTTGTAATTTCATAAGGCTTTAAGAAAGCTCTGAAGTTTGGGTCACGGGGAAGGATAGCTTTCAAACATTATCTTTTAAAAGTGGGAGATATATGCAAATGAGTTATCTTGGAGAAAGTGAATGGCAGAGGGATATGGCGCGCAGAACTTGGGATAGAGTTTTGATTAGACTCTAACAAACACTTTGGCCGTGTTGAGCAAGTATCCAACCCTATAAATACATGAGGTTGTGCAACGGGAAGAGGACCTCGAATTCAACACACAAACTGCCATGCACAAATTCTTGCTCTATGCGAAACCTCTCAACACCCTTGAGATTTTTATTTTCCTTTTCGCCGACACATCTTTAGTTTGGATAAACAGCACTGTGAAGGCAACCGGTGATATATTTAGTTTGGATAAATAACACTATCGCCGTAAAACCAGCCGACCTCGGAGCACCTTCAGTTTGGATAAACAGCACTGCGTCGAGGCCGACTGGTTATCTATCCAAGTCTCGGTCAACAAGGGTTTTCGGATCTTTATTGGCAGAGGTCATCTCATTAGCCTTTTCAGCGAAGTGTGGTGTTACTAGTTTACTACATTCGGCATATTGAATTTCGTAAAAGTAGCAGCCTTGTCTTCAGGCTTTAGAATCCAAAGGCTGAGACGTGTTCCTTCCTCGATCGCAATCGTAAGACGTAGAAGTCAGTAGTGTGCTCAACAAAACATCAACATATTTTACTCCTCGGCCGATGAGTTGGCACGCCCCGCACACAACTGAATGACGTAGTTAGCTTATTAATTACTCTGTTTGTGCACCACGTAGGCTAAGTAGTTTTTAAGGTCAACATTTTGGCACGCCCAGTGGGACAAAGTGCTAAGACTACGAAGTTCACATGAAATATCAAGATCTCAATCAGGCTCCATGGGGTGAGATTCGGCGCCTATTAAAAGAAAATGTTGAGAAGCACGAAAAATTCATTGAGGAGTACTGTAGAGTTCTTGAAAAAAGGCTAGAGGCCATGGAGCAATTTTTCGCTCTGGCCATGACCACAATTCGGCCTAAGAAAATTGTTAACACAGTCAAAGAAAAACTTAGGCCACCGTTGTTTCGGTCGAGATTGAAATGGTGGTAGGCCTGGAAGAAAAAGTTCAAATTTCTAAGCCAAAAATCGACTTGGAAAATGATTTGTCAAATGAGTGCTCTAACGACAAACAGAGTCAGGACATGGTTTTGAACGCCAAAACTACGTTAATCGATATGATTATTGGCGATAAAGCCGACATTGAAAAATCCCATTCGGTTAAGTTGTTCGAGTTACAAGCCGAAATTGGTGAAATTATTATGCCTGGGGGGCATAGTAATTGTTCAACACATTCGGCAGCCGAAAATGAAAAAAAATTCACCAAGTTAAAAATATTTGGAGAAAATCCTTTATTCGGCTGAGGGCAAAATCAATTTGAAAATCTTGATATAAACTTATCTCGGCTTGGAATAAAACACCGTTGGCCTCCTCCTCTTTATTAGTTCGGTCACTTTCGTTTTCTTTTATTAAGAAAAGAAATAAATTATTTTCTTAATCATCTGGCTAATTAAGCCGATGCATAAGAAAATAAATGGGGCAACAACAGTGCGGCAATCCATATATATATATAGTTGGCCAAGGAATAGGGAAAAAAGGTTGGCTGAAGATATTATACAAATAAAATTATAAAAAAAAAAAAAAAGGTAACATGCCTGCGTTGGGCTTAAAGGTTTGTCTCGACCCAGGTTGCTGTCAGCCTTCAATTTTCATTAGCTATTACTGGTTTAATACCAAAACTCAGTTGTAAAAGAAGGTAATCCATACCAAACTGTTATCGACCTCATCAATTCCAATCCACATCACCCTCATCATTGGCAATACTTTGTACAGCAGCAGTTGCAGCAACTGATGCAGATCTACAAGAGTAAACCAGCCACCGCCATCATCTTTCCCTTTCAAATCAAAGCTCAAAATTTTCTATGGAGCGTGGGGAACACGAATATGGTCTCGCATGCACCATCGGTGCACTATGAGACATAATGCCAGTAAAGCCGAGAACCCAAGTTCTCAAACTCGAACCTAAGTAAGGTTCGAATTCCTGGGTTATTTTCATGGTGATATGATGGTTATGGTGATGAATCTGAGGGTTTAAATCTCTGTAAGTTCTTGTGCATGCTCACCCAGTTTTTTGCGACGAACTCTGTTGAAAACCGCTGAGATCGAAGTCTGCTAGGTGTCGTTGTTCCTTAGTGTCATTTCATTGGGATAGAAATTGTGAGGTTTTTGTCTCGACTCTAACATGCACTATGCCTTGTTGCTCATAATCTAGCGAGAGAAAGTAGATAGATTCTTGACGAGTTTCGAGATGCAATTCACCCCCAATCTTGTTACATGTGACCTAGTTCATGGTTGAAAGGGTTTAACGAGTTGACGTCGAGTCCGAGGCAGATTCAAAATTGAGATTTTTGCACAAATTCAAGACCTTGATTACAGTTAATTCAGTGTTTCGTCCAGTTCGATGATACATGGTCGATTCCACATCTAGTACGACGATGATAGACTGATTTTCGAAGTTGGTGAAGTTGAATCGACTTTTCATAGAACTCGGTCGTGTGCTCGCTGAAGTTTTGTACTCGGTGGACATCTGTTAGAGTAAAGGAGTGCCCTTGGTGGCGTTAAGTTGTTACCGAGTGTAATCACATAGCAAGCTGAGCTCGACTATGAAGAAAGTCTCGTCGCAACGGTCGGCGGCGACTCTTGACGATGACTTGGAGAAGATGTCAAAAATGAAATCACACTTCGGTCTATAATTGGAGCTCGACAACATTCGTTATTTTCTGAGTTTGGCTGGGCTATGAGCCGAGTTCGGTTGTATCAACTCATTCGGCGGTGTCGGTGCTGATCTTGAAGTTTGGGTTCAGCGGTATCAACATATTCAGAGGCGTAGGTGTCGATCTTAACATTCGCCATGTGTCTCCTTGGTGATGGAATCGTCGAAAGACTCCTCATTGATGGGGTCATTGAATGACTACTCGGTGATGAAGAACCGATGGTGGCTTAGTCTTTTCATTAGCAACATGTGCTGTAGAGATACAAGGTTAAGAACCAAATAAATATTAGCCCAAAGGAAAGGTGATTGCAATGTTCATATGGCAACCTGAGCTATCATCAGGTTTTTCTCAACCCCAATTGCTTTTAAATTACAGCCTAATAAGATGGACGGTCGAAGTAATTCCAAGATTTTTCTGGCAATGTTGTCAAGCCTTGTATAGAATTGTGGGAATCGAGGGAGACCAGAACATGAGTATTATTGCTGAGGAAACAAAATTTCTTTTTCGGCAATATGACAAGGTTTACTTGCTACAAAACAATTAATTTCCTTAACCGTTCGGCTTACGAGCCGAAGTTCAAGGAAACTAGGGGGCAATGTTTGGATCCTTTTTTACACCATCGGCCCAAGCGATCGAGGCCGTTGAGTGAACATAGCTCCGCACTGTCGGATAAGGAAGTTAAGATAGTTTTGTTGTTGTTAAGGGATAATATTATGATTTTTAATCATAATAATTATCTTTTAAATGAATTATCTTAATACTTTTCTTATATGAGATAAATTTGACACAAACTATATTGAAGCAAGCATAACAATTAGATTTAATTTGGGATTCTTAGCATTCAACGCGGGTGAGAATAGTCCTAGCATGTGGTGGCATCAATTGATAACCAAGGTGGAGTCCAATTTGAAAGGATTACCTGTACGTGGAAGAAGCTAACGTGTTGCATGCAAGATGGGATTTGATTTCTTGGAGAAAGCTAACGTGATGCATGCAAGATAGGATTGGATTCCTTGAAATTGTTATTATCCAATTTAGGATAGCTGATAATAGTTAAATATTATCATGCACGAGCTTGGTTTTGGGACTGTGATGTTGTAATTTTGTAAGGCTTTAGAAAAGCTCTGAAGTTTGGGTCACGGGGAAGGATAGCTTTCAAACTTTATCTTTTAAAAGTGGGAGATATATGCAAATGAGTTATCTTGGAGAAAGTGAACGGCAGAGGGATATGGCGCGCAGAACTTGGGATAAAGTTTTGATTGGACTCTAACAAACACTCTGGCCGTGCTGAGCAAGTATCCAACCCTATAAATACATGAGGTTGTGCAACGGGAAGAGGACCTCGAATTCAACACACAAACTGCCATGTGCAAATTCTCACTCAACGCAAAACCTCTTAACACCCTTGAGATTTTTATTTTCCTACACATCTTCAGTTTGGATAAATAGCACTGTGAAGGCAATCGGTGATATCTTTAGTTTGGATAAACAGCATTATCGCTGTAGAACCAGCCGACCTCGGAGCACCTTCAGTTTGGATAAACAGCACTGCGTCGAGGCTGACTGGTTATCTATCCAAGTCTCGGTCGACAAGGGTTTTCGGATCCTTATTGACGGAGGTCATCTCATTAGTCTTTTCGGCGAAGTGGGGTGTTACTTGGTTACTACACTCGGCACATTGAAAGTCGAATTTGATATTAAACTTCGTAAAAGTAGCAGCCTTGTTTTCAGGCTTTCTTTAGAATCCAAAGGCCGAGACGTGTTCCTTCCTCGGCCACAATCGCAAGACGTAGAAGTCAGCAGCGCGCTCAACACAACATCAACATATTTTACTCCTTGGCCGAGCTCGGCTGATGAGTTGGCACGCCCCACACACAACTGAAGAACGTAGTTAGCTTATTAATTACTCGGCTTGCGCGCCACGTAGGCTAAGTAGTTTTTAGGGTCAACAGATAGATATAACGAATTTCACAAAACCAACTTTGATGCATAAGGGCACAACAATTCAGTACTAAACTTCCCAGAGAGTAATTATCCACATTTGCATTTGAAATCAATTGAACCGTCCGTAAGAGCAGAATCCTTGTCAAGGAGTGATATTTTGATTATCAAAAAGAAAAACGAATGATATTTGACAGGTCAACACAGCTAGGGAATGATATTTAAACCAGAAAGAGATTAAAAGAAAGAAAAAAGGAAAGACATCTCGAATTAAGTAAACATCTGTTTTCTGCCAATAAACCCAGAAAGGGGCTTTTTTTTATTTTTTTATTTTTAAGGAAAGACATATCGAATTAAGTAAACATCTGTTTTCTGCCACTAAAGTTTCGGGAAAACATTTGGAATTAGCAAAATTATAAGGTCTTAGAAAGAAGAGTGAACGTGGCCCCAAATTGGAGCCCTATATATATACAAACACAAACATGACCCAAGCCCCAGCTAGGCCGTAATCTTATCATAATCATATCCTATATTTCGTCTCATTAATTCTTCCTCTAGATCTTTTTCCCTCTTCCTCTTGTTGCTGGTGTTGTAAAAATGGGGAACACTATGGGAGACTGTGGCTGCGCCGAATCGAAAGATGCAGTGAAACCTGGTCCTGCGCCATTGCCAAAGCAACAAGATCACGTCGATGCACCTTCGACGACCAAAGGGGTGGGTGATGCTGTGGCGCTCGGAGTCCCTGATAAGTCTATTGCGGTATTGCTCAAGGAGGTACGCATTAACCTTTTGCATTATTAGCAATCTAGTACTGATTTTTTCAATGATTTTATAATTTTATTCCATTTGGGCTTTTCTTAATACTCATTATGTTAAGAACAAAATGTCCACATACAAAACACTTTTGCACCTAGTGAGGTGGTAAGGATTTCTGAATTTAGGGAATTTATATATCTCCCCATTGCTGCATTGTAATTTGTACTCATGGTAAGAGTTCAAATTTTGTGTTTCCTAGTTTCCCATTTCAAATAATATATTCAAGTAAGGTAGCCATAAGATTCTGACGTTGAAATGCCATTTCCATATAAATCAGATTATTCTTCTATAGAAGATTTTTTTTTTTTTTTTAAGTATAGAAAATATAGATTAAATACTAAATTTACTACTTTTGTTGACAAAATATTAGTCAGCTTATATTTTTTTTATTTTTGAACAAACGATATTATCTACATTAAGAGAATAAGGGAGTGGGCTAAGCCTCACAAGACACAAGATAAGCCTCATAATGAGACTGCCATAATAATGTGGTTTAAATACACCTTGGACGAGAATCAAACCGAAAACCTCTCACTTACAAGTGAAGAGTAATACCACTGGACCGTAGTACTAATTGGCAAAGTTATATTTTTTATTCTTGAATAACAAGAAAAAAAACTCATTTTTGGTCTAAGTTTGCTTATATATTTGAATTGTTTTAAATTCACAATCATATCTATTTAATATCCATTAGCAATATAGGATTTACATAATTTATTTACAATAGGACTACAAAAAGGTATTAAATAAGTCATTTCTACAATACAACTCGGTACAACCTCCTTTAATTTCTTCTTCACAATTTCATAATGGTGTGCTATGCTATGCAATTACAGTTGACAATAAGTCCTCCACATGTTTTGGAGGTTTAAGAGCATGTAAATACAGATGATTCTGCATTATTGTCACTTTTTCGGGTATATAAATTACATAAAATTGTGCACTGCAGTGTATATAGACACAAAGGGTGATGCTATAGAGATATCATATTTTGTAAGATGGTTTTTCTTTTTATTTTGTCATTACATGAGTGTTAAACAACGCAATAATGTTAAATTTAATAGCACTTATATTAGTTCTTTGATTGACTTTTGAGCTAGAACATACATAATCTCCAGCCAAGGCTCTGGGTTCAAATCAAATCCTCCTTTTACGGTATATAGCGTGTATCAAATCACTACTGTACTACTAGACAAAATAAATAGTTTCTTTATTTTCTTGTATTCATCCATTTGTGGCTTATCATTTGACAATATTACCTCTCCAATGTGAGCTATATCAATGCTAATTGTGAGTATTATTTGTGGTATGCTACATCTTGTTTTTTAGAGTCTAAAGTCGTACATATTTTTTTTGTTATTATGTTTAACACAATGATTGTAACCTGCATGAAAT
This sequence comes from Crataegus laevigata, assembly GCA_963580275.1. Lineage (NCBI taxonomy): Eukaryota > Viridiplantae > Streptophyta > Magnoliopsida > Rosales > Rosaceae > Crataegus > Crataegus laevigata. The sequence continues at coordinate 3,405,071 of OY756938.1, forward strand.
TAGGATATCTCTAATATAAACATTTAGCTTGAAACCTGTAATTTAACACAATGATTTGGTATTCACAGATCGAAGAAATGAAAGAAAACCATCGTGAAAGACCATCTGAAGTTTTAAGTGAGTCAAAACAAGAAAAGCCAAAGAATGAGGAAAAAGGAGCTTCGTCACTAAGCCAGGGTCCAGGGTAAAGTTTCTGAAGCTGCAACCAGCCACAGAAAAACGAAGAATAAATCCACACATGTCTATCAATAAAATGAGAGACTCAGGATTACCTGTTATTCAATAAAAAAATTCTAAGAAAATGATGTATTTTGTTTGAGGTCAAGAAAATGTTTTGAATATTACGATCATGTCATCGCGTGTCTCCAAGATAGGTTAATGAAGAGAAATTTTCATCCAAATATTAGTCAATTTCAGAGGTTTGCTCTCTCTTTTTCTTAATGTAAGCACTCTTCTAGGGTTTCTTTTTTCTTTAATACACTAGTGATACTTTTAACTGATGGGTCGGGAATTTGGGCTAACGCCACTTGAAGAAAATGTTCATTCAAACAGTAAACATATTAAAACACAAGCATCGACTAGTTGTTTGGACCAATTAATTAACAGGTATTAAAATATATAACAATTGCACAAATATTTTCGAATGAATAATTCACAACGAATACTATATATGTATATATATATATATATATATATATATATATATCAAGTTTTACAGATTAATTCGAATGAATGTTTCACAATTAATGAAATTGCATATAAAATCACAAGGCATTGGTTTCTTGCACTAGAACTTGGATTCTTGGCGAATTGATTGTGTTGTTTCTCTGTGAAGGATGGGAAAAGAAGCGATGGATTGATTTTTGGTTTCTGGCCTTATTGTCATATATATATATATATATAGGCATATGTGAACAGTTATGGCTGTTCATACTTGTCTTTTTAAAACGGACGTAACTGTTTGCAATCAGTTTTATCCTTTCGGGAAAATTGAATCCAAAAATAAAAAACGTAAAAAAATCGTATTTGTGTTTTTCGTCTATCCGAGCCCCAAGACCCATTTTTGACATTTAATATATACACTCAAATCCTGTATGTCTAAGGCCCAAAGTCCATGACTTTAGCTTAATTTCTTTCAAAATATAAGTGAGGAAAAACACTTATAAAGTTGACATGTAAAAGATGTATGGCCGATATGGGACTTGAACCCTTTACAGTCACAAGTTCCAACACTAGTCAGATTGCAAGCACATGCACGATGCATAGACATTGAAATCTAATCAAGCAGATGGTGCTTGACCAAAAAAAGATCAAGCAAAACACGTATATGTATAAGTTAGAGCATCTCCTATCATGTCCACTATCTAATTAAATTATGGCTAAAAAAACCATAAAGTTAGGAGCTTCGTAGAAGAGTTTATTTCAATCATACTCCCCAGTTTGGATATGAATTGTGGAGAAATAAGAATAGAGTTTTTATATAAAATATCATTAAAATATTAATAATTAGTCTAAGAGCTTCTTTCTTACTCCTGAGGTTTAGGAGTTCCTAGAAGAATTCCTATCTTCGGAAGTGGATAAGAAGTGTGATTGGAGATGGATTTTTCCAAATCCTCCCTAGATTTTAGCTAGGACCTCATTTAGAAAAGCCATTGGAGATGCTATTCTTAACCCCATAAAGTTGTTTAATTTCCTCGACGTCATCATAGCTACCAAGGAATACTGGGGACCGCTCGTGTATCTTGTTTGGAACCAAGTCTAGGGCCTGCAATATTAACCATTTGGTAAGTTCTTATATATCCAAGTGCTAAAGAAAGTTAAAAATTTAGCAAAATCTTGACGTCCTGCTTGATCAAATAATGTATATTTAGAAATAAGTTAATCTGGTAGTGTAAGGTAAAAGTATGGCCAACTAATATACCCTTTGCTTTCCAGTAAAAGCTTGACCTCCTGCTTGCTCAACCAGGTATGACATCGGGAAAACTTCGTAAAGAACTCTGTTTCAATGAGGAAATTGAATTCTTATTAAATTCCAAATCTCTTGTTACAAGAACTAATCGACGAAAAATATTGTTACAAGATCAAGTCCAAGAGAATTTGTGTGGAACTGTCTGCATCAGAATGAAATGAAATGACATAGTAAATAGTGTATATATGTAAAATGATTCGTGTTCATCCCATGGAATTAAAATGCACGTCAAAGGCACGGTAAGCCTTAAATCACTTGGCATATCATATAATTCGTGGGAGAAAAGTTGATAAAGAGAGAGCGCGCATGTACCGTAGTTTTCCATTCGGGCTTTTCTTATCCGCAGGGTACATAAACATGCCTCCGTATAGCAATGTTCGGTGCACATCAGCAACCATGCTGCATAATTTTTATATGAAGGACGCGCAGGTTTACATTTCGATAAAAAGAGTAGCAAAATCTACCAACGGAGATAACCACTTATGCGAAGAATGAATTACCTTCCAATGTATCTAAGAGACTTGGGAGATGAACCATCTTGGGGGAACTTGCATGTTTCCACATATCTGCGAGATAAAAGCATTGATTATAATAGTGATTGATTCTATTTTATATAGTCACTTACAATTTTAAAGTTGCTAACAATGCAAATTATGTAATTAATGTTCAGGACACATATACTTGGTAGTTTGCTCATCCCAGTTCTGTGCATTTCCTTCATTTACTGAGTAGATCTTTCCCTTCTGCGGAATCTGCACAAACTTGAAGAGTAAGAGTACATCCTAGCTAGTCTCCTAGTGTTACATTGTCGTTAACTGTCATATTATATGCATTCTTCGGCTCCTAACAAATTGAGCAACAGCAAAGGATAATAAAAAATTTACACTAGATTGAAATCTGTTTGTGTCCAATCCAATTTTGTCAAGTTAAACGAGAGCAATCAAGTAGATATATGCCATTTACACATGCGCACCTTAATGTTGGAATGAGTTAATATAAATTCCCCTAGCGATGGATCAAGCGTGAAGCCATTCACTCCATTTCCAGTACTAAGCACCAGCTGCAGTTCCACGCCAACTTTATTAGCAAACATTTCACAACCGAATTGTTGCAGAGCTATAATTCAAATTGAATAATTGTATGTAATTTACCGTGCAAGAGCTTCCATACATGCAATAACCAGCGGCTACCATCTTGTTCCCAGGTCGCAGTACATCCTCAAGACTTGGGTTTTGCTTATCTTTCGCTACGTAAATCCCAAAGATCTGAGTGCAGGTGAATGCTAGCTTAAATATGTACTAATTAATCTAGAAGCTTAATTAACGAGGCCAGTTACAAAAGAAGGGGGCTAGCCAATACGCACAGTTCCTATAGAAACACCACAATCGATGTTGGAGGATCCATCCAACGGGTCAAAAACAACAATGTATCTGCAAAACCAACAGGAATTTAGTTGAACACACCTAAGTATGTAACTATATACACTGTAGCTGTATACCCGAAAGGATATAGAAACACAAATGGTAGAAACTAGAAACCTTCCACGCTTTGATGGCTCTACGAATATGGCCTCTTCATCCTCTTCCGAAACAAGAATGCACTGGAACAAGGTAAATTTCGAAACAAACAAGCAAATTATGACGCTGACCCTAATGTAAGTCGCACTTTTCTTGTATTTACTTTGCACTTAAAACACTCAGACGTGATCTAAACCAGCTTCAACTGGAAGACGTGGGCGTAGGCAGGTGAGTAATAACCTGACCTTTTGAGTCTAACACTGAAAGTAATACAACTAATTCAGTAGTGCCAGTGACAAATTAATGATATGCTTCGAGCCTTCAACAGACTTACAGTACGGCCACTGCTAGTTAGCGCTTTCACAAAAACTTGATTCGAAAGCACATCCAATTTCTTCTGCTCTTCACCCTAAAAATGAAACAGCAGCCAAATACAGTATGCACTTTAGCCAGACTACGATTCACAAAAGAACGAATTAATATACATGTAGTCATATAGGCTGCTCACCTGAACATTGGTCGCTCCAGCAAGTCCAATTACTTTTGCAAGACCTGCCTGCAGATGAAAAATATAAATATGTAATGAATAAATAAATATATAGTGAATACAAACTCAATTTATCTACATTTGAATACATAATTTCATTGGCAAGCTCCTTGATCAGGAAAAAATAGATATATAGCGGTTTTCGTGAAAACTAGGTAGATTAATATTTGCTTAGTTTAAATTAATATAATACTGATACTAATACCTACAGCCCAGACACGTGTAAGTTAGGAGTCTGATACTGTCTGAAAATGGCTCTATACGTATCACATATGGGGTAATATATTAAGACATTAGGAGAGTTTAACATTCAAAAGTATCTTATTGTTGTAAGAGGTCTCAAGTACGACTGATTCTCTCCATTAGTGTTAGGGTATTTCTCTCTTACATGATATATACCTTTTATAGATCCTTTATCAGGGGTTCATGATGTCATACTCCTACACAGGACCTAACTATACACATTATAAGGTAAGAAAAGAAAATCAGAATTTTTATTCTTTTTGTCATTTAATCCAACAAACTACATCATTTTGTCTGTCAGTGAATGAGATGGAAACGCAAAGATTGCCAATGCAGATAGAGTTTTAAAACTGAAATAAAGGAATGAAGGGCATGAAGATAAAAACCTTGCTAACGGAGGAGCAGACAAATTTGCAACCGAGAACAATGTGGTTGAGTAAGATGGTAAAATCGCCACGTGCCTCCGGATGCTTGGACTGCTCGTTAAGAACAAAACGAGTGATGGTCATCAGATCAGTTCTCTGAGCATCAGCCGCATGATCCATTATTAGTGAATAATGAGGATTCAGATTTCAGAGATAGTTAAAGAAGAGTACGTAGAAGAAGAAACTGAAATGATGGAATGATCGAGAACTATAAAATATGCAAGAACTAGGGTTCGACAAATGGAATTGGAGAGGCATTAGTAGATATTATATTCCACATTTTCAGGATGAGAACTTGGACTGATTAAACCACTGACGTTGCTTTAGGATAAAACCAACCAACAAAATACTGCAAAGTCAGATGATACATGTCAGATTGATGAGCTACCCCTACGAAACCGGGACCCCAATGTCTGTTGGCTTGAGATGCCGCCACACTTAGCTAATTTCCGATCCTATGATTCAGAGACCAAACCAATTTGATTAATTATAACCGTACGAAGCCGTCCTTTCAATAATACAATAATCAAATTGAGATATATTGACAAACAATTTGAACCAACCAGTAATCCACACTCAACTTCATAGACGAGCAAGTTATTAAAAAGTTAGAGTGCTGTAAAGAAAAGAGTTGAGTGAGAAGCAACACATGATTTTTTTTTTTTTTTGCACGAAAAAACTCAATAGCACTTCCACTCGTCATACTTTGCAATGGCAAGGTGCCACAACACCCTCCACCCGTTATAGTCCCAGTCCCAGCAATGGTGGGATAACGCCATCTACGTGAACATGTTGCATGGGGCACGGTCAAAAGCTGAAAATACAACGGCTTTTGCCACGTGACACTTTTTTGGCTTTTTGATTCAAACAGTAACTTCAATTCAACGATCTCAATTTTTTTCATAAATAAATTATATATTAAAATTTGAAATATATATTTGAAATAAAAAATTCCCATTTGTCCATTAAAAATAAAATATGACCATGTAGCGCACCTATAGCAACTTATTCTAAATTCTCATCCATTGAAAAATTATATCATAAATGAAGAACAAAAATATCATCATAAATAGTAATTGCCACAACTATTATAAACTCATTCAGTGGTAATAAATTCAATAGTGAGCATTACCACTACTAGAGTAGTGAGCAAAAAATACACTCATTCTCCCTCCTTGATATATGCTTGATTAGGGAACCACATCATTGAAATGGCTTCAACATATACTGCCTAGCGTAAATGATATGGCACTTGACAAAAACTTTAAGGACCCCTCTCACCTGAGTCTATAAACCAAACCAATAAATCGTTACATTTTTCAATCATGTTAGAATTATGCAAGAGATGAGTCATCTACAAATCTTGACAAATTGAAAATTTCCAACTATATAAATTCGACACACATCTACCACCCAATCAATTATGTTCCACTTAATCTATATTTCCATGGCCACATATCTTTCCGGCTAAGGAATGAGAAACCTTTCTCTTATTACATGAATCCAATTTTCATTTCATCCAGGAAAAATCATCTTTTTCTCAACAATGTTTTTGTCATTTGATCCAATAACGTTCCGTTAGATAGGAGCAGCTTTGATAAATATTGATAACTCTCGGATTGAGGATTAGAACGAAAAAATCCTAACATCATACATTCCTAGTCCATACATAATCAAGGATCAAGAGACTTGACAATGCAATGGAAGAAACAGACCAACGTTTCAAGTCTACAGAAAGAAAAATGATACATTTTCAACTTTACAAGTCTAAACCTGACCATTGGACTCATACTTTTCTGCTGATATTTATATATGATTATATGTCAATTTTCAAGCCGAAGTTACCATCATTGGCAACATCCATCATCTGCACTTGGTTCGGCTCAGAGGCTTCTGCGCAGAAGGAAGCCATCGACTTCTTGCTTACGATTACATGGCAAATGGCTCTCTTGATAAATGGATTTTCAAGAAATACAACAAAGAATCCCTGTTGGACTGGGAGATAAGGTTCAATATAGCAATGTGTACAGCTAAAGGACTAGCTTATCTCCGTGAAGATTGCGACTCAAAGAAGAGTGATGTTTATAGCTGTGGAATGCTGCTGCTAGAGATCATTGGTGGAAGAAAGAACTACGACCGGACAGAAACTTCTGAAAAGTCAAATTTTCCATCCTATGCCTTCAAGATGTTGGGAGAAGGAAAATTGAAGGACATCCTTGATACGAAGCTAGGAATAAATAAAGGCGACGAGAGGGTAGAGACAGCCATTATGATTGCACTGTGGTGCATACAGGAAGATATTGTAGAAAACTTGAATAAGGAGTTTGAGTTTTCACTAAATATTTTTCATTGATTCATCATGGTGTTACAAGAGAAAGGAAACATATATATAAAGAGAAGGCTCTTCGGAAGAGAGCCTGAGCTCTTAAACCCTAGGAAACATTTAGAATAATTTTCACTTATTATACCTAAAGTAAACATTAAATAAGGAATGAATCATTAACCCAGCTAGGATTGCATGTTATTTGCACAAGGAAAAGCTGCAATCCAGCAAGGCTTAGCCGAAAGCCTTCTTCATAGAACATGCTGTGACTGTACACCCACCACCTTGTATTATTCTTCCATTATCCTTCCAACCTGCACAGCCATGCAGTGAGCATGCAGAAGTATGGCGTGCAGATTGTAGTATGGCCTTCAATACTCCCCCTCAAGCTGGATCGAGAGAGTTTCTGGATCCAAGCTTGAAGAGAAGACGATCAAATTGAGCCGAAGGAAGAGGCTTGGTGAACACATCGGCGAGTTGATCACTGGAACGAACAAATGCAGTTTGTAGCAGTTTGGACTGGACATGATTGCGAATGAAATGACAGTCAACTTCGATATGCTTTGTGCGTTCATGGAAGACGGGGTTGGCTGCAATATGTATCGCCGCTTGATTATCACAATGGAGAAGAATTGGCTTAGAGGAGATGATGTCAAGATCTCGTAGCAAGCTTTTGAGCCAAATGAGTTCACAAGCAGCAGATGCCATGGCGCGGTACTCAGCTTCTGCGCTTGACCGAGCTACAACAGATTGCTTTTTGCTCTTCCAAGTAACGAGGTTACCACCAACAAGAGTGCAATAACCAGTTGTGGACTTGCGATCAAGCACGTTGCCTGCCCAATCAGAGTCTATGTATCCTTCAATGGTGAAGTGTCCATTGTGTTGCATGAAAATCTCAGTAGTCATGGTGCCTTTTAGGTACCGAAGGATCCTTTTAACTAGTTGCAGATGATGAGATGAGGGAGAATGCATGAATTGGCTTACAAAACTGACTGCATAAGAAATGTCAGGTCTGGTTATAGTCAAATAGATGAGTTTGCCAACCAACCTTTGATACTCCGCTGCATTTTCAAGCTGGATATCTGAGATATTATCCTTGAAATTTGTGGGAAGTGGTGTTTTGGCAGGCTTGCAATGCAGCATATTTGCTTCTTCCAAAATGTCAAGGACATACTTTTGTTGGTTTAGAAACAGACCAGTTTGGGATTGATCCATTTCGATGCCAAGGAAGTATCGAAGACGGCCAAGATCTTTAATTTGGAAGGTTGAATGTAAGTTGGCTTTGAGAGCTGCTATTTCTTCGAGATTATCCCCTGTGACAATAAGATCATCAACATAAACAAGTACCACCAATCTTCCATGTGTGCCAAACCTAGTGAACATTGAGGAATCTGCAGTGCTTCGTTTAAAACCTGATGACATAAGGACGGAACTCAGTTTTGAGTACCAAGCTCTTGGAGATTGTTTGAGGCCATAAATGGCCTTGTGAAGCTTACAGACCATTCCTTGTTCCTTCTCTCGGTCATGACCAGGTGGTAGACGCATATACACCTCTTCTTCTAACTCCCCATGCAAGAAGGCGTTCTTTACATCCATCTGATGTAGAGACCAGTGTGAATTGATAGCCACCGAGAGTAACACCCTAACCGTGTTCATCTTTGCCACTGGAGCAAAAGTTTCTTTGTAATCCACCCCGAAGGTTTGTGTGAAACCTCTTGCAACTAGCCTTGCTTTGTGCCGCTCAATGGTGCCATCAGAGTTAAATTTTGTCTTATAAATCCATCTGGCTCCAACCACACGTTGTCCTTTGGGCAGCGAAACAATGCTCCAGGTTTGATTCTCATCGAGAGCCTTCAGTTCTTCAAGCATGGCATGCTTCCATACATGAGATTTGTTAGCCTCTTCGAAGGATCGTGGTTCTGAATGTTGAGCTAATTCATTAACAAAGGCAGCATGAGATGGAGAGACCATGTTGTTATAAACCATTTGTCCAACAGGATGTCTAGGCGTGTAGATTTCAAAATCTTCAAGTCTGGCTGGAGGATGCCTATTTCGAGAAGGATTCCTTCGTGGAGAAGAAGGTTGTTGAGGCTCTACCCTTTCGACAAGAATTTCCTCATTATCTGCTTCCAAATTTTCAGTAGTTGGCTCTATCCTTTCAACTTCATTGTGAGGTGTTGAAACCTTTGAATTTTCAAGAATTAGAGGAGTGGGAAACACTTCATGTGAGGGCTCCCCCTGAGGTTCATCAGCATGCTTCTGGAAGAAAGAAGTTGCCTCATCAAAACGTACATCCCTGGAAACAAACACTTTTCTAGACTTAGGATCATAGCATTTGTATCCTTTTTGTGAAGTTGAGTAACCTAGGAATGCACACTTGATAGCCCTTGGATCAAGTTTATCTCGATGAATGGTTTGAACATGCACAAAACATACACATCCAAACACTCGGAGATGACTTATGTCAATGTCTCTCCCCTTGAGTATCTGATAAGGGGATTTAAACTTCAAAATTCTGCTAGGAAGACGATTGATGATGTATGCAGCAGTTTGTATAGCTTGAGACCAGAATTTCTTTGGGACATTTGCTTGGAGCATTAGTGCTCGAGTTTTCTCAAGCAAATCTCGGTTCTTCCTTTCTGAAATACCATTTTGTTGTGGTGTTCCCACACAAGTTGTTTGTTGCAAAATTCCTTGCTCACTTAAATAGGTTGTCATGATTTTGGAAGTATACTCAGAGCCATTATCAGACCTTAGGATGCCAATATTAGAATTGAAATGATTTTTGACTAAGTTATGAAAATTCTTGAAACACTGAAAAGCTTCATGCTTGAATTTAAGTAAGTACACGAAAGTGGTTCTAGAGAAATCATCAATGAAGGATATATAAAATCTGTAACCATCAAAAGACTCTATAGTTGCAGGTCCCCAAATATCCGAATGAACAATTTCAAAAACTTTTGTAGCTCTAGAAAGGGAATGAGAAAATGGTAGCCTACTGAATTTAGATTTGTGACAGACTTCACAATCTGAGGCTACTTTACAGAAATTAGGAAAGATAAAAGATAAAACATGTGGAGAGGGATGAGCTAATCTCATGTGCCACAGCTGCTCCTTGTTTTCATTGATTGAGTTTACGTAGCAACTTTTTTGAAAATTTGAAGAGAGGTCGACATAGTACAGTCCATTGAGGAAGAACCCTTTACCAATCGTTTCCTTCGAAACTTGATCCTGGAAAATCACACAGTGAGTGGAAAATATTGCAAGACAATTTAGCAATTGTGTTATCTTGCCTACTGACAAAAGCTTGAAAGGAAAAGTAGGGACATGCATGACAAGGGATTCCTTTTCATCTGAGAAGATTTTGAGTTTTCCTTTTCCTACAATACGTACTTTGGTGCCATTGGCTACGGAGACAAAAGAAGAAGTATGAAGATTTTGAAAATTATTTAGTAATGATGCATCGTTGGTCATGTGATCTGAAGCTCCTGAGTCTACGATCCAAAAATCACGATTACTACTAAGGTCAAGTGCAGTAGAGATAGTTGCAACAATACCTGGCACATCATTTTGTGACACCGAGTTTGATTGAGCAAGGAAGCCAGCGAATTTGCCGAGCATAGCTGCGGGGTTTCCTGGAACATCATTTGTTTCTCCTTGTTTCTGTTGTAGGAAGTTAGCAAAATCATTTATGAGAGCAATGGGATTAGAGAAGGAGTTCATCACATTATTGGAGACTTTGTCGCAAGCAAGATTTGTTCGAGGGATGTAGGCAGGTTTCATTTGATTTCTTGGCGTTCTTCCATCGTCGTTGAACTTCGGTTTGAGTTCTGGATGGAGGATCCAACACTTTTCTTTTATGTGTCCAATGCCTGAACGACCAATTTTCTCACAGTGAGAACACCTTAAGTCTGGTCGTTTTCCCTTGTATGGTCTGGAGACACTGAAGACACGCGTTTCTGATGGTTTTGGATCGGATTCTCCCATAACTACATCTGCGTTCATGACCTTCTTTCTTACTTCTTCGCGTTGCATAACATTGCAGACCATCTGTAAGGTGGGAAGCTCTGGTGACATCAGGAGGTGACTTTTAAGGTCTTCATACTCAGGTCCAAGACAGGTAAGCAATTGGAAAACCTTGTCTTCTTCAGCACGCTTTAGAAGGATGGTTGAGTCTGTGGTGTGAGGTCAGTAGAGATCCAATTCATTCCATTTTGCCTTCAAGCTGCCAAGAAGTTGTACGAAGGAGAGTTTTCCCTGATGTAGTTCCGTAAGGTCTTTCTTCAGCTGGAAAACACGTGCAGCATTGTTTAGATCCCCATACATTTCTCGTACAGAATGCCAAAGCTGATGAGATGTCACAGAATAGCTGAAGATCTCAGCCAACTTAGGTTCCATAGAGTTTAACAGCCACGACATGATCAGTTGATCTTGGGACACCCATGCTGCATAATCTGGTGAGGTTGTTGCAGACATTGTGTCATCTTGGTGAATGAAAGGGAGCTTCCCTCGTCCTCCAAGTGCAAGTGTAATGGCTCGTGACCATGGCAGATAGTTGAATTCGTTTAAGAGCACAGAGCTTAAACGTTGAGTTGGATTAGTATCCATGGCTTCGGTTTTAGAGGCCATAATGGCTTGACTGGTTTTGATTTGGAATGAACACAGAAACAGGTCCGAGAGGGATCACTGCTCTGATACCATGTAGAAAACTTGAATAAGGAGTTTGAGTTTTCACTAAATATTTTTCATTGATTCATCATGGTGTTACAAGAGAAAGGAAACATATATATAAAGAGAAGGCTCTTCGGAAGAGAGCCTGAGCTCTTAAACCCTAGGAAACATTTAGAATAATTTTCACTTATTATACCTAAAGTAAACATTAAATAAGGAATGAATCATTAACCCAGCTAGGATTGCATGTTATTTGCACAAGGAAAAGCTGCAATCCAGCAAGGCTTAGCCGAAAGCCTTCTTCATAGAACATGCTGTGACTGTACACCCACCACCTTGTATTATTCTTCCATTATCCTTCCAACCTGCACAGCCATGCAGTGAGCATGCAGAAGTATGGCGTGCAGATTGTAGTATGGCCTTCAATAGATATGTATTTGAGGCCATCGATGACTAAGGTTGTCCGGATGCTTGAAGGCCTCTTTCCTGTTCCTCGGCCTCCAACCTCAGCCGCAAGGGGATCTCAACTTTATACAGACGTCTTTAAATCGGACTGCAACAATTTTGCAGTGTGCCTTTGAGGGCCAAGATAAAATTTATTGAACATGAGAGACGTGTGAGACATATTCTGTGCAATAAACTAATGCCTACTACAGCGTATTTAGATGCTGTGTTTTAGTTAGCCACTTGTACAATTTGTTTTTCCATGGTTGATATGCCACATAGATTGGCATTTCTTTATGGGAACTTTAACGAAAAGCTCCCGGTACTGTTCACTTTAACGAAAAACCACATTTTTACACTAAAAAGTCAATCTTGGTACTATTCACTTTACCCTTTATTTTGTCCTTATCGTTAAAACTCAAAGTTTTCAAACATTTTTCATTAGTTTTCCTTGTACCAGTATCTCCATATTCGACAAATCTAACTTAGTGTTATGCTTAGCGATCACTCAGAAATAATTGAACACACCATTTGTATGAAAGTGCGTATGATGATAAAAACAGCTTTAAGGACAGAAATAGTTGTCCTAGGTGTGTGGAAATATTTTTGTTTCAGATTTGCCTTCCATTTGTTCAACGGCTTTTTGTTGTAGTTGTGGAGCTCCTTTGAAAGAGTAGCAAAATGAAAATTTTCTTTGTCCAACACAACACCCCAAAATGAAAATTTTCTTTGTCCAACACAACACCTTTTCCACGGTTGTAATCAGAGAGTAGACACCTCATTGTTGTCACGAAGCATATTTTCGATAATTATGCGGGTTTGATCTCTACCGACTCCTCTTGCCCTTAACAACTAACTGTCTAAACCACTAACGCTATTGTTGTACTAAAAAAAATCATGTGGTCAGGTGTATAAGAGTAGTAAATAATGCTACTCATTTTCAGGAAAAACAGAGAAATATTCGTAAGAAAACGTACGGTACATATGAAAGCATTCTTAGAATACATACTGGTGAAAAAGTTTGTCTATGTATAGTTGTCTTTTGCAATGGGCCTAACCACCTGCAGGTGAAATTGTAACAGTGGAGATTACATTCATACACCCTAAATTACTTCTTCTACATCCTTTTAATTTTTTAATATTTTTCTATCAAATCTTAGTGATGTGTAAAAAATATTAAATTTTTTTTAAAATGTGGGAGAAGTAATTTGAGGTGTGAATATAATCTCTCTTGTAATAACATCACAACTTTGAGGTCCAACGCTGCTAATACATCACAACTTTAGAGCTCTCCATCAGTTCATTGTACAAGGAGCAGCAGTGCATAGATGCGCTGCAAGCTATCCCGCCCTCCTGTTTGATCATTCAACAATTCATCATGTCGTCTTCTCCAGGTAAGTAAAATGTGTTTTGATTAGGATGAAACGATATTAAAGTTTACAACTAACTCCTAACTCCACCTTCATATAAGATTGTTCTTCTGATGTCATTTGTGTATGAGCCAAATAGATGCAACTTTTCTCTATTGTTCTAAAAATCTTCGTCTAGGCTTAAGCACTAGGCGGTTGGTCACCGCCCCGATTAATTCCTAGGCGTTTGAAAATTAAGAAATGACGCCTAGCCCTGCTAAGGTGCCCGTCTAGACGGCCTAGGCACCTGCCTAGACTGCCCAGACGTGCATAAGTTGCAACTCACTTAGACAGAAAATAGATAACTTTCATTTTGGATTTTATTTTTTTCAATAAATTGTAAGAAACTTATTGAATACTTAAATGAGCACACATTATATGCTTGTTCCCCATGTTTTTATTACGTTCAAATACTTCATAATATATGTGTATTCTATTTTGTAGTTTATAATGAAATTATATATATAATATATATATATATATATATATATATATATATATTAAGTATAAACAAACACTTATTTACACGAAATATAACAGATTTAGTTAAATCCGTCTGGTCCACCTAACCGCATAGGCGCTAGGCCCTAACTTACTGCCCAACTACCGACTAGTGCATTTTAGAACCTTGCTTTTCTCGTATCAAACCATCAATATCCAGCCAAGCTAACCATGAAGCTTGATTGAATCGCATTGTAGGTGGGTCGCATTAATTTTGGACATGAGTTGATAGACTAGACTCATCCACACCAGACCATAGCCCAGCTAGATAATTGCTAGCACAAGTGCACAACAAAATCCTTGTATTTGTGTTGATCTTTGTATCTATGTTAATTAGAGTTGATTAGTTTCTTGATTAATCAATTGTACATATATACCTGGAAATGCATGTCATGTATGGAGAACATTATTTCACTTGTGATAAGTAGAAATCTCTCTCCTTTTCTCTATAATCTGCTTAGATCTTTTTGAGTTTCATCTATGAAGTTTTACTGACACATTTAGATTTTTTTAGCCAAAATGGTTCTTAAAATTGTCACAACTTCTAACTTTAGTTTTGATATTCAATATCGATAGAAATGATCACTGAAATTATTCACCGCCGATCACTTTGTTCTTTAACGAACCAACCACTTAAGAAGAAAAATAAAAAAAAACATCACAATGTTTCCATACTATATATTTCACCAATATTATCAAAATAACCACAATAAACGGTATCCATACATGAAATCGCAACCGCTCGTTTGTGAAAATAATGTGCCGGGGAGAATCATGCAAGAAAGGAAACTACTAGAAAATGATCAAAAACTAGAAATTAGTTGAATCCCAACCGTTCATTCGTGAAAAATGATATGAAAAGGAGAATCATGCAATGCAACGAAGGAAACTACTAGAAGATAGATAGATCATAGATATAAAGACTGTCTATGGCATGGGCTTATGTAGTTGGGCTGGGATACTATATCAGCCCAGATAATTGCAAAAGTGAAAAGGGAAAGAGTATAGCGGCTGAATTAAGCTCTGGTTCGCGATTTGTAATCTCTCTCGCGACTTCCGCAGCGCGGTCTTGTGGTGGACTCAGTCTCACAGGTAAAAACCAAACCTCCATTTTTCTTCTCTACTTGTTTACGGATGTCTTGGGAACCATCACATTTTTTGCAATTTTTAATCAGATCTGTTTTACTCTTTAATCCCTTTTTTCCCTGTTTTTTTTTTTCAAATTTAGTTTTAAAATTAATTGAATTAAACCTGTATTTGTTCATGCGAGATGTGGATGGATATGTGGAATTGTTATGGAGTAATAAGAATTCAAAGGGTTTTGAGAATTGGGAATTTTTGTTTCAGATATTTCTTAGTATCCTTCGCTTTAAACTGGCATGTATGTAATTTAGTGAAGCAAAAAACTAAGTTCTTGAATGGATTGAACTAATTTGTTTCTTTGATGGATCTAATACTAGTAATTATTCTGTTTTTTTAATTCAAAAACACCTGCCAAGTGATGGATTTGCGTTTGCTGCTCTTTTGTTTAGTGATTTGCATCTCATTATGCATTTTTCGACCCGGGTATTTGAGATATTTTTCGTGTGGGTTACGTGATGCAATCAGGTCACTTGGAGGCTCTTTGTACCGAGTCGTGTGACTTCTCGGCCTCGCTTTGATCATTTGCTATGTAAGTATTATACTTTTGTTGTATTGTTTGAATCTGTTCTAAGTTTTGTATTTGGGATATATATGGCTTTCGCTTTGTTTTCCAATCTGAACAAGAGTCTAAAATTGTGGTTTCACTACGGTTTGTGAACTTTTTTTTTTCCATTTTCTTTTAAAACCATTATAAAAGGTGCTTCATGGATTTAAAAATGTTAGATATGCTAGAAACAGTGATTCTAGTGAAGCAGATAACCCGCTAGAGAGCTGAATATGTTGTATAATATCCATTAGATAGAGGGATAGATTACCAGTTTTATATATTCCATAGAGCTTTTGATTTGTTACTCCATCAAGTTCATCCAACCAGTTAGCTTTGAAGTGGATCCTCTATTGAGGACCTGGTTCTAAAGAATCTTCCAATTAGTTCTCAATTGAAAATTCGTATTAGGCGGTGATGATTAGTGAAAAGGAGTTACTACTGATGTTCAGCGTTAGCAACATTACAATACATAGAACTAGGCTTGGTGGCTAGCTAAGTTCTAACTCCTGCTTTTCTAACTACAAATATTTTTCCTTTATAAAAGCAGGGGGCTGCTCAAATGGTTTTATATTTTCTGTTATATCATTAAAGTTAGGGTTGGAGAGCTTACTTTGTCTTGTGATCATGGAAGTAAAGAAATCATATATGCTCATCTCATGATATCACTCTTCTAATGGCTTCTCAGATGATGCTGGTTTAGATTTCATTAACTAAGTTTTAATGTAATAGATGATGATATTTCCCATAGCTCATTGATTTCAACCAACTGAAAGATCGTGTTCAGTATAGTATGTATATGTATGTGTGTCTGTGTGTGTAAATTGAGTCCCCGTCTGTTGAGAAATCCCTCAAATAAGGACACCTCGTTGAGTTCGCTCCAAATTTTGTTTCAACGATCTGAACTATCTATGTTTTAGTTCTTCGCTCAAAGATTATCCTCACAAAAAAAAAAAGAGACAAATCTGAAAATGTAAGACATCTAGGTGCAGTACAAAAACTAGACAAACACAGTATTTCAAGAAAACACTAAATGATAACCATACAATAACGGTTTCGGTTTTGAGTGATTTGTTGCGAGTGATCTTGGAGGGAAGACATGAAAACATAGGTGGTTCGAATCATTTAAATTCAATGCTAAGTCGGTCCTACAGAGTTGTTCCTCAATACTATATATATAATTAATTATTCAAAGAGGGAAAAGGAATACATCGTTAAGAAGATAAAAAGTGTGCTGTAGAAAATAAGAAATAGGATACTATTTTTACCATTGTGCATTACTACAGGAATGACTTGTAAGGGATATAAGAATAGAAAGGGAATAGAAATAATCTCTAATTGACGAACACATATTCTGAAGTTAAAATGTAGGTAATAATATAATAGGTAGTTCCTAGACTTTCAGGATTAGTATCTTGCAAAAGTGGCTAGGTAAATTTAAAAAAATAAATAAATAAAAATTCATGATCATTGCAGAATTAGCAGAAAGCCTTGTTCTTTCCGTAACAAAATGGTCATTTCTGAATGTTCATACTATTGGATCCTTCCCTGAAAAGTTGGTATTTGTAGCCCAATTTCATTCTACTATTATGTATTCGCCAACAATCTATTTGGCTTTGTTTGCAACGCCTTTATTATCGATTGGCCATGTCCGTTTTCGTTTGTCTGTGCATGTATGTCTCGTCCTTTTCTTACGTAATATTTTTGGTAAAATAAATTTAGGGCAGACGAGGAACCTGTTGATCAAAAGAAGTACCTTGAAGAGTTGTGCAAGCCAAAGTGTGTGAAACCGTTACTCGAGTATCAGGTATTCGCAACATCCTAATGTTTTTCTACAATGAAGTGTCTTTCTCCCTTGTTTCATTACCCTGACCGGGATAAAGGTTGCCCTATAAGACGGGCCTGACATCTAATGCCTTGGTTGCTAGTAAAGCACATATTGGAACGCCAAAAACAGTTTTAGTAGCAACCAAGGTGATGAACTCTTGAATCTTGAACTAAAAGTTGCTTTCTACCTTCACGGAATCAAAGTTTGTGGCCCTAGAATTTGAATTAGTTTGCAAAGCGTGTGTAGAAAGGGTAATTTCATACTTTGTTACAGGCATGTGCTAAGAGGATCCAAGGTGATGAAACTGGGCACAAGCATTGTACTGGACAATATTTTGATTTCTGGTCTTGTATCGACAAATGTGTAAGTAGTACTGTTCAATTGTCTTGAAACTCAATTTAGTTTTACCGTCTTGGTTGTTCCCCTAAAAGCCTAAAATTACAATTGCACGATGCAGGTTGCTCCAAAGCTTTTCCAGAAACTGAAGTGATGCGGTGATTAGTTTTGCCCTAAAGACGGCATTTGGTTTTTCAGTTTTGTCCTTAAATGCTTCAGAACGGCATGTTCTGTTCCCTGAACCAGGGATGGATGTATGACATTACTGAATTTGTGATCAATAAAAAGTAAAGTTACGCTCTTTGGTGTGCCCGGCGCGCACAGTAATTTCTTGATGGTCTTTTAAACACGAGTTAGGACTAGGCCCGGGCAAAAAATGCCGAGAACCGACTGAACCCGTACCGGACCCGGTCGGTTCGGTTCTTTTTTGCGATTCATTCGGTATCGGTACAAAATCGGTTTGGTTTGATACTTAGTCGGTTTAGTTTCGATTCTATGTTCGGTACTAAATCGTACTAGATTAGTTTTGGGCAAAAAATCAATTTGGGCTTCTTTTTTTTTTTGACAAAAACTGAAAAATAGGTCTTGCTCCTTAAAAGTCCAAAATCAAACCGAACCTATACTTGGACCAAACCGAACCGAACTTATAAGGTTCTGTATTAAATTGGTACAACTATTCATATCGAATCGTACCGAAATTTTACTACGGGTTTGGTTTTGGTACCACCCCGGTACCGAACCGTGCCCAGCCCTAGTGAGGACGCTTTGGGGCTATCCAGCTAGTGTGTCGATTGCTTATACATGTTTCCTTGTTTTTTATGTGACTTGGAGCGTTTTCCTCTTTGTTGGCCTGGATACTTAATTTTGGTAATCTATTTGCCTTTGTGTATTTGCTGGGTACAAAAATTAAAAAATCACAAGACAGTCTTCACGGAATAGAAGTTTCGGATTGAATTGAATTCATAACAATTTATGAAAATACGGAGGTATGTGTTTGATATCGAAGTTGTCATTTGTGAGAGTTGAACATTGAAACAATCTATTTACTAGTACATAAGAATATAATTAGATTGTAGCACTAGATTTTAGATGTATCTAATCACAATGGAAACTGGGTGTGAACTAGATCTGGCAATTTTACGAGCGACACGAAAACTCGACATGAAAAAAAAATAAAAATTATGGGGTTCAGGGCCTCAGGCTTAATTGGTCTGGTATTTTATCGGGTCAACTTGTTAATATGTTTTTCTCTTTAAATCCATGTCATTCATTCATAGTATATACATAAAAAAACTTGAATGCATAAAAAAGGTATAAAATTAATAATAAAAAATACTAGCCCAGTTTTTTTATTCTGAAACTCGTGAATAACTTTATTATCATTAAAGGCACATTTTCTTATTTATTAAAAAAATAACAAACGATATTATTTACACTAAGATCATCTACAATTCTTTAGTTAAAACTTAAAAATTTTAACTTAGAAAATTTAAGTTTTAACTTGGAAACAATTTTTTTGGGGGTGTGCCATCTCCAATTCTTAGGTTAAAACTTAAAAAATTTAACACATAAAATTTAAGCTTTAACTTGGAAACAATTTTTTTGGGGGTGTGTAACAACCCGTCCCTAAAAATTATGATTTTTATAATTTTAATAAGTGAGTTCACAAAAATGCCCTTCGAGGCACATACTTCGATTGGTGTAGACTGCCTCGTAGTGACACCTAAGACTCGTTTTCTTGGCATATTCTAATAGTATTCGTCGCTACGGACGCGTGGGCGTAAACGGATTCGAATTTGGAGCTATAACGAATAAGTTATTAACGTTTGAAGTTAAGGGCAAAATTGATACTTTCTAAAATTGTTTGGGAAAGTTCCAGAAATTTGGGGTGCCACTTGTGTGGCCCAGATTTAAAGGAAGGAGGAATGGGCGGCTGAGATGGTTTAGCAAGGAGAGAAAAGGAGGGAGGGTGCCCAATGGAAAACAGAAGAAAGGAGGAGAAAGGAGAGAAGAGAGACACGGGGGATCGGGACCCCATTTTGGGCAACCCAACCCCGTCGGCCCCCATGGTGATTTCCGACGGTTTTCACCCATTTTTCTGGTGAATTGCCTCAAACTACCCCCTAGAAACCCCTCCATAACCTCCATTCCATCCTTTTCATCTCAAATTTGGTGGGATTTGATCCCCAAAATAGAGAAAACGCACCCGTGGGTGCGGTGGGGAAGTTGTTCAAAATCTTCCAAACTTGAAACGTTTTCATGAAATTGATCCTACCAAAATACTTCCCTATAACCCAGGAACAAAGCCCAATCGTTGGTTGGAGCATCGGAATTGAATTGAAGTCGAATTGGAGAACACCCTATTTCTAGGGTTCTTGGCGGGTGTGACAAAATTGAGGGCTTTCCAGTCAAAATTGGACTTTCTCACAGGTATGAAAGTTGTTCTACTCATTGAGATCTTTAATTCTGGAGATTTTGAGAATTTTTAGTGAAAGTTGAATTTTCCGGCGACTCGGGGGCGGCCAACCGCCACCCGTGGCGGCGCGTGCGGCGGCGCGTGGGCCGAGGGCCGCCAATGATGTTTTTAGGTATTATTCAAAGCCTTGATATTAGTTTTGATGATGGATTGACGTAGATTGATCGTTAGGACGTAAATTCGTTACGATTCGATAATTGGTCAAAATATGAATCGACGATCCGACCGTTGGATCGTCACCAAACTTTAGTATGTGGTAGTATGTAATATTTGAGGAATGTAGGAATTTACGGATCGGGAATCCGTCGTACGGATCTTCCCGAATTGGAATTGTAAGTTTGTAAATAAAACGTTAACCGCCACTTGGTTTTGGCAATTGGCGGAGATCCAACCGTTGGATCGTAACGAAACTTTGGGGTATTATTCTAGAAGTTTAATATGGATTATTAGAAGTGACGGATCGAAGATTCGTGATACGGATCTTCCAGATCAAAGTCGTAGGGATGCGTTTTATATAAATTGCATATTCTCTCAGTACGAATTCTGAGACATGAATTGACATTTATGCTAAGCGGTGATCATTTGGGATGTCTCGAGAGTCGTGCTAGGGGGCTGTAGCGTGGACTCCAGGTGAGTGGGCTTTTGTTTTCAGTATATATATATAATTGACGTTTTCCCAGAAACATGATTTGAATAATTTATGAATTGAATTGATTTTATAATTGAATTGCCATGTCGTATGCCAATTATATTTTATAATTATGAGTATGATTGCATTCATTATGCTTCGGCGCTGTGGACGGCCAGGTAAGTCAGGTGAGTATGATAGTTAGTAGTTGAGATGATGATGGATTGTGATTTAGCTCATCACCTGCACCTCGGGTGTTTGTGCTCTGCCAGAGTAGGGTCTAGCCTTCACGTGATCGTTCACCTCACGCACCGTACGCTCACCTTGGATCCAAGGCAGGTGCCTAGCCTATCGTACAGACCACTATAAGTGGTTCCGACTCGTAGGTGACCCGCGATTCGTCGCACAGCCTTCACGTGATCGTAGCACTGAGCGTAATATTATACACCTAGCCTGTCGTACAGACCACTATACGTGGTTCCGACTCGTGTGCAGGATAATGATTGATAACGATTGATTGTGATTGATGAGCTATAGATTCAGCCGTACAGGTCACTAGAGGTGACTCCGGCTGACATGACACTAGGGACACCCCTTGATTTATATTACTTACCTGATGATGATTTTTCTGAGTTGGTATATCGACATGGCCTATTCTTGAGATTGATAATGAGTTTATTTCTAGACGGTGTTTTCGTATATAAGTATATACACGTACTATTTTCTGGGAAATTATACTGGATTTACAGTGAGAGGTTATATACGGGTTTTGTGAAATGGTTTTGGAAAGTATTTGTTTTTGCCCACTCACATTTTCTGTTTTGCGCCCCTCCAGGTTAGCTGTTAAGGTTCGTATCGACGAGGATTATTGGCAAATCTCTGGTCTGGTGGCTACAGTTGAGGGTATAATTCTTGCCCGTTCTTCTGTATTTGCTTATGCTCTGAAGTCACGTGTGATATGGGTTTGCTCCCGCTCACGAACACACTCTGATGTTTAGGCACTTTTAGGTTTAAATTTATTCACATTTTTCACATCACTACACTTTATGGCTTCGTCACCTTCCAGGTGTCGGCCAGCACAACTCGACTTCAGTGTCTTAGGGGACTTTCTGGGTCGGGATGTGTCAGGGTGTGTTATCAACACACCCATTTTTACTTCTCACACACCCTTTGTTAATTTTTGTCCATTGATCTTCATTAATTCATTCGATCCGAAGGTCGAAAATTAGAAGAGTGTGTGAGAAGTAAAAAATGGGTATGAATATATCACACCCCTTTTTTTGCTCCAACCCTTATAGGTTTAATTTTTAGCTTGAGAATAGTAAAAAATGAATTTAGGATAATTTTTTTTCTTGAAGTAACTATATTTAAAAAATAAAAAAAAAACTATGTAATCTATCATAATTTAATTTTATGAACATTTTAACTTAAAAATATTTAGATTCCGATAAATATTAAAAAAATCACTACATTGACATCATGAAACTTGTGGAACACTATAAAAGAATATGAAACACATGAAAGATTATTTTTAATTACTTTAGCCGTTATATTTAAATTTGAACCGTCAAATCTTTTTTTTTTTCAGTTGCATTTTATCATATTAGATTTTAATCATTGAATTCAATGAATTTATAAATATAAAATAAAAAAAATACATATATATGGTGGGCCAGCCGACTAACCCAAAAGGAAAATTCTGGCCTAAATTTGCCTAAGGGTGGGCAAACTGGTCTAAGGCTCGCAGGGCGAGGCGGGTCCAGTCGGTTCGGGGCAGGTACAGATTTTGTAAACTCAAAATTATGTGGGGCCGGGCAGGCTAGGTCCATATAATTGGTGGAGTGGGATGGGTATTCTATCTTTGAAAATGGGCCTTCGGCCAAGACCGTTTCTACTCTCCATCATGTGAATCTCCACTGTTCTATTTCTAAACATATCTACTTTCTCAGTCTCTCTACTCTCGTATACCCAAGCCAAGACTCTCTGCTCTCTCAAATTCCCAAATCGAGCAGGTCTATCTCCCAACTCCTGAATCACCTACTCGAAGGCCTCACGAAGATGGAGATTGGCATCCTCACCGACTAGGAGAAGAAGTTCAAAGCTTACTGAGTCGACATCATCACTGATTCACCGTCGTCACCCATCACCATTGTGGCGACCAGCTCCACGCCACAGTTCTCTCAGTCTTTCCCACTCCTAAATCACCTACTCGACGACATCAAAGAACCCAGGTCCTGGACCATCACTGCCGTTGCGACCACCAGCACCCATCACCGCCATCGAGGACACTGCCATCATCCTGCTAAAATTTATGTAATTTGTAAATTAGGATTTATTTTTGTTTATGTGAATTTCTAATATAGGGATTTAGAGATTTTGAATTAGGATTGTCGTGACTTTCTCGTAGATTTTGTTCTAGGTTCTAGAATACAGATATTGAAGATTAATCTTTGCGAGTTCTGGGTTCTTTTTGTTTTGTTTTGTTTTGTTTGTTTCTGTGTTGATTACTGTTTCTTTTCAATTTTGATGTTTTGATCATTGTTTGGTTGGTTTTGTCTATATGTATGATCAAAGGGGTTTTATTTGTTGTTTTTGCATCTGTTTGTGCTGCTTATTCTCTTATATGTTGAGGTAGACAACCTTAACGAGGTCGTCCCTTTTGTGGCTGACAAAAAAAATGATATTGGACCCATGGACCCGGCCCGTTTCAAACGAGCGGGGTTAGGCCTGATCGGATCATATTTATACATATTTTTACATCAAATTCACTTATCTTTTCTTAGTTAGTTCGTTATATTTTGAGCAATTTACGTTGATTTTGTGTTTTATAAGAATTTATCAAGTTAAGAAAATAAAAATAGAATAAGTGAAGTGTTAAGTAATAATTTCGTCTAAACTATCTTGCTTGTTGATTAGAACTTATCTTTTGAAAAATAATATATATATATATATATATATATATATATATTTATATATTTATATAAATATAATGTGTGTGTGTGATAACAGGTTGACAATTTCGGTGGAAAGCAAAAGGAAGGAAGCGTGAGGATTTTTATGAGTGGAGGACAGCAGGGCTGACCTTTTGGTGGAAAGAGGGAAACAGAATAATGAAGACAGCACGAGGTGTGAGGTCCTCGCGGGGGGCCTTGAAGGCAGCAAGAACGAGAGGCTTTTGAGAGGGGCTGCTTTGGCAAAGGGAATTTGGGCAATAGAAGAAGGCGCCAAGCCTCGGTGAGGTGGGGGGTTGCTGTGAAGAGAGAGAAGCCGAGAGTGCAAAGGGTGGCTGCCATTTGGCAGCGGACGAAAGCTGCCAAGCAGCGTGCAAACCAGCGTGGAGAGAAGGCGGCCTTGGGGCTGCTGTGAAGTGAGGGAGCCTCGGGGCAGCTGGGGTGCACAGGCGCAAAAGCCAAGAGTCAGTCAAAAGGCAGCTGGCACCTCGGCACTGCAGCTACACGGTGCAAGGCAGCGCAAACCACAACTGACGGTGCACAGAAAGACAAGCACAGTGCACAAGAACCTTGCACACTCTTTCGGTTTTGTCTTCTCAAACTTATATTTTACTTTTGTTTTTAATTTATAAATATGTGTAATTAATTTGTTTTGGCTAGAGGTTAATTCAAAGCCATGGATATATTTGTAATTTGAATTGGTAACTTCAGTTGTGATTTAATTTGCTTAACTGCTTGATTAATAACTTATTTATGTTTGTTGATTAAGAATGCATACTTAATTTACATGCATGAATTTGATGCTAGAATATAAGTGAATTTCACCTAATCGTTATGAACTTATATTCATGAGTAGTGGAGGTTGCTAGTCACAATCGCGTTAAGTAAATTCCTGGCAAACGTATCATGTTGTTCATAGTTACGAATGCCTTGTCAACACTTATGATTTTCATAGAACATAATGATCTTTAATCGTATCTCTATTGTGCTTTTCACGTAGGGAACTTTTGGGGAATAATTTGAGTTGTTGTATGATGTTCATCCAATTCAATAACATAAGGAAAATCTAAAGGTTAATTTAAGCGTACCTAATTAATCTGGAGTATTGAAATTTACAACTTATTGAAAGAACAACTGAAGGTCAATTTAGATTGCATATGTGTCTTGTGTGGAGAAAAACCCTCTAGCCAATCAGTCGCCTATCCATTCACCTTAATTTTATGTTTTTGTCAATTCTGTAATTTATTTAAGTTTATTTACGTTTCGTCAAAACCAAACCCCCCCATTATTAAATTGTATTATTTAGTTTGTTTTTATTATTTTTAATATTTTAATTTAATTTCCGTCAATTTTAATTCCTAGTGTCTAGATTGAGTTAATTTGATTGTTTTTATTATTTTGAGTCATTTTAAGTGTGTTTCGAGTATTAGAGTTTTTAGCCTAATTTTGTGTTTTTGAGTCTTGTTTAATATTTTTAAATTAATTTAGAATAGATTAGCAATCCCTCCTAATCCCCGGCCTAGAACGATACCCTACTTATACCTATACTACAATTGTCAAAAAGAGGGTTAAATTTGTGCGGTTTTAAAATCCCGTCAAGGCCCCATTTCCAATTCTGAAATCCCATTACCCGGCTCGCCCCGCCTCATTACTATTTACAACAGGTAAGGTTCGGTTCCTCTAAATTTGAGCCCGGCTCAACCCGTGCCTACCCATAAATTTGTCCCATAAATGAGTTTTGTGTTAAAACACATATTTGCCCCAAGGGTTGGAGCAAGTTGAGGAAGGTTTAGAACTTAAAATTCGAGTTTTACTCCAAGATTGGAGTAGGTCTAAGGGGGTGGGGGAGGGGGCTAGCTATAATAATGCAGTTTAAATTCGCTTTTGGCGAGAATCGAACTTAAGACTTCTTACTTGTAAGTGCAGATGAATACCACTAGATTTTAGTACTATTGACAAAACTCGCAATATCTTATTTAGTGTAAATACAAAGGAGGATTTGGGGGTGTGCAAAAGGTGCAATGGAACTTATGAATATATTAATTCCTAGGGGTGGTTCGGTATGAGATCCCATACCGAAACCCATGTCCTGATTCTGAAACTGAAATTTTCGGGAATCCCAATTTAAATACGGATCCCAAACCAAATTTTCGGGAATCTCGAAATAGTTTTGGGATTTCAGGACAAATCGGGAATCCTAAAATGATTTTTGGCTTTTGGACTAAAATTTGACATATTATACTTTTGGGCTAAAATTCAACCTTTTATATTGAAAAATTGACATATAGGCAGACCCAATCTGCCAATCAAATGGCAAGGCCCCGTCAGTATCTGCCTATTCAAAAGCAATCTGCCAATCTGAATCATTAATATATGCTTTAGTAAACTAATACATCTATCTATAATCATGTCAGTCCTCAAAAATACGTCTAAAACGTTAATATATGCTTGAGTAAACTTTTGTACATATATAATATAAATATTATAGATATTATAAATAGTTTTCTCAAGCAAATTGTAACTTATAATATATCCATGTATCTATCTATCAATCTCGCGTGTTTATTCTGCATCTATGTATCCATCTATCAATCTCATGTGATTTAAAAATTCTGCATATGTTCCACTATTTATCTTAGGGCTCCTTCCTGTATATATTCCATCACCAATTTCCAGTGCTCCTTAAGTATTTCAATTTTCACTATTGTAGGTAGATGATGTTCCCCTTAAAGATGTACTCCTATATATTTAAAAATTAAATAATATATATATTTTTCGATTTGGTTTGGGAATACCGAAATCTCAAAAATTTGAGACCGATTCCCATACCGAAATTTCGGGATTGGTTCGATATTGGATACCGAAATTTTCAGTTCGGTTTGGGATTTTTGGGATTTTTTTCCAGCCCTATTAATTCCTACTTTTCTCTAGCAATAAAAATTTGATTTGTGTATTACTTTCTTCTACAAACACAAGTGTATTTCAATCTCTCTCTCTCTCTCTGATGTGCTTCATTTTTCCAAATCAGTGATTTCATGGCATTTCGAGATTATTTAATTAGTAAGAGTGAGATACTGATTTCAATTAAGTTTGAATATTGATGGTTAAACTTTGTATGAATATATTACCTTTTTTTTCAAACAAGAAGGGCCTTTTTATTAATTTCTCATAAAGAAACTAGACTGAATGGAAAAAATGGTTTGAACCAAAAATAAAATGAGTTAAAGAAAAAGACCATGACCGCAACAGTTTTTCACTACTTACATCAAGTTTTGAATTCTATTCGTTAAAAAAAGAAAAGAAAAAACTTAACATGTGACACAAGTTGGGTTGTGTAACCCGTTATTTTAACAAGTTTGGTTCAAGTTTAGATTTTTTCCCCATAAATAAACATGTTGAGATAACGAGTTAACACGAACACGACGAACAAAATTGACTCTCGATGGGAAAATAGAAAAAGAAAAGAGCTATAAAAAAAGAAAAACTAATGAAAAGGACTTGAAAACTTTAAGTTTTAATGATAAGGACAAAATAAATGGTAAAGTAAATAATACCAAGATTGACTTTTGAGTGTAAAAATATAATTTTTCGTTAAAATAAACCGTACAAAAAACTTTTCGTTAAAGTTCCAAAAAAAAAAAAAAAAAACAAAGAAAAAAGAAAAAGGAAAAAAAAAGTAGACATGAGGGAGCGTAATACTTTTCGGTGGTGCGGTAAAAAGGACTAAAGGGATTCTTTTTATTTTGGATCAAAATTAACAAGGGAAGGGGGTTTAAGTCGGAAACTGAAGTGAATTAGGGCTAAAGCAGTTAGCAGAGTCCGTTTTCAAATCGTATTCATACGTATCACCCTCATCCTCCTCCGTCGATACCATCAAATTTAGGGTTTCCACAGAGCAACTTGTGGCTTGCGATCGCCATTGAAATTCAGACTCATCAGGTAATCATAATTTCGATTTCGTCCCCTAAAGATTTGATCTTCCGGCATCCAATTCGATACAACCAGTCAAAGAAACTTATTTCGGAGATTACATTTTGTAACTTGTATATTTTATTTGATTATTTTTGAATTTTGGTGAAGAGGGTTTGATTTGAATTGATTGGTTAATGTAGTAGTGATAGGGAGGGATGTCGAGATTCCATGTGGGAGGGAAGGTGGTGGATAAAGTTGATTTGTTGAAGACTAAGAGCTTGCTGTGGCGATTTGATGTCTGGCCTTTCGCTATCCTTTACGCTCTCTGGCTTACCACAATTGTGCCCACCATTGACATTGTGGATTCCGGGATTGTTTTCGGTGCCCTCGTAGCTCTTCACATTCTCGTTTGGCTTTTCACTGTTTGGTCTGTCGACTTCAAATGCTTTGTACATTATAGCAAGGTATGTATATACATTTTATATATGATCTCAATTTATGTATGTATAATTATATATGTGTTTGTGCTTTATGGTACACCAATAAAGTTGTTCCGTTGCATAGGAGAAAAATGTGGGGTTCAGCATGAAAACAACCCCTAATAGTGGGAGTCTTATCCCCTTTTAGCATGTGTTTGATGTCGTACATTTATAATATATACATATGTACTTATATAAGTATATAGCAATGCTATATTCCGAGTGAGGATTTAACATGTTAATGAGGACCGTATATTGGCACATGATTATACTCATCAACAATTTTGACGGCAATAGGAGAGTCTGGAAAGAAAGCACTTTTCTTGGCCTCAATAATAAGAATTGAGAGTCTAGCACAATAGCATTACTCTTAATGTTAATATATATGTATATCGGATCCTAACTAGTATGGGAAGATATGAATTGGAACGTAACTTGATGAAATTTCTTTTTGATGATTTGTTGTAATGGGTGATTCTTTTGGTCTTCAGGTAAATGATATTCACCAGGCAGATGCATGCAAAATAACGCCTGCAAAATTTTCTGGTTCTAAAGAAATTGTATCACTCCATTTCCGTAAGCTTGTAAGTCAATTATTGAATACTTCGACTACACTCTCTCTTAACTTTATCATAAAGATTCAATGAATAGTTTTGTGCTAAAGTTCCTGGTTACTATCAATTTCTTTTTCCCAATATGGGAAGTAGTCCTTGATTTGTCTGGGGAATTTTTCAGCAGGGAGATTCCTCATCCTCAGTGGATATTGAAGAGATTTACTTTGACTTTAGAAAGCAACGTTATATCTTTTCCAAAGAGAACGATAACTTTTGCAAGCTTCCTTACCCTACCAAGGAATCATTTGGTTACTATTTAAAATGTACTGGCCATGGATCTGAGGCTAAAGTTGTTGCTGCTACTGAAAAATGGGGACGTAATGCGTGAGTTACCTTTCTTATTTCCCTTTTTCCTTCTTGAAAACATATTTTTTGAGTTATCGTCATTGTTTTGATTTTTCTTGCTCATCATTTGGAATGCAGTAATGTTAGTCTTGATCATTCCTTATCCAATTTTTATCCAAGTCAAGCTTTAGCATTAACAAAATTGCTGCTTCAGTGCTGGGAAATATTGGTGTCTCTTTTACACTAAGCTGTCAATGTGCATAAGCAAACATAAATTTAATAGACTAAGTTAATAAATTTAATAGAATTCAAGTTCCGTGGCTGCTTCAAATACTTTTAAATGTTTGAGAAAAAAAATTAAGGGATGAGTGGATGATGAAGCTTAGCCCATTGAGATGATATTTATTTCCCTCGATAAGTTAGATGGAGTGGTCTCAGCAATTTTTGAAAAACTTGAAATGTTCAGTATTTGAATTCTGAGTCTAGAACAATAAAGTTTGACTTAAGGGTAAGGGTCTTTGAAGCTTTACAGTTGAGGAGGTGGTGATGCTGTGGGAAAGGCTCCGTTCCTGGGTATCTTAATGTGTTTGCGTTCTTTGCAGTACTTTTAGATAGGATGGCTGCTATTGTTTAGGAAAGATTCTGTAATTTTCATTTTTTTGAATTTTTATTTTAGTGGAGCATGTGGTACATTGAGCACAATCCAGTTATCATTTTCTTCACTGGTCCTTATTGTACACGTTTCTTTGTTGTGCAGATTTGAGTATCCACAACCTACATTCCAGAAATTAATGAAAGAAAATTGCATGCAGCCCTTCTTTGTCTTCCAGGTTTTAGTTCTCTCTCTCTCTCTCTCTCTCTCTCTCTCTCTCTCTCTCCAATGTGAGGTTTTCTTTCCGTGCATGCTCCTTTTCCTTACCTACATTTATTTGTGCTCCCTGCATGTAGGTTTTCTGTGTGGGTCTCTGGTGTTTGGATGAATATTGGTATTACAGTTTGTTCACACTTTTTATGCTGTTTATGTTCGAGTCAACAATGGCTAAAAGTCAGTTAAAGACTCTTAGTGAGCTAAGACGTGTCAGAGTGGATAACCAGACCCTCACGGTTCATCGCTGTGGGAAGTACGTCATCTACACACAATTATTTATTTGTCATAGTATTGAAGCTGTTTATTCTTTATGCATTGACTGCTGTAAATTTTAGGTGGATAAAGCTTGCTGGAACTGATCTTTTGCCCGGTGATGTTGTTTCTATTGGGCGTGCTTCTGGTCCAAATGGAGAAGATAGGGCTGTGCCAGCAGATATGCTTCTATTAGCTGGAAGCGCTATCGTCAATGAAGCCATTCTCACAGGCGAGTCTACTCCCCAGTGGAAGGTGGTCACCTCTTGTCAACTTATAAAGTGTTCTACATCTGTTATTGCGGCATTTTGGTTTTTTAATTTATGCATGTTTACACACATAGATTTATGCGTCTCAATGTGTGTATATTCTTTCTGGCAGTGATTGCGTGGTCCAGTAATAATAGTTTTCTTGTTTTATTTAATATTACCCTTATGTTTGTTTTCACTTTATCCTTTTTCCTTGAGGCTTGATGCAGTTACAAAACCATAATATTCTCGTCTAAGTTTGAAGATGTAGGGTTGATTCAAAGTTTGTGAGGATAATTAGGGTGTGGGTTGATGAATCATTCTTGGACTCAGTTGGACAAGGAACTTAGAGCTAAGACTGCAAATAGAAGTAAAAGTAGGTGAAAGAGTAGAGGAAGAAAAAAAAGGGGGACAATACTAGGAAGCTGTGACTCAATAGTAAACTGATCCTGAACTGGATGAAACTTCATTCACTGTCGAAAATATGGGTTTTAAACTCACTGTGATTTTAAACCCTATATTGGAGGAAATTTGGTGTAGGAAAGTTTGGAGATTCTGTGGGATGGAACAGGATACAGTTTTGGAAGAAAAAGATATAGTAATCAGGACTTTCTGTCTTTATCTGGTTGCAGGATTTATGGGTAACAGAAAACTTTCTGATTTTGATGGTGGTCATTGTGAGGTTGTGATGAATCGTCCCACAGAGGAAAGTTAAGAAACTTTGTAAATGTTTATAAGGAGTTGGGGCATTTCCCCATTATCAATTGGTTTCGGGGTGGAACCTTTAACTTTTTTTTATGGTGTTAGAACAGGTTCACCCATGTGTGAAGCTTAATGGCCACACGTGCTCCATGTCACTTAGTTGAATTGTCAATGTGTTAGACTATATTTTGCCACACATGAGGGTGTGTGAGGGTGTGAGGAATTGTTTCACAGCAGAGTAAAGAAATAACCTGGCAAGGGCTTATAAGGAGTTGGGTTCACTCACCCAATTACCAATTGGTTTTGGTTTGGAACCTCAACTTCCTGCAGATATTTGGGGCTAGAGTTTATGGGAGGATTTGGGTCTTTTGATGGGGAGAAGAAGTGGGTTGATTTTAGGCTGTTTCATAGTGCCATGTTCTTTATTTTTTGGATGTATATTTTGCTGTACATTTTTTTTGTGCTATGAACTTCTTGTCTACTATTTCTGTATTTGCTTATTGGATTTTTATTTTATTTTTTATTTTTTATAAAAATGATAAAATTAGTTCGGCCGTGGACAAAAAGTCCACTATCTAAACAAAGCAAAAAAACTGAAAACATTATGTAAAAGATTCATTATACTCTTCCCTTAATTGGTTGAGCTCTCTCTCTCTCTTTATTTATTTATTTATCTATGTCATTTTTCCCCACAGTACCTTGTAAGGTACAAGGTCTTTCTTGGATAATTGCTCATAGGGAGGGATGAGTGCTATCCAAACCAAGGAAACCTAATACATGTCTGCTATCCTCTTGGTGTATTTTATCCAGAAAAGGTAGCACAAAATACTGATAATTTATATCCATTTTCCTATTGCACTTGGACAATTGGGCTATTCTTTAAAGCAAGTTTGCGATTGGCACTTATGGCTTATTGTGTGCTGTTGTTTGATGATAAACGTTGTGTCTTTGCTGGAGGAAAATAATTGTAGGATTAATTTTCAGGTATCGATCATGGCCCGAGGAACTGAGGAGAAATTATCAGCTAAGCGAGATAAAAGCCATGTCTTATTTGGTGGGACTAAGATATTGCAGCATACTCCGGATAAGGTAGCTTATCCTAAAATATATGTTTAAGCTGTCAAACGTTATCATTAATGTTTTTTTTAGCGAATATCATTAATCTCATGGGTTCTGTATTTATGTTTTCATTATCTCAATGGAGTCAGGGCTTTCCTTTAAAAACCCCCGATGGTGGCTGTGTGGCTGTTGTTCTGAGGACTGGGTTTGAAACAAGTCAGGGGAAACTTATGCGTACAATTTTGTTTTCTACAGAGAGGGTATTTTTGTTATGACTACTCAACCTATATACATTATGGTTTTACTTTTACTCCACTTTTATTTTATATAATGTGTGTACATACATTTTACTGTAGGTGACAGCTAACAGCTGGGAAAGTGGGCTGTTCATTTTGTTCTTGGTCATATTTGCAGTGATAGCTGCTGGTTATGTACTAAAGAAGGTAAAAGTGGTTCCTTGATAGGTAGATGCGATGCTTGTGTAGTGTTATTTTCTGACAATCAAGACGTCTTTGATGTAGGGGCTTGAGGATCCCACTAGGAGCAAGTACAAGCTTTTCCTTAGTTGTTCACTCATTATTACTTCTGTGATTCCTCCTGAGCTGCCAATGGAATTATCTATAGCTGTTAATACATCTCTGATTGCTCTCGCACGTCGCGGAATATTTTGTACGGAACCTTTCCGAATTCCTTTTGCTGGAAAGGTATGTTGTGACAACTTTAATTATGTCTTTTATTTTTTATTTTTTATAATTCTTTCTTACACTTGTTTAAAGGATGCTCTTTGGATAATGCCGCTTTTTTCAAAAATACCATCCGCGGAGCTATCTAGCTATCTGATCTTCAGTTAATAAAGATGATCTTATTTTACAATGATGCTTCATAAATAGTTTATAACACAGAAGCACTCCAGTCATTGAAAGCAGCCCAAACTATCTATTGACTCTGCAGAGAATACTGACACAAAGTGATCAACCTCCTCATCCCATTCATTTCCAACTACACCACCCTGAAAATTGCCACTCAGCACGGGAACCCTCTTTATCTCTCCAATGAGTTTGTAACTCACACAATAAGGCATTGCATGAAACTGGAATTTGCCAGCTCATATGTTCTCTCCCTAAACAGTCTGCCCCAAGGACAAAAGCAATGGGACAATGAAGCAGGAGTATTTACCCATCTAATACCATAAAACTGGATAGAGTTGCTTTATTCATGATGACTTCATTTCTCTAGCGTGCAAACCGAATACAAGATTTGGCTACTTAGGCATGCAGCATTCTGACGTCTGTCTTCCTTCTTTTCAAGCAGAAAATGTGTCCTAGAGAATTACATAATGTGATTGTATGTTTAGAATTAGTAGTCATCCCCATACTTTTCTTTCTGGTTACGCATCAACCATACTTCTTCGATATCTTATTTTCGCTGTTTGCTTGTAGCCTTGTACTGACCAAGCTGTTTCCCAATTTGACATACTGCACAGTCTTATTGTGCTGTACAAAGTATATTTTGATACATTTGTTTACTGTTTTCCGTGCAGGTTGATATCTGCTGTTTTGACAAAACTGGAACACTTACATCAGACGATATGGTATTCCATATTAATCAAGTATATGATGCTCATTAAATTGACTTGGATTCATATAAAATTTAATGCTTTTCTCTTGCTCTTCTCCAGGAGTTTTGTGGAGTTGTTGGGTCAACTAGCAGTACAGATTTAGAAGCTGATATGAGTAATGTGCCTGTGCGCACAGCAGAGATTTTGGCATCTTGCCATGCCTTGGTGTTTGTGGATAATAAGCTGGTATGCTAGTGTTATCTTCTAAACAGGCAGTCTGTTTTAGGTTGTATTCTATTTTATTTAGTTATTTCGGATGCAGTATGATTGTTGATGATGCAAGCACTTTAGTCTTAGATTGCTTATATTGTCAAAGGTATGCGAATCAGAAAGGTAAAATCACTCAAAATTCTACCTATCTACACACCATTAGATGTCTGCTTCTTTGCAATCATACTGAAATGTCTGCTCCTTAGAACTTGCAAAAATAAAGGAGCTTCAGAAATCAAGTCTTTTTGTATTCTGTTAATGAATGGTCAGTTAGAAAAGTATGTCTTGTGTTTTTCTTCCTTGTTTCAGGGTTCTTGGTCTGTTATGGATCTCCTGCATCCTTTTTCCTCATTTTTTTTAATTGAAGTCTGTTTCTTATAAATTTTTTTATTGGCTATAATGCCTTTCCTAGATTTTCTCTACTGCATCAGTTAGTTTTTGATGTGAACAAAAAAGGAATGATAACAGGGAATCTAGGCTCTTTTTTTTTTTTTTTTTTTTTTTGGGTTTATGTTTCTGGAGTTATCCGAACATATTATATCTCGAAATATATTCCCCTTTGGAATTTTTTCTTTGTTTTGCCAACTGGGTCATCCAGTCTCCCTTTAAGTTGGTTTTCCCACCCCATGCATGAATTTAAATTTCTTGAAAACGCCTTATTTAACTGGATTTATAACTTTCAAGTCAGTTGGAACTCAATATCAATTTATCCTGAATAGAAAATTAATGGCTGCGTTGACTGAAAGATGGAACAAGAGATACTTCAGTGAAGATCTGTAGTAATGAAACGGCTCTGTATCCTGTTATATGTACTATCAACGTCTGGTGACAGGTGGTATTATTTTTTTAAATTTTGTTTGGAAATTAACTGATACTGCACAACTCCATGTAGGTTGGTGATCCTCTTGAAAAGGCTGCCCTTAAAGGAATAGATTGGACCTTCAAATCTGATGAGAAGGCCATGCCAAAAAAGTAAGCTGCAATCTCTTGTTTTTGTCTATATCTATATGTCAGCAGTTATATTTGCACTTCTGGACTAATCCATAATACCCTTTAATCATTTATTTTCATATTTATTTTTTAACCTTTTTTTCTCATATTTTCCTCATAGGTTAGTTGTTAAACTGTTATCTTGACTCTGTTGATGATAGATTATTTTGTAAAGTTGAATTTAATGCAATGTTAACGTATTAAGTAGATTGAAAAGTGTGGTAATCCTTCAGAAAATTGTTTAACCAAAGAAACCTTCAGCAGGACATAGATTAAAGTACAATCCGGGATCCATCTTGGTATGAATTTTCCATTGGCATGATATCTAATGTTTGTTAGAATGTCCAATCCAATCAGTTATCCTTAAGCCAGTTAGTTTCTTATGGAAAGCTTGTTTTCGTCTTTTGCACTGATTTTTCAGTCGAATTTTTTGGACAAAAAGAACATCTAGCTATGTTTATCCTTAAGCCAGTTACAGTATGAGAGGTTGTGGATAAATTAGATTACAAGGTTGGTCTAGTAAACATGCAGTCTGTGATGTGCTAAGATATATATTTGCTGTGTCAAAAATGAAAAATGGGCCGACATGTTAGTGGTCTTATAAATAGGTGATCAATAATTTTTTAATCTAAAGTTTGATTATGGTCAATGTTCATTCTTCTTTTATGAGGCTGTAAATCCTTTGCTTTTGTCTATATTTATGAGTGGTAATTCTTTCTACATTGTTCTTATTGTACTCGTCACTAAAATGCAGGGGAAGTGGTCATGCTGTGCTGATTGTTCAGAGACATCACTTTGCTTCCTACTTGAAAAGAATGGCAGTTGTAGTGCGCATTGAAGATAATTTTTTTGCTTTTGTGAAGGTTCGTCAGTCATCAGTACTACGTTGCAATCTATGTTACCCATATACCATAAGCATTAAGATCGCCATTATAGAGTTCTTGATTGCTGCTCAATTTGCTTGTTTGTGTTCTGGGACAGGGTATCATTTATCTTAATTCATCAATCTTGTTACTTCACAATCAATTGTATGATTTTTATTCTTGTCATATCTTGTTATATCTACCCTCGTAGTCAGGTGTTGACTTGGATTTCTGCACTTATAGAGCTCAATACTGGTTATTTGACTCAGAAGAGGAGACAAATGTGTTGGCGTTTAAGTATAGGGAAAAGGGGGAAATAGTAACTCTGTTCTCCACTGTCTTCTAGCTTTTAAGTTTGTGGCTGAAACTATCTTGGGAATCAATTTCGAGCTGGTAATCCCGAATGTTGTGATTATCAAGTGAAATAATATGGGTTTTGAGTGTGGGAAGAAGGCCAAGGTTCTTTTGAGGTTGCTTTTGTCTGTAATATAAGTTGTTTTGATGCAGAGTAACAATCAAACTTTTGAAGATTATGGAGGGGTGTGGGTGGAAGATCTGCGGGATAGATCTGCGAGCCTCAGTCTCTAATGAGTGTGGTGACCATCCTTTCCTGTTGAATGTGAACTTGGAAAGTAGTTTCTTAGGCTCCTTTGGTGGTTTTAGCCTGTCCTTGGTGTTGCTATTTTTGGTTGTCTGTTTGATATATTTTTTTAAGTCGTGTTTCCTTCAGACTCCTGCTTCACTGTTTTGTACAGTTTCCATTTTTTTCTCATTTCAGCAGTTCTATTTCTTATGTAATATATTACAATCTAATTACTCCTTTTTCTATATCTTTGCAGTAGGAAGATGTTCACCCCAGTATTAATAGCTGTTAACAATGAATTTTTCTTTTCATTTCAGGGTGCCCCTGAAACCATTCAGGGTAGACTCACTGAAGTGCCATCATTTTATGTTGAAACTTACAAAAAATTTACTCGACAAGGGTCTCGCGTTCTGGCCTTAGCCTACAAATCTCTTCCTGACATGACAGTAAGTTCTCTGGATTTGTTATTTCCCAATTGCTTTGAATAGTATAGGTCCTGGTGGTTCATGTTCAAAGGAAATAACTTGTGCACACACTGATCATACCTTGTTATGCGGTACTAGATGATTTTAAATTGGACTGGAAAAGGGAAGACTTTTGAGAGCCATCGCATTGAGTACAGTACTTAAAATGTCAAATAAAAATGTTTTACTTTTGAGTTTATGCATCAGACTGGTTGGATTACAGATAAGATAAGAATTTTTTTTTTAATAATAAAATTATGTCTTGAAGCTATTAATCATAACTAATAAATTTTCAGGACACTCTTTTTCTTCCTTAGCCCAATCCAACTTGTGGATTTAATGCTTTGATCTTCTTCATAGTGCATGTTAAATTTCAAGCAAACTTCATTTGGCATATCATCAAGTGAAGGACAGACTACAATTAGTATTTTCTTCATTTTTCGTACTTTAGAAATTTAACCTTAAGGAGGAAATGGTTAAAAATATAGATTATAGATTCGATTTTGTAATTTGACTTGCATAATGATCTCAAGTAGAAACACGAATTAACCAAAGGCTATGTCTTTACTTTTCTACTTTACATTATTGTTAAGTACACATGTATAATATCTGAGTAACTGGATTTAAATTCAAAGACACTTCTTATACTTGAAGAGTTTCACATAGTTTGTCCCTTATCTCTCTCTGAGGAAGTTTTATAGGCTTTGTTTTTTTATATTGTATTTGACGTGTTTAATTATCTTCTTATTGCTTGAAGGTTAGCGAAGCCAGAAGCTTGGATAGGGATGTGGTGGAGAGTGGCCTAACCTTTGCTGGTTTTGCGGTAAATTAATCATTTCTATTATTTCCTCATACAGAGTAATAGTTTTCTTACTGTTTCTGTTTTTTTTATTATTTATT
The DNA here is from genome assembly GCA_963580275.1 of Crataegus laevigata. Lineage (NCBI taxonomy): Eukaryota > Viridiplantae > Streptophyta > Magnoliopsida > Rosales > Rosaceae > Crataegus > Crataegus laevigata. The sequence continues at coordinate 3,443,073 of OY756938.1, forward strand.
TTTGTCCCATTTATCTTGTTTTGAAGATTGGATTAGTGTCTGGAGTAGGCTTTGTTTACTTCCTTCATGTCACTTAATTCTCCTCATTTGAATTTCAGGTTTTTAACTGTCCTATTAGATCAGATTCAGCTGCTATTTTATCTGAGCTTAAACGATCCTCACATGACTTGGTATGTGGTTTCCCTGACTTACATAGTATGTGGTCTATCTGTAATTCTGTATAAAGGAATAGTATCTTTTATCTTACCCTTAACTACCATCACTTAAGAAGTATATTCTAGAGAAAAAGAAACTACGTTTGTTAGCCTTTTATTGAGGTGAAGAAATCATTTTCATTTTTTATAGTTATTTTTGGCCATAAACATTTAGAAGCGAGTTTGTAAGAGTAAGACTATCATGGTCATGTTGCATTTCCAGGAACTATTCCGATGAAGAAATATTGCAGATTGTAAGAGCCTTTATATGGTGATAGCTGTAGAATTATCAGCACTATGGACTTCTAAATTATAGTTTTGTGTAGCTATTCTTAAGGTGTGTGCTATCCACACACCCCATTTTACTTCTCACACACCCTTTGATAATTTCTGTCCGTTGATCTTCTTCAATTCATCTAATCCGACGTCCGAAAATTAAAAAGGTGTGAGAAGTAAAATGGGGTGTGTGGATATCACACCCCATTCTTAAATGCTCCCTTTTTTGATGAATTCAAACCACGTTTTACTGTACAAGGGCCATAATGACCCTTTTACAGAAAACCACTCTTGCATATCTTCGTAAGGATATTCGACCAACTGCGTGCTTTTGGGGTGTTGATTGGTTTTTTTTATCTCTGTATCAGCACTATGGACATCTAGATTGGAGTTTGGTGTAATTTTAAATACTTTCATTTGGTTAATTGAAATCATGTTTTACTGTTGAACACTCTCACATATCTTCTTTCCTTTGATAAGCTCAAACAATGTTTTTGCTGTATGAGGGTCATTATGACCATTTTACACAGAACCATTCTTGCATGTCTTTGTCCGGATATTGTACCAACTGCTTTCTTTTGGGTTGTCCCGATTGTTTACAGATGTAGTGCAGTTTATTTTTTGTTTGCTCACAGCTCTTTGGTTTGGTGTTCCTTTCCTCCCGTTTTTCTTGTCTTCCTTTGTATGATACAATCATTCTCATTCATTTTGTTTTTAACAAAGCCACTGCGTGGGCAGAAATTTGAGTATATATATTTACCCAAAGTGTTTCTTTTTTTAGGTGATGATTACTGGTGATCAGGCTCTGACAGCTTGCCATGTTGCTAGCCAAGTTCATATTGTATCAAAATCAGCATTAATTCTTGGTCCAAAGAGGGAGGGTGAAGGATATGAGTGGATATCTCCTGATGAGACTGAGATGATTCCTTACAAGTAAAGCTTTTCTTGTTTAATGGATTGGCTGTTTTCAATTTGGTTTGGTACTCTTGATGTTTTGCTTGGCTGCAAAACCTACTAAAGTGGTTCAATAATTGGGAGTTCCTCTCGTTTTTCATTTTTATTTATGTTCTTGTGAATTTGCTTCCCTTCTGCACGTTTTGCTGATTCACCTCCTTATTTCTTTTTCCTTTGTTCTGAATGGAGTTGATGAAATTGATTTCAGTGAAAACGAGGTGGAAGCTTTGTCTGAGACTCGTGATCTCTGTATTGGTGGTGACTGCTTTGAAATGTTGCTACAAACCTCTGCTGTTATACGAGTCATTCCATACGTCAAGGTGCTTATTAATAACCAATTAAGTATTAATTGTGAAACTTTTTTTTTTTATTAGTGGCTTTATCTTAACATTGCTGACCGGAATCATCTTGTTAGGTTTATGCGAGAGTTGCTCCTGAGCAGAAGGAGCTGATTTTGACTACTTTCAAAACAGTGGGGAGGATAACATTGATGTGTGGGGATGGAACCAATGACGTTGGAGCGTTGAAGCAGGTAATTTGTTTTGTGAATATTCAACTATTAGTTGAGTTATTTTTTCTTGGCAAGGCAACTGGCTTATTTGAAATAATAAATCCCTAGTGTGAGTATTAAAAGTCAGTTATTGACGTAATGGCAATTAACGATAGTAGAATTGGATTAGTTTATTTCAATCCTATGTTTGGTACTAAAAAATAATAGGGATTGGAATCCAATCCCATCAGTTTCGTTCTTGTATGATAATTATTCCTACCAGTCTGACCTTGTGACCATGAACCCAATACCAGGGACCTGGGTCCATGAACTTAGGTGCTACTAAAACTATCCTATTCTTAGGAAGAACAATTACTAAAACATCGCATGTTATAAAAAATTATCATATCCTTAATAAAAATTAAAGTTATCCTATCCGATCTAGTGCAATCCCATCTAATCCGTTCCCTTGACAGCAATCCAGTTAAATTCTGGGCACCAGACGAGCCTTCAGGGTGTTTCCTTTGTATTCATTCCAGAACTGTGGCTGCAAAAGAATAAATAAAGTTCTAGGGTTAGCAATATGTCTCACTCCCCATAGCGTACTCGCTTACATACGTTGACACACACACATATGGGACATGCACGTCGACACTCACACATGTGGGCAGAATCACAGATTAATTGTCTCACTTTTTCCCTCAATAGCTTTTCAGATATTTATTAGTACTCTTTGTGTTTTCTTAATTTTTTATTTATTTATGGATTTAATATAAGAAAGTCAAATTATAGCTCGAATCATGTGTATGGCTTTTTCATAATTAAGCTGTGAACTAATGAAGTGTGGTATGTTTCTCTCCTCTCAGGCCCATGTGGGAGTTGCTTTATTGAATGCGGTGCCTCCAACTCAGAGTGGAAAGCCGCCCAGTGAAACGTCTAAAGAGCCAAAGAAGTCCAAGTCTGCATTGGATGTTGCAGGTAAATCTACTAGTGTAAATAGAGAAGTCTCTTCAAAGGGAAAAGCCACCGCAAAATTGGATCCCACTAGCAACCCAGCTGGTAACCGGAATCTGTCGGCTGCCGAGTTGAAACGACAGAAGCTAGCTTCATTGCAAAAGAGACTAATGGATGAGATGAATGAGGAGGGGGATGGTCGCTCAGCTCCAGTTGTAAAGCTTGGAGACGCTTCCATGGCATCACCATTCACAGCGAAGCATGCATCGGTTGCTCCGACCACTGACATAATTCGTCAAGGTCGCAGTACTCTGGTGACTACCCTCCAGATGTTTAAAATACTAGGCCTCAACTGCCTCGCGACAGCTTATGTGCTGAGTGTTATGTACTTGGATGGTGTCAAGCTGGGTGATGTGCAGGCTACTATCAGCGGTGTGTTTACAGCTGCCTTTTTCCTATTCATCTCACATGCACGCCCTCTTCCAACCCTTTCAGCTGAACGGCCTCATCCGAATGTCTTCTGCTCCTATGTCTTTCTTTCTCTGTTGGGACAGTTTGCAATCCACTTATTTTTCTTGATATCTTCTGTGAACGAGGCTGAGAGATACATGCCGGACGAGTGCATTGAACCAGACTCTGATTTTCATCCCAACCTTGTAAATACAGTCTCATACATGGTGAGCATGATGCTACAGGTGGCCACCTTTGCTGTGAACTACATGGGGCATCCGTTCAATCAGAGCGTCACAGAAAACAAGCCATTCTTGTATGCCATCGTGGCTGCGGCTGGTTTCTTCACAGTTATCACATCTGATCTATTTAGGGACTTGAATGACTGGCTTAGGCTGGTGCCCTTGCCAGTGGGATTGAGAAACAAGTTACTGTCATGGGCTCTTCTCATGTTTGTGACCTGCTACTCGTGGGAGAAATTTTTGCGGTGGGCATTCCCGGGCAAGATTCCAGCCTGGAAGAAGCGACAACGGATTGCTGCTTCTAGCCTCGAGAAGAAGAAACAACTTTGAGCGAGTAAAAGCTCAACGCCGGACTGCGATTCGACATTTTTGGCAAATGGACAATGCAGAGTTATATACAGCAGAATGGAGTTCTATTATGCCACAGGAGGTTCCATCCCCTCTTTGATAGGAGATTTTTATTGAGTTGAGTTTGTAGGAGGATTATTTTTGGGACCTCTGCCCTATAAACAAACTGTATTCCTAATAGTTGCTTTTACCAATTGTTTTGACCCTTTCATATCCCTTGTATTTGGAACTACATGCCAAAAACTATAAATTCTGTAGCCCCATTTCGATATGATGTTTTCATCATTGGTTCTAGCCTGTTTTTAATCAAGACAATCTTGGCGGTTTAAATAGATCTTATGGGGTTTAATAAGCTAGTTTTAATTTCGATTTTCATTGTTTTGTCATTTGAATACCATCAGGTTTTCACGGTCAAAAAGTGGAGTCCGACTTCAATGCTTGGTTGCATTAGTGCTACATGTGTTTTAGCTGTTAGATCACATTCGTTAGATTCAAAGTTTTAAAAGGCGCTAGTCGGGCAAGGGACTAGCGCCTAAGAGTCTAAATGGAGCCAAACATAATAAAATGTAAAATGAATGTTATCTATTTTATATTTAAGTGAGAGTTGCGACCAAGGTCGGTGCCTAGACGAGTCTAGTGGGCTAGGTGAGCTTCTAGGTAGGTCTAAAATCATTTCTTAATTTTTAAACATATACAGATTAATTAGAGTTGTGGTTAGCCGACTAATGCTTAGCCGGTGATCAATCTCATCTATTTATTTTTTGTACCACTAACTGGTACTTAGCATTGAATAAACATTGAGGTTTCTGGGACTATATTTTTTTTAAACCTTTATGGAGCAAAATCATGTATATAATCTTGCATTTTAAAGTAATTGGAAGGTTGTGGGAACTAGATTGTTGCGCAATTTGGTTGTTTGTGTTCTGAGCAGGGCGCCGGTTTATCTCAAGGTCAGCAATCTTGGTACTTCTTCAATTAATTATGTGAAGTAATTCTATTTTGTGCTTTTAAGGTGATTAGCTACTCACTTGTTGGGTGTGGGCCTATTATATGAAGTAATTTTAGCATCCTCCTTGTTATATCCTTTATATTGGCATAATATTCACTTTAGAATCAGAACGTCACAATAGCGGTGAACCTATTTTATGCAAATTATTTCTTTTAATTTAAAGGACTCGGAAGAAACCATGTGGGAATTCTTGGGTTCCAAGCAACAACAATGACTAACTTTTTTTTAGAGAAAAAAAAAAGAATGAAAAAGAAAAGGAGAGAGCAACACAATGATTCTAGTCTGATTCAAGAGAATGGTTGCCAAGGGGGTTAGCTACATGCATATGTACCTTTCATACACTGCCGATACATCGATTAAGCGAAAATGCATGTTTATATGTACCGAATAAATGCTACTAAATTGAACCTCACCTAGACAATTAAGAGGAAAAAAAAAAAAACAATATGTTCAAGTTAATACACATGCAACCCCTAATGATCATTAACACTGAAGCTGAAGTAGTCTGTTTATAATTAAGTGTTAATTAATTGATGATTAGTAGGTGTGTGTGTAACCTCCCATGTTTATGTTGTGATGAGGGTTATGCTGTAGCTTTGTCAATCCAACCTGCCCTTGCATCCCACCCCTTGCATACTGCTGCCACATGAACTGCTCGTCCATTAACAGCTTCTGCTTCTTCTCCAGGTCTGACATTTGCACATATGATGGCGGCGGTACCACTAACGAAGCAGCAAAAGGGTCTACATGTATATTTGACTTACTAGGATGATTTGATGAAGACGATGATGTTGGTGGTGCCGGCAATGCTAGCATTGCAGGCCGTCCTGCTGACCCTAATGCAACACTACTCGCACTGCCACTAACTCCATACCCTGGGCCTGCCATCGCGGCTGATATCTCCGCTTGCTGGTACATTCCGTCCAGCAACAGCAAGTCAAAACCGCCCCCGAGGGAAGCCTTCTGATTCGACAAGTGGCTTGCGGACTGGACTAACGCCGTTTCCCAATCAGCTTCGTCAGCAAACGCTTCCCATGCCGGTAGACCTGCTGGTGCTTGTTCAGTGGCGCTGTTGAACAAAGCCAACGCCAATTTGTCAGCGTGTTCATTGCTCGACAAAGCATCTTCTCCCAAGTTCAACAGATCGCCTTCTTCTTGTTGCGGTTTCTTAATTTCCCCTTCCTTTACTGATTCTATCTCCTTGTTATTGCTTTCCTCAACGAAACCCTCTGGCGGTGGCAGGGCCTTCATGGCGTTCATGTCTTCTTCTTCTTCTTCTTCGCCATGAGTTGATTCTTCATCTTTGTTTGCCTCATCAATCTTTTGTTGGTCTAGTAGTGCCTTTACCGACCTCTTGCCTTGTGCCAAAGCCGACTTGTCACGTATGTAGTCGTCCATCACCTCGAGCTTCTTGGGTGTAATCTTCTCAACCTCCGGGTACTCTGAGGAGCGCGCAATGCCGATTTGTTTACACCACCCGTAGAACATGTCCAACTCATCAAATTGCTTTCCGATGCGGCAGAAGATCTCGTACACCTTGGCACAGTCAGGGATCTCCAGCTCCATGAAGCGGTCGATTAAGATGCCCATTATTTCTGTTATGTCATAATATATCTGGAAACTCTCTTTTACTATCACGTACAAGGCCACTATTACAACCCTGTTGTTCTTTGCTACACCTGTAATTGAAAATCATGCACATACAAAAACAAAAATTGTTAAGAAAGGCTCCCTTATTTAATATTGCTCTGCAAAAAATAAAAGAAGAAACAGCAAACTACAAAAAAAAAAAAAAAAAAAAAGGAAGACAGTGTAATTCTCGAATAGAGAGTGATTTGCTGGTGTCTCATAACAATCTACAATGTCTTCGACACATATACGGCCGATATTTTGCCAACTGAAATATCAATGAAGTATCAACAAAAGGTCGGCCAAATATATATACTGTAGATTCGAATATGATATAAAAATAATATTTTCTCTTCTAAAATAAACGTGCACGTTTTTAATTAGTTGATCACATAACGTGACATATGATTTCCTTGGAGAAATAACACAATGGAATGAAAAATTTGAATATATTTGTCGTGCATACATGGCCATGCATGCAGGGATGAAATATTGCATGCAGCCTGTTAGTGTTGGGCGAAGAAAGATTGAATTGATCGAACCTGTTGGGCGACATCCTAAAAATCGCTCAAGGAGCTGCTGCAAATGCTGCATCCTAGAAAACAACTTGTCAGCTTTCATTTCATGCACCGGTGTGACTCTCTGACATGACTGCTGGTTGGTAAAATTATTAGCCGCCTCCTGAGGATCTTCAATATCTTCATCAAACCCAAATGCACTGCGTTTCCCACGCCGGCTTTGCATTCGGAACTCAAGCCGTTCGTCTAGATACAATGCATACGTGCGCACAAACGCAGAATGGTCCCAAGAATTGGAGCGCGAGGTGTCACGAAAATCAGACATGTTGAGAAAGCGAGTGCCGCGCCTTGTGGAGAAAAATATCTCTTGTTCATAAGCAGGGTCACCCTCGGACAGCAGTCGTTGGACTAACATGAGGGTCTTGAGAGCCACGATCCAGTTTTTGGTCTTGTTGAGGCGCCTGGAGATGGTGTTGACACAAGCGCTGATGAAGGCACGCGAGTAGCATGTTAGGCTGAGAATTTCTCGTAGGTATTTCTCCTCGGTCGGGTATTCTTCGTGCGTTGTTGCTTTCACAATGGCAACGTCTAGGTCCGCCAAAGAGGTGCTGCTACCGACTTTGGCAAGGCCTATGCTGGTTTGGTCCTTCACCGCATCCAAGGCTCTTCTAAATTTGCTTGAAGCCATGAATATTATAGATATTTTTCTATATATACACCCCTAGCAGCAGGCGTTACAAATCAAAAGAACCTTATTTGCAATGTTAAAAAGATCGAGAAAAAGAAAAGATTATTTGATAATAATTAAGAAAAGAAGAGAAGTCTGCCCTCTCTTCTCCTCTTTTTGTTATTTTTTTTTGTTTTCTTTGTTCTTCTCCTCTCTCGATCCCTATTGTCTTCTTGTTGCTGAAAACTTAAGTTTTTACTCCTTTCAATGCAACCATGCAATTTTTGTGCGATATTGTAGCATCAAAATGTGGAAATTCAATGGCAGTGAAACAGCCACGTGTCACATGATGATTGCCAGTTTATTGTTACTGCTTGAGTTTACAAACATGGTTATTATTTTACCTGTCATTTTGTGCGTGGGTGCAGAGGACATTCTTAGCGTGCCATGGCATTTTGACCATTTCAACGGTCTTGGGACCAAGAACACGATTGGTGTGTCAAATGTGGTCTCGAAAAAGCACCTGGATCCTCTAAATTTCTTCTTCCATTTTTCTCTCAATTTCCTCAAATCTTCTCGATTTAGATTCATTTAAACAAAATCAACCGTTGCTTTTCTTGGTTGAGTTGTACGACTGAATTTCTTAAGCTGTCAAACTCCAAGGTTTTAGTGGTAAGAGTTTCTCCCACTTTTTACGAAGTATATTCATAAACATAGATATATTGAGTAGATCCATTAGACTCAATCATACACCAAAAATATGATGGGGCTCGGGGGGTCTTTGTCAAATCAATTCCTTTTGCAAATTGATCTACTGTGTGTGAATTTTCTTCAACTTAAAACGTGGATGAACAAAACTAGGACAAGATAGAGACGAAATTTTTTAGAAATTTTTGAGAATTTCACAAGGTTGCTGCATTTACTGCTTTGCATGGGGGCTCTTTTTTTTGGGATACTTTTGGTCCAAAATTCTTGTTTAATACCCTTGCAGTGGATGTAAACATTTCGATTCGTCTTTAATAAATTCTGCTCTTTTGACCAAAAAAAAAAATTATAACTTTAGACCCAATTTTAATCTTATGACACGAGATGAGTACACGCTAATTTAGTTGATGAGTTAAAATCCTACCACATGAGAAAAATCCAAGGTATCTAGCCCAAAGCTCCATTGATGCCTTCTTAATCTCTCTCACACCATCTGCCTCAAAACTCCTTTGATGCCTTCTTGTAACTTGTGAAGGAACTCGATAAACTTGGTATAAGCTCTCTCAACTATGTTCGAATATAATGTTAGAGCCATGTTGAGAATGAATATTACATTTATGGGAGACTGGACCTTTCATGAGCTTATTAATAAGCTGGACTATTCTCTATATTCCCAACTTGTTTTATGATGAAGCCTCAATTTTCTTTATGGTGTCGAAGCAAATTGTTCCATGTGTGAAGCCCAAAGCCACATGTGCTCCACGTCATCTTGTTTGTGTTCTTCCGTTATTTGGCTTGAAAATTTGTCACACGTTATGGGTGTGTTGAGAATGAATTCTACATTGATGGGAGAAGGGACCTTGCATGAGCTTATAAGTAGGTTGAGCTACTCATCATATTGCCAATTAATTTTATGGTAGAACCTCAACTTTCTTCAAACCATATGAGGACCAGGATAGGCCTAGGCGTCTCGTGCAGTTTCTTTAATTTGTATGTTTTTGCTTGATTTGTTAGATTTAGCTTCAGTTTGTGTGCTTTTGGTTGAGTAGCATGTAGTTAATTCATCATTTGCATGTATAGAGTGTTGTTTAAAGAATTTATCTTGAAAGACAAATCTCACAATTGCGGTTATGAACCGTGGTCATTAATATTTTTTTAGCGAAATTTGTAAACAAATTAGGTGCTTATAATATAATTATTTTAATATTCCGTATCTCTGTTCCTCTCCTTTGATTAAAACATTTGATTCCTACACAAAACTTAACCTTCAAATTTTCTCTGATCGTATATAATATATATAAAGCCCCCTATATTATATTTAGTTTAATTTCTTTCATATGGTCTAGAGACCTCTTTTAGCCTCAATTTCTGGCTCCATTGCTGCTTCATTCAAATAGAATAAAAAAGAAGACAAATTATGAGGATCCTGTGACGACCAAATTTGAAGTTAAAATTGCGATCGGCGATGTCTGTAACGATGAAAGTGTGTTGAGTTTTAGAGAGTTTAACTTACTAGAAATATCTTCCAGAAATCCTGATGTAGAAACCATGATATCCAGCTTTTATTGTGTTTTAGTTCAAACATAGTTAACTAGAATAATAGGTTAAAGCTAATTCCATGCAAGGGTTTAATACATAAGAGAAAAAACCAAAAACAAAACCTACAGAAATTTATGCTTCTAAATTCAGAGCTATACCCTTATTGGATTGCTTATGTATATCATATTCTATTCACTAACTAATTAGTCACCCCAATCAAATAATTTATAATCTCTTTAGTTTGCATTTAAAAACACACATCTTGATTCCTCAATCAGTTATGCAGTGTTCATTGCTTTCTTGCTCTTATCTCTCTTGTCTTCTCTAACACTATTTGCAAATGCAAGAGCTCCTCAATTAGTTAGAAGTAGCGTCTCAATTAGTTATGAGTGGTTGCAACAAACTCAAAACCAATTCGGCTACAACCATTAGAAATGTGAGCTCTTCAGAATAACTCGATCAACATTTAATTTCAAAAATCTTGATATAGCCATCGTTAACTTAGCACTATCAAATGGAACCCAAAGCAAAGTTTTTTATTTTTATTTTTATTTTTAAATGCGTTCAACACCACCAACAACAATGTTAATAGCTCCGGAGCTAAAGCAATGTGTAGATGTGTAGGATTTTGTGTCAGGCAATTTCATTTTTTCAAGGCAAGGGATCAACGACAGTGACAAATTGGTCTCTGATATCCTCACAGAGGCCTAATACGACCTTGTACATAGTAAAAAAACATTGACCTATGTTGAAGTTGAGCTTCTTAATTCAATATCTACTACGAATTTTCTGGTTATGTTATATAGGGACGTTGCGTTCCTTGTTACTTCTCAGTCGTGAAATATCGATGAAAAGGAACCCGAACAATGTATTACAATTTTAACATACTAAATATCGAGAAAAAGGAACAATGTATTACAATTTTAACATACTAGAATAGAGAAAAAGAAATGCGAACAATGTATGACAATTTTAACATACTTATATACGAAAAAAATGTATCTACGATTACAATGTAAATAAATAAAAAAGGAATAAAAAAGAAGAATGAATAATGAAAATAAGAAAAGAAAAAAAAAACTGATATTTACAACGAATTACGACCGTTTACAATCTCTTTTGTGTTATTTAATTTCAATTTCTTATATTACCTTCACTTTACTATGCATTGACTTATATGAAAAACAAATTATGCTACATGTATTTTAATTGAAACTTGACATCATCGTCACCATAGTTCGAATACAGCTTCTGAGACGTTTCATTGCACCATTCGATTCCTACAACTATGTTTTCTGTATCAAAGGTTAGGGAGATTTAAACTTGAAACCTCTTCAAACATGTATTAGGAGAAGAATTACTACTGGACACTCATATTTATCTTAAGGAATAATTTAGTTGCGGTGCCAGTCTCTGATCTCTAAATGTTATAGACTCAAACCTTATGCATTTTAGATTTTTGATTGAAGTCCCTCTCTGCTACATAAATGACATAATAATAAAAGAGATGCAATAATACCAATTGTGACGACATGTCCTGAATTATTATATATATTTTCTCCCCGAGTGTGTAAAGTAACAATATTGCCCTCGTCGGCTTAGTGACTTGGATGTACGTATGCAGTTTTAAATTACTTTCCTCGCCATTGTATTTAGATCGTACTTGACGTCACGAATGCATTGACGCGAGCTAGGGTCGAATTGGATTCGTAACGAAAACGTTATGAACATTTAGAGTGTAATTGGGCCAAAATAAGAAATCAATTACTTTACTTCCTATTATTCCTAAACCAATCATATTAGTTTCTGTTTTATTTGGACCAATTGTGTAGGCTTTAAATCCCATGGCCCAATCAGAAAACCTTTTCCTTTCTCTTTTATCCAATCCCGTAACACACACACACATGTGCATACCCTTCTTCTCTCCCTCATCTTCTCGACTCATCTTCGTCCGTACAACCGAGTGATTGGAACTCACCATCATCTTTCCCTTGACTCCACGAGCCTAACCTTACCCTTAGGTCAAAGAATGGATCATGGGAACTCAAGAAACCCGAGCTCCGGTAAGGGGTTCAGTTTGCTCCGACATGATTGTGGGTGATTTGTGTGGCTTTGAGGCTTAGAAAGGTACCCATATAGTTTCCCTAGCATCTTAGACTAGTTTTGGAGAAGTTTGGACTTCAGAAAAAGCACGATCGTGGGATTACAGAGTTGGCTGGTTTTTCCAAGAATTATTTTGACAATTTTTCGTTGGTTTTTAGACTCCTAATAGGTACGATTGTGTTCTACTCTTCAAGAGCTTCAAATCCATATAAAATTCATGGATTTTGGTTAAGAAATGAAGAAGATATTAAACTTTGAAAATTCTCCAGTTTCTGGCGAGTTCAGACGGTGGATTCCGGCGAGGTCCACCAGAGAAAAAGAGGAATATTTCGTCAAAGTTGACGGAATATACTAACGGCGTTAGGTAACACCGTTAGTTGTTTAACGAAATATTCTGCTATTTTAACGGAATATTCCTAACGTTCGTTAGGGATTTCATCAGTGTGCCAGGCACGTGCCTACGCGTGGTCGGCGCCTGAGGGCACGTGTGACGTCGGAAATTTTTCTAAAAATATGGGGGTGTTTGTGGCGTTGAGTAGGTCACGTTGGTATATTCAAACACCCCAATTGAGCAACGTATGAGAAGTTATTCCTAGGTTTTGTATATGTGCTATCGAATTAACATTAAATTAGTTGTTTCACATATAGTGAGACGTACCCAGAGGACGAGCTTGGATTGGTTAGGTTACGGGGTTACGATCCTGCTACTTATCAGTGAGTGGGCTTTTGGTGTTCGATATATATATACACACACTTTACGATTCCCAAAAATTCTTTTTAAATGAAATTGGGTTTTAAATGCCATGTCATGGATGCATTACATTTTTAGTATTGCATTAGTATAGTTATGCATTGTATTGAATGACGCTGCGGAGGCTCAGGTAAGCTTCAGGTGAGTACCCTATGATAGTATTGGTTGCATTGTATATTGTTATGCATTTAGAGCTTATTATCATGCACCCCGGTGTTAGTGTTCCCACTCGAGGCCAGGGCACAGCCTTCACGTGGTTGTTCAACGCCCGCACCGCACACTCACCTTGGATCTAAGTCTGGTGTCAGCCTGTCGTAGGTGACCCACGATTCATCGCACAACTTTCATGTGATTGTAGCACTTGAGCGTACTTATTTACACCCAGCCTGTTGTACAGACCACAATAGGTGGTTCCGACTCGTGTGTAGGCATAAGTTGATGAGCTATATGTTCAGCCGTACAGGTCACATTAGGTGACTCCAGCTGACATATTATTTTACATTGATTCATATCACCTGGCTTACACATTTTATTGTTGAACATCTTGACATGGCATACCTCTGTTTTCACTGCTTCTAAGCATTGTTTCATATACGTACGTATGATTATTTTCTGAGAAATTATACAGGTTTTACAGTGAAGGGTTAATATGTTTAGAAAGAGAAATATGTTTTCAAAAGCTTTGTTTTTGCCCACTCACGTTTTCCCTCCAGGTCCTAGCTAATTGTTCGTGTCTATTGCTCACGAGAACTCTCCGGCGGTTCTAATCTCTTCATAAATAAATGTAGGAATTTCCTTCTGGCTTGTATAATTAATACTTAGTTAGCTGGACTGCACTTATGTTACCTATGCTCTAAGACAGTTGTATCTTGGCTTGAACACTTCCACACTTATATATTTATCTTTAGTGTAAGTTAGTTAGTTTAGTTTCGGTTTCTATTTATTCATATTTTCATACCATTATCACTTTTGCTATGCACATGGCTACATCACCCTCACGTGACGGCCAACACGCCTCGATTCAAGTCGGGGTGTGTCACCAATAAAGTCTCAACCTTTTTTTTTTTTGCTTTCATTTAAACTACCAATTTATTTATTCAAAATTGCTTATGGGTTTTGATAAAATAATAATAAAAAAATAATAATAATTGCTTACGGGTGCATTCTAGATTATAAAAAAATAGGATTTTTTTTAATTTTTATAAAATGAGTACATTTATATAATAAAATTTGGCTACATTTTATATATAAAAAATTGGTACATTTACATAAAAACGTGGGTACATTTTTATATAGAAAATAATGGGTACATTTCATGTCACATCCCCGCCCGGGGCGGATCACTTCTCGGGCCTTCTCCACCACAGTAGCACGATATTGTTCGCTTTGGGCCCCGACCACGCCCTCACGGTTTTGTTTTTAGGAACTCACACGAGAACTTCCCAGTGGGTCACCCATCATGGGAGTGCTCTCGCCCCTTTCTCGCTTAACTTCAGAGTTCTTATGGAACTCGAAGCTAGTGAGCTCCCAAAAGGCCTCGTGCTAGGTAGGGATGAGAATATACATTTAAGGATCACTCCTCTGGGCGATGTGGGATGTCACAATCCACCCCCTTAGGGGCCCGACGTCTTTGTCGGCACATTTCTGGCCAGGGATAGGCTCTAATACCAAATTGACACACCCCGACCTAAATGTCGAAACGTGCTGGCCGTCATGTGGGAGTGACGTAGCCAAAAGCGTAAGCGGAAGAACAAATATGAGTGAAGTACGGAAATAAAAGTCAAACAAAATAATTTACAATACAATAAGAGAGTAAATGAAAGGTAAAGCGGAGATATAAAACACAACATGTCAGAGCAAATCTTAGGTGCAATCCAGATTAAACAAACGCTAAAAATAACAGAAGAAACCCTACATGGATGGTGGTCTGTCGGAACTGCCTGGATGCCTCGATAGCCGCCAACGTCACCGCTACCTAAAACCTGAAGGGCACAAAACAGAAAATGTGAGTGGGCAAAAACAAAACTTTTTCAAAACCATTTCAGAAATCAGTATCTAACCCCTCACTGTAAATCCAGTATAATTTCCCAGAAAATAATATATACTCATATACGTAAGATCGTACTGAAATCAGTAAACCCAATATCGAAATCCAAAAGTAAGCCATGTCGAGATACCAAATTCCAATGAAAATAAATATCAAGCAGGTGAGATAAATCAATATGCCATCAATAATATCATGTCAGCCGGAGTCACCTAATGAGACCTGTACGGCTGAATCTATAGCTCCTCAACCATTATCCTGCACACGAGTTGGAACCACCTATAATGGTCTGTACGACAGGCTAGGTGTATAATATTACGCTCAGTGCTACGATTACGTGAAGGATGTGCGACGAATCGCGGGTCACCTACGAGTCGGAACCACCTATAGTGGTCTGTACGACAGGCTGGCACCTACCTTGGATCCAAGGTGAGCGTACAGTGCGGGAGGTGAACGATCACGTGAAGGCTGGCCCTGGCCACGGGCGGACCACAAACACCCGAGGTGCAGGAATATGAGCTATATCACAATCTCATCATCATCACTATCACTAACAATCATACTCACTTGACTTACCTGAGCGTCTACTGCGCCGAAGCATAACCAATGCAATCATAATCATAATCATAAAATATAATAGGCATTCGACATGGCATTTCAATCGTAAAATCAATTCAATTCTAAAATCATATAAACCAAATTTCTGGGAAAAACGTTAAATATATATATATATATATATATATATATATATATATATACTGAAAACAAAAGGCCACTCACTGATAAGTAGATGGGTCGTATCCCCCGAGCCTGGCGTGGCTGCGCTCGTCCTCTGGGTACGTCTCACCTTCAAAAACCTCGAAAAGTGGCTAAAATCTCATCGGGAAATTCCTCCAAAACCGGCCAAACTCGAATTGGGCTATCCCGACGTCCAAAACTTGTCAACGAACATCCCCAAGACTCGTGAGGATGTTCTAGGACCTGTGGTGATCCCCAAATCTCTTAAAATGCCCTAGGCTTTAATCCGTGCCTCGATCAAGGTTGGGCGTGTGTGTCCGTACAAAATGGTAAGGGAGGGTGAAGAGAATTCGAGAGAGGAGGAGATAGAGAAGACAGAATCTGGAAGTGTGCATGTGTGTGCATGGCGTGTGTGTGTATGTTTTAACAAGTTCCAACCAACTCTCGTCAGCCCAAGTTTATTGGGCCTAAGGGTATAGGACACCCAAAGGTCCAAATAAACCCAATCACACCCACGTTCGTGTATAATCCGAGGGTAAAAACGCCATTCCACGTCGATAATATTTATAAACCGGGACGAGATGTTACATTTCATATTAAAAAAAAAAACAATGGTACATTTTAGATTAAAAAATAAAGATATTTTACATTAAAAAATGGTACTTACAAAAAAAATAGGGATATATTTTACATATAACAAAGTGGTACATTTGTATAATAAAAAAAAAAGGTAAGTTATAAATAAATTATGGGTACAAATAAAAGGTTAAAAAAATTATGAGTACAAATAAAAGTTTAAAAAATAAGGGACAAAAAGAAATTAATATATGGGTACAAATTAAAATTTAAAAGAAAATTGGTACAATTTAAAAAATTATTGCAAATTAAAAAGAGTACTACTAGACCCACCACAGTGTCTTATTTTCTCACCCACATGATAATCCCACCCACCATAAAAAATTTAAAAAGTAAAATGTTATTTCCCCACCCACTATTATTCCCAAAATAACCATAATATTTTTTAAAAAATAACTCAAAAATATCTTTAAATAATATTATAAATAAATAAATAAAAATAGAAAAAAATGAAAGAAAATGCAAGACCTAAGACCTAGACATTCATCATCTCCTTCACACCTATCGCCGCCCTGTAGAGACTCGAACCCCCAAACCACTCTTCTTCCTCCTTTTTTGTCAAAATCGCAGATCTCACACCCAATTCTCTGGTTTCTCCATTGAAGTTCTCGCCTCCGTCTAGCACAGGCCATTCCTTCCTCCAACCTTTCTGTCGATTATAACCCAAATCTTTCCCAACCTCTTTCCACCAAAGATATCACACCATTATTTATTTATTATTTTTTCAAAATTTTAGTACTGAATTAAATAGAGGTTTAAGAGTCTTCTTTTAAAAGGATAAATATGTTATTAACATTTTCATTAAATGGTGGGTGAGAAAATAAGACATCGGGGTGGGAATATCACCACTCATTAAAAATGGGTACAAACTAGAAATAGAAATATATGATAAAAAGTTTAGCCATAAATATAATATATTAAATGTAATGTTTCTAACACTAAATGTGTGACATCCCACTTCACCCAGAGGAGAGGATCTTGTAAGCCTTAAATGTATATTCCCACCTCCAATTAGCACGAGACCTTTTGAGAGCTCATTGGCTTCGGGTTCCGTAGGAACTCCAAAGTTAAGCGAGTTTGGGCTAGAGCAATCCCATGATGGGTGACCTCCTGAGAAGTTACTCGTGAGTTCCCAGAAACAAAACCGTGAGGGCGTGGTAGGGGTCCAAAGCGAACAATATTGTGCTACGGCGGAGGTCGGGCCCAAGTTGTGGTGGGGGCCCCTCAGGGAGGTGGATTGTGACATCCTATATCGCCCAGGTGAGAGGATCCTGTAAGCCTTAAATGTATATTCTCACCTCCAATTAGCACGAGGCCTTTTGGGAGCTCATTGGCTTCGGGTTCCGTAGGAACTCCGAAGTTAAGCGAGTTTGGGCTAGAGCAATCCCAGGATGGGTGACCTGCTGGGAAGTTGCTTGTGAGTTCCCAGAAACAAAATCGTGAGGGCGTGGTAGGGGCTCAAAGCGGACAATATCGTGCTACGGCGGAGGTCGGGCCCAGGTTGTGGTGGGGGCCCGGGTAGGGATGTGACAAAATGAATATATTTAAAAATAAAACTTAATTATCTTGACATGTAAATATTTTGTTTTTGAATAATTAATGATGTAATTAAAAGTAAAGGACCTTGATCAAAATTTGAAAAGGAATAAGCTTTTAATCAATGAAGTAGAAAAAATAACGATAAAAACCTAATTTCTCCTTATCTTAAAATACCACCTTGTTCTATGACCCTTTTTTAGACAATCCAAAAAAATTCTATAATCTTCCAAGATTCTTTTGTTTTACTAAGGACATGAATTTTAAGAATGCAAAATTCTTGATCATGATCAACATCCAATTAGGAAGAGCTTGCTCGAGTCGTTCTTGAGTCAGCTATAACGAGTACACAAAGTAGTCGTGGCTTCATCAACATTTACTCAAGAGGGATCCGAGGAAGGCTATTAACAATATTATTTTTGGTGTGGCGCGGACTTCATTCCAGTGGCGGAGTGAGGCCTGGGTCTCTTCTGCATTTTCTTTATTTTGTATATGCTTTTGCTTGTCTTTGTTAAATTTAGCTTCAGTTTGTGTGTTGTTGGTTGAGTACTCTAGAGTTGATTCACCATTCTGCATGTATAGGGTGTTACTTAAAGAATTTATCTCGTAAAAAAAATCTCAGCCAGTTTTGAGCCATGATCATTAATGTTCTTTTTTTTTTTTGTAGCAAAACTTGTAAACAAATTTGGTGCTTATGATATAATTATCTTAATATTTTGTATCTCTGTTCCTCTTCTTTGAGTAAAATTTTCCATTCTTGTGCAAATTTTTTTTTGTGTCCCCCCATTTTTCGCTTAATTAAGGGTAGTGTTATTCACATATTCTTTTTTACTTCCAACACATCTTTGTTAATTTTGGTCCATTGATCTTATTCAATTCATTTGACATCAAATTGATAATTGAGAATTAATGGTTCATGTGATCAGTTAAATCTTTACTTACAATTGATACCCAGATTATTTTGACACACAAAATTAATACATTTGCTAATAATTTTTAATACAAGTAGATCATACTATTATATGTGAGCTTTTTACTTCTATTAGAAAATATGTCAATTAGTATAACAATTCTGAGTGTCCAAATAACATGACATCGAAAATTATTTACCAACTAAGTGTGCATCACTCCTAAACATGGAATATTTGCGTCATGCATGTGTCATGCTCCCCTAAGGAGCCACCTGAAATCCCCATCGTTGCTTGGGATTGTACAAAATATTTACCCAAATGCTATAAAGCAGAAAAAGAAATGAGAGTTTGAAGGTATGCTCAGTGGCCCTTTGGCTGCAAACTTACACATTACATTACAGTGCTAAATGGGCTCCACTTCCCTCCCTCACGTTTATCCTCCTCAATAATTTATACACGTGAGCATCCCAAGTCCCAACCAAAGGATGATCGAGGCTTTCCAGCTAGATCTCAAGTGCACAAAATCTAATAATTAAGCTCAAGTCAACTCCTTATAGTCATTTTACAAATTTGTCTTTGATAGTTCAACCTACTAATTGATTTTTAAATGATTAATTTTCACTGTTCATTTTTAAGATTCACATTCTTAACTATGGAAAAAAAAATGGAACTTTAACGAAAAATCATATTTTTACACTAAAAAGTCAATACTGGTACTATTTAATTTACCTTTTATTTTGTCCTTATCGTTAAAACACAAAGTTTTTTTTATTAATTTTCCTAAAAAAAAATGATATTAATCACCAACTTATTACACCAAATGCGGTTTCTTGCTTTTTGATGGTGGATTGGAAGAATTGTCTTTGATGATTTCATCATATGCGATTTGCGTGTACACATATTTATAAATAAGGAAATCAGGTTACGTATGTTTTAACTTCATTTGGGACATATAATTATGCGTATTATTGGGAATCCATTGACACACCCGTACCCGAAGATAGGGCATGCTGGCCGTCACGTGAGTGTGACGTAGCCATGTGCGCTGTGCGGAAGCTAAGATCGATAACGTAGTACGAATAAATTAAAAACGAATTCTAGCAACCTAAATAGGAATGTGCTAGCGATATTACATTACTTATACATAATCAGAGTGTACTAGGTCAATGCAGTCGAGCATGAATAAAAGAGTTTTAATTACACCAATAGTGCCCTACATAAATCAAGTCTGTCAGAGAAGCCGGAAGATCCTCGAAGTGCCAACTCGGAATATAGGCTATCTAGAACCTGGAGGGGCGAAAAATAAAAGGGAGTGGGTCAGCAAAAACAATTCTTTTCAAAATCAATCTTTTCTCAAAAGTCTAGCCCCTCTCCGTAAAACCTGTATAGTTCCCAGAAAATAATATGTACATATATATCTCAAGCATTCTCAGCATAAAACGTTATCAAATATCTCAATGTATGCCGTGCAATGCAATTCAATAATCATATCTCTACTGCTTGTATTCTCAGCCCTCGGCTGTAAGTATAGCTCATAACATCTCTATCTCATAATCATATATACTCTGCACATGTATCCATCCCACATCTGGTGGTCTACTCATCACATCATGTATAATCAAATAATTATGCTCTAGTTCTACAATCACGTGAAGACTGTGCGAATAAACGCGGGTCACCTACATGTCGTACCCACCACTAAGTGGTCTATACGACAAGACTGTGCACCTACTTGGATCCAAGGCGAGCATGCGGTGCGGGAGGTGAACGACACGTGAAAGACTGTGCCCCTATCTCTGAGCGTGAGCACTAACATTATGTGCAGGTCTATGAGCTAACAAATCATGATATCTGATCATGTCACATCATATCTCATCACTGTTCGTTCTCTACTATGCATGTACCTACCTGGTACTTACCTGGCGTCCTCGGCACCAACATATGCATGAAATGTATAATTAAATACTCATGCATCAAATCAAGTGCTATGCAAGGCGATAAAACGTATTTTCCATTTCAAAAGTGATTATGGGAAATCATTATGTATATATATAGGTTATACGGAAAATAATGCTGCCCACTCACTGGTAAGTCGCTGGATCGTAACCCCCGCGTCGAGCCTGGCTACGGTCGTCCTCGGTATAAGTCTCACCTATATGAGAAATCACTATAAATACATTATTTAAGCACAAACACGTAACTACAGAATTAACTTCTCATACATAGCTCAATTTTGGCATACGAATATACCAACGCGACCTACTCGACGCCACGAGCGTCGCTATATATTTAAAATATTTTTCTGACGTGGCACGGGTCTACGCGCCCCCCACGCGCGCGCGTGCGCGTGCGCCCCACGCGCCTTCTACCTCGAGCTCGCCGGAGCTCTCGCCGGCGCCGGCCACCGGTCGCCGGGAACCTGCAACTTCATATTTCTCGGCCATTTTTGCACCATTTTGTCCCATTTTTCTTCATATGCACTCTAGTTTAAGTGTAGAACGAGTCTATACCTTCAAAAACTTCGAAAACCAACGAGAATCTCGTCGGGAAATTCTCCAAAACCGGCCACCTTCGTTCTCGACGATCCCGACGTCAACGCCTAGCAAACGAACGTCCCCGAGCCTCCTTGGGACCTTCTAAGACTCGTAGTGAGCTTAGTTTTGCCTAAAACACAACGTACAAAAAGTTTGTGAACAGTACCAAAATCGGGCCTCGGTGTTTCGACGTGAAAACGAACTAAATCTCACCTGAAATGGGTGTCAATGCACTCGTAGGAGCCTCAGGAGTCGAGTGGTGGTGATGGATGATTCGATCTGTGAAGTTTGATGGTGGCTTTGGGTTTGTCCGTACGTTTTGGCGAGGGAGAGAGAGAGTGAGAGTGAGATCGTGAGAGAGGAGAGAGAGAGGAGTGACGGGAGTGAGAGAGAAGAGGGAGTGTGTGTGTGATCTAAGTTCTATGTTTTAATTGGCACCAATAATTGAGGACCTCAATTAATTGGTCCATTACACACACACATGCACACGTACATAACCCCGTAGGGGCAAAATTGTCATTTCATAATTAATACCTCGAATTAATCGGGACGGGTTGTTACAATCTACCCACCTTATTAAAATTTCGTCCCGAAATTTCATACAACGCATATACATACTAATACTCATAAAATAACCTCGGGTACATCTCTCTCATCCGGTCCTCGGCCTCCCAAGTAGCTTCCTCCGCTGAATGATTCCTCCACAAAACTTTCACCAACCGAACCGTCTTGTTTCGGAGCACCTTATCCTTCCAATCAAGTATCGTGACTGGCTCCTCATCGTAGGTCAAATCTGGATTAATTTCTAAAGGTTGCAGAGGAATCACATGCAACGGGTCTGAAACGTAATGTCGAAGCATCGAAACATGAAATACATTATGAACTCTAGATAACTCCGACGGCAACTCAAGCCTGTAAGCTACTGCACCAACTCGCTCGGTGGTCCGATAAGGTCCAATGTATCTAGGACTCAGCTTACCCTTCTTCCCAAATCGAACCACACCCTTCCAAGGCGATAACTTGAGAAACACCCAATCGTCGACGTTATACACTCGGTCAGTAGCATGCCTATCCGCTAAACTCTTCTGGCGATCTTGGGCAGTTTTCAGATTACCCTTAATAACCTAAACATTCTGAGTAGTCTCCTCTACTATCTCAGGGCCCACTAAAACTCTTTCGCCAACCTCTGACCAACACAATGGTGTACGACATGGTTTCCCATAAAGTGCCTCGAACGGTGCCATCCCGATGCTAGAATGAAAACTATTATTATAAGCGAACTCCATCAAATCCAAACGCTGATGCCATGAGTCGCCAAACTGTAAAACTGAGGATCTCAGCATATCTTCCAAAGTCTGAATAGTTCTCTCTGACTGACCGTCCGTCTGTGGATGATAAGCCGTACTGTACAATAGTCTCGTACCCAACGTTTCCTGGAAAGCAGTTCAGAACTTAGAGGTGAATCGAGGATCGCGATCAGAGACAATGCTCGCTGGAACGCCATGATACTTCACGATCTTCGATAAGAATAGTTCGGCCAACCGATTCAACGAAAACTTTTCCCTGACAGGAATAAAATGCGCTGACTTCGTGAGTCGGTCGACAATCACCCAAACTCCGTCATATCCATTCTGAGTATGAGGAAGTTTGTACACGAAATCCATAGTGATATCATCCCATTTCCACTGCGGAATGGGTAGGGGTTGCATCAACCCAAACGGCTTCTTCCTCTCGGCTTTAACTTGCTGACATATGATGCATCTGCTTATATACTCAGCGATTTCTCTCTTCATACCCGGCCAATAGTAGAACGGTCGAATGGTATGGTACATCTTCGTGCCTCCCGGATGCATCGCATAAGCTGAAATATGCGCCTCATCTAGGATATCCTTCTTTAACTCAGCATTATTCGGCACGTACATCCTGTTTCCCTGCATAAGCATACCGTCTGATTCTCTGATTCGCAGGTCTTTCTTCTTACCGTCATTCCTTAGCTGGATAAGTTCCTGAATCTCTTCGTCGTTCGTCTGAATCTCAAGTATTCTGTCGATTAGGATTGGCCTAACTTGGAAACTAGCAAGCAAGGCTTCCTCTCGATTATCTGCCCTCGGATTCTCAATTTCCAACTGCGCTCCAGTCGATCTCAACTCGGTAAGAAGAGGAACTCGGCTCGCATGAAAAGCGTTAATTCTGCCCTGGGACTTCCTGCTAAGAGCGTCAGCTACCACGTTCGCACGACCAGGGTGATATTCAATCGTGCAATCGTAGTCGCTCAGTAACTCAATCCATCGACGCTGGCGAAGATTCAACTCCTTCTGGGTAAAAATGTACTGGAGATTCTTATGGTCTGAGAAGATCCTTCATTTCTCACCATAGAGGTAATGTCTCCAAATCTTCAAAGCGAAGATAATGGCAGCCAACTCCAAATCATGCGTAGGGTAATTCTTCTCATGAGGTTTCAACTGGCGTGAAGCGTAAGCAATCACCCTACCATGCTGCATCAAAACGCAACCCAAACCATTCAACGAAGCATCACTGTAGATCTCGAAATTACCATCATCGCCAGGAAGTGTCAAAACAGGTGCATGAGTGAGACAATACTTCAACTGCTGAAAACTCCGTTCACAATCATCATCCCACTCGAATTTGACGTCTTTCCTGGTCAACTTCGTCAATGGTAGCGCCATGATCGAAAAGTCTTTAACGAACCACCGATAGTAACCTGCCAAACCAAGGAAACTCCTAACCTCGGTGACGGTTCGTGGCTGTTCCCAATTCTCCACAGCCGTAATTTTCTGAGGGTCAACCTGAATACTCTGAGCTGAAACAACATGACCCAGAAATGCTACTTCATCCAACCAAAACTGGCACTTGCTAAACTTAGCATACAATCGATGCTCTCTTAATTTCTTCAACACCAACGACAGATGTCGAGCATGGTCAGCCCTTGACTTAGAATACACCAAGATATCGTCGATGAAGACAATAACGAACCTATCCAGATACGACTGGAACACCTTGTTCATCAATCCCATGAAAGCAGCTGGTGCATTAGTCAGACCAAATGGCATAACCAGAAACTCGTAGTGCCCATAACGAGTCCTAAAGGCAGTTTTAGGAACATCGTCAATCCTGATTTTCAACTGATAGTAGCCTGACCTCAAGTCGATTTTCGAAAACACACAGGCACCTCGAAGTTGATCGAAAAGATCATCGATACGCGGTAACGGATAACAGTTTTTAATCGTCGCCCGATTCAACTGCCTGTAGTCGATACACAATCTCAAGGTACCATCCTTCTTCCGAACAAATAGAACTGGGGCTCCCCAAGGTGAAGTACTGGGCTGAATGAACCCATTCTCAAGTAGTTCCTGCAACTGAATCTTCAATTCTCGCAACTCGGCAGGTGCCATTCGATATGGAGTCAACGAGATAGGATTAGTACCTGGCAACAAGTCAATGGTAAACTCCACGTCGCGATCTGGCGGTAGTCCAGGTAAATCATCAGGGAATACGTCGGTGAAGTGTTTAACCACTCGAACATCCTCCAAGCTAGTAGGAACATCATCATGAAGTACTACATGAGCTAAGTATCCCTGGCAACCTTTCGTCAACAACTTCTTGGCTCTCACAGCCGAAATAACGCCCTGTCTAACTCCACTACGTTCACCAACAAAAGTTATCTCTGGTAACCCAGGACGGTGAAAGGTCACTGATTTCCCGTAACAATCAATCTTGGCACGATTGTAGTGCAACCAATCAGTGCCAAGAATGACGTCAAAGTCAACGATATCTAGCGGAGTGAGGTTAGCAGGCATAACCACGTTCTCCACTATCACGGGACATTCTGGATATACATAATCCACATAACACTTCTCCCCTCTTGGCATAGCAAACTCCAACTCATACCCCAGGGGTGAAGATTGAGGTTGAGTCAATTGAGCAAATGTATGAGAAATAACAGAGTGAGTAGCACCACAGTCAATCAAGACTCTAGCATAATGACCAAGAATATTCAACGTACCCATAATCAGATCCGGGTTGTTTTGCGCGTCCTGAAGTGATAGGTTGTGGATACGACCCTGGGTCTGCTGACGTCCTCCACGACCTCGGTTTGCGTGCATCCTACGCCCCTGCGGGTTTCGTCCCTGATTCGACGATCCAGTCTGCCTCAACGATCCAACACCACTAGAGGTAGCATCCAACTGCTGGGGCTGTCCCCCCGAGTACCACTGAGAGCTACCTGCCGTAAACTGCTGCTGGGGCTGATATCCACCTGAGTACTGCTGCGGAGGAGGCATATACCCTCCGGAATACTGCTGCTGAGGAGACATATATCCTCCGGAATACTGGCTATATCCACTCTGGTGGTAAGGATCCATGGGGTACTGCGGCTGGTACTGGTCCGAAGAATACGGAATAGGATCCCCCGAGTAGTGAAAGGCTCCACCACGTCCCGGTTGAGCATAACCACTAGGACCTGAATACTGCTGCACTGGCGCTGGTGGTGGCATAGGAAGCTGCCGGGGTCTCTGCTGGCTCTGGGGCAGTTCTTGGCCTGGTGCCCATCCTGACCACATGTAAAGCATCCGCTGGAACCTCGACGACACTCACCATAGTGCCGGTTGTTGCAATTACGGCAAACCGGAGCATTGTTACGTCCAGAGTTCCCCTGCCTCTGACCTCTGGTACCACCGAAGAATCGGCCTCCACCTCTCTGCCCGGTGGAACTAAAACCTCCACTCGAGGAGCTCGAGCTGGCCCCACTGCGTTTGAAGTTCTGAGTCTGCCGGGGCCCCTGCGAGTATGGGCCTTTGCCCTTATTATTCTTACCCTGACTGGCCTCCTTCTCTTCATCATTATCACTCGGCAAGTTCTCCGAGTCCTCAATCTGAAGCAACACCTCGTAAAACTCATGGTAAGTAGAACACGGAATCGCCGTCGCAATCGTACGCCATTTCTTTCTAGTACCCAACTTAAATCGGCGCAACATCTCCTCCTGATTAGAAGCGACGTCCGGGTGATAGCGTGATAGATTAGTGAAGGTACGATAGTAATCATTCGCACCCATCTTCTTCTGCTTGAGACTGGTGAACTCCTGTTTCTTTCCATCGATGTAGGCTGGAGGGATAAACCTTCGGTAGAACAGTTCCTTAAATACCCCCCAATCGTTTGCTTCCTCCTCTGGCATCCGCATAGCCAATTCTATCCACCTAGCCAATTCTATCCACCAAGAAGCTGGTTCCTTGGCCAAAAACCATTTTGTCGTCTCCACCCATTTATTCTGTTGTAAACTCCCTTGACTCGTCAATATATCGAAGGTCTTCTCGATATGCATAAACCATTTCTCCGAACCCTCGGGCCCCTCATTCCCTGCCAACGGGGTTATCTTCAAATTATGTACTGACTCCAAAGGGGTCCGCTGAGGAGGGGGAGGATGAGGACGGATAATATTCTGAAATGCATAAGCTATAGCTTCCCCCAGCTGGGCAACATCGGGGAACGTAGGCTCAGAAGAACGACGTGACTCACGACGAGGCGGCATAGTTCTGACAAAAGACATCAAGTCATTAAAAATTCACAAAATATGCAAGACTGCAACCTAGGGCTCTGATACCAAACTGACACACCCGTACCCGAAGATAGGACATGCTGGCCGTCACGTGAGTGTGACGTAGCCATGTGCGCTGTGCGGAAGCTAAGATTGATAACGTAGTACGAATAAATTAAAAACGAATTCTAGCAACCTAAATAGGAATGTGCTAGCGATATTACATTACTTATACATAATCAGAGTGTACTAGGTCAATGCAGTCGAGCATGAATAAAAGAGTTTTAATTACACCAATAGTGCCCTACATAAATCAAGTCTGTCAGAGAAGCCGGAAGACCCACGAAGTGCCAACTCGGAATATAGGCTATCTAGAACCTGGAGGGGCGAAAAATAAAAGGGAGTGGGTCAGCAAAAACAATTCTTTTCAAAATCAATATTTTCTCAAAAGTCAAGCCCCTCTCCGTAAAACCTGTATAGTTCCCAGAAAATAATATGTACATATATATCTCAAGCATTCTCAGCATAAAACGTTATCAAATATCTCAATGTATGCCGTGCAATGCAATGCAATAATCATATCTCTACTGCTTGTATTCTCAGCCCTCGGCTGTAAGTATAGCTCATAACATCTCTATCTCATAATCATATATACTCTGCACATGTATCCATCCCACATCTGGTGGTCTACTCATCACATCATGTATAATCAAATAATTATGCTCTAGTGCTACAATCACGTGAAGACTGTGTGAATAAACGCGGGTCACCTACATGTCGTACCCACTACTAAGTGGTCTATACGACAAGACTGTGCACCTACTTGGATCCAAGGCGAGCATGCGGTGCGGGAGGTGAACGACACGTGAAAGACTGTGCCCCTATCTCTGAGCGTGAGCACTAACATTATGTGCAGGTCTATTAGCTAACAAATCATGATATCTGATCATGTCACATCATATCTCATCACTGTTCGTTCTCTACTATGCATGTACCTAACTGGTACTTACCTGGCGTCCTCGGCACCAACATATGCATGAAATGTATAATTAAATACTCATGCATCAAATCAAGTGTTATGCAAGGCGATAAAACGTATTTTCCATTTCAAAAGTGATTATGGGAAATCATTATGTATATATATAGGTTATACGGAAAATAATGCTGCCCACTCACTGGTAAGTCGCTGGATCGTAACCCCCGCGTCGAGCCTGGCTACGGTCGTCCTCGGTATAAGTCTCACCTATATGAGAAATCACTATAAATACATTATTTAAGCACAAACACGTAACTACGGAATTAACTTCTCATACATAGCTCAATTTTGGCATACGAATATACCAACGCGACCTACTCGACGCCACGAGCGTCGCTATATATTTAAAATATTTTTCTGACGTGGCACGCGCCCCCACGCGCCTGACGTGGCACGGGTCTATGCGCCCCCCACGCGCCTTCTACCTCGAGCTCGCCGGAGCTCTCGCCGGCGCCGGCCACCGGTCGCCGGGAACCTGCAACTTCATATTTCTCGGCCATTTTTGCACCATTTTGTCCCATTTTTCTTCATATGCACTCTAATTTAAGTGTAGAACGAGTCTATACCTTCAAAAACTTCGAAAACCAACGAGAATCTCGTCGGGAAATTCTCCAAAACCGGCCACCTTCGTTCTCGACGATCCCGACGTCAACGCCTAGCAAACGAACGTCCCCGAGCCTCCTTGGGACCTTCTAAGACTCGTAGTGAGCTTAGTTTTGCCTAAAACACAACGTACAAAAAGTTTGTGAACAGTACCAAAATCGGGCCTCGGTGTTTCGACGTGAAAACGAACTAAATCTCACCTGAAATGGGTGTCAATGCACTCGTAGGAGCCTCAGGAGTCGAGTGGTGGTGATGGATGATTCGATCTGTGAAGTTTGATGGTGGCTTTGGGTTTGTCCGTACGTTTTGGCGAGGGAGAGAGAGAGTGAGAGTGAGATCGTGAGAGAGGAGAGAGAGAGGAGTGACCGGAGTGAGAGAGAAGAGGGAGTGTGTGTGTGATCTAAGTTCTATGCTTTAATTGGCACCAATAATTGAGGACCTCAATTAATTGGTCCATTACACACACACATGCACACGTACATAACCCCGTAGGGGCAAAATTGTCATTTCATAATTAATACCTCGAATTAATCTGGACGGGTTGTTACATCCATGGTTTCAGATTTTGTAACATCTGTGCACACCCGTGACATATCGTTTTATCCTTATTATCCTTTTCGATGATCGTTTTGCCTTTGCCAGTCTTGGCATAGTCCCTCGCCTTGTATTTTTTTTAATTTACTCATTTATTATCAATAAATTTGGTGGAGGAGGGATTGGCGGGGGATTTCTAGGTGTAATGTTGCTCACCCCTTCAGGAAAAAGAGGTGTCTCGCATACGACCATTGCCAAAGAGATAATCTTGCCTTATTTTTTTCATTGAAAAAGATAATATTTAACTAAAAAAGATTACTAACAAATGTATCGATTCTGTATTTGCCTTGAGTAAACAAGGTTTAGAGTAGGTCCAGACGCAAAACAAAGACAAAGACTGTTACACGAGGGTTTTTCTTCTTCTTGTTGAACTGTTACATGCGTTACTATCTCAAAAGTTGGTAGAATAAGTTCGGGAAAGAAAAAAAAAACCCTAACTAATGTACTTTTCTCTATGCTAATTAATCTCCAGAGAAATCTGCATATCTCTACGGACAGTTGATTATGAACACATGAAAATTTCTGACCATAAGTGGATGTGGTCTTCATTGTGAGACTCACATATATTCACGGTCAAATAATGCTTAAGCAGCCGCATGCCACTTAGTTCAAAATATGTAAAACATGTAGAATTGCAATCTAGCTTTTCACTCCTCTCTATGTGACTGTGCCAGTGTTGAAAAAAATAGTAAAACAGGTCGATCTCATTGTCTCTAATAGGCATAAGTTGTACACATAATACTATGGTCCATTTTTATTAAAATTGTGTTAGATATGAAATTAATTGTGTGTCTAAATCGCATTGTTTTGAAATAATATAAAGATAAATTTAATGTATTGAACAACACTACAATGGCGAAACCAAAAATTATTTGGTGGGTGCACTAAGCTAAAATTTATTGCTACGAAATCAAATTCTCAATTTTCTTTTGTTGCTTACATAGATTTATATAATAGTAACCTAATTCAATTCTATATATATCAACAAATCTAACAGAAAAAGTTATATTTAACAATTCAAACGATGCAAACTGAAAATATCAAAATAATTAAAATTTCAGGTATGAACTCTCAGAATCCAAAATAAACAGATAAACTCGCAGTTAGATCAAGAACAAAAAATAAAGTGGTAAAGAACTTACTAATTGATCAAAAAAATCAATAAACTTGCAGATTAAGAGTCAAAGAAGAGAGACATTTCTCTTTGGCAAGAGGCCTTTTTTCAGACTTAAAAAATGTCTAGTCTGGTCTGCATCTCTGTATCACATTGACAAGTAGCTTTCATTGAGTCATGAGTGAGTGCATTGAGCGGTGAAAGGTTACAGTCTACTCAGACCCGTATATGGTAGTAATGATATTGAAGTTTTTAATTTAATACTATGAATTTTTGGTGTTGGTTAAAGTGATTAGTTTTTTTTTTTTAATTTTATTTTAAAAGTGATTTTTAAAATACTTTTATTGTTTTATATTCTCTAAAAGTAAACTTAAGATTCAGATTTCTCATTAGTTGTGGGCTAGGACAATAAAACATTATATAGTAGCCCAACTAATTAGTATGTTAATGTTAAGGAACTCAAACACTTCATATGCTACAGCCCACCATAGCCATGTACTTGGCTTTGCTAGATGACAAAAGTTCATCTACCATGGTGAATTTCCGTGATAGATTGCAATCCATCACAGACGGTGTGTTTTTTAAAAATCTAAATATTATAAAAGATACATATTTTTTACCACATACTTGAATCATAATAGAAATGAAATGAGTGTTGTTGTGAATTCGCACGATAAATAAGTAAAGCCCACTCGGAGTTTAACTAATGGAATTTTTTACAACATTAATCTAGCTACAACTTGCAGTAATTAAATTATACAATTGGATAAAGCTAATCGATAATAACTCTTAAAGAAAAACTAACAAAAAGTTAAAAAAAAAATATAGTTTTAACGAAAAAGACAAATAAAGGTGTAGTGAATAGTACTGAGAAAAGGTAAAAATGTAGTTTTTCGTTAAAAGTTAACAGTACCATGAGTGTTTTGTTAAAACTTCCTTCTCTTAATTACTCTAATTATAATTTGGCAAACTTATTTCATCAAGATCATCCAAAGATAAGAACACTTCGTCCAAGCTCGAAAGCTCTGTCCCATCATCATCATCATCTTCTTCATTACGCTCGTAAACTCTGCAAAGAACGTATCCATTGTATTCCTGAAAAACAATTATATATGTAGAAATAAGAATAACAAAAATACACTTTCTTTTGCATATGTAAGAGAACTGTCATAACTACGTAATTATTTTGTTTCTTAACGTAATATAGTACGTGAGTAGCCACGCATGCACATCATGTCATTACATAGTAGTAGTAGTAGTGATGGTGACATGCATTACTAACTGTTTTGGATTGCCCTCTTCTTTTGGATGATCTGCTGGTGGTGGTGGTGGTGGAAGAAGAAGCACAATCTGAGGCTGACGAAGAGAGACGATACTCGTGCATTATCCAATTAGTTTTGATGCCTGAATTTGGAGCTTCTCCAACGAAAAACGTCAAATATCTTTTCATTCCAACTTTCTTGGTAGGATTAGAAGATGAGCTTGAAAAGATAGGCTCTTCAATGCCTAATGTTTTCCAGTACCCATTATTCGTGACCCAATTCTGTGTCCTCCTGCTGTAGAAGTACCACTGCTTGCCCTCACTCAAAGCCTTACCTATACATATATACATTGCAAAAACTCATTAATTAATATACGAAAAATATTCTCTTACCAGAAAATATGACAATATTAACTAATTATATTGCTAGTCTCAATATGTATGGGAATCAATCGGATTCTTGGGTAAAACCGTACGTATATAAGTTGGCAAGAGAGTCCTGTAATACTTGCTAGAAGTATTGTACCAACTATTCATTGTCAAATATATATAGTCAAGTACATAAGTGCTTGATTTAGTTGTCCGGGAGTATTTTTAATATTTACTAAAGAAAGGCATACATGCATGGTAACAAAAACAAGCATACCATTTAGTTCCCATGGATCGTATGGGTAGAGATGGAGATCGGGAATGACGTCGGGATGGATAGGTAAGAGAGCTGCCTTGCGTTGAAGGAAATGGACTACAAGTTCTTCGTCGGTCGGGTCAAATCGAAAACCAGGAGGGAGCTTAAACTGGTCGTCTCCCATTAGGAACGAATATCAGACAATAACAAGAACAAGAGAGGAGAAGAAGAAGAAAAAGTTATATGATACAGTAGCTAAGCTGTGGATATATAATTCGTGTAAACGAAGTCTTAGCTGAAGGTGGTACTTATAGCTAGCTGCATAGAAAGCAATAGATCGAGAAGAAAAGAGAAAAAGATAGAAAACAAATATAAAGAAGAGTGAGTGAGTGAGTGAGCGAGCGAGCGACGTGAAAAAGAAGGTGGGTTTTCATCAGAAACGAGGGAGTTGAAGTTGATGGTTTGATTGATGATAAAGAGGCTTTGATATGCAAGGCGGCGGGCAACGAACCTGTACATGTAGATGCCTTGAAAAGTAATTTAATTGGGTTTTGAGGGACATGTTTGTGAACCACGCCCTTCACCCAAAAAAAAAAAAAAAAAAACCTTGATTGTAATTTGTGCCGGAAGCAACCTGCAATACGAGTAAGTGGATGGGCCATATACACTTGTACTTCTGTTTGGACACTAACTTATTTAGGAGGATCAGTCATTCTTCTTTCAACGTGACGTAATATCAATTTATTATACAAACATTTTTATTGGGATAATTTATTCTCTTTATTATAATGTAAATATTATCTTTATTAAAACGAATTCGATATGGAAAAATTAAGTCATTCATGAGAATCAAATAAATTTATGTTTCAGTATGAAAATATTACTTGTTACAAAACATCGATTTGTTGGACACATATAGATGTCTCAGAGATCTCCAAATTGGATCTTGAAATGATCTTTATATGGTGAAAGAGAATAAATAATTGTGATTATGACGTTTGAACTAGGGGTGGGTTCTAAAAATACAAAACCGAAAAAAGGGGACCGAACTCCTAACCTAACTGAAACCACAAAAAAAAAGGAACCGAATTGAACCGGAAAAAACCGAAACACCGTAGTTGAACGGAACCGAAAAAATTGAAAGGAAAGCAAACCGAAGAGTAATTTCCATTTGCTTTCCAGTTTCGGCCAAAAACGAAACCGAACGCAACTGAACCCATCTCTAGTTTGAACGGTAAAATAATGGCACGCCGTCACTGAAAAAGAAATCATCCTCACAAATAAGGAGCCAAGTATAATATTTTTATTTGTTTATATATTCAATCACGTTGTATATTTGGAATATGATAAAATCAGAAAATTTGGAAAATATTGTGGGTCTTCATCATCCCACTTCATGCTGATATCATGCACCTCATTCTTTAATCTCATCCACGTAACTCACATGAATATGGGTTTGGATGGGTTTGGTCGTGGACCAATTTGAGGTTCGATGGGCCACCTTCCTTTTGGAGTGTGCCAAAACACCAATAATTATCATTATTTGGGATTATAATTATTAAAAAGTGTGTAACTAACTAACTTCTGGCTTTTGCTTTCCTTTGCTTCTCTTAAAGAATACTAGTCATCAATATCTCATAGCAAAGTTAGACAACTTGAGATGATCGCACACTCGCATACCCTAAACCCAATTAACAACAAGATTTGCACTTCCACTTGGGGACTTAACAACACTCAACTTCCTAACCCTAAATTCACAAATCAGTCTTGAGACTTGAGAGTCAAGCAAAACTTTTTCCTACTTTGGAAGTGCGCGGGTGCCACTAGAGAAGGACTTACCGCTAAAAGGAGACTTGAAATGGTGACCGACGTTGTTCTTAGAAGATGCGTTTGGATGCTAGCTTCTAAGTTTTGAGATCATCTTATTCCATTAGCTGTTGGACTACGTAATTACAAAAAGTGAGTTTACACTAGAAAAACTGATGATGCCAACTTCCAAAACCACAAATAAACAAATTGTTGAAAAATATAAAGTATTTTAGGGATTTGATATGATATGATTTGATTTGATTAAGAATTTGATATGATATGATTTGATATACGTTTTCTTGTCATGTGGACAAATGATGGCTTTTATTTTATTTATTTTCTATTATTACTTCGGTGTATTCTTATAAATTACTTCCTTATAGAGAAAAATAAAATATTAAAGTTGTATTTGAGATTGTAGGCGCTTTCTTATGGGTGCACAAAGCTAATTTTTTTTCATGAACACACATGCTATGAACTTGAAGGTGAAGATTATCCATAATTGTTAGAAGAAAAAGAAGAAGTTAAAGTGTTGTTGCTGCCATGAAGAGGAAAAAAAAAAGTTGTGTTGTCGTTGCTCGGGGAAAAGAGAAAAAAAAATTGGCATGATAGGATCCGTTTCCTATCATGGAGCCTTTTGTGGTTTATTTTATTTTTCTTTTTTATTTACTTTGAATATGAGTTTGAGGAAGATAAAAAAAAAAGAAAAAAAAAAGAAGAGTGAAAAAAGAATTGCAGGAAAAAAAAAATTTGTTGGTTGGAACTTCCGAAAAGAGGCGTTAGTTGGGCTTTAAAAAATATTAATGTTTTTTCCAATTAGACTTTCGAAAAGAAGTTTAGTTCCAACATATTAAGAGTTTTCTTTATAGGGCTTTCGAAAAAAGAATTGGTCTTTTGAAAATATTAGCGTTAGTTTCAGTTGTGCTTTCGAAAAGAGGTGACAACTCCGAGAATTATGATTTGTTAGTTGGCCTTTCTAAATGAGGCGTTAGTTCCAACGGATTATGATTTGCTGAGCTTTTGTAAAGATTGACGTTAAGTTCACCATTGAAAGTTTCATGCACGTGTGACTTAATGCGTGGTCCTGAGAAGGGGGTGTTGAACTTACAAAATTTCAAATTAGAATTTACTTCCTTCGTGGTAAATTGGGAGTTTGAAGGGGGTGTTGGAAAATATAAACTATTTTAGAGATTTGATATGATTTGATTTGATTTGGTCTACGTTTCCTTGTCTCGTGGACAAATGATTTTGATTTTATTTATTTTCTAGTATTGCTCGTTGCATTCATATAACTATCTCATTATGGGGAAGAATAAATAATTAGAGTTGTATTTGAGAACTGTAAAATTGTAAGGAATTCTAAATTTATCCTAAACTCAATTATTTTCAACTCCTCCAAACAAACAAATAAACAAGTTAATGTCAATTGAAGATGACGCGGGTCGACATCAATCCTAGACCAAGGCCAATCGACCACCTTCAGTTTCGCGGCCGAAGACAAGCCCAGTGATGGATGGAGACAAAGGCCTAAAAGAGAAGAAAGCTTAAGCAATTTCTCAATCCAAGTGCATTGTCCGAACTGAGAAGGAACGCCAAGCGGCTCTAGATTGAATGAAGGGTGACAGGTGCCAAACGAAATAAGGACGTGTGATCTTTATTTCATTGGCACGAGTCGTCGCGTGACGTGGCGCTGTACCCATGTCATGTAAGTCGTTCTTAAACGGAAGGCGTGAAAACTCGCCAAAACTCAACACGCTGCTCCAAACAGAAAATATTCCAGTAGATATTATTGAAAGATTGCGAAGCAAAGCATATTTCATTTGTAAAAGAGAAGTTATAGTTCACAAAACATAGTCCACGCAATGAAATAGAATCCTCTGGTCCAGATAAACATGTAAGATTGTTCCACTAAATTTCTCCAAGCCACCACATATGTCATTATCATAAGCACGCTCCCGAAAAGATAACTTATCCAACGATTTGACTTCAGATATCAATGGTAGTCGGGAAAGGCAGGAGCAATCGCTTGATTCAAACTAAGCTGCTTATGTAGTGATCTGAACTTGTCCTTAAGCCTCTTGATCTGCAAATCCAACAGCATGTCAAACAAATGTGTACAAGCACGCGTGAAGTGGGTAAGAAAGAGCAATTTGACAGGTTATAAGTGGGTAGAAACACAAGGCAAAATAGAAATACCCTTTTAATCTCAATTTCTGCATCTCGCTTTTGCTGGCCTAATAAGCGTCTCAGATTTGTGATATCGAAAATATTATCCAAGTCATCCTCAAAAGCAGATTTTAAGTCTTCTCTAAGCAGTGCAGGCAACTTATCTACAACAGGCATCAGAAGAAAGCAGTTGAACTGCAAAACAAAGGCACAAGTTATTAAACAAAATAAAATGTCCCATTAGCAGGAAAAAATAAACCAACAGAACCATTAAAAGTTAGAAGTAAAACTAGAGAAACAAGTCATTATTCACAATGCCCGAAACATGGACCAAATAGCGTGCTAGTTTTCACTTCCGCTTACTCAGTTAGAATCGGAAAGCAGCAGTTTATATTACAAACCTTCAACTCTGCAGAGGCTAAGAAATATTCCTTTATGCCATGAAATATCTGCTGCACCAAAGCATAAACGATCCTTTCAGATGAAGGAGCAAGCCTCCTGTTCCAAAGTGTACTGTCTAAAAGATCAGCCAGCCTTGTTTCTGTTGAATGAATAGAAGATGTCAAATCAGTGCCAGAGGCCACATGGCTGAGCTTCACATCTGCCCGTGACTTGGTATCCTTCTCGCTGGTGACCGACCCAACAGATGAATCTTGGGAAAGACCAGCAGATACGCCACTACCACCTGTTGTGGCATGTTCTGTTCCAGCGAAAGAGTCTAAAAATTGACGTAACCCAGCTCGATTCTACAAATTAGGCATCAAATTAGTAGAGCAAATAGATTTTATAGGGAAAAATCATGCAATATAATGAAAATATAGAAATTATAAGGCTTGAATGCTCCCCTTTTCGGGTTCCACAATATAAAAAAAGAAGTAAAATGTCAGTTTTTAACTATACTAACAGATTATTTTAATAGGAATATTATGTACTTTTCCTTATTATGTTATTTTAGAGGGTTGAGATCATACTTAGTGTTTATATGGCATAAAAGATAATTTTCTCTAAGGCCTCTAACAAGACTTGTAGTATTTCAGATGTTAATCTATTTAGCCTAGTAGGTCTACAATAGTAGTCTTTTATATCTTTATCTAAGCCAGAAAGCGAGAACGAGGTTATCTCCTGTTTTCCAGGTTGTTCAACCAGAAAAAGAGCCTTCTGTAACTGTTTTTGGCTGCTGTAACTCTTCCTCCTAAATCTATTTCATTATTACACTATCAAACTATTCAAATCTTTGCACAGCAACAAAATAGACCAATTTGAAAGCATAACACATGTAGGAATGCCTTCATAGTCAACTATGATAACCTTGTTGTGAAGAGACCAGGTGACATAACGGGTGGTGCTTACTAAATCCTCCATGCATCTGCAGCAAAAACATATTTTAACAGGAGCAGGTTCAGGTGAAGGAAACAGGGATATATAAGATATACACATTCTTGCGGATTGTATATGCTCCTAACTCACTTGAAGTTTAATTTATCAATAAATTGCATTTTAATGTTTTACTGCTGCATTTAATGAAAGAGTATCACATTTAATTACCTGAACTATATTTTTATGTATCTAGTTTGGAAGATTGAATGAAAATAACCTTAGTATATAGCATTAGCCGTGTACGATAAATCTAGTTCATCAGATCCACCCTAGTTGTAATTTATGTAATTTGGCCAATTCAGCATCTAGGGAATCAATCTAGGTTACTTGTGGTTCATTGCATCCATGCAGACCTGCAATTGGGTATTCCTCCTAAATTTCCAAAGCCCACATGTCGTATTTGTTTCTTGACTTCCTGTGCTGCTTGGATGAATTCAAGACATTTCCTTCATGAACCGAGATTAGACCTTTAGGTGAAACTGGTTTTGGTAAACTTTAATGAGAGTTGAGATGTTTGCTTGGGCCCTTTTTCCTCTTAAAATTTCTAGTTCCATAGTCGCTAAAAATTTTGCTTGAGAGCGCCAAAACGCGTTTCTTGGATCAATGAGTGGCATCCCATTTGAGAACCTCTCAAAAGGCCCTAGATTTCCTGACTAAACTTCAATGGATCAATAAAACATAGTAATGAAACTTTTACGAGTTTTATCATTTTTTATTCTAAAGAACAAGAAATTTGGTATACCATACTCTTCTAAAGACTAAATTGCAGACCTCTGAAAGATTGTTTGGAATGAACAGTTAGGCATCACTATAATGTATTCAGATTCGAAAAAACAAAGAGAAAATAAAACCTAAACAGGGTATTCACTTACTAAGATAGTAATATATATATATATATATAGGTAGTAAAGCGGCTTACTTTTCACGACATGCCCTTTCAGTAGATTCTGCAAAGTCATTGAAAGCAGAAGCAACACGCCTCAGAAACACCTCATGGCCACTTAAATACTCACCATCTTTCTGTAGAAAGCAAGATAGAAATTGCAAGAATTAACTGTGTAGAACTTGAGGAGTTTATTATATGCACACAAGATTTGGAAACCACCAACCTACACAACGGTGTAGACTATAGTCCATACCTGAAGAAGATAGACTGATATAGGAAGTAATCTCTTCAGAATGTGTACGAGCCTACAACCTAACTGCATGAGTAGAAAAATATTAATTTTCAAAAGCTAAGACCATGATAGTCATAACAAGATATTTACTTGTGAAATAATTTGTAGTCTGAATAAGAGTCCTAAAAGACGGACCAAATTACTGAACCTTTTGAAGATTCCTTAAGATTACATAAGTATATTCCTTAATTCTATAGGGAAGTTTCCATTAACATCAGCCAAAATTTAAACATAAAAACAGAAGAAACACAAATATGCTTGCTTCATCAAATATAACCAACTAGAATATATAAATTTTCAATTTCATCATTTGGGTGGGTTGATTAATTAACACTAACTTCCTAGTCAACGGAAAATAACCCCTTGAAAAAAGAAGGTTCCTAAAATGTATTCCTCTTTTATTAGGGAAGCCATTTTCCAAACCTACCAACCTACCAAAAATATATATTTTGCAATTTCTGATTATTTTCTGTGATGGCAAACAAAAAAATATCTTCCTGGTAAATGGCAATTCAGAAAATGACTTGCTCTGATCAAAGGGGAAAGCTGTTTTCTAAACAAATTTACCAAGACCAGAGGCCCATCATCCACTGCCAGTCAGCCATCCCCTGTTAATTGATGGTGAATGCAAGGTGCCAGAATGCATGAATTGTTCTTTCATTTGAAACAATTATTTTTTGTAGTGCAATGCCTAATTATTCAGCAGAAAACAACCAAAACATCGTTGCAACAATTGTTTTTATTTAAGAAATTCTTGCAATAAAATTAAAAGATTTTAAAAATTTACAAACCTGTGGAGTTTAATCAAGTTTCGTAGACTCCATATGAATTTCAGGTGAAATCATCAGAAATTTTAGGGGGAGGGCCTGATTTCCTAAAGCCTTAAAACAATATAAAATCTCTCCAAATCATTCATCTTTTAAATATTTTAAAATCAAATCCTAATTGAATACACATGGAGTTTTATGAACTACTTTAAAATCCAGACTGAATACACTCAGATTTCTACGGAGTTTTATAAACTACTTTAAAATCTTGAATACCCATGGACTTGCATGGATTCATTTAAATTCTTGATTAAATACATATCAATTTGTAAACTTTTTTTAAAATCCTTTAAACTCCTAATTGAATACACCCTAAGTACGAATATTTTCTACAACCACATCTCCACTTAATTCCTCAAGGT
Source organism: Crataegus laevigata (assembly GCA_963580275.1). NCBI lineage: Eukaryota > Viridiplantae > Streptophyta > Magnoliopsida > Rosales > Rosaceae > Crataegus > Crataegus laevigata. Next base: position 3,482,804 of record OY756938.1, read on the forward strand.
ACACGAGTAATGATAATTATATACTGACCTACATGTATCTCCTGAATATTTTATTAAAACGAGGGTGGTTCAAGATAAAAAAATTGTTAGGTATATTAATTGTATGATAACGTTACGATTTAAAGGGACACTAGGAGGTGGAACTGGGAGATAGTTTTAGAATTGCAAGTTACCAATCCATTTCTCAAGATACATTGAAAGAAGAAAATCTCAGGGAGCTCCCTTGAGGGTTCCCACAGATCATTGCCGTTTATGAGATATTTTTCTTAGTGAAAGCATCGGACTTAATAGAGTTCTCATAGTCTAGCATCTGTCAGGTAAAATGTAGCTTGTAGGTGCTCTGTTTCAAGGCTTGCGTTTTATTCAATTACCCGAGCAGACAGACTTTAAAATTAATAACTATATTGATCATAACTTTTAAACACATGATGACACAAGATACCTACATTGCACCACTCATAACATAACTCGTGTCACAGGGAAAAGATAGAAGGAAAGAAAAATGGGAAATAAATTACTGAGAGAAATTATTCATCACCTGATGGAGGAAAGGCTCAAATGTATCACGGGCCTTTGCAACAGCTATTACACAAGCTGTCCTGATTTATCAAAAGTAAATTTGAAATGGAAAAGGGATTAATAATAGAAAGGGACACAAAAACTTCAAGAAAAATATTGGAGCACAAATATTGCAGCTTAAGAACCAGAATCACAGGTATGATACTATAAAATTATAAATACCTTGAGTAGTTTGTTCCATCATGTAAATCTTCCACTCCACATGCATTTACAATTTCTTCCCGTGTAATTGGAGGGCATTTTATACCACCAACTACAAAACGGAACTCAGCCATGGCACGATGGTATTGTGCACCCCCATATAGACGCATTCCTGCATTCTGAACACAAAGGATACACAGTGCTTACATGCATGTATATGAAACTCTAAAAGGTTCAGTCAGTTTGGGTCCAGAACATACGCAAGAAACGAGTCTACACTTTTCAGCCTAGTAAAAACTTTCACCTAGATGTTAACGAGAGAAAACAAAGAAAGGCAGCAACTTAAATAGCCTGGTTTTTTGCACGGTTTGGTACTCATATTGGAGGGGAAGAAGCAAGACTGATTCCAACATTTAGAAAGAAATACAAACAAGCCAAAAAATCTGGAGAGAGAGAGAGAGAGAGAGAGATTTCTGAAGTTCAGTATGGAAACGTTTGTGCCACAATATAAGCAATGCAAATACAAAAGAAACTAAAAAACAAAAAGGAAAATTTACAGTGTGAGAATCTATAACTTACGGGTATAAGCTTGTGGGGGAACTGAAGGCCATCGCTGCTAACAAATGCCCCTCCATTAGTCCTCTCGTCCTGTAGCGTTTCACCTTGAAAAAGGAACGATATATGAATGAAACTAGAATAGGAAAGACCCCATCAACATGAAATGAATTTTCATCCTTCATCCTCTCATCCTGTATTGCCGACCCCACTTAGTGGGAAAAGGCTTTGTTGTTGTTGTTGTTGTATCCTCTCATCCTGTATTATTTCACCTTTAGTAACCTAAGTTTGGGGTTAACTAATAAGCAACTTAAGCTTATTTACCAAATTTATCTGGAGGTGCAACAACTGTTCCCTTCAGTAGCAATGATAACTGAGGAACAAAGAAAACTTTTGTCAGTAAAAATAACAATAGTTTTTAATCATTAAAAATTTAATACAAATGAAAAACTAGAAACTAAAACAGCCAAACTAATGAAAAAAATAAATGGTAAACATAAAAGGTTTCATAAAATCATGAGACTTCTAATGTAAGCACAAAACAAATAGAAGCTAACATTATGACTAGTTCACATAATTTCTTCCACCCCAAAACTTATGGAGGAAAACCAAAAAGGAAGACCCTAATCTACTTTTAACCACACTAAAACTCAGGTCCTTCGTGTGAGATCTCAATGTGGTCCTAACCTTTAGCACTATAGTGTGAGGCCATTCTACTACCCCATAGATAAGGTACAATACACCAGCCATGGAACACTCCGATACTAAGATATGAATAACAACAACATATAAGTACTTTTAAATGACAACATCTAAACTACAGAAACCTTTGTCAAGAACAGATCATGAAATATTCTTCCTTTCTCCTTCAGTTTCAGTTCATCCAAAGTGCTGCATAAACAAAACAATGCAAAATAACCAACCAATATAAAAGAAATAAATGAGAAAAATTTATAGTACCAGAGAAAACAAAATTTGCTTAACCTTCCTGGTCAATGGTCTGACCAGAGTTTAAGCAAATAAAGTGCCATAAATTGCATTGTGCTCTGTAAGTTAAAACTGTGGACCTGAGTTCTTGATTTATTTCATTCATTTTTCTTGTTGCGCTACGGAACTCCTTCTCAAGAAGTGGAATGATTAGTGGCACATTATCCATATACCTTGCAAAATTTGATTCCCAAACTGTTAGCCATGGAACTTAGCAAGTTGTCATTATTACTATTATCAGAATAGGAAGAACATGATTATTACTAACCTTTTCTGTAGTAATTCTTCCAAAAACAACCTAAGTTTGCTTACACCTATTCGACTTCTTTCTTGTATTGACAGTGACCGGCCCATTTTCTCCTCCAAGCTTGCAACATCTTCCATCTCTCTTAATGATATTGCCTGCATAAAGAAATAGTGCAAACCAGCCATCTATGATTCCACATCAAAAGAAAAAAGGAACATAATTGTATACCGGCATACCCAATCTTATGCTTATTATCTAACAGAATACAAAGAATCTACCAGCAACAGCTGACAGAAAAATTAGCATAGGAAGTATAGACAAAGAAAGCATTAAGGGAAAGCACAAAGAGGAATAAACTTAAAAACTTTTTTTTTTCCGCATGCAATATGTAATTTTGGAAGAGACTCTAAGAAAAGATTTAAGAGTATTTGGATTTAACGGACGACATGACACTAGACCGAGCGCAATGGCGTTTTAGGATTCATATAGCCGACCCCACTTAGTGGGAAAAGGCTTTGTTGTTGTTGTTGTTGTTGTTGTATGCAATATGTAATTTAAACGGTATCAGGATTGATGCAAATATCACAACCAAAGCTGCTAAAACTGAAAAGTTTCGGGCCAAAGTTCTGATGAGCAGGGTACATATTACAACTTTCATACTGCCAAATTATTGTTACTAGCAAAATTTCTTCCAGAAGAACAACCATTAGTCGGATCAGAAACAGACCAGCATTTAGAGCCATAAAGTTGCAAATTCTGACTTCAAAAGTTGCTATGAGGATCAGTGGATTAAAATATCACACTCAATGCAATATAGTTACTAAATAATAATGATCTACTTTAAAGCTTAAAGCTTTATATCATTAAATGACAAAAACAACACTCTGCAGCGGAATATTGGCAACTATCAATTACGGTCGCCAAATGAACATCACAACCACTCCTTGCTTTTTAATCTCCAAAAATGAATAAAGGGCGAGCATGAGTACCTTTTTGAAATCTTCATTAGATCTGTAAACCGAATCATGGCCAACGCCAACTCTTCCAGAGGGCACAGAAGTGAAAAAAGGAGAGTCTCCCAAGATACACCCATCGAGCATACAAGTGGGAGGTGAGAGAAATACTTCCACATCCGAGGCACGAGCAAACTGGGGTATTTTGGTATCAAGTTTGGTTGAGACAATCACAGTCCTTGAGAGCTCGGGATCAATCTGCAGACAATGAGCAAGGTAAAGCTTGATTGAAAAGAATAAATTAACACAACACAATGCATAAACAGAACAAAAGAAGCAACACCTGCATTACAACTCTTCTTGTAGTTGCATTGCTCCAGTCACTGCAATCTTCAAGACACAAAATTATGAACTCTTTATGCTGCATTTTTGCACGAACTAGAGCTTCGACAGCACGAGCATGGCCCTGTAATCATCATAAATTACAAATTTACAACGCAACATCTATCGAAATTCGGAACGAAACCAATGAAAGCATCATGTTTCCTACTCGAAATTCAAACATTATCGACAATGGAAAACCTGTAAAGCTCGATTCTTTGGACCAGGAGCAGGAGCGATTAGTCCAGGAGTGTCGATAATGGTAAGATTAGGGCAGTACTTGTATTCGACTCGAATGATGATCTCCTTAGCGGAGAAAAGACAAGGCTCCTTCTCCAACCTCATGTTCTCAGCTTCAATGTAGGCTTGAATTTCTTGGAGCGAGAGAGACTTTTCGTAATCGGAACTGGAATCGGAGGGGAGGAGGAGGCGGCAGACGGGGGAGTGGGCTTGGGGGTCGTACTTCATATGGAGGGTGATTGGGCGGCGGGTCTTGGTGCCGCCGCCTACGTGGTTGAACTGGAACCCCATAAGTGCTTCCACCAAGGCGCTCTTGCCGTCGGTCTGGTGGCCCACCACAAGCACCGCTGGCGCGTCGAATGGAGTGTCGAAGGCCTGCGCGAGGCCGTGGAGTTCGTTGTAGGCCTCGTACAGACGGCACTGCTCCTCCTCCTCCTCATCCGCCCATTTCTTTTTATTTTCCGCCTCCTCCCTCGACATTGCTGCGCTGCTTCTTCTGATACTGGTAGAGTGAAGTGGAGCACTCATCAGATAGGCCAGTTGATACAATACCGTTAATCAGATAGAAACTCGGAGCAGGGCGTTTCACATTTCAAACGTTATCTTCTTTTTATTTTTTTTTCATTTTTTTTTTCAAACGAATTGTTTGTTTCTTGAAAAAAAACGAGTGATCGTACTTTATTAGCTACTAGTTTAGAAATATTATATTCAGGAATTGCTTAAAGAGATGAATCTCTATTTTTTCAAAAAAAAGTGAGGTCACCCTTCTTACCGTTAGATTTAACTTTAATGAAATTGTGTGACCTGTGTTTTAATCTCAACTACACAATTTCATTAAAACCAATCTAACGGTGAGGAGTGTGTTCTCATTTTTTTTGAAAAAATGGAATCCCTCCCCTTAAGCTCCCTCATTATATTCAACCATTTTAATATGAACACTCCTTTGCTGGTGAAAGAGTAGCAGCCGTTGCTTGAAACTCAATTACAGATGGACATAATATTAAAATATTGAAATTAAAATTACAAATGGAACATGTGCCCATCTTTGATAGGAGTTTCAAACAGTTGATTTTCTTTTAATAGCGAAGTAGTGTTCTTTAGGTACCGTTTGGTACGCAGACGGGACGAATCGGGACGGAATCGGACAGAACGAGACGGGACAGAACAGAATGGAATGGAATGGAGGTTCGGTGTTATGTTTGGTACGCACATGACGGAACAGGACGGTTGTTCCGTTTTGCGTTTGGTAAGCACAGAAAGGAACATAACCAAAAGATTAAATGACTAACTTAGCCTTGTTCCGGCTACAGTTCTCAACTTGATGGAGCTTACATCGACTATTCGGTGTAGAAAGAAGAGAAGACTAGTGGCATTGTAGTTCTACCCGGACGCAGTCATCAAGTAAACATTGTTATGCTGAAGACTAGTGGCATTGTAGTTCTACCCGGACGCAGTCATCAAGTAAACATTGTTATGCTGTATAAATAAGTAGCTCACGCCATTAACATGAACAACTGGATCATGAGACTCCGGATCAACCTGAACTGCATCTCAACAAGCATGGAAAGAAAAACAAAATGCCACTATCAATTTCTACTCTCACAAAACAGATCAAATCTAAATTTGCAAGGGAATAATTCATCAACAAACGACAATTCAGTTTCGTTTTCCTTCGTTTTCTCGGCAACCAATCAGTTCCCCAAACAATTACAAGATAAAAAACGCAGAAATTCTGGAAATGGAGGTGTTAAGGTTCCAGATTCTTTTAATTTCTTTCTCTTCAAATCAAACACAGAAAAATCCCAAATTGTTTTTTTTAAAATTTACAGAGGCTTCGTCAGATCGTCGAATCTACAAATTCATTTCAATCAATTTTTGCAGCTTCGTCATTGTCCTTCGTGCAGCGTTGTCGTCGTCGTCGCCCTGGCTATGGTGACGGAGTCAAAGAAGAAGGTACAACCATAGTTGGGTTCGGATGGGTTTGCTGGATTGGGTTAGCAGTTGGGTTGCTGGGTTTGTGGTGGAGGAAGAATAGGCTATAAGAGAGACGAGGGTAGCAGTCAAACTGAAAAATCTCTCCATAATTAGAGAATAAATGAAACACGTGTTGTGCCACCTCGTGTAGCAGTCATACTGAAAAATCTCTCTGTAATTAGAGTCTACTAGATTTATAGCATGCAAATCACATGATAATTAGAAACAATTTTTCCAGTTTTCCAAGAAAATTGAACTAAAAGGCCCAAAAAAGATCAAAACTATGTGCTTTTCAAACATTTAAAGAGCAAAAAGAAGCTGTGTTCTAATATAACCCCGGTCCGGGAGCCAAGTTTATAATTCAACAAATTCAAGTCTTCCATGCAAAGTACTTTGGCTAATCCACGCAAGTTCGAGTCGGGGAAGGACATGCTCCCATCCTAGCAAAGTACCGAGGCTAATCCTCTTTTGCAAATTCCTTCCCTTCGACAGAAGATGGTGGATCCGCGAGAGCGTTAGACGCTGGGTTATCACTAGAACTCGATTCCTCTTCTCGCTCCGTTTCCAAGTTTGAGATTTCGTTTAACAGATCCTCTATGACAGGGAACTCCGTGTTCTTGATCTCCTCCAATAAACATCCCAGGCCCCTATGTGGTCTCTCTGTGCGTAGCCTGGAAGATATCCAAGGTTATATCATTCCGTATACTTGATGATGTTTTGTTGTGTTTGTATTTTGTATGATTGTTCTTGACACGGTTTTGGTTATGAAAATGCACACAGAATGAAAAGAAGGATTTCGGCTATATCAGGCTGCACATATTGCAGCTCTTAGCACTCATATATATATATGTTGACAGTAGGGTTTTGAATACAGTCAGCCCTTATCTCCATTGGAGCTAGGTGCCAAAAGACCCCAACTACCAGATAGTACAAGCTAATCTGAGCCCTTCCTTGGAGCTTTAATCTAAGCCTTACATCTGTCAAATGACTTAACTTAAAAATGAAAGAAACTAGCCGTTACAACCTACTAGCCGTTAGCTTTTAGCAGCCACACTTCTTCGATCTTCCTGGAAGTGTTTAGCATCCAACACTCCCCTCTAAACTCTTCCTGGTGTCAACTCCGAGCAAACTACGAAGGTATGTGAACCTCTCCTTTGGTAGTGCTTTTGTAAAGATGTCTGCCACCTGGTTTTCTGTCCTGCAATACAATAGCTCAATGACATTTTCTTATAGTGCATCTCTGACAAAATGATATTTCCTCTTTATGTGTCTTGTTTTCTGATGAAAGACTGGATTTCTTGTCATTGCAATTGCTGAGGTATTATCACACATTAGCTTAGTTGGCTTGACTTGTAATTCTCCAAAATCCTTTAGAACGAATCTCAGCCAGATTGCTTGAGATATTGCTTCTGCAGCACTCACATATTCAGCTTCGGCTGTTGATAGTGCAACACATTGTTGCTTGACTGAGGTCCACGAGAACACACCTGAGCCGAAAGTAAAAGCATACCCCGATGTACTTTTCATGTCATCTTCACTGCCACCCCAATCACTGTCGCAAAAACCAACCAATATAGCTGACTGTCCTTTCTCATATTTGATTCCAAAATCAATTGTTCCTTGCACATACCTAAGAACCCTTTTTGCAGTTCCCAAATGTATTTTAGTAGGATTATGCATGAACCTTGAGAGTAGACTTGCACTATACATGATATCTGGTCTTGTTGCTGTGAGATATAGAAGACTGCCAACTATCTTCCTGTAGAGACTTGCATCCACTAGTTCACTTCCATCTTCACTTTTGAGCTTCTCATTTGCGATTAAGGGAGTGCTAACTGGTTTGCATCCCTTAAGTCCAAATTTGTCTAACAATGTTTGTGCATATTTCATTTGATGAATGAAGATGCAGTCTGAATTTTGAATCACCCCCATTCCAAGAAAGTGATGAAGTAACCCCAAGTCGGTCATCTCATACTTTCTCATCATTTCATCTCTGAATTCATTCACCATTTTCTTACTGTTTCCAGTAAAAACCACATCGTCTACATAGATGGACACAATGAGAGTTTCTGTCTTGTTTTCAACCTTAGTGTAGAGTGTTGCTTCACTGAGGCTCCTCTTGAATCCACACTTAGTAAGGTGAGCATCAATCTCACTGTACCAGGCTCTTGGTGCCTGTTTCAGGCCATAAAGTGCCTTCCTTAATCTGTACACTTTGCTTTCGGACCCTTTAATTTCAAAACCTTGTGGCTGGTCCACATAGACCTCTTTCTCCAGAACACCATTTAAGAAGGCAGACTTGACATCTAACTGGTGTAGCTGCCAACCCTTCTGTGCAGCTAATGCAATTAGTGTCCTGATTGTATCTAGTCTAGCCACAGGTGCAAATGTTTCATTGAAGTCAATTCCTGGCTTTTGAGAGTAGCCTTTAGCCACCAACCTAGCCTTGTTCTTCTGTACTGATCCATCCAAGTTCAGCTTGGTTTTATAAACCCACTTCACACCTATCACAGGTTTATCACTTGGTCTGTCCACTAGAGTCCATGTCTCATTTTTCTCTATCATTGAGATTTCATCCCTCATTGCCATTTGCCATGACTTATCATTTTCAGCCTCTTCAAAAGTCTCTGGTTCAATAACACAGAAATTGCATGATGCATAGATTTCCTCTAGATTCCTCATCCTAATTGGTGTTGAATCTGAGCTTGAGTTTGAGCTTGTGCTTTGTTGTCCTCCCTGTTGAGGTGTTGAACTTGCACTTGAGTTTTGAATACTCTGAGGGGTGTGTGTTTGTGAATTATGAGGAATCTGCAAGCTTTCTTCTTCAGATCCATAGTCCTCACCAATTTCATTTGGTGCAGTTCTTTGCTCAGTGACATCAAATTGCAGTGATACCTTGTCTTGTTCTACTGCATTTGTTTCCCAATTCCACAAAACTTCCTCACCAAAAATTACATCTCTTGAGAGATTGATTTTCTTGGTTCTCAGATTATACAATCTATAACCTTTTTCATTTGTACCATATCCAACAAAAATGCACTTATTGCTGGATTCTTGCAACTTGTGTCTGAGTTGTGATGGTACTAGTGCATAGCACACAGAGCCAAAAACTTTCAGGTGTTTTACTCCAGGCTTTCTCCCACTGAACATCTCAAATGGTGTTTGCTTTTCTAATGCTTTGGTAGGACATCTGTTCAAGAGATACACAGCAGTATTCACTGCTTCTCCCCAAAACGAATAAGGCATTTTCTTCTCATGTAGCATGGACTTGGCCATCTCTACTATGGTCCTGTTCTTTCTCTCTGCAGTGCCATTTTGTTGAGGGGTGTATGCTACTGTGAGTTGCCTTTCTAGACCCAATTCTTCACAGAAGGCATTGAATTCCAGTGAGGTATACTCACTTCCCCTATCACTCCTTATCTTCTTGATCTGGTGTCCACTTTGTAGCTCCACCATTGCTTTAAACTTTCTGAATATGTTGAACACTTCTGATTTGAATCTCATGAAGTATACCCAACACATCCTTGTATAGTCATCTATGAAAGTTAAGAAATACTTATTCCCACTGATGGATGCATTCTTCATTGGGCCACACACATCAGTGTGAATTAGCTCTAGTGGTTTCTCAGCCCTCCAAGACTTTCCAACTTCGAATTTGTCCCTGTATTGTTTCCCAAATGCACAGCCTTCACAAACCTCCCTCATTTCATCCATTTGGGGCAACCCTTGCACCATCTCATACTTCTGCAAGTTTTTAAGGCTTTGCACATTTAAGTGCCCAAACCTTATGTGCCACAGCCTCTCTGACTCAATTGTGTTTACCTTCCTTGCCACTTCTTCCAAGCACTTCAATAGCACTGGAAAGCTTCTGTTTTTCATTTGGACTTTCACAACCAGATTCTTCAAGGTTCTGTCATCATATATTTCAACAATAGTATCTCCAAACAGCAAGAAGTAGCCATGTTCCATCATATGTCCAACACTTAAGAGGTTCTCCTCCAGACCAGGTACCAACATGACTTCTTCAATGTGTCTCCTTCCTTTCTTAGTATCAATGATGAGAGTACCTCTGCCAGTTGCTTTCACAATGTTACCATCTCCCATCTTCACTTTACCAGTAAATGTAGTGTCAAGGTCAGTCAATAGAGACTCATGGGCAGCCATATGATTACTGCACCCACTGTCTATGTACCATACTTCATTGTCTTTTACAACACTGGCACTAAAAGCACAGAAGACATTGGTTTCTTCTTGTTCTTGTCTTGCAATATTCACTTGTTGAGTAGTGTTTGATCTCCAATCCTTTTGAAGATGACCGAATCTATTGCATTTGTGACACTTTGGCTTTCCCTTAAACTAACATTCCCCAAAGTGTGATTTATCACAGTTTCTGCACAATGGTTTGGTTTTACCACTTCCACTGTTATGTTTGTTTTCTCCACTTGGTCTATTTTCCCACTTTTTGGTTTTTCCTTTCCAATCTTTCCTTGGCTTGTTTTGATGCTGATTAGAGTAGTTTGATGACCCTATGTTTAGTGACTGGAAAGCTTTCTCAGTTGCTCCATCTGAGTGCCTTTCGAGCCTTTGATCAAAAGCTCTCAGTGAAGCCATTACATCTTGTACACTGAGTGTATCAGTGTCTTTAGTCTCCTCTATCACACTTACAATAGAGTCATAAGGCTTAGTCAAACTAATTAAAAGCTTTTGCACAATTCTTTCATTAGGCAGTTCTTCTCCATACGTTTTCATTTGGGTCACAACATCAAACAGCCTAGAAAAATAGTCCTTAAGTGGTTCATCTTCTCTCATGCGTGTGTATTCGAAATCACGTCTAAGAGATTGAAGTTTCACTTTCCTTACCTTAACATCTCCTCTGTATTCTTGTTGCAGGGTATCCCAGGCAGCCTTGGCAGTGTCTTCATTTGCTATCCTTGGGAATATGCCATCTGAGATAGCCCCTTGAATGATTCCCAAGGCTCTAGCATCATTCATCCTGTTTTCCTTCAATGTAGCTCTCTGTCTTTCTGTAAGATCCTCTTCTAGAGCATCTATTTCCATTTCTGGTACCTCATATCCATGTTGAACCATTTCCCAAAGATCATATGACTTGAAGATGGTTGTCATCCGAATCCTCCAATAGTCATAGTTTTCTCCATCAAAGATTGGAGCTTTGAGTTCGCCACCTCCAGTTCCTTTCATCTTCAACATTTGTTGACACTTAGGGTTTCAGCTTTTACCTGAACAACCCTCGAGGCAGGTTTCACAACGCCCAGATTTCAGTGATAAAAAACTTAGCTCTGAGGCCATGATGATGTTTTGTTGTGTTTGTATTTTGTATGATTGTTCTTGACACGGTTTTGGTTATGAAAATGCACACAGAATGAAAAGAAGGATTTCGGCTATATCAGGCTGCACATATTACAGCTCTTAGCAGTCATATATATATATATATATATGTTGACAGTAGGGTTTTGAATACAGTCAGCCCTTATCTCCATTGGAGCTAGGTGCCAAAAGACCCCAACTACCAGATAGTACAAGCTAATCTGAGCCCTTCCTTGGAGCTTTAATCTAAGCCTTACATCTGTCAAATGACTTAACTTAAAAATGAAAGAAACTAGCCGTTACAACCTACTAGCCGTGAGCTTGTAGCTGGCACACTTCTTCGATCTTCCTGGAAGTGTTTAGCATCCAACAATACTCCTCCTCAACCACCTTTCGATGGCTAGCATGAAGAGATGTCAACTCTGATTCATGCATGTCTGTGAGCTGTTGGAGGCCCTTTGTGTTCTCCTTCCGACCAACCTCTTGAGGAAGATAATAGCAATCCCTAAGAGGGTACAATATCTATTTATAGATATCCTCTAGGATTCTTCTGACTTATTTTATTCTAGATATCCTCTTGAGTCTAAAACTGTTTACTAACTTGACCGGATAGCCTTTGGCCGGCAAAATCCCCCTCTCCAATTTTAGGCTTGTTTCCGCTTTGTTTTTTGTTTTGCAGGTTACTTGAATCTGAGCATCACCGTCGTCCACAGAAGTGCGCATATTTGGATTCAACACAAAAAACTTCAAATATCTGACAACTTAATAAAGCAAAACAAGAAAATGAGTTTTCTAATGGTTTATAAATTTTAAGTTGGTTTTACTTTATTAAGTTGTCAAATATTTTAAGCTTTTGAATCTAAACTAATATAATATTGTGACTAATATGCATTTGGACCTCAGAGATCCTCAAAATGAGGATCTTAAGTCATCTCCAATCGAAGGAGGGTCAGAGAGCTCCCTTTAGCCTAATAGCTCTCCAAGAAATTAATATTTTAATAAATAGTGTTAGACTATATTTCTTACCATCTTCAACCGAGTAGGCCAAAGAGAAATAAGCCAAATATAGCCATATGACAAAAAACCATCTCCAACTGAAGGGGACAAAGGGCCATAGGCTAAACATAATTTATTATTTTAATTGAATTAATATGATTACTTAAATTAAACTACCTCAATAGTTTTTTGAGATGTAATCTCAATAAATTTTCGAATAGGAACGTGTTGCTAAAGTGAGTAACTCTTCATATTTCTTGTCAATATGTAATCTCAATAATATTTCGAATATAATTTTGAGTGCCACGTGTCGAGATGTAATTAGTTGTGCAAATTTTAGATAGGATTCTTATCTACATGACACTTCTTATCTTCAACTTCCAATATTCATAAATAGATTGGATATTGAGATATAATTCACACACCTTCATCTTTGCCCTCTCCAATATCTCATTCAATTCAAGTTTGCAATGAACTTCAACTTTGAATCCTTGTTGTATCTCCTTCGATTTTCAAACAAAGATAAAGCCAATCATTCCAATTGTAAATGGGCTAAATATTATTCATTATTTTTTTTCCAAAGCTTTTCAATAAATAGGAGACTATGGATAGTGGTTTTTAGCAAACCTTCTCCAAGGTATGGTTTTGTTCTTTTACTAGGAGTGAGAAGCACTTAAGCTGCCTTAAATCTTCACTATAATCCTATTTTCTCTAGATGACTTGTTTTCTAAGCATTTTTCTTGAACGGGGGACTTAACAAAGTAAGGGCATGATGTCAAACTTCTTCTTTCTACTGACAGGCTTCCAATGAAAGTGTAAAGCACCCTGGAAAAGAGGTAATCAGTGCCCAACAAGTTGAAGATTTAAAACTGAAAGAAAGAGGAAGCTGGAGGTGATTGTAATACTGCATTTTTCTTTTCAAATTTTTATTAAAATTCATTTGGGTCAAGTGTATGACATGACAAGTGTTTGGAGCATAAAAATTTGCCTTGAAAAAAGCGACGAAAATTGGAAATAGCTAGGGAAATGTTAGAGGAGGAAAATCAAAAGTTCGATGTACGTCTCTCTCTGCATATACATACTGTTGACTACAAAAATCACCTAGCCTACGTGATGCATAGGCCAAGTAATTAGTAAACTAACTACGTCCTTCAAATGTGTGCGAGGCGTGCCAACTCGTCGGCCGGGCTCGACCGAGGAGTAAAATGTGTTGATGTTGCGTTGAGCGCACTGCTGACTTCTACGTCTTGCGATTGCGGCCGAGGAAGGAACACGTCTCGGCCTTTGGGTTCTAGAGCCTGAAGACAAGGCTGCTATTTTTACGAAGCTCAATATCAAATTCAGCTTTCAATGTGCCAAATGTAGTAACCTGGTAACACCTCACTTCGCCGAGAAGGCTAATGAGATGACCTCTGCCAAAAAAGATTCGAAAATCCTTCTTGACCGAGACTTGGATAGATAACCAGTCGGCCACGACGCAGTGCTGTTTATCCAAACTAAAGGTGTTCCGAGGCCGGCTGATTCTACGGCGGTAGTGCTGTTTATCCAAATTGAAGATTCTACCGGTTGCCTTCACAGTGCTGTTTATCCAAACTGAAGGTGTGTCGGCGAAAAATGAAATAAAAAATCTCAAGGTTGTTGGAGGTCCTCTACACGCTGCCACTGCTTCTGTATTTATAGGAGCCGAATCCCCTTCTGATCGAATCATAACTCTACTCGGATTGGAACTCCTTACTCCAATCGGACTTTACCTCGGCCACTCATTCTTCCGCTAGGACTCTCATCGAGACTCCCTCAATTCAGTCGGCCCACAATCGACTATCCTGCATCATCTCCTTCTGGGCCGAGAAATACTTCGCGTTCGGCCCAAACTGTCATTTTGGGCCCAAACATTGCCTCCTTGCTTCTGAGGTTGGTGGCCCTGGCCGAGCCCCGGCCTTGAAGAAGCGGAATCAACTCTCGCCTCAAAGCCGTTGATTACAAGTACAATCGATGGTCCTCGACTTGCTTGCCACGCGACGACCCCCTAACGCTCTCAGCAACCTTAATGATGTTTCTTGAAACACGCGGCTACTGAACCGTGTTTTTTTCATTATTGCTCGCCACCACACGCAATCGTGCGTTTTAAATATACGAGACGTTCGGTCTTTTCACCTAGATTCCCTCAACTATTCAGAATAATTGGCGCTCTTCCCGATTGATTTTATCCAAATTTTTGAAAATCAAACGTCCCATCTTCCCACCAAAACGCCTATAAGTTCTCAAATTTCTCCCCATTTACACTCTTACGCTTCCAAAATCCTCAATCTTCCTTGCTTTCACTCTCTGAAGCCTTCTTCATCCCCTCAGAACGAATCCCAAAATCCTTCAAACTTCCTTGCCCAGAAAGCTTAAAACCTTTTCAATGGCCTCCTTCATTTCTAAACTTGCCGACGAATGTGAGAAGAGCATCCTTGATAAATTTTCTGTCAAATCCATGCGCTTTGAAAGCGACATGAGCATCACCCATCAAATTCTTGGGCCACTCTTTAGGGAGACCGTCCCTTCATCCATCACCGGTCAGTGCAGGGATCACTGCCTTGCCTCCTTGCTGCGCGGAATTAACTGCGCCAAATGAGACTCGGCCAAACCTCAAGGTTCCTAGCCTTCGACTCTAGCGACCTGGGCGGTTTGGGTGAAACGTATGTCAGAGCTCTTTGGCGACCAGTAGAAGGAACTCGGTATTTATGACGCCATTTGGCTCTCCGCCGTGGAAATTACCATGGACAAAGAGCTGCTGATGGCGGCTCTCAGCCTTTGGTTCTCGGCCACCAATACTATGGTTCTTCCCTTTGGCCCGGCTGGCCCACCGTCCTTGACATTACGGCCATTCTAGGGACCCCCATTCTGGTACCCCAATCGATGCTGCCCTCGCCGGGCATCCGAGGAGGCTGGATCTGAAGGCCTGGTTTGAACTTCGGGCCGTTGAATCCTTGAAGGAGGAGGAGAAAGACACCTCCAAGGAAGAAGTTCAGAAACGGTTCAAGAACTTCTTCAACTATAATACCCTCTACTACTATTTCGTCGGTCGGGGGCCAGACGTGGCTAGGAAGGGAGAACATGAGGCTTTTCTTTTCTACTAGTACAACAAATTCATTTGTTGTACCAAATCAAACAAATGCCTGGTCGAAAACATGTCAGTGGCCAAAGCCCTGGCGAGTGGTCATGCCCTGGCTCTTAGTTCGGCCATACTCGCCAATCTCTTCCGCTGCTTGGCCGAGACGACTGCCACCAAGATCGACCCCCAGCAGAGTGGGCCCCTCTGGCTTTTCCAGCTCTGGCTACAGGTCTACTTCACCGCGGTTCGGGTTTATTTAGCCATTAGGGTTGAGTACACATTACTTTGGAGAACTCAGTTTAGAGAGCATTTGATGATTCAAGTTTATTTTCAAGGTGTTTTTTATATCTATTTTTAATAATATTTTGTTTTATGATTGTTCGTAACTAATTTCCATTTGCTAGGGCGAGGCCATGAGCCTCAGCAAGAATATGTAGTTTATTTTCAATTTACTTATGATATTACGCATGCAGGTTTTGAATTATTAATCACTGTATTTGAAACTATCTAATTGTCTTGATGATTGGCCACCATTAGGATATTTAGAAAAGTAATTTAATGCAATTTTGGCAGAGGGCTGACTTGAAATTTACTAAGGCTTATGGTAGATGTAACTTTACTTAGGATGGAAACCATGTCCTAAGGGTTGCATGGCTTTTCAAAAGGTTTGCACAAAACTTGACGAGTCTTGCACGTTCACATTCGATCTAGACACTACAAACGAGTTGCATGTTAGATATACGTTCTATGTTGGAGGTTCCAAGTAGGACATATATTAGGAAAATCTAACCTTTAAATATGCATGTATAAGTCATAAGTAATTGGAAGATCTACGAGTGATTGTTAAGGTGACGGCGGAACCCTAGTGCTTAATTTAATTTTTCAAAATCGTTTTCTTTTGTTTTTTTTTTTTTTTTTTTTTTACTTTGGTAATTTATTTAATTGTTTTTTTTACTTTGTTAAGTCATAAAATTACATTTTTTTTTCAAACTTTGTTTTCAAATAATTAATTAAAATTTGGTTTTAACATAAGTTATTCATTCAATTCTTGTGGAGGACGACCTTGCTAGAGCTGACAATACTACAATTATCTTGTACTCGTGCAAGTATTTTAAGTGTTTTTATCCCTACTTTTGCAGGTGGTAAAATCCTATCATAAACGCAAGGATTATTGATTATTACCGGTAGTGAGCTTAGCTAGTTAATGCTAGCATACACTGCATGCTACATTTATGCTAGTGGACTAACAGGCCCCAATCTCGATATCCCTAGATACCAGGATAGGCACGTGCTGGCCAACACCTGAGGGTGACGAAGCCACTTTAAACATGCATGCAAATAAAATATGTAATTAGAAAGAAATATACCAATTCAGGAGTGTGTTCAGAGCATACAACTAATTAAAAATAATGTGAAAGGATGATTATAAAAGGTACGAATAAAGGAATGGGTACTACATAGAGAAGATTTGAGGGTACCTAAGCGGAAGTGTCCTGACGCCGGGATCGTGTGCCTCGACTTTAACTCTTGAGGGGGCACAAAAAAAAAGTGAGTGGACCAAAGTTTATAATAATAATAGTAATAATAAGAAAACCATTTTCTTTCTGAACATACTAACCCCTTATTTTGAAACACACACACACACACACATATAATACTACATAGTAGTTTTTTGAAAACTATACATGCCATGAAAACGTTCATAAAATTAGTACGTATAAAACCATGCTCATAAATGAATATAGCTGCCCGAAGGAAAATTCATAAAACCTCTTTAAATCACATCAATGATGTACTCTCTAGGGGTATCATAGTCGCCCGAAGATAGTACTTGTCCATCACCCGAAAGTGAAGCTGTACGACATTGGGTTACACTAGTGAAGAAACATGGTAGGCCCTATCATCCGAAGGTGAAGCTGTACGACTCTGGGTTACACCAGAGAAGAAACATATAACATCACACATCGACACTAGCCGTGGCTAGTGAAGCTATCTGACACTAGCTTCGCCAGTGAAGTTGGGGGTATGGCATAAATATCTCACTCCTCATTTGCCCAAAGGCATTACCTGTCCATCACCCCAAGGTGAAACCGTATGACACTGGGTTATGCTAGTGAAGAAACATGGTAGGCCCCATCAACTGAAGGTGAAGCTGTACGACTCTAAGTTACGTTAGAGAAGAAATATATACATAGATATCCTCAACTGTGTCCTATGGCCATAGACATCTACATACCTGTGCTGTGTGGATGTATTGTATGATAACCCACTAGATAAGCACCAAAAACATACCTCAAAACTCATATCAAATCCGAAGCTCAAAAACTCAAAGCATCATGTCATAAATCCAAGATAGATCATATTCATAAATCCATAAAATAAATCATATTTGAAATCCATAAAATCTCATATATGAAAATCCAAAGAATTCATAACCTTTTGTGAAAACATAAATTCGATAATGTGGAGCCTAAAACAATCTCAAAAATTCTAGAGGCGATACATGGACTTTTATTCAAGAAGGACAAGATTGCCCTTAATAAATGGGTAGACTTCTCAGATGCTGCCACGCCCAGATCACATCCCTAGATGACTCAACAGCTGAACACAATTGCCCACAGCACACTTGCCCTTAGAAAGGAATTAAAGATAAGGTTTAATTACCCAAATCCTATCTTTAATACATTCTTATTTGAAGAATGACTTCAATCAAGTAAGTAATCGTAATTTATTTAAATTAGGATAATTACACCTTTATCTTAAAATATTATTTCCTATTTAATATCTTGGGAATAATTAGAGAATATCTCTAAAAACTATCGCCGGCCCTATCCCTATAAATACCTTATATTCTACCAAAATTTCAGAGCTTTTGCAACCCTAAAAAAGCCCTAAACACTTTACTCTCTTAGAGAAACTAACTTAGGCATCAGGGATCCATTGACCTAACCCCTCAGCACGTGGGCGCGTAAGGCTTAGGTCTTTGATCAAAGGTGTTGATTGTTTTGCAGGTGCATTTTCGTCAAGATTGAAGACGACCAAAATTTGCATCGATAAATTGGTGCTTTCATTGAAAGCTGATTCAAAATACTCGAAGAAGCCTCTGGCATTTGTTTCTTGAATTTTCTATTATGTAGAATTTCTCACACGTCGTATCATTTAGTTTTTCCTAGAAAAGTTTCTTGATCAATCCCTGGAGAAAGGATAGAAAATTGAGAAACTATGACGAACAAAACCCCGTTCATACAAGGATTTGGATCGGAGAAAAAAGACGAGGACATAGACTAAAGACGAAGATCTTCAAGGCTCAATGCAACGGCAGGAAGAGCTCTACCGCCATGAAGCCGCACTACCACCATTGCCGTGACCTAGTAGCCGCGACAAGGCCACCAAGCCACAGCCTAAGCCATAACAATGCTGCCCTTGCAGCTCACGGACTAAAACCTTAGGTAGGAAGCTTAGGTCCATTTCAAAGCCCATGGGCAACAGGCCCAAAACTTGGCAGCTGCCACAGTAGGCACAGGGCAGGAGGCCTAGCTCACCGCAGCAGCGGGCCTCACTGCACAGTAGCCCCAAACACGAGCCCCGAATGCGACAGCTGCTGCCAGCCAAATAGCTCAGCGGGCCCAAGACTAAGCCATTCAGCCAGTAGGCCATGATATGGCAGCTCAACGGCCAGGAGGACCCACATCTGTGCAAGCCCAAGGCGAGTATGCGCTGGTCCAATGCGCCCGTGACCCGTTTCTGCGATCCGACTCGCGGCCTAATCCATTCCAAGGCTGCCTACAGCGATCCAGATTTCGACCACCGGTTCCATGATCGATTCAGGGTTATTTTCATCCCCTTTTTTGGCAGGACTGCCTACTTTGGGCTTAAGCTTTATACCTACAGTCTACTATACTTCCACCGCGCATGAAGAAGCCTATTTTCTAGATTTTTCCAATCTGAATGGCGAGCACCACCTACCCCAGCACGTAGCTAATTTGACGAGCGCCCTTACGTAGCAGACCACCTTGGTGAACCAACTTCTTGAGCGCATCGAGATGTAATGCGTCCCAGACGAGGTGTCCTGAAGTAGGAGAAGGGTGGAAGAAAGTGACTCATTCCAGCAACGTCCTGGTAAAGAGCCGCTCAGCTTACCACGAACAGTGCATTTGGATCGCATGCATTCTCGTTTGGGCCCTCGAAAAAAAGTCCTCTCCCACCTAGATTCGTAGATAAGCGTTTATTCCCGACTTAACTCACGAGTTAGTGTGCATTTGAGGTTAGGTCGACACTCCGACGAGCACAAGATCAGTTCTGCTCAAGTTCCACTGGCAGCCCTCTCCAAGAACGAAGGCGAGCAGCACAGGGCAAACTGCATGCACCACGACCGCGGCATAGACAAGCAGAACATGCTGAAGAACAACATGGACCAGCAAGTCAACACCGGGGGTACCTAGAGGTTTCGCTGCCCTACTAGGCACAAATCCAAGAGGAAGTACAAAAGCTCGTAGTAGAGTAGCAACGCGGATTTTAACACATTGATGCTACCGACGATGCCCTTCGAAGAGACGTGGCCAACTTGAGCAGGTCACCTTTTATAGATGATATCGAGCAGATGGAGCCACCACGGAAGTTTGGTTCGCCACATTTCACCTTGTTCAAAGGAGATAAAGATCCGGATAGGCACCTAATGCACTACCGAAGCACCATGACCATCTATGCCAACAATGATGCTCTCATGTGCAAGATCTTGGCCACGACGCTCAAAGGCGAGGTATAAGACTAGTTCCACACCCTGTCGCCATGTTTAATCTAGAACTTCAGTGAACTTTCCTTGGTTTTCACTAAGGAATATTCACCTTACTACTCTATCAAAGAGAAGTCTGACTACCTCTTCAACATGAAGAATGACCCGAATAAGTCACTTCGCACATATGTCAAGAGGTTCAAGGCGAATAAGGCAAAGATTGTCAGATGCGATGATAGCATCGCATGTTTAGCTTTTTGAAAAAGGCTCCCAGCAGATCACCCACTTTTTGGAGAATTGATTATGGGTGAGAACTTGACCATGGCAAACTTTTATGCTTTGGCAAAAAAGAACTCTCTTTGGGATGAGGAAAAGTGCTCCTAGAAGCCTCTTGAGCAGCCGTGCAAAGACATGGAACCAACTCAAAAGAAGGCAAGCGATAAACCGCTTAATAACAAAAGCAAGCCATGAGACAAATGCAAGGACCGATCCTCAGTAAAAGGAGGCATAACACCCAAGACGTACACCAAGTTCTCAGTCCCAATAAACCAGATCCTTCGCAACTTTAAGGACAAGCCGTGGTTCAACCTGCCATCACCCATGAAGTGGAATACCTCCAAGAAAGACCAGACAAAGTGTTGCACATTCCATAGAGGTCCCAGGCACGCAAGCAACGATTGCATCATGTGGACAACGTACCTTGAGCAGCTCATGAAAGAAGGCAAGTGCAACTAGTATGTTAACAGACCAGCTGCCCGGCCAAGGCATAAAGCATATGCCAATGCCGAACCCCCAACCAAAACAATCCAAATCAATAGAATCTTTGCTGAATTTGAGCATCTGGGGGCCACCAAATACTCTAAAAAGAGGAAAATCCAACAAGCGAGATCGGTCTATTAGTTTCAAGCCATGGATGCTGTACCTGGACCAATCGTCGGCTTCATTGAGCAAGACACTGAGGGAATAGACTTTCCCCATGACGACACCTTGGTGATTTTTATTCAACTGGTCTACGCCATCATTAACAGAATTATGGTGGACAACGGCAGCTTGGTCAACATCCTACAATTGTTAATCATCCAGAAGAAGGGCTTGGAAAGCACGATCCAACGCAAAAGTGAAAGTCTTAACTGGATTCAATGGACTTACCTCAACTGCCATTGGCACTATCACACTCAACGTAACCAGCCCACCGATTGTTTCATCATAGACCTTCATGATCATCAGCGACCTTTCTCCTTATAACGGGATACTAGGCCGACCCTGGCTAATGAAGATTAGAGCTCTGACCTCGATCAAGTATCAGAAAATCCAATTTCGTGTTCCGGGAAAAGCGGTCGGAGAGATCAAAGGCGACCAGCCCATGTCCAAGCGATGCAATGTACAAGTTCTTAAGGAGTCAAAAAAGAAGTCTTTCGCCTTAGCAGTAGTAGCTGAAGTGCAGAAAGACGACTCTACCTCTACCAAATAACAATTACAGTACGCATGTCAAAAAGATGGCATCAAGGTCGATAATGCCCTGGAAGATGAATCAGGATAGAAACTCGAAAAAGACGCCAAGCATGTAATACCCTGAAAATTTAAATATATGAAATATATATTCATCATTATGAATACGTCGAAAAAATAAAAAATAAATCAATTTATGATTATGAAGAATTTAAATGAGAACTTTTAAAGTTTTATTTACAGAAATTATTATAAATTACGAAGTTTGAAGTTTTAAAATTAATTATTTAAAAATCTGTAAATCATTCAGGGTCGCAATCTCTATTTTTGAATAGAGTTTAATCCTATGAATGCGTACGTGAAAATCGTTAGCGTGACAGGGTATAACGAATAAAATAAAAAACAAACGAAAATTAGGGATAAAATAGTCAGTATGTCATGAATCTGGAAGACTTTAGATTATTGTGGTGGAATTAGGCCACGGAAAAAAAATAAAAGGAGGGGAGGGAGACCAATGAAGAGAGGAGGAAAATGTGGGGTGGCCAATAAGGAGAGTAGGAAAGGGAGGGAAATGAGAGAGAAAGATGGGTAGCCAACCGATTCTCTCGACCCGTTTCCCTTGTTCGTGACCCGACCGATGGACGCCATGGTTTTCGTTGTATTTTTCAGCTAAATCGAAATGGTTTACCCCAAATTATCACTTGAAAATAGGTCATAGACCTTCCCTCTCTCATTTAATCCCAAGAGTTCGTGGAAATCGGCCTTGAATTTAGGTAAACTCCTTGGAGGGTGTCATTGGGGGTGTGGCAGAAATTGACGAAATCTGCAGGTCCCGTTGTCAAGTACCACCATTATTCAACTTATTTTGGTCCTAGGATTAAACCCCAAACATGATTTGGGGTGATGGAGCACCGGAATGATTGAATTGAAGGTGACCCATTTCTAGGGTTCTAGCGGTTAGAGGGAGACTTGAAGTGTTTTCCGGCCAAATTGGAATTCGGCCTACCATAAAAGTTGTTCTCCTTGACTTTCTCTACATTCCTGTAAAATTTGAGAATTTTTAGAAAAGATGAAATTTTTCAATGTTGCCTTTTTCATGTAAATTTCAATATCCTGAATCCATAATTGGTAACCATTTGATGTGTTTTAATTGTGAAAGTTAATTTTGAATATGGTGGATTACTAGAATATGCTTGGGAATTGATAAAAGAATGAATGAGAACTACGAACGGCTTGATCCCTGTTTAGGGTACGTATGCAGTCTAACGAAGAGTTAGATGCAGCCATAAAAATAAACGAGGTT
Organism: Crataegus laevigata; assembly: GCA_963580275.1. NCBI lineage: Eukaryota > Viridiplantae > Streptophyta > Magnoliopsida > Rosales > Rosaceae > Crataegus > Crataegus laevigata. The sequence continues at coordinate 3,505,763 of OY756938.1, forward strand.
AAATAAATCGGAAATATAAGCTTGGTTAAAGTTTTGACCCAATAGAAGGAATAAATAATGGAAATCAATTGAGAATTGTAGTTGTATGTTTTGATAAGAAGGGTATAGAGCATAAGGGAAATAAATTATAGGTGGAAGCAAAGCTTGTAATGAAAGGAATCACTATAAAGAGTAGTTAAGTAATCGAGGCAACTCTTTGGATGTGGAATTGAAACAAGTAAAGGATTTCGATGAAATAATTGAGATTTAACCTTATGGTTTGGGAATTAAATATTGATTATCAAATTTAATGTGAGTGTTTAGGAAATGGAATAGTGAATTGGGATAAATGGTAGCTAACTAAAGAAAGAGTTTAATTTGGGCCTATCCCTAATATTTTTATTTCCCGAAAAAAATATAAATAATTCGGGGCGGGGTGTTACAAATGGTATCAGAGCAAATGATTTTGCTCTACGATATACACTATTATTGAGTCTTGTTGGTGTGAATTATGACATACATTGTGGTTGCATTAATTCATATTTTTGTGAATATAGTGGCATTCTTGTTTAATATGTGAAATATATATATAAATTGTATTATGATTGTGGTGCAATTTCCTTGGTAATTATGAAAGTTTTGTTAATGGGAATTGTGATTTGTGTTTATAATGCATGATTTCTAAGTTCTTTGAGTAATGAGAAAGTTATGGGAAATATATAGACATGTTGAGAATCATCATGAAGTGAAGTGAAATGGATTGACATTATGTTATGTATTATGAAAAAATTTGAATGTTAAAATGATGGTGGAATTGTGACAAGTAGATGGAAGAATTGTATTATACTTGTGCTAGTGAGAAATATTGTTATGGTCAGCAAAAATGTCGTGGATGTTGATTTGGGTGAAAAAGGCCTGTGGATGTGGACTTGGGCGAAAAATTGGGTATTTTCTGATGTTGGTATCGTCAGCGATGGTGGCTAAAAATTTAGAAGAAGGATTGTGGTAACGGCTGTGTATAGCCAATGAAGGCCATGAGAAATTTTGGCTTAATGTGGATATTTATTTTACCAATGGGTGTGGTTAAAATTTTTTATATTTATTTTACCAATGAATGTGTTTGGGGATATGAGAATGTGAGTAATAATCACGATTATAATTCGTTGTTTTGCTTATTTTTTGGAACTTGAATAAAATCGTAGATGGAGGTTATAATTTTATTCACCATAAAAGAAATAGTGGAAATAGTGCTAGTTCCTTCTCGTAATTTGACAGTTGAAATCTCGAAGACGAGATTTATTTTATTGGGTGGTGAATGTAATACATGAAAATTTAAATATATGAAATATATATTCATAATTATGAATATGTAGGAAAAATCGAAAATAAATCGATTTATGGTTATGAAGAATTTAATCGAGAACTTTTAAAGTTTTATTTCAGAAATTATTATAAATTACGAAATTTGAAGTTTTAAAATTAATTATTTAAAAATCCATAAATCATTCGGGGTCACAATCTCTATTTTTTAATAGAGTTCGATCCTATGAACGCGTAGGCGAAAATCGTTCGGGTAACAAAATATAACGAATAAACTAAAAAACGAATGAAAATAGGGGTAAAATAGTCATTATGTCATGAGTCTGGAAGGCTCCAGATTATTGTGGTGGAATTAGGCCGCAGAAAAAAATAATAATAACAGGAGGAGAGGAAGACCAATGAAGAGAGGAGGAAAATGTGGGGTGACCAATGAGGAGAGCAGGAAAGGAGGGAAATGAGAGAGGAAGAGGGGTAGCTAACCGGGGTATCTCGACCCGTTTCCCTTGTTCGTGACCCGACCGATTTTTTGGCCAAATCGAAACGGTTTACCCAAAATTATCACTTGCAAATAGGTCTTCGATCTTCCCTATCTCATTTAATCCCAAAAGTTGTTCCCTTTGACTTTCTCTACATTCCTGTAAAATTTGAGAATTTTTAGAAAAGATGAAATTTTCCTACAAGACGGGGCGGCCAACCGCCACTTGTAGCGGCGCATGGCCAGTGGGCTGACGTTGCCTTTTTCATGTAAATTTTGATATCCTGAATCCATAATTGGTAACCATTTGAGGTGTTTTAATGGTGAACGTTAATTTTGAATATGGTGGATTACTAGAATATGTTTGAGAATTGATAAAAGAATAAATGTGAACTACGAACGGCTTGATCCTTGTTTAGGGTACGTAAGCAGTCTAACGAGGAGTTAGATGCAGCCATAAAAAAAAAGAGGTTAAATAAATCAGAAATATATCCTTGGTTGAAGTTTTGACCCACTAGAAGGAATAAATAATAAAATGGAAATCAATTGAAAATTGTAGTTGTATGTTTTGATAAGAAAATTGTGGGTATATAGCATAATGGAAATAAATTACAGGTTGAAGCAAAGCTTGTAATGAAAGGAATCACTATAAAGAGTAGTTAAATAATCGAGGCAACTCTTTGGATGTGGAATTGAAACAAGTAAAGGATTTCGATGAAATTATTGAGATTTAACCTTATGGTTTGGGAATTAAAAATTGATTATCAAATTTAATTTGAGTGTTTAGGAAATTGAATAGTGAATTGGGATAAATGGTAGCTAACTAAAGAAAGAGTTTAATTTAGGCTTATCCCTAATATTTTTATTTCCTGAAAAACAATATATATTTCGAGGTGGGGTGTTACAGAGCACATTTCCCTTGACCCTAAGTAGCAGTCATACCATGCAAAATGCACATCTAAAGAAGATCTAAACGATCCTGGATATGAAGTCCCTTACCACTTTTAAGGAGATCCAAGGTCTGATCTGACGAGCAGCTGCATTTAGCCGATTTCTTTCGCGACCTACCAACCGATGCAATCCAAGCCTGAAGCAGAGGAAGATCTATGTATCTATATAGCGGTATCTGAAGCAACAATGAGCTCTAGCCCCATACGAGAAGAGCTAGAGGCCCAACCATCTGTATTCCACAATTTAAAAGCTCTTCTTGATGCGGAAACCAGATACTTAAAATAAAAACTTTTAATTTTAGTGTTAGTTGTTGCAACCCGGAAGCTCAAGCCGTACCTTCAGACATATGCAGTCATCGTCATGACACGACATTCCACACAATCCAGTCGTACGAAGGCAGTAACTCAGCCCAAAAACACCCCAGAAGCAACCGAGCACACCGTAGCCGTACCAGCCTTATCAGTGCTTGCACGTTGATATATCATCCAACTACTAGGGATTTGAAGCAGGCTTAATTCTTACTACCCCGGAAAGTTCGATGCTCGAGCAAGCAATCACTCTAAGCTTCAAGGCGTCAAACAATGAAGCAAAGTATGAAGCCCTACTAGTAGGTTTTCGATTGGTAAAAGACCTAGCAGTGAAAAAGCTAGCAATCTATTTCGATTCCCAGTTGATCACCAACCAAACTTTAAGGGAGTAAGCAGTAAAGCATCCAAGGATAGCCCGATACCTCGAGGAGGTACAAGAACAGCTAGCGATGTTCCAGGCATTCACCCTCACTCAAGTTCCACGAACAGAAAATGCCCACGCAGACACACTAACAAGTCTAGGCTCTGCACTAGACCATTAGCTCAGGCGCTCTATCCAGTCGAGTACTTGGAAAAGGCAAGAATAGATGAGGAACCAATAGTCAAGGTGGCCCAGATCAGCACAACCCCGAGTTGGCAAGATTTCATCATCAACTACATAGTCAATGGAACACTCTCTGTAGACAGACTGGAGTCCAGAAAGCTCCAAATGAAGGCAGCACGCTACTACATGTGGAACGACATGCTTGTTCGAAGATCATTTTCAGGACCACATCTCCGCTGCCTATCGCCTTCTGATGACCAGAAGATCTCAGCTCAATCCACGAAGGTGTTTATAGAAACCACTTTGGAGGCCGCTTCCTGGCATAAAAAGCTCTTAACGCTAGCCATTACTGGCCAACCATGCATTAAGACGCTAAAAAGTATTACAAATGTGCGACAGCTACCAGTGCTTCAAGCATGTGCCTGCACTACCTGTCAGCGAACTCTACCTGCAGACGAGCCCTTAGCCATTCATGTAGTGGGCGATTGACCTGGTAAGACCAATGCCGCCTGTTACTGAGGGCAGATGTATGATGATCGTAGCGACCAATTACTTCATAAAATGGGTCAAAGCTAAACCCATGACTACAACTACCCAGATCAACATAGAACGCTTCATATGAAATAACATAATTTGCTACTTCGGCATCTCACACTCCATCGTCACAGACAATGGTTTGCAGTTCATGGGCAAAGACTTGGAGAAATTCTTCGAAAAATATGGCATCAAGAAGCACATATCTACACCCTGGTACCTGCAGGGCACCGGACAGGCCGAGACGTCCAACAAGACCATCATCAACTGCCTTAAGAAGACCCTCTCTGACAAGAAGGGCAAGTGGCCAGATGAGCTCCCCGGTGTTTTATGGGCATATTGCACCACCAAGAGACAAGCAACCAGCAAAACTCCATTCTCCTTGGCGTATAGTTCCAAGGCGATCATTCCTCCTAACGTCGTGTGCTAAGCATCAACACTATATTGTCAAATTTTGAGCAGAACAAAAAGAAGATAGCCACCAACTTAGACCTGGCAGAGAAAGAGCGTGAGAAGGTTATCACTCGCATTATGGCCTATCAGCAGCAGCTCTTCTCCAACTACAACAAGAGGGCAAAAATCCGGCAGTTCCAGCTAGGAGACTTAGTCCTCAGAAAAGCCTTCATCACCACCCGATGGGAAGGCTCCAAAAAGATGGCTCACATCTGGGAAGGTCCGTACAAAATCAGCCGAGTAAGCGGAAGGGACAGCTACACCCTCACCACTATGAGCGATAAAGAAATAGATAAATAGTGGAATGCTTACAACCTGAGGAAGTACTACATGTGACCTCGCACCAGTTCTTGGATCCTGTTCCAAATGAAAAAGTTTGAAGACTCAAATAGCTCAACAAACTAGACCTCGTATGCCGAGAATTATCAGTTGTTATGTCATTACTGCCTACAAGCAAAGTTAATAAAAGCCTCTATTTTCAATGAAGATTGATGGAATTATTCATAAGCTTGGGCTAAATGCATAAACAAACTGACCTACTTTGTGACAAGACAAATACGCTCGCTGCCCCGCAGACTTGGCGTAAGCTCTACAGCACGAGAGCGTAAACGAATTCCCCCATACCCACATGGGTAAGCTCTCCAACGCGAGAGGGTAAACTAATTCCTTGACACCCATATGGGTCTGCTTTCCAAGGTGAGAGGATAAACTAATTTAGAATATCGAGACGTGGATGGGTGGTACGACTACTTAGTTTCCCCTGAATACAGTGACTACCTAGGTCAGACGACTCCTAAAATTGGCCACGATAGTCCTTCTTCTGGGATAGACTTAGCCGATTGAAGGATTCAATTTCGCAGGATCTCGAGTCTCCAACCAGAAAAGACTCTAAGTCTAGAACCCCTGCCCATGAAAGAATTCGCGTGACAAGATGGTCCGTCCTCGACGTCCAAATCTTCATTAATGACTTGGTTTTCAAGTGTTGCAATACTAGTTAAGCAACTTGCAGAATCTAAGTTGCGACTCAGAAGGATATGGCCTCTTAGGCGCAATTTCGTCTACACCTCACGCCTAAAACACCTTCAAGAGCCAGGGATGATGCCTGAAATGGTTACGTGGGTGTCTGCTACTGTAAGTAAGACGCCCGATCGATGACCCAACGACTAAAAGCCCAAGGTAATCCATAAGTTGAGATTTACACCTACTATGACCACACAGACTCGCATACTTACTTACAATCAGTGCTTCCGGTCGAAAATCTACGGTTTAAGTTTTCCTGGAACAAAACTGAGGTACGACTATAGTGTGGGAAATGGGAGAGAGAAGAGAGGCAAAGAGAGAGATAGTGTGTGTGTGTGTGTTCTAGAGAAAGTGAACTCGGGGAGAACACCTTAGAAGACCAATTTTGCCACTTGTCACCACCCCAGTGGTCCATGATGGAGAAATATCCCAAATTGTAAAATAACCAAAATACTCTTATCGTTCCGAGTCCCGTAAAATCTTCGTTTTAGCTCCAAATTCAACTCTGCTCCTGCCCACGCATTCGTAGCTACGATTCCTACAAGTATATGTCAATGAAGCGAGTTTTACATGACACGATTAGGGGTGGTTTTGGTACATTACCGTACCAAAACCTCCGTACCGATTACCATACCAAATATTTGGTATGCCAATGGTAATTGCCGCTTTGTTTTACGCCACTTAGTTTGCCCAAAATCTAATATTTTTTAACCTAATTCAAAGCCTAGAAAATATACACAGTTTGACATATATACACAATTTAACCTAATTCAAGATTTTTTACTATTGTATGTCAAAGTGGTTGAAACTTAAGAAATCATAAGACAAGATTTCTATAGCATGCTGAGACTTAAATGAATCAGAAACGTAAGACAACAAACCACAAAAAAGTAAATATCCATAGCTGTGCTCGACAACTGGCTTACTGATTTGAACCCACAATCCAAGGTGGTAATACCCAATGCATATGTTGTGCCCTCACTTAGAAGTGCTGTTTTTGGGGACACATTCCAGAGTTGGAGACCAAAGTGAGAGACTGAGAGTGTTTGATTTCTGTGGAGATTTTAGGATAAATGAGTCAAACGACATAATATAATATTACATAATACATAATAGATAATTATATATATATATATATATATGAATAAATACATAATATATTATTAATAATATTGGTAACCGGTAGGTATGGTAGACCACCGGTACTAGTTTTGAGTACCAATACCGTACCGAAACAGTATGGTATGGTACAAATACCATACCATTACCAGTGGTACAAATTTTTTGGCACAACTTTGGTATGGTACGATTGGTAATACGGTAGGTATGGTAATGTGGTAAAGAATTCCACCCCTAGACACGATAAGGCAGTCAACAAAGGTCAACATTTTCACCTCGAAGGGCATTTTTATAAATTTGAGTTTTAAAATTATAAAAACTGTAATAATTAGAGATGTGTCGTTACAATCTACCCTCTTTAAGAAAATTTCATCCCTAAAATTTAAAATAACTTGCTATGAGTAAAATACTTGAAAATAGGGAGAAAATATGTGTATATATATACAAGGAAGAAATCCAGTTATAGCGGCTGCATAAAAGAGAATGTCATTCTGTCGCGATCGGATTGCAATGATTCCTCTTTCATGCCTCCAAGCTCATACTTTCTTCCTTCCTCGATATAATAGTGTAATATAATACAACAACAACAACAACAAAGCCTTTTCCCACTAAGTGGGGTCGGCTATATGAATCCTAAAACACCATTGCGCTCGATCTTGTGTCATGTCGTCCGTTAGATCCAAATACTCTAAGTCTTTTCTTAGAGTCTCTTCCAAAGTCTTTCTAGGTCTTCCTCTACCCCTTTGGCCCTGAACCTCTGTCCCGTAGTCGTATCTTCTAACCGGAGCGTCAGTAGGCCTTCGTTGCACATGTCCAAACCACCGTAACCGATTTTCTCTCATCTTTCCTTCAATTTCGGCTACTTCTACTTTACCTCGGATATCCTCATTCCTAATCTTATCATTTCTTGTGTGCCCACATATACAACGAAGCATTTTCATCTCTGCTACACCTATTTTATGTACGTGTTGATGCTTCACCGCCCAAAATTCTGTACCATACAGCAACGCCGACCTTATTGTTGTCCTATAAAATTTTCCTTTGAGCTTTAGTGGCACACGGCGATCACATAACACGACAGATGCACTCTTCCACTTCATCCATTTAGCTTGTATTCTATGGTTGAGGTCTCCATCTAAATCTCCGTTCTTTTGCAGGATAGATCCTAGGTAACGAAAACGATCGCTCTTTGGTACTTTCTGGTCTCCGATCCTCACCCTTGACGCAATTGGGCCTCCAGTTGCACTGAACTTGCACTTCATATATTCTGTCTTTGACCGACTTAGGCGAAGACCCTCAGATTCCAACACTTCTCTCCAAAGGTTAAGTTTCGCATTTACCCATTCCTGATTTTCATCTCTCAACACTATATCGTCTGCGAAAAGCATACACCAAGGAATATCATTTTGAATATGTCCCGTTAACTCATCCATTACCAATGTAAAAAGGTAAAGACTTAAAGATGAGCCTTGATGTAACCCTACAGTTATGGGGAAGTTTTCAGTTTGTCTTTCATGAGTTCCTACGGCCGTCTCTGCTCCATCATACATATCCTTTATAGTTTGGATATATGCTACTCGTACTCCTTTCTTCTCTAAAATCCTCCAAAGCATGTCTCTTGGAACCCTATCATATGCTTTTTCCAAATCTATAAAGACCATGTGTAAATCCTTTTGCATATCTCTATATTTTTCCATCAATCTTTGCTAAGAGATAAATTGCCTCTATGGTCAAGTGCCCTGGCATGAACCCGAATTGGTTGTCTAAGATCCGTGTTTCTTGCCTTAGTCTATGCTCAATGACTCTCTCCCAGAGCTTCATTGTATGACTCATTAGCTTAATACCCCTATAGTTCATACAATTTTGTACGTCACCCTTGTTCTTGTAGATAGGCACCAAAGTGCTCTTTCGCCACTCATTTGGCATCTTCTTCATTTTAAAAATCCTATTGAAAAGGTCTGTGAGCCATGCTATACCAATATCTCCCAAGACTTTCCACACTTTGATCGGTATATCATCTGGGCCCATTGAAAAGATTATGAAAATAACCTCTCCATCTATCTTTGACCGCCTTCTCCGTAGCAAGAACCTTTCCATCCTTATCCTTGAAGCACCTCACTTGGTTTAGGTCTCTTGTCTTCTTTTCCTTTACTTTAGCTAGTTTATAGATATCCAACTCTCCTTCTTTGGTATCTAGTCGCTTATACATATCGTCAAAAGGCACCAACTTAGCTTCTCTCACAGCTTTTTTCGCCTCTTGCTTCGCTATTCTATACCTTTCACGGTTTCCATCGGTCCTATCCTTGTATAAGGCTTTACAACATTCCTTCTTAGCCTTAACCTTTGATTGTACCTCCTCATTCCACCACTAAGATTCTTTTTTATGTGGAGCAAAGCCCTTGGACTCTCCTAATACCCCTTTTGCTACCTTGTGGATACAACTAGCCATAGAATCCCACATTTGGCTAGCTTCTCCCTCTCTATCCCACACACATTGGGTGATTATCTTCTCTTTGAAAATAACTTGTTTTTCTCCTTTTAGGTTCCACCATCTAGTCCTTGGGCTCTTCCAGGTCTTGTTCTTTTTTCTCTCTCTTTTGATATGTACATCTATCACCAACAAGCGACGTTGAGTAGTCAAGCTCTCCCCTGGTATAACTTTGCAATCCTTACAAGTTATACGATCCCCCTTCCTCATTAGAAGAAAATCTATTTGTATTTTTGACGACCCACTCTTGTAGGTGATCACATGTTCTTCTCTCTTCTTAAAGAAGGTGTTGGCTAAGAAGAGATCATATGCCATCGCAAAATCCAGGATGGCTTCCCCCTCCTCGTTTCTCTCCCCAAAGAGATGGCCACCATGAAAACCCCTATAGTTACCTGTCTCCTTGCCCACGTGTCCATTTAAATCTCCTCCTATAAATATCTTCTCTGTCTGAGCGATTCCTTGCACCAAATCTCAAGATCTTCCCAAAATTTCTCCTTCAAACTCGTGTCCAACCCTACTTAGGGTGCGTACACACTAATCACATTGATGAGTTCTTGTCCTATTACAATCTTGATTGCCAAAATTCTATCTCTTACCCTCTTGACATCTACAACATCTTATGTCAAGGTCTTGTCCACGATGATGCCAACGCCATTTCTCTTCCTATTTGTGCCCGAATACCAAAGTTTAAAACTTGAGTTTTGTAGGTCCTTTGCTTTAAGACCAACCCACTTAGTTTCTTGTAGGCACATAATATTTATCATTCTCCTCACCATAACTTCCACTACTTCTATGGATTTTCCCATTGAAGTCCCTATATTCCATGGCATATAATACTCGCATAAAAATATAAAGTTGAAAATACATATTATTATGTAATAACTTAAAGTCAAAATATATGCGTATAATAAGATAACGTCAAATATATATATATATATATATTAACGTGCAATTCAAATACTTGTATTAAGTTTTAAAATCGAAAGTGGCCCGGGATTGATCGCGGTCGATGAACTTGAGATGGCAGAGTTCATAGGGACGCAGAACGCCATGGAGACAACGGCGCTGACGCCGGATCCCATTTCGTCGAGGATTTGGTAGGAGGCGGGGTCCAACGGGAATTGGACCTTTTTGGGAAGTGGGTTTTCTTGGCGGGAAGAGCAAGAAGTTGTCATCGGATAAGAAAAAGATGAAATCTTAATGGATCGAAATGGGTTTTTGGGATTTCTGGGTTGTGAGGGTGAAGAAAAAGTAGGGTTTAAGCAGCAATCTTGTTAAAGGTTGATGGTGAGGCTATGAGGGTGGCTTTGGGACGATGCATATGAATGCCTAATACTCTCTGTTTTCTGGGGCTTTCCTATTCCAGTTGCGGTGGCATTATATATTTTGTTATTTAAACAAAATCTTGATTCTATTCTGAGGGGTTTTTTTGGGGAATTAGGATTGGGTGAAATAAAAGTTGGTTTAAGATAATACAGTTGGTCTGGTCTGTTTAGTTGTCAAGGCATCAAGAGTGGAGTCTTAGGGTCATTCGGCGGTGTACCACTTTCTTGCACCCTAAATTTATTTGATCATTAGGGTGATTTGGAAACATATCCTATTATTGATTAAATGAAAGGGAGATTTGGAAAAAGGACCTCCAGAACTAATGTGGACTTGGACTATGGAGATACATGTTCTTACCTATGGACTATGGTAACTTTGCTCTGATCACTAGTTAAAGACAATTTAATGGCGTCTCTTTCTTCGAAATTATGGCTCTATTCATGCATTCCTATTACTTTGGGGGCTGAAGTAGAACTCTTAGCCAAGAGAAAAAAAAAGGGTATATCTTTTTGACACCCCTACATTTACAATATCTTCCCAATGATTAAAAAGGAACAAAAGCAAACAGTGGAACAGTAATAACATTTAGGAATCATATTATTAAATCAGAAAAATGTAGACCCATATATAGGGCATGGCCTTGCTACATGAAAATAATAGAACCAAAAAAATAGACAATGAGGGAAAATAAGGCAGATATTAGGGTAACAGATGGTGGAATGCTTCCTTTGTCTTTCCTTATTAGCATTCCTTCAATGATAGGGTAGTTCATTACTATGACATAAAAGGCTATGAAGATTTGTATGAACATCTTGTCCAACTCCCCCACAAAGATCCCTCTAGCAATCCCCACAGCAAACGAAGCCATGTTCAAGATGACTAGGGCAACCATCGGAGCAAGAAATTGTAGTGATGTTTGGAAATCAAATACTCCCATATTGTAAAGCTTGAGTTGTTCAACGTCATCGACTTTATTTGTTGGGAGAAAGCTGGCTTCTCTCATACCAAGTTTCTTCATGAAAGCATCCACACTACCATATAAGTGAGATGTGACTGACTTCATCATCCATATTCTCTGCTCATTTACCCAATGTCGAAATGTTGATCCTGTTGCGAGCACCTCGTATAAATGTTTAGAGAGCGATGATAGGAATACGAACGAAAATACAATAAAATATGTATTTGAGACCTGCAAAGAACAAGAACATGATCGGCATGTTAGAATTTCGGAATCATACTCCAAGGTGTGAATTACCTATAAGCACTCTAAAAGAGGTAATGATTTCTTATGTACTTACGTTTGTATACAAGTACTTATATCGACAAACTGTAAAATTGAATTTTGAACCATAAATTTTGTCCATAATCAACCATAATAAATGGTTAAGATTCATAAAATGGAAGTGAACATTTCCCTTGTTGATATAAAAATTCTTAATCATATTTAAATATATTTAACTATGTATAGTTATAGTGAGACGAAAACAAAATTTAATTACCTCGGGGTACAAAGGAATGCCATTGATTAGACACACTTGAGGAATGATAGCAAAGCACCAGAGTGTCAAGAAATAGAAAATGGGGAAGAGAGCAATTTCTGCATAACACATGCTTTGAAGGAAAGTGTGGGTTTTGAAAGGGCCATATATAAGAGGACTGAACTTGGAGATAGCAACATCAACTAAGCCAGAGGACCATCTTGACCCTTGGACCAAAAACTCATCCAAATTGGTGGTGCCACTACCCAAGAATTGTGGCCTTTTTGGATCACAAAACACTGAAATCCAACCTTTGCAATGCAAATGAAACCCTGTGAAGAAATCTTCCACCACTGAACCGTATAAGAAACCAACCTGCAAACCACAAATAAGAGTAAGATATCACCATTAGCATTAGAAGAATGCTAGGCTCAGTCACCTCCCGCGCAAGGTTATTATGATCTGTTAATACATTGTACGACCGACATCTATCAACTGCTCACAATTGACTAAGCTTACCATAATTATTTTAATAAATTTATCTTTCAATTTGGGAGTGAAATGTAAGATTCCAATGGTTTAATTGTACTTGCCTCTTCACCCCATTTGGTGCCATCTTCATAGGCACAAGAGGCTAGTAGTGGGCTTTCATTTGGCTGTGCATTATTTCTCTGGATGAACATATGGTCAGGCTTCTTGATTTGGCGGAGGGATTTGATGAACTGATTTGATGGACCAAAATATTGTCTAAGTTTCATTGCATCTCCATCTGAAAGCATATTATGATATACAACAGAGAAAAATGTCCATGAATTAATTAACACATATATCAATATTCGATCGATACATCATCCAGGTATTGTAGAAAATTTAGTCAATTAAAAAGTATATATATATGTAATTAACAAGTTCATAAATTTGATATATATGATATGCTTATTATATATTAAACCTAATTAAGGTGTTTTAATTAAGACAATTTAATTATATACTTACATTCACTAATGGAGCTTCCACATAACGACACCCTCTTGATGTAGTAGCCTGTACCACACACACAGGGCCCTCCAAGCCCATCATAACCTTGCCAAGTCAACTATATATATACAAGTAATCAAGACCAACGAGTCAAAGATTATTCTATGATGTAAATAATACATTTACGTATCAATTAATTAATGTAAAATTTGTCCTTGAGTTCTTACGTACCGTAAATATTGATCTCAATTGACTATCATAGATATCGTTGGTACTGATGTTGTGAAATTTATGAGGGAATTGAACAAATGCTAGAGAGGGTGATATCTTGGAGTCAAGATGGAAGCACATTGCTTGCCGAGCCGAACTTGCATCATTGCAGTACATGTCACAATCTAACCCTAATATGTAAGGTGAATTGCTTATAACTCCCGACACACGTAGCTGATCCAAACAATGTCAACGTTCACTTGTCAAATCATGTAGCAGATAAGTATTATTTAATTAGATTGTCAATCTGAATAATTAATTAAACAAACTATTATTTTTTAACACATGACAATCAGTTGACAGCTTACATAAGTACACTACACTATATAGGGTAGAGAGAGAGAGAGAGAGAGAGAGAGAGAGAGAGAGAGAGAGAGATGCATGCATACAAGAACATTGAGCGCTCCGGCCTTGAAATGATGGGGATGAGAGGGTCTTTTCTCGCGAGAAACATAAACAAGGAGAGGCATATTTTTTGCTTCATTTGTTTGAATTGCATCATCACCTTCACTGGAGGTTTCTTGTATTACCTGCCAAAATTCAAGATATGGTTCTAGGATTATTTTGTATTATATAATTAGAGATTTGTCTTTCCTTGCAAGAGTTTTCTTTCTTTCTTTTTTGGTTTTTTGTTTTTTTGGTTGGATTCGTATAGCAAGCCGGCCTGGTGGTGAAAAAATTAATGGTATGAATGGTGTGGAGACCACTTTTTTCCTATTTGTTGGATATATTGGCAAATTAGGAAATAAATGGGAAAGTAGGCATGTGAGTTGTGAGGCAAGGCTTACTCTATCAACGTTGCTAATTACATGTTCATATGTTATGGCATAATAATTTGACTGTCACAAATAAGAACATCAATGGGCAGAAGAATGTGTCAACCAAGGAGAGCGACCGATCCAATAATATATTTAATGTCATGTGAAAAAAATTTACACATGACATTGCATATATCGGAATGTCATAGTGGCGGTAAACCCTGATAAGTTCTTTTTTGCCACCAAGACTGAAAGCTCATTGGTAATTTATTTTAGGGGTTTTTTTTTTTAACTTTAATCCTTCAAAAAGATTGAAATTTAAAATAAATATAGTGTTAGATTACAGATTGATTATAGTCCCTTGATGTGTCCTTAATTCAAAATAATTAATATGTATTTTATTTAAAGTTCCCATTAAATATTTAAATTTATTAATATAAAAATTTTAATTTATTTACAAAAAAAGTTTTTTTTAAATTTATTAATTGTATTTAATATTCTTCAAACTTGAAAGACCCAATTAATGTACCTAAATATTGTACCGAAATGTATTATTTTAAATTAATATACCTAAATGTGTGCACCAACATGTATGCACCAAAATGTATCCATAGAAATGTATGTACATAAATGTGTATACCTAAATGTATGCACCGAAATGTATTATAATAAATTTAATGTATCTAAATGAAGAAAACAAAGTACATCGAAATATATTGTATAACAAAAATTTGTTTATCTAAATGTTTACAACAAAATATATTACGATTAATGAAATGAAAATGAAAATTATAATGAAATAAAATTAATACATCAAAATTAGGAAGAAAGAGAGAAATAATAAAAACCTCAAAATATAATTAATAAATAAGGTGATTAACGTATCAAGGGACTAAAATTAGATTTTGATCTTACTCATGGTTTTAGTCTAAAAGTCATCTTTATCAAGGATTAAAATGAAATTTTTTATCAAGGATTAAAATGAAATTTTTTATATAATGGGTCTAAATAATTTGTAAAACTGGGTGCGTTTGTTGCACCGGACTATCTCGGACTGGACTAGCTTCAGGGACTAAGCTGGACTGGCTTAGACTAGACTAAATTGGACTGATTTAGTGAAGTGTTTGGTGCAGTGTCAGACAAAGAAGTAGGACTATAATATTATATTATTTAATATATATATCTATAATATTTTATTATTAACTTAATATATATTTATTAATATTCTATTATTAATTTATTTTTTTCTTATTTTCTAGAACCATTCGGGAATCATCTTCTCTCCACTAACCTCTCATTTTTTTTCTGCGCTGTCTCTCTCCCCTATCCATCTAACCTCTAATCTCTCCCTCTGTGTATCCAAGTTTCTTCACTCATTTTCTTCCTCTGTTGCACACGATTCAAATTAAAATCACAAAAAAAATGGAGACTTGCCTTCCCCCAAAAAACCCCAACCCCTCCCCTCTCAAGCTTAGCATCGCCAATTCAATGGCAGCCATGGTGAGTTTTCCTGTTCAGCTCCCTCTCTCTCTTCCCTTTGTTTTTCCGTTCAAACCCTCTCTCTCTTCCCTCTGCCTCTTTTTCCGTCCAACTCCCTGAGTGGTAATCAGATTATGGGTGGTCACCAGATTCTAAGATTTTAGGTTGGGGGGCTGCGGTCACTGAAGAAGGTTGCTTGAGACGGATTTGGAGAGAAGGCGGCAGCGACATCTAGGCCTAGCTAATACTATGCTTTTGGTTGGGATTAGTTAACGACAGCTAGTGAGGCCTGGAGTCGAGGCGAGTCCGAGCTAACGTCATTAAAGCTAATCCCTTGCTTTGCCAAACGCTGGACTACAGTGGTTGTTAGTCCAGTCCAGTCTAGTGAGAGCTAGGGATGTCAAACAAACACACCCCTAAAGTACTAATCAACAAACAATGTGATATGTAGGGTACAAAATAACAATACCTCAATGACCGCAGAGTGATCTCGACGCATGTTGCTCCTGGCGTCCTCAATCCTTGCATTTTTTGATACTCTTTTCTTAAACACCTCGAATGCCTCCTGCAATCAAATCTTTACCATCAGCTTTGTTACCGAGAAATATCATACCTATATATCCTCAAACATGAGGAATTTGTTTTGAGAAATACTAATTGCAAAAAAAAAAAAAAAAAAAAAAAAAAAAAAAACACTAATCATGCACTCATTCAACGCTCTTTTCATCATTCTGACCATTTTAAGTATCTTCTCTAAAGTAGTGTTATATTTATCATCTATTTGTATCATCTCTCTAATTAACCTTAATATGCTCTTTCTCTTGTACGAACTCACTACCCCCGGAATCACCATCCTCATAGCCATCACCCTCTCCTCCTGCAGAGAAATAAGCCTCCGGAGCCGTACACTTGATCCCATACCTCCTACAAAACGGAAGCCACCTCTTTGCAAACCTCCAAGCCTCTCTCATCCCATTCAAAGTCACGGCAGCACAGCCGTCATCAGATAGATACACATGAAGCTTCTCCGGTGGATAGTCCATTGCCATGGCTGATAACACCGTGTTCATAACCATCAAGGTTGGCTCCTTCTCCGGATCCGCGGTGCAAATTAACACGTCAATTGCCGGAAGTTTGTCATTCTCCGGCAGCCTCTCTGGGAACACGGTTCGTGAAACAGTCTGCCAGCGAAATGATTGGTTGAGGAGCCATTCGAAGGCAAGGAGGATTTCCGAGGCAAAGACAAGAAGCCATGGTAGGGTTGTGACTTTGGTATTGGGGTGTTGGAAGAAGAAAGAGGCTCTATAGTAAAACAAGAACGCTAGAGCGATTGAGTGGACGAGGATATGTGTTCGGTTGATGAAGTTTGAAAGCTTGTGAACATGGCAGAGATGGAGAGGGAACTTAGGATTCTCCATAGCTTCTTATGTGGCAATTATTTGTGTTGTAGCACTCAAGCATGACAACAAGCATCACCCTCCACCTCCTTTTAAAGGACCAAATAACACTGTCTACTAAATAATTTAATAAAATTAGAAGAAAATTTTAAAAGTTTGTTTCTTTTTCTGGATATAGTAATTAATATGCGTTTTGTGTTTTCTTGGTCCGTCAGCATGATGGCCACCGGTGGCTGACTTGTGTGATTAATATAGGAATGAGGACGACTGGTTACTTTAATTATACCTATTAACCTTTGTTTTTAAACGGTTCTAGCAATAGAGTAAAATAATTTAAACATGTGAAGTTCCTGTACAAAACGTAATAAAAATCGACCTTATATGGTTAATTAATGGTAAAACTCTTTAACTACATAAATTAGTGATTCCTTTAACTTGTAGTCATGTGATATTTTTTTTTTCCTTTTTTGTTTCGAAGTACTTGCGGTATGTTGAATAATAGTAGTTGACGTCTAAGAATTGGCTACAATTTTTTGTCATTAAGTAACATGTTCTTGAAACTGAAAGGTGCTAGCTGTTACCAGATTTTTATAAAGAGAAAAAGTAAGTAATGTAAAGCAAATTTCAACTAAAAAGACAAGAAAGATAACTTAAGAGCACCTAATAGAATTCCTAGTCGAATCATACTCTCTAAATCGATTTTGACCGAGACAAATGTAGCGGTTGGCGGTACACATCAGTTCATGTCAAAATTGTATTTGCAACCACGAATCTTCTTGGCTGCATGCAATTTTGAGTCCCCAAGTATCAGATTAGTCTCCTAAAAGAACAAGTCGTGAAAGTGGTGCCCAAGACTCTTATCATTTCCTGGAAAATATCTTTATTTTTTGGCATGTTTGGTTTGGACATGGCAGAGATTAACTTGTGCTGAGCCTACATAAACTTCGTGGCGTCAGAAAGGTTTTGTTAGTATCTCAAAATATGATGATAAGGAATAATCTTTCTAGGTCAGGATTTGTTAGCTTGTAGTTTTTCTTGGGTTCATCCCTTTTTATCCAATATTAACATATATCGTTCATGTCATTTAGTACAATAATTTAGTGATATTTCTTTTCACTTATGAGTAGAAAGGTAGGTTTAGCTCTCGCGCAATTTCAATACCATATTATTAAGACAATCCCCTTGTATAATTTAATTCAATCCTTCATTTTAGTATAAATAATATCGTTATATTAATCTAACATTTATTGTTCCTGAAATTATTCTTTTATGTTCCATAAGATACAGATAATGCATGAGACTTTTCTGAATAAAATCTTAAGATATATAGCTCTAGCGCAAGTTTAATACAAAATTATTATGACAATTCCCTTGTATAATCTAATTCAATCTTTCATCTTAGTGGAAATAATATCATTATACTAACCTAACATTTATTGTTCCTAAAAGCATTCTTTTATGCTCCAGAAGAGACAGAGATCGCATGAGAGTTTTCTGGAACAAAAAAATCTTAACATATATAGTTTTCTAGGCAATTTTGGGCAGAGATTTATGGGACCACCAGATTCCATGCATCTGGTTGAAACTTTATAGAGGCTTGGTCTAAAAAAATACCACTTTTGCTTAGAGTAGGAACTTCTACTCAAAATTTCTCAAAAATTGTTCGTTGTCAATTTATAAAATTTCGTGTTTATAATCAGAATCGTTCATAATATAAATCACCGTATAAAGATTGCCTTTGCAAAAAATCAATTAAAACTAAGGTCGTTTAGTCATCAAACTGTTTAAAAACAAATGAACGATATTGGTAAAGGCATTACAAACCGTCTTTGTATTTCCTACAATAGATTGACTAAACAATCTTAGTTTTAATTTATTTTTTTAGAAAGATGATCTTTACAATTTGATTTCTGATATGAACAGTTCTGATCATAAGCACAATGCTTTGTGATTAAAACACTAAGAGTTTTGAGTAGGAGTTCCTACTCATCTTTGAGTAGCCAAGTATTGATTTTTTTTCTTTTTCTTTTTCTTTTTATCGAAGGGGACTTGTTGCTTAAGTAAATTTTTGTTGTTTGTTTTAGGAAAATTTAAGTAGTTAAGATGTTTTATGAAAATTTAAGTAGTTAAGACCGTAAGAGTATTTATGTAACGCATTTAGTGAATTCCTCCCTTAATTAATGAGTGCATTTTTTTGTTCACCCTCTTAAAGTGGAGGTGATGCTCACCACCTTATTGGTTATCTTTAGATTAGTTTTGTTTAATTAATCTAAGACATGAATCTTGAAATTTAAACAAATCTAACAAAAACCAATAAAATGAACCTCATGAGGTGAGAAAAAGTATTCCTTTAATTAGTCCACTGTTGTAGAAAAGTGGATGTCCACACTATTTAGCATGTGAGATGTCCACACTATTTAGCATGTGATTACTCATATTTTCTATATAACCACAAGCCCCACACAACACCAAAGGGTGGATAGAAGTTCATACGGGAGAGAGGGAAGAAAGGAAGAGGAAGAGAGAGAGGAAGAGAGAGGAAGAAGAGAGAAAAGAAAGGAAAGAGAGAGGTGAGAATAAGAGAGAGTTATTTTTGTACTCCTATTATTCCAGATTATAAATGAAAGCACTACTGCTGCCCCGAGGATGTACTCCAGTCACACTGACTGTAGAGGAACCTCGTAAATTTTGTGTCTTGCTTATTTATTCCACTGCACACATCGTCGATTTTACAACACGTTATCAGCACGAGAAGCTCTCGTGTCAGTGGAAAGCACAACGCCACAAATCTTGTTCACCTATGTCGCCTGGAATCTCACAGATAAGAAAATCTTTTCATTTCATCTTAAAATATTTGTACTACTGATTTTCTTGAAGCAAATATGTATATGTTGTTGTATAACTGTATATCATCATTTGCAGAAGCAAAATGGTACGAACTCAAAATCCGTAGAAAATCTAATAGCCATGGAAACAGCCTCGGAACTCCAACTTGCAGACCTCGGATTGAAAAACTTTCTTCTTGAAAGTTGTCCATCCTCCCAGTATCTACAACATATTAAAATTTCAGAAAACTTTAACGGTGCGATCGTCACATATGTCTGAAATACCAAACAAGTTTCCAATTTCCGCAGAAAACTGGACAGCCATCTTATGAGTACCAAAACTCCATTTTCCGTAGCTCAGATCGAAACCGTTTCTTCACGAAAGTTGTTTGGTATCCTCTTATCCATATCATACTAAAATTTGAGCTAAATCTAACGGTTTGATCTTCTTATAAGTGGCAGACAAAGAAACGGTTTTGGAATGGTGAGTTGCACCATTTGAAAAGAAAAGAAAAGAATATAATAATAATAAACAGAAAAACATGTGGGAGATGGTCATTATGGCAGACAAAGAAAATTAATAATAATAAAATAATAAATAAATAAACAATCATAGAGACAGGTGAACAATTCAGTGCATAGGCAATAAGGAGAAATTGAGTACTGGAAGTTTACTCTTTCTTTATCAAGTTTGTTATTTATGTGAATGGTGTTGGCTTAAAACACTTTCACAAGTTCTATTTACTTTAAAGCAATTTATTTATCATGGACGGTTTTACCGCCTACTGCTTTAAGTTTTTATTTATGTGAATGGTGTTGGCTTATAACACTTTCACAAGTTCAATTTACTTTAAAGCAATTTATTTATCATGGACGGTTTTACCGCCTACTGCTTTAAGTTTTAATTTATGTGAATGGTGCTGAATCAAAGCCCTTGTCACAAGCTTTATTTACTTAAAAGTAATTTATTTACTATGGTTGGAATTACCGCTTATTTCTTTAATTTAATTTATTGTACTTCTTTTGTTACGATGAGTATAACAAGGACCCGAAGTTCCTTGATCAGATTAGAACCTGCAGTTTCTTGATCCTCATCATATAAAAATGATTGGACCAGAAGTTCTATCATGCAAAAAGATTGGGCATGAAGATCCTTGATCCTCAGAAATCAGACATGAAGTTCCTTGATGAGTACTTTAAGTTTGAAGAGCCGAAGTGCCACAACTTAATTGTAATAAAAGCCATGAGAGTACCAATTCATAGGCAATTAAATAAGGACTAGAAGTTCCTTGATGTATGTAAATGATAATATAATACATGTTTGCTGGAGAGCTTACATCTCGAAGTTTTTATGATTATTGCATGACTTGGGCATTGATGTTGAACACCATGTTCCTCATGTCCGTACTCAAAATGGTTTAGCAGAAGCATTTATTAAACGGATGCAATTGATTACCCGTACTCTGCTCATGAAAATGAAATTGCCAAGTTTTCTACATGGAGACATGCCATGTTACATGATACATTATTAACTTGGTTGAGACATGTTGCCAACCACTAATACTTCTCAGTATAACTCGTGTTTGGGCACTAATTAAACATTACACATTTACGAGTTTTTGGTTATGTTATCTATGTGCCTATTGCAATGCCATAAACGTATTAAAATGAGGCATCATTGCAAATTGATAATTTATGTTGGATTTGATTTATCATCCATCATTCAATATTTTGAACCCTTAACTGGGGATATATTTACCGCATGATTTGCGGACTATAATTTTAATAATACAGTTTTCCCATCATTAGGGGGAGAAAATAACATCGTTCCAGAAGAATGATGAGAAAAGACCGTTCCAGAAGAACGAAGAGAATTTGTCTTATTTTGATTCACGAATAAATCAATGAGAAAATGAAGTAAGAATAATTGAATGATGTAACAAAAGTGATGAAATCACATATACTTGCTGCAAATGTGCCTACAAGAATTGATGTCCCTATTGGACAAAATAATATCGTAGCAAATGATTTATCTGTTACACGCCTGAAGCGTGGCAAACCTTCAGACTCAAAAGGTTCAGTCCTTCGAAAGAAGAAGAATATGGCACTACTGAACTATTGCATTCCCGAAGCATAACTGTTGCATGCCGGAAGCATGACAGTTGTCGCATGGATACACGTCCCAGAAAGGACAATCCGCGGACATGGGAATTTTGATGTCTCATGCATGAAGTATGATAGACGTATAGATTCCAATAACTCAACTCCCGAAGTGGAGATTAAAATCCAAGTTCTATAACGCTCAAGAAGAGGTTATGATCCGCATTCTCTAAATTATGGCTATCCTGTAAGAGATAGTGTAATGCCCTTGAATAGGCAATGGATATCCAAAGAAATGAAAAGTTTTTTATGCATGCGCATGCACATGAGAATATGGGATCACAAATTGATGATAACCAATGGTAACTTTGGTTTTTATAAGTAGCTACTAAATTTCATCAATAAGCTGTGTTGATAATGAGTTACGTTCTTTTGTTCGTTGACGAAAGGAAAATTATTGGCCAAAAATGGAGAAAGGCAATTCCATTACAATTTTGTAAGAACGTGGAAACATGGATCTATATATATATTTGAATATAATACAAATAACCAAAAGATGTTGAACCAAAGAGGTTACATATGGGCATTTGTAATACAGTGAAATACACTCACATGATATGACACAAGGTTGTAAACGAGTTCATATGAATGGAGAATTATATACAAAGGGTTGTGAGTCGCCCACATCATATCTCTATAAGTAAATCCCTCAAGTATACATAGGAGCAAATTGCTCTGTATAAATTCCAAAAGAAAATGTGTCATGAAGTGTAGAAAATCTCTGAAGGATTCAGATTGCTTGAAGTAAGTCCTAAAAGGATAAAGCATAAATTATGTACTCAGTACCAATGGATGGTATAAATTGCTTGAGTAAGTACTATCATAATGACATTGTTGCAACATACTAAAATCTCTTGCAAGAGTCGATGACATTAAATTAGAACTTCTGAAGAGTCGATGACATTAAATTAGAACTCCTGAAAAGTTGATGATATTAAATTGGGACTCCTGAAGAGTTAAGAAAGATTATAAAGTGTTGAGATAAATATTGTCTTGAACTGCAGAATCGAACAATATGCCAACACGAATCTTATCCGTGATATTTATGATATTACAGAATCATATGGATTGAAGATTATGAGTTGAATACTCAAATGATTTAGACACTAAGGATGATCATTTATCTTCGAGAGGGTAAAGATAAATTGATATTTGGTCCAGAAGTACCACATCTTAGTGAAGAATATGCTTTATTGTATTTGGCACAATACATTGAATGAAATAAAGCTTATTTATTGATATCTCAAAGAAATTACAGATAGGTGCATACACATGAGCTACAATTATGAAAAAAAAAATTTAGCGGTCATTGGTCATTGGTCAGGTGGTGCCTGAGAGGTCGACGGAGCTCCGGGAAGACGAAGAACCAGAGTTGGAATCTCCGGAGCCGGAACACTTGGTGCTACTCCAGAGGACGAAGGCAACATAAACCTCGGGAGTAACGCCATGAACCTTTCATGATCACTCTGGATCCGACCGTCCGACTCCTGCAGCTGGTCCAGCTTCCTCTTCATGCTGGTCGAGTAACTAGTTGCAAGCATGTGCAACTCCTTGTTCTCGTGCCTGAGTCCTCTGACCTCTTGCCGAAGACTTGCCACCTCCGCCATCAGCGACTCCACCTGACGAGTTCGGGCAAGCAGGCGCTGGCCCATGTTTGAAACTGAGCCTGCACTTTGGACGCTGAGAGCTAGAGATTCCTGAACAGCCAGCTCGTCCGACCGCCTAGATAGCATCCTATTGTCTCTAGGAGTAAGAAGATTTCTGGCAATCACCGTAGCGGTTATTTCATTCCTCATCATTGTGTCCCCGACTGTAAGAGGACCATTGGGGGATATGAATGACGGATTCCAAATATTGTCTGGAGAAGACGAGTCATCATCTTCTCCGACATTCAAGTTAAGGCGACGGTCGGAAGGGCAAGACATTTTTTTTAAGAAGGTGTTGAGGAGGAAGAGTTCAAAAAGAGTAAGAGTGCAGAAGTGCAAGAAGGGAGTGTTTACAGAAGGGAGTTCAAGTGTGAGGTGAAACAAAATTCGTGCCTCTATAAAAAGAAGCAAATCAAAGAGGCGCTCCTCAGAGATCGAAGAGGAACTCCTCGCAGATCGAAGAGACAGCCGGACACCTTTCTCAAAAGCTGGACGCTCCTTTCTCAAAGGCCGGATTCCTGTCTCAAAAGAGCCATTCCTCTATCAAAAGTCGGAATTGCTCAGCATCACGAGGCGATCAGCTTTTCCAGTTTGTCGTCACTCGTCACATGCACTGTCAGCTTTGTGGAAATTACGGGCAGCTTTGTCAGAAAGCGCGTAATTGGTACTGTTCATCCATCCACCGGCTGCCGACAAATAGTGCGAGAATAGTTCCGGTTGTGAAGAAAATTTCTATAAGTTCTACCTTAGCCTTCCACAGCAAAGGCACACCCTCTCCACCTTTCTTCCTTTCTTCATCTCCGAGAATGTATTCTCAAAGAAAGCTTTCGAGTTACTCAGTGGAACACCCCAGAAAACAAATCTTCGAAAGCAAAAGTATTTCATATCATGAAGGTTAAAAGCAAAAGTATCTCATATCACGCTTTCTCCTCACCTTCATCTGAAGAACATGGAGAAAATGAGATCCTGATTGCTTACCTAGTCTTGCTCTCGAAGTACTCATCTCAAACCCCTCCCAGCCCACTTCAAAAATAAACCTGTGTAGAGGTACTTCTTCAAAAGCAAAAGTATCTCACAGACGAAGCAGAAGGAGTCTGAGTTGCATCCAGATGAAAGCAGAGTCCGAGATCAAACTTCCGATCTGGAACTGATTGTCTCGTAACCTTTGCTTGTTTGTTTCTCTAGCATTGCTCTCGAGTACTCATCTTCAACTGTCTTCAAGGTCATGAATTCCACGGACTACTTGAAGCATGTGGAGACAATGTGCTGATTCATCCTCAACTAAAGCTGAGGAGCACTTGCAAGAAGAAGGCCCTCCAGCCCAGTTCAAGAATAAGCCTGTGGAAAGTTAACTACTAGTAAAGCAACTCTGTTGACAACTCTTCTCGCTAAGAGACTGAAGCAGAATGATCAACGATCAACCTAAATGATTTGAAATTAGGGGGAGATACTCATCAGGGGGAGCATCCAAAACAGATCAAGATTTTAACGAGTCAGTCGAAGACTTGTGGCCATCCAAGGGGGAGTGTTGTAGAAAAGTGGATGTCCACACTATTTAGCATGTGATTACTCATATTTTCTATATAACCACAAGCCCCACACAACACCAAAGGGTGGATAGAAGTTCATACGAGAGAGAGGGAAGAAAGGAAGAGGAAGAGAGAGAGGAAGAAGAGAGAAAAGAAAGGAAAGAAAAAGGAGAGAATAAGAGAGAGTTATTTTTGTACTCCTATTATTCCAGATTATAAATGAAAGCACTACTGTTGCCCCGAGGATGTACTCCAGTCACACTGACTGTAGAGGAACCTCGTAAATTTTGTGTCTTGCTTATTTATTCTACTGCACACATCGTCGATTTTACAACATCCACAAAGTTTAAGCAACAAAACCTTCGGATTTAAAGGTGGCCCCACTTGAGGAATTATTTCTAACAAAAAAGAGTCTGGGACTTGCTTGCGTTCATGCATAGCTCAGCACCTAAGAAAAGTTGCGGTCCTTTGACCGAGTTTTCATTGGACTTAGGACCTCCATAATTTGTATGGAAGATGATCCAAGTCAAAGAATATAACGAGTACCATACCAAGAGTATCTTTCACTAGAAGACGTGCAGCGTGCTCCAAACCGAACGCAATTCGTTGTCGTACCGGTGAACCAGATGGTCGCGGGGATGGAAACCGGGGGCATCGGAGAATAAAGTCGAGGATAGGGTGAGAACTTTACGTAGAAAAGTGCGAGTGAGAAAGAAAAACTTGGTTACGAAACAGAAGGTTAGAGTAACCCGATTGGGAGTCAGAAGATCTACATATAGTACTTGCAGCCCCCACGTTGAACATTCCAAACTTTTATTGCTGACATGATTAAAAGCTCTCATTGATCTCCATAGAGAATTATTTTTCCACGACAAGTGTTTGCTCCTTTCTTAATGGTCACTCTGCGATCGATTGTTACAATCACATGAACTTATCCTATGAAGGACGAGTTCCCAATGCATGTCTCATTGCCCTTGCAGGCAATCAAACCGTGTAACCTAAGCAACCATTGCACCCACAAGCTAGCTTCGGGACTTCAGAGCAAATGCACATATAACAAACGATCCTGGCTAACTCTCCAATGCTTAGGAGTACATACGCACATACAACATCAATGGTGTCAATGGTGGACAAGGTTTGCAATTTTCTAAAATTGGAACATCCTACATTATTATGGCTTATTTTGTGTTTAATTCTTTCTTAATTTCATTCATCCTCAAATGTACAAATATATAGGAAATACAAATTCATGGATTAAATACAAATACACATCATTTACTATTCATACAATGAACATAATGTAGAAGAGTCAATGGACCTATGTATAAGACTTATTGAGCTTAATTGTTCAATGAACCTAATTAACACTCCCTCTCAAGTTGCTTTAACAACTTTTTGAAAGATGTCTGCCAGTTAATCCTCGGACTTCAAAAATGAAAATTGAATAACATTCACGTCTAACTTCTCCTTAACAAAATGTCTATCAACTTTAACATGTTTGGTCAGATCATGTTGAATTGGATTAGGAAAAATATCAATGGCAACTTTGTTATCCCAACATAAATTTGACGCAGACATTAGTGCAGACCAAAAGGTCTGTAAGCAACCACCGAAGCCATAGTAACTCACATACTCCTTTTGCCATACCTCTGTATTCCGTTTCTGCACTTGACAAAGTCATAACCTTTTGCTTCTTACTACACCAGGTCACTAAATTGCCTCCCATAAACATAAAGTATCCTAAAGTAGATTGCCTATCAACGATGTTTCATGCCCAATCTGCATCAGTCTAACCATCCACATTTGAGTGTATACTCTTAGAAAACATAATGCCTCTACCGGGTGCCAACTTCAAGTGGAAATAACTCACCCAAAAATTTGTAATATAAAAAATAGGTATACAAATAAGATAATGTAGTTTAAAAAAAATATTTGCACGGAAATTTAAAACCAAAAATGAAAAAGGACCATGCCTAAGCATTCATCATGTCACGTATTCCAAAAATGGGTGTGTCTTGAGTCAAGTCCAAACCATACTAATTACAAACTAAAATCGCAAATGAGCCGACTTACCTACTTGCTTAGCAAACCCAACAATTAAACCATCGATATTACAGTCTGCAGCCTGTAATGCTGATAGCTCATCGTTGTTTCAGTAAGTAATGAGAAGTTCATAAGTCCTGACAGTGTCATGATGCCATTGGCCCCTAATGTGAGAATATGTACGAATCGTCCGATTTACGCCTTGATCGCGCTCCCACACTACTCCTAAGTGTACCAATCAAAGATGCTATAAGTGCTTCGATACCCACATACACATGAACAAAAAGTTCTGGAGTGAAATAGTTGAAAGATGCGTAAAGGCAAACACATGTCGTAAAACATTTCTTTCGTGACTAACCACGATGATCGCTCTTCCGATCAAGAGGTACAAGATTCGAAATATATACATTAAAGGAACTATCTTCATTCAAATAACAGTTATTGCTCAAACTATTCACAGAAATTGGTCATACAATCGCTAAGCTCAAAATCTGCAGTTCTACCTTCACCAATTCCTTACTAAAAGATGGCTTAATCCTCGAGACCACTTAGAATTCTTCCTAGTAAGTATGGTAAGCGTGCAAAGAGGTTATACTCCTAATGCTCCTAACATTCCCGTTAGAATCGATATGAACTGGGCGTACATTTCAGTTGAGTTGATCCATCGCGAATGCCTCACGAATTTAGCGAGAAACCATGTCGAGAAGGCTAAAAGAACGCTCAAGAATTTGAGAGTCAAAACAAGTCCATTAAATTTAGAGTACAAGATAGCTAGATCGAATATACAACTCTGATGCTTGAGTACATACAAGTACTTGACCTAATTAGGTAACAACAAATTAAAATGGTTGAACTTGAAAATTGACTAATTCTGTTTAATGATGATCGAGAGTCGTGTCGCAAAGGTATTTGAAAGTTTTGCCTAAGGTGGAAATGAGACTGATTGAAGATTGTTAGGATATCGATGTGTCTTCCTACTGAGGCGCTTAGCAACTATGCTTGCACAATTGGGGTGGTACACGATGGTGTAATCGCAGATATTGATATATTTTATCAATCACCGCCACCAAAGACTTAGCTCATTTCCAGTGAAGATATAACTAAGAAGTTTGCGAGGTTGAACGATAGTCTAATGAAAACTGACGAATGAAAATTTAGATTTTCCATAACCCAAAGTTCACAAAAATTCGTAGAACAATAGCTCTAGGAATATTAAATCACCAATGGTGAAGATTCGCTCGATAGGGTGCTGATTGGGTGATTGAATGACTGATGATCTCAACAAAAAACTTCAACGTCTAAGTGATCCACCTAGATAGTTTGTCTACTTCAGAAACGATACGAAGAGTGGTAGGGTAACTCGTGATTGACTATGATATTTTTTTAGTACCAGGAGGTGAAACTGAGGTTAAGAATAGAGCTAATGCGGACCAAGATGTCAGAGAGTCTGAAAGATTCGAGAATGATAAATTCGGCCAAAAGTTCAAGATATAGTTCTCACGAACTGCTGGATAGCACACCGAGTGAGATGGTCGACTAACATCGAATCATTACCAAAGTCTCCACGGAATGGTGTTATCAAGTTTTCCACGTAAGGGTAATAACCGTTAATTGGAGGTAGTAGATAGGACGATTCACTTCTTGTTGTTCCAACGTCAAAAGGTATAAGCGCTACTCAATCATGCAGCATCAACGCACAGCTACACGTTATGTAGGAAATTACCGTAAGATTTGAAATTTAACGATGTCACCGAAAAGTGTATCACTATGGTTAGGTGAGATAACATCTCGAACAAAACTCATTTATTTCCTAGCTAAAGGAAATGGAAATATAACTATGGTCAAAGAATCATTGGCAATTGTCAATAGAAATTGACAAGACCAATGGTATTTCGAAATTCACGACACTCGAGAGAATTTTTTATTTCTAACTGTCGCAACCTTGGATTTGGTAAGAATATTTGCTACTACGCTCATGTCTCCCAAGAAGGTACAAAATCTAAGCAAGGTCGACATTTGAGGAATTTGGTATAAAGCTGGCTATAGATGTTTAATAAACTGACCTCGTGGTTGGAGTAGACAAGGATATTATCAATAAATAATCACTGAGAAATTTCTTGAGGGTCCATATGAATTCCCTTAGCGGAAATAACAAGTCCGAGAAAGTTGATTTAGTTTACCCACAGATATCTGCTAAGTTCGCCCACAACTGGTGCTTCTCAATTTTCTCCTATACGAACCTCCGATGTTTTGCATAATCTCCCAACATGTATGCATATGCTTGCCATTCCAAAGGAACACATGTCGAAGGTAATCATCATTGTTTTCAATTTTCAATTGATCTTAACTAGTTTTCGTCCCACTAAGATTTCTCTATTACATGTTACTTCTATTACATATATTGTCATTGACATGAATTATGTTCTAATTAATAGCTACATGCCAAAATGAGTAACTCTACATTGCTTGGTATGTATCTATCAGAACATGAATTATACAACGTGCAATACATGTGGAATGAAGTTAGACAATAAAATGTCATGTGCATACGTTACAATACTAAAAGTTAACCTTCTCGGAACTCCAAAACCTGTGTCATTTTCTTGTGAAATTTTAAAGCATTGTATATTTTCTCTCATCGGAGTTGTTCCCGGAGAGTGAGAGAGAGTATAGGCTTGTCTGCAGTTCATCTGGATAAAATTTCTCTCTTCGTAGTTTTTACATGATTATAAGCCAAGATATAAACGCCTCATCTGAATTTTTTTTTCTTCACAGCATTTGAGATTTTTCTTATGATATTAGGATCTGTGACTGTTTCTGTTGTTAATGCAAATAAGGAATCCTTACGACTTGTTGTGCATGATATATGTTCTGTATAAACTTAATAACAGGCCTTGAGCTAAAAGCCACAAAAAACCATAAAATTCCTCTCTTTTATTTCAGTTTCAGTCTCTTGATTATACATGTTCATCATGGATTGTCTATGTTTCCTTATTTGGTTGTTAGGTTATTGAATTTCAGGACAAAATAGACTTCAAGGATCGAGATACATTTGAATGCCTATTCAAAGAATATTGGGAAATCATAAAGGAAAAAGAAGGTTTGACCTCGGATTCTGCAGAGCTATTGTTAAAGAAGGGGAAAAATAAAACATGCAGATTTGATTCAGGAAGAGTTGGCGAGACTGAAGAATCTATTGACCTGATATCTGATAGTGACTCTTCGGACACAGAATTTCAGAGGCCGATGGGAAAAAGAAAGATGCAAGAATATATCGGATGGGCATCCAAAGCTCTCATCGAATTCCTCCAATCAATCGGTACAGATACAACAAAACAATTGTCACAGTATGATGTGGAGTCAATCATATTTGATTATATCAAAGTGAGAAGCCTTTTTGACCCAACAAAGATGAAAAAGGTTATATGTGATGAGAAGCTGTATTCTATTTTCAGAAAGAAGTCCCTGGATAGGATAAATATATATGATCTTTTGGAGGAACATATGACCGAGAAATTGGTTATATCGGATGAAGATGATAGTGAGCTGGAAGACAAGAAAGATACCATGATAACGAGCAAGAAGCGCAGAGTGAGCTCAGGTATAGCATCTATTGAAAAGGAAGTGAGTCCTAGCGTCCAGAAAAGTTGTTTTGCATCTATAGTTCCCGAGAATATCAAGCTTGTCTACTTAAGGAGGAGGTTAGTGGAGGAGTTCTTGAAGCAGCCTGAAAACACTGAATGCAAGCTACTGGGAACTTTTGTGAGAGTAAAAAATGATGCCAACCTTCATCTAACAAATTCTCATCAACTTTTACAAGTTGAAGGTAACTGTTGTTAGCAATGTGCGTGGTAAGAGTATTGGGTTAATAATCTCAGATTGGAAAAATGTTTGCCTTCTAGTCTGATTTGTTTCGATCCAATATAATATTTATGTAACATGATACATCAATGATTGGATATGCCACTTCTCGGCATATAATGTAAGATTGATCTTCAAAAGTTAGGGTGGTGCTATCTTACAGGAATGCTCTTATTTTCTCCACAGGCTTTTAAGTTTTTTACTTTTATATCGTTGCAGGCATAAGGAGAGATGCATCAGCTGATGGAATGGACGGTGAAATTCTCCTGCAAGTTTCCAATAGAGATATTCCCATTTGTAGGCTGGCAGATTCTGACTTCACTGAGGTAACTGACCCCTTAAAGACCAATAAGTCAGGTTTCCCACAAAGTCCAATTTCTATTAATCTGTTTTAGTTGTGTAGAGATGTAAGATTTCAAGCATCAATGTATTGAACGTTTGGTACTTGATATGAACTTCTTAGAATTCTTATTATGAATATCGCCTTGTTTTTTTAGTCTACTTAAAACAAAACATTTTGACATGACGAGGGATAATGAAAACATGTGTATGTTGTCAAGATTGCACCTTGTTCTCTAACATGAACGCATTAGAAGTATAATATGTTGAAGTAAACTTTCTCATGCATATATTTTGTATTCAATAACTGAGAAACATGCTGAATATTGCATGCTATTAACTTTTCGTTTTGACCAACATTTAAGGCATAAATATCTTGTCATTCGCAATCTGGAAATACACATATCTGTTTGTTTCTTTGGTAATAATAATTTTTCTCAGAAATTTCTGTCGATAAGAGTAATATGAAATTCAATTGTGCTATTTGCAGGACGAATGCAAGGAGTTGCGGAAAAAAGTGGCAAACGGCCTGCTAAGGAAACCTATAGTTGTAAGTGTAAGATTCCCTTCTTAGGGATCATACTGCTTGAATCTTTTGTGAATTATGGTTTTTGAACTTTACACCTTATGTTGAATCATACTTCCTAGATTAATGATTTTGTTCGACAGGTTGAGCTTGAGCAGAAGGCACAACTTCTCCATGAAGATATAACTAAGCATGTAAGTATTTCTACTTTATGGCATTAACATCTGATATCTATTGCGAATTTCCACCATGCCCCCGTTCTATAACCAAACGTGGAACCTTTTATCATATAGAGTTTCTCTGAATAGTACTAGAATAATGTTAATGAGGCCAATTGCTTGCCCGTCATTTTTCTGTTCTTTTCTGCATCTCATTGACGTATTGTTATCAGTGGATTGAGAGAGAGTTGGTCAGATTACAGAACTGCATTGATCGAGCAAACGAGAAAGGACGAAGAAGAGAATATCCTTAGAGTCTATATGCAAATCTTCGGTAGTTAAATTTTCATAGTTTTGAGTGCTTTAATCTGAGTTTGTGTTATAATAAACTAAATTGCCAATTGCCGATGGAAAGCTATTTAACTTGGTCAGAGTCGTTCCATTGGTTTGCATCTTTTTTATTTCTTATTTTTACTGTTAAGGAAAATTACACATCATAATCCGATATGACATTCTTCCTCCCATCAGAGATTGAACCTGACAACCATATTTCCCTCAAGGGCCATGTTTGCAAGCTCGGCATCCAGTACAACGTTTTTAAATTGTGCCAATCAGCCTCAGATATATTGTCCCTTAAACCTAAATCTTTTGGGAGAGAGTCTAAGACTCAGTTGTTTTTGAAAGGCACTTTTTATTTTAGTTTACAATTACAAAATGTTGACCCAATTTTTGAACATGAATAGCATCAAGTCAAAAGCATTTGCAGAACGAGATGCCAAGTTTTCAAGTATTATAATAATATTTTCTTGGATATATCTGGTTTTGGTTCTTCATGCATCACTTCTACTACGTGCACACACAAACACAAACACGAACAATTGCTTGAACATCTATCAACCTACATTTGTGTTATGTTACTTTGTCTCCTTAGACGACAGAGGACCTTAACCAGCTTCATGTTCAACGCTGTGGGAACTTCTGGAGAAAAGAGAAATGCTGAAGCAACCCTCGTTTCAGGAACAACTACTAAAGGAGGTCCCAAAGGCCATTGCGGAGGATTTAGAGGCTGAATCCAGTTCTGCGGATGCCCTAAAAGCTGATAAGCAATGAGGTGTAGTTTCCTCACTAGGCTCGATAAGAGACTGCTACGGTAAAAGGGCTGCAAGTTGTTGTTCGTTTTCTAGTCTCTGTCGTTTGTCTTTTTAAGAATAAAACTGCTTTCATAGCAGTTTAAGACATGGCTAACAAATCAACTATCTGTACTGTATTAATATGTTTGTATTTTACGTTGTCATTGCAGTTGAGTTCATGGTAAGGTGTTTTCAGCATTTTGTGTGAGACATACAAGAAAATACTGCAGGTTAAAAAAGATGATTAAAGCTAACAGTGTAAAGTCTCATATGTTTCTCAATTTCTTAGATCAATAAGCTATGATCAAATCTGTGATTCCTTTCTGCCACTGATGATTGTGTTGTCAAGTACTCTTTCTCACTAAGAAAACAATCCACTATATATTAGTCAAACAAATGCAAAAGTGGCTGACCTAAACCTAGACTCACACTCGAAGGTAGTCTCATTGTAACACCTTAACCTAACGTCGTAACTAGAAAACTGATTAGAAAGGGGAGGCTTATTTAAGCATTGTATTAGCTGGAGCTTCCACAAATCGAGTGTGAGGGATTAGGGTTTTAGAGGGAATTAGTGAAGCGTGATCGCACGAAGAAAGAGTTAAGACTAGAGGTTCTTTTCAAGAGAAGTTCAAGATGAAAATGTATTTACTTTCTCCCTCAGCATTGATGTTAAAAAATGTCATCCATCAATTACCTCATGCTACTGCTACTCCTCATATATCATGATTCATATACAAGGAGATCAGCCGCACTCTACATTGGATTAAACCTTGAATCTCGGCAAAGAGTGTCCCCTAATATCTAAAGTGGTCCTTTTTATTCTTGAATTTAGCTGCTAACATCATGGCTGAAATCCTTCCTGTAATTCCTTGGTCGTTTCTGGCCAAATTGTAATGAAACCTGGGAAAGTTGAGCCATTCAGGGTTGTTAATGAGAGAATTTAGGTAATCTCGGCGGGGGTTTTGGTTTTTTGTTTTTTGTATTAGGGTGATTTTTTCGATTTAGATGTCCCCAAATGTAATAACAAGGTGAAAAAACCAAATAACCTCTATTACGTCATTGAAACTAACGCCTCTGTTAACTTAGTCGACAAATTTGGATATAAAGTGGATAAAAAAGAAAAATACAAAAAGTAAAGTTAGATAAAATGAAGTATAGAGGGTAAAGTGAGATTTAATGAAGAATAATACATAAAAATAAGGGTAAATTACATCATCCCTCCTCAGGTTTGAGATCTATTACAACCCCATACAACATCTTTAAAACATTTCACTTTCATACCTCAAGTACTGTTTTATTTCAATTTCATACATCCGTTACCTTTTCTATCCATTAATCCGTTAAGTGCTGACGTGACTATCAATTGTGTGCCACGTGGCAAATTAAAAAAAATTTGACCTGGATTTTTACACCAAAAAAAAGCCCAACGACCACATCTGCAAGAAGAAGAAGAAGAAGAAGAAGGAAAAAGAAAAAAATAAATAAAAAGCGGCTGCAAGAAGAAGAAGAAAGAAAATAAAGAAAAAAAATTGAAACCCACCCCCCCCCCCCCAAAAAAAAAGCAACTGCAAGAAGAAGAAAAAAGAAGAAAAAATTTAGGTTTTTTTTTTGGGTATAAAAATTCAGGTTTTTTGAAATAAATAAATAATTTTTTTTTGCCACATGGCACACGGTTGGCAGCCACGTCAGCACTTAACGGATCAAGGGATGGAAATTTAACGGATGTGTGAAATTGAAATAAAATAGTATTTGAGATATGAAAATAAAATGTTTTAAAGATGTATGAGATTGTAATAGAACTCAAACATGAAGGAGTATGGTGTAATTTATCCTAAAAATAAGCTAAATAAAAAAACTTACTAACAACCAAAGTTTTTTTTAATTAAAATAATGTCACATCAAATCCAACATTGTTATCATGGAAAAGAACATTATTATGAATATATTGAAGAAGAAAAAAATAATAAAGATACAATAAATTAGAGAGGACATTCTTTGGCAAAAATATAAATAAATAAATAAAATTTTAAAAAAAATTAGAAGGACATGAAGCCAAATGTGTTAGTAGAAAATTATTAAAAACAAAAATTAATTAATACAACTCAGAAACGAAATTGGAAGCCTGAAATATATAAGCAAAAGCCGCAATACTGCACAAAGTGGACAAGAATCTCACCAATGAACTCCAACATGATCAACACCATAGTTTGCCTAAGAATCCGCCACCTGAAACTTGAGATAAGGCTAAAACCCTAAACTAACGAGCAAAGTTTGCGAAGCGTGAAACTTGCTTGACAAGAAAAAATAAAAGGGGCATGAAACTTTAGAAATGGAAAACCTAGGGCAGTGGGGAAGAAAGACGGCATGGATGATCTGGCGAGACCATCGAATGATAAAGGGTCCTTATATATATGTTCCATGCCGTCAAACTGAGTAATTTCTTTTCATCAAAATGCACCTGCCACCGCAAGGATAATCCCGGCTTCAAATGCCGGAGCTCCTCCGAAGGTAATAGTCAATTATGCTATCTGGATTCTAAACGAGACTGTCAAATATTGTATGTCAGCTCAGATAAAGAAAGAAAAGAAACTGAGCTGAGTTTTAAACCTACAGATCTAAAATATGCACCACACTGATCTAAACACTCATCACAATAACCACAAACAAGATCAAATATCCATAGCATTACAGTAAAATACACAAACTATTTACGAGTCTTTGAACAGGCGGCAAAATTATACACAATTCCACCAAAAAAATATCCCAATACCCAATAAATCTAGAAATTAAGATACAAAATGACCACTCACATGCCATCGATAGCATTTTTCAGATCACCGCCAAATAGTGACATGAGAGGTCCTCCATGGACCCTCCCTTCTGGGATTTTGAAGTCCAAGCTCTTTATCCCGCTACAACTGCCAACACCAACGCCATACCCGTCTCTCCCCTCCTCAGGCTTCTCGGAACTCAAGAAATGTGAATAGGATGATGAAGACTTCATCGCCAGTGGAACCAATACCTGCGAGGGTATGAGATGTGTTTTTGCGGGCTTTTCCAGTGAATCCATGCTGTCAGATATGGCACTGATGCCTGAAGATGAATGATTGTTGTCAAAGCTGCTCCCTGCAGTTGAAGACGCAGATACAAGCCCATGGAAGAGTCCTGGTCCAATGAGACCTCCCTTATTTATCCCCCGGTCCTGAACCATACTAGTATGAGCGGCACATAAACCACTCTTGCCCCTGGCGAATTTTTCACATTTACCCTCTCCCCAAGTGCATCGCTTTCCCCCACCATGGGCCTTGCAGAAGTCTGTGCTCCCTTGGGCACTTTTTCCACAATTATCAAACTTACAACGCTTACCTCCACCATGCCTAACACAACAATCAGTGCGGCCACGGGCACTTTTTATGCAGCCTGGCACTGAACACCTCTTTCCACCACCATGAGCAACACAGAAATTAGTGCCTCCATGTACACTTTTAGGGCAAATCCCACCACCATCAAAGAGGCAACGCTTCCCCCCACCATGTCCCTTGCACAGTGGTGTGCTTCCTTCGGCACCCTTGGTGCACCCTTGAAATATGCAACGCCTTCCACCACCATGTGCCTTGCAATACATGGTGCTCCCTTGTGCCCCCTTTGTACACGCCTCATACTGGCAACGGCGACCCCCTCCATGCGAGATGCACAAACCAGCCTGTCCTTCAGCACTACGAGTGCAGCCATCCACCTTACACCTTTTCCCTCCGCCATGTCTAATACAAAGCCCTGATTTTCCTCGTGCAGCCTTTGTACATCCACCTGGATAGCCACATCTTTTGCCACCACCATGAGCTATGCAATAATCTGTTTTCCCCTCAGCACTTTTAGTGCACCCTAAGTGTTGACACCTCTTCCCTCCACCATGGGCCTTGCAGTACGCCGTTCGGCTCTCAGCACCCTTGTTGCACCCAGGTTTTTGGCATCTCTGTCCGCCCCCATGACCAATACAAAGACCTGATGCCCCTCGTGCTCCCTTTCTACAGCCCAAAAATTTGCATTTTTTTGGATTGCTAGTTCGGTGGTCTGAAGATGCCCCTGTAGCTGTCTGCTCAGAGATTGATTCTGTTGAGTAATCTGTTGTAGCAGAAGATTCACACCTTAGCTCGGTTAGCTGGCATTTGACCCCAAGGTCTAAAATTTCTTTGCCATACAGAGAAAGATTGACAGAGTCTCTCCTTGGAGCAAAAAGAAGTGATGGCACATAACCACCTGATTTCCTGGCCGAAGTAGAACCCTCTTCAACAAGCGGAATTGAGACTTGATTATCTCCAGAAGATACTTGGTTCTGGCCATAATTAATATTTACATCAGTCTCTCCTGAAATTGAATAATCAAGCACGGTTGAAGCTTCAAAAGTCCCACCAGAAAGACCAAGTTGAAGGATTGAATCACCCTCAGATGCAAATCCCTTAGACAATGCAGTGGTTAATCCTCTATTCTTTGCGGATCCAAAATTGTAATAATCATCGCAGTATGCGCTCGGTGTTGGGCCCAATCCAAGTACCAATTTGCAGCTGTCATCAGGAGCACTAGAACAGTTAACCCTAAAATTGCTTTGCGTACACCTAGACCTGGCTGCATTGCTTCCACCTGAGCCAGGGCTATTCAAGCATAGAGCAGTATCACCAAAGTGGTCATTTTTCGTGAACTGCCCATCATGGGAAAATAGCATACTCTTCTTGTTCAAATCCATTTTGTAATAATTGTGCTTTAAGAGATACAAGTAATAGATCACTCTTTACCACAAGCAATTAGAAAGTCGACACATCGGAAGTAAATGAAGCAGATGCTAAGGTGCAACCTCCACCGCTAAGAAAGCCAGATGTGTCTGACCTGTCCATCTTACACAAACTCAGACCCAACACCTGAATCAATAAAATATCACTTCCAAAAATATCTGACTACGTTTCTTGGATAGAACCCCTTTATAAGACTAGTTAATATTGGCGTGCAGAGATCGTTGGAGCTTGTTGTGCTCCCTTCTGCAAAATCATTTAGCTTCATTAACCCTGAAGTAAGAGGAAAACAGAAAACACAACTGAATTAATGAATAAACCAAATTGATGGAATGATATCTGCTGAAAAGTTAAACAATGTGATACAATTCCACTGCAGGAATTTAGTTCCCAAAAAACAAGAAACAAAAGGAAAATATTCTAGGTTGTGGCCAACGTCATTTCAAGAGGAAGAGACAGAGTTTTTCAAATGAATTAAAAAACTAAATCCCCGATATAAACTCACAACTCATAATCATGAACCCATGGTCCAAAGGTGCAAGAGCAACAGCAACTGGAGACCGCACAACTTAATAACATAAATTTGACATTTATAACCCAATACTTATAGAGCACAGATGAGTTAACTGTTGTTAAATTTTTCGCCATGTTGCAACAGAGTTTGACAAGAACAAAGCACTTCCAAGTCCTGACAATTGCAACCGAGTTTGCTTTTTATTTGCCTAAGCAAAGACAGCAACCTTCAAAAAAGAAGAAAGGAAAAACAAATCAATGTCAATAATCTTAAATTAAACAAGTATTGCTTAAGAACCGAACAGAATCGCGGATACATGTGGTTTCGGCTTGCAATCAAACTCTCCATCCTTGCTTGTTTGAAATTGAAATCACTTTATCCATAATATAATTTTAACATCCAAATATGTTGCCTAATTCAGATTTATTACTCTCCTTCCTTCAAAAAAAGTAGTACAAAAAGCATTAAACTTCAACAGCAGAACAAACAAGAAAACCAAAAACTACATAATACATGTAAATCCATAACAAAAATACAAGACCTACACAAAAATTAATTAAGAAAAATACCCAGTAAGTCAAATACACAGAAATTAACTCAATAATCTGCAAAATAATCAAATAAATAAATATAAAATAGATAGTAAATTATATCATACATGAAGAACCCCACCATCCATGCTCCACCCAATACCAAAACCAAAAACCAATTTCTTGCAGTAAAAATAAACAAAATTGAAGAGTAGGGAAAGAGATGAAGAAGTACATGAGCAATTCAGCAGTAGCAGACGTAATTACCGTGGAGAAAAATTTTAAGGAAATTTGGAGAAACATGGCGCATCTGGGCAGCTGCAGGAGAAGAGACGTACATCCCAATTTTTCTTCAAGCGAAAAAATAAAATGAGACAACCAGAGTACCAAACACACAACTGTAGTATAATCTACCAATTACAATTCGGTAATTTTCAAACAGAGAAATGTCAATAAGGCCTCTATTCAAAGTGTGGGAAAAAAAATGTGTGGTACTCGCCACTCAGTACTACAGTTTTGTAGTATTTCTCTTCACCTAGAAGAAGTTAGAGGTTTTAAGTTCGAATCTAGTGGATAGCGAATTCAATACCAAATTAGGTTACCCATTGTGTGACTTAGCCAAACTTCTCCTCTCCTTAATGTAAAAATATTTATGTACTAAAAAAAAGTGTGGGACTCAACTCTTGCGGCCTAATTTTTTTATACAATATTTTATAAAATTGACTGGAAAATTAATTTTGAATTATGAGTTGTCGAAGAGTTCATGAAAAGTCTCTTTTAAAGTCTCCTTAGCAAGAGAAATGTTAAATAGGCTCTCTCAAAAGTCAAACTCTCTATAAACTTATTACCGCCTCATGTTTTTTTACAATATTTTATGATGTGATAAAAAAATTAAAATTAAAATATAAAATGACAAAAAGCCTATAAACTCATAAAAATCTCATTTTAAAACAATCTCCATAGTATTTCTCTTTTAAACAATGTCTCCGTTATTATTATTTGTACTTGGTGAAGTACCACAAATAACCTTTGGGGTCACAACTGTCCGGAGCGCGGGGCATCCAGATTGGACCATCCATACTTTTTCTTGAAAAAGACGGCCCTTGAAAAGTCATCATCGGCCTCGCCAGCAAGCAAGTGGTGTGTTTATGTAACTGATATGACATCACACATAGGCGTGTGGCCTTTTTCTGCCAACAGTTTTGTGCAAACCATGTCGCTATTTCCTAAGTTGGAGAGATTTTTTCATATTGGTACATTATTACGTGTCATGTTATAAGTGGAAAGGTTAAAATTTTCAAAGTTAAGATGGATTGTGAAAGTGTGTGATTATGGATGGGGACTTTGTCTATCTGCCACATTTGAGTTCACAACCAAAAAAAATGTGCTTTTGTATTCACCGCTTAAGCTTAGATCTGGCATTCGTGTCGTATTTTTTATGTTCGTATCGTTTTCATGTCATACCAGATAGATTAACAGATCATGTCTTGTAATATCCATTAAAGTAAACGGGTAATATGACCTGACCCAAAATCAACCCGTTAATATTATCAGGTAATATGACCCGACCCGTTACCCGTTAAGAAAAATATTTTTGAAATAAATAAAAATAAAAATGAAAAACATAATTTGACCCACAAATAAATTTAAAACATAATATTAAATTAGTAAAGCTTTTCATTACAAGTGATTACATTTTTCACACTTCTACAATAATTTTATTAATTTTGGACTAAAAACACTATTCATGAGATTTTGAGGGTTTTAAAAATCTAAACGATCATGTAACCATTGTCTAAGCATTGAGAATGCAATTATGAACTTTTATTATGCTTTCACATCTTTCAGATTTATACATTAATAATTATGAATTTTGTTTATTTTGAACTCCATTAAAAATACTATTCATGAGAGTTTGTATGGTTTTAAAAATTTAAACGGTCATATACCCATTCTCAAAGGAAGAGGATTCTCTCCTCCTTTTTTCCCATACACTTCTATCATCCCTCTATTTGTGTGGTCACGATTAAGCCACGTCTTTTGTCCTATTATCTCTATAAAAAATCAATATAAAATGTTGACGTGGCTTAACCGTGACCACACAAACTGGGGGATGATAGAAGTGTATGGGAAAAAAGGAGGAGAGAATCCTCCTCCATTCTCAAAACGTAGAGGATGCAACTACGAGCATTTCCATATATTTTTTTCACATTTTTCGTACATGTAAATTAATTATTATATTTTTTAATGTGTTTGGCATTTTTAAATTACTTAATATTTTTATTTTTAATGTGTTTTATGATTTTTAATCTCAATTTTTGTCTATAATATACTATAAAAATAAATAAATAAATAAAACTTAAAATTTAAAATTTATATAGAATAATAATTAATAAACAATGTATACATACATATTCATTATATCTATTGTATTTTATAGTAAGTTTTTTTTAGTAGTTTAAAAAATTAAAATCATCAAAATAACTTTTTTCTTATCGTGTCGAAATAGGTTACCCACGTGTCACTCTTGTGTAAACTTGTTGAGGACCCGTTATTATTGTGTGACTCGATAATGACCCGATTAGTTATCGTGTTGACTCGAAACTCGTTATTTTTCGTGTCGTGTAAGAAATTGCTAGGTCTACTTAAGCTCTATACGAAAATTGTTGGGTTCTTTTGAAGATAATATTTTCTATGATCAACCCAATATATTTTGCAATGTTCTTTTAATTTTATAAAGACATGTGGTGAAACACTCGAACTGGAGTCAAAGCATGTTGACTGTCACGTGAGGGTGACGTAGCCAAGTGCGCAATAGAAGTGATAATAATAAGAAAATGTGAACAAACAAAAACCAAAACTAAACTTATTTAAACTAGAGATGATAAGTAAGTGTATGAAAGTGATCAAGTCTACGATACCAACATCTCAGAGCATAGGTAATTTAACAGTGCAGCCGAACAGACTAAGTATTAATTATACAAATAGAGAAGGAGATCCCTACATTATTTAATAGAACGTCAAAGCCACCGAAAAGTCCTCGTGAGCCACAGGTAAGAACTGTTGCTTAGGACCTGGAGGGGCACAAAACAGAAGGATGAGTGGGCAAAAACAAAGCGTTGAAAACATATTTATCTTTTCTGAACATAATAACCCATCTCCGTAAAACCCATATAGTTTCCAAAAAATAATACTATGTAACTATAAAAATCAATGCTCAAGGGTAGTGAAATAGAAGCATGCCATGACATAACATTTCAGCATGGTTAAATGAAGTGGTAACTAAGGTCTATTTAGTTGACCTCTAAGAGATTGTGATGCCTCCAATGGTAAAGACATAACCCGTTGGAGAACGCGCCTTGTGTGGATCAGACAAGTATCATGCATCGGCATAACCAATAATGCGTGAATCAACTTGAGAAGCAGAGGGTGCAGTATCACTCGAGAATCCGTAGGGATAGAAAAACCCAAATCCATAGTACCTTTAAGGTAACAGAAAATGTCTTTCACACCAGTCTAGTGTCTGCTTATAGGTGCATTATTATATCTTGCCAAAAGATTAACAACCAATGAGATGTCGGGTCTAGTGCATTGAGCTAATTATAATAAAGCACATATCGCACTTAGATAAGGAACTTCAGGCTCCAAAATCTCTTCATTATCCTCATTCGGATACAAGGGATCTCGTTTTGCATCTAGCGATCGAACAACCATAGGAGTACTCGAAGGCCTTGCTTTATCCTTATTAAAACGACGCAACAACTTATGGGTGTAGTTCAATTGATGTACTAGGATTCCATCCGAACAATGCTCTATCATGAGATCGACACATTATCGAGACATTATCGAGTCTTACCTAAATCTTCCATCTCAAATTCTGACTTCAGGTGCACGGCAATTCTCGCAAGCTTTTCAAGAGTTCCGATGAGATTCATGTCATCGACATATATTGCAACAATCGTAAATCCAGAATGTGACTTCTTAATGAACACACAAGGGCATAGTTCATTGTTCATATATCCCTAACTAGTCAAATACTCACTCAGACGATTATACCACATTCTTCCGGATTGCTTCAAACCGTAGAATGAACGCCTCAGCCGAATTGAGAGTGTGTTCCTGGGTTTGGAAATATTTGAACCAATCAATGTAAGTCCTTCGAGAACTCATGCAAATTTTTGTATCAAGATCCTTATAGAGAGACGCGGTTACTATGTTCATCAGCTGCATATCCAGTTTTTTAGAAACTACCAACTGATAAGGTAGCGAAAAGTAATCATATCTATAACAGGTGAATAAGTTTCATCATAGTCAATCCTGGGGCGTTGTGAGAACTCTTGTGCAACAAGACGAGCTTTGTAACACACAATTTCGTTCTTCTCATTACGTTTCTGAATGAAAACTCACTGGTAGCCAACGGGCTTCTTATGTGGATGAGTAGGAGCTACAGGTCCAAACACCTTATGTTTCACAAGTGAATCGAGTTTGACTTGGATTGTTTATTTCCAGTTTGACCAATCAGTTCTACGTCGACATTCATCAACGGAACACGGTTCAATGTCATCGCTCAACATGATCTCAGTAGCTACTACATATGCTAATGCATTATCAACAATAATCTCATTTCTACGCTACACATCATCTAGGCTAGCATAATAGACCAAAATCTGATGATTCTCAGGAGAATGATT
Organism: Crataegus laevigata; assembly: GCA_963580275.1. NCBI lineage: Eukaryota > Viridiplantae > Streptophyta > Magnoliopsida > Rosales > Rosaceae > Crataegus > Crataegus laevigata. Next base: position 3,549,376 of record OY756938.1, read on the forward strand.
CGTCTCTTCAGGGACGCTTCCATAATCTATAATTTCCTCATGAGTTGGATAGAATGAGTAAGTGATAGTCGGATTCACGGTAGGCTCTTCGAGACCTTGTGCCGTGGATTTTCTCTTCTGGAGGTGTGAATCATTTAAACCAAGAGGTCTAACACGCTTTTGTGTAGGGGAAGATGATTGACTAGCCGCTAATGTGCGTGGATCACCAAGATTGGCACCCCAGGCTTCTAGGAGGGAAGTTCGTCGTCTATTTGGTTCATCCATCTTTGTAGGCATATTTGCAGCTAGAATATATGATCTTGTCACGCGCGCTAGATCGGTGAAAGTATATGGCATGCTCTGAGCTATGCTCTAAATGAGACAAGTATGAGTCGTCCATAATAATTCTCGTTGTTCTTCAGGAACGTTGACGTTCTTATCTCCCCCTAACGACAGGAAAACTATCTCATAAAAGTGACAATCCGCAAAACGAGCGGTAAACAGATTGCCTGTCAAAGGTGACATAGATTCCCATCCTTTGTTGAGGCCCCATTTTTATATGCAAGGACAGCGAGATCGACACATCTACTGCATAACCAAAAATGCGCAAATACAATATGTCGGGTTCGTATCCGGTAACCAACTGAAGGGAACTTAATGATTGTGTCACAACAGGCCTTAGACGGACAAACTTTGCAGCGTGCAATATTGCATGGCCCTAAACAGCGATCGGGAGCTTGGTACGTATGACCAATGATCGAGTAATCATTTGTAAGCGCTTAATGAAAGCCTTTGCCAGGCCATTCTGAGTGTGAACATGGGGTACATGATGTTCAACTTTAACCCCAACCGACATGCAATAGTCATCAAAAGTTTTAGATATGAATTCTCCAGCATTATCCAATTGAATAGATTTGATCTTATAATCAGGATAGTGAGCCTTAAGCTTGATAACCTGAGCCAACAGTTTGGAGAATGCAACGTTCCTTATGGACAATAAGCACACGTTTGACCAACGTGTAGAAGTGTCAACCAAAAGCATAAAGTATTTAAATCATCCACATGGAGGGTGAATAGGTCCACAAATATCCCCTTGAATCCGTTGTAGAAAAATAGAAGGATTCAAACGAATCTTGTCATAAGAAGGCTTAGTAATAAGCTTTCCCATGGAACATGTTTGACATGTGATTCCTAAGATCGAATGTCCAATAGGACTCTGAATCGAGATGTGCTAGCCGACACCTGGAAGGTGACGAAGCCATAAAGTGTAGTGATGTGGAAATGTGAATAAATTTAAACCTAAAAGTGCCTAAATACAATAGTGCACTGTGAGCGGGAATGAACCCATTTCACACGTGATGTCAGAGCATAGGTAAAGTACAGTAGAGTGGGTAAGAATTATACCCTCAGAGGTAGCCACCTATACTGAGATTTGCCAAGAATCCTCGTCGACACAAATGTTTCTAAAACCTGGAGGGGCGAAAAATAAGGGTGAGTGGGCCTGAAAATAAAGTTTTGTAAAAACCTTTCTGAAAACATTGTAATCCCTCGCCGTAAAACAAGTATAGCTTCTAGAAAATAATACTACGTAAGTATGAAAAATCGATGCACAAGGCCAGTGAAAACTGAAAAATGCCATGTCACGACGTTTCAGCACTAAAAGATGTAAGCCAGCTGTGAAATCAATATAAAATATTCTACCAATCAGAGTCACCTAACGTGCCCTGTACAACTGGGCCTATAGCTCATCAACATATGCCTGGACACAAGTTGGAGCCACCTAGTGTGGCCTGTACGACAGGGCCGAGTGTAAATATGTACGCTCAAGTGCTATGATCACGTGAAGGCTGTGCAATAAATCGCGGGTTACTTACGAGTCGGAATTGCCTACTCCAGTCTATACGACAAGACTGTGTAATAAACTTGGATCCAAGGTGAGCGTGCGGTGCGGAAGCTGAACATCACGTGAAGGACTGGCTCTGGCCTCAAGCCGAAGCACTATCACCGAGGTTTAGTAATAATGATCTCTAAATGTATAAATGCATGCCAAATGTAACGCAATCAATACAATCACATAATACTCAACTGAAGCTTACCTGGGCCTCTGCAGCATCGTTCAATATAATTCACAAATTATAACAATGCAATAATTAAAATGTAACTCGTTGAGACATAGCATGCAAAGCATAAATCAATCTTAAAATATTTCTAGAAGCTATCATTCACACACACACACAGACACACACACACACACACACACACACACACATATATATATATATTATAAAAAGGACAAGACCTACTTACCTGGAATTCTTATCGATAGAACAAGTAACTTACATAAAACACATTCCCCAAGAATGTTCTAGAATTATTTGTAACCCATTGACCAAAAGTTAACTGTCGGTCAAAAGTCGACGGTAGGGTCCATAAGCCTACGTAACTCGATCGGGAAGATCTGCTCCTCGGATATCCAATTCGTAACTTCCAAAGATCCACATTGTGGTTCTAGAATAACATACTAAAATCTTAACACGATCCGACGGTCGGATCTCCGCCAATTGCCAAAATTAAGTGGTGGCCGACGTTTTATTTCACAAACTTACAAATCCAACTCGAGAAGACCTGTACAGTGGATTTCCAATCCATAAGTTCCTAATATCCTTAAATATTACGTTCTATAAGGCATCAAAATTTGATGACAATCCAACAGTCAGATCATCAATTCAAATAATAATCGAGTGGCGGTCTCTAGCAAAACTACGTCCAAACGACGGGATTTCGTCAATCAAACTTCACATATGGAATTGGAGTATCAAATTTATCCTAGAAAGGTTAGGGGAACCTCAGCCCACGCGTCGCCATAGGTGGCGGTAGGCCGTCCCGACTGGCCGAAAAAATTAACTATTTCAAAAAATTACCAAATTTTACAGGCAAGTAGAGTTCAATGAGAGGAATAATTTTCATAACTGGGCCGAAGTCCAATTCGGCCGAAAAGTGACCTAAAATCGCCTCGAAATGGTTTGGTGGCTAGAAATTAGAGAACACTATCGTTCCTAGGGGTGGGCACGGTCCGGTTCGGCCTAGTTTTGCCCTCAAAATGGAACTGGAACTGAAAAATTTCAATGGTTCGGTTCGGTGCGGTTCCACTTAAATTTATTATTAAAATCGTACGGTTCGGTTCATGACAATTCCTATTCAGTTCTTGCCGGTTTACGGTTCTAACCAAAATTATATTTATGTTTTTTCTAATTTTCTACTTCTAATACCAAACACATATTTCAACTACAAATTCAAGTAAATTGGAGTTTCCACTACTAGATGTACAAGATTTGTGACCGGAAGATAGAAAGTGTGCATATAAATATAAATCAAAAGATAGAAAGACTCATATCAAGACCAAAGTGTATATCTTAAACTAAAACTAAAATGTACATAATGCATAATTTACTAGAAAAGAATGGAGAAAAATAATGTAGGGGAAGAAAAGTGATAAAACAACAAAGGAGCAGGAGAGAAGTGAAGAAAAATATTGAGCTTATGCACATGGTCTTCTTGGAAAAATGTCTTATTTATATAAAAATAATAATAAAATAATAATAAAACAATAATTTATATTAAAAACGGTTCGGTCCGGTTCCTCCGGTTTTTAATATTTCCAAACTGGAACCGGAACAGTTTGAAACGGTTCGATTTGGTTTTTGTTCTGGTTTTGACTTTTTGGTCAACGTAGTTTTTTACTCTTTTTTTTTGCCACAATTCGATTCGGTTTTCCAATTTGGTGGTTTTTATGCCCACCCCTAGTCGTTCTCTCGTCGGAGGTCCAATGACCATGATTGTTATTGGGTTTTACTCTTGGGAGGAAGGGCTACAAACCCCAGGTGGTGCGTCATGGGTTTGACTGGGTTTCGACGAACCCGCGAGGAGTCTCGAGCTTCTTTTGTTAAATATAGTAAGGTGGATTAAGACATGGGTTCAACTGGGTTTAAGGAGATGAGTTGTTTGACACCAGCCCCATCAGCAATAGTGGCCAGAATAGGGAGATAGGACCGGGTCCATTAGCGGGCCAAAGAGGGATCTGGTTTTCTCTCTTTCTCTTCTCCCTCATTTCCTCTCCTTTCTTTTCCTCCTGATTGGCCGGTTCCCTCCCTCATTTCTCTCATTTCTTTTCTCTCCTTCTCATCCTAGTCGTCCATTTCTTCCTTACCCTTCTTTTCCTTTCATCCCAGCCATACATGTGGCATTTCACATGGCTTCAAATTTTCTAGAGCCTTCTAAAGAAGGTTGAAAATTACTAAAATATCCATGACTTTATACGTTAATATCTCATTCGTTATAACTCCAAATTACACTTCGTTTGCACCCACGCGTTCGTAGCGATGAATACTATGAGTATACGTCAATAAAATAGATCTTACATGACACAACAAGGCGGTCAAACAAAGTCAACACATTTACCTTGAAGGGCATTTTCGTAAATTCACTTATTAAAATTATAAAAACCTTAAAATTGGGAACAGGTCGTTACAAAACCTCCTTACCCTAACATCATTATATATAAAAAAAAAGATTGAGTTTTTTTTTTTATCACAAATGGCCCTAAAATTGACCTACCTCATCAACGTAGCTCCTGAAATTGAAAATCAATTAATGTTGTCCCTGAATATGGGTGCCGCAAATCAATGTAGTCATTTGGTTAGAATTCCGTCAAATAATCTATTAGTGTGTTGATGTGGCACATGTATGAATTCATATATCCAATTAAAATGCGCCTTGTGAATTATGTTTTATTTTTTAAATAGAAATGAGTTTTTTTTTTCAAAGCTTTAAAAAAAAAAAAAAAAAGAACAAGAAGCCACAGCCACCCCCAACCCACTCAAAAGCTGCCAAAGTCCACCACAATGTGACGACTTCTCTCTCCCTCTTTCACGCCTTCCCCTTTCTTTCTTTCTCCCCATTCCCCGATCGAACCTCCCCTCTGCGCACACCCATCTTCCCTTCCCTAGTGCCTCACCTTCTTCCACGAACCCCCACTCGCAATTTCCAGTTTTGATTTTCAAGATTTTTTTTTTTGTTTAGACATCGCCAATAATCCCATAGCTATAGAGATACCACAATTTTCTGTAATCTTCATTATCTATGCATAATGTAGTCTGATAAGAAAGACCAAAATCAATAAGATTCATAACAAAATGATATTAAAATTTTAATCACATGCTGGCATCACCATCTTGTTCCATTGACCATGGTCAAAATCGGGAGAAGATGAGACCAAGTCTGAGGGACAATCGGTTGTTCGATTACAATCCAAAATATCAAAAGTCATGGGATGAACCGGAGTCGATAAATTCTGAAAGCCAAAACGACAAACTTTTTGTTTATTTCTTTCTATTTACTCAGGTTGATTGTTTCCAGAATTTTGATCAATCTTAAAAATAATAACTTGACATAATTCACGTGTTGCTATTTAATAGGGCACAAAAATTCGTAAATATGTCACATCAACAAACTAACATATTATTTGATGAAATACTAACAGAATGATTACATTAATTTACATCACCAATATTTAGGAGCAACATTGATCGATTTTTTAATTTTAAACACCATCTTAACTAGGTGAACTAATTTCAAAGTATATGTGATAAAAATCTAAAAAAAAATTGAAGCTTTACTCTATATAACAAGCGACAATCAAGTCAGACGGTTCCTCGAAATAAGTGATCATTTCCCTACACGTTTATAATGCTTCATCAACCTTGTCTCCAACAGTCCACGCTGTAATTGTATTTTGACAAAATGTCCCTCCATCTGTTTAAACTTTAAAGTTGAGCGTTTTCTGGTGGCTTCGGTGCCAGTTAGCTGACACACACTTCCCCAACTGCAATTCGTCGAATCTAACAACGCCTCACGTGTTGTTCTCACGCTGTCGAGCACTTCCAATAATGGTTCAGTTCCCCAGGTCATTCAATCACAACTACCAAGCATTTAGGGCGCTTGTGACATTCCGTGCTTTGTGTGGTTGTGCTTACGTTGTCTTGTCCTACTTGTCCTGCCCCATCCAACAACCAAGCTACGGATTATTATTGGCGAAACGCTGAGATTAATTAGCCCGCATGCCCCACACACATGGAACCGGAGATAATATGAGTTCCATATGTACCATAAAAAATGTATTGTGTCAATAAAATAAGGATAGCGTTATTTATACGTTTATTTTTACTTTTTACATATATTTTTTAATTTTTAGTCGTTGAATTGAACTAATTAAAAAAGATTAATTGACAAAAATTAACACAGGTGTGTAGGAGTTAAAAAAGAGAGTACAAATAGGACTCCTCTAAATAAGATTATGTAGATAAAATATTACGCGTCTCTAGTTTATTGGATTGGGTTGGCACTATGTTAGGCGGTGTATATGTGTCATGTAAAAATGACTTGTATAGCATGTGTATACTTTTACAATGGCTTCCTATTCTAATCATACAAGGCATAAATAATTATCTTTATGTGATAATATTTGCTTTACCCCTTGAGAGTATGAGCTCATTCTCTCTTGCAAATAACATAATTTCACCTAAAAAAAATTTCATAATCGGAACAGTTTAACTCTTTAATCTTCATAAAGATCGCCTTTACAAAAAAAATCATTCGAGTTTGAGATCATTTAGTCATCTAAATGTATCAAATAAATGAACGGCTCACTTGGTACCCATAATTTGAATTCATTTGCTACATTTAAATGACCAAACCATCTTGGATTCGAATGATTTTTTGTAGGGATTATTTTCGAACGAAGATTAAGAAACTGAATGGTTAGATTATAACATTTAATGGGAAGAATGGTATTTGCAATTGAGGAAATAAGCTAATCCTCCCAAAGATGGACTGCAAGTATTATCTTTATGCATTATTACTTTGATGACATAAGGGCAATGCTAGGGAGAATATCAATATTTTGCAAAGAATAATGCTAAATAGACTAAATTTGTATAGTGAAATTACAAACTAAATGATGTATCACCAATAAGAAATAAACATATTAATTAACACTTAAATAATAATCCAAACAATCTAACTTTCATATCATTTAGTTTATAAAATATAGTCTCCATAGCATTACCTTTTTGTAAACCTTATGACGTAGTTGTTAATGATTTGATTATCACTTAAGTGTTGATTAACTTGTAGTTGTTGATAGTTAGATTATCACTTAAATGTTGATTGACTTGTTTATTTTTTCTTGATAACACATTACATAATTTACAAATTTGATCAAAGAAATTAATCTACTTAGCATTACTTGTAGTATAATCATATCATATAAGATTGATGTCATTGAAAATGGCACTAATACTTTGGGAGAGAAAAGCACAAAACTGTTGGGACATTATAATAACTTGGACGGGAGCTAAAACCAAAGCATCACCACACAACTTGATGAAGATGACGCAACTGCCTATCCTAAATTATAATGCATTTTATGCCTCGTATTATTCGACGCTAGCTTCTCGTTTATCCTCATCATGGCATGGGCCATAATATGTGTACTAACGACAACATATCCTCATAGGAGCCTGCTAATGCCCTTTTTTTATTATTTTTTATTTTTTTTAAGCTAGCGGTTTTGTCACGGTAATTTAATATTTTTAAAAGACGGAAAGTTTTATAGATATATTCTAGTCTCTTTCTAAGCACCATTGTATAATTCTTCAACACTAAAATCAAACCTTTCTGTGCAGAATACGAAACTAAAATTCATCTCCAACCACTTAAGTCACGATTGTGCCTACTATGCCTTCAAATACAATTTGTTGATCATTTGGTTTCAACTTTCACTTTGTTACATATGGTTCATAAATTGTAATTACAACCTTCTAAAAAAGAACTACTTTTAAGGCCTTTCACAATAAGGTAGACTTTGAACTTCTCAAATCTAAAGCTATGACTATTGCTCAACTACGCGGGGTGATTTTTTTTTTTTTTTTTTTTTTGGGGGATGTTGGCTTATACACTTGGCAAATGCGCACATTGTGATTTTATTGTTCAAAACGATAGAGGGAGGTTAATAAAGATAAAGAGGTCAAATTCCATCTCGCGTGTGAGGATCACGTGCAAGTTATAGATGAAAAATTGATTTTCAAATGTACTTAATTCTTAATTATCTTCGCTAGTTGTCATGCTGGCTAAAAGATCCATATTATCTATATCTACATACTGTAATTAAGAGAAGAAGCTTTGTCAACCTCGTCTTTGATTTCCTCCCATATTCTATATTCTCAAATCTTCTGTGGTAAAGAAAAATACAGTACAATAGGGTAAAGAAGCAAAATTAGAATTTATTATATTTATATGGCTTTTTAGGCAATATAGTTTATAATATTTGCATAACTCCTCATTTGGTCATTGAGATTTGAAATTAATATAATTAGTCCATGAGTTTGTCCACAATCAATTATTTTAGCCATTCCGTGAAAAATCTTCATAAAAAAAGGATAAAATGACAAAAATACCCTCAATTTTTGTCAAATTGTGCCCTATTGTTTATTAAATTGAGGATATTTTTGTCATTTTGATCCTTATTTAACATAATTTTTCACTGAATGACCAAAATGATTGAAGTAGACAAACTCAAGGACCAATTCTTCGATTTTAAATCTTAGGGACCAAAGTGAAGAGTTATGCAAATTTTAGGGACTATTTTGGCTAAAAATTTGACGTAATAACTCCATGACTTTTTAATTTCCTGCAACTACTTTGGATGCATATCATGTGCCAATTAAGATTATATTTTATACTACAAACGGTGAATTGCTTTGGTAGTTTGGACCTTTTTTCCAATTCATTAGGTTTTGGGATTAAACTTTCTCATTCAATGTAGATCTATGAAGCACGAATTCGGAGATTTGGGAGTTGTGACATATTCGGTGATTCGTCAAAACCCAAAGAACCCTTAATTGAGAGGGGCAGTGATTCGGCAATTAAAATAATTTTAGTAAAAATAATGTGTCCCAAATTGTCCTATTACTATTAGAAGTCTTATTATTTAGTTTTTTTATTTTATTTTATATTATTATAGCCTATTTTATCTGACAAGGTTAAAGAAGGCTGGCAGTAAGGGTAGAGAGATTGAGAGAGATGTGTTTGTAGAATTGTAGGAAAATGTGTGTGTTATCCCTCTTACATAGTGCCTTTATTTATAATAGTAAAAGGAGAAAAGATATTCCTTCATCCCGAAGGAATACAAGTTGTAATAGGAATGGATAACTAGAATCCAATCTAAGATTCTAATCTTCCATAGGGGAATTCGGCCCCATTGTGCAATTTTACCTAACTAAAATTGTTTATGTCTAAGATTATAATCTTCCATAGGGGTGGTATCCTCTTGACAGTCAGAAACCTCCATCTTTATAGTCTCCGGTTCGTCCACTTGCACGAAGTTTGATTCAAACTTCTTACGACGAGAATGATATTCAACTACAACCTTCTAGGAAGCTCGGCCTACACAGGACCAGTGGTCTTTTGAACCACAATGATAGCACATATCCGCATCCATGGTTTTAGGTGCTTTGCCCATATTCTTGAAGTTCGGGGGCTTAGGAGCGAGGTTTGGGCGCTTCTGGGCTTTGTTTCCTTCCTTGGATGGGCCTTGACTTTGTTAACCTTCACGGGGTGGCTTCTGGCCGCATCTAGCATGTCTCTTTTGGCAGTTTGGGAGTTGGTTTGTGCTATAGTGTGCTTCAGGCACATTAGTCGCCCCAATAGGTCTAGCTTGATGATTATTCATCAACAGCTGGTTCTACTTTTCAGTGAGAAGTAAAACATAGATCAAATCTAAGAACTTAGTGAACTTCTGAGCTCTATATTGTTGCTGCAGGACAATATTAGAAGTAGAGACGGTCAAATAGGTCTTCACCAGGAGATCCTCTTGGGTCAAAGTTTCATTTCGAAACTTAAGAAGTGATCAGATTCGACAAACTTCAGAATTATATTCATCAACATACTTAAAGTCTTGGAAGCGGAAATGTTGTCAGTCATGTCTTGCTTCAGGAAAAAAATATGTCCTTTTGGTGATCAAAACGATTAGCCAAAGCGACCCATAGTGCACATGGATCATCCTCAGCAAGATATTCAGTTTGCAAAGCGTCATGGATATGTCTTCGGATGAAGATCATAGCAGTGACTTTTTTAGCTTCGCCAACAGGGTTATCCTTCTCTTCTTCAATGGCGGGACACAAGTTTTTTTTTTGCAGTGAGGTGGAGCTTCACATCTTAGACCCACTAAAGGTAGTTTCTTCTAGAGACCTCCAAAGCGGTGAAGTCGAGTTTGTTCAAATTCGACATGTTCCTATCACAAAATAGGTGGACAAGATGTGATTAGTGTAATGGAGAAAAAAAAAATCAATCCATTCACATAGGAGTACAACATACAGGTTCTAATAGACATGTATTAGTTTAATTTTGCATGGGCCCGAGCCTAAGCCTCACACTCGCATAGGTTCTAAGCAGCCTTCTCCCACCGAGCAGCCCACTATCGTGGCCCAGCCTGCTCCCGCGGCCCTGCCTGCTTTTGCAACCCAGCCTGCTCACACAGCTCAGCCTGCTCCTGAGACTAGTCTGCTCACACGGCACAACTTGCTCCCGCGGCCCAGCCTGCTTCCCTAGTTTCCTAAGCAGCCCAAGTCGGTTCAAAAGTAGCACAACTGTTCCGACTCTAAGTTTTGGGACCCATGATCAAATCGGGGGCATTTTCACCACACTTCTCCGTAGATTTGACATTTCCCAACTCAGATCTTGCGCCCAGGGTCTACCACACTTCCACTACTCAAGGAGATACATTCATTCCAAGCTCTTTTAACCCAAATGGAGAACAACACTTGTCATGACAAATCATAGAGTTAACGAACGCCCTCGCACAACAGACGACCCTGGTGAACCAGCTCTTGCAGCACACCAAGATGTAACGTGCCCTAGGTAAGGTGTCCCGAAGTAGGACAAGGGCAGACGAGGAATCTCTCCAACAGAGTCCCGGAAAGCAGCCACTCGATCGGCCATGAACCAACCAGCAGCGTCCTTGAAAGCAGCCATTCGATCGGCCATGAACCAAGCGTTCTGGCAGTGTACACTCCCGACTGGGCCCTCGAGATAGCGTATACTCCCGTCTTACTGCGCGGAGGAGCATGCATTCTCGACTAGGCTCACGGACGAACATACATTCACGGTTGAGGTCACACTCCGATAGTCGACATGAGTAACCTTCCAAGCAAAGTGTTCATTCACGGCCAAACCAGGAAGGAGCATCCTCTACCTCACATCAGAGTAGGCAGCACGACAGACGGAGAGAAGCAGTCACTCAATCCAGCTCAAGTTCAACCAGCAGCTTGCAAAGAACTCGCTCGCCTGCTAGGAACGCACTACAAGAACAGCATCCGAGACATAGAAGAGCCAAATACATAGAAGAGCAGCCTAGACCAACAAGTCATGACTGGGGGCAGCCGAGAGCTCCGCTACCCCAAAGGTAAATTCAGGAAGAAGTAGAGAGACTTTTGACCAAGCAATTGAGTAATTTTCGACGTAACGAGGTCACCGACAAGGCACTACGACGGAACATGATCAAAATAAACAAATCACTCTTCACGGATGAAATCGAGTAGGCAGAGCCTCTACGCAAGTTTAACATGCCACCTTTCACATCTTTCAAATGGGAAGAAGACCCGGAGAGACACTTAAAGCACTACCGAAGCGCAATGATCCTCTATCAAAACAACGACAATCTTATGCAAGACATTCGCTACCACTCTTCAAGGCGAGGTACAAGATTGGTTCTACACCCTGCCGCCACAATCCATCCCAAATTTTGATGAACTTTCTTTGGTTTTCACCAAAGAATATTCATCTTATTGCTCGATCAAGAAGAAATCTGACCATTTGTTCAACATCAAGAAGAACCCAAAGGAGTCGCTTCGCGATTATGTGAAAAGGTTCAAAGTAGAGAAGGTAAGGATAGTCAGATGCAACGACTTGATAGCTAGAGCAGCCTTCCAAAAAGGACTTCCAGCAGAGCACCCGTTGTTCGGAGAATTGATCATGAAAGAAGATCAAACCCTAGCAGATTTCTTCGTTCTAGTAAAGAAATATTCACTTTGGGACGAAGCTCGGTGAGTAGACAAGGCACCCGAGTAGCCTAAAAAAGAAGTAGCAGTAAAGAAGAATGACAAAAAATAGCTGAACAACAAAACCAAGTAGGGGGCCAAGCGTAGGGACCGATCCCTGAAAACCAAGAACTACTATGAGTTCTCGATCCTAACCTCGCAAAATGTACATTCGGAGTATCTTCAGGCAAATTCTTAGGATACCTAGTAACCCAACGAGGAATCAAAGTATATCCCAAGCAAATTCGAGTGATCCTAGAGATGAAATCTCCCACTACTTTGAAGGAGATCCAAAGCTTGACCGGACGAGCAGCTGCCCTCAACCACTTTCTTTTGCAGTCCACCGATCGATGCAAGCCCTTTTTTTTCAAGGCCATCAAGAGGGAACGAGACAAATGGGATGAAGAGTGTGAAAGAGCTTTCCAAGACTTGAAGAAGTATCTCACATCACCTCCCTTACTATCTAAGCCAGAAGCAGCGGATGACTTATACATTTACTTGGCAGTCTCAGAAGTAGCAATAAGCTCTATCATCATACGAGAAGAGCTGGGGGCCCGACTACCTGTATTCCACAGTTGAAAAGCTCTCCTCGATGCTACCAAAAATTCAAAAGCTAGGATTGGCAATAGTTGTTGCAACTCGAAAGCTCAAGTTTTACCTTTAGACGCAAGCAGTCATCCTTATGATGCACTATTTCACCCAACCTAGATGCTTAACGATAAAGGCGTAGACGCTAGCGGATGCAAAGTTTTTTGACAAACGCACCAATTTGGCCCAAAAATTGCGCCAATGGCAGACAAACACTGAAATGACACACTCAGAATCAAGTTTTGTCCTCGTTGCCCTGAAAGATTATACTTAGGAGCAACATGTATCGGCGGTTGAACATCACATTCTGCTACGTGTCACACGGCCCCAGCCGACCTTTACTCTATAATTTAACTCTAGAATGGCCCAATACCGACAGTTGAGCATCTCTTGCTACGTGTAACATGGCCTAGCTCCACGGCTCCCTACCGCGTATTCATGCCTAGCCTAGGTGACGCAACAGAGCGGTCCAACAAGTCGAGCACGCCCTAGCCGCACCTGCTCCACTCGATGGAGACTTCTGGCATTTGCATATCGATGGCGCATCCAACAAGACGATCCTCGACTACCTCAAGAAATCCCTCACCAACAAGAGGGAAAATGGCCAGATGAATCCCCGAATGTCTATAGGCGTATCACACCACCAAAAAATGAGCAACCAGTGAGACTCATTTCTCTTTGGCATTTAGCTCAAAAGCAATCATTCATCCCAATGTCATCAAGTGAAGTATCACCGCTCTGCTACCAAGCATTAAGTAGAATAAGGCTCTGAAAAGATGGATTGACGGGATTTTAAAACCGCACAAATTTAACCCTCTTTTTGACAGATGTAGTATAGATGTAAGTAGGGTATCGTTCTAGGCCGGGGATTAGGAGGGCTTGCTAAAACCTCTAAAATAATTTAAAAACGTAAAAACAAAGTTTAAAACACTAAACTAAAATAAAAACACTTAACTAAAATGACTCAAAATAATGAAAACAATTTAAATTAAACACTAGGAATTGAAATGGACGGAAATCGAATTAAAAGATTAAAAATAATAAAAATTAACTAAATAATAATATTTTAATAATGGGGGGATTGATTTGGTTTTGACGAAGTAAATTAAACTTAAATAAATTACAAATTGACAAAAACATAAAATAAATGTGAACGGAAAGGCGACGAACTGGCTAGAGGGTTTTTCTCCACACAAGACACATATGCAATCTAAATTGACCTTCAGTTGTTCTTTCAATAAATTGTAAATTTCAACACCCCAAATTAATTAGGTACGCTTAAATTAACCTTCAGATTTTCCTTATGTTATTGAATTGGATGAACAGCATACAACAACTCAAATTATTCTCTAAAAGTTCCCTACGTGAAAAGCACAATAGAGATACAATTAAAGATCATTATGTTCTATGAAAATCATAAGTGTTGACAAAGCATTCGTAACTATGAACAGCATGATACGTTTGCCAGGAATTTACTTAACGCGATTGTGACTAGCAACCTTCACTACTCATGAATATAAGTTCATAACGATTAGGTGAAATTCACTTATATTCTAGCATCAAATTCATGCATGTAAATTAAGTATGCATTCTTAATCGACATACACAAATAAGTTATTAATCAAGCAGTTAAGCAAATTAAATCACAACTCAGAAATCACAACTGAAGTTACCAATTCAAATTACAAATATATCCATGGCTTTGAATTAACCTCTAGCCAAACACAAATTAATTACACATTATTTATAAATTAAAAACAGAAATTAAAAACATAAGTTTGGAGAAGATAAACCGAAATGGGGAGTTTCTGTGCCACTCGGCAGCTTGAGAAGCTGCCTCTGTTTCTTGTACCGTTGGTCTCTGTCCACTGGTCTCTGCTGACTGCGTGCTGACTTTCTCTCGCAAGCTGCCAAGAGGCAGCTTATGCCTAATCCCTGTGCTCGCTGACCTCCGTAACTGGCCTCCCTCCAATTGCCTTAGCTTCTGCTGCTTTTCAAGACCCGAGGCCTTGCGTCTAGCTCCTGACCCGAAGACTTTTCTTCTCGGTTTTTCTCCCCTTGAGAGTCCAAGCCCCCGAGGCTCTCTTCGGTTCTTTTTAATTGGTTTTCTTTTTCTGGCTGCTTGCGCAGCTCCCCGTTTCAACCCCCAAAGCTGACTTCAAATAGGCTGCCTTCTCTTCACTGCCCCTTCAAGGCAGCTTTCGTCTGTCTCCTTTGATTGGCTGCCAAATGATGGCAGCTCCCCTCGGGTCCGCTATTTCTTCCTTATTTTATTTTTTTCTTTTTCTGAATGATGCTCTCCCAGCTGCCAAAGGCAGCTCCCATTATTCTCTTTTGACTAAACTTTTCCACCGAATGCATCTTCCCACATGCTGCTTTACACACACACACAAAAATATATTTAAATATAAATAAATATATATATATATAAATATATATATATATATATTATTTTCCAAATGATAAGTATAATTCAACAGACAAGATAGTTTAGATGAAATTAATACTTAACACTTCACTTAATCTATTTTTATTTTCTTTGCTTGATAAATTCATAAAACATAAAAATAACGTAAATAGCTCAAAATATAACGAACTAACTAAGAAAAGACGAGTGAATTTGATATAAAAATGTATATAAATATGGTCCGATCAAATACCCCCACACTTAGCTTTTGCTAGTCCTCGAGCCAAACAAAGAAAACGAGAATAAGAAATAACATGAAAAACATTAGTTTTTCCCTATGTGACCCTCGTAGAATTTCATTTGAGAACACAAATCAGCAAGAACCATAGCTAACACCAAACAAGCTAATCCAAGTCCATCTTCCTTATTCAAATATTAACAGTAATCTTTAAATCATCCTTGAAGTGTAGTGTGTGAGATAGCCATGCTAATGCAATTTCAAGTTTTTATTTTTAAAATCACCATATGCAAACCAGCAACCTTCTCACGGGATATGCACTCAGTCACACATGTGTTTAGTTTAAATGTGTTTCGCTCAAAGAAACAAATGTGAAAGTTCTACCATAAGCTTGAATAAAGATCACTTCTCCATAATCATAATTGCAAAACTTAAATCAAGAGGACTTTTATTGGATGTAATGAGGCTTAGGGATAGGGCTATTGAAACGAAAGAATAGGAAAGCACAAGTTCCAAGTTATACTGCAAGCGATTCTTTTAGTTGAGATTTATAAGAACTCAAACTTTCCAGTGATTCTTCTAACACCTCTCATCACACCCTTAAACTGAAACTTTAGAAACTTTTTATTTTCTTCGTTGAATACCATCTTTCTTTTTTTTTTTCTTTCTTTTTCTTCTCTATTCTCTTTTTTTTTTTTTTATAAATAATAATAAATACAAACATGCAAAACCCCCACACTTATTCTTTTGCCAAACCTTCCAAGTACTTCACAAACATTTCTCATAAGACAATCTCAAATTGCTCGCTTGGAAAGGGTAAGGAAACATGCTTCAGTTATAAGGGTAGACATATCTGGTGATAAGAAATAAAAGGCTCACAAATACGGCTCAAATAGGCAATCTAATGATAAATTTTTTTTTCTTTGGGAAATAAGGTTATTTGGGCCATGGTGGTGAACCTAATGCCTCTATCATTTTCAAGTTCATGCAATCAATGACAAATATTTCGAAAGATCGTTACGCAAGTTCTAGAGATACATCTCACATAAGTTCATCACACATGAAAGAATAGTAGTGTATGAAAAATGCACACACTTTCAATAGGCTCAAAAACTCACATGGGATGTATATGGTCACTAAATTCACATATGAAGATTTAAGTCATGCTTTAGTTTCACATCAACAAGGCTATGTGCATTTGGTTTTTCAAGAATGATCAAAAATGTACAATACTAACAAGAGAATAAGGAATTTCACATAACACATGTTAACTAAGTTCTTGACAATCATGGTTCAAATTTAATCCAATTATATCATTGGGTCGGGAAACTAAAAAAATTCTAATTCAAAACCATAAAGAAAACAAGACAATATTTTTGGATTTTTTAAATTTTTCGAAAAAAATTAAATAAAACACAAAACTCCGAAAAAAATTAAGTAAAACACAAAGCTAATTAAGAAAACAAAAAGCAATAACATGGAAACAAATGAAACCAGTTCAAAGTCGAAGGTACAAAAATTTTCAATTTGGTCAATTTTTTATACTTGATACCCCCACACTTAAACTAGACATTGTCCCTAATGTCATAAAACAAAAATATGCAAATAAAAATAAAATGAATAAATAATACGAAACAAAATAAAGAAAAGGGACTAAAAACTTCTCTAATTTGCAGAAAACCAAGCGATGACCCCCAAGCGTAAATTTTGCAATCAACTTCAAGGGAGAAAATAACCAAACGTTCCTGCAAAGAACAGAAATAAACAGTTAAGCACGCAAGAAAATATAGAAAAATGCAAACGAAAAATAAAAATTGAAAATAAAAGACAACGAAAAGAACTAATAGGTGATCATTGGTCGTCCTTGTTGATTTTCCACAGCTTTCATCTTGAACTGGATGGGCCTCCTTCTTGCAAGTGATCCTCGGCTTAGTTGAGGATGAATCAGCACGTTGTCTCCACATGCTTCAAGTAGTCCGGTCTCCACGCAGGTGTGGCATCTTCTTGAACTCTTGGATCAACCCAGACTCATCTGCTCTTGGGTGCACCTCAGACTCCTCCTGCTTCGTCTGTGAGGTACTTTTGTTTTTGAAGAAGTACCTCAACACAGGTTTATTTTTGAAGTGGGTTGGGAGGGGTCTGAGATGAGTACTCGAGAGCAAGACTAGGTAAGCAATCAGGATCTCACTTTCTCCATGTTCTTCAGATGAAAGTGAGGAGAAAGCGTAATATGAGATACTTTTGCTTTTAACCTTTTTAATATGAAATACTTTTGCTCTGGAAGGTTTGTTTTTTGGGGTGATCCAAGGGATGAAGAACACTGAGTGACTCGAAAGCTTTCTTTGGGAAGACATTATCGGAGATGAAGAGAGGTTGAGAGGTTGAGAGGTTGGGAGGGTGTGAAGGTGTGCCTTTGATGTGGAAGGCGAAGGTCGACTTTATAGAAATTTTCCTTCACAACCGGAACTGTTCCCTCACTATTTGTCGGCAGCCGGTGGATGGATGAACAGTGCCCGTTACGCGCTTTCTGACAAAGCTTCCGTAATTTCTGCGAAGCTGACTGCGCATGCGACGAGTGACGACAAATTGGAATGATGATCTTTTGAAAACCGGGGTTCAAAACCGGGTGCGGCTCGTGGTTTTCGCAACGCTCCACGCTGCACGTGATGAGTCACGACAAACTGGAAAAACAGAACCACGTGATTGCTGAGTCAAGCCCAGCTTTTGAGAAAGGAAACGACTCATTTGAGAAAGGAGCGTCGGCCTTCGATTTGCGCGAGGACGCGTCTTCAATCTCCGAGGAGCGCTCTTTGATCTCTGAGGAGCGGGCGCTCTTCATTTTCTTCTTTTTATAGAGGCACTAATTCTGCTTCACATCACACTTGAACTCCCTTCCTCAAACACTCTCCTCTGTAAACACTCTCTTCTGCACTTCTTAATCTTACTCCTTCCGCTCTCTTCTTCCGCTTCAGCAATCTTAATTTTTCCGAACTCTTTTCTTCCTCAACCCCCTCTAAAAATGTCTTGCCCTTCCGACCGTCGCCTTAACTTGAATGTCGGGGAAGACGATGACTCGTCTTCTCCGAACAACATTTGGAATCCATCCTTCATATCCCCCAATGGTCCTCTTACAGTCGGGGACACAATGATGAGGAATGAAATCACCGCTACGGTGATTGCCAGAAATCTGCTCACTCCAAGGGACAATAGGATGCTATCTAGGCGGTCGGACGAGCTGGCCGTTCAGGAATCTCTTGCCCTCAGCGTCCAAAGTGCAGGCTCAGTTTCGAACATGGGCCAGCGCCTGCTTGCCCGGTCTCGTCAAGTGGAGTCGCTGATGGCTGAGGTGGCCAGTCTTCGGCAAGAAGTCAGAGGACTCAGGCACGAGAACAAGGAGTTGCACATGCTTGCAACTAGTTACTCGACCAGCATGAAGAGGAAGCTGGACCAGCTGCAGGAGTCGGACGGTCGGATCCAGAGCGATCATGAAAGGTTCATGGCTCTACTCCCGAGGTTTATGTTGCCTTCGTCCTCGGGAGTTGCACTAAGCGTTTCGGCTCCGGAGATTCCAACTCTGGCTCTTCGTCTTCCAGGAGCTCCGTCGACTTCTCAGGCACCACCTAACCAATAACAAATGACCAATGAACTTATTAGTTTTTCGTATTATTGTAAATTTATTTAAGCTTTTAATGTTTATTTAAAATATATATATATATATATATATATATATATATATATGTTACTAATATTATTATTATTATTATTAATTTTTTTGTTTTTTTGTTTTGTTTTTTTTTTTTTTTTTTAAAAAGTTTATTTTAAGCAATGTAAAATATGTAAATCAAAATATGTAAATTAATGCAAAAAGACTTTGTTTATCCGCACTAAAAATAAACATTGCCCTTAATTTATTTAAACTCAAACTAAATAAAAATCAACCAAATACAACTAACTAAACAAAATAAAATGAAAGCAGTAAATAGAAGGGTTTAGGAATGCAAATCTGATTGTGGGTGATTCCTAGGCTTCCCTTCTTTATTCAAGTGCATGGCTTTATCCTTGAACGGACAGTGGTACTTGAAATGATCCGGCAATGGTTTGAATTCACGAGTGGGTGCCTGAATCATTAAAATTAGAAATATGTTAGTATAAAATAAAAATAAAATTGGAATTGGAGAAAATGGCTTATTATATTTTTCCGAAACAAACTCAATAACAAAAACTACTCCCTTGAACGTTTCGGGGACTTTGCACTTGGCCAGATTGACGATGATGGTTGTGGCCTGTGCCGTGTCATCAATCTCAATTTCATGGGCCTTTGTTGCCTCATGCACAACCGCTTGGATGTATTCTTGATATGCCCCAGCCACTTCGATATCTTCAACCATCTTTCTTGGTGCACAAGGTTCTGGAACAGCTTCAGCAAAATCTGGAACTTGATTTATTGCACCAAGAATCGGGATATCACTTTGGATCTCAGGAAGAACTTCCACAATCTGCCCCATTTGATTATTCAATTCTCCCATCTCCTTGGTTTGATTTTCTACTTCCTGGTTCAAAGAGATGAGTAATTGAATAATATTATCATTGTTCACAGATGTACCTGAATTGAATTGGGCAGATTGTTGTGGTGGCTGTGGTGGCTCATATGGCCACTGATAGAACTCTTCCAATGACGGCAATTGTTCTTCTTTTTGCGAGCCCTGCGTCAAAGAAATTAGTCCTTCAAGAATTTCATTATAATTTACGGGCATACTTGGATTCGATTGGAATTGTTGTGGGGGAGGTTGTGGTGGCTGCATAGGTCTTGAATAGAACGCTTCTTGCTGCCAATATCCACTTTGTTGAAACTGCTGAGGTTCATCCCACATCTGATTTGAATAACCTCTCCAATCCGAATTGCAAGCGTTGGAATACATATTGCCCCTTGATTGGCTGTGGCTTTGATATCCCCAATCATCGTCATATGCCGAAAATTGAGGATACTGATGAGCTTGATATCCTTGCCCATAAGGCACATCAAGTGTAGGGACACTTGGCATTGAGGTCCGTTCGGCATTATGTGTCAATTGAGCAGTGAGCTGCGCCAATTGAGCTTGAATGGTTGCCATATCTTCATCCATTTTTTTCCTAAAATTAAAGAACGAAAACTAAATCAAATATCAAAAATAAAATACACAAACACAAATATAAATAAAAACACAAACAAAACACAAATATAAAAATAAACACAAACAAAAATAAAGGGATTAGCAAATTTACTAATCCCCGGCAACGGCGCCAAAAATTTGACGGGATTTTAAAACCGCACAAATTTAACCCTCTTTTTGACAGATGTAGTATAGATGTAAGTAGGGTATCGTTCTAGGCCGGGGATTAGGAGGGCTTGCTAAAACCTCTAAAATAATTTAAAAACGTAAAAACAAAGTTTAAAACACTAAACTAAAATAAAAACACTTAACTAAAATGACTCAAAATAATGAAAACAATTTAAATTAAACACTAGGAATTGAAATGGACGGAAATCGAATTAAAAGATTAAAAATAATAAAAATTAACTAAATAATAATATTTTAATAATGGGGGGATTGATTTGGTTTTGACGAAGTAAATTAAACTTAAATAAATTACAAATTGACAAAAACATAAAATAAATGTGAACGGAAAGGCGACGAACTGGCTAGAGGGTTTTTCTCCACACAAGACACATATGCAATCTAAATTGACCTTCAGTTGTTCTTTCAATAAATTGTAAATTTCAACACCCCAAATTAATTAGGTACGCTTAAATTAACCTTCAGATTTTCCTTATGTTATTGAATTGGATGAACAGCATACAACAACTCAAATTATTCTCTAAAAGTTCCCTACGTGAAAAGCACAATAGAGATACAATTAAAGATCATTATGTTCTATGAAAATCATAAGTGTTGACAAAGCATTCGTAACTATGAACAGCATGATACGTTTGCCAGGAATTTACTTAACGCGATTGTGACTAGCAACCTTCACTACTCATGAATATAAGTTCATAACGATTAGGTGAAATTCACTTATATTCTAGCATCAAATTCATGCATGTAAATTAAGTATGCATTCTTAATCGACATACACAAATAAGTTATTAATCAAGCAGTTAAGCAAATTAAATCACAACTCAGAAATCACAACTGAAGTTACCAATTCAAATTACAAATATATCCATGGCTTTGAATTAACCTCTAGCCAAACACAAATTAATTACACATTATTTATAAATTAAAAACAGAAATTAAAAACATAAGTTTGGAGAAGATAAACCGAAATGGGGAGTTTCTGTGCCACTCGGCAGCTTGAGAAGCTGCCTCTGTTTCTTGTACCGTTGGTCTCTGTCCACTGGTCTCTGCTGACTGCGTGCTGACTTTCTCTCGCAAGCTGCCAAGAGGCAGCTTATGCCTAATCCCTGTGCTCGCTGACCTCCGTAACTGGCCTCCCTCCAATTGCCTTAGCTTCTGCTGCTTTTCAAGACCCGAGGCCTTGCGTCTAGCTCCTGACCCGAAGACTTTTCTTCTCGGTTTTTCTCCCCTTGAGAGTCCAAGCCCCCGAGGCTCTCTTCGGTTCTTTTTAATTGGTTTTCTTTTTCTGGCTGCTTGCGCAGCTCCCCGTTTCAACCCCCAAAGCTGACTTCAAATAGGCTGCCTTCTCTTCACTGCCCCTTCAAGGCAGCTTTCGTCTGTCTCCTTTGATTGGCTGCCAAATGATGGCAGCTCCCCTCGGGTCCGCTATTTCTTCCTTATTTTATTTTTTTCTTTTTCTGAATGATGCTCTCCCAGCTGCCAAAGGCAGCTCCCATTATTCTCTTTTGACTAAACTTTTCCACCGAATGCATCTTCCCACATGCTGCTTTACACACACACACAAAAATATATTTAAATATAAATAAAAATATATATATATAAATATATATATATATATATATATATATTATTTTCCAAATGATAAGTATAATTCAACAGACAAGATAGTTTAGATGAAATTAATACTTAACACTTCACTTAATCTATTTTTATTTTCTTTGCTTGATAAATTCATAAAACATAAAAATAACGTAAATAGCTCAAAATATAACGAACTAACTAAGAAAAGACGAGTGAATTTGATATAAAAATGTATATAAATATGGTCCGATCATGGATCATATCTGGGAAAGTCCGTACAAAATTAGCAGACTAGGCGGCAAGAGCAATTACACCCACGCCACCATGAAACGACAGAAAGATCGAAAAGCAGTGGAACGCTTACATTCTGAGGGAGTACCATGTGAGACCTCCTGCTACATAAAATCCTGGAAACTGAAGCAACTCAATGGGGACCACTTCGCAAGCCGAGAACTATCCAGTTGTTATGTAGTATTTCACAACTAAGTTATTCGTTCGTTTCACTCATTTTTAAAATGAGGAATTCAGAAGTAATTTGCAACTCGGCTCAACTACATGCGTACAACAACTGATCATACCTGCACCTCAAAAGAAGATTGCGCCCTTCTTAGGGACTCATCGCAGGAATTGCACCCCCCGAGGGACCAATCATGCTCTCCAAAGCTAGAGGATAAACTTCACACTCCGAATATCCAGACGTGGATGAGCCGGACTACCCTAGTATAAATAGAAGCACAATGGCTTGCACCGGAATTCCTAGAAATAGCCACAATGATCTTTTTCAAGGCCTAGCTAACTGAAGGATTTTGGGTCTCTTGGCCTAATCTGTGGGGAACCGGGCCTTGAAGATAGATGAGGCACATTACGCAGTACGCCCTAGAGACGGCTGCCTTGGAACCCTAAAACTGCTACCGAGTGCACTAAGGTAGCCTACGGTTTCTAAAAGACTGCCTACGGCTTGCCATTCGAGCAGTAAAGCCACGCTAGACTTATACAACCGCACATTATTGTGAAAGGTTAAACAAGCTAGTGTGCATATACAAAGATTTATCCACTGCCGACATGCTACGTAGTTTATAAGCTTCACATCTGCCAAGCGCGAAACAATCTACACTAATTCCTAAAGTGTTGTGATACTTGCTATTTAACTTACTGAATTGGAAAAAGCCAAGGTTAACAGCCTAGTGGTCACGCGAACTTGCCTACTTCTGTAAGTAAGGCATTCGGCTGCCGACTCTATGGCTAATAACTTTGCCAAGTTCTACACCAACACTTACAGCTGCATCGGCTACGCGGGCCTGTCTGCTTATGGAAAAGTAGCATGTCTGCCACTGGTCTATAAAGTCTAAAGGTTAAGGCATGATCAAAAGAAGTGAAGATGGAGAAAAACGAAGGAAACACGTTTATTAAATTTCTAGCAAATTTGATAAACAGCTAGCAAAGACCGAAGGAGTACAAGTAAAGCAAAAAGCAACAAGGGAAAGAAAGAAAATCTTAAAATACTACCTAGAATACTATTATTTAGCAGCTTGGACACTCCATGACTACTCGGTCGTCACACCTTCAACAGCCACGACATTCTCAGTAACGGCACCATCTGGTGTTTCACTCCCGGCTACTCTAGCCTGGGCACTAACATCTCCGGTTACTTCACCAATTGAGGCCTCAAAAGTAAGGCGAACAAGTTTTCCAGAGAAATAGAGAAGGTTTCGAAGTCTTTCCCAGCAAACTGAAAGTCAGACGGCCTACCAAAGAGATGATCTCCTCGAGCAGACCAACATTGACGCGCTGCAGCTCATCCACTTTGTTCTTCAAACTTTCATTGATCTTCATTGCACCTTAGAGTTCCAACACTTGAGGTTCAAGCCTATCAACAACCTTCTTGAAGTGGATCAGGTGGTTATAAACAGCAATCAACTCTTCATCCTTTGCATAAGCAGCGGAACAAAGCTAAAAAAAGGGCATGCTCAAGATCTTGAATCTGAGGTATGTGACATATGATCTTCTTCTTTGCACTTTCATACTTAAAGTTGGATTGCGTCAAGCCTAGTCTTCAAGTCAATGACCTCTTGGTGAGCGATCTCAAGATGCAGAGAAGTGGGGGCAGAGATATTAGACCCCTTCAAAGCAACGAGCTCAGATTTAAACCTTTTGATCTTTTCGGCAAAAGAATAAGCTTCAGCTGCCACAACCTTTGCCACCTCATTGGCAACCATGGTATCCTCTTGATCAAGGAACATAGACTCAGTTGCCAGAATCTCCGTTTTCTGCATCATGGCCAGCAGATCAGTCATTCTATACTCGGTCATATATTTCGCAAAGGAACTTGGACCAACAAACCCTTTGATGTCATCGACAAACTTGGCACAAACATCTATGTCTTCAAGCAGATTTGGTCTCAAAAGTGCACAGATCTCATCTTTCATTCCCTTGAAAGAAAAAAAAAGTCAAGCCAATCACAAACTTGGGGGCAGTCAGCAAACCTTCGCGAGCAGCAGAATAAGTCTTTGGTTTTTTCTCAGTCGGCATTTCTTGAGCAGACAGGGAATATATCTTTTCCCACTTTCACTTACAGTGGGATCCACAACAGTGATTGGACGAGCCAATGCATCCGCCTTGATCTTATTCATTTCCTCTCTCGGGAGCAGCCCACTTTTTTTTCCCAACAAGCAGGCAGAGGGCCTGCATGCCCAGCATTCCAGCAACCCACGAGGGCCGTGACCTCCTCATTTCTCCCAATCGCCGGCCTGGCCCATGTCAAAGAGCCCAATGGACATGAGCTTTATGGCTTGCCTAACACTACGCCCCAGCGCCACAATCTGCGGTCCCAGCCGCACAAGCTACCCTTGGATTTAGCTAAGCCGAGTAGCCTAAAGCAATGGTCCCTGCCACAATACTTCCTCGGCCCATGCTGAGCCGATTCCTGGCCCCTGCCAGCCGACGTGCCGCACCACCTCGACGGCTACCTCACGACAACACTATCTAAGAAGAAGACGAGAAAAATTAAAATTTTCTTATATCGGTGCGACACAGAGAAAACGAAGAAAGCAACGAAAGACAGTCCTTTGCACGGACAAGATGTAGAAGATTGCTAAAGGAGGGGGAACAAATATCCTCTAAGCTCTCTCTCTCTCTTGTAGGGTAGAATAAATTGCTCTTCAAAGTTGATTTAATAACCCACTTAAGGTGGACTTAAATAGGCTTTGAGAGAAATTTATTTCCCTTTCCTAGAAGGATCTAATTTTCTATTTTAAAGAGAGAATCAACATTAAAATAGGAAACAATTCAAAGTTTCCTAAGGTAAGAAAATCTCTACACCTGTTGCAAAATCTCTACACATGTTGCCCTTTTCTGCGAGCAGCCCAACAGGTGTGGGGGCATTTGTGGAGCCAAAAAATAATTGCAAGGCAACACGTGGATTTTTTTATGAAGAAGACAAAAATACCCTTGAGTTGTGTCAGGATCCCTATGCGCGAGTAGCGGGCAATCATCGTTAACCAAGTCAAAAATGCCCAAAATAGGTAATAATTCTAAACCTATTTCATTCCATATATTTATTACCTTTTTTAGCTAATCAATTAGCTAAATAATATATCCTTTCCATATCTCCTAAAAATCTCCTTTAAAATCAAAATAATTAACTAATTAAGGGATTAATTGCCTAATTAATCCCCTAATTGTCAATTAAATCACCCATTTAACACCAAAATCAACCTAATGGCCGGCCATCCCCATCTAAAAAAGAGTCAACCATGCTTCCTACGTTTTCCATCATTTCTCCCTTTCAATTACACTAATTAGCAAGCCAATTAATTCCATAACATTCCCTTTATGTTTAATTAGCCTATTAATCATAATAAATTGGCTAATTAAACCAAATTCAACCCAAAATTAACCAAATGGCTGGTCACTCTTTCTCCAAATAGGACCGGCCTATCCCTATATATAGGCTCCCATTTTCACAAAAACTTTAGGGTAATTTGGATATATAGCCATTTTGAGAACCATTTAATGAAATATAGCTTATTTTTTCTAATTCTTATAAAACTAGCCAAAATTGAAGTTAAAAAGACTTAATTACCCGTATGTCAAAACTCTATCTTCTTCTCCTACCTCTGGAGCTCTAGTGTTTGTTTCTTTAACTCTTCATCTTTATTCCAATTGTTGAAACTCTACCGCCACACTTCTCTTTACTCAGAGGCAATTGAACCAAGTGATTACTACATCAAACGCATAATTGTTGGTTTTTGTGTTGATCTTAAATTTGTTGTTAGGTTTCTTGGGTAGCAGTGGAACATTAGAGTACATCACTCTCAAACACCCACTCTTTGGAACCGACCTTCTATGTTGGGTTTCTCGAGTGTCTCTCTTATTTTGTTTTTAATGTTTTTTTTCCCAAAACAAATCTGATTACATCTAAGAAAAAAAAAATAAACGGGTTTATTGTTCTGATTTTATTTAATTGTATGAATTGCAGGTTAATTAATGTGTTCCTTTTATGGACCAAGAATGTAAAAGGTATGGATCTAGCAATTTTTTTTTTTACGAATTGAAGAATATGAAAGGCATGGTTCTAACAAGTTGTATTGGAAGAGGCAAGACCCAGAATTCCATCTCGGGGAGGAAGAGATAAGAAAAGGTATTCATGCATTAGTGTTTAATATTGATCAAATAGTACATGAATTGTGTGGCAAGTATATTGGGAAGAGAAACACAAATGGAATTTGGGGATGCAAGGATTGTGGAACAACTGAAGCTAGCACTAATAGTTCTTAAATCATTAAAGAGCAAAAGAGGAGGATTTTAGTAAATAAGGGTGTATTCGCACTTTCATTCAACTTTTGGTTATAAGTATTAATAACTTAAAAAAGTGATTATAATTCTATACAGGGACCAAATTTTGGTTATTTTTCAAAATTTCCCAAAACTTTAAGTTCGAACTCTTGCTAAAATTCTCTAGAATTCTCAAACACTTTCTCTCTAAATTCTAACTTTGGCATCGGAGATTCTTCGGTCAAAGCCCCCCAATTCATCGTGAGCGCGCGAGGCTCTTGGCCTTGACTTAAGATGTTAATTGTTTTGTAGGTGCAATTTTATCCAAAATCAAGAAGGAAGAAATTTGCATCTACAATAATGAATTCTCTTTTGAAGATTGAAAGAGCCTGAGAGCGTTGGCGACAGACGGAGGTCACAAAGTTGTACGGAACCCAAATTCAAATGACTCAGTCATGGCGTATTGCAACCGCTTCAAGCCGTTCCCTCAATCGCTTCAGCTGCTTTGAGCCGTTTCCAAGTCGAGTTCCCGACAAACCCAAAAGAATCTAGCCGCTCCCAATCCCTCTCCCGCTTCGGGTGCGGAACTCGTTACCAAGCTGAAGCTCCCGTGCTTGATAGGTGTAAATTTGCGTAGAATATTATTACAATAATAAATAAATAAATAGAGGAACATAATAAAGAAGGATTGGCGGATTTATTATAAACAATACTGCACAACCTGGTAGTTGGTTGGTTAGATACGAGGAGACCGTACTCATCTCTTGCCTCTTGGCATAACATTTTTTATGACTTCCTAGGTCAAACAATAGTACTGCAGTTTTGAGTGCAGGAACTTACAACGTTTGGGAACTCCAAACAAAATGGGTGGACGTCGAAAATTCAGAATTTGTTTAGTATAAGATTTTTGAATTGTATTTCACGCATTCACAATTAAAATAAAAATTAAATTTCTTTTTAATTATCTCTTTAATTATTATTATTTATTTCTTAATTTACTTTTGACAATAAAACAAATTATTAACATTGTCACTTCAAGTACACAAATGTCCTCTCAAATGCATTCAATAAAAAATAAAAACTGAAAACCAAAAAGTAAAAACATAAGGCCGGATTTTGAAAGCTTACGAAAGTAGTTATTCATTTTTAAATAAAGAATGAGAGTAATTATAAACCAGATTTTAGTTTTCATTTTTCAAAATAGTAAAAATAAAATTCGAAAACAAAATAATTATCAAACAACTCATAAATATTTTCGATTTTGATTTCTAGATCATATTAGAAACACAACCACTGCATACTCACAATATTGGAATTAGTATCATTATTCCTTCTTTTATTTATCAGAAAAACAAGTTCATTGGTTGATCCCAATCTGTTGACTTTGGATACACATTGTGACATAAGACAGATTGAACATTTCATTCCCTTGTTTTTCTATGGATAAACTTAATCATGGTTAGCAAATAAGCCTTACCTAGCTTCAATGAGTTGGATGTTTCCTTGTCATTTTCTGTTCCCAACTAACACCTTTGATTAATCAGAAATGACGACAAAATAAGGTTTATATTACACGTTAGCATGCACTGTTAAGATAGAGACATATATGGTAGATCCAAGTCTTATATTTCCTTAGGACACCCTAAATTGGTTAATTAAAATTAAAATTTAATATGCATCTCATTAAATAGTTCTTAAAGCGTAGAGAAAATAAAATAAAAAGAATTTAAGAGCTCGCTTGTTATGTAAAACAGAATTGGAATGGATAACTCATATTTGAGGTAGAAGTGAATGATTTTTCATTCAGATGGATTAAAAAAGTATTGTACATGAATAAAACCCATCCCCTTTAATCTTATAATTTTAAAAAGGATATGAACGAATAAATTTTCTTTATGAGTAATTCATATTTTACAGTCGAGTTGAACATAATATTTTCATTTCTCCCCTCAGCATATCTTGAAATTAAAGAAATTATCATTATCATTCCAATTCAATCCTCATACGGTCATACCAAAAGAGGGCTAAAACTATTGGTTATTTGACCTTAAGCCTAGTTAAGTGACGTGTGATGACCTTGTTCGATCCCCCTCAACCCCACACACCAACCAAACCACGGGGTTTCAAAAATTCCAAGTAAATGCCGATGATCAAAGGCCACACGTTGAGCCCAATATGATCTCCAAGGGCAATCGACCCATATTGAGCACAAGAATACAAATTTTAGCACTACAAATCCCATTCTAAATTATATCAAAAGCAAGAGCCTAATTCATTAGCAAACCCAACTTTAAGTGGCAGGCCTTGTGGCATTGGCTGGGGTCCAAAAGGATCGTAGCATATCGGCTACTCACCTACTTGGTAATCGATTTTTTATGCGAATTCGTTCCTAGCCAAAGAAATATTGCAAAGAAAACCAAAAAACTCAAGCCAAACTCAATACTTGTATCAAATCCCAACGCTGAAAGAGTGTTTCAAGCTTCCCACATGAAGCACATGCTCTCCCAAAGCAACTTTTCTGTTTCCAAGCTCATCAACCACACTCAAGTGCTTGCAAACATCCACATTGAACTTAACTAATGCTTCTCTCTGAGCACTCAGGAATACCTTCTCAAAACCCAACAAGTGCTTCTGAGGTGACTTGTGCACCGCGGGAGGGCTCGAAAACAGCATCACCGTATGGCTTCCGCTCATGCTCCCCGCGTTCTTCACCCCCAAATGGATATCTAAAGCTAGATTTTTGCATCTTTCTTCCATGACCTCAAGTGACTTGCAGCTTGATGAGTGGCATACATGACCATCTTCTAAGGGAATCGATACTAGCTTAGGTGCTCGAACTAGTTTGTGATTGAAGGTGGAGTAGCTTAGCCCATCTCCAAACGAATAAACGGTTTCACCAGTGTAGAATCTATAAGTCCGGCCAGGGTAACCGTTGGATGCATCCGGTCTCATGTTCATGTTTGTCATTGGAACCTTGTCTACATAAGATTGTGGATACCATGTCATAGGTAGTCTCCCGCCTGCGACAATTAATAACAGATAAGTCATCTAGCTACTATTAGGATAATGATCTGTATATATGTATATATGCACACATATATATACATATAATTATATGAGCATTGAAAATTTGAAAAATGAAGAAAAAAGGGACTATAAGTAGCTAGCTTACATGGATTATAATGACCAAAAACTACATCAGCTACGGCGGCTCCACCAGCTTCGCCGGGGTAACCAACCCAAAGTATGCTTGTAATTTTAGTATTGTTTTTTGCGAATGTAATGTCGAATCCTCCTCCAGACATTATTACAAGGATTACTGGACCTTTGGATGCCTTTGCAACTTCTGTTACTAGGAGTGTTTGCTGACCGGGAAGATATAGGTCAATCCGGTCACGACTCTCTGCCTCAATCGATTGATCTGCACCCACGACAAGTATAGTTGCATCTGCTGAGGCTGCTATCTTGGTAGCATCATCTACCTGTGCAGTACCACAAGCCACATTGGCGCAGGCAGGAACATAACTTGTAGCAACTGCGGCACTTAGGCCTTGCAGAATAGTTGTATACTTGCACGGCGTGCCTGCAAAATTGTATTTCACAACAATAACTTAAAGGCATTGTAGTTGTAGTTTCGCTTGATACAAACTAGAAAATTAGTTCAATTTATCATGTTTAGTGTACGTATTAGTACCTTCGTAGTTTCCGATCATTGTCTTTGTGACATTGGCATTGGGACCAATGACCGCCAAGGATTTGATGGCTGTGGGAGACAGAGGCAGTGATCCTGGACTGTTTTTTAGCAGTACTATCCCTTGCCTCGCAGTTTCACGGGCTAGCTCCTGGTTCTCTGAGGTACACACATCTTTTGGACCAAGCTTTCCGTAGGGTTTGTTGCTTGGATCACCATCAAAGAAGCCTAGACGCATCAAAGTAGCAAAATTGTTGGAGATGGCCCTGTCAATGGCGGCCTCCTTCACGAGTCCTGCTTGGACTGCACCTTGGGTGTATTTTCCCAGGAAAGATCCGCAGTTGAGATCCAACCCTGCCAGTATAGCCTTAGCTGCAGCTTCCTCTGGTGTTTTGGTGTAGTGTTGGTTTTTGTAGTACACATCTATTGAATCACAATCCGTAACAATGTATCTGCACCGATATCCAATCCAATGTTATTTATGTAACTTCAACTTCAACACCTACATATTCTCAACCATCCACAGTAATATTAATAATCATACAACGGAAAGAGTACGTACCCATTTAGTTTCCATTCGCCTCGGATAACTCCAGCAAGAAGGTCGGGATCTGCACACGTTGGTATCCCATGAACCTGGTTGTAAGAACACATGACACTCGCAACATTGCCATCGATAACACAACTTTTGAACGGCGGTTGAAATGTGTCGTCCATATCTTGTTTCGTCACCTAATAATCACAAGCAACACGAGAAATTATTTGAGACTGAAATTTAGTGCAAATTAAATCAAAAAATTTAATTAAGAAAATTCAGTTTCTTTACCACTGCATTAAAATGGTATCTGTCAACCCCTTTCCAATTGTCTACATCATAGGCTGTATAATGTTTGCAGCATGCAGCAACCTTAAGCTTATTCTTGTCACCATCGTCGGTTTGTTGAAGGCCTCGAACATATCCGGAACCGTATTTACTCGAGAGCAACGGGTCTTCACCCGGTGTCTCCTGGCCTCTTCCCCATCTGGGGTCTCGAAATATGTTAATATTTGGTGACCAATATGTCAGTCCTGCCAATCCCACATTGTACATTGCTCTGGCCTCCGTCGAAACCACCTGACAGAGCAGAAAATAGCCGTTTAGTTACATCTATGTATGCCAATGGTAATTGCACGAATACAAAATTAATCATATTAGCATATATCAGTAACAATCGATGTATGCACTATTTAGGACCTCTTATATGACCACTGTAGAAACGATCGATGTATGCACTATGTAAGACCCTCTTATATATTTCATTTTTTGGTTCCATAATATGAGGGTCAAATGTACAGTGATTCTATAATCTCTAAGATAGTACTATAGACTATAGTCCCGTTTTTGCTATAGTTGAATGAGATCCTTACTAAGAAGGGTTTAAGGGTTTATGTATAGAATTATAACTTCAGAGCTTAGGGTTTGCGATCCGGTTCAGGGTTTACCATCATACAACTCGATCCTATGGATGTTATCCCTCAAATTTTACAATACTAGCAAATGAGTTGACCATTTCATGCACCAATCAAACTCATGAATATTAGTGTCTTTTTTTTTTCTTCTTCTTTTTTTTTTATTTAAGAAAAACATCTGTAAAATGAAACGAGATGCGACCAGACAATTTGTTGTGTTAAATAGTAAGCGTGACACATTCAAACAAAATGATCAGTGCGCCATTATTTCAATCATATACTTTGCCCAAATTTGGATCTATCCATTCAATAATCTACGTTATCATTAAGTTATGCATTATACAAACTAATTGGTATAAAAAAATGTGTATATATATTTATACTGTAACAAAAAAAATGTGTATGTATAGATATGTATGCTTATTGATTGAGCTTGTTTTTCATTAAATTATGTTCATCATTTGTCCACGCCTTTCCTGTCCAAAACATGATATTTTTTATTCATTTTTTTTTAAAATATTTTTTGGGGAATGCTTTCCCTTTAAAAGATATGTTAAGTTTATATATGCAGTAATCAATGTTCACAGTTGATCGATCAGTATCAGTATCATCCCCCCTTGTACGTTTTCTTCATCTGCAAGCTGGAATGCCCAAAAAAAGTGTATCTACTTGGGGTACCTGTGACCCCAAAAATCAAACTTTTTCACCAACTACTTCTATTTTCCATGAAACAGTAAAAGCATATCAAATTATTAAACCAACCTCTTTATTTTTTGGTCAATATAGAACTAACCTCTAACCACTTTTCTCTGTCGACGATAAAAATTGCAAATTTTATTTCAAAAAAAGAAATTTAGTATACTTGACTACTTAACTAAGGCACTTCTTACACTATATGTGGCCAATATATAATTCGGAAACCAAAATAAAAAGAGCCCAAATGTTAGAGATGCCCTACGCATGATGTTACCGGGCAGCCCTACCAGTAACAATTTTTCTCCTATTTCAAATTATCTAAAATAGAACCACTGACGGATGCTTTTCTGTTCAATAGCTGTAAAAGCATTTTCGGATACAAAATATGTGTACAACTTTAGAGAATTATAATACATATTTCTGTCACAATTTATTAGTGGGTTTAAGCTTGTGAGGTTTAGCTTAGACCCATCAACTCAACCATAACAAAAAACAAAGTACTAAATACTAATCTATGTAATGATTATTGATGATGGTGAGGATGACAGTGACACAAATGGCGATGAAAGATTCAAGATGTAAAACAAAATCTATGATTAATCGATCCAACTTTGATCACGTCCTGGAAAATGGCTAATTAGTTAATTTTAGCCACCAATAACCGTGTGTACGTTAATTCTTTAGTAAAATCAACATCATCAAATTTGAATGAAAATTATATCCAAAGCAACCAAACATGATGCAAATATAAGTAGGGCGTTGCATGGCACGAATATAATTGACAGACTGAAAGTGAAAGAGGTGAAATTATAAAGTAGTGTCGGTTGCGTACTTACCCTGCCAATGGCTTCAAAAAGAGAAGTATTGAAAGAAGCGGCAGTGAGGATGACCTGAGGGAAGCTGGTAGCTCCGGGAACGAGACTCGAAAACTTGGTGCCAGGGCCGACGTATGACACGCCGTGTAATGCCTCCGACCACCACTCATATTTAGGAATTCCAAGCCTGCTCACACTCCCTGCACTGTTCACCAAAAACCCGATTTTCTCTGGTAATGTCAGCCGCTTCACCAAGTCCGCCACTCTCGCATCGATCCCCAACGATGTGTCGCAGAAGGCGAAGCTCGATAGGGTTGCGTTGCTAGCGACATTGCAAGCAAAAACCGGTGATGATTGGCCTAAAACGCCCTTCAAATTTGGCGAAAAGAATAACAAGTATTGAAACAAAAAGGAACAGAGGAAAACAGAGAACCGAATGATAGAGGAAGCCATGGTTTTAACTTTGAAAGGAGGGGTGGTGGCTTCTTTAAACAATTTGCAAAAGAATCAAAAGGGTTTTAATGGTTGCCTCAATGCATTTCCTCAATGCCTCCTATGCCTTCAATACCTCATGGGTTTGTAATAGCACTGGTAGTTACACACACACACACATATATATAAGTATATACGTAAATATAAATAATTATATAATATAAAGAATATATGGTGCGTTATTGGGAATAATTAGAATGTAGAAAGTAGGTAAGCAAAGGGGAAATAAAAGAGAAGTACGAGTAAATAAAAACACGTTGTTTTTTAGCAGCCCGTGAAGGGCAATTGGGAGGACTAATTAGTAGCTTCCCTTAAATGGGATGGTGCAAGACATGTTGTCATTGGCAGGAAGCACCATTTTCCATTTGAGAGAATCTATTGTAATGTTTTGGTGCTAGAAAGCAGAAGGGCAGTAGGAAGAGATAGGCTAGTACTCACTACTAGTACTTGGTAGGGCGGGCTTATATATATATATATATATATATATATATATATATATATATATATATATATACACACACACACACACACACACACAGTTACTATCGCTTATACGAGTCCGTGAAGGATTTCCCCTTTTTCTATCTGTTCGGGATCGGGTCTTCTGCTTCTGCGTTTTGGGAGTGTATAATGTATAATATATATGCCATGCATGCATGTGAATATGAGAGAGAGAGAGAGAGAGAGAGAGAGAGAGAGAGAGAGGATAGGACTAGAGGAGGATAATAGGACATGGTTTGCTGCTTACGTCGATATGAATTAGTGCTGCAGGTTAATTTGAGCTCCTTTTTTAGATTGAGAATTGGCCAATGGGTGTCGGTTTTGGCATACTCAGTAACAGTCACGTGAAACGGTAAGAGAGATTCTCCCGTTCATCATATTTCGGCTTATCCTAACCCCAAGCCAACCCTAGGTAAGTCATGCACTTGATACAGCCCTACAAATCACAATACTCTGCTCAATCTTTTCATAGAATAGGGCATTTTGTAGGGTCTTTTTAATAATTTTAGTATTATGATGTAAATATTTTTCTTTACTTGTAAATGATTTTGTGAAAAATGAGTTCGATATTAATTTATTTATCCACACTATAGTGTAAATACCTAATATAAACACTTAAAATAATAGAATCTACAAGCTGAGAACTCACAAAAATTTGACTGCAGAAGAGAGTAGCCCTAAATTGGTTAATTGGTTAGCAACAACATTTACTTCTCAAAACATATGTGAGCAATATAAAATCATATGCTGAAAACAAAAAATGACATTTTCTCTAACGAGTCTGAAATGACCAAGGGAATAACCTCTCATAAATAAAACAAAAAAATCACGCTGAGAAAATTACTTTCAAGCCACACACTTTTCCATCCTTACGAGCAGCCGGGGCCGGTTTGGTTCTTGGTTTTTACCATTTAAAAGCCGAACCAGACCTTTTTACATGTTTCTTTATTTTACACGTGTCTCCTTCTTCTCGTACCTCATACACAAATAATAGAACCGGTTGCAGATACACCCATCCCTTCTGAAATTCACCAAACTAAACAATAAGATAATCTTAATCACCACATTCACCACCTTGTCTCTCTCTCTTCCTCTCGTCACATTGTCTGCCTCATTCTTCTCTTTCTCCCTCTCTCCACCTCTCTTCTGAAGGCTAAACAAAATCGAGCATAGAGCCAAAGCTGAACCAAATCAGTCATATTAGTTTGCTCGGTTTTGGGGTGAGCAAGACAAATCTAATCATGCCCACCCCAATCTAGAAGTACATGTATTTTAGTCTAAAGTTTGAAACAAACTAATGTTTGGTTTAGTTACTTTAAAAAGGTTAAACGGTATTTTAACTTTGGTTTTGGTATTTGGTTTTGATAGTGGTCCCACTATCAACCGCTCTCTCTTTAGAGAGACCTGTCAACAACCCACTATTAATTATGCTAATATTGTATCTTAACCTTTTTTTTTATCACATGCACAATAGGGCAGCAGAGGAAAACTCTGAGCAGCATCTGTTGCCCAAGAATAAGGTAGTTGATTTTTTGTGTTTCTTTTAATTTTGGGTGTGAGAAAAGACTGATGAGAAACATCCAAGTTTGTTAGAGGTGACTCAACAATGCTTCTTTGTCAACGGTTGGAAGATCAGAAGGTACCTTGTGGTGCCTTTAGGCAGGGGCAGAGCTACAGTGGGGTCAAAGGGGTCGCGCGACCTCTTGGAAGCCATGTAAATAACCTTCTAGGTCCCTTGGAGCTGCTGGTGCGACCCCTTGGAGCTGCTGGTGCCGTGGTGCGACCTTTTGGAGCTGCACACCAAGAGCTCGACAGAAGGTCTGAAAGAAGAAGAAGAAAGGGCAGCGCAGAGGTTGAAGAAGAAGAGGGGCGCGTTTTTTTTATAAATAACCTGGGCAAAACGATGTCGCTTTGGCCCAGGGAAATTTTTTTTAAATGACCTGGCCAAAACAACGTCGTTTTGGGCCAGGTCTGAAGAAAAAAAAAATCCTAGCGTGTCCCCAATCCTCCCCTTATGCACAGATCCAATTCCTCCAAAAGAAAACCCCCAAATTTCTTTTGTTTTCTCCTCCTTCAACCCTAAGTTCCAAAATCATCCCCCCCCCAAACCCTCAATTCCATCTCCGCCCCTGCTCCGCCCTTGCTCCGCCCCTGCCGCCAGCTACATTGTGAATTTTTATTGGTGGTTTAATTATATTTTGATTATTTTGTATATGTAGAATATACATGATTTAATTTCATTATTTTGTATATGTAGAATATATTTGATTTAATTGGAATTCAATTCATATTTATTTTGATTATATTGATGGTTTGTTTATATTGTGAGTTTTTATTTTCATTATTTTGTATATGTAGAATATATTTAATTTAATTGAAACATAATTCATATTTATTTTGATTATATTGGTGGTTTGATAATATTGTGAGTTTTTATTTTCATTATTTTGTATATGTAGAATATATTTAATTTAATTGAAATTCAATTCATATTTATTTCGATTATATTGATGGTTTGTTTATATTGTGAGTATTTATTTTGAATATTTTGTATATGTAGAATTATTATGGAACGGTTTTTTAAGAGAAAGTCATCATTGGGTTCGGGTAGTTCAAATAATGTTGATAGTTCAAATACTATTGGTAGTTCAAGAAGTCCAAGTTCAAGACAAAGTCAGTTAGATGATGTTTTGGGTAATCTTCAAGCGGATCTTGGATTAAGAACTCGAATGATAGATTATGATGCTAATATGAGAGATGAGATCCAAAGGGCATATCTACCAAAAGGACCTTGTCAACCTAGAGGTCATAATTTCCCAATAACTAATATGTCGGGAATTAATCGACGCTTCATTCCCCAATGGTTTGATGTGTTTGATTGGTTGGAGTATAGTATATCTAAAGATGCGGCATTTTGTCTCTATTGCTATCTCTTTAAAACCAATTTTGCACAAGTGGGTAGTGAAGCTTTCACTAAAGAAGGATTTAAGACTTGGAAGAAAGGGAGAGAAAGATTTAAGATGCATGTTGGATCGGTTCGGAGTGTTCATAATAAGGCTAGAGAAGCTGCTACAAATTTGATGAATCAAGCTACACATATGGAAACGGCAGTGAGCAAACACTCCGACTAAGCTCGTAAGGCTTATCGCACATGCGTGAATGCATCAATCAAGTGCACTAAGTTTTTATTGCGACAAGGTCTTCCTTTTTGTGGCCATGATGAAAGTGCCACTTCAAGCAATAGGGGAAATTACTTGGAGCTATTGCAATTCCTTGCAGATAATAATGATAAAGTTAGAGAAGTTGTGATGGAAAATGCTCCGGGGAATATCAAATTAGTAGCTCCTTGCATTCAAAAAGAAATTTTGAATTCATGTGCCCTTGAAACACTTGATGCTATCATGGATGGTCTAAAAGATAGATTCTTTTCAATATTGGTGGATGAAGCACGTGATGTGTCGGTGAAAGAGCAAATGGCTATGGTGTTGCGTTATGTGGATGACAACGGGCATGTAATTGAAAATTTTGTGGGTATCCAACATGTTACCGACACTACTACAAGTTCACTAAAGGATGCTATTGACACATTCTTTTCTCGCAACGGTTTGAGCATTTCCAAGCTACGAGGACAAGGTTATGATGGTGCTAGCAATATGAGAGGTGAGTTGAATGGCCTTAAAACAAAGATATTGAGAGAACAACCTTGTGCATATTATGTTCATTGCTTTGCTCATCAACTTCAACTAGCTCTTGTTGCCGTAGCAAAGAAGAATATAGACATTGCCTCTTTTTTTACAAAAGCTAATAATGTGGTTAATCATGTTGGAGCATCTTGTAAGCGGCGTGATTTACTTAGAGGGCAACTTCAAGAAGGGCTTGTGATAGCTTTTGAAAATAATTGTCTTATAACGGGTCAAGGCTTAAATCAAGAAACAAGTCTCAAACGTGCCGGTGACACATGATGGAACTCACACTATGGTACCTTGATTAGCATCATTTCCATGTTTTCATCTGTGGTTCATGTGCTTCAAATGGTTATTGATGATAATCCCAATGAAAGTGCGGGTGAAGCAAATAAGTTAATGAGAGAAATACGTACTTTTGAGTTTGTGTTTCACATTTTCTTGATGAAAGTTATATTGGGACTCACAAATGATTTGTCACAAGCATTGCAAAGGAAAGATCAAGAAATTGTGAATGCAATGGCTTTAGTGAAATCATGCAAGGAAAAGCTACATTGGATGAGAAATAATGGGTTCGATGCATTGGTTGATGAAGTGTCTTATATTTGTGAAAAACATCACATTGAAGTTCCTAACATGGAAGAGGCATTTATACTTCCAGGGAGGTCAAGGCGTAATGCTCCAATAAAGACAAATCGTCATCATTATCGTGTGAAGCTCTTTATTTATGTCATTGATGAGCAAATTACGGAGTTAGAGGATCACTTTAATGAGGTAAATACCGAGTTGCTTATTTGTTTGGCATGTTTGAGTCCGAAAGATTCATTTGTGGCTTTTGATAAACCAAAGTTACTTCGTCTTGCTCAATTTTATCCTCAAGACTTTTCGGATGATGATCGTTTGGCACTTGAAGATCAACTTGAGATTTATATTCATTATGTGCGTTCCAGTAGTGATTTCTCTCAATTGGAAAGGATTGGTGATCTTGCAAAAAAAATGGTGGAGACAAGGATGCATCAAGTATTCAATTATGTATACTTGCTCATTACATTGTCTTTAGTTTTACTAGTTGCAACTGCTTCAATAGAGAGAGCATTTTCTGTCATGAATATTGTTAAGGGTCCACTTAGGAACAAAATAGGAGATGAATGGTTGAGTGATAGCTTGCTTGTTTATATTGAGAGAGATATTTTTGCTTGTATTGAAAATGAAGCTATAATGCTTCGTTTTCAAAATATGAAACCTCGTTGTGGACAATTATAGCTTGTAATATTGTTTCCGTTATGAATTATGAATGAAAGTACTATGATTTCATTTTCAATATGTTTTTCCATCCAAAATTTTTATTTGGACTTTTACACTAAGACCCCTTGTGGTAAGATTCCTGGCTCCGCCATTGCCTTTAGGTAGTTCTATAGGTTGCGTGGTTTAATCCTTGTGAATGTTATTTGGACGTGGGTCCTCTGTCTCTATGGCTAAGAAATTGTATCATATTCTTGATGAGTGTAGTGTTTTTGTTGGCATGTGTGGACTCTTGGTTATGTTTGACATGATTGTCCTATATATATTCTTAATTTTTTTAATAAAATTTTTGGTTAACCTCAATATAATTAGAAGTGAAACCACTTAATATATTTATACTTACCTTTTTCGAGGTATTCGTAAATTATTCAGCACAATTCTCCTTGGTGAGCAAGAGCTTGAAATGGTTTCAAATTTTCTTCTCCTATAATATTGGGTATATTTGTTGGTAAAAAGAATATTAGCTGTAATCATCGAGGCGGGGAGTGTACTTACTACTTATAAGTACTAGGGAATAGTTCCTAAAAGAACTAAAGAAGTAGGGCATAATTTCAAAAGAAACAACTGAGTACTATTGGTGAGGCATGCAATTTGGCTTGTATTAAAATTTATTTTATTAGTTTTACACGTACATTATAGATTGAATACTGAGTATTAACTATATGTGTAAGGGTGTTAAGTTTTCATCCAAGTGTTATGAGTTTGAAACTCTCTCATCTCTTAAATTAATGTAATAGTTTCGAACTCTTTCTTATTCTCTTAAGAGTAGTAAATTTTCATTTCTCCTGTACTGTAGAGATTTCTTAACCAAAAAAAAAAAAAAAACACTATACGTGAATTGTAAAAATTCCAAATGCTTTTGCTTCATCTAGCTGTGCATGCATGTACATGGACATTAGGACATTTTAGGGACCCTCGTGACTTTGAACTTTGTCTTGTGGCATGAGGCTAAATATTTTGATTCTAACCATGCATGGTTCCAGATGGTACTGTAACAAGTATATATATAGCTGCAGTGCATTTTGCTAATGCAGAAATTAATTTCACGGGCATAAAGAAAACAATTTAAACTATATTATTTCATGAATTTATGTGACAAATGATTAAACCTCTAACTTGATTGACACTGTGAAAGCATGTGATCTAATCTAATATCTTAGGGCTCATTTGGATGTACTTTTAAAATGACTGAAAACGCTTTTAACGAAAATAAATTGGTTCCAAAAGCACCAGTTATGTGTTTCTTCCAGAAAGCACTTTAAGTGATTTTCTAGAATTTATTTGCATTTTTACTAAGAATTGGTTCCAAAAATATTTTCACCAAAAGCGTTTTCAGTCATTTTAGAAGCACATCCAAACAAGCTATTAATAAATAAAGTGTTGAATTTCCATCTATGAGTCTGGTCTGGTTTGAAACTTTCCATCTCCTTAATTATGTTAATAATTTTGAACCCTTCCCTAAGCGAGATCTTTATTTTTATTTTTGAATTAAGATTAAGTCTAAATACCTACCAAACATTTAGGGGTGATTCCAAATTGATTCAAACATTTTAAAACATTTCAAATAACTTCCTAACAATTTGAAAAAGAGTGGTGATATTCCCACCCCGGTGTCTTATTTCCCCACCCACCATTTAATGAAAATGTTAATAACATATTTATACTTTTAAAAGAATACTTTTAAACCCCTATCATTAACATTTTGAAAAGAAAAAAAAACAATTTAAAACAATAAATAAATAATGGTGGGTTGGGTGTGATATCTTTGGTGGAAAGAGGTTGGGAAAAATTTGGGTTAGAATCGACGGAAATGTTGGAGGAAGGAATGGGCGTGTGCTAGATGAAGGCGAGAAACTTCAATGTAGAAAAAAATGAGTGTGAGATCTGCGGTTTTGACAAAAGAGGAGGAAGAAGAGTGGTTTGGGGATCCGAGGTCTCTGCAGGGTGGCGTTAGGTGTGAAGGAGATGATGAATGTCAAGGTC
Organism: Crataegus laevigata; assembly: GCA_963580275.1. Taxonomy (NCBI): domain Eukaryota; kingdom Viridiplantae; phylum Streptophyta; class Magnoliopsida; order Rosales; family Rosaceae; genus Crataegus; species Crataegus laevigata. The sequence goes on from OY756938.1 coordinate 3,591,042, forward strand.
TTAGATCTTGCATTTTCTTTCATTTTTTCTATCTTTATTTATTTATTTATAATATTATTTAAAGATATATTAGAGTTATTTTAAAAAATATATATATTATGGTTATTTTGGAAATAAATGTGGGTGGAGAAATAACATTTTACTTTTTAAATTTTTTATGGTGGGTGGGATTATAATGTGGGTGGAAAAATAAGACATTGGGGTGGGTCTAGTAGCAATCTTTGAAAAATGGACATTTGTTAGGTGCATTAGCATTAAGTGATGAAGAAGACAATTATTAAAATGGGTTTTTACTCTCACTTAATGCTAGAAGTATCATCATTTATAATGTTAGTAAGGTCATCACTTAACACTAGTAACCTAACAGATGTCTAATTTTAAAATATTAAATAGTTATTTAAAATGCTTTTGTCACATCTCGGCCCGGGTGGGACCACTTCCCGGGCCCGCTCCACCACCGTAACACGATATTGTCCGCTTTGGGCCCCGACCACGCCCTCACGGTTTTGTTTCTGGGAACTCACGAGCAACTTCCCAGTGGGTCACCCATCATGGGAGTGCTCTAGCCCCCTTCTCGCTTAACTTCGGAGTTCCTAGGAACCCGACGCCAGTGAGCTCCCAAAAGGCCTTGTGCTAGGTAGCGATGTGGGATGTCACAGTTTTAAACGGATGAGACTAATTTAAAATCACCCCAAAAGATTTAGATAGTTATTCGTATTTAACCCTTTAAATAATATAGTTAGTTTCTTCCACAATGAGATCTTTATTTAATGACAACATATTTGTAAACTGTTTAGCTAGTAAAACAATTTGACGTTAACTAGTTTAGACCCATTTCATAGTGTATTTCAATATGAATTGTTCGTTTATTAAATTATTTGTAAAAAGACATTCTTGCAATAATTCATTTAAATCAAAACCGATTGATATCTTACTATGATCATACAATGAATAAGAAGAATACAATATCTTCTATACATAGTAAATTAGCTACGACAACGACCAATTAACTAAACAATTATGTTGGTCAGCTTTTACAGATTTTTGAATGAAAATTTTGTGTTGAAAAAAAGGATTTGAATCTCATACGAAACGATTATTTTAGCACCGTACTAACTTACTGAGATGCATATATATACCACTATTGATACATCTCTAGCTATTATATTCCAACTGAAACAACATCTCTAGCGATTATTTTACGGGACAAACACGGCAGAGATTCACCAACAAAAAATAAAAAATAAACACGGCAGAGCAGTTGATCAGAATGCAAGCTGTACAGCTGAAGCCTATTTTATTCTCAAAGTAATCAGTAATAAAAAAAGCTTTGAGTGAAATATCAATTTAGTTCATGAATTATCACTTGAGTGAAAATTAAGTCGTTCGACTATTTTTTTCTTTAGAAAAACTAGTCATTGAATTATAAAACATAAAAAAAAAAAACTGCCAATTTCATCCCTAATATTATAGTTGAAGCTACTATATTCAATTTTTTGTCAATTTAAGTCACGTTACTTGCACGTAATACACATTGAATGGTAGATTGGTAATTTTTCATAAATAAATGGTGTATGGAGTTAACTTTGGAGGGTAAATTTGATGTTAGATTCGCAATCTATATGAAATGTTAATGACTTATAGGCAAAAAAGTGATGGTATTACACTCTAAAGTGTGTCAGGTGACTTATGTTGACGAAAAATTGAATAAATAGCTTTGAATATAATACTAGGGATAAAATTAGCAATTTTTAATGAATTTAGTGATTTATTTTATGAGACTTAATTTTCACTAAGGTGATAATTCAAGAACTAAATCGACACTTCACCCAAAAGCTTTATATGAAGATAGTGGCACATGCAGTTAAGAACATCATATAAAAAAGTTTTCCAAAAAAAAAAACATCATATACAAACATAAGATGCACGTCAGTGTAAATTGTTAAATATTTCAAAAATATATTTATATATTCGCGTTGGCTGGAAAGTTGAGAATTTGCCTAACAGTTTGCTTCTCTTAGAGTGAAGCATTGCAGCTATTAATTTCAATAATATATAACATACTATATATTATATGTATGTTATATATGCATATAAATATATAAATATATATATATATATATATGACTTGGTGCTGCATTGTGTAGCATGTGTGTGTGAAAAATAATAGTACCGAAAGGTTGGATTTAATTCAACCTTGTACCTTTTGGTTAAATTGTAACTTTTGGTTAAAAGACATAAAACTTACTCAAATTGTATAGTAGTAGAATTAAAAGATGTAATTAGTCAATGTTATTTTCTGAAAATTCTAAATAGAAGACATGTCTTTTGAGTCAACACTATTAAGAAGGGTTGTATATCTCCAACTAAAATGAAAGGGCTAGATGAACAGGTGCTTTAATGTCTATAAATACTTATTGTGGCATATACAATTTCAGAAATTTGTTTCTACATTCCTTGCTCTCTTCTCTCTCCATCATATTCATACAATTTCTTTCTAGTTATTTTTAAGGAAATATAATTCGGTTGTGCTAATTGAATATTTCATACTTTGTTGTATCTTAAAAGTGATTTGCCAAGAACCCTTTAGCAAACTTTTTCGAGTGGGGACAAATAACATTTTAAGAAAACGATTTAAGTCGTACGTTAAAGTCAATTTTCAATTTATTCTCTATGTTTATACATTTACATTAACATAAATTAGCCGTGCTTCTTTTTTTCATCAAATGTCGCGGTTAACCGTGGTTAGATTTTAATTTGGTTTTCGATCCAAACAAAAAAAGCTATTGTCATTTGGATAAAATCTTATCTGTTCTTTTTCTAATGTCCAATTTTGTTGATTCGTTGGGGCATTCTGAAATATATATACCAAGGATACTAGTACGAAGAAAACACAACGGAAGTGTTCGGTTAAGGGTTTACAAAAGATTCCCGTTTGTTAGAATTCTGGAAATCTAAAAAATTGAAAAAATTGATAATATGATGGAACTTGAATGAATACAACCCTAAAAGTCGAATGTAAAGTCTTGGGTAAAACTCTAATTGCAAAATAAGGAATTAAAAAATGAAATTACAAATTTACGCAAAACACGCAATAAACTTAAAAGTTGTTTTTAACCTCTAAACGATGTCAAAACGTCTAAAGGAGCCTTATGTACACTATTCACCGCGCCGTTTGAATCACGTTTTTCAGCCCATCGGCCCATCGTCAGAAGATTCATGCAAAAAGAAGTTATAGGTGCCAATTTAAAAAGGTCACCACGAGTGACTTTATAGCTTTTGTATTCTTGTTAAATTCTAAGAAAATTGTGGTAAAGATTTTCTGGCTGTTGAGGTCCCACAATTGCTTAATTAATGTGAAGAAGATGACAGCTTTGTACAAATTTGGTGCCTTTGAATATAAACTTGATTTGCTATCACTTTCTGTATGTATTTGACCGTATCAAAAAAATATTGCAGCAATCAATCAATCAATCACTCTCCTTATGCATGTGTATCAAGAAGAAAATAAATATTGCAGCAATCAATCAATCACTCTCTTTAAGCATGTGTATCAAAAAGAAAATATGGTTGTCGATAGATGAGCTTTAAAAAAATATTCCTATGATAATATGTATTTGATTAAGTAATTTTCGTTTTCAATATTGCATAGGTTAAATTGTGACATGCTTAAAATTAACATCCGTTGAGAATCCTCGTTGTAGTTTTACTTTAGTGTTAAAAATGAAAAAAAAATTGTTTAAAAATGTTGATACTGCCAACCTGTATGTGGAATGAAAAATTACTACCTTTTAACTCAAGTTTGTGAGCAGTTTTGCTATTACTATATGTTGTCAAATGATCACAACTTAAATATTATTTTATGAAAAAATTGAGATCTAGCAGCGACTGATAATTAAAGAGTAAATTGGAAGCCAGTGAATAAGGTTAATTAGGTTTGTGACAAAAAATAGCAGCAGGCATATTATTCATCATACATGATGGGCTTTTCCTTTGCTTTCCATTCACTCGACGACCGAAATTGGAAGAACCATTGCATTTGGATATTTGAAGCTTTTTGAGTGGTTGGCAGGTCAGGTTTCACACCCTGAGTTTATATCCAGTATTTTATTTAAATCTTAATTAATACCAGCTAGAAGAGTATATTTTGTATTAACTAGTTTGTTGCATTCGAGTGTCTCAGCCCAAAAAAGTACTTCGTATTGGAGTTTTGAGTAGAATCTCATTTTATTTTAGGGTAATGTTAAGAAAATAAAATTGAAAATTGTTATTACCACTTTAAAAAATTTATTTAGCACTTCAAACTTTCTATAATTAGAAAGAAAAATACACTTATGATGAGTGCATAATGAGATTTTTAGAGTGTTAATAACAGTTTCCATAAAATTTTATAAATCAAATTTGCAAACCAAATGATGTGATTGTAGATCATTGGATTATTAACGAAGTGTCCATTAACATGCTTGTTTCTTATTGGTGACACGTCATTTGATTTAAAATTTGGTCTCCCTAACATTATTGTTTATTTTAGATGTGTGCTATCCCCACTCCCTTTTTGACTTTTCACACACCTCTTGTTAATTTATGTCATTTGATCTTCTTCAATTCATCCAATTTGAAGGCCTAAAACTAAAAGGGTGTGAGAATTAAAAAATGGTGTGTAGATATCACACCCCTTATTTTATTGTCTCACATTGGTCACAATCAAAAGTTTGTCACGCTATAAAGAAATTTGTCACTCTTACCAAGTGATTAGAAAGATGGACCTTGAAGAGCAAAGTTGGGCTTGAACCCTAAATTTGGGCTTTGTTGTGTGATAATTATATATATTTAATCAAAAGATCTTTGGCTCGGACTCTAATAATTAAATTTAATCAATAATTATTTTATTAATAATTAGATTTAATTATTTAATATTTAAATCAACAGACTCATCATTTTTGCTGAGAGAACCACAAAGATATTTTCCAGAAACCAAGTTTTTTGGTGTTGAAATCTTGATTTGATCGTTTAATCTGGTGAAGTAGGGTCCATCAAACTACAAAAACTGAATAGGGACAAAATTATGGTTCAAGGACATTATAGTATGCAAGCATCAATCATTGTTTTACTTGTTTGATATTTAATTTCGTTTATTTATAATATGTCAATATTCTAAGTTGCATTTATAATCTGTCAATATTCTAATTTCGTTTGATATTTAATTTCGTTTATTGATTGTTGATTATTATCCAACACTATGAATTAAAATATATGCACAAAATGGAAGTGAAGGTATGACTTTTGAGTAACGATTTTGACACTCCTAGTTATTTGTGACACTCTAGTAAAACTTGATGCTTTTAACTGTCAAATATTAAACTGAGAGTGTGAAAACAAGTACCCGCTAATTCAAGAAAATAGAGTTTTCGGATATTTCTAACGATGTCGGTCTATGATTCGATTTATATCCTTATAGAACGAAAACTGGCAATTTACTCTTTACAGTCAATATGGAATGACATTTTGCAACTATTATAAACATTACTCTTCTATTAAAGTCAACATGTATGAAATAAGAAATATACTCGTATATATAAATATATAATTCAATACAAGTTTACGCAAATTCATACATAAGACATGCAAACATGAGGTGTATAAAGTTTAAAAACACAATAATTTGCAATTATATGTAGCTTCAAAGTAAGGCATAAGAGAGAACGCCTAGGCATAATAATAATAACTAGAGACTTAGTCGACTTATGAAATATCAAACATGAGTGATGGAGGTTTAATAGATGAATCTATATATGTAGCGGCTGCAGGCTGTTGCCTGTAGAGTAAGGTAGGGGAACCAGTGCAAGTAGTAGCCACTGTGTTATGGTCGGTGTCTTCTTTCACAAAGTATGTCCGGGACCCCGCGGTGTTGGATAAGACATGATTACTGACTTGGCACCCTAAAGATCCTGCTCCTTGCTCTAACCCTAGCTACTCAGAGAATCGATGTGCATCTTATCAGCTTCTAGATTTTTTTTGTTAATTTGCTATGCGCTCTGTAATTTTAGGAAGGTTAAATGACAAAATTTGAGTTGTAAAGAGAAAGTGAGCTTAAAGTTACGTTCCAGGGCGTACAACCAAAAATGAATGTGAAATGGTTAGTTGGGTGATGATAGGTGTATTATTTATCATATTTTCATATTAATTATCCTTAAGTTTTGTTAAGAAATTGGTCTTAAAAAAACCTTATTACTTTCATTTTCTCTGTTTCAGCTAATCTGCGCATGCATGGCGTTTTTGGTGATAATTCGACTTAGTTTTGATGCAAGGCTAATTGGAGAAGGAAGCTAAGAGGCTGAAGATCATTGTATTCAAATTTCATAATTTTCCATGGAGCCATTCATTCCAATTTTACAAATCAATTCCTCGGAAGTTGTTTTCCCGTCAGAACTGCGCAGCTGTGGGAGAATGAAGATTTGAAGGCTTTCCCAATTTTTCCTAGTGGCCTGAAATATATGCTTGGAAAGATAAGAGATAAAGCTATGTTTCCCATATTTTTACATAATTTTATAGAAGATAAATCAACCCCAGAACTGGCGTGCAATACAAATGACTTGTTTCCCAAGCCATGAAGGATTCTTTCATAGTTTGTGTCATTAATTGTTTAGAAGTTTATTTTGTTTTAGGAGAGTTTCTCCCAGACCTTTTAAGGGTTTTTTCTAGTATAAATAAGGTCCCTAAGCTCTCTCTAATACTACCATAATAGACCATAAGGCTCGCATAACTCCATATCACACTACCATTCACCATCTCCGCAATTTGTGAAGAAGAGCTTGGGACGTGCTTTGCCATGGATTCCGGGTTCTATCTTTCTTTTATTTTATTTCTATGTGTAATTAAGTTATTTTCTAAGGTTTATGATGAAGTCATGACATGAATATTTGCGAAGTACTTTGTTAATTATTATCCGATTATGTGCCATGTTATATTCTTAATCTTTGTGAGTATTTTATTCTAGGTTCGAGTTTCTAATGACTTATCACATTTAGGAATTTAGCATCTAGATAGTTAGATAAATCTAAGAGGATGACCTATATCAATTAGGTTTATTGGAACTAAGATTAAGAAGAGTAGACTGTCATGCTAGTCCTACTTAGTTGACATGATTTTTCTATGCTTAACGGGTTTTTATGTGTTTAATTGTATGCCTAACCAATAGGATATAATTATCGTGTAGAGATACAAGAGTTGATGCCTGACCACATATTAATTCATACCTTAGAATAAAGAACAACCTTTAACATTGGCAAGGTAATTGGATAGTAGTTGGTTCTAGGAAAAGTAAATAGGATTGTTGTTGGTGGATTCATAACCTTAGGCTTCCATTGTTTCTCAATTTCTTTTTATGTCGTTTGTTTGTTTTAATTAATTGTCTTTTATTTTTCTTGTTAATTTTAGTCTTAATCAATTATTCAATTCTTCAACTCAATCTATCCTTTGTTTGTTTAATTAAGTCTAGTGTGATTAATCAGTTAAATTGGTGTTAAAGCAATCCCTGTGGGACCGACCTCGTATTTGCATATCTTACTGATGTGTAGATTTTATATTATATATTTAACCCTATTCTTAGTATATTTTGGTTAATATTTTGGAAGAATTTTGATATTTTGAATTGTATTTCCAATATAGGACTTTCGACTTTCTCTGGAGCAAAATATGGTCAAATTGACGAATTTTGGAGTAATTCTAGTTGGAGGACGTTCGTGAGTTACTTAGCTTGATCCTCTCAAAATATCAGATGTTTCTACCGAGCGATGATTTTCTGGTGACAAAATAAAGGAGCGATGCACAGTGCTGGAAAAGTGACGTTTTGGGCTTGAATTGCGTTTTTGGAGCTCGAGATGACCTCGAATGGGTTTGTGGCCTTCTAAAGATGTGTTCGGAACGTCCTGATCTTCAAAACAAGCTATCTTGGGCCGGATTTGGAGGAGATCTGAGGCTAAAACGTGGCTGAACAGTTCCCTTGCAGATTTCCTAGCTTAATTAGGACTTTATTTTCTTATTTATTTTATTATTATTAGTTTCCTAATTAGAGAAAAAGACCAAGAAACTCTAGGGTTTTGGCGTTGGACTTTTAGTTAGGGTTTATAAAGCTTTTGCCGTACCTATTTTGAGGGGGGCTTATTATTATTCAATTTGGGAGACAGAGAATTTTGTTAGGGTTCTTGGAGATTTTCTATTTTAAGGGGTTTTCTATCCTTATTTTTAATATTTTGTTGATGGTTCTTCGTAACTAATTTTCGTTTGCTAAGGCGAAACCTTGAGCCTTAGCATGAATATGTAATTTTTATTCAATTGCTTATGATATTATGCATGTATATTTTGAATTATTAATCACCGTTTTAAACTGTCTAATTGTCTTAATGCTTAGCTACCATTAGGATTTTTAGATAAGTAATTTGATGCAATTTTGGTCGGAAGGTTCTCTGAAATGGACGTTGGCTTCTTGTGATTGATAATTGTAATTTCACTTAAGATGAACACCACGTCTTAAGGGTTGCATGGTTTTTCAAAAGGTTTTCATAAAGCATAATGAATCTCTCATGTTCAGATTTGATCCGAACGTTCGGACGGGTTGCATGTTAGATATACGTTCTATATTGGAGGTTCCAAGTAGAATATAAATTAGGAAAACCTAACCTTCAATGTTGCATGTGTAATTCATAAGTGATTTGTAAAACTATATAAGATTGTTAAGGGGACGGCGGAACTATAGGTTTTTACAACTTGGTTTTCAAAACGCTTTCTTTATTTCTTCTTTGCTTTGCTAATCTCTTAAATTATTTTTATTTAAAATTCGTTTTTATTATTTTTAAATTCAAAATCAACTTTTTCCAATCTTTGTTTTCAAATAATTAATTAAGATTTGGTATTTACATAAATTATTCATTCAATCCCTGTGAAAAACGACATTTCTTGAGTTGTTTATAGTACAACTACCTTATTCTCTTTCAAGTATTTTATGTGATTTTATCCCTACTTTTGCAGGTGGTAAAATTCCTATCAAGAAATTAGCGCCGTTGCCAATAATTTGGTTTAAATTAATCTATTATTTAGGTTGGTTTAATTTACATCAGGTGAGTTCCTCATTAATTATGATATAGCAATTCTTATGAACTAAAAATTGCACACGTTTATGCCATTAATTTCTCTACTTGGTTTTTGTATTTCATTGGAGGTTGTTTGAATTCCTACTATGACAAGCAGGGCCGACCTTGAATTTTATGATGTCCTCTGCAACCAATCACTAGAATTGAAAAAAAAAAAAAAGAGTTAGTGTTTCCGATGCAACGATGTTCTACTTGAAAGGGTGATGATTTACAGTGAGTCACACAATAAGTCATCCATAATTATAAATGTTCAAACTTATTAGCCAAATGAGTACATTGCATGTGATTCAATATTCTAGCAGATAGGTGCTAAGTTTCACTCATATGTCCCGAGTTCAAAAATCGTCATCTATAATAGTTTCAAAATTATCTAAGAAAAATTAGTAAATTTCATTAAAATGATAAGAATTTACAAAAAAATAAAATAAAATAAAAATGAGATAACACTTGGTGTCTCGTAAAAACTTAGCTTGAACAAAAAACAGTGAGACAAACCGCGGACGAATGAAAAAGAGTACCGACACCCAAAAAATTACATTTAAAATAAAAGGTAAACTAAGGATTAAATAAGTTGGACATAGGTTTTAAGCAAAAATACCATGTTAAGGGAAAACTATCAAGCTCAACCCGTTCTATTTAGATTAAGCTAATTTGTCATCCAAGACATTCATAAGCTGCTGACTCTAAAAATTACTTAGTCTACGTGGTGTGTCGGTTGAATAGCTAATAAGCTAACTACGTCTTTTGGTGGAACGTGGGGCATGCCAACTCGTTGATCGAGCTCGGCCAGGGAGTAAATGAATATTGTTGTGGCATTAGGCGCATTGATGACTCTTGAATCTTGCGACTGCGGCCTTTGGGTTCTAGAGCTTGAAGACAAGGCTGCTAGTTTATGTGAAGTTTAATATCAAATTCGACTTTCAGTGTGCCGAATGCTAAGTAACCTGGTAACAACTCATTTCGCCGAGAAAGCTAATGAGATGACCTCTTCCAACAAGAATTTAGAGATTCCTTGTTTGTTGAGAAGTCAATGATATCATTCCTGATATCTTGGCTTAGTTTTAGGAAACTATTTTGTAAATTGTTTTTAATTGATTTGTGAACATCTGTAAAACCTAGAATGTAGGATAGGTTACCTATTTTGGGTAGATCTCTCTTTGTATAAAGACTCTCAGAAGCAATAGAAGAAATCAATCTTCTGGAAAATATTTTCAGTACGATTTTACATGGTATCGAGAGCTAGGCTGAAACCCTAGTTCCTTCCGCTGCCCTTTGTTCTTTGCTATTTTCACATAGCCTTTTCCGTCGACCTCCATGGCTACCGACGCAAGTTCTGGAAGCAAATTCAATGCTAAGGCTGATGCTTCCAATCTTCTTTTCATTCATCATTTTGACCATCCAGCCATGATGCTGGTTTCGAAACCCTTGAATGGGGATAACTATTCAACCTGGTCTCGTGCTATGAAGATCTCGCTGAGTGCCAAAAATAAACTTGGCTTTGTTGATGGCACTGTCCTGCAACCTTCTGTCAAGACCAAGCCGGACGATCACGCTTCGTGGCAGAGATGCAACGACATGATCGTTGCGTGGATTATTAATTCTATTGACTCGGATATTGCTGACAGTATCCTATATATGACTGATGCTCATGCGATCTGGGAGGAATTGCGTGAGCGATATTGTCAAAGTAATGCTCCCCGAATTTTCCAAATACAACGGGACATTGCTTCACTTACACAAGATCAACTTTCCATTGCCGCGCATTACACGAAGATGAAAAGTTTGTGGGATGAATTGTCGTCCTACAGTGAATCTGTTTCTTGCACCTGTGGAGCACAAAATGAGAGGAACAAGTTGATGCAATTTCTTATGGGACTCAATGATTCCTATAGTGCTGTTCGAGGACAGCTCCTGTTGATGAATCCTTTACCTACGGTTCGTCAAGCCTATGCATCTATTTCCCAGGAGGAGAAGCAACGAAGCCTTGCTTCTTCTCGAGTTACTACAGACGTAGCAGCTATGGCAGTACGTCAACCTAGTTCGAAGTCTTCTAATCGCAAACCTTTGCATTGCACTCATTGCGATCAAGACTACCATACCATTGATACCTGTTATCAGCTTCATGGATATCCACCAGGACACCGTTTGCATAAAGTTAAACCACAGAAAGGAAACCAGCGACCCAAAAAAGATCGGGGATCTTCCTCGGCAAATCATGTCTCGGAAAATGCAGCCACCAAAGAAGAGCTGCAGTCCGTCATGTCTGGACTTTCTGATGCCCAGTTTCAACAGATTCTACAAATCATGAATGGTCAGGGCCGTGAGGAACAGCCACAGGCTAATGCAACTAAGACAGGTTTGTCGAACTCTCCCTTGCATCTCCATCGATGGATAATCGATAGTGGTGCAACGGATCATATCACTTCTTCACCAGAATTGCTTACTGGTGGTGTTAAAAATAAGAATATGTCTCCTGTTTTGTTACCTAGTGGAGAGCAAGCCCGCATACTTTCCATTGGCCATGTCCCTCTGAGTTCTACTTTTAAATTGCAAGATGTGTTGTGTGTGCCTACTTTTAAAGTAGAATTGATGTCAGTAAGTCATATTACGAGTGGCTTACATTGTTCAGTAACTTTTTTTCCTTCCTGGTGTATTGTGCAAGACCTAACGACGAGGACAGTGATTGGTTTGGGTAAGCAAAGAGGCGGGCTATACTGCTTGGTGGCCTTGGCTCCTGACCAGTCTAAGTTTCCTCGACGGTTCTGCAACCTTGTGCTTTCACCAACAGAGCTCTGGCATCGGCGTTTGGGTCACTTGTCATCCTCTCGTTTAGATTTCATGTCCAAACAGTTGTTACATTTCCCTTTTGCATCTAATAATGCTTGTGATATTTGCCCTTTAGCCAAGCAACATCGATTACCTTTTACTGTTAGTTCAATTTCATCTAATCAACCCTTTGTTTTGATTCATTGTGACATCTGGGGACCTTTTAAAGTTGCGTCTACTTCTCGAGCCAAATATTTTTTAACCATTGTCGACGATTATTCTCGCTTTACATGGATTTTTCTTATGCAACACAAAAATGACACACAATCTCTTCTCAAGGATTTTTTTTCTTTTGTTAAAACCTAATTTAATACTTCTATTCGTACTATCCGTGTTGACAATGGTGGGGAATTTTTTTCCCTTCGTGATTTCTTTAAAGATCATGGAGTGGTTTACCAACACTCTTGCGTTTATACGCCTCAACAAAATGGGGTCGTCGAACGCAAGCATCGTCATATACTTGAAACTGCTCGTGCCTTGCGTTTTCAAGCTAATCTTCCCCTCCATTTTTGGGGTGAATGTGTGCTCACAGCCGTTCATCTCATTAACCGTCTTCCTACACCCATTCTTTCCAAGCAAACACCGTTTGAACGTTTGTATTCTAAACCTCCTACCTTTTCACACCTTAGGGTCTTTGGTTGTCTAGCTTATGCCACTGATGTCCATGTCACTCACAAATTTTCTCCTCGTGCCCACAAATGTATTTTTTTGGGATATCCCATTGGTCAGAAAGCCTACAAGTTATATAACCTCACCACTAGCCAAATTTTTACCAGTCGTGATGTTGTCTTCCATGAAAATATTTTTCCTTTTCACACACCTTTGAGGATTGCACCTCCTTCACCTGATCCCGTGTTACCCTTGGTCATCCACCCCTCTGACCCCGTGCTCTCTGTTGAGCCGTCCTCTTTCGCTGATGCCGAGTCTCCCGCGCCTCCGTCTCCTGCATCTGCTGTTCCTGCATCTGCTGTTCCTGACCTCACGCTGTCCGTGTCTGAGCCTGCACCTGCTCCGGCCCCGGTGCTCCGTCGTTCCAGCCGCCATTCTTCTCCGCCACCCAAGTTACGAGATTATGATTGTCCTACTCTCAAGCTTACCCAACCACATCTTCCATCGTCTTCGTCGTCTGGTCGCACTCCAGGTACACGGTATCCACTCGCTAATTACCTTACTTACCATCGTTTCTCACCCACACAACAATCTTTCCTTGCACATGTTACTCAACAGGTTGAACCCCGGAGTTATGAGGAAGCAGCTCGTTTTCCTCATTGGCAAGCTGCCATGGCTTCCGAATTAGCGGCATTGGAAGCTAATTGCACTTGGTCTCTTAATCCCCTTCCCCGTGGCAAAACTCCCATTGGTTGTCGTTGGGTTTACAAGATTAAGCATCGTTCTGATGGCTCCATTGAGCGTTATAAGGCACGTTTAGTTGCCAAGGGCTATACCCAGCTTGAGGGTGTTGATTTCCATGACACGTTTTCTCCCACTGCCAAAATGGTCACTGTTCGCTGTTTGTTGGCTCTTGCTGCTTCTCGGCAGTGGTCTCTTCATCAGTTAGACGTTCACAACGCTTTTCTTCATGGTGACCTTCATGAAGAAATTTATATGACACTTCCTCCCGGTCTTCGGCGACAGGGGGAGAACTTGGTTTGTCGCCTTAGTAAGTCTTTATATGGGTTGAAACAAGCCTCTCGTCAATGGTTTGCGAAGTTTTCTGAGGCCATTCAATCCGCTGGTTATGTAGAATCCAAGTCTGACTACTCTTTATTTACTCGGAAACAAGGCAAGTCCTTTACAGCTCTCTTGATTTATGTTGATGACATTTTGATTACGGGAAATGATTCGAGTACTATTGATGCCCTTAAACGGTTCCTTAATGGTCGTTTTAAAATCAAGGATCTTGGTGATTTGAAGTACTTTCTTGGGATTGAAGTATCACGTTCTAAGAAAGGGATCTTTATTTCCCAACGGAAATATGCTTTAGAAATATTGAAAGATGGAGGTCTTTTGGGAGCTCGCCCCGTCGACTTTCCCATGGAACAGAATCTTAAATTATCAGACAATGGTGCAATCCTCAAAGACCCGGCAAAATATAGAAGATTAGTGGGGCGTTTGATATACCTAACAATCACTAGGCCGGATATAACCTATTCCGTGCATGTGTTGAGTAGGTTTATGCATGAGCCTCGCACACCACACATGGAAGCAGCTCTTCGGATTTTGAAATATATCAAAAATACACCTGGACAAGGTTTGTTCTTCTCTGCGAAAAATGATTTAGTCTTAAATGCATATTGTGACTCGGACTGGGCAGGTTGTCCAACAACACGAAGATCAACTACGGGGTATTGTATTTTTTTGGGCGCTTCATTGGTTTCTTGGAAGTCAAAGAGACAAAAGACTGTGTCTTTGTCATCAGCAGAGGCCGAGTATCGAGCCATGGCTGGAGCTTGTTGTGAATTATCATAGCTACGATGTTTACTGAAGGACCTAGGTATACTACATCAAAGACCGGCTCTGCTCCATTGCGACAATAAAGCAGCTCTTCACATTGCTGCTAATCCGGTTTTTCATGAGCGAACCAGGCATATAGAAATGGACTGTCACTTCATCCGGGACAAGATACAAGATGGTTCAGTTGTCACGAGATTTGTTCCGTCCTCCAATCAACTTGCAGATGTACTCACGAAGCCATTAGGAAAGGATACTTTCTCAAAGATCATTCACAAGTTGGGAGTTCTCAATATCCACTCTCCAACTTGAGGGGGAGTGTTGAGAAGTCAATGATATCATTCCTGATATCTTGGCTTAGTTTTAGGAAACTATTTTGTAAATTGGTTTTAATTGATTTGTGAATATCTGTAAAACCTAGAATGTAGGATAGGTTACCTATTTTGGGTAGATCTCTCTTTGTATAAAGACTCTCAGAAGCAATAGAAGAAATCAATCTTCTGGAAAATATTTTCAGTACGATTGTTGACCAAGACTTGGATAAATAACCAGTCGGTCTCGAAGCAGTGTTGTTTATCTAAACTAGAGGTTTTCCTCGATCGCCTGATTCTACAACTCCAGTGCTATTTATCCAAATTGAAGATGTTGCTAGTTGCCAATACAGTGTTATTTATCCAAATTGAAGATGTGTGTCGGCAGGAAAAATGGTAAAATAAAAATATCAAGATGTTTGAGAGGTTATGCGCAAGGCAATTTTTTGTGTTGATTTGGAAGAGGCTTGAATGATGCACTCCATTCTCTATTTATAGTAGTAATTCTCACATAGCCGAATAGAGTCCCATTCGGACTACAATTTTTTGATCAAACCCGAATAGGCTTCAACCAATCCTAGTCCACGTAGAACTCTGAATCCAACCCTATTATTCTCCAGATTGAGTCCTTGATTCTGGGCATCTTTCTTGATTTGAAGTATAATTGGTATCGAAGGTCTCCTTGTTATATCAAGACCCGGCCAACCCTCCTATACAGATGAGATCGTCTATTAGGTTGGGCTTTCCTTGGGTATATTATAAGATACCGCCGAGCCCATAATCATTCTCAGCCCAAAGCAGTCATTTTGGGTTCAAACATAAGCAAATGACCACTTATGTTTTTCCCCTGCACATGAATCGCAGCTGGTAAAGTTTCTTAACTGATGTCACTTAACAAGGAATATAGATGAAGGAATATTGATCTCTCTACTTCCCTCTTCGTGTTTTGAGAAGGTTGAAAAGGCAATCAAAGAGAAATATGGCAATGGTCTTCTTTTCAAGCATTTAATTTGTTTGCTTTCATGTATATTCTTGCGGAACTAACATTCCACCATCTTGGAAATGAAATTACATTCCATGGCTCTATAGTGGGTAATGGGATTTATTTTATTTATTTTTTTCTGTAAAAACTCTGAAGATCTTTTGGGACAAAATTATTCGTGGGCTAAATCTATATATAACCGCAAAATGTTTCATCATGAAACAATCGATGCAATATTTTGTCGCTTTATTTCTATGAGGTTCTTGGTCGACACGGGTACTCTGACGACAAAATTAATATTTCGACTCCAAGTTTCTTCACGAAGAAACTATGTTGATCACCTTATCTCTACATGACACCGAAAGAATTAGTCTTAACATGTCTACTCATACGATAAAAATCATATATTCGTTGTCTAATATCTTTAGCGATGAGATTTTCACAACAAAGATCACAATGAAAAACGGCCAAGATCTTCAACGACAAATATTCACTTTTCCGAACAAAACGTCTTTGTCGCCTAATGGGTTTTTTGGTAAGGTCTGTAAACAAAAATTTCATGACTTCTGTATCCAAACTTAACAAACTTTAGAACAATAATCATTTTGGGTAACACTGTTAGAACTTCAGTATCTTATTTTTGTGTTGCATCACTACTACAAATTTTTATATATATGTGATAGGAACATATTTATGTGACTTTATTAGTTTGTTTCCTTGCATTTACTTAATTAGTTTCATCTTATTAGAATGTTTTAAGCTATTTTCATGTGTTTGTAGGTTATAAATAACAAAGTTAGCAAAGAAGTGCATTTTGGTGCAATTTGGAGCTATTTTGGGGTGAAATGGATTGCATGCACGGGGAGCATAAAAAATAGATGGTTGTGATTCATTCTCACTAACAAAATGGATGGTGGTGATTCATTCTCACCAACAAAAATGGATGGTAGTGATTCATTCTCACCAAAAAAAATGGATGGTGGTGATTCATTCTCACCAAGAAAATGGATGGTAGTGATTCATTCTCAAAGCCTATAAATAGGCTTCTCCACCAAGGCCAAAGACACAAATTCATATTTACAACACATTCCATAAACAACACAATTTCTGCCGCAAGTTTCCTTCTTCCTCCATCCATTTCCATCCACCTCTTTTCCTATCCATCCCCTACCACCCTTCCATACTCTCTCAACCTATCCAATTTTTGCCACATCCCCTAGACCATCCAAACACCATACTCACCTTGGTGCCGCATGTTTGCAAGAAATGAGGAGGACTAGGAGCTGTGCTAAAAGACGTTGGATTGTTGGAGCGTTCTAGGTGTCTTCTACTTTTGTTTATCATGTTTAAATTCAATTATAGTTGTTTAATTGCAAATACGTGGAACTAAATTCGTTTTGGCTAGAGGTTGATTCAAAGCCATGAACATATTTGTTATATGAATTGATTACCTTTAGTTGTGATTTCAGAGTTGTGAATTCAATTTGCTTAACTACTTGATTTATAACTTATTCTTGTATGTCGATTAAGGATGCATACTTAGTTTGCATGCATGAATTTGATGCTAGAATACAAGGGAGTTTCACCTAATCGTTATGAACTTATATTCACAAGTAGTGGAGGTTGCTAGTCACAATCGCGTTAAGTGAATTCTTGGTAAGAGTATCATGCTGTTCATAGTTACGAATGCCTCGTCAATGCTTATAGTTTTCACAAAGCTTAATGATCTTTGATTGTATCTCTATTCTACTGTTCACGTAGGGGACTTTTGAAGAATGTTTTGAATTGTTGTATGCGCTTTTCCGTCCAATTCAATAACTTAAGGAAAACTTGAAGGTTAAAAAAGTGTTGTTCACGGTTAATCTGGGGTGTTGAGATTCATGGTTTATTGAAAGAACAATTGAAAATTGGTTTGTATGCAAGTGTGTCATGTGTGGAGAAGAACCCTCTAGCTAGTCCATCACCCATCCATTCACCTTAATTTTATGTCTTTGTTTAATTCTACAAGTTTGTTTAGTTTTAGTTTCAATTTTCGTGCAAACCAAACCCCCCCATCATTAAGTAGTGTCAATTTAGTTAGAATCTGTCCTAATTTGTGTTTAGTTAGTTCCTTGAGTCTATTTTCGTCCAAATCAGTCCCTATTGTCTAGTTTGAGTCAATTTGGTTGTTTTGAGTTATTAGAGTTTAGTTAAGTGTCTTTTGCCTAGTTTTGTGTTTTTTAGTCTTATTTAGTTTTTTTTAAATCAGTTTAGAGTAGATTAGCAATCCCTCCTAATTCCCGGCCTAGAACCATCCCTACTTACATCTATACTACAATTGTTAACAAGAGGGTTTAATTTGAGTGTTGTTTACAACGCATCAACATGACACAGTTTATGGGTCATATTAAAAGTTTAATGAGCAAGGGTTTAACATCATCTTAGTGAGTGTCATTAAAGATATTTTTATGACATTAAAAGAGTGTCATGTATTACTTCTAAGGACGCCTAACAAGTGTCATTGAATTCAAAGTTCTAAAAAATGCTAGGCGCTAGTCAGGCATCCGGCTAGGGCCTAGCGCCTAGGTAGCTAGGCAGGGACCTAGACGGACTAGACAAATTTAAGTAAAATCTATACATATCGTATAAAAAAAATGTCTTCTTATACTTAAAAAAAAATACATAATTGCATTGTGATACCTAAATTGTAAAATATGATGACATAGAGATTATAAAGTATTATAACATAATGAAAACATAGGGAACAAACATATAGTGTGTGTTAATCTAAGTATTCAACTAGCCTCTTAAAATTTATTAAAAAAATAAAATAAAATGCAAAATGAAAGTTATCTATTTTTTGTCTAAGTGAGAGTTGCGACCTTGGCAAGCGCCTAGGCGCTCTAAGCGGGTGCCTAAATAGGTATATGTGCTCTTTTCTTTATTTTCAAATACCTAGGGCCTAATTGGGGTGGTGGCCATCCTCCTAGCACTTGGCGGGACCTAGGCGGGAATTTTTAGAATAATGATTGAATTAGGAACTTGTGTCATCGATTAATATTTAAGACGTAGAATAAATGTCATAAATAGAGGAATAAGCATCATGTTATACTAAGCAAGACATACACACAATGTCATGTATAGCTTTTAGAGACACCTAACAAGCGTCAATGAATTTAAAAAGCATGTCATCTATTTCAATTTGAGACGCAGAATTTGTGTCATAAACAGAGGAATGATCATCATGGTATACTAAACATGATATTTGTATAGCGTCATGTACTATAGCACGGAAACCATTTGCAACGTCATTTAATATTAGCAACGACACACGAAACCGTAAAACTTTCAATACATGTCATGAAATATGTTTGATGACATATATAATGTATTTTTAATTTAAAAACAAAACCTACATAATTTATCCAGAAAGCAAGATATTTACCTCAAATAAACCTATATTACTTCACAAATTTGTAATTCATCTACCACCAAAGTATTACAAAAGACAACCTCACAACCAACTCACTTTATAAAATGTAGAGCTTTCCTACTAAAAAAAAAAAAAAAAAAAACTATTTAGTTCACTTAATTTAAAATTTCACAAACTAGCTAGTCTAGTGTTTCATTTATTGGGATGAAGTCATCAACATACTCAGCCCACTCTACTCTTAATGCATCAATTTCATGTTAGTGTATGTAGTTTTTTCTTTGAACTGCAACAAATCACAACCAAAGAGAACGTGTCACGACAAAAAAATAATTTCAGTCGTTAACAAATCATATTTCGTATAGAAGTGTAGAACATACCTTGACCACGAAGGAATAAATTTACCATTTGGCATGACATTTTCGTCATCGTCATTTTCATCATTTGATTCTTTGAATGGAAAGATGTCAGAAGACTATTCTTGACTAGTAATGCCAATTGAATTCTCCATTTCTTTGTCTAAATTGCTCGGTACCTTAAATATCACAGGAAGTATCAGCGTGAGGCTTTACAGAAAAGGTAAAAGTGCACAAAAGATGCAGCTATTCATGCATAAGAAAACTTTCTAAAGGTGGTTCAGATTTGAGTTTACAATAAGCTATTAGGATATTTAACAGAAGAGAAGGCCTCAAGGGGGAAGGCCTCAAAACAGTTAAAATCCGACAAGTTTAAAGGTCCTATGCAAACTACAACAACAGAGGGTTATAATTCATGCTATGCTCAGTTTATCACTCTGCTCCAGCCTATGCAAGTAAAAGCACTCAACATATGCAAGTAGATCCTGAGATACAGTGGGTATCGATTGTTGAAAAGTCATTATCATTTACCTCTGCTTTATATCCATATTTACTCGAGGGGTAAAGCTTGGGAGACTAAATTTGTAGACTAAATGACATAGAAGTTGATGATTGAATTATTACAGTAACAAATAATTTAATTTATAAATTTAGTATATAAATTCAGTTTTCATAGCATTAATCTTACTCGAGGTCTCATGGAACACTTCGTGGACAATACTTTCTCTTCCAATGTAGCTTATTGAAATCCTGTAAGTACTAGGATCAGTATTCGAAATATTTCTGGAATCGTCAAATCCCCTTTCTTCCTTCATTTTTTTATTGGAGGTAGATTCTTTGCTCTCCGACTTCCCATACACTTTCATCCTCCTCCTATTTGTGCGGTCCCGATAAGTCACGTCAACATTTTATATTAATTTTTTATAGAGATAATAAGACAAAAAATAATAGTAATATAAAATGTTGATGTGACTTAACGGTGACCGCACAAATAGGAGATGATGGAAGTGTATGGAAAGTGGGAGATTCTCCTGCAACGGAGGCAGATTCTCTGCTCTCCTTTTTCCATACACTTCTCATCCTCTCCCTATTTGTGCGGTCACTGTTAAGCCACGTCAACATTTTATATTGATTTTTTAATAGAAATAATCAGACAAAAAAAACGTGATTTAACCGTGACCGCACAAATAGGAGATGATAGGAAGTGTATGAGAAAAAGAGAGCAGATAATCTGTCTCCCCCTGCAACAGTGTCCAATCCTTGTCAATGGGTTAGGCATTAACATATAAAGTATTATTACTCTTAAAAGTCTTTCCCACTCAAAGTCTTTGCAAATAATCATTCTTCAAACACCCAGTACCCAATATTAGGCAAAATATACCCAAACAATTAAAGTGACAAACAAAGAGAGATAAACTGATTAGTTTTCATTAGATTGTTTCCTATAAAATTTAAACTCCATTCAAGAAGATTTTAGGATCAAATACACATTATTCCATCACCAACCAAGAATGTAAATTGTAACCGCTTTCTCCTTTTGAAACCAAATCAAACATCATTTACGGGATTCTATTTGTTGACTTTTTATTTTAGGTATGATTCCTAATTGATATCAATTCCGTATAATCTCCTGTAATCTTGTGTAATTAGTTTTCTTCCTATTACATTAGGGTTGTACACCTTGTATAAATACCTCTATTTGAGAAGAATAAAATTAATTAAAAAAGGCTCTTCTTGGTATCAGAGCCAATCCTTGGCTGGAAGTGTGCCGACGAGGACGTCGGGCCCCTAAGGGGGTGGATTGTGACATCCTACATCACCCAGAGGAGTGGATCATGTAACCTTATATGTATATTCTCATCTCTACCTAGCACGAGGCCTTTTGGGAGCTCACTGGCTTCGGATTCCATCGGAACTCCGAAGTTAAGCAAGTTCGCGCGAGAGCAATCCTAGGATGGGTGACCTTCTGGGAAGTTGCTTGTGAGTTCCTAAAAAACTGTGAGGGCATGGTCGGGGCCCAAAGCGGACAATTTCGTGCTATGGTGGAGTCGAGCCCGGGTTGTGGTGGGGCTCGGGTCGGGATGTGACAATTTGGCATCAGAGCCAGGTAGAAAAAAAAAACCCATAGTTGCGATAACACTGTTGTGACTTAGCCGTGTGTTGTGTGCCGATCTCGATCAGCGAGCGACTGTTGTCGTTGCTACCCTATCTAAATTTGAAACGAACAGCGAATGACGCCGTCGTTGCGGACCTGAATTCATCGAGTTGTTTCACTCTCTATTTGCTTCTGATTTGATCTGAAGTCGTGAAGGATTGCACAGATTACAACCCAACTGACGTGTTGTTGTGCCGTACCCAACTCGAGGTCCGACGACCGACGAACTTGCTCTTATCCAACCCGCTGATATGACCGATCCACCACAGTACTGCTGTACCTCTGTCTTGTACTTTGAACTACAATTTGTCCTTGCTGTTATTATCCTTGTTGGAGCCTTGAACCACATACTCCCGCTACTATTTCAAAGTGAGAAGAAAGCAAAACAGGAAAAGGAAAAAAGAAAAAGAGGAATCAAACGGAATAGAAAAGAATTGGTGGTGTTAGAAGAAAAAAAGAAAAAAATTGGCTATTTTTTATTAAAGCCCACACGGCAAGGAAAAAAATTGTGGTTTTTTTTTAATTGTTGGGCTATCATTCTTGTTGGCCCGTGCAAATTGAAGCTTCTTGGGCTTGGTTTGCTTGGAAATTTGGGCTTTATCGATCACCGAGTGACGCATTGATTTGCTTGAGAATGGCAATCTGGACTTATACGTCTCCAAATCGATCCAACCAACTTGGACATGAGAATACGACCACGCGTACCTCGTTTGCTGATGCGAAGGTAGATTCTGAAAATATAGTTGCGAAAGTGTCTGCCTCTACTAATACAGGTAACAATGGTAAGGCTTTAAAGGTTTCTGCCTCTGTTACCAATAATACGTGGATAATTGATTCTAGTGCTACTGAACATATGACTTGTGATTCTAGACAGGTAGAAACCTAAAACCATCCACCAAAACTATCGTCAGTGTCGCCAACGGTAATCCTGCCCTTGTTATTGGGGAAGAAACCGTCTCCCTTTCAGATACCCTTAGTCTTGATACCGTACTTGTTGTTTCTTCTCTTGACTATAATTTATTATCTGTTGCTCAAATAACTGTCGTTCTGCATTGTCTTGTGAGTTTTTGGCCTTTTTGTATTTTTAAGGACATTCGGACTCGCAAGACGATTGGTTATGGTATTAGGAAAGCGAAGCTTTACTACTTGGAGCTGACATCAAATAGCTCCCGAATGTTGACTCAAGCTCTTGCAGCGGAAGGAAATTCGGGGGATAGGAATAAAGCTTCGGAGATTTGGTTGTGGCATCGTCGACTTGGACATGCTTCGTTTGGCTATCTGCATAAGTTGTTTCCTAGCCTGTTTGGTAAGCATGATATTTCTGACTTTAAATGTGGGGTCTGTGAAATGGCTAAAAGTCATCGTACTTCGTTTCCGCCTAGTTTGAATAAAAGTTCAATCCTGTTTATGATCATTCATTCTGATGTTTGGGGACCATCTAAAACTGCTACACTTAGTGGTGCTCATTGGTTTGTTACTTTTATTGATGACTGCACACGTATGACTTGGGTTGTTTGATGAAGTCCAAAAGTGAAGTTACTTCTTTGTTTCAGTGGTTTTATAAAATGGTACAAGTACAATATAAGTCATAAATACAGGTTCTCAGAAGTGATAATGGCGGTGAATATATAAACTCTAAACTTCGTGCCTTTCTTGATCATCATCGTATTGTTCATCAGACTACATGTCTATATAGTCCACAACAAAATGGTGTTGCCGAACGCAAGAATCATCAGCTTCTAAAGGTTGTTCGTGCTTCTTTGATTGAGGTGCGTCTCTCGTTATCTTTTTGGGGAGAAGCTCTCACCTCAGCTGCGTATCTCATAAATCGTGTTCCATCCCGATCAATCAACTTTCAGACATTGCTCCAGACTCTTTCTTCATATGTTGATGCTCCTACAGTTTCTAATCTTTCACCTCACGTGTTTGGTTGTGTGGCCCTCGTTCATCTTCATAAACAGCAGATGAGTAAGCTTGAGCCTCGGGCTTTACGGTGTGTGTTTGTGGGGTATGCCTCAAATCAAAAGGGGTATCGTTGTTATCACCCTTCGACGAAAAAATTGTTTGTCATTGTGGATGTTGCGTTTCATGAGAATGATATGTACTTTGCCCATCTCGAGTCTTCACTTCAGAGGGAGAATCAGACAAAAGTTCAAACTCTTGATTATCCAATTCCAAATATAAATAGTGTGAATGATTTGGTTTTAAGTGGTGATGTCTTGGAGATAAGTGGTGATCACTCACACGAGAACAATGATGTGAATGGATTTGAACTAAGTGGTGATGTCTTGGAGACAAGTGGTGATCTTTCACATGGAAACAGTGTTGAAAACCTTGAAAGGGATGAGTCGACATCGCTAGATAACTCACCGCTTGATGGCTCACTGCCAGTTTCCTCACCACCGGATAGTCCAATGTCGCCAGCTATCTCACAGTCAATCTTTAGTCTTAATAACCATAATCAATCGTCTTCGATCCCGGATGCACCACCACTACCACGTCGTCTCCCTGATCGTGTCAACCGAGATATTCCTAAACTTACTTATCAAGCCGACCCTAAATGCAAAACTAGGTATCCGATGAGTAAGCCCAATCCTGAGTTTAATGTGTTATACTCGTTAAGTAATTATGTGTCTACTAGTCACCTGTCAGAATCAAATAAGTCATTTGTGCATTAATTATCTACTGTATCTATTCCTAACAGTGTGCAAGAGGCTTTAGCTTATCTACATTGGCAATCAGTAATGAATGAAGAATTGAAGTCTTTGAAAAAGAATGCTACCTGGGAGATCACAGACTTGCTAGCCAGTAAGAAACCTGTGGGATGCAAATGGGTCTATACGGTGAAGTACAAAGCTGATGGGACGATGGATCGCTTCAAGGCAAGACTAGTAGCAAAATGATACACTAAAAAATATGGAATTAACTATACAGATACATTTGCCCCTGTAGCCAAGATCAATACAGTCCGTGTTTTGTTATCCTTAGCTGCAAATCTTAATTGTCTATTACAGCAGTTCGATGTGAAAAATGCTTTCTTGCATGGGGACTTGACAAAAGAGATTTATATAGATCTTCCACCGGGATGTAATGCTCCAGATAAATACAAAAGAAAAGCGTGCAGGTTGAAGAAATCCTTATATGGTTTGAAGCAGTCCCTTCGGGCATGGTTTGGAAGATTCACAAAATCTATGAGAGCATTTGGCTATAAACAAAGTAACTCCGATCATACTCTGTTCCTGAAAAGACGAAATGGGAAACTTACTACACTTATTGTGTATGTAGATGATATGGTGGTAACAAGTAATGACCCGAAAGAATGTGCGGCCTTGCAAAGATATTTGTCTACAAAATTTGAGATGAAGGACCTTGGATCCTTGAAATATTTTTTGGGGATTGAGGTATCGAGAAGCAGTTCGGGAATTTTCTTATCACAGAGGAAGTATATTATTGATTTGTTGCACAAAACCGGCATGTCAGCTTGTCAACCAATAGCTACACCATTAGAGGAAGGTTTGAAGCTTAGTGTTGATCCTAATCAAGTACCAGTTAACAAAGAGAGATACCAAAGGTTAGTAGGTCGTTTAATGTACTTGGCACACACAAGACCGAACCTTGCTTATGCCTTAAGTGTAGTAAGTCAATACATGCATGATCCCGGAGAATAACATATGAATGCAGTGATGAGAATTTTGAGATATTTGAAAGGAAGTCTCGGCAAAGGAATTTTGTTTAAAAGGAATAATCATCTTAGAGTTGAAGGTTATACTGATGCAGATTGGGCAGGTACGATTGACGATAGGCGCTCAACATCAGGTTACTTTACATTCATTGGGGGTAACTTGGTTACATGGAGAAGTAAGAAACAGAATGTGGTTGCCCATTCCAATGCAGAAGTTGAATATAAAGGTATGGCTTTGGGGATTTGTGAAATTTTGTGGCTTAGGCTCCTGCTTCGCGATTTGGGTATACTACATGATTAGCCCATGAAATTATTTTGTGATAATAAAGCTGCCCGTGACATTGCACATAATTTGGTACAACATGATAAAACAAAGCACGTTGAAGTTGATCGGTTCTTCATCAAAGAAAAATTAGAAGAAAAAATAATTGAGCTACCGACAATAAGAATGGAGGATCAGTTGGCAGATATCCTCACGAAAGCTGTTTCAAGTCATAAGTTTTCATGTTTCTTACACAAGTTGGGCATGAGTAACATATATGCACCAACTTGAGGGGGAGTGTTGACTTTGTATTTTAGGTAGGATTCGTAATTGATATCAATTCCGTGTAATCTCCTGTAATCTCGTGTAATTAGTTTTCTTCCTATTACATTAGGGTTGTACACCTTGTATAAATACCTCTCTTTGAGAAGGATAAAATTAATTAAAAAAGGCATTCTCTTCTCTATTAAACAAACTCACTTGAAAAGATGGCGGCCACTGGCCTGTCTAACAAAATGCACTCAATTTACCCAACATCTCAGTAAGTTGCTAATAAGAAATATTAAATGAATATAGAGTAGATTAATGCATACCAGTTATGTATGCAAGGAATACAAAATCAAGTAAGAATTCCTGATTTTTTGTGTGTATTACAACAATACGGTTGATCAGCAAAATTTTTAATGAATCACAACCATTGAACGTGTTGAAATCATCGACATGATTCGTCGAATACTTGTATTTTGTTACTCCTCACACATTTTTAGCTTCATCCTTCCAATTATACCACCTATTAATGTCATTTTCCTTTTATATCTCTTTAAATACCAGTCTCACCAATTGTCTACGCTTATTCTTTACACCAAACATAATACCACTATTGTTGAACTTTGACCATGTTCAATAACGGATGCACCTTCTGTACGATTTAATGTCGTACCATGTATTCAAAATAAAAATTCTAACAAATAAAACAAATGGCTTATTATATTAACACTCCACAAATTGTTGAATAAACTCCACATACTTAATACACCTCACATTTGCTTTTTCAATGAAAAATTATCTTAATACACCCCACATACTTCCCAATAATACTCTCACACCTCACATTTTCAATATACACCTTACATTTTCTACATGCGCCCCATATTAAATTCCTGACTTAAATTTTGACAAAAGATGCCGCTGAGGATTTAAAGCACATGTGGGTTGTTTTTAATTCCACCATTAAAACTCATGTCGTTTGTTTTTAATATTTGGTGATAATTTTAGGTGTTTAATTCTTCATGTAATTCCTTTGATCCCTAAAAGATGAATACGAACATAAAAAGTTGAACAATGCAGCAAAAGCAAGATTAAATAATTATTGATGTCGTCAAAACCACTAAAACAATAAAAAAAAAGAAGTATTACCTCATGTGAAGTTTCCGAAACATCGATTTCGTGTTTCATTCGTCAAAAATAATTTTTCTCAATTAACATGTTTGTAGTTTCATTAGTTAGGGTTTTGTTCAACAATGGAGGGTCGGAGATATTTTGATAGTTGAAGAAGATAAATAATACGTTAAAAGTGATTTGGGGTGTATTTAGAATTTTTTTTTTGAAAACCTATTAAGGTCAAAATTGCCATTGTTTAGTAGGATAAACAAATTATTTAATATTAAATTTTAATATGGGGTGCATTCAATATTTTGTGGGGTGCTAATATAAAAAGGCAAAACAAATTAATTAACTTTTTAAAAAATTTATTTTATTTTGTAGAGATAGATTAAGCAGGATTAGCTCTTCGTCAACAGTTGTGTGCAAGGCACCAACCCTCTCCCGAAGGAGAAATGACCGTTGCACCTAGAAACCCCCCGCCCGTCCCCTCTACTAGATTTTATTAATAATATTAAGAAAAAAAGGAAAAATAATACAAGCCGGGGGGGGGGGGGGGACTAGCCAATACCCGCTAAAACAATTTTTGAAGCCGAATCCTAGCAAGAAGTAGAAAACTACTTGCTAGTTACTAAAAAAACAAGGTACAACCCATCCTAACAAAATCGAAAATTGAGGCGAAGAGAAAGATTATGATGATACGCGCCAATAGCAGAAGGAGGACAAGAGTTCCACCAATAAATTCCAGGATGGTCCACCCCAAAATTTGCCAACAGTCAGCCACCTGATTCCCTTTGCGAAAAATATGTGTAACTCTTATGCACATACTCAGCAATTCAACCAATGAACCCTCAAATGCTAGGGAACACAATTATGAGAAGCAGAAATGAAAAGAACAGCCAAGGATGAATCACACTCAATCCAAAGGGAACATCAACTCTTTTCCCAAACTAAGTTTACCACATGAATTACAACATGCAATTCAGCTTCAAAAGAGGTAGCCACCACTAAAGAAGTAGCAAAACACCCAATGTGTGAACCAAAATGATCACAAAATATACATCACATATAATCATGTTGCGCAAATTCAGGCGTATTCTTGAGCGTATAAGCATCGATTATGTCACACAAAATACAAGTACTGGACAGATCATATAGATGATTTCGAACATTCGATGGTTCTAATGCATTGAAATTTTTGCGGTTAAGTCGTATTGTTGTGATACACACAAAAATCAGGAACCCTTACTTGATTTATTCATTTTTGCTATTTTTGTTTTTAAAATTGTTTTAACTATTTATCTTTAGCTTTGTCTAAGTGAGGAGGAGGTTGTCGTGTCTGAAGCGATGCATTTTGATTTGACAGAAACATTGATCTAGCCGTATCAAGGTATATATCTTGATCTAATCCACCTGAAATCTCAAGTAGAATATAAAGTGAGATAATAATATTGAATCGAATTCCACCGGCCATTGCATCAAGTTGTATATCAACTCAAAAAGCAAATGCATAAAGGCAGGATACTCATTGCTTAAGGCACAAGCCACCTATTCGTCACTCGTGCCAAGCTAGAAAAAAAAACCAATAATTAACAAAAATTAAAAAAACAACAGTGAATACGAACAATCAAGTAAGAATACCTGATTTTTTATGCGTATTACAACAATACGATTGATCGGCAAAATTTTTAATGAATCACAACCATCGATTGTGTCAAAATTATCGACATGATTCGTCGAATACTTGTATTTTGTTACTCCTAACACATTTTTTAATACATCATTCCAATTATATCACCTATTAATGTCATTCTTCTTTTATATCTCTTTAAATACTAGTCTCAACAATTGTCTAGGCTTATTCTTTACACCAAACATAACACCATTATCGGTGAACTTTGACCATGTCCAATAATAGATCCAATTTCGCCCTTCCGTATGATTTAATGCCAGACCATGTATTCAAAATAAGAAAAAAAAAATCTAACAAATAAAACTAATTAATTAACTAAAACTCACATTGTAACAACTCATCTTGGAATTTACGGAATTGAGGGGCTTTTTGGTACTTTCACTTTGGACAAGATATTTGTGAAATGTGCTTTAAACCTTAGTTGGTGTGCCCAAGGGGCCCACCTTCTGTTTTTGTCTCCCCCTGTTCCCCTCTTTCCCGTCTGCCACGTGGCAGCTCCCTTTTCCCCCTTTCTCTCCTTCTCCCCTTCTCCCCAAGCTCCTTCACTCTCCCTCACCTCTTGGCCCTCTCCTTCTCTCTTCGAAACCAACCCTCCCAAAGAGTACACACACAATAACAACATCAACAAGGGCACCATCACCCACCACCATCGTTGGGCCTTACTCTCCCTCTCTCTCTCATTCTTTGTGAAGCACAAAGACCACCCGAGTTGCCTAGCACACCCATTCGTCAGAAAACGTGCTACTTTCCAACTAGGTAAGGCCTTGTTACCCTCAAACTTTCCTTCTTTCCTTCTTTTAGATAGTTAATAAGTTTGTTTTGGGAACGTTGTAATAGAAAACTACTCGGGGTGACTTCCCCAGTTTTTCGGCGAGAATGTCGTGAGTTCCAGGCCACTTCCCAGCCGTTTTTTCGGCCATGGGATAGGTACGACATCCTTCCTCTCCTCCGTAGTTTCTTTTTGGTCTTTGGTTTAAAGTGAAATTGTGGAGTTTTGTGTTGACCGGAGCTTAGAAGCTCCGACGTTCTTCTTCATGGAGACCAGCCGACCCACGACCTTAGAACTGGGTCGACCCGACCCGTGCACCTCAAACCCAACTTCCTAACACAAAACCCCAAACCCATAAACCCTTTTACCCTCGGCCCAAAACATTGGCCCTTTATGCCAAGCCCAAACCTTTTTTGTAACTCAGGCATTTGGGCCATGGAACCGGCTCACCAGCCTAGCTGACCTAGCAGCTCATTTGACCCCGATCCATTGACTTGGACCCTTTGACCCGAAATATTCTTGGAATATTCTCTAGAATATTCTTATGTTAACTTTTTTGAAATTTACCCGGTACCCTTTTTATCGTAATTCGATGTTCTGAATCCATTTTCAACGTCCATTTTCCTAAATTCAATCATTTTAATAGAGTTTTATGAATGGACCTTTTATGTGCTTAGGTGCATTTATTGTAGCGATTTCCGTCTTCACTAGTTTGCGTGGATCTTCGACGGCAAAGTATCTGTGAATGGACCCCTTCTAAAATGCGTGTTTTAATATTAGAAATGCATACATGAAAAGCATGATTTAATGATTACGTTTTGTGAAATGTTTTATGAGTAAATTAGTTTACACTTTATGATTATCATGCTTTACTGAAAATATTTTGGGATACCATACTTTATCGAATTTATATTCTTTGTAGTATATATGATGGATGACTATATACTATTTATGAACATGGTTTTACACTTCTTTGTAGTATATATGATGGATGACTATATGCTATGAACATATTTTTTAGATATATGTATTTATGTTGGAAAGAGTATATTCAATGTTTTTGTGCTTATCTAGTGGTCATTGTTTTGCCTACGGGAGAAGATACTTGTATATTGGGTTCGGGTCGGGAGATATATTTATTAGGTTTGGGCCGGGAGATATAACATTGACTTTGGGCTGGATGTTAGTACTACGGGGGACTATGATACCACTAGTTAGCACACTATATGTTATATGTTTTACGAAGGTTTTATGGCATGCTAGGGTTTTCGGAAAAACTTATTACATATTATACTATTGAGTTTCCATAAAACATTGAGGGTTAGTACATTATTGAATAACTGTTTTAGTATTATATATATATATATATATATATATCAACTTGGTCCACTCATGTTTGTTTTGTGCCCCCTCAGGACGTAGAATCGAGGCATACAATCCTCGCGTCAATGCACTTCCGCATCGAAATCTTCGAGTCCTCACGGTGTAGGACCTATTCCTTTGCTCATTCAAGTTTATATTATTTCTTTTTAGTGTTCTAGTTAGTCGTGTGTGTGTGTGTATCAACTTGGTCTACTCATGTTTGTTTTGCGCCCCCTCAGGACTTAGAATCGAAGCGTACAATCCCGGCTTCAAGGCACTTCTGCATCGGCATCTTCTAGTCCTCTCGGTGTAGGACCCATTCCTTTGCTCATTCATGTTTATATTATTTCTTTTTAGTGTTCTAGTTAATTCACCTGTTTAAGTTTATCTTACATTGCCGGTCCCAAGCCCGGATAAAGGAGGAGGGGGAGGGCGTCAGGTAGTCGACAGCCGGCACTCCTAAGCTACGTCGAATCCCTATGAAAATGAATCCTAAACGAAATTGCGCTAAAACTAGGGCGTCACCCGTAAGTGGCGCGCTGTGTGGCCCGAACATAGTGATAAATGCGTAAGGGTCGCTGTATCTCCATCGGTGCCCGGATACAGTGCTAAATGAGCAAGGGGGCCATAGAAACTTCTTTTCGAATAACTCCACTCAAAGTTGTTTGGATGCACCTACTCCCATCAACTTTATGCCGGACAAGCAAAAGAAGTACTTTGATCGTATGAGACGGGGGAGGGTGAAGAAGCTAGGACAGGAGGGGGAGTCCAAGAGAGTAGAATGCGTTTAGGAACGTGGAATATAGGGACCTTAATGGGAAAATCTATGGAAGTAGTGGAAGCTACGGTGAGGAGAAGGATAAATATTATGTGCCTACAAGAAACTAAGTGGGTTGGTCTTAAAGCAAAGGACCTAGAAAACTTAGGTTTTAAACTTTGGTATTCGGGCACAAATAGGATGAGAAATGGTGTTGGCATTGTCGTGGACAAGACCTTGACACAAGATGTTGTAGATGTCAAGAGGGTAGGAAATAGAATTATGGCAATCAAGATTGCAATAGGACAAGAACTCATCAATGTGATTAGTGCGTACGCACCCCAAGTAGGGTTGGACACGAGTTTGAAGGAGAAATTTTGGGAAGACCTTGGAGATTTGGTGCAAGGAATCACTCAGATGGAGAAGGTATTTATAGGAGGAGATTTAAATGGACACGTGGGCAAGGAGACAGATAACTATGGGGGTTTTCATGGTGGCCATGGCTTTGGGGAGAGAAACGAGGAGGGGGAGGCCATCTTGGACTTTGCGATGGCATCTGATCTCTTCTTAGCCAACACCTTCTATAAGAAGAGAGAAGAACATGTGATCACCTACAAGAGCGGGTCGTCAAAATCACAAATAGATTTTCTTCTAATGAGGAAGGGGGATCGTATAACTTGTAAGGATTGCAAAGTTATACCGGGAAAGAGCTTAGCTACCCAACATCGCTTGTTGGTGATGGATGTACATATCAAAAGAGAGAGAAAAAAGAACAAGACCTTGAAGAGCCCAAGGACTAGATGGTGGAACCTAAAAGGAGAAAAACAAGCTATTTTCAAAGAGAAGGTAGTCACCCAATGTGTGTGGGATAGAGAGGGAGAAGCTAGCCAAATGTGGGATTCCATGGCTAGTTGTATCCGCAAGGTAGCAAAAGGGGTACTAGGAGAGTCCAAGGGCTTTGCTCCGCATCAAAAAAAATCTTGGTGGTAGAATGAGGAGGTACAATCAAAGGTTAAGGCTAAGAAGGAATGTTGTGAAGCGTTATACAAGGATAGGACCGATGCAAACGGTGATAGGTATAGAATAGCGAAGCAGGAGGCGAAAAAAGTTGTGAGAGAAGCTAAGGTAGCGGCTTTTGACGAGATGTATAAGCGACTAGATACCAAAGAAGGAGAGTTGGATATCTATAAACTAGCTAGAGCAAGGGAAAAGAAGACAAGGGACCTAAACCAAATGAGGTGCATCAAGGATGAGGATGAAAAAGTTCTTGCTACGGAGAAGGCGGTCAAAGATAGATGGAGAGGTTATTTTCATAATCTTTTCAATGCCATGAAAGGAGTACTTCTTTGGGAGAGTTGGGTAACTCAGAAGAATGTAGAAACTACTCATTTTACTGTCGAATTAGGAAGGAAGAAGTGGTTGTGGCCTTCAAGAAGATGAAGCATAGAAAAGCAGTGGGCCCAGATGATATACCGATCGAAGTGTGGAAAGTCTTGGGAGAGACTGGTATTGCATGGCTCACAGACCTTTTCAATAGGATTTTGAAAACAAAGAAGATGCCAAATGAGTGGCGAAAGAGCACTCTGGTGCCTATCTACAAGAATAAGGGCGACATACAAAATTGCATGAACTATAGGGGTATTAAGCTAATGAGTCATACAATGAAGCTCTAGGAGAAAGTCATTGAGCATAGACTAAGGCAAGAAACACGGATCTCGGACAACCAATTCGGGTTCGTGCCAGGGCGCTCAACCATAGAGGCAATCTATCTCTTACGAAGATTGATGGAAAAATATAGAGATATGCAAAAGGATTTACACATGGTCTTTATAGATTTGGAAAAAGCATATGATAGGGTTCCAAGAGACATTCTTTGGAGGATTTTAGAGAAGAAAGGAGTACGAGTAGCATATATCCAAGCTATAAATGATATGTATGATGGAGCAGAGACGGCCGTAAGAACTCATGAAGGACAAACCGAAAGCTTCCCCATAACTGTATGGTTACATCAAGGCTCATCTTTAAGTCCTTACCTTTTTGCATTGGTAATGGATGAGTTAACGGGACATATTCAAGATGATATTCCTTGGTGTATGCTTTTCGCAGATGGTATAGTGTTGATAGATGAAACTCAGGAAGGGGTAAATGCAAAGCTTAACCTTTGGAGAGAAGTGTTGGAATCTAAGGGTCTTCGCCTGAGTCGGTCAAAGACAAGAAATACCAATCGAGTCAGGTTCAATGCAACTGGAGGTCCAATCGAGTTAGGGGTGAGGATCGGAGACCAAGAAATACCAAAGAGCGACCGTTTTCGTTACCTAGGATCTATCCTGTAAAAGAACGGAGATTTAGATGGAGACCTTAACCATAGAATACAAGCTTGATGGATGAAGTGGAAGAGTGCATCTGGCGTGTTGTGTGATCGTTGTATGCCACTAAAGCTCAAGGGAAAATTTTATAGGACGACAATAAGGCCGACGTTGTTGTATGGTACGGAATGTTGGGCGGTGAAGCACCAACATGTACATAAAATTGGTGTAGCAGAGATGAGAATGCTTCGTTGGATGTGTGGGCACACAAGAAGGGATAAGATTAGGAATGAGGAGATTCGAGGTAAAGTAGGAGTAGCCGAAATTGAAGGAAAGATGAGAGAAAATCGGTTACTGTGGTTTGGACATGTGCAACGAAGGCCTACTAACGCCCCGGTTAGAAGATGCAACTACGGGATAGAAGTTCAGGGCCGAAGGGGTAGATGGAGACCTATGAAGACTTTGGAAGAGACTCTAAGAAAAGACTTAGAGTATTTGGATTTAACGGACGACATGACACAGGACCGAGCACAATGGCGTTCTAGGATTCATATAGCCGACCCCACTTAGTGGGAAAAGGCTTTGTTGTTGTTGTAGTGTTCTAGTTAGTTGTATGCTTTGAAGAAGTTTCTAAGTTACACATTCATTGTATTTTAATTCATAATTTTTATTTATATTCGTTGTTCTCATGCATGTTAGTATGGCTTTGTCACATTTGAGTGTCGGCCAGCACGTGCCTATCCTAATGTTTGGAGAATATCAGAATAGGGCGTGTCACACATATAATCATATTGCGCGAATTCAGACGTATTCATTAGCGTATAAGCATCGACATTTCACATGCAAATGTCACTCTTATTTAAAATCTACTGAACTACACCACGCATGTCATATATTTATGTGTTCTTTCACCATATGTTTTTGTCCACTTAGAATATTAATTGGAAAATGTAATTTAACCCTTTCATTCATGATGATAGTCAAACAACCATCTTTGCCAATGTCCTTTCAAGCATAATACATAGAAATGCATAACTACCTCAAAAACCAGGAAATAGTAAATATAAATAACACTTAATTAAGTGAAATGCACTTGGCCCACTTCAACATAAATTTGACTCATGCTACGCGATCATCTCTATATCTTTGAGTTTCTATTTCTAACCAACAATTGACTATGAAACTCATCGTATCAGTTATAAGCAAACAAACATGTTTCGAAAGATATGCTTTGTGCAACACGTATCTTATAACAGCCAACTCCAATAACTCAAGTTAGTTATAATCCCATGTCTTTAAAAAAAAGTAGTAAGTGTTTCTTTTTCTCAATAAGGCATCCATAGAAAATGGGTCCACCAGACCAGGTGTTGTCATCTTATCTTGTGAACCATGATAACAGTAATATACTTATCGTGTCTACCCGGCACACTACAATATACAACATATGTTCACAAAACTTTAATCATAAAATCCACAACGTGCATCGCTATTGTATACGCAAATACCTAGAAGCATGAAAAAGCAAAGTAACCTATGAAATAATTACCACTAGAGTTTTTCAAATAACTTCCCATTGTGGCATCATGTCCAATAACCTCAAGTCAAAAAAATTTCATTTTGATAGAAGTAGAAACGCTGGCTACAAAAATATTCACATTTAAATATAATAATGCTTTGTAAAAGTGAATATTTTTGCAACCAGTGTTCTACTTCTAGCAAAATGGAATTTTTTTTACTTAAGGTTATTGGATATGATGACACAATTGGTAACTTTGCTTTTTTCACGCTTCTAGTATTTGTGTATACAATAGCGATGCACATTGTGGATTCTATGATTAAAAAAGTTATAAAGAAGTTATGTTGTATATTGCAGTGTGCCAGGTGGACACAATAAGGATATGGGTGAAGTACCGATTTAATCTCTGATCTATTACCTTAGTGAAAATTAGGTCCCTGAATTATTTTTTCGGTAAAATAAGTCCTTAAATTCATTAAAAATTGCTAATTTCATCCCTACTAATATATTCAAAGCTATTTTATCCTATTTTTCTTCAACTTAAGTCATTTCACACACTTTAGAATGTAATACCGTTATTTTCTCGCCTATAAACCCTTCACATTTTATATTGGTTGCGAATCTAACACCTAATTTACCCTCCAAAGTTAACTTACACTTTTTTATTTATGAAAAACTACCAATTTACTCTCCAAAATTAACTCTATACACATTTTTTTGTTTAAGAAGTGTGAATATAAATAACTTGAGTTATTGGAGTTGGTTGTTAGTAGATAAGTGTTGCACAAAGCATATCTTTCGAAACATGTTTGTTTGCTTATTACTGATAAGATGAGTTTCATAGTCAGTCGTTGGCTATAAACTCAAAGGTATAAAAATGATCGCGTAGCACGAGTCAAATTTCTGTTGAAGTGCGTTAAGTTCATTTCACTTAATTAAGTGTTAATTATTATTTGTGTACACTTTTTTTATTGATCTTGAATTTTTTTTTATTTTTTATTTAATTTTTTTTTTTTTTTTTGCAGTTATGCATTTCTATGTATCACACTTGAAAGAACATTGGCAAAGATGGTTGTTTGATGTTTTCGGTTGATTTGATTATCATCGTGAATGGAAGGGTTAAATTACATTTTCCAATTAATATTCGAAGTGGACAAAATATAAATTTGGACATTTTGGTGAAAGAAGACATAAACAGCACGCGTGGTGTAGTGAAGTCGATTTTAAATAAGAGTGGCATTCGCATGGGAACAGTCAATGCTTATACACTCAAGAATACGTTTGAATTCGTGCAATATGATTATATGTGAGTTTTAGTTAATTAATTTGTTAGAATTTTTATTTTGAATACATGGTCCGGCGTTAAAATTGTACGGAAGGGCGAAGTTGGATCCGTTATTGGACGTGGTCAAAGTTCAAAGATAGTGGTATTATGTTTGGTGTAAAGGATAAGCCTAGATAATTGGTGAGACTAGTATTTAAAGAGATCAAAAAGAAGAATGACATTAATATGTGGTATAATTGGAAGAATGAATAAAAAAAATGTGTTAGGAGTAACAAAATACTGGTATTCAATGAATCATGTCGATGATTTCAACACGTTCAATGACTGAGATTCGTTAAAATTTATGTCGATCAACCGTATTGTTGTAATACGCACAAAAAATCAAGTATTCTTACTTGATTGGTTGTGTTCACTGTTTTTTGTTTTTTAAATTGTGTTAAATATTGGTTTTTTATTTTCTAGCATGGCATGAGTGACCTGGCTCGTGCCATAAGCAATGTGTATCCTACCTTTTTGCATTTGCTTTTTGAGCTGATATACACCTTGATGCAAGGGCCGGTGGAATCCGATTCCACCTGTAATTTCAAGTAAGATATAAATATTATTATCTCACTTTAAATTACGCTTGAAATTTCAGGTGGATTAGATCAAGGCATATACCTTGATATGGCCATTGGATCAATGTATATATCAAATCAAAGGGCAAATGCATAAAGTTAGGATAATCATCGCTTAAGACAGGATAACCTCGTCCTCACCCAGACAAAGCTAAAAAAATAAATAAACAATTTGAAAAACAAAAATAGTAAAAAGGAATAAATCAATTAAGGGTACATGTTGTGTGTATCACAACAATACGACTTAGCTGCAAAAATTTCAACGCATTAGAGCCATCGAATGTGTCAAAATCATGATCTGTCCAGTACTTTGGAAAGCAAAACAAAAACCAGCTGCAAAAATATTGACATTTGGAAAGCATTATTTATTTTTAAGATTACATCAAAGCCAATGTATTCAGTTTTTAATTGTATTCAACTAAACAAATTAAACAGCAATTAGATCAGTGCAGCTAGAAGAATGCTCAGGTTGCTATACACATGATGTCATTACGACTATCCCGGAGCAGTAGAAGAAGAACACTTAATTTCATCACAGGATCATTACAGAAACAAAAGCAATTTGCTTCCCAAAAGAAATCCAACACATCCAGTGTAGATCCACTCAAGCTGCAAAATGCGATTAACTAGAAACACTAAATCAACCAAAAACTAAAGAGATGGGATGTTTGTTCCTGTTTATTTTACTGGAAATTTAAAACGGAGAATGTGTCAAACAATCAAACAGCTAGAGAAGAAGAGCGAAGAGAAATGAAAGATAAATATACCTTTGTAGATTGCAGATAAAAGAAGGTTGAAGAGAAATAAGAGAAGAGAGAGAACAACTTCATTAAAATCTGAACTCCAAAAATGTAATCACCGGAGTGAGGGAGGTATGTGTGTGAGAGATGAGTGAAATGGGGGGATTAATTTTTAGAGTTATGAAAGCAGGTAGAGTTTCTTTGGCGTGTCCAAAATATGGACACATACGTCATATGTCATGCATAAGTGGAACGATGCTTGAAAAAAAAATAGGGGTGTGTTATCCACACTTTTTTTTTACTTCTTACACACTCTTTGCTAATTTCTGTCCGTTGATCTTCAATTCATCTGATCCGACAGCCGAAAAATTAAAAAAGTGTGTGAGAAGTAAAAAATAGTGTGTGAATATTAGACTCCAAAAAATATTCATTTCACTTGTATGATATATGTCATGCATAATATATAACGCACCGTTCCGTATTTAGAACACTTGTAGAAACCAATTTACTCTTATACCCTTATTTGCTTTCTCTTTCTCCTCCACTTCCACGTTTCTTCTTTTACTTCTTAAACTAGTAAATTCCACCTTATTTTCCAGATCACATTAAACAAAAAGGCAACCAATATTCTTAAATCAGTCGAGCAA
Source organism: Crataegus laevigata (assembly GCA_963580275.1). NCBI lineage: Eukaryota > Viridiplantae > Streptophyta > Magnoliopsida > Rosales > Rosaceae > Crataegus > Crataegus laevigata. The sequence goes on from OY756938.1 coordinate 3,629,697, forward strand.
TGAAATCGATATTAAAATTCAAGACAAATATAAAGTGTTCGAGATATTAAAAAATAAGGAACATTTCACTAAAAAAATTATATGGTAGTCAACTACCAAGAGGTGATTTATGATCAATAGTAAAGATTCATATCTACCGTTAAGCTAAAAATTAAAAACAATTTGGTACCTTGGATTGAAGCAATGAATAGTGTGTATGTAACTGAATGAGAGAGAGAGAGAGGTCAATAGAAAAGAGGGAATGACAATTATTATCCAGTTGTTGTTATTCATATTTTTTTTTATTTCGATAATATTAGAGAGATTGAACTTTTAAATTAAATTTTATATCAAAATAATGAGGTTGCTGATGATTGAATTCTTACTTACGTGTTTATCAATGCGCTTATTTTCCATTAAAGTCCTTAGACCACTCTAACCCTTGGATCCAAACCCAAATATTTAGTCTACTAAAAGACGGAATTTAGGTCCATGAACAGTGAATGTCAACCAACTCGCAAGACCTAAATTTTAGGACCTAAAATGTATTGATTGTTGTGGAAAATAGTTTAACCTTAATTTTTTTTTTCAATAGGTTGTTTTTTAATTTTTTTAATTTTTACTTTGAGTTTATATTTTAATTTAATTTTACGGGTGTTTTAACCTAAACAATTAAATTTAAAAAAATATTACAAAACCGAAAAAATCACACCAACTAACCAAACTTCAATACACATATCAACCAAATTTCAATATACAAACTGATGAGTTCATATTATACCATATATTTTACTCTAATCTTAGTTATAATTTATTGGTTATTTTGGTATTTTGATACTTTGTTATGTATTTTTAATGTAGGACATTCAACTTCATCTGGAGCAAAAAATGATCAAACGAATGAATTTTGGAGTGATTCCAATTAAACGATGTTCGTGAGTCTTTCAAGATGATTGTATCAAAATTTCAGATTTTTCTACCAAGTCGTTTGACTGTGGCAATGAAATTAAGGCTCAGCGCGCAACTTTCCTATATTGACGTTTCTAAACGTTTTGGGTATTTTGAAGGTCAAGATGGCATATTTTAAGGAAGATTCCTTTTGAGAATTTGTAAGGGACGTCTTCAACTTTAAATGAGACTTTTTGGGACCAAATTGGAGTTGATTTGGTTGGTCAAAAGTCTGATTTTCTGAGAAGTCCGAATTTCAGTTCAAATAAGAAACATTTTATTTCCTAGTTATCTTATTCTATTATGTTTCCTAGTTTTTAGAAGACCTTTTTTAGGTTGGATTTTATTTTGTAGTAGTATAAATAAGGTTTTTTTAGCCATTAGAGAAGGGGGCATCAATTTGGAGAACTTAGCTAGGCTTTGACGATTTGTATTTCAAGGTGTTTTCTATCATTTTTCTATTTCAATAAAATTCCTTTTGTTTTATGGTTTTTCATAGCTAATTTCTGTTCGTTAGGGTAATGCCTTGAGTCTTAACTTGAATATGTTGTCTTTATTTAATTGCTTATGATATTATACATGCATACTTTGAATCATTAATCATTGTGTTTAAACTATCTCTATATTTTAATGCTTAACTACCATTAGGATATTTAGATAAGTAATCGGTTGCAATTTGAAATGAATGCCACAAACAGATTGCATGTTTGATATACATTCTAGCTTGAATGCCACAAGTAGAATATGCATAAGGAAAACCTAACCTTCAAAGTTACATGTATAATTTATAAGTAATTGGTAAAACTACATAAAATTGTTAAGGGAATGGCGGAACCCTAATGTCCTTTTATCATTATTTTCTAAGATTGTTCCCTTTCAAATTGATTTCTTTAATTGTTTTAATTTAAAATTCGTTTTTAATATTCTAGGTCATAAAATCAACATTTTCGAAACTTTGTTTTAAATAGTTTATTAAGAATTAGTTTAAATACAAATTATTCAATCAATCCTTATGGAAACAACCTTGCTTGAGCCACTTGTACTATAACTAGCTTGTTATCTTGCAAATATTTTTTAAGTGTTTTTATCCCTACTTTTGCAGGCAGTAAAAATCTATATCAAGAAATTAACACCGTCACTAGAAATTGTTTTAAATAACTGTGTTTATCATATTCTTAGTTAGTTATTATTGTACATACATATATCTTTTCATTTAATTGCTGATTTTATTTTTCAGGTTGGTTTGTTGATTTTTGAGAGCACGGCAATTATGGGCTGGGAACTACCACCACTAAGAGGACCACCTATATGGGTTTCTTTTGCAAAACAGGGCTTCTATGGATTCAAAACTACGGTTTGTGCCCTTTGTTGTTCAAATACCCAAGAAATTTTGCAATGCCCTGATAGGAAACATTTTCCAGACTATGTGAAGGAGCATATTAATATGAGGAACGACTCACAAAGGCATTGGGATGATCCCACTTTTGATTACTACGCTCAAGATTTGAACAAGCATCATAGTTTTAGATGGGTAGGTACTCAACAACTTTTTAAGCAGCCTAATGTGCCACAAAGTTCAGAGGAATGCTGCACAATTCAAACACCCCCATATGCAGAGAGTTATGATTACATGTTGGAAGAAACTAAATTGAAGAGCCAATTGTACGTGACTCATGCCCATATAATCTACTTCTACCAAGATTTATATACCACAAATACCTTACTGTTGAAATTCATCATAACCGACATGTACGGAGGGGTTATTCATACAAAGTTAGAATTTGATGATTCTGATCAGATTTCGAGCACTCTAACCACTTTGGATACAGGCCAAACTATTGATAAAAAGTTTTGGTTGCTGAAATAAACAAGCTGACATTAGAGCCCATAAAATTTCAAGAATGTCAAAGCCAATTTTACGAATGGGTAAATTCTATAAGGGGAAGCACGAAACATTTTGATTTTGTGGCTGCCAGTTGCCTCATATAGAACTTCAGCAAGTGTAGAAATTGTGGGTGTTAAATACAAGGTTAAGTTGGCTCGACAGAGACACAAGCCTCGCTGGAGGGGATTCTATTTGATTATAAAGCTCCATTCACATAGAAGGCCAAATATGAAGGATTCAAACACTCACCTGAAACACATAATTGATAAACAACATCTCATTTTGTACCTACTTTTGCCTTATGATGCTGCTAAGGAGTGGTTGACTATAAGAGAACAAGTGATGTGATCATTAATTCTTTCCCCTACATCTAGTTATAAATGTTAACTAAAGCGCTAATTGGGAGGCAACCTAATTTTTCCAAACTCTTTTCTTTTCGTTCATTTTATTTTCTTCCTTTTAGTCTTTATCACAAAAATAAATAAATAAATTATAAAAAAAAATTGAAAAACCCAAAAACAGCAATTTTTTTTAGTTGATCAGTATTTTATTTTGGATTTTATTCTAATTAGATTTTTAATGTGTGATCTTTGCAGGTTGCATTTGGAACTGATTTGGCCTAATCTCAACTATAGGCGTGCAATCAACATTCATTAACCCCAGCACATTCATCATCCATTCTTCTACATTCATTGGATTAGGCAGTGCTAATACGAAAAAAAAAAAAAGAGTTGAGATTCAGGAATGCTTACAGTGGGGTTTGCTTGGAAGCTTCTACACTACTTGGATCCACTTACTCACTCTCTCCCATGAAATTAATTTACAGATCATTCAACAAATTTCTAAATACACGGTTCTACAATCAGGAATCCAAGTGTGCAGAAGGGTCCACATATCGCAGATCCAGTTTCATGCAAAATTTTTGCTCAACATTCATCATCAGGAGCAGTTTCCGAAATGCCGATATTATCGGCGAAATATCGCCGATAATATCGGTTTTTGCACATACCGATATTTTAGTTGTTATCCAATATGTTTTCGTTGAAATATCGCGATATTATCGATAATATCGATAATATCGCGATATTTTTAGAAATATTGCGATATCGTGGAAACTTTGCATCGGAGAAGAAGGCCGAAGCTTGTACAGCTCCGGCCGACTATAAAAACACACCCTAGACGCCGATCTAGGTATAAAAATGAAATAGAAGACGAGATTAGGGTTTTTGTAACATCTGTTTGCCGTGAAACGGACGGAGGTGTTCGGAAAGATCGTCGACCTTGCTGCAATTTTTTCAAACGATCTACAAATTTCGATCTCATATATAGCTCGTCTCTGCGAAGATGAGGGAAGAGAGGGTGCAGAGAGAGAGAGAGACTGCCGGTGAAGATCAGGGAAGAAAATTTGCTGCAAGATAATTTTAGCAGCACGTCTGTGAAGACGAGAGTAGAGAGAGAGAGAGAAGAGTTTTCTGTGAAGATGAGAACAGAGAAGAGAGAGAGAGTGAGTGAGAGCAGATATGAGAGAGTGCGAAGAATATGCGGTGGTTGTGCAAGTTGAGGACTCAAAATTGGGTAATATGAAAGAGTAGATGAGGTTGATATTTTGGACGGTTTAAAAATTAAAAACCATGGACTCTGAGATGGTTTTACTTTTAATCATGAAAACCGGATGGGTGATGGGAAAGAGCAAGGTGAGGTGGAGGTTTATCAAGGTGAGGGTGGAGGTTTATCAAGTAGAATATATACTTTTAATTATGAAAACCGGATGGGTGATGGGAAAGAGCAAGGTGAGGTGGAGGTTTATAAAGTGGAATATATATGTGTGTGTGTATATCTTATATAAATTATAAATTATTTAGATAATATTTTGTTTTTTTTTCTAAGCAAGCATATCATATATTTACATAAAATATTTACATATGTATATTCTTCTATAAGAAATAGCATATTAGTTAATAATTATTTACATTTGATATAGTAAATTTAATTAAATCATAAAATATATAAGAAATTTACCCAAATCCGCCTAGGCCGCCTAGGCGCTAGGCGCTTTCTCGCCGCCCGACTAGCGCCTAGCGTTTTTTAGAACCTTGACTAAAACATATTGCAAGTTTAACAATTTTTAGCTTACAATATTAGCAAAAATTCTTCAACCCAAGACAAATACTATGGAATAGTTGTGGAAGGTGAGTAGCAAACTGACTAGTTGTACTGTGTCAATGGCTTGGCATGTATCAATTGATCAATTATATTTTGTCAATCAATTATTAGTTGTATTGTGTCTATCGATGATTTTTGGTCATATTAAACCAGAAGTTCTACAATGTTGGACAAATTTTGTCAATCGACTGATTGCTCCACATCCAGTCAAGTTTATCTTTTTTATACTACGTGCATTAGAGAAAACCCTACATTATCTCACTTGTATTAGGCAATGCAAGTCCAATGTATAAAGTGTAAAATATTGTACTAATTCATTATATATAAATGATTATGGTGTGTTTAAACTTCTTTCATTAATTACTACATATTTTCTACACTCACAATGTTTGCTAGCTCGCTATATAATCAACTTAAATCAGTTAAATCCATCATGCAATGCATTTCCTTCCATTTTTTTGTGATAAACTAATAGATAATTGACTAAATAAACATCCAGCAAAGTTTCAATAAAAATTTCCAACTATTTCTTACAATTTCCGTGGTTTCCATATTATTTTTATCGATATCGATATTATCCCGATATTTCCATCGATATTTCCGTGTTTCTGGACTATCGATATTTCCGATATTATCGATATTTTATACCTTGATCAGGAGACATGCACAAACACAAAGGAAAATTATGAGCATGCAGAGATCATATTCATACACGGATACACAGGCCCAAATCATACTGTTCATTATATTCAGCAATTTTAAACCAACATACGCATATAGCACAATCACAGATCAAGCTGGTTTCTGCTCGAATGTGAAAAAAAAAAAAAAAAAAAAAGAGGCAGATATATACCTTATAATCTCGGATCCGCAGGTCTTTGACATAGTCGCTGCCAATTTTGACCGTTGGATCTACGATTTTCCTTCATTCTTTTATTTTTCAGATTCTCTTAATTTACCAAACGAGGTTCCCACCACATGACACAAACATGCAAGATAGATTAGTATCGATTTTACTCTGATTCTAAGTCACAAGAAGAAATTGAGAAGAAATGGAGAAAAGGATGGCTGCATTCTACCTCTGTGGCGTCGGAATGGTACAGGAAATCTGCTGAGGAGACGAACGAAGATGAGAGAACAGGGGCTGGGGAGGAGTCGAGTTTAAGTTTGGGGGTTGTGGCTCGGATCTGAGAGTTTTAGAGAGGAAGCTTTGGTTTTGATTGCAACAACCAAGGTGGAATAAAAAATAATCAAAAAAATTATTGAGACAACACGTAAATTTTTGAGTAAAAGACAAAATTATTCTCGAAGAACACCAGAAAATCTACGCGCAAGCAGTGGACAACCATCCCTCAATCAAGTCAAAAGTGCCCAAAATAGGTATTTTTTCAAAATCTATTTCATCCATTCTCATCGAATATTCTCAACATCCAAATTTTTCCTTTCAAATTATATTAATTAGCTAATTAATTAATTTATTAACTAGCTAAAAATCATGAATTTAATCCAAAAAACCATTCAAGTGGCCAGTCCATCTCCTCCCAAAGTAGCCAGCCACACTCTATATAAACACTCGTTCTCTCCAAAACCTAAGTTCTACACTCTTGCTAAATTCTCCAAACAATTTTCTCTCAAAATTCTAACTTTGACATTGGAGGTTCTTCGGCCAAAGCCCCCCATTCATTGTGGGTATGTGAGGCTCTTGGCCTTGACCTAAGGTGTTGTTTGTTTTGTAGGTGCAATTTTGTCCAAGAACAAAGAGGAAGAAATTTGCATCCACACAAGGTTTTTATGAAAGGAAAAGCAATGGAAGAAAATGAGTGGAGGAGCATTTGGCGCTGGGCTCGAGGTGTAATGTTTAGAGAGGAAATGCGACAGCCAAAAAATCGCTGAAGGTTTTGAAAATGAGCAGCTGCTACTAAGGGTGGGCAAACGACCCCTAGGCATGTGGGACGAGCTGGTTCCATGCGGTTCAGGACGGGTACGGGATGGGTCTAAAATTTGTAAAGACAAAACGGGGTGGGCCGGGGCGGGTTCACAAAATTATCGGGGCTAGGCGAGTGCAAAAGCCTGAGAAAACGAGGCCTTGCTAGACCCATTTCTCCCAATTCTCACAAAAACATTTGATGTGGTTTAGTGGTACTACACTATTAGTACTACTGGATTTGTTTTTCCGAGTGGTAGTACATTTGTACTACATTGCTTTCTTTCTTTATTTCATTTTATGGAGCATGCCACTCTCCCTTTCCCTGATTGGTTTTCTCCTCTTTCCCTGACTCATCTTCTCCTCTTTCCCTAACTCGTCTTTTCTAGGATTTTTATTTTTATTTTTTTATTTATGGTTTTGATTTTGTGTTGGCTAGGTGGGTTTTATGGTTCTAGATCGATGAAGATGATGACTAAGGAAGACGACTTGAGTGAGCTGTATATAGGTTTTCTGGCACCATCTAGCCATTGATGCATCTGGGTTTTCTGGCACCATCTGATTTGAGCATCTGGGTTGTGGTGGAGGAAAAGGGGGAAACAATTGGTCGATGACTGAGGAAGACGACCTGAATGACGTCATTCCTTCTGTGTTTGACCAAAAAGAAAAATGTAATATAAACCGTGGACCCGCTTCGAAACGGCCCGTTTGAAATGGGTCGAGTTATGTCCGGTTCCAAAATTCAAAAGCCCTCTACCCGATTCGGCCAGTCCCATTACATTTTAAAATGGGGTATGGTCATGTTCCTCCCAATTTGGGCCCGGCCCATGCCCAGCCCTAGCTACTACTAGATGAGGTTAATATAGCGAATTCCTAGGGTATTTGACAAAGGAAAGCTGCACGTTCGAACCCCAGGTTATCTTTTTCCTTATTATTATTATTCTCAATTATTTTGTTTTTCTGTTAATTCTTTTTCTTTTAGTTATTTTCTCTTTAGTTTTCTTTTCATGTTTTTACATAGTTTAGTTTATTTATCTTAGTTCAGGTTGTTTTTATCTTATAGTTTATTCTTTTTGTTGTTTCTTTATCTTTGTTTTATTGTCCACTCCTTGAGGACAATGTGTGATTTAATTTTGGGGATGAGAAATAAGAATTTTTAGATTTTTAATTATTTGAGTCAACAATTTTTTTTTTATTCTTTTGAAGTTAATATTCATAGATTATTTTAAATGTTAGAACAAATGGGCATGATGAAGGTTAATATCAAATTAGAGTCTTTTCTATTTATCGTTGATTAGACACTATGACACACCCCGTCCCGAAGGAGGGCATGCTGGCCGTCACGTGGGAGTGACGTAACCATTTACACAGTACGGAAGCTTTAAATATATCACTTCTACGATGAAACACCCGAAGGTGAGATCTAATTTTGTCCATTATGTCAGAACCCCGTTGAATTTCCTCGTAGTCACCACACCTCTGAAATCTTGAACCTGGAGGGGCGCAAAACCAAGTTGAGTGGGTCAGTAAAACAAATCTTTTCCAAATCCATCTTTTCTCAAAACGTTGTAACCCCTCTCCGTAAAACTTGTATATTTTCCCAGAAATGTAAAATATCAATATATATACATATATATTCTCAAAACTTCAAATCACTATCTCAACATTTCTTTCAATACAATATGCCATGCCATGTCTAAATTCAACATTATAGTATGGATGCATTAACATAAATCAGGTGGAAGAAAATAATCAACCGGAGACCCTCTAATGGCCCTGTACGACTGAATCTATATCATTTCTATCATCTCAGCCCTCGGCTGTAAATATAGCTCATATCATTTCTATCATCGCAGCCCTCAGCTGTAAATATAACTCAAAATTTCATCTTGCCGGAGTCACCAACTGTGACCTGTACGGCCTTCTGCACATAAGTCGGAACCACCTAATGTAGTCTGTACGACTTAATGGTTAATATTACGCTCTAGTGCTTTTCTCATCAATCATTTCTCATCAATCATCTGTGCACATAATCTAAGGTCACCCACCAATCGGAACCTCTCTAAAGGTCTGTACGACTGGCCTGTCGGAACCACCTCTTGTGGTCTGTACGACTAGCATCTACTTGGATCCAAGGCGAGCGTGCGATGCGGTGAATACCATAAGCACTAATACCATGGTGCAGGTTATGAGCTCAACATCATCATAACAGTAATATATACTCACCTGATACTCACCTGTGCGTCCACCGCACCAATTCATACATATGCATCATATATCAATTCCTATTTTCATATCATTTCATGCATGGCATTTCGATTCACATTTCTATATACTTTTCACATATTTCTATGCATGGCATTTCAATTCCCGTTTTTCACATCACTTATACACATTTCATTTTAAGCATTTTCATTCAAATTCAATTTCTGGGAAAACGTCAAGTATATATATATACGGAAAATAAAACTGCCCACTCACAGATTACATCGACGTCTCGTAGGTCTCTGAGCCTCCCTTAGCCATGCCCAACGTCCGTGTAATCCTCGCCTATACGAGAAGTAACCAAATTAACGTTATTTAACGCATAACCCAACTCTTAGCTAATAACTCCTCATATATTGCTCAAATTGGGTATATGAATATACCACTGTGACCTACACAACCTCAGGATCATCCCCATATTTTTAAAATAATTTTTGGACCCTTCACGCGCCCCCACGCGCCTGACATGGCACGGACCTACGCGCCCCCACGCGCGGCCACGTGACATGCATGCTGACGGCACAGTAACGGCAGTTAGGGAATATTCCGTTAAATCCCCGAATATTCCGTTAAAAGTTAGCCATTTTCCGTTACTGCCGTTAGGAATATTCCGTTAAAACTAACGGAATATTCCTCCTTCTCCGATTCACCCTCGCCGGACTCCGGTCATCGGAAAACTGGGTAATTTTCAAATTAGCTATTCTCACTCGTTTTTCGTCCAATTTTCTCGAATTTTATACCAAATTGAAGCCCTAATCATGTAGAATCACGTTGGACTAGTTTTAGGGTCTAAAAACTACGAGATCAAACTTTTCAAAAATACGAAAATCCGGCCTACCTTCGAACTAGGTGATCCCGACGTCCAATCCTTCCAAACGAAGCACTCTGAGCTTCCTTAGGACCTCACCAAGCTTCCTACAAGCTTCAAAATCCCAAAAACATAAGGATTTACGTGTGCATGAACAGTGCACAATCACGGGGACTTTGAAATCTAAGTTTTCCGAAGTCAAACTTACCTGAAATGGGTACCATCGTGATCGTGAAGTCCTCAGGGTTGCAATGGTAGTCTTAAATTGGACGTTGGTATAGGTTTTGGGTGGGTTTGTGGCTTGTCCGTGTGGATTCGAAGGAGAGAGAGAGAGATAACTGAGAAGAAGAGAGAGAGAGACAAGATACGGGTTATGGGGAGGAAAATGAGGGGTGGGGATCCCTGTGAGGTCCTACCCAATCCCCATACATAAAATTAATACATGAAAATATAAATCTAAGCCTAAGTTTGAGTTCCTAAAACTAATGATTATTCCAATTAACAATAGTTTAGGAACCTTAGGTAAAACTAATATCCAATTTACGCACCTTAATTCCGTTTAAGGGCATTTTCGTAACTTCATGTCCTCGGAAATTAAAAATTCCGGGACGGGCTGTGACACACTATTTATGAGTTATACTTTAAAAATTTACACATTCGCATCAACATGATTTGTAGGGAGTGAGATTGAAACACTTACTTTTAGACTACTTTCATTTTTAATTTTTGTTTTTAGTAAAGTAAAAGTTAGTTATTGTTATGAACAAAGTAATAGTTGTTCCACCCGAGCATTTACTTAGTAACTGGGCAGTCCTGCTTGATCAGAAGTGATTCTCACGTCAAACAGTAGAGTTTTGGCATGGGGCAGGGTGGTTAGTTGGTTTCATCGCCTTTTCAGCTCGAGTTAATAAGTCATTAGGGGTGTTCTACTCCTAGTGCCCTAAAGCCCTTGTGGTTTGCGAGTCATTGACCTAAAACTCGATACATGGGTTGGATTGAAAGCTAAAGTGAACCGCTATTATACGACCACTACTGTTACTAGAAAAATAAGAAAAAAAATTGAAGAAAAAAAAAGAAATGAAAAATTGAAGAAAGAGAGAGAAAAAAATAGTTATGTTTGAAATAAAAGGAGGAAAGGTAGGGATTTTAGTCGAGTTTACTTTACAGCAAAGGAAGTTCATGAATTCTTTTCTAATTGATTCTAAATGGCTTAGACTCTGTGGTGGAGTAGTTGGAACTTTTGAAAAGATTTTCTAATTTTTAACGTTTTCTATGGATTGCAACTTGAAGGTGAAATTTTTGTGTCGTAGTTAGTTTTGTTTAAGTTTTTAGTTTGTTAGTTTTTATGTTTGTTTTTGAGTTTTGTTTTTCTTGAGGACAAGCAAAAAGATAAGTTTGGGGTATTTGATGAGTCCATATTATACCATATATTTTACCGTAATATTAGTTATAATTTATTGGTTATTTTGGTAGAATTTTGATACTTTGTTATGTATTTTCAATGTAGGACATTTCACTTACTCTAGAGCAGAAAGTGATCAAACGGATGAATCTTAGAGTGATTGCAATTAGAGGATGTTTGTAAGTTTATCAAGATGATTATATCAAAGTTTCAAATTTTTCTACCAAGACATTTGACCGTGGCGATGAAATTAAGGCCCAGAGTGCAACTTTTCCAAATTGATGTTTCTGGATGTTTTGGGTATTTTGAAGGTCAAGATAGCATATTTTGAGGAAGATTCATTCTGAGGATTTTTAGGGGACGTTTTCAGTTTTAAAAGAGTGGGACCAAATCAGAATTAATTTGGTTGATCAAAAGTCCGATTTTCTGAGAAGTCCAAATTTTAGTTCAAATAGGAAACCTTTTATTTTCTAGTTATCTTATTCTATTATGTTTCCTAGTTTTTAGAAGACTTTTTCTAGGTAGAATTTTATTTTGTAGTAGTATAAATAAGGTTTTTTTTAACCATTAGAGAAGGGGGCATCAATTTGGAGAACTTAGCTAGGCTTTGACAATTTGTATTTAAGGTGTTTTCTATCTCTTTTCTATCTCAATAAAATTCCTTTTATTTTATGGTTGTTCGTAGCTAATTTCCGTTTGCTAGGGCAATGCCTTGAGTATTAACATGAATATGTAGTCTTTATTTAATTGCTTATGATATTATACATGCATTCTTGAATTATTAATCACTATGTTTAAACTATCTCTGTATCTTAATACTTAGCTACCATTAGGATGTTTAGATAAGTAATCAGATGCAATTCGGTCGGAATGCCACCATATGTTTGAGTATTGCTTCTTATGATTGATAGTTGTAAGTTCACCTAGGGCGAATGCCATGTCTTAGGGGTTGCTTGGTTTTTCAAAGGGTTTTAACAAAGCGTAATGAGTCATGCATGTTTATATTTGATTTGAATGCCACAGATGGATTGCATGTTTGATATACGTTCTAACTTGAATGCCACATGTAGAATATGCATAAGGAAAACCTATCCTTCAAAGTTGCATATGTAATTCATAAGTAATTGGTAAAACCACATAAGATTGTTAAGCGGATGGCGGAACTCTTGAGTCATTTTATCATTATTTTCTAAGATTGTTCCCTTTCAAATTGATTTCTTTAATTTTTTTTAAAATTTAAAATTCGTTTTTAATATTCTAGGTCATAAAATCAACATTTTCGAAACTTTGTTTGAAATAGTTAATTAAGAATTTGTTTAAATACAAATTATTCAATCAATCCCTGTGAGAACGACCTAACTTGAGCCTCTTATACTACAACTACCTTGTTCTCTTTCAAGTTTTTTTAAGTGTTTTTATCACTTCTTTTGCAGGTGGTAAAAATCTGTATCACAAAAAAACCAACCAAACTTCAATTCATATACCAACCAAACGTCAATACACATACCAACCAAATTTCAATATACAAACCAACTAAACAAACTCAAAGCACATACCAACCAAACTTCAATATACAAACAAACAACCAAACTTCAATACACACACCATCTAAATTTAAAGTGGATCTGCTCTAAAAAATTATTTTTACGTTGAATTTAATTTCAGTCGTTTAAGTTTTTTTGTATGGTTGGATTTGGAAGAAACAAACATGAACAGCTAGATCAAAATCTAAAAATTGCCAAAAGATAGGATTTTAATCTGTGCCGTTGGTGATCAACGGCCCAGCTGGTGGCCACTTCAATAAATCATTCACCCGTTGCTTTAAAATAAGGGAGCTTTTAATAAAAAGGGCTTGATCAAAGTTTGTTTTAACCAAAAACCATCCTATAACTTTTTTTAACCAAAAACCTTCACAGAACAAAGTAAAACCCACCAAACCAACAATAGCTCGAGCACCAGCCAGTCACTTATGGGCTCTTCTTTGGCCCTCATCCTCCTCCTCATCCTCCTCTTCGTCTTGCTGAGTACTACAACTTTCCTTTTTGAATCACCTTATTTTGTTGAGTATTGAAGAAGTTATATCCATTTGAATTTTACCCAGTTTCCGGCGACCTCTGAGGCTTTCGAGGTGTTTTCCAGCCAAACCACGGTGAGTTAGCCATCTTGCAAGGTACCATTCTCTTCATCTCTTTGAACTACGAGTTTCGTTTTTGAATCACTCGATTTCGTTGAGTATTGAAGAAGTTATATTATTTTGAATCTTACCCAGTTTTCAGCGACCTCCGAGGCTTTCGAGGTATTATTCTGGTCAAACCATGGCGAGTTAGCCACCATGCAAGGTACCATTCTCTTCGTCTCTTCGAGAAATACGATTTTCATTTTTGAATTACTCGATTTTGTTGAGTATTGATAAAGTTATGAGCGTTTAAAGTTTATCCAACTTTCAGGCCGAAATCCGGCCTTCCCTTCCATTTAGCTCCGGCGAGCAGCAACCACACCAAGCCTTTTGGGCCGTGAACAAACAAACACTATATCTAGAAAGAAAAGAAATAAAATTCAGAAATAGTAACTTAAATTCCAGAACCAGTGACTTAGATTCCAGAAACAGTGTTACTTAAAATCAAGAAACAGTTTATTTTTACATTCCAAAAACAGTGTCCGTCGAAAGGAACCAAAATCCAGAAACAATGACTTAAATTCCAGAAACAGTGACTTAGATTCCAGAAATAGTGTTACTTAAAATCAAGAAACAGTTTATTTTTACATTCCAGAAACTGTGTCGGTCGAAAGAAACCAAAATCTAGAAACAGTGACTTAAATTCCAGAAACAGTGACTTATATTCCAGAAACAGTGTTACTTAAAATCCAGAAACAGTTTATTTTTACATTCTAGAAACAGTACTACAACTTTCCTTTTTGAATCACCCTATTTCATTGAGTATTGAAGAAATTATATCCATTTTAATCTTACCTAGTTTTCAACGACCTCCGAGGCTTTCGAGGAATTTTCCGGCCAAACCACGGCGCGTTAGCCATTGTGTGAGATACCATTCTCTTCTTCACTTCAAGAACTACGATTTTCATTTTTGAATCACTCGATTTCGTTGAGTATTGACAAAGTTATATCATTTTGAATCTTACCCAGTTTTCGGCGACTTCCGAGGGTTTCAAGGTGTTTTCCGGCCAAACCATGGCGAGTTAGCCATCGTGCAAGGTACCATTCTCTTCTTCTCTTCGAGAACTACGATTTTTGTTTTTGAATCACTCGATTTCGTTGAGTATTGACAAAGGTATGAGGGTTTAAAGTTTGTCCAACTTGTGAGAACTACGATTTTCATTTTTGAATCACTCGATTTCGTTGAGTATTGACAAAGTTATATCATTTTGAATCTTACCCAGTTTCCGGCGACTTCCGAGGGTTTCAAGGTGTTTGCCGGCCAAACCATGGCGAGTTAGCCATCGTGCAAGGTGCCATTCTCTTCTTCTCTTCGAGAACTATGATTTTTGTTTTTGAATCACTCGATTTCGTTGAATATTGACAAAGGTATGAGAGTTTAAAGTTTGTCCAACTTTTCGGCCAAAATCCGGCCTTCCCTTCCGTTTAGCTTATAACATGGTTTTTTTATTAAAAAAAAAACTTATAACATGATTTTTTTTTATTAAAACTCTAATTTTTCAAGCCATTTTCATTAGTTTTCCTTTAAAATAAAAGGTGGGGCCCCCAAAAATCTGGGTCAACCAAATACAAACCCAAATAATCCTAACTTTTTAGGTTTAAGTCCCTCTAGAAAGGGTAGACAGAGCTCGAATTCCCATGTTTGATTGACACAAAGTAGACTTGGCAGTTTCTTACACGATAAGGTGACACAACACGAAAATGAAACGAAAATAACGGGTTTTGGGTCAACACGATAACTAATCGAGTCATTATCGGGTGACCCGTTCAGAACCAATACACGCGGATAACACGTGGGTAACCCGTTAAGAAAAATACATTATAATTTTAAATTTTAATTACTAAAAAAATTATTATAAAATACAATAGTCATATTGTATATATTGGTATATTTTATATTAAATATACATTTTTGTATTATTATTCGATATAAGTTAAAAAAAATTAAGTTTTATTTATTTATTTATTTTTATTATGAGAGTTTCTTATTATCATTAATAAGATAAATTTTACTTAATATGTTGTTCAAAATTAAAATCAACTAGTATAGTCTAGTATAGTATTAGTATAGGCAAGGTATAAAATATCGATGATATCGGATATATCGGTAGTCCAGAAACACATAAATATCGATGGAAATATCGGAATATTATCGATATCGATAAAAATAATATGGAAACCACAGAAATTGTAAGAAAAAGTTGGAAATTTTTATTGAAACTTTGCAGGATGTTTATTTAGTCAATTATCTATTAGTTTATCACAAAAAATTGGAAGGAAATGCATTGCATGATGGATTTAACTAATTTAAATTGGTTATATAGTGAGCTGACAAACATTGTGAGTGTAGAAAATATGTAGTAATTAATGAAAGAAGTTTAAACTCACCATAATCATTTATATATAATGAATTAGTACAATATTTTACACTTTGTACATTGCATGGTAAGATACATGAGTGACTTAGTACCACATAGAGTTCCTATGAGGTTCAAAATTTTGACTATCTTCATCATCTCTATGTGTAGAGTAAGTGTATTGTGAAGAGTAGTCATCAAATGATAAATCCCCAAAAAAGTTTTGCATGTAATTGTTAACATGCCACCCATATGGATCCGAACTTGGTTGACATTGTCCATAAGCAAAATCATTTGAAGATTGAGTCTCAGAATCTTTCCATGAGTCGCTCGATTCCATCCCAACAGGAATGGGATATGAAGGGTAAGGAAATGGTTGGTTATGTGTATAACCATAGTTACTACTTCCCATTCCAACAGAGTCCGAAGTTATAGATAACGAGTCATCTTCTTGACGTGACAAAGTCCCCTTGCCTCTTTCTCTACGAGTATAGTCCTTCCCTATGGCACCAATTCTTGGTCCTGCCCGCCTACTGCCATGGTCCTCATCCTGTGTTGCATGCGTGAAGTTTGCCTCACTAGTGAAGGGGCTCATAAATCCGGGAGGTGGTCCAACATAGTTTCCATATCCACCACTACCTCCAGCTCCACTATATCCTTCATCATTCCCACCTCCGGTGGTAGGTGAGTCTGCTGATCTTGTACTAGAGCTATCATTAGTATCAGCAGGGTATTGTGGTTGTCTAGGATTGGAATAAGGTGGAATTCCAGTGTTTCTTAGTCTTGGGCGCAAAAGTTATTCGAAATAGTCAGCGCTGCTAGATCACACCTCCTCTTCTAATACTCTTTCTACATTTATCCCTTCATTACGTGCTTCTTCAGCAACTCTTGGAGCTGGGTTGCCTTCATCATCATCTAAATGAAGAGGTCTAATCCATTGATAAAGTTGGTTACCTTCTGTATCATCATCTTCAGCAACAATATTAAACACATCTAGTGGGTCACCACGGTCGACATGATCTATTTCTGCTTCCTTATCTCGAATTTGAAGCTTCATGTTGTAGTAGCAATAAACTAATTTTTCCAACCTACTATGAGCCAACCTATTTCTTTGTTTTGTGTGTATGAGTGCAAATGTGCTCTAATTTCTTTCACAAGCAGATGAGGAAGCTATTTGTGATAATGCTTTGATTGCTAACTTTCTCACAGTTGGTGCATCAGTCCCATACATGATCCACCATTCAGCTACAATGAAAAACAATGTTGATAAGCCTAATAACTCCAACAAATTCTATTATAAACTAATATTGAAATATGTTTACACTCACTTTGTTCGAGTAGCAATTGATGTTGGTTCTCCAAAAGTTCTTCTTGCATCTTTAAACCATGTTAGCTGAATTCAATAAATCGTGTTAGTTTAATCCAATAAATTAATTATTATAATTTAAGTAATTGTGTACCTCATTTCCAAATTGGCCAACTACTAGTGATGCAGGGTCTAATTTAGAGTATACATTATGTACAACACGTATAAGGGTACCATCATCTCCAACACTGGGTCTGTATTGGTATCGAGGATTCAAATAATATGCTATTCAAAGAAACACATACTCTAATAAGAGAAATAATACTTATGCAACTAAAGAAATGAATTGCAAATTATGACATAATTTATACCTGTTGCATGCAAATCGTGGTATAATGTTTTATACCATCGGTCATTAATTATCTTTATGACCCACCTTGCACCATGTTTTCTTTCCAAGTCCTCATTTACTACACGCATCAACTCATATATTGCCCCCATATTAGGATACACTTCTGTGTCAACGATCCGTAAAACTTTGTAAAGAGGTTCAAACACTTGGCACACATGTTCTGATTGAGTCCAAAAAGCTTGATCAAGCACTATACTTTCCACCATACGACCTGCATTTGAGCGACTGAAATTGTGGTTGGCCCAATCGTCACTAGTGAATAGTTGCTTCAACCCTGCTTTCTTCTTAAGTAGGCTGTCTAATGCAATATAGTTGGTGGCGAATCGAGTGGTAGCTGGACAAATAATTTCTCCTTTGCAAAATTCACGCATCTTTGCCAACAACCAACTGTGATTGTAAATATAATTTGTGATCGTTCTAGCTCTTTTTACGACAGTAGCAACATTCTGTCTCTTCCCCATTGCCTCAAACATGCGATCAATACAATGTGCGCACATGATGTCCAAAACACATTATGATGCTTCATTAACTTTTTTCCAGTTTTGACAAATGTAGAACCGTTGTCTGTCACGACTTGGACAACATTATGCTCTCCCACCTCCATGATTACATCCCTTAATAATTTGTAAATATACTTGTAGTTCTTTATATGGTCTGAAGCATCAACATACTTCAAAAAAATTGTCTTTCCCTTGTAGTATACCATGAAGTTTATGATAGACAATCTGGTCGAGTCAGTCCATCCGTCACACATGATTGTGCAACCATTAGTTTCCTACTTTGACCTCAACTTGTTAACATACTCGCCAATGTCTTTATACTCCATATCCAAATATTTTTTTCTTACCTCATAGGGAGTGGGAGGTTGTACTCCAACACCAGCCTGTTGACATCCCAATACCATATTTTTTAAATGATATGATGATGCCTTCTCAGCATGGACATTTTCATAGATAAAGAACTTGCTAATTAGACGCCTCATTCCCTCCTTCACATTACCTCCAGTGATATAACTCTAAACACTCTTTTGACGTGCTTTGGATGACTTATAAAAACTTAGGGCTATTGGTGGTGTTGGTTATGATTCTCTAACACTTGCTCCCCGTCTCATTTGTGGACCACCACTTGTCCCGGAACCTTGTGCTCTATTAGGAATTTTATGAAGGTGTTCTCTTTCCCATGCTGACTGTTTGGAGGCACGTAATGCTTGTTTCAAATTGCGTCGTTCTTCAAGTCCCATGTCATCATCACATTCGTCTTCATCGTCATCATCATCACTGTCAACCGCTTGGCCAATGACTTCTCCTCGTAGCCCAACTCGAATATTTTCCATTCCATATGTTATCTTTTCCTTCTGCTGTTTTTTATTTTTTAATAATGTGTTGATGAATGCCTTCACTTCTGGGGGGGACATTATCACATCGTTGGACATTTTTTGCTGGATCTAATCCACTAAGATGGTACTTAAGTCGTGTCACTCCGCCACTCTTCATTACCCGACCACAATATTTGCAAATTGTGCCATGTTTGTTTCCGTCTATTGGGTCTCCATGTTCCCAAGCTGGATCACGTTTAGTAACTCCACTGGACATCTTAAACGTACCTATATTTATTTTTCATGAAAATTAGACAATTTTTTTTGGCCAAAAAATATGGTAATGATGACGGTTATATAAGAGAACCTAAATAATAAAGTTATTCTACAGAAGAATTAAATACGAAGTAAAGAAAATGATTGTAAAAATTTAAGTAATTATAAAAAAAATATGGAATAATAAAACCTAATATTAATGAGTAATAATCCAATTTGATAAAAAAAATAATCCTAATATTAAATATAGTGATGAATAATAATCCAATTTGATAATAATCCAATTTAATGAATAATCCAATTTGATAATAATCCAATTTAATGAATAATAATCCAATTTGATAAAAAAAAACCCTAATATTAATGAATAATAATCCAATTTGATAATATAAAAAAACCTAATATTAATGAATAATAATCCAATTTGATAATAAAACCTAATATTAATAAAATAATAAATAACATTAAACATATTAAAATTATCCTAGGGAATAAAATTATCCTAGGGAATAATTATACAACATTACTTAATTACTTAAAAAAATTAACTTGTAATTGTTAACATTACTTAATTACTTAAAAAATTTAACATGCAAGTATTAATTACTTAAAAAAATTAACATACGAGTCAACACAAATTTTTTTGTTGTTGTATAAATTACAATAATATAAATATAAGTTTGTAAACTTACCTTAACTATGGAATCCTTTGTGTTGAAGATCTGGAATGTATCTAGAATGGCTCTGAAAGGGGTAAGGGAAGAAGAAGAAACGAAAGGGCTTTGAATGGCTCTGATACTTCACCTCTGAGAATGTGAAAGAATATCACAGTGGCACACGATTTTGAATGTGAAGGAATATCACAGTGGCACATGGTTTTGAATGAAACCACTATTATTTTTGTCCATGGTCTAAAATTGTCAAAAAGTGACTGTAAAAGTTGTCAGGTGACCCAACCACACACACACACACGCCACCACATACGCACACAGAGATCACACACGCACACAACACACGCACACAGACATCACACGCAGACTTCATTCAACCTCAGTCTCTTTCTTTGGATCCTTCTCTCTTCTCTCCCTTCTCCATTCTCCCACACACACACACACACAGATCTCTCGATCTCTCTTCTCCCTTCTCCCTTCTCCCACAGCCTTCTCTCTCTCTCTCGATCCTTCTCTCTTCTATCCCTTCTCCATTCTCCCACACACACACACACACACACACACACACACACACAGAGATCTTCTCGGTCTCTCTCTCGAAACTCTCATCTCTCTCATTTCTCTCTGCAGTGCACCGAGACCCACATACACACACACACACCATCGCACCTGCTTCAGGAAGACACCCATCGTCATCAGCAACCTCGTCTTTCTCCCTTGCCTTCTCGTCTCTGCAACTCGACGAACGCAAGAGCTCTGGCGAGTTTCTTGAATTTCTCCGGTTAGGTAAGCTTCAGATTTACCTCTTTCTGTTCTAGATTGAAGCTTATATCTGAAATTTAAGTTAAAAATCGTGTTTTTGCAAGGTTTTTGGGACGAAATCGACTCGGGAATAGGCACACCCATCTCCGACGAGGCTGATGCGTTGTAAAACAACACACAAATTAAACTCTCTTTTTGACAATTGTAGTAAAGATGTAAGTAGGGTATCGTTTTAGACCGGGGATTAGGAGGGATTGCTAATGCACCTAACTGACTTAAAAATATTAAATAAGACTCAAAAACACAAAACAAAACTCTAAAACAGAAAGCTAAACTATAATAACTTAAAACACACCAGAATAGTCAAAACAACACAAAACAATCAAATTGACCCAAATTAGACACTAGGGACTGATTTGGACGAAAATAAACTCAAAAGACTAACTAAACACAAATCTAAACAGATTCTAGCTAAATTAATATAACTTAAAGATGGGGGATTGGTTTTTGACGAAAATTAAAAGACAAAGTAAATAACTTGCAGAATCTAAATAAAGACATAAAACTAAGTGAATTGATGGGTGATGGACTAGCTAGAGGGTTCTTCTCCACACATGACACACTTGCATACAAACCAATTTTTCAGTTGTTCTTTCAATAAACCACGAATCTCAACACCCCAGATTAACTGTGACAACACTTTTTTAACCTTCAAGTTTTCCTAAAGTTATTGAATTGGACGGGAAAGCGCATACAACAATTCAAAATATTCTTTAAAAGTCGCCTACGTGAATAGCACAATAGAGATACAATCAAAGATCATTAGGCTTTGTGAAAACTATAAGCATTGACGAGGCATTCGTAACTATGAAAAGCATGATACTCCTGCCAAGAATTCACTTAACGCGATTGTGACTAGCAACCTCTACTACTTGTGAATATAAGTTCATAACGATTAGGTGAAACTCCCTTATATTCTAGCATCAAATTCATGCATGCAAACTAAGTATGCATCCTTAGTCAACATACAAGAATAAGTTATCAATCAAACAGTTAAGCAAATTGCATTCACAATTTATGAAATTACAACTGAAGGTAATCAATTCATATTGCAAACATATTCATGGCTTTGAATCAACCTCTAGCCAAAATGAATTTAGTTCCACATATTTGCAATTAAACAACTATAATTGAATTTAAACATGATAAACAAAAGTAGAAGACACCTAGAACGCTCCAGCAATCCAACGTCTTGAATGGTTAGCACAGCTCCAAGTCCTCCTCCTTTCTTGCAAACATGCGGCACCAAGGTGGGTGTGGTGTTTGGATGGTCTAGGGGATGTGGCAAAGATTGGATAGGTTGAGAGAGTATGGAAGGGTGGTAGGGGATGGATAGGAAAAGAGGTGGATGGAAATGGATAGAGGAAGAAGGAAACTTGCGGCAGAAATTGTGTTGTTTATGGAATGTGTTGTAGATGTTAATTCCCCCTTTGTCTTGTGATGGACAAGCCTATTTATAGACTTTGAAAATGAATCACCACCACAAAATTTCTTAGTGAAGTGGGTGGATGTTGTAGGTGAAGTAGGTGGATGTTGTAGGTGAAGTAGGTAGATGTTGTAGGTAAAGTGGGTGGATGTTGTAGGTGAAGTGGGTGGATGTTGTAGGTGAAGTGTGTCCATATTTTAGCATATGTTTGAAGCCCTTTCATGCACCAAAACGTCCATCCTTATGCATGCAATCCATTCCACCCCAAAACAGCTCCAAATTGCACCAAAATGCACTTCTTTGCTAACTTTGTTATTAGAACCTACAAACACACGAAAATAGCTTAAAACATTCTAATAAGATGAAACTAATTAAGTAAATGCAAGGAAACAAACTAATAAAATCACATAAATATGTTCCTATCAGAGGCCGTGGGTGTCGACGAACTTTCCGAACACATCTGACCGTTTCACGGCAAATGAATGTTAAAAAAACCCTTATCTCGTCTTCTATTTCATTTTGATACATAGATCGAAGTCTAGGGTGCGCTTTTACAGTCGACCGGAGCTGTAGAAGCTCCGACGTTCTTCTCCGATTCGCACATATCCACAATATCGCGATATTTTCAGAAATATCGCGATATTTTGACGAAAACTCATTAGATAATCATTAAAATATCGGTAACCAAAAAAACCGATATTAACGACAAAATATCGTCGATAATATCGGCATTTGAGACCTTGAGTATAGGTAATAAGACATTCCTACAAGTATGAAAAATGTGAAAAAAAATATATAAACACTTGTGATTCATCATTCATCCACGAGTAGACAATAGTTACACTTATATTATCGTTTAGATTTTTAAAACCCTCCAAACCGTCATGAATAGTGTTTTTTATTTGAGTGTAAAAGTAATAAAATTAATAATAATTATTGTAAAAGTGTAAGAAATGTAAAAAAATAATATATATATATATATATATATATATATATATATATATATATATATATATATATACAATCATTCGTAGTGACAAGCTTTATAACTTTCGTGAAGGGGTCAACTTCAAAATATGACACTATAATCCATAAACCTTAAATTTGTATTTAACCGTCGATTGCCATTTAGGCTTTATTCTTTATATTGAATTTCATTTTTAAAATTTTCTTTTTTGAAAACATGTTCTTCTCGGGGATGTAAGAAGTTGAATAGTTCGGATCTTTGATATCACGTCCTGATATTTACGGTTAATTGAAATATGAGTTGATGTTATATAGTTTGTAGAGACTTTATAAACATCAAACAATATTTTCACTAACGGTAAAACTCTGAACATAATATCAACGATTCGAATTGTTTATATTCATGTATTCTCTAATAGATCATGTTTTAAAAAAACAAAATTTGGTGAGAAAAATGAAGCATAAATGTAAACAACAATCGACGGTTAAATTTTGATCTATGATTTATATGATTATAGTGGCACATTTCAAAGTTAAGCCCTTCACGAAAGTTGTAAAGCTTGTCAATATGAGCGTTTATATATTTTTTTCTATATTTTTCACACTTATACATTAATTAAAAAACTATTAAAGACTTTACTTAAATAATGGTCATAGGATAAATGAGAAGAGAGTGCTAATGCATAAAGCCTCACTAAAAATATCATTAATATAATTCTTGAAGACAATATATCAAGCCAAAGTTCCA
Organism: Crataegus laevigata; assembly: GCA_963580275.1. NCBI lineage: Eukaryota > Viridiplantae > Streptophyta > Magnoliopsida > Rosales > Rosaceae > Crataegus > Crataegus laevigata. Next base: position 3,653,546 of record OY756938.1, read on the forward strand.
ATACCGTTTTCCAGGGTGATTGATAAAAATTGAAGAGTTTGATTGTAAGAAAATGTGCAAGGTTCCAAACCTTGAAACATAACTCCCTTAATTTTGTAAATCTTTTGAACATTTGATATTTTGTAATGTTCTAATGTTTTTGTTTTATTATGCTCTTATTTTGGGTATGTAAATATGTAATACTTGAATGACAAATGAGTTTTTATGTTTTGAATGTGATAATATGTTATGTATATACTTATTTAGTATTATGTTTTTCATTTGATTATTTATGGGTTTAAAATATATTTTCCTTAACGAGTAACAGGTCGGGTTATATTACCTGCTAATATTATTGGGTCAATTTCGAGTCGGGTCATTTTACTTGTTGATTTTAACGGGTGTTACACGACACGACCCGTTAAGATATCGGGTATGACACGAAAACGACACGAACACGGAAAACATGACACGAATGCCAGGTCTAACACAAAGTGATCCCTAGATCCCTAATATCTTAGTTCAAGTACTCATAAAGATATTGTGAAAATGTCGCACTTGCAATGGTCATGATGAAATTTCAAACATTATCCATCAACAAGCACCAACGCACTTGACTTAGTGTCCTTACACGATTGGCTTGAGACTCGCCCATTTTTTAGGATCTATAGGAACATTTAGAAATATAGATCGTTATAAGTTCACAATGATTATTTACTTAACCTGGACTAATTTCTGAATAGATAATTACAAGGAATGGTGCTTTTATGGCTCTTCCTAATTCGAGCTAGCACCATATAACTTCGTAATGCCAGTTAACCTTATAAAAGTTACAATAGCACCATCTCCATTTTGTGATCTGAAAAATACACGAGACAAAAACAAAATAAAAAAAAGAAGACAACATATGCACAAATGTGGTATGACTGAAATAAAAAATTGACCTTCTCTAGTCCTCTGAAGGATTCTTACATGTATACAGTGGACGGAACCAACGAGCATATCATCTGGGACCGGACAACTCATCCGGAGTCATATGAGAAATTGAGTCTATGATCCAATTAGAACTTGGATGATAGATAGGTTTGAAATCTTGGCGGAACACCTCCTTTTTTTGCCACTCCACCCATCTTTCAGCCAAACCTTCGCCTTCGCCTTCAAGCATTCGGACAACCTCTGACATCTTGGGCCTTTCCCCTGGGGAGCCATGTGTGCACAGTAAAGCTACTTGGATCAGCTCCTCCACTTGCTCATCAATATAATTTCCATTTAGATCAGCATCAACAAGTCTTTTCAACCTCCGATCTTTCAGCAGTCGTTTGACCTAATTTTTTTAGAAAAAAATAAAACAGAAAATGTCAGTTGGTTCTACAATTTGAAACAAAAGGTGCAGGAACCTAAGAGAGCAAAAATGTGTTGTAATGTTCAAAATTTGAGGGTCCACGGTTTTCTCCAGAAAATCAATCTGCTTAAAAAAATGTATCGTCATTCAAATATTAATATCATGCAAAGAGAAGACAAAGATGCAATTGAGAGAATAGGAAAAAGCGAGAGGCCAAGATAGCAAGAATAATGAGATGATGAGGAAATTAGGATCGACACAAAACATATGCCAAATTCTTTAAGAAATTACATAATGCCAATACATTGGCAAAAGAAGCAACAACAATATATAGTAACAATTACTAAGGAAATGCAATAATTAATCTCTGGCAGTTTAAACCTTAGATTGTTATAAATAAAGATAATCAAATCTTCACAGCTAATCATAACTCTAACTAATAAAAGCTAATTAAACCAAACTTACTTTCTAAAAGCTAATTACTATGGAAACGCAAATGTTGTTGGGAAATAATCTTGCATATAACAATAAACTAGCTACATACACAAACAGAAAGACGTAAATGCATACCCAATCAACTAACATGAAATCATCGTCACTCGCAAGCTGAGGAATGAAAGCCTTCTGCCCAGTGATGAGTTCAAGAAGCATGACTCCGTATCCAAAAACATCAGTTTTCTCGGAAGACACTCCAGTTGAAAAGTGCTCCAGTGCCATATGACCAATTGTGCCACATACATGTGTGGTAACATGTGTATCCTTGCAGTCCATGAGTTTCATTGGACCAGGAGGGGTACTGGCGGCTGGTGCGAAGGGGTGATGAACCAACATGTGTATCCAGATGGTCCTCGAGCAAACTAAGGAGTGATGAACCAACTTGGCTTGAAAAAAGGAGAATCCAACGGGCCGAAGAAGAAGTAGCTCGACAGGCAAGGGAATTGGCTTATGATGAAGGTCTCATTGGACCAGGAGGGGTACTGGCGGCTGGTGCGAGGCACATTGTCCTGCTCGACCACCACGAGGAGGGTGCAAAGGGGCTTGATGCAGGGCAATCCTCTGGCCCTAGCCAAGGGTTCGACCTAAATGCCGCACCGGATGTACTGGATGGCAAAGTCTCTGACCCCAACCGACTGGGGGCAGAAAACAAGCAGGATGGAGAGACAGTGCAAGACCAAGAGGAAGACATGGTAAACGATGACCCGTTTGACTTAGCACCTATCATCGCGGCTGTGACTAACGAACAACGCCGGACGAAACGTGGATACCTCGAGGTGGAGGGCGCTATGGATAGCTTGTGCGAGGAACAAAAAAGGCACAAATTGGGGAAGTACCTACTGCTAGAGGCGGAGGAGACCAGCCTTGAGGGGTCTCCCAAGACTCCATGAAGCTAATTCTCTGGAACTGTCAGGGTATCGGGGGTGACCTGACAGTTGACAACTTACTGGAGCAGAATAGGCTCCACACCCCTGACATAGTGGCTGTGCTCGAAACAAAGAACAAGAGCAGGCGCTATGAGTATCTTAAAAGGCGAATGGACATGGCATTTATGCATGCGGTGGAACCGATTGGCATTGGTGGTGGTATGTGTCTCTTTTGGAGAGATGTTAATCTGGTTACAATGGTGAAATCCGAGAATTTTGTAATCGAGGCCAGGCTCTGGGATGGAAACAAGAATTGCTACTGGCGTCTGTTTGCTATTTATGCTAGTACGGATGAAAAAAGAAGGAAGGATCAATGGGATTACCTGAGCAGGAGAATCGATTACTCTCAGGATCGGTGTCTCTTCATCGGGGATTTCAACGACATCCTGAGCAACGAAGAGAAAATGGGGGGTAACTACCGACCGGCATCTAGTCTAAGGGATTTCAGGGAGTTCGTGGCTGGGAACGAACTTACAGACCTGGGGTATGTCGGGTACCCTTTCACATGGCAGAATAATCGTGACTCCATGCCCATCCAGCAGCGACTTGATCGGGGCCTGGCCACTATGGACTGGTATAATCTCTACCCGGATACCCAGGTTAGGCATGTTGTGTTGGAGGGGTCCGACCATGCCCTCCTCCTTCTCTCCACGGAGAAGGCCAATGCGTATAAGGGGCGACCCTTCTCTTATGACGGACGGTGGAGTAAATCCACGGACTGCCAAAAGGTAGTGAACAAGAGCTGGAATTGTCGTGTTGAGGGATCTCACGCTTTCAGTTTCTGTGGGAAGTTGAAAATCCTGAGAATGAGCTTAAAGGGCTGGTACAGGGACAGAGGTAAAAACTCAAAGGCTACTATCCATCAGTTGCAAGAGGAAATTCGAGCGGCTTATCAAACAGAGGACTTTGCTGCGGACTGGGTTTTACAAAAGAAGATGGAACTAAAGGAAGCCCAAAGAAAAGAAGAAACCTACTGGATGACAAAATCTAGAATCCAATGGCTCAAGGAGGGAGATAAGAATACAAAGTTTTTCCATGCCCAAACCCTTAAAAGGAGGCGGTCTAACTGTATCTGGGGTTTGGAAGACTCTAATGGAGTCTGGTTCGAGGATGATGTTAACATCCGCACTATTGCCACTGGGTATTTCTCGAAACTTTTTAGGACCAGTGGCCCGTGCGGCATTGAGTCTATTGAGGGGATTGGTGGCGGAATGGAGACGCGGGTGTCTGATGCTGACAACCTGGCACTCACGGAGCCGGTGACGGAAGTGGAAATCAGAGAGGCCGCTTTTCAAATCCCTTCCTCCCGTGCCCCGGGGCCGGACGGATTCACGGGGTGTTTCTACCATGACCACTGGGCCACGGTGGGACCAGACGTGGTGCGGATCATTAGGGCTTTTTGGCACTCAGGCAAGCTTCTCAGGCAACTAAACCACACCAATCTGGTGCTTATTCCGAAGGTGAAGTGCCCTAAGACGATGTCCCAATTCAGACCTATCGCACTCTGCAACGTTGTCTACAAGATCCTAGCAAAGGTTCTCACCAACCGACTTAAGAGGGTGATGCCAAAAGTAATCAGTGGTAACCAATCGGCTTTTGTTGCTGGGAAACACATCCAGGACAACATTCTTGTGGTGCACGAAATCCTCCACTCTCTCCTCCACCAATCTAAGGAGGACCAAGCGGGTATGGCTATTAAGCTGGACATGGCTAAGGCGTATGATCGCGTGGAATGGAACTTTCTTATTTCGATGATGGCGAAATTGGGATTTGCAACGATATTCTGTAAGTGGATTTTGGAATGTGTATCATCCACTTCTTTCAGTATCCTGGTGAATGGGAATGCGACTGGAAATTTCAAGCCTGAACGGGGTTTGAGACAGGGGGACCCCCTCTCACCCTATCTGTTCTTACTTTGCACCGAGGGTTTTTCAATGCTAATCAGACATGGGATGGAGATGGGCGCTCTACATGGCTACAAGGTGAAGGCTTCTGGAATCCCTATCTCACATTTGTTCTTTGCTGACGACTCTGTTCTGTTCGGTGAGGCCACGGTTGAGGAAGCCCTTGGGGTTGTTGCAGTACTACAGAACTATGCTAGGGGGTCGGGGCAGGTGGTTAACTTCTCCAAAAGCTCGGTTTTCTTTGGTGCTTGTACCAAGAACCGAATCAAGAGGAAAATTGTGAGGACTCTGGGGATGAAATCTCAGGAGGGGTTTGGGAAGTACTTAGGGCTGCAAGCGGATTTTGGCATTTCAAAGAAGGCGGTGTTCGAGGAGGTCCGGGAAAGAATTGAGTCCCGCACGGCTGGATGGGCCGAGCAATTCCTGTCCCAAGCTGGAAAGGAAGTGCTTGTGAAAGCAGTGGCGATGGCAATGCCAAACTATGCTATGAGCTGTTTCAAATTACCTTCGGAGTTTGCAGGGATATAGAGAGAGCTATTAGAAACTACTGGTGGAGAGGTAATGGGCACCGTAGGGGTGTGCATTGGCTTTCATGGGAGAAGCTTTTGAAACAGAAGAAAGCTGGTGGCATTGGTTTCAGAGACATTCACTGTTTCAATCTGGCTTTCCTGGCGAAGATTGGATGGAGGCTGATTCAAAACCCTGGGTCGCTTCTTGCTACTATTTTAAGAGACAAATACTTTCCTGGGGGATCTTTCCTGAAGGCTAGTATGGGAAGGAAGACATCTTGGGGGTGGAAGGGCATCTTTGAAGCACGCAAGGTGCTAACCCAGGGAGTAAGATGGCGAGTGGGTGATGGCTCTAGAATCAATATCCGGGAGGACCCGTGGTTCCCTAAGCCATCGACATTTATGGCCCGACCGAAGGACTGCTTACCGGGTATTATGGTCAGCGATCTAATTGACTCGTCCTCTCACTGCTGGAAAGCCGGCGTGATTAATGAGGGCTTTGAAAAGGAGGATGTGCTTCCGATAGTAAGTTTACCCATCAGTAGGAATGGTATGTGCGATAGAATGATTTGGCACCACAGTACAACTGGGGAGTACACGGTTCGAACCGGGTACGGGGTGGCAGTTGGGCTCCTGGAGAATGGGAACCTTGGAAAGAGAGGGCGGGGCATGCCCAGTAGTAGGCAGTCTAATGACCAGGCCTGGAATTCAATCTAGAGGTTAAAGGTTCCGAACAAAATTAAAATCTTTGTATGGAAGTGTTGTAACCATGCTCTGGCGGTTAAACGGAACCTTCAACGAAAGAACATGAGAGTGGACAACGTCTGTGGGGTGTGCAATGAGGTGGATGAAACGGAGAACCACCTTTTCTTCCACTGTCATCTTAGTCACCAATTCTGGTTTTGTTCCCCTCTCCATTTTAATTCCCGTATCCTGGCCGGAGGCGACTTCCTTGAAAGCTGGGAGAAGGTGTGCAAGCATGCCAAAGGTAACGAAAACACTGATGATGTCCTTCAAGAGGTTGCATTTGGCTTATGGAGAATCTGGAAAAATAGAAACGATGCTGTATTCAATGGGATACACCGGTCCCCGATCGAGATCCTCGACCTTTGGAGGATGAACATCCTGGAGTTCCGTGAGTCCCTGTCCCAGATGCCGGTGTTTGACGGCTCTTCTGCTGGCCGGACCACCATGGCGAGGGAAGGGGGAGGAAAGCAGTGGACAAAGCCCGGGTTTGGGACCATGAAGTTTAATACTGATGCAGCGTGGTGCCGGACAACATTACGAACCGGTGTGGGCTGGGTCTGCAGGGATTTTGCGGGGATTCTCCAGGCTGCGGGAGGCTCAGGTAAGGAGATCTGCCACTCGGGTGGAGCTGCGGAGGCCTCGGCAATTCGGGAGGCGTTGACTGCATGCGTGGATCTCGGGTACGTAAATGTGATTATTGAATCGGATGCAAAGGTGATTATCCAGATGCTCCGTAAGGAGTTGCTTCCTGATTTTAGTCTTGAATGTTTACTTGGTGATATTGAGTGTCTAGCTCGTAGGTTGTCATCTGTGACTTTTACTTACGTGTCTAGGGAGAGCAATCGTGCTGCTCACTTGGTAGCTAAGCATGTTTTCAAGCAAGGTTATGTTGCTAGTTGGGATTGTATTGGCCCGTCCTTTTTGTTTAATACTCTGGCTCGGGATGTAAACATTCATTTACGTCTTTAATATATTCTATCTTTGGTTAAAAAAAAAAAAAAAAACAATATGTTTGCAGCTTTCACATCACGGTGAATAATTTTTGGATCACAGTGATCATGTAAATAAGCAAGACCTCTTGCAGATCCCAATGCAATGCGTTGTCTTATTGGCCAATCAAGTGCAGGTTGTCGTTCTGGACGATCTACAATAATATATCCACACATTTATGAGAGGAGAATTTCAAATTACAAGCAACAGGTAATGTGGTCTAACACATATCATACCAAAACATTAAAAAAAAATCAGTGTTGATACTTCAAACCAAATTGGTCAGATTTTTAAATTCATTATATCAATGTATATACGTAATCCAAAAAATTTTAATGTCGTCAAAACAAAAAGATTCATCAACGCAGCAAAGAATTTAGATGAGTACCTCTTAACCATGATGCCACACTTCCATTAGCCATATAAGGATATACAAGCAGCCTTTCTGTTGGTGTCATGCAAAAACCACGCAGACGAAGCAGATTGCGGTGGACAGCCATGCTAATCATTTCAACTTCTGTTTGGAACTGTAGCTCCCCGTCTTGGGTTCTCTCCTCTTTAAGTCTTTTTACAGCGACAAGACATCCATCAGCTAAGCGTCCTTTATAAACCTTACCAAATCCACCTCTATCAAGAATATTTTTGTCGCTAAAGTAATTCGTTGCAACTTGTAGCTCGCGCAAAGAAAACCTTTTGAGCTGTCGTAAATGAACTTCTGGAACCTTCTCAGCTGCAAAGACAGTAGATGAGTGAAACCTGCATCCCATACAACAACTACCACACCAACTTGACCAAGCTATATTACTCTATCCTCCCTCTTACTGAGATGAAAGTATATCCCCTGTCAGAATGTTATTTTGGTCCCAAAAGGTAAAGAAAAGGAGTAAAGTTGCTTCAACAAACCTAATGGGCGTGAACAGCGAAAAAGATCCATTAACTGGAATATCCCCTGTCAGATTGTTATTTGAAAGATCCCTGCATTCCATGGCAAAACTATATGTTATTTGCATTCTCTGATGGCAGAGAAATTAGGAACTTTTTTCTCTCTCCTGTCATACTATAAATTGTATGCATCCGGCACATGGAATATTTGCCTTCAAGGTTCCAATTACGTGTTTTCCCATATTTTGTTCTTTTTGCGTATTGTTTTATAACTTGTTTTGTATTGTGTTCCTTCTTCAAATTTTTAAAAACTCAAGCTATGTGCCTTGACTACAATATTGGGAGATCATAGTCAACCCAAGTAATATTTTGGGTTTAACCGAAATGCTATCATGGAAGGAAGAAAGTCACTCCAACGGAACAATTAAAAACAGTAGATTAGCATATCAAATAAAAAAGAAAGACGATAGATTTTATCTAACAAAAGGATGGGGGTTCATACAGGAAACGCAGTTTTGCAAGGTTGCCAAGTAAAGATCCAAGCTCACCAAGTCTGACAAACCCCCAAGCTCTTCGGGAATGCTTCCAGTCATTCATTCATTCGTACGTTCATTCCAGTTCCCACAACCAAACACTCCCAAATTCAATAACACACAGAGACATACCTTCGACATTGGCAGCAAGCTTGTGGAGGCGAAGGAAACCAAACAGCAGAATCAGCCAAACAGAAACAGAGGTGGAGGACGTTATCACTGTTGGGTCTGTTGGAGCTCAGGTAAGCAGTTAGCGTTGACCGATCAAAATCCGAAGCATCTCTGCGTCGACCGGATTCCAGAAAATTCGGTGTCTGTTTTGTTGAATTATAAGTCTACAAGCTGATTAGTATTAGGAAATAATATGAGATTAATTGTGTATTCACTTGTGCAAAATTGTCAAGTGTGAATTGCCTATGTGTAAAGGCCATGAGTGCCATGTGGTCTTGTTTTTCCTTGTTTCCTTTGTCCACAGCAAGATGTATGGCTGTGATTGAAATGTAGGGATATAGGAAGAATATCATAGATACATAGCATTGTATTATTCCTCCACTCACTACTTGTGAGTGTGAGAGAGATCATTTTCAATAGAATAGTTCAAACAGAAAAGAAGCTCAATAGTTTTATCTCTCTCTCTTCTTTCCTTCTTCGAAATATATACAAACAAATGCAGATTGTTGGTTTCTCAACTGCTAACATGGCCTCAGAGCTTGGTTTCGATTAAGAACTGGGCGTATACTGTAAATTCGAACATCACAGACGTTGATCGCTTCTGGGTTTTTCAAGGTCTGGTGAAGTTCGCCGGAGGTTGCTGTGATATAAGATCTACGTGTTTCTGAGCTCACACAAACTCACGATGGCCGGAGCTGGGAGTGCTGAAGTTCGGACTCCGATTTTTTCAGGCGAAAATTATGAATTCTGGAGAATCAAAATGGTCACCATATTCAAGTCTTATGGGCTATGGAATTTGGTGGAAAAAGGGGTTATACTTCCCGATTCGAAGAAGAAGAAAAAGAAGACTGAAGGAGACTCAGACTCTGATGAAGGAGATGATGAGCAAATTGCTGCGATCTTCATGAAAGACGCGAAAGCTCTGGGAATTATCCAAAACGCAGTTTCAGATCAGATCTTCCCTCGGATTGCAAATGCAGATTCAGCCAAAGCAGCGTGGGATCTGTTGTACGGGGAATACCATGGAGGTGATCAGGTAAGATCTGTGAAGTTACAAAACCTTAGGCGTGAATTTGAATATACCAGGATGCGTGATGATGAATCTCTGTCTGGTTATCTTACTCGCTTGAATGATTTGATTAATCAAATGAAAACGTTTGGGGAAATTCTGTCAAATGAGAGATTAGTTCAGAAGGTGTTAATTAGTCTCACTAAGATATATGATCCTATATGCTTAGTGATAGAAAACACAAAGAGTTTGGAGTCTGTGGATTTGCAAGAGGTTATTGCCATTCTGAAAAGTCAAGAACAAAGGTTCGATTTACATTCTTCTGATGTAACTGAAAGGGCATTTTCTTCTCTTACTGTGAACTCAAAGGGACAGGGTCGAAACTATACTCAGTCTAGTACATTTAAGCCACAGAAAAACTGGAATCACAAGGGTAAGAAGTGGGATTCAAAGCCTAAATTTCAGCAGAAAAATTTTACTAATGTTGCACAGAATAGCTCTTCTTCTCAGATTATGGGTCAAGAAGGTGTAAAACCTCAATGTAAAGTGTGTTCCAAGTTTCATTATGGTGAGTGTAGATATAAGGGAAAATCTAAGTGTCACAACTGTGATAGATTTGGACATTGGGCCAGAGAATGTACTGTTGGAAAATCTGTTCAAAAGGCAAACTGTGCTAGTCAAATGGAGGTGACAGGAAATCTGTTCTATGCAAATTATGCTGCTGATGAGATCAAGATCAATGGGGATTGGTATATGGATAGTGGCTGCAGTAATCACATGACAGGGAATATTGATCTTCTTGTTAATGTGAAGACTAATGTTGAAGGAAAGGTGCAAATGCCAACTGGTGGGCTGGTAGATGTGGCTGGAATGGGTTCATTGGCTATTGAAACCAACAGAGGGAGAAAGTACATCAGGGAGGTTATGTATCTACCTGGTTTAAAGGAAAATCTGCTTAGTGTTGGGCAAATGGATGAGCATGGCTACTATCTTGTGTTTGGTGGAAGAATGTGCAATGTCTATGATGGTCCCTCTCTTGACTGCCAAATTATAAGTGTGAAAATGAAGGGTAATAGGTGTTATCCTTTATCTCTAATGCCAGACAAACAGTTGGTACTGAAAACCAGTCTTGCTCACTGTGCAAGAACTTGGCACAGAAGACTAGGACATTTAAATTCTGGTGGAATTAAACAACTAAGGGATAAGAATATGGTTCATGGTCTACCATATCTAGAGGAGTTTGATGGAATCTGTGAAGGCTGTCAGTATGGTAAGCAGCATAGAGAGAGTTTCTCTAGTGGTAAATCACAAAGAGCTTGTGCGCCACTTGAATTGGTCCATGTTGACTTGTGTGGGCCAATGAGAACTGAGTCTACAGGAGGAAACAAGTATTTCATGTTACTTGTAGATGATGCAAGTAGGATGATTTGGGTTTACTTTCTTAAATTCAAATCTGAAGCTCTCACATGCTTCAAGAAGTTCAAAGTCATGACAGAGTTACAATGTGGTCAAAAGCTAAAATGTTTGAGAAGTGACAGAGGAGGGGAATTCACATCCACTGAATTCAATCAATTCTGTGACTCAGAGGGCATTCAAAGGCAGCTAACTCTCTCATACACTCCACAGCAAAATGGAGTTGTTGAGAGGAAAAATAGAACAGTGGTTGAAATGGCAAAGTCCATGCTTCATGACAAAGGAATGCCTTACTATCTGTGGGCTGAGGCTGTGCACACTGCGGTCTACATATTAAACAGATGTCCCACTAAAGCTCTTGATAACACAACACCTTTTGAAGCATACAGTAAAAGGAAACCAGGTATTGCTCATCTGAGGGTCTTCGGCTCAGTTTGTTATGCTCACACTCCATCTGAGCTAAGACACAAACTGGAACCAAAAAGTACAAAAGGGATTTTTGTTGGATATGCAAAGTGTGAGAAAGGGTACAGAGTGTTTGATCCTATCTCTAAAAGACTTCTTCTATCAAGAGATGTTGTGTTCGATGAAAACTCAGGTTGGGATTGGCAAGGAAGCACAGAAAGTTTTATAGCATTGCTTACTCATGATTTGAATTCTGGTGACTTATCAAGAAGCAAGAATACAGAGAAAGTTTTTCAAGTCTCAGATGATTTGCCATCTGGCATATTGGAAGATACTACAAGAGGTATTGATGATGCACAGGTCACTCCTCAGTCAAGTGTAGGTATGAGAGACACTTAAGCATTTGATCATACTCCATTAAAATGGAGAAAGCTGGATGATGTACTTACTCAGTGCAATCTGTGCATAATAGAACCAGAAAAATATGAAGATGCTGCAATGGATGAGTCTTGGATGGAAGCTATGAAGGAAGAGCTCTCCATGATTGAGAAGAATGCAACCTGGGAGTTGGTAGACAGACCAACTAACAAGCCTATAATTGGAGTTAAATGGGTTTTTAAAACTAAACTCAATCTTGATGGAAGTGTACAAAAGAACAAGGCAAGACTTGTTGCAAAGGGATATGCCCAGAAACCAGGAATAGACTTTAATGAAACATTTGCTCCTGTTGCTAGGTTGGATACAATTCGAATTCTCATTGCCTTGGCTGCACAAAAGAGTTGGAAACTCTATCAACTTGATGTCAAATCTGCCTTTCTGAATGGTGTTCTGGAAGAGGAAGTCTATGTGGAACAGCCGGTTGGTTTTGTGATTAAAGGGGAGGAAGACAGAGTATATAAACTGAACAAAGCTTTGTATGGCTTAAAACAGGCGCCAAGGGCCTGGTATGGAGAAATAGATACCTACCTCTCACAGTGTGGTTTTAAGAGAAGTTTGAGTGAACCAACACTGTACATCAAAGCAGAAGGGGAAGACATTCTGATTGTGTCCATCTATGTGGATGACATAATCTATACTGGGAACAACAAGCTAATGCTGGAAGAATTCAAGGAAGACATGAAATGTAAATATGAGATGACTGATTTGGGTCTTCTCCACCATTTCCTTGGAATGGGAATAATTCAGACAAACTCAAGTATTTTTATCCACCAGCAGAAATATGCAAGCTCTTTATTAGACAAATTTGGTCTGAAAGAGTGCAAATTTGTGCTTACTCCACTTGTGGCAACTGAGAAGCTAACTAAGGATGATGGAAGTAATGCAGCTAGTGAAGAGTTATACAGGAGTATGGTGGGAAGCCTTTTATACCTCACTGCAACCAGGCCGGATATTATGTATGCATCTAGTCTGTTAGCCAGATTTATGCATTGTCCTACTAGTAAACATGTTGGAACTGCTAAAAGAGTGCTAAGATACATTAAGGGCACTCTAAATTATGGTCTGGAGTATGTGAAGGGTAAGAACTCAATGTTAATTGGTTTTTGCGACAGTGATTGGAGTGGATCAGTTGAGGACAGTAAGAGTACTTCTGGTTATGCCTTCTCTTTTGGCAGTGGAGTATTCTCATGGGCATCTGTGAAACAGAACTGTGTGGCTCTTTCCACTGCAGAGGCAGAGTACATCAGTGCTTCTGAAGCTACAACACAAGCCATTTGGCTTAGATTTGTACTCGAAGACTTTGGTGAGTTTCAAACCGAAGCAACTCCAATACACTGTGACAACACCTCAGCAATCGCAATCACCAAGAACTCTGTTTTCCACCAGAAGACCAAACACATCAACATGAGGTACCATTTCATCAAGGATGCACTGAAGGATGGTATCATTGACTTAGTGTACTGTCCAACTGAGGAGCAACTAGCTGATATTTTCACAAAACCTCTACCCAAAGATCGGTTCAATTATCTCAGGAGCATGCTTGGAGTGAAATCAGCTCAAGACTTAAAGGGGAGTGTTGAATTATAAGTCTACAAGCTGATTAGTATTAGGAAATAATATGAGATTAATTGTGTATTCACTTGTGCAAAATTGTCAAGTGTGAATTGCCTATGTGTAAAGGCCATGAGTGCCATGTGGTCTTGTTTTTCCTTGTTTCCTTTGTCCACAGCAAGATGTATGGCTGTGATTGAAATGTAGGGATATAGGAAGAATATCATAGATACATAGCATTATATTATTCCTCCACTCACTACTTGTGAGTGTGAGAGAGATCATTTTCAATAGAATAGTTCAAACAGAAAAGAAGCTCAATAGTTTTATCTCTCTCTTCTTTCCTTCTTCGAAATATATACAAACAAATGCAGATTGTTGGTTTCTCAACTGCTAACATGTTTGATTAAATTGCAGATTGCGTTTGGAAAAGCATGCTGCTGCTTCTTAGAGAGAGAGGTTGAAATCTCAGCTTGCTAGTTTTGGAGAAGAAAGAAAGAAAGGTAAAAGGTTTGGGAGGAAGATGGAGGAGCTGCGGATGGAGGACTATCAATCATTCACAGTCGCAGCCCACCGCGTCGGAAGTTTCGTTTCTTCTTTTGTTCATATTTATTTTTGACGTTTTAGCTGATTCCTGAAATTGTTATGCAATTCCTCGCGTGAGATAGATGAAATTGTTATGCAATTCCTCGCGTGAGATGGAAGATGGAGGAGCTGCGGATGGAGGACTCTCAATCATTCACAGTCGCAGCCCACCGCGTCGGAAGTTTCGTTTCTTCTTTTGTTCATATTTATTTTTGACGTTTTAGCTGATTCCTGAAATTGTTATGCAATTCCTCGCGTGAGATAGATGAAATTGTTATGCAATTCCTCGCGTGAGATGGAAGATGGAGGAGCTGCGGATGGAGGACTCTCAATCATTCACAGTCGCAGCCCACCGCGTCGGAAGTTTCGTTTCTTCTTTTGTTCATATTTATTTTTGACGTTTTAGCTGATTCCTGAAATTGTTATGCAATTCCTCGCGTGAGATTTCTGATTTTATTCAACTTCAATTATTTTGATCATTTTGCCAACAAATAAAATTATTTTTAATTTTTGTCAAATTATTATGGCTCATTGTTGATTGAATTAAGGTTATTTTTGTCATTTGCTCATTTTTTAATGGAGATTTTTAACGGAATGATTAAAATGATTGATAGTTCAATTGACAAAAAAAAAATTGATAGTTAACAAACTCAGAGATCACTTCTAACAATTTCAAATCTCAAGAACCAAAGTTATGAATTATGTCAATTTCATAAACTATTTTGGTTAATTTTAGAATAGAAATGTAAAAACTAAAAACTGAAAATTAAAAACTAAAAACTATTTTTAATTAATAACTCGTTTAGTTGACCAAGAGTTGAAAAGAGTCCAAGTCTGATTCTGATCAGAAATAATGGATCATGACATAGCCAATAATGAAGCTATTGTAGTTATATAGAATAAAATTAGAAATATGGCCCGCGCGTTACTGCAGGATTAGAAACTGTATGAAAAAAAAATATTTCAAGGCTATAAGAGTTTGTTATTAAACGTTACTGGTATTTAAATTGAAAGATATTTAAACTTTTTGAAAGAATTTTTACATAAAAAACATAACTTAGGTGAATGAATATCTTGGAATTCTTTGAACCACTCTTCAAATAACATGACCTATAAATGATTGATTGTTAACAAAAATTATTCCGTTAGTTTTAAAACCAATAAAAATGCAAGACAAAATATATAGAGAGAAAAGTAAAAAGCTTGTGTCCAAGAAGATTTACACTTTTTAGATTGAAAATGGTACAGTTCCTATACAAAATTTGATCGATACAGTTCCTATACAAAAGGTGATAGATTTTTACTTTCTATTTAAATGGAAAAAAAAAATAGATGACCTATTTAGGTAGTTTCTGTGGTTTTGTATTGAAAGGTGTGCTTATATACAAAAATGTAAAAGAGCCGAATACAAATTGAAAGAAAGATCAAATTATTAAGAAATTTAAGTGAGAATTGTTAAAATTGACTTTCATCTGTATAATTCAAACTTTTACACATTTCATCTGTATAATATGAAACCAAGAATGTAAGCAATTCCATTACAATTTCTTTAACAAAAAAAGTTTGAATTTTGATTTAAACAAAGCTATTCCATTTGATTACCTTTCGAAAATTTGACTGGCAGCAAGAACTCCACTGTAGCTAAATCTGATCAAAGTGTAAGTGATCATTATTCATTTAATCAATTATGCATATCAAATTTCACATTTAATTTATCAGCTTTGGAAATGAGGTCATTTTGGCACACATTCAACTATAATCTAATTAATAGTGTTACTCAAATCAGAGCACATATATGTGTGTTAGTACTTAGTAAGACGGAAGAACTCTAAGATTAATGAATTCTTATAAGACTAATGAAAGTAGATTTAATAGTTGAATTGTAATGGTACAAAACTCTATTCTACGGCAAAAGAAAATATTGCAAAAACATATAAATAGAGAACTGTAAAGTAGCACATACCAGTCGTTGACATTACATTTTGAATCTGGATCTAAAGTTGATGGTTAGTTGATGGTCACCAACTCTAAATAAAGAATACAATGCCAGACCCTAGAAATTTAGAAGTAAAAAATCTATCTTCAATGTACCATCAAATACATTTACCCAATTTTAAGAAGTTGAATTATTAAAATTTAAATCCCATCTTGCTTAATCTTTTCTGGAGAAGCAAAGAGAGCCTTTTTTTTTTTTTTGTAGTCTTGCCTAACTACTACATACCAAAAAAAAAAAAAAAAAAAAAAAACACACACACACACACACATTACGGTTTAACTACTACAACTCAAGATCTTAAATTCATGAATTATCAGAAACTTGATAAGTTTGTCAATATAAGTATTCATCACAACCGTGGCTTGCCACCTGTTTTCCCCCTTTTAAAAAGAAAAAAAAATTAGAGTTCTTTTGTTTGCCAACATTTTTCCAGTAATGAACCAAAGGAAACTATAGATAATGAAACAATCAATTCAATCAAAGACATGAATTCAATATCTATGACATCAATGAAGACAAACAATCGATGTCATTATAGACCATTTTAAATTAAACGAAGAAGGTTGTCTTATGTAGTTGGACGCATGGTAGCTGATAAGAAATCTTTTATCTGTGTATCCCGCAAAACATCACAGAAATGATAAAAAAAACAATCCTCACAAATGACAGTAATTTAATAAGGAGACAGACTTGTACCAAACTTACAAACAGGACAAATACATATTAAGAGGAAAATTCTGAAACAATTGATTGTTTTTCATGTTTAATTTTCACAAAAACTTACTACCACCAAAGATAAAATCCTTTGCAACACAGAAATAGAAACACCAAGTCATCCTACACCATCCAAAACCGTAAAACAACACAACAAAGACACCAAAATTAAAAAATAAATAAATCCCACAGATTCGACTTTCACACCATAGAACACACAACTTTCACAACATTAAAAAATAAAATTTGTGGCAAAAAAGGCTCAAAGGAAAAAACTGAAATTATTTACCTTGAGCATATAATGGCTTCCAAGCTTTTACACAAAATCCCCAAAAAACGAAGAACAAAGTGACCTAAAACAAAACACATAGGAAATCATACAACCAAACAACATATCTAAGGATATAAACAAAACATCCAAAATCACAAAAACTAAATTCCAAAAAACGTAGAGCAACGCGTTTTGAAATGAAAAACACAAACAAATCATCAATTGTGACAACCTGTCCCTAAATTTACGTTTTTATTTATTTTAGTTGAGGGAATTGATGAAAATGCCCAAGAGGCAAGGACTTTGACTTCCGTTATCCATCGTCTAAAGAAATGTATTACTTATTCTTTTGGCGTATTTGCGCAGTACTCGTTGGTACGAATGCATGGGCGAAAGCCGTTTGCGAGTCCGAATTATAACGACATAGTCACGGACGTTTGAAATTGGTTATTTAAAGGAGCTAAGAACCAATCAGAAAATAAAGGGAGAGAGAGCCAATCAGGAGAAGAGAGAGATAGTGTGTATACTCCTCTTCTTCCCGTCTACCCATTCCCGTGACCTCCCATTTTTGTCACCGATTCCAGCCAACTTCGATGGAATTTTTCGATGCCACCACCACCCTCTTGAAGCTCTCACTCCCCTCTACAAAACCCAACCAAGAACCACCTTGAATAACCTATGTATGTGGTGGTACAAGGCCACAAAACCCGATGAAAACCAATGGTGCTCCAGCCAACCTTTTCATTTTTCCGGTGAATCGGCAAAGCGATGGTCGACACCACCACTTGGGCTTGTAGCCTATCATTCCAGGAGTAAATCCTGACCAGCCTTGACCCTGTTGGACCACCGTAGGCTACAAATCGACGTTGGGAAGCTTTAGGCACCTGCCAGCTTTGTGGGTAAAATTGACCTTCTTCCCTCCACATTTAGACTTCATGGCAGGCGACGATCGTTCGTGATGCCTCGATATTCATGCTAGAAAATTGTAGCACGAACTCCAGGTGCGTGGGTCTTTTTCTTATTATAGTATATATATGATTGATAATTTCCACAAATGCTTTTAAATTGATTTATGCATTTTTATGCCATGGTTTATTACTTTTAAAAATGCTGTTATGTGGTTGAGATTTATATATCATCATGGCATATTCATATGCATTTTACCTGCTCATAAATGTGGTATTATTATGAAATGCTAAAGCAAGTACGGGATACGCAAGTTAGCCAAGGTAAGGTTATTTTGTGGATTGAAATGGTTGAATCATATTGGCATGCATATATTTATGTAGTGCTCATCATTGCTACACCCCGGTGTTAGTGCTCCTGCCAAGGGCTAGGGCTAGTCCTTCACGTGATGTTCACCTCCCGCACCACACGCTTGCCTTGGAGGTGACTCCAACTCGTAGGTAACTTGCACATAGCGCTAGTCATCACGTGATCTTAGCAGTAGAGCGATTATTATTACACCTAGTCCTATTGTACATGTCACATTAGGTGACTCAGACTCGTGTGTTAGTATATGATTGGTGAGCAATAGGTGCAGTCGTACATGTCATATTAGGTGACTTCGACTGGTGTGCTAGCATAGGTTGCTGAGCACCTGATTATACTCAAATTACTGTTGAGATATTGTGACGTGGCATACTTCTGGATTTACTATTGATTTCCATTTGATATCATAACTATATGTAGTATAATTTTCTGCAAACTATACATGTTTTACGGCGAGAGGTTATAGCGTTTTCAAAGGTTTTTATTAAAACTTTATTTTCAGGCCCACTCACCTTTGATTTTCGTCCCTCTAGGTTCTAATAGCTGAGTTTTCGTACCGATGAGGATTATTGACAAATCTTGGTGTAAACGATTACCATCGATGGTATAATTCTCACCCTATTTTACTGTATTGTACTGTACTTATGCTATGTCGTCACGTGTGATATGGGTTCATTCCCGCTCATCGCACGCTCTTGTATTTAGGCACTTTTAGGTTTAAATTTATTCACATTTTCCGCATCCCTATACTTTATGGTTTCGTCACCTTCCAAGTGTCGGCTAGCACAGCTCGATTCGGAGTCCTAGTGGACATCCCGGGTTGGACACGTCTTCAACCCAAACAGCAGATTTAATGATATAAAGAAAATACCCAAAATAAGAAGAAGAAAAAATTTCATCCACAAATCCCACCTCAACATGGAAAACTACCAACAAAAAAAAAAATTAAAACTAAAATAATAAAAAAGTAAAAACAAAAAAACAAAAAACTCACCAATAAATGGTTGTGGACCTTGGAGGTATAAAATGGAAAAACCAACCAGACCAAAATTAATAGAAATAAATTACTGAAATTAACACCAAATTCTAGAAATGAAGAAAAATAGAAGCTTAATATGGAAATTGAAGCTTTACCTGCAGATCGGCAACGACAAACGAAATCCAACAACAGGGTACCTCAAGAGTGAGAAAGACTTATAGAGATCGCAGACGAAAACAGAGAATAACACCAAAAAAATCGAGACTGACCCAGGGGTTTTAAATGCAAGATGCATCAACTATTTATTTTTCCAAGGGTTTTAAACGCAAGAACTTTGCACAGATGATTTGGCTGAGATATGAGAAAGATGAGAAAATCGAAAACAAAGAAAAAGAAGGCTTGAGAAAGAAAGGCAGGCGGAAAAACAATGAAAATGAGGAGAGAGAGATGTAAAGGATAAGGGATCAGAGAGAGGGGGGATAGATGGGAGAGGCAGAGAGAAGTGAGGGATCAGAGAATGACAATGTTGGGAGATGGGGAGTCTGAGTGGGTAGAGAAAATATTAGAAAACAAAAACCAAACACACTTTTCACATTTTTTAATCATTTTTTCTCTCTAACAAATTTCTTTATTATTTTTTTATCCTTTTCGGTGTCAGAAATCATGTGCTTGTGTTTAACTCCTAACATTTTTTTAGTCTTATTTTTTGTCCAATAACCCATTATTTTATCCCTTTCACTGTACAAAGCAGGCAATACGAACCAAATCCAAAGCCGATGAGAGACGGGAAAGACAAAATGAACTTCTTATTGTAGCAAAGTATAAATAGTACGGGGACCAAAGCAGAAACCAAGGACATTTCCGCTATTTCACTGTTTATGAACAATGCTCCCCTTCACATGATGAACAGTGATAATCTGCTGGCTTTTAGTATATATAAATTTAGTTTCGATTTAACTTTTTGGGTAATAATATTACGCAAAAAATATTTTACAATAAAATCAAGTTAAATTAACTAAAAGAATTAGCTTCCAATGAAATTATCACATAAAATTATGTAAACTTCAAATTTAGGGTTTATATTATAGGGACTTTCTCATATGAGGCAATACTCTTTTAGGAATATAAAGATTTCATTAAAGTCCTTAGACCAGCTCCAACCCTTATAACCAATGACACACCCCAACTCGGAATGCCTACTTGGGCTTCGAATCAAGGTATGGTGGCCGACACCAGGAGGGTGACGAAGCCATAAAGAGTAGTGATGCGAAAAATGTGAGTAAATTTAAATCTAAAAGTGCCTAATTATAAGAGTGCGCTAGTGAGCGGGAATGAACACATTTCACACATGATGTCAGAGCATAAGTAAAGTACAATATAGTAGATTGAGAATTATACCACTGAAAGTAGTCTCTGATATCAGTGTTTGCCAAAAATCCTCGTCGACATGAACACTGCCACTAAATCCTGGAGGGACGAAAAATAAGGGTGAGTGGGCCTAAAAATAAAGTTTTATAAAAAGCTTTTTGAAAACATTATAACTCCTCACCGTAAAACAAGTATAGTTTCCAAAATATACGTATTACGTATAATATAAAAATACTTACCGTAGCCGGCAATATCTCAAGAATTCAATACGTCACAAAATTTGTATATAGGTACATAACTTCTAGTAATCACAGTATCTCGTAGAAATAAACATATCACATCTAGTGCTCATCTACATATGCTGACACACGAGTTCATGCAGAGGTATTCTGACATGAACATGACTAGGTGTAATATTGATTTACGATGTAGTACTACAATTACGTGAAGACGGGCGCTAAGCACGTTACATACGAATCCTAATTGCTTATTGCAATCTAGGACATGATTGGCACCTACAATGGATCCAAAGTGATCTTATGGTGCGATGTAAACATACACGTGAAAGACTGGCCCTAGCCCGGGCGAGTACTAATACTAGTGCAACACACGATGAGCAGATAACGCAAATATTATCATGCAATGGCAAATTGATAATTCAATAACCCTAGTCAATGGAATACTATTCATAACCATAAATACCATTAAAGCATCCATACTAATACGCATACATGTGTATCCCGTAGGACGTAGTATAATTGCACGAATTCCGTCAATACGTTAATTTTTATATACATTACCCTAATCTAGGTGTAACGTAGAAAATTCTTTACCAAATATATAAATGGAAACTAACAAATATATATATATATATATATATATATGTACTATATAAAAGAAAAGACCCACTCACAGGTACTTGCAATGTCACATCCTTTCGAGCTAAGAAAGTCGAAGTCTCCGATAGTAATCTCACCTAAGCATAATATTAGGACCCATTAGTAAAACTCAACTTAAAAGATCAAATTTGAGAAAACGGAGTGTAGATTTGGAATCAGAGCGTTGAAATGCACTAAGAGGGTCCCGAGCAAATTTTATAAAAAGTCAACTATCAACCCTAAAAAGTTAACAAAGACACCTCGGTGGTCAACTATGTTAAAACTTTAGAATTTTCCTTAATGAATGTCAAAAATGAACTCTAGACGTCGAAATTAGCCTAGAAAGGTTTTCGAGAAAATTTCTTAAAGGTCAACACAAAGAATATTCTAGGGCATATTTTAAAGAATATTTCATATGCATTTTAGAACCGGGTTAGGTAGGAACCCGGGTTCGGATCCGGATCTGGCTCCGGGTCACGGATCTGGGTTTCCTTTTTTTTCTTTTTTTTCTTCTTCTTCTCTGACCGGTTGCCGCTGGAACCGCCAAAATCTAGAAAGAGATGATCGAGATAAATCCTAGCTCCGACCAA
This sequence comes from Crataegus laevigata, assembly GCA_963580275.1. Taxonomy (NCBI): domain Eukaryota; kingdom Viridiplantae; phylum Streptophyta; class Magnoliopsida; order Rosales; family Rosaceae; genus Crataegus; species Crataegus laevigata. The sequence continues at coordinate 3,675,493 of OY756938.1, forward strand.
TCAAAACCTTCACTAAACCTAGCCTTCCAATATATCAAATCGAAGCTCAGAGAACAAGGAATCTACCTTTGGTTTCCTTGGTCATGGCCGAAGTTAGCTGAAAAACAGCTCGAAAGCTGCTGTATCTCTACAGGAAAACTGGGTTTGTTACTCTCGGGGAATTTTTGTGTCTAAACAACACTAAAGCATCATAATCATACTCCTAAACACGATCTACGAAGATATTGAGGGTTTTTCGAACCTTACCTTCGTCGTGAACGGTGAAAACTCGTCGTGAATGTCGTCGGAAAAGAAAAACATAAACAGTGGTCTCGGGGAAGAAAGTGAGTGGTGCTGGTTCGACGTGGGGAGGGGGTAGAAAACGATGAAGGTGGTGCTGACCTGGGTCATCGAGTGGAGTAACTCATCAGAGTCCTAGCAGTAAGGTGGTGGTAGTGGTGGTTTTGGCGTCACTGGGTTTCACCAAAGGAGAGAGGAAGGTGATTCTTATAGGAGAGAGGGAGGAGACAAAAAACATGGCAGAAAATGAGAGGAGAGGTTGGGTGGCCCCATAAGCTGAAAGTATTAAAAAAATCCCATAGAAAATATTAAAATAGTGATATAATAATATAAAATTTTGAATAAATATATAAAATATAAAATAGTAATTTTTACAAAAGTATTTTCGGATTTGTAGTTCTGTAAAATTTTTATCGTAGCTCCAAATTCGATTCCACTTGCGCTTACGCATTTGTACCATCAAGTACTTCGAGATACAGCAAAGTAATAGCTCATACACATCACAAACAATGATCAACGAAAGTCAATAATCTTGCCTCTAGAGCATTTTTGTTAATTCACGCTTTTAAAATTAATAAAATTATAAAAGTAGGGACATGTTGTCACAATCTACCTACCTTAAAAAAAAATTTGACCCCGAAATTTGAAATAAGTTGCTAAACATAAAATACTCAAGACAAAAGAAAATATATATAGAAGAATTCAAGCTAGAGCTGTTGCATAAAAGAGAATGTTATTCCGTCGCAACCGATGTACAATAATTCCTCTTTTATGCCTCCAAACTCATATTCTCCTTCATCACAATACTATAATATAATATTTTATAAAAGCATAAGGTAAATATATATATATATATATATATAAACATAACGTCAAATTAAAATACGTATATACCATAATGTAGAATCAAGATAGTTGTACTGAAATCAAAACTGAACATAGAAAAATATCACCTACACACTTGTAGCTTCACGTACTCTGATAGGTATTTTACCACCTGCAAAAGTAGGGATAAAAACACTTAAAAATACTTGCAAGAGAACAAGGTAGTCATAGTATAGCACCTCAAGCAAGGTCGTTTTCCACAGTAATTGAATGAATAATTTGTATTTAAACTAAATCTTAATTAACTATTTAAATCAAGATTTGGAAAATGGAGATTTATGACCTAAAATAATAAAAACGAATTTAATAAAAACAATAAAAATTAATTAGAAAACAATTTAAAGAAAATCAATTTGTAGCCTAGGGTTACGCCGTCCCCTTAACAATCCTATACAATTTTACCAACTACTTATGAATTTCTACATACATGCTTTGAAGGTTAGGTTTTCCTAATATATATTCTTCTCGTGATATTCAAGCAAGAACGTATATCTAACATGCAATCCATCTGTGATATTCAGATCAAATATGAACATGCAAGACTCATTATGTTTTGTAAAAACCCTTTGAAAAACCATGCAACCCTTAAGAGCGTGATGTTCGCCTTAAGTGAACTTACAATTATTAACTACAAGAAGCAATACTCAATCCTCCGGTGATATTCCGACCGAATTGCATCCAATTACTTGTCTAAAAACCCTAATGGTCGCGAATCACTAAGACAATTAGATAGTTTAATCGCGGTGATTAATAATTCAAAGCAAGCATGCATCCATTAATGAGAAAATTAATAAAATTACATATTCATGCTAAGGCTCAAGGCTTCGCCCTAGCAAACGAAAAATAGTTACGAACAACCATAAACAAAATATTAAAAACAAGGATAGAAAACACCTTAAAGTAGAAAATCTTCAAGAACCCTAGCAAAGTTCTCTGTCTCCAAAATTGTATAAAAGAAAGCATTCTCTAAACTTAGCAACGTCAAAAGCCTTATAAACCCTAACTAAAAATCCAACGCCAAAACCCTAGAGTTCCTTGGTCTTTTTCTTTAATTAGGAAACTAAAACTAATAAAATAACTAAGAAAATAATGTCCTAATTAAGCTAGGAGAATCTGTACAGAAACTGTACAGCCACGTTTTAGCCTCAGATATCCTCCAGAAGGCCACAAACTCGTCCGAGGTCATCTTGAGCTCCAAAAACGCAATTCTAGCCGAAAACGTAACTTTTCCAGCACTGCGCATTTCTCCTTTATTTTATTGCCAGAAAATCACCACTCGGTAGAAAAATCTGATATTTTGATACAATCAAGTTAAGTGACTCACGAACGTTCTTCAATTGGAATTACTCCAAAATTGATCCGTTTGACCATGTTTTTCTCTAGAGAAAGTCGAAAGCTCTATATTAGAAATACAATTCAAAGTATTAAAATTCTTCCAAAATATTAACCAAAATATACTAAGAATAGGGTTAAATATATAATATAAAATAGACTCATCATACTCTGAGAGTAAGTGTAGTATCTTTGGGTCAAGCCCAAACAATAAATAAATAAGCTAACGTAAATGGCCTAATTGTCCACTTGCTAAACGAATCCAACAAATAAGTTATCAATATTACAATCTGTAGCCCGCAATACTAACAACTCACTGTTGTCACGATAAGCAAGCAAATACTTCCTGAGGTTGTAATATTACCATCTTGCCCCTCATGCGACATCATCAATATCTCACAATTTGCTATATCTTAATCTCAATCATTCAAATACTTGTTCGCAATACTCGTTTATCAAACATGTTCCATGCGTAAAATCTCTATATCACGGCTCAAACAATACTATAGCCAAACCAGAATAATAATTATCGTCGCACGCAACATAAGCAGAAATAAGTGTCTAACATAACCAGCTAAAACATACAAAAGCAATATGTTCTCTAAGGTCCGAATAGTTCATTCAGACTAGCCGTTAGTTTGAGGGTGAAATGTGGTATATGACAAAACTTAATACACATGGCCTTCAAGAAGGCTTCCCAAGACTTGAAAGCGAAACGCGCATCATAATAAGATATAGTAGTGTCATGCACATTATGCAACCAACATTGTATTTCACATATGCCTTAGCAAGTATATTTATTATGAATTTCCACTAGGGTTTAGCAAAAAATTACGCTGAAAAGGCTAAATGAACACTCAAGAATTTGTGGGTCAAAAAAAGTTCATCGAATCTAAAGTACAAGATGGCTGGATTGAATGCGTTATTTCTCACTACAACGGTAGCTTGATAGGAGCATATTTATGCGACTTAGCTTGCTTGTTTTCTTGCATTTTGGTAATTATTTAGTATTTATTATAGTGTTTTAAGTTAAATTCGTGTGTTTGTAGGTTTTGTGGGCTAAGGGTGCATTATGAGCCAATTTGGAGTAGTTTGGAGTGTTTTTGGGCCCAAGATGGATTGCTTATGATCCAAGCTAGATGGATGGACGAATTTGGAGATTAATTGGGTTGAAATCTACTATGAAGATGGATAAGTGAAGCCCAAGTTAAAGAAGATAAGAAAAGAGCAAGAAACAAGGAACTTTCCTTTCCTTTCTACTTCACCTACAACATCCACCTACTTCACCTACAACATCCACCACCTTCACCTACAACATCCACCTACTTCACCTACAACATCCACCACCTTCACCTACAACATCCACCTTCACCTACAACATCCACCACCTTCACCTACTACCTTCACCTACAACCCCTTCCACATTCCCTATAAATACTACCCTATGCCACAACATTCTTAATCATTCTCTTGGCCTTCATCATTCATACACACATCCACCCTTCACCATAACTCACCTATATCCATCCACCACCACAATTCACCACAAAAATCATCAAATCACACTTGTGCCGCATAAAAGCAAAGAAGAAGGAAAGGAAGGAGAGCCTTGGAGCCGTGCTTGCCATTCAAAGCTTGGATTGTTGGAGCGTTTCTAGGTGTAATCTATCTTTGTTTTAAATGTTTAAATTTGATTATCTTTGTTTAATTGCGACTATGTGTAATTAATTTGTTTTGGCTAGAGGTTAATTCAAAGCCATGATTATATTTGTAATATGAATTGATACATTCAGTTGTGATTTCTGAGTTGTGAATTTAATTTTCTTAACTGCTTGATTAATAACTTATTTGTGTATGTCGATTAAGAATGCATACTTAATTTACATGCATGAATTTGATGCTAGAATATAAGTGAATTTCACCTAATCGTTATGAACTTATATTCATGAGTAGTGAAGGTTGCTAGTCACAATCGCGTTAAGTAAATTCTTGGCATGAGTTTCATGCAATTCATAGTAACAAGTGTCTCATCAATGCTTATGGTTTTCATAGAACTTAATGATCTTTGCTTGTATCTCTATTATGCAATTCATGTAGGGAACTTGTGGGGAATAATTTGAGTTGTTGTATGCTGTTCATCCAATTCAATAACATAAGGAAAATCTGAAGGTTAATTTAAGCGTACCTAATTAATTTGGGGTGTTGAGATTTACAACTTATTAAAAGAACAACTGAAGGTCAATTTAGATTGCATATGTGTCTTGTGTGGAGAAAAACCCTCTAGCCAATCCGTCGCCTATCCGTTCACTTTTAATTTTATGTTTTTGTCAATTTTGTAATTTATTTAAGTTTAATTTACGTTTCGTCAAAACCAAACCCCACCCCCCCATTATTATATTATATTATTTAGTTAGTTCATTGTTTTTAATATTTTAATTCAATTTCCGTCCAATTAATTTCCTAGTGTCTAGATTGAGTTAATTTGAGTGTTTTTATTATTTTGAATCATTCTAAGTGTGTTTCGAGTTTTTAGCCTAGTTTTGTATTTTTGAGTCTTGTTTAATATTTTTAAATTAATTTAGAGTAGATTAGCAAGCCCTCCTAATCCCCGGCCTAGAACGATACCCTACTTACATCTATACTACAACTGTCAAAAAGAGGGTTAAATTTGTGCGGTTTTAAAAACTCGTCAAATTTTTGGCGCCGTTGCCGGGGATTAGTAACTTTGCTAATCCCTTTATTTTTTTTTTTTGTGTTTAATTTTTGTTTGTTTGTTTGTTTGTGTTTTTGTTTGTTTTTGTGTTTGTGTATTTTACTTTTGATATTTGATTTATTTTTCTTTCTTTAATTTTAGGTACTAATGGAGCAAGATATGGCAACCATTCAAGCTCAATTGGCGCAGCTCACTGCTCAATTGACTCATAATGCCGAACGGACCTCAATGCCAAGTGTCCCTACACTTGATGTGCCTTATGGGCAAGGATATCAAACTCAGCAATATCCTCAATTTTCTGCATATGAAGATGATTGGGGATATCAAGGCCACAGCCAATCAAGGGGCAACATGTATTCCAACGCTTGCAATTCGGATTGGAGAGGTTATTCAAATCAGATGTGGGATGAACCTCAGCAATTTCAACAAAGTGGATATTGGCAGCAAGACGAGTTCTATTCCAGACCTATGCAGCCACCACAGCATCACCCACAACAATTCCAATCGAATTCAAGTATGGCCGTAAATTATAATGAAATTCTTGAAGGACTAATTTCTTTGACGCAGGGCTCACAAAAAGAAGAACAATTGCCATCATCGGAAGAGTTCTATCAATGGCCATGTCAACCGTCACAGCCACCACAACAATCAGCCCAATTCGATTCAGGTACATCTCTGGATAATGATGCATTTAATAAGTTACTCTCCTCTTTGAATCAGGGAGTGGAAAATCGAATCCAGGAGATGCAAGACCGGACCAACAAGGTGGATGAATTGGAAAGGCAAGTTGGGGAGATTATGGAGATCATGGCACAGATTCAAGATCAAAGTGAACTCTCCAACTCACCCATTGAAAATTTAAAAGAAGTGGAAATCGATGAAGCCACCACTTTGGAAGGTGAGATGGAGGATGAGGCTGTTCCAGAACCATCCATACACAGCCCAAACTTGGACGAATCGCCGCTGCAAGCAGAAGATGAGGAGGACGACTTGGGCAGTTTAGACGAATTCTTGTCTCAAACCCCTCAAGTCCCTATGTCGTCCAACTATGGTGAGGTTGTTCCAAGTTCAATTCATTCTAACCCTATTCTACCGAATGTCCTTTTTCCTTGCAGATTTTTAATTCCAAATAACGAAGAAAGTGAAAAAGACAGTATGGAAAATCTTCCAGAGGTCCAAGGTGATGTCCAAATTCTTGGTGCACCAAAACAAGTTCCCGAACCTTGCACACCAAGAAAAGGGATTCAAGATATCAAAGTGGCTGGAGAATGCGTAGCATATCAAGAATTCATCAATGAGGCTGTGCAGGAAACAAAGGCCCAAGAAATTGAGTTTGATGACACGGGACAGGCCACAACCATCATAGTAAACCTGGCCCAGTTCAAAGTCCCGGAGATATCCAAAAACGTAGTTTTTGTTATTGAGTTTGTTTCGGAGAAAGACAGTAAGCCATCTTCTCCAATTTTAATTTTAATTTTATTTTATACTAACATATTTCTGATTTTAATGATTCAGGCACCCACCCGAGAATTTAAACCACTGCCGAATCATTTCAAGTATCACCTCCCATTAAAAGATAAATTCCATGCTATAGAGCCGAGGGGAGGTTAAGGAAAGAATCGTCCGGCTAAAGACGTTAAAGCAAGCGCTTCTTGGGAGGCAACCCAAGCAATCAGATTTGCATTTCTTAACCTTCCTCTTTATTGCCTTTACTTTGCAATTTTTGTTTTATTTAGTTAGTTGTGTTATTTGGTTGAATTTTGTTTAGCTTGTGTTTAAATAAATTAAGGGCATTGTTTATTTTAAGTGCGGGTAAACAAAGTCTTTTTACATTAATTTACATATTTTGCATTACATATTTTATATTGCTTAAAATAATCTTAAAAAAATAATAAATAAATAAATAAAATAAAATAAAATAAAATAAAAAATTTACATTAATTTACATTTTTTTACATTGCTTAAAATAAACTTGAAAAAAAAAACAAATTAATAATAATAATATTAGTAATATATATATATATATATATATATATATATATATATATATTTAAATAAACTTAAAATAAAAGCAAAAAAAAAAAAAAAAAATTTACAAATAATGCGAAAAACTAATAGCAATCATTGGTCATTGGTTAGGTGGCGCCTCAGAGGTCGACGGAGCTCCGGGAAGACGAAGAGCTAGAGTTGGAATCTCCGGAGCCGAAACACTTGGTGCTACTCCAGAGGACGAAGGCAACATAAACCGCGGGAGTAGCGCCATGAACCTTTCATGATCACTCTGGATCCGACCGTCCGACTCCTGCAGCTGATCCATCTTCCTCTTCATGCTGGTCGAGTAACTAGTTGCAAGCATATGCAACTCCTTGTTCTCGTGCCTGAGTCCTCTGACTTCTTGCCGAAGACTGGCCACCTCAGCCATCAGCGACTCCACCTGACGAGATCTTGCAAGCAGGCGCTGGCCCATGTTCGAAACTGAGCCTGCACTTTGGACGTTGAGTGCCAGAGATTCCTGAACGGCCAGCTCGTCCGACCGCCTAGATAGCATCCTATTGTCCCTTGGAGTGAGCAGATTTCTGGCAATCACCGTAGCGGTGATTTCATTCCTCATCATTGTGTCCCCGACTGTAAGAGGACCATTGGGGGATATGAAGGACGGATTCCAAATGTTGTTCGGAGAAGACGAGTCATCGTCTTCCCCGACATTCAAGTTTAGGCGACGGTCGGAAGGGCAAGACATTTTTAGAGGGAGTTGAGGAAGAAAAAAGTTCGGAAAGATTAAGATTGCTGAAGCGGAAGAGGAGATCGGAAAGATTAAAAGTGCAGAAATGCAGGAAGAGATCGGAAAGATTAAAAGTGCAGAAGTGCAGGAAGCGTTCGGAAAGAGTAAGAGTTCACAAGAGGAGAGAGTGTTTATGGCAATTCAGTGTGATGTTAAGAAAAATTCGCGCCTCTATAAAAAGAAGAAATTGAGAGGCGCTCCTCTGAGATCGAAGACGCGTTCGCTCGAAGATCGAAGAGGCGCCCTCTCGCAAATCGAAGAGCCGGATTTTTTTTATTCAAAAGAGCCGTTTCCTTTCTCAAAAGTCGGTCGCCTCTCTCAAAAGCAGGAGCAGTCAGGAATCACGAGGCGGTCGATCTGTCCGGACGTGTCGTCACTCATCACGTGCGGCTTGGAGCGTTGCGAAAACCACGAGCCGAACCCGGATTTGAACCCCGGTTTTCAAAAGCTCATCATTCCAGCGTGTCGTCACTCGTCACGGGCGCAGTCAGCTTCGCGGAAATTACGGACGCTTTGTCAGAAAGCGCGTAACGGGCACTGTTCATCCATCACCGGCTGCCGACAAATAGTGCGAGAATAGTTCCGGTTGAGGAAGAAAAATTTCTATAAGTTTCGACATTTGCTTCCACATCAAAGGCACACCTTCACACCCTCTCAACCTCTCAACCTCTTTTCCTTTCTTCATCTCTGATAATGTCTTCCCAAAGAAAGCTTTCGAGTTACTCAGTGTTCTTCATTCCTTGGATCACCCCAGAAAACAAATTATCTAGAGCAAAAGTATTTCATATCAAAAAGGTTAAAAGCAAAAGTATCTCAAATCACGCTTTCTCCTCACCTTCATCTGAAGAACATGGAGAAAGTGAGATCCTGATTGCTTACCTAGTCTTGCTCTCAAGTACTCATCTCAGACCCCTCCCAGCCCACTTCAAAAATAAACCTGTGTAGAAGTGCTTCTTCAAAAGCAAAAGTACCTCACAGACGAAGCAGGAGGAGTCCGAGGTGCATCCTGATGAAGGCAGAGGCAGCGATGATCCAAGAGTTCAAGAAGAGGCCATCTGCATGGAGACCTGAGTACTTGAAGCATGTGGAGACAACGTGCTGATTCATCCTCAACTAAGCTGAGGAGCACTTGCAAGAAAGGAGGCCCATCCTGTTCAAGAAGAAAGCTGTGGAAAATCAACAAGGACGACCAATGATCGCCTATTAGTTCTTTTCATTATCTTTTATTTTCAATTTTTATTTTTCGTTTGCATTTTTCTATATTTTGCTTGCGTGCTTAACTGATTTATTTCTTTTCTTTGCAGGAACGTTTGGTTAATTCCTCCCTTGAAGTTGATTGCAAAATTTACGCTTGGGGGTCATCGCTTGGTTTTCTGCAAATTAGGGAAGTTTTCAGTCCTATTGCTTTATTTTGTTTCGTATTATTTATTCCTTTTATTTTTTTTATTTGCGTATTAAAGTTTTCTGACATTGGGGACAATGTCTAGTTTAAGTGTGGGGGTATCAGAGTATAAAAAATGACCAAATTGAAAATTTTTGTACCTTCGACTTTGAACTGGTTTCATTTGTTTCCATGTTATTGCTTTTTGTTTTCTTAATTAGTTTTGCTTTATTTAATTTTTTTCGGAAAATTTTAAAAAAAAAATCCAAAAATATTGTCTTGTTTTCCTTATGGTTTTAAATTAGATTTTTATTAGTTTCCCGACCCAATGATATAACTGGATTAAATTTGAACCATGATTATCAAGAACTTAGTTAACATGTGTTGTATGGAATTCCTTATTCTCTTGTTAGTATTGTACATGTTTGATCATCTTTGGAAAACCAAATGCACATAGCCTTGTTGATGTGAAACTAAAGCATGAATTAAAGCTTCATATGTGAATTTAGTGACCATATACATCCTATGTGAGTTTTTGAGCCTATTGAAAGTGTGTGCATTTTTCATACACTCTTATTCTTTCATGTGTGATGAACTTATGTGAGATGCATCTCTAGAACTTGCGTAACGATCTTTCGAAATATTTGTCATTGATTGCATGAACTTGAAAATGATAGAGGCATTAGGTTCACCACCATGGCCCAAATAACCATATTTTCCAAAGAAAAAAAAATGATATCATTAGATTGCCAATTTGAGCCGTATTTGTGAGCCTTTTATTTCTTATCACCAGATATGTCTACCCTTATACCTCAAGCATGTTTCCTTACCCTTTCCAAGCGAGCAAATTGAGACTGTCTTATGAGAAATGTTTATGAAGTACTTGGAAGGAGTTTGACAAAAGAATAAGTGTGGGGGTATTTCATGTTTGTATTTATTCTAAAAAAAAAAAAAAGAGAAAAGAAAAGAAAAAAAAGAAGAAAGATTGTATACGAAGAAAATAAAAAGTTTCTAAAGTTTCAATTTAAGGGTGTGATGGGAGGTGTTAGAAGAATCGTTGGAGAACTTAAGTTCTTATAAATCTCAACTAAAAGAATCGCTTGCAATGTAGCTTGGAACTTGTGTTTTCCTATTCTTTCGTTTCAATAGCCCTATCCCTAAGCCTCATTACATCCAATAAAAGTCCTCTTGATTTAAGTTTTGCAATTATGATTGTAGAGAAGTGATCTTTATTCAAGCTTATGGTAGAACTTTCACATTTGTTTCTTTGAGCGAAACACATTAAAACTAAACACATGTGTGATTGAGTGCATATCCCGTGAGAAGGTTGCTAGTTTGCATATGATAATTTTTAAAATAAAAACTTGAAATTGCATTAGCATGGCTATCTCACACACTACACTTCAAGGATGATTTAAAGATTACTGCTAATATTTGAATAAGGAAGATGAGCTTGAATTAGCTTGTTTGGTGCTAGCTATGGTTCTTGCTGATTTGTGTTCTCGAATGAAATTCTATGAGGGTCACATAGGGGGAAGCTAATGTTTTTCATGTTACTACTTGTTCATGTTTTCTTTGTTTTGCTCGAGGACTAGCAAAAGCTAAGTGTGGGGGAATTTGATAGGAGCATATTTATGCGACTTAGCTTGCTTGTTTTCTTGCATTTTGGTAATTATTTAGTATTTATTATAGTGTTTTAAGTTAAATTCGTGTGTTTGTAGATTTTGTGGGCTAAGGGTGCATTATGAGCCAATTTGGAGTAGTTTGGAGTGTTTTTGGGCCCAAGATGGATTGCTTATGATCCAAGCTAGATGGATGGACGAATTTGGAGATTAATTGGGTTGAAATCTACTATGACGATGGATAAGTGAAGCCCAAGTTAAAGAAGATAAGAAAAGAGCAAGAAACAAGGAACTTTCCTTTCCTTTCTACTTCACCTACAACATCCACCTACTTCACCTACAACATCCACCACCTTCACCTACAACATCCACCTTCACCTACAACATCCACCACCTTCACCTACTACCTTCACCTACAACCCCTTCCACATTCCCTATAAATACCACCCTATGCCACAACATTCTTAATCATTCTCTTGGCCTTCATCATTCATACACACATCCACCCTTCACCATAACTCACCTATATCCATCCACCACCACAATTCACCACAAAAATCATCAAATCACACTTGTGCCGCATAAAAGCAAAGAAGAAGGAAAGGAAGGAGAGCCTTGGAGCCGTGCTTGCCATTCAAAGCTTGGATTGTTGGAGCGTTTCTAGGTGTAATCTATCTTTGTTTTAAATGTTTAAATTTGATTATCTTTGTTTAATTGCGACTATGTGTAATTAATTTGTTTTGGCTAGAGGTTAATTCAAAGCCATGATTATATTTGTAATATGAATTGATACCTTCAGTTGTGATTTCTGAGTTGTGAATTTAATTTTCTTAACTGCTTGATTAATAACTTATTTGTGTATGTCGATTAAGAATGCATACTTAATTTACATGCATGAATTTGATGCTAGAATATAAGTGAATTTCACCTAATCGTTATGAACTTATATTCATGAGTAGTGAAGGTTGCTAGTCACAATCGCGTTAAGTAAATTCTTGGCATGAGTTTCATGCAATTCATAGTAACAAGTGTCTCGTCAATGCTTATGGTTTTCATAGAACTTAATGATCTTTGCTTGTATCTCTATTATGCAATTCATGTAGGGAACTTGTGGGGAATAATTTGAGTTGTTGTATGCTGTTCATCCAATTCAATAACATAAGGAAAATCTGAAGGTTAATTTAAGCGTACCTAATTAATTTGGGGTGTTGAGATTTACAACTTATTAAAAGAACAACTGAAGGTCAATTTAGATTGCATATGTGTCTTGTGTGGAGAAAAACCCTCTAGCCAATCCGTCGCCTATCCGTTCACTTTTAATTTTATGTTTTTGTCAATTTTGTAATTTATTTAAGTTTAATTTACGTTTCGTCAAAACCAAACCCCCCCCCCCCCCCATTATTATATTATATTATTTAGTTAGTTCATTGTTTTTAATATTTTAATTCAATTTCCGTCCAATTAATTTCCTAGTGTCTAGATTGAGTTAATTTGAGTGTTTTTATTATTTTGAATCATTCTAAGTGTGTTTCGAGTTTTTAGCCTAGTTTTGTATTTTTGAGTCTTGTTTAATATTTTTAAATTAATTTAGAGTAGATTAGCAAGCCCTCCTAATCCCCGGCCTAGAACGATACCCTACTTACATCTATACTACAACTGTCAAAAAGAGGGTTAAATTTGTGCGGTTTTAAAAACCCGTCATAGCTTCTGGAGTATTCAATCACCAACGGTAAAGATTCGTTCAGCAGAGTATTTGTTAGGTAATTGAGGAGTTAATGGTCACAACTAAAACTTTAAAGTCAGCTGTTCATCTAAGCAATCTATCTGCTTCAGGAATAACACAAAGTGTAGTAGGGTAACATGTACCTAAGGTTGACTGGAATGCTTTCCAGCACAATATGGTGAATAGGGAATCACAGTCAGATTAGATGTTGATCGAAACGTCAGAAAGTCTGATAAGTTCAAGAATGAGAAATTTTCATACTAGGAGCTTATGGTGATATTTCCCATCTCCATTCAAATACAGTAAGTGATTATAACCACTCAAACGATTTCTTTAGGATTCGTAAGTAATATCATATCAATACTCATGAATTCTAACTAAGTTGGGATAAGACATGTTGAAAGTGTCCAAGGGCATATACATCTTTTACAATGGTGAACAGTAATTACGTTTACACAACCGGAGTAATACACAATAGTACAATCGTAGATGTTGATTTAGTTTTTCCATCGCTTTTGTCTGAAATTTAGCTCATTACAAATGAAGATGTATTTGAGAAGTCTAAGGTTGGTAAAGATTTGGACACGCTTCTTCACAGAGAAGTGTCATCCGGTTTCAAGTAAAGATGGTAATTGTTGACGCTAGGTCAAGAGTAAGTTAGTTCACTTTATATGGTTTCAACCGTTGGGAAACATAAGCAATACTTCGTCATATTGTATCGGTACGTAGCCAAATCATTCAAAGAAACGTCACTTTTATTTACTGGTTTTTTTATTTGAATTTATAGCACCGAGGATATAGGTGAACGGTGAAGCAATTTGCTTGAGTTCATGCATCTTAAACATGTTGTGAGAAGTATACTAAATGATTTTTCCCTTTTTTGTTTTGTTTTGTTAGGGATTGAAGATGTAAGTATACTAAATTGGAAGCTCAAGCATTGAACAACATGATTTACTTCATTTGTTAGTTGGTAAAGACTTCGTCTCTCCTCAAAACCCATTGTATTTTTTCGGCTTTCTTTCTTGGTGAGAATTGAAATTTTTATTTATCTTTTAAAACTCTAAATTGGTTGTCCTTCTCATATGAAAAAATGAGCATTTTTATAAGCCAGTTAAAGGCTCATATGATTCAGAAGCCTAACCAATGTATTTATCTTGAATATATTACTTGAGGAAAAATGTACATCCTCATCTATAGAAAAACAAAGAAGAAAGAGGAGTGAAGTACTGAATGTAGTGTTGGGACATGGAAAATGAATATATTTTTATGTGATTGTATTTGTATGAACAACTTAATCCACAACTTTTTCTATGTAATGTATTCTTCAAATACCCATCTTTTGTTCATTATTACACATAAGGATGCATATAGACTTTAGTATGGACATAGATAGATTTAATATGTGATATATCCTAAATACATACATATATATAGATACATATATCATTTTTTCCATATTGAATATGAGGCTGTAAATAGATATTTCTTGGATATGGATATAATTAGATTTTAATACAGGGAATTTTCATGAAAAGGGCTTGAGCAAAGTTTATTTTAATAAAAAAACCATGCTATAACTTTATTTAATTAAAAAGACTTAAAATTTAATGAAAAACCCTTAAATTTTAATAAAAAAGGACAAAAGAACTTAAATTTTAATGAAAAAGACATAATTTTAATATTAAAAAAAATCTGACACTCGCACAAACTGTTTATGAAACTTTCTACATTGTTTATGAAACTTACGACACTGTTTATGAAATTTACTACACTGTTTATGAAAACTTACGACACTATTTATGAAACTTACTACACTGTTTATGAAAATACAATCAGAGTTAGCAACCATCTAGAACATGTGATACCATGGATTAATCAGAATTTGCAATTTTCTCAAACAATTCACTTTTTATTGAAAAGGCAGTTAATGGACTTGATTTGATTTGATATTGTTCCCTTCTGTTATTGGCAAACCTTCCCTTATGCAACCTTGTTCCATCAAGCTATGGCTTTCCAGAAAGTGAGGCACGGAGGAAACTGGGTTTTATTTGAAGGTTAGGCAATTAGGGTATAGATTTGCTAGGCTTTGTCGTGGAAGAAGGCGCGGAGACAGAGAGGATGGTGCATTTGTGGATGGAGCTAACGATGAAGTGTTGGGCGGATGGGTCGTAGGCAAAGCTTTGTGTAAAGGCTGGGGGATCGAAAATTGACGATGGTGAGGAGTAACGAGCGATGGGAGTGGAGGATGGAGGTGATCTCACAGCGGAATTAGTGGTATTAGTGAAGGAGGGATAGACTATAGGTATTGTGGGAGACAGGATTGGGATGGGGTTTACGGAGGAGGGCGAGTTGGAGTTACAGAATTTTTTTTGGGGGGGGGGGGGGTGGAAGGGATGTGCACTCAGCGCACTTGGATTTTTTTAAGTTTTTATTTATTTTTATTTTTTGTCCTTATCATTAAATAAAATTTAGTGTATAGTTTTTTATTAAAATATAAAGATTCAAAACATTTTTCATTAGTTTTTCTTTTAATATATTTGCACATGTTTAACAAAGTTTTAAAACCCGCGGCATTGTGCAATTCTACTGCTATTATATTTCTGTAAATATTCCGGAAGCCATATGCTTTGACCACAATATTGGGTTGAGCTCAAGCCATATGCCATATTCTTTGACCACAATATTGGACTCACTCCTTTTACTGTATAGGACTCACTCCTAGAAAAAAAGTCAAAACTCAAGCCATATGCTTTGACCACAATATTGGGTTGAGCCAAAAAGCTATCATGGACTTTAAGGAAGAAAGTCACTCCAACGGAACAATTAAAAACAGCAGATTAGCATATCAAATAAAAAGAAAGACAACAGATTTTATCTAGCAAAAGGACGGGGGTTCATACAAGAACGCAGTTTTGCAAGGTTGCCCAGTGTCGCTGGAATGCTACCACGTAAATTGTTCAAGTAAAGATCCAAGCTCACCAAGTCTAACAAAAGGATGGGGGTTCATATAGCAAACACACTTACAAGTACTGCAACTTGGAAAGCACACCAAGCTGTGACACCAGTTGACCAGAGAGATTAGCACTGCCAAGATCTCTGGGTGGAGCAAAAATTTTAGAAATTTCGTGTAACGAGATTTTCGCTGTTGCAAGTCAATTGAGTTGAACTGAATTGTATTGTACTGAATTGAAAAGGAGGTATTTGTTGGGTTTGCTTACACCCGAGTACCGCTGTTTTTGTAATTACAAGTGACATGATACCAGTTGCAGGGATTGACGAGAGTCGGATACCAACTTCCAGAACATTGTCTGGATCAGTTAGATTGGTCTTCAACGCATAGAGTGCGTCGCTTGTCAAATCCAATCAGTGCTTCAGTAATTCATTAGTTATGTTTGAATTAATATTTGAATAATGGACTTAAGTGAAGAGAAGCCCAAAGATGCTAGGTTGAAGAGGATTTGTCCAAAGCCTAGCACGAAAACTGGAGGCCGGCTAAAGGCCTTCTCAGCCAAATACAAGTCACTTGCTTGTCTATGGAAGTGACAGGTGATGGAAACTAACCTGCTACTAGCCAAAAAGTACTTTCTAGTGGCATTCAAGTAAAAAGCTACTAACTCACCGCCCTCCCATTGCTTTCGGGCAAGAGCAAAAGTTGTAGTAGTCGGGCTAACCTACCTATAACTAGAAGAAGAGGCCCCAGAGACAAGGACACTCAACCAATCAAACATACAAACTTACAAACTCTACTCTTAAGCCAGATTTGCAACCAAAAAGCTGTAATCAGCCCAGATCTTCGATCTTTTAGCAACAGTCTCCTAAAAAAACCTACCTTTCTCTAGTTTAGAAGTTCTGCTACTTGTGTAGTATCGATTCCCTCGTGTAAACTTGTTTACCACCCATCACTTTTCAAGCATACGACCTTTGTAAACTCAAAAAGAAACGACTGCAAGAAGTTCAACATTACCAGACAAGGTGAAATCTTGCTCGAAGCTCTTTGTTTGTCTTCTAAATTAGTGGATCTGTTACTCTTTGTATTTTCTAGCATATATTCAAATCATTTCCACTTGTTCCTCACTTTGAGAATCTCATTTGTGTCCGGATCTGGTTGTTTTATTAGATATACCTTCATTTAAAACCAATCTAGAACTAAGTGAATGACTTAAAGGGATCTGGACACCCTTTCCTTAAAAGCATACAAGACCATGAACTAAAAGTCCTTGATCACAATGCAAGAAAAGAACTTAATATGGACTTTACCCATCCATGACAATCATTTGATAACAAGAAGTCCGAGTAACTTGGAGCGCAAGGAATCGACTCACACACACTTGTTTTACATCTACTATAATGACATAGTATTGGCACTCCTCGCACTTAGTTAGTTTTGATTGCGAGCCTCAAGGCCTACACCTAAGACCCTACAAAGGCACCATTCAGAACTAACTTTGTCCCGTTCTTGCAGGACGCCAACAAGCAAGAGCCAAACCTCCACACATGACCAACACAACGTGTCAATCCCAGGGGAGCTGTGCTGAGGGTCCCTCTGTTGGAGAAATCTTTGCCTGAACAAGTTCATTCCAATTCCCATAACCAAACAAACTCAAATTCAATAACACACATACACATACATACCTTCAACGTTAGCAGCAAGATTATGGAGGTGAAAGAAGCCAAATAGCAGAATTAGCCAAACAGACGCACAACCGGAGGTCGTTATCACTGCTAGGTCTATTGGAGCTCAGGGAAGCAACTGGCGTTAACCGATCAAAATCTAGAGCATCTCTTCGTTGACCAGATTGCATTTGGAAAAGCATGCCGCTGCTTCTTAGGGAGAGAGGTTGAAATCTCATAGAGCTTATTAGTTTTGGAGAAGAAAGAAAGAAAAGTAAAAGGTTTGGGAGGAAGTCGGAAGAGCTGCGGATGGAGGACTCTCAATCAATCAAGGTCGCAACCCACCACATCAGAAGATCGTTTCTTCTTTTGATCTCCGACATTATTGAGTTTGTCCACTGTCAATCATTTTGGTCATTACATATTTTTCTATTGAATAAGGATAAGATAAAAAAATATATCCTCAATTTTTGTCAAATTTTTATGGCAAATTGTTTATTGAATTGAGGTTATTTTTCTCATTTTATTCTTTATTCAATAGAGATTTTTAACGGAATAACCAAAATGATTGATAATAGACAAACTGAGTGACCATTTATAGTGACTTCAAATCTCAGGGACTAAAGTAAAGAGTTATGTCAATTTTCAGAACTATTTTGGCTAATTTTAGAATAGAAAAGTAAAACCAAAAAATTAAAAATTGAAAACGAAATAGTTATCAAACGACTTTTAACTAATAAAGAGTCGAAGTCTTATTTTGATCAGAAATAATTGACCTTGACATGATCTATGATATAAACCATGACATAGCAAATAATGAAGCTATTGTAGTTCCAAAGAAAAAAAAGGGGGTGTGATATCCACACACCCCTTTTTACTTCTCTTACACCTTTTTTTATTTCGGCCGTCGGATCGGATGAATTGAAGAAGATCTAACGGATAGAAAGTAATAGGGGTGTGTTTTTTTTTATATATAATAGATCAAGTTAAATTAACTAAAAATATTAGCTTCCAATGAAATTATCACATAAAGTTATGTAAACTTCAAATGTAGGGTTTATACTTTAGGGGTACGGTTGTTTAGCTTCACTTTCACTGGACTAGACTAGTTTCCAATGCAATCCCGTGTTTGTCTGCAGCAAGGAATAATTCCTTCATTAGAAGGTCTTAGCAAGGCCCCCTAAATACAAGAAGACTAGCTAAGACCGTTCTCCTCTTCATGCTCGCTCGCTTCTTCATGCTTGTTATCCTCGTCCTGCTCGCTTGTCATGTCCTGTTTAACTACTTTGATTTCCCCTTCTGCTCGTCCTAATTGCACGTTTCCCCTTTCATCTCCTTTTCGATTTCCCCTTCAATTTCCCCTTTTGGGTATTTTTGAAATCTAGGTGCGTTTTATGCTGTGAAATTTTCTTGATGTTCAATGATTTCTCCTTTTCGGTATTTTATGATGTTGTTGTATGTATTTGATTTCCCCTTTTGGATATTTTGTGATTTCCCCTGGTTCAACCAATGTTCTAAAAAATGTTAGGCGCTAGTTAGGCGGCTGATTGGGGCCTAACACTTAGGTAGCCAAGGCGGATTTAAGTATATGTGTAAAATTTTAGGACTTTTTATATTGATTTTGTGACATTTAGTCAGTCTATTTATTTTAATCATTGTTGGGCCTTTGTTTTTCATTAAAAAATGAATTGGGCTTTGTTTTCTTATTAATAAAAAATAATGTTTATTCCTTAGTTTTTAAAGCAACTCAATGGGGAGAACCTTACCACAAACCCCTTAGTAGCTAAGCTCGACGTGGGATAGGATATGGGGGTGGTGGAGCCAATAAGGTGCTGTTAGACCTTCAGCCCACTTTGGGCTCCCAACCTCAGGTCGCTCCTTCACCTTCCTCTCCATTTAAAAAAGAAAAAAAAAACCTAACTCTAATTATTCAAGCACAGCCGCCCTATTTAGTTCTCTGTAATTGCAGGTACCTCTCTCTCTCCCCAGCCAAGCCGTCCCTCTTCTTTACCTTGCAATTGCAGATCCATTATTCTTTAATTGCATATCAATGTTTATCGCTCTCATCCCATCCAAATCGTCTCACTTCGTTTTTTGCAGATTGAAATGTCAAGATGGTCGCCCAATCGTCCAACCTCATTACCACAGTGGAAGAACGACGTTGACTTACCATCAAAACCGCCTAGGCGGTCGCCGATGCCGCCTAGCCCACCCAACGCCCGTCTAGGCGCCGCCTAATACCCTTTTTTATTTCTTCAACGATTTTGGTTTAATCAAGGCGGCGAACCACCGCCCAGTGCCTAGATGCTGATGACTTAGAAGAAACAGAATGCTTACAACAATGGAGAAAACTATGAAGTTATGAAGAAGCTATCGAAGAGAGAAAGAAAGGAAGAGAGAAAGACTTATTGTATTTCTTTTACTAACAACACAATGACTCTTAGATTCTTACATTTCAGATTATATAGATTATATATAGTATTCTCATCTACTGCAATATTACAAAAATACCTTTCAACTACCTCTTCTTATCACAACAATACTAACTAAGTCATTAGTTCTAAGCATGACAAGTGTAAGCTATTAGACGCTGCCTAGGTGGGGTCATGTTTTAGAACACTGGGTTCAGCTTTCCATGCTCAAAGTCATCAATGGTGAAGCCCCAATTTCAGAAGTTGGTAAGGCTGTGAAAAAGGAATAGAAACATGCTGCATCCAAATTTGTGGGGTGAAGAGGTTTGAATTTTTAATAATTTTGGGATATTTGAGTTGCTGATTAAATTTAAACAGTCAGGTCACTGCTTTCAATTTAAATTCTCCAATTCAATCATGGAAATAAATCGAGACAAAAGGGTAACAAAAAAAAGGCAAAAAAAAAAGTTAGAGGCATTCATAGAACTCGTGGTGTGGAGTATAAGGTGAATAAAGAAACCCAAAAAAAGTATGAGATAATAACCTATTTTGTTTCTCAACTATGAATTTTCATTTGGGTTTTTTTTTTTTCAATTTCCCCAAAAAGAAGCTTATTTCTCAGCATTGCAGAATCTAGGTTTTATTCTTTATACTCTGTTTTGGTGAATTATGAAAAAAAATCTTGATGGGTATTTTTTTGCTATAGTGACTGATTAGTTACGAAGAAAAACTGGAGAAGGATGATATTTTTTGTAATTTTTTGTGTTTTCATGGTGGCTTATGGTTGTTTGTTTATGCAAATTGCAATGATACAATGCACAAAAAAACTTGATATTTGCTTTCATTTCCAAGCAATTGCAGTTTAGTGTAATTTTATCATTTAATTTAATTGTAGGTATTGTGCAGTTGAGTTTGATGCTTCAATTGTTAATTTCCTATTTCACTAATTTTTATTATCCTACTTCTTAGTCCGACATTGCATCAAACACTTCACTAAGTCAGTCCAACTTAGTCTATTCTAAGCCAGTCTAGCTTTGTCCCTGAAGCTAGTCCAATCCGAGATAGTCTGGTGTAACAAACACAACCTAGGGACTTTCCCATATGGGGCAATACTCCTTTAGGAATACAAAGGTTCCATTAAAATCCGTAGACCAACTCCAACCTTTGCACCCAAACCAAATATTTAGTCCATTAAAAGACGGAATTTAAGTGTATAAACAGTGAATATCACCCAACTATCAAGAGCTAAATTTCAGGATCTAAAAGTAAAATGTACTAATTGTTGTGGAATATAGTTTTAACCCTAATTTTTTTTTTGGTGGGATTTTTTTTAACTTTGAATTATATTATTTTAATTTAACTTGAAGAGTGTTTTAACATCATAAAAAAAATTTGACAATATTTTCAAAACTGAACAAATCACACCAACTAACCAAACTTCAATATACAAACAATCAACCAAACTTTAAAACACGCACCATCCAAGTTTAAAATGGATATGTTGTAAAAAATTATTTTATCATTTTGACGTTGAATTTAAATTTCTGCAGTTGGAATTTTTTTACAATTAGATTTGAAAAAAAAAATAAGAACAATTAGATCAAAATCTAAAGATTGTAAAAAAACAAAAAGAATTTTTAACCTAGACCGTTGATCACCAATGGCCCAAAAATCAAACGGCTCGTAGTCCCTTAAAATGTTACCATTTTGCGACTGGGCCCCTGCCAATTAAGGCCTATCTGTTAGCCACCTCAATAAATCATTCGCCTGTTGCTTAAAAAAAAGGTAGGGCCCCCAAAATTTTGGGTCAGCCAAATACAACCCAAATTTGGGTTTAGCTTTGGGTCAAAGCCAAACTTTTTAGGTTTAAGTCCCACCATTAGATATCACTTAGTACTACGGTTTAGTTGTATTCATTTTTACTTATAAGTGAGAGGTCTTAGGTTCAATTCTCATCAAAGGCAAATTTGAACCATATTGATTCTTACTAAAGGCAAATTTGAACTATATTATTGCTCCTCCATTTTGAGGCTTAACTAAATCCCCCACGCTTTAGTGGAGATAATATTATTTGTTCAAAAAACTCCTGTAGACATCGAAATTTTGATACAATAAATGTTGACCAATAATTAAAATTTCAATGCTCACGTGTCACATAAATTTTACATGTAGCATGTGACTCAACGAAAAATCGAAAAGAGTCGGAAAAGTCATCAAACAGGACACGTGTCAACACCTCACAGAAACGATTTATTTTATCTAAATATTATATTCAAAATTAGGCCTTAGAAAATTCTATAAATAGAAGTCATTTCATTCATTTCAAAAGACCAATTCACAAATACATTTCTCTACTCTCAAATTAGAAGAGAATTCCCCAAAACTTTGAAGCTTTGAAACTCTAAAGCTCTAAAGCATCCAACTCCCCAAATTCCCAAGAATTCTGAATGATCGAGAAAGCTCTCTTCGTTATTCGCCAAAACCTTTGAAGAATCAACAAGCACTTTGTTCACGTGTCAATTCTTCCTTCACCGCAAGCCAAATCCTTGAGGCAACCGTTCATCCGAGATCAAGCCCCAAAGGCCCTTGGATCAATAAAAAATAATCATCAAGATCAAGCCCCAAAGGCCTTTGAAGATCCGTTCATCTTTCATCAAGATCAAGCCCCAACGGCCTTTGAAGAAACCTCTATCAACCTTCAAGATCAAGCCCCAAAGGCTCTTGAAGATCCGTTCATCTTTCATCAAGATCAAGCCTTAATCAGGTACATGATCGTGATACTGCGAAGGAGATATTGCAGGAGATGGCATTTAGCTTTTGGCGGATCTGGAAAAACAGAAATGACGTGGTTTTTAATGGTGTGTCTCGGCATCCCACTAAGTTGGTGAAGGCTTGGACGGCCAATATTGTTGAATTCAGAGAAGCCTTGGCTTCTGAAAATTCGGGTCCTCGACCTCCCGCTAACTTGGGCTCACGGGGTGATGACCGGAACCACCCTACTTGGCAGAAACCGGTTTTCGGGGTCATAAAAGTTAATACGGACGCTGTCTGGTGTGAGACCAGTCTCCGTATGGGAGTGGGATGGGTTTGCCGCGACTTTGCTGGGATCCTCCAAGCTGCTGGAGGCTCGGGAGTGGGACTGTGCTCTTCTGCAGCCACGGCGAAGGCCTGTGCTATCCGGGAGGCTCTGATCGCCTGCAGGGACAACGGGTTCGAGAAGGTGCTCATCGAATCGGATGCTAAGCTGGTAATTCAAATGATTAGAATGGAAAAGGCTTGGGATTTCAACCTTGAATGTATACTTGGGGATATTGAGAGCCTAGCACGCGGGTTGACGTCAGTGATGTTTACTTTTGTGTCTAGGGAAAGCAACTTCGCTGCTCACTCGGTGGCTAGGTATGTATTTAAGGAGGGGCACTATTTTGTCTGGGATTGTATTGGCCCGGAGTTCCTTTTTAATATTCTTGCTAAGGATGTAAACATTCCCATTCGCCTCTAATATATTCTATTTTATCTTTGGTTAAAAAAAAAAAAGATCAAGCCTTAAAGGTCCTAGATCTGTTCGTCGTTCATAGATCAAGCCCCAAAGACCCTTGAAGATCCGTTCATCAAGATCAAGCCCCGAAAACCCTTGAAGATCCGTTCAACCGTTCATCTATTCATCAAGATCAAGCCTGACGGCCCTTGAAGAAACTTCCATTAACCTTCAATATCAAGCCCCGAAGACCCTTGAAGAAACTTTCCCTGTTTATCTAAGATTAAGCCTCAACGGTCCTTGGATCAAACCGCACATCCACACATCTACACCTTACAGAGATCGAATCAGAGGATCAAGATAAAAGAGATTGTAACTCCAAATTCATTAATACAAAATAATATTTTGTACACGTGTTCATGTCTCGTTGGAAGCAGGAAATTTCTGTGTTTACAAATTTGGCCCGCCCGGTGGGACGAAATCCAAAGCACACTCTCATCTCTCATCTCTTTCTCCATTCAAGAAATCCAAAGCACACTCTAAACACAATGGCTTCAAACAAGGAACAAGTCATGACCATCTGTATTACTTCAATCGACGAGCAGCTGGCTCAAATGAAGAAAACGATTGCAATACTCACAAGGAATGCGGAAGAGAAAAATTTACAGATTGTTATGCTTGTGGACAAGTTGGGTGCACAACATGATGAAGGAGTCGACTCCGGCCTAAAGAAAGAAGACAATGAGGATGAGGAGTCTTCGATAGGAAAAGTCGAGGAGAAGCTAGACTAAGCAACGTCGCTCATAGGATCTCTCTCTATCTAACAGCTGCAATAGCTAATCGCTAGCACCATCAAGGAACAGTACGAATGGAGCTCACATACCTCTATGTTGTACTAAAAGCCCTACTCCAAGAAGATTGACACCTGAAGATGTCAAGGGGTTATCAACCACCAAAGTTTATGAAATTTGATGGAAAGGGAAACCCTACACAGCACATCGCTAATTTCGTCGAAACTTGCAACAACACGGGGATTGAAAGGGACTACATTACAAAGCAGTTCATGCGCTCGCTGATAGGTAATGCCTTCGATTGGTACACTGACCTCAAGCCTGAATCCATAACAGCTGGGAGCAATTGGAGAAGGAATTCCTCAACCGTTTCTACAGCATTCGCCACACCGTAAGCATGCTAGAGCTAACAAGCACAAAGCAGTGGAAGGACGAGCCAGTCGTTGACTACATCAACCGATGGTGCACTCTAAGCCTCGACTGCAAAGATAATGTCTTGGAGATCTCCTCGATCGAGATGTGCGTCCAAGGCATGCAATGGGGATTACACTACATCCTTCAAGGCATCAAACCGCAAACCTTCGAAGAGTTAGCCACCCAAGCCTATGACATGGAGTTGAGCATTGCAAACCATAGGAAAAAAGAGCCGATCACCGACTTCAAGAAGGTCAAGGTGTTTGCTTCGAAGGTGGATGAGACTAGAAAAAAGCTTGCCAATGAAGCTTTTACCATCAACACCACTCCCATCAAAATCTTCTCTGCGCCCGTCAATATCTATTCCAAGAATAAAACGAAGGAGATAAATAGAGGTGAACCTTCTCGCACCCAAGATAGGTACAAAAACACCTTGAGGGAACTAGAGCAGAAAACATATCCTTTTCTGGACTCTAACGTGGCCGTAATGCTAGACGACCTGTTGGAGAAGAAGGTAATCGATTTACCCGAGTGCAAATCGCCAGAAGAAATAAATCACACTGACGACCCAAGGTATTGTAAGTACCACCGATTCATCAGTCATCCAACGGAAAACTGCTTTGTTCTGAAAGATCTCATCATAAAGCTGACCCAAAAAGGAATCATCATGCTAGATCTTAACAATGTAGTGAAGTCAAACTATACCACCGTCACTTCTGGCTCATTTGACTCAAAATCTTCACCTCAACTGTTGGGGGCATGCTCCAAAACTATGGCGGACAAGCCAAATAAAGTTTAAGGATAGACTCATGTCACTCCAAAGAAACTGCACAAAAAAACATACATCTTATCCACAAACTCACCAATTGGAAAAGAGGCAAAGCAACACTCATCAATGTTCACACCAATAAGCCCAAAGAGACGACACTGAAGATAAGGTCCAAGAAGTCTTCCACATCACAATCCAAGAGGACAAAGAAGACGAAGTCCTCGAGGAAGACGTCACTACTGCGCCACCACAACTCAAGTACAGGGGGCAAGAAACCATTGTCAATGCACTTTCAAGCCTGGATGAAGCTGAGATTGTCAACATGATCAAAGCTGATTTCATTTAAGAGGTCATAGACTCGAGATGGAACTTCAATGTTATCCTTAAAAAATCAAGGCAACTCCGCGATTGCATAGAGTTTCGTGATTCAAAGTAATACAATGCCTGAGGAGGCGACACCAAAGAGCTCATCGCCTTCATGAGCCTAAACTGCACACGGCATAAAGCTCCTCGCCTGCACGAGCCTAAACTGCACACGGCATAAGGCTTTTTGCCTGCATGAGCCTAAACTGGACGTGGCACAAAGATCCTTGCCTGCACAAGCCTTAACTGCACATAGCATAAAGTTCCTTGCCTGCACGAACCTAAACTGCACACGGCACAAGGCTCATCGCCTACATGAGCCTAAACTGCACTTGGCACAAAGCTCCTCGCCTACACAAGCCTAAACTACACGGCACCATGCTCCTTGTCCGCACTAGCTTAAAAGGCGACACATCATGCTTCTTGTCTGCACGAGCCTAAAATGCGACACCAAACATGCTCCTTGCCTGCACGAGTTGAAACTGCAAAACGGCACCAACACACTTCTGGCCAGTAAGAGCATAAACTGCGTATGGCACCAAAAGAAAATACCCAAAAAAATAATTATTTGAACTACGTTATGACTTGATCTCTTTTTTTGGAAGGGTACGTAGGCAGCTCGAGCATTCAGTTTCGAGTTCAGCCACATCAAAATAAAAAATAAATATTTTATTAAAGGAGACTAATGAAAGTCAATTTCATTACAAAAGAAAAAAAGAAAAAAAAAGAAATACATATGTTATTATAATGCATTTAAAAAAAAATTGTATTTTGCAATTGCTTCGGCCCAGCACATTTTTCACACCACCTACAACTACTTAGACATCGCTTGGTCCCCGTACGGCCCATATTGATGGAAAGCCTGTAAAAGGCACATCAGAAATGGGTCTATGAGAAAACATCATTAACCAAAACAACTTCGTGCTGGGCTGACGAAGCAGCTGCTTTAGAACGAAAGTAAACAATCAAGCCCCGTGTGCTTGCCGCTGTCCATCCACGTGGTGTTGAGCTTGATCGCTGCCGAGTCAAAAGGTCCAACCCAGGACCAGCTGCTCTCGCTCCTAATGTAGCAGCGCCGTCAGCAATAGCACCACACCCACATTCTGGTTCGAGAAGATACCCTCTCCAATCCGGCAAAGCCCAAAGTCATCGAAAACTTCAAGGTTCTGGGCGTCAATTTCATCATGGGTGATCTGTATGATCACGAGAGCTTGGTGAAGGAGATCAAGCAAGTCGACGTGGTGATCTTAACGGTGGGGCATGGTCAGTTGGCTGATTAGGGAAAAATCATTACTTGTTGCTGTCAAATATGCAGGCAACTCGTTTTGAAGCCCATGCGGAGCAGATGTTTGATGGACATGGAGATCGGTCATCCAACATCGTCTAAGCAGAAACTCAAAGCTGAAGTTCTCTTCAAAGCCATCGAGACCAGTGATTCTTCGGCATTCAAATCTCTCTCATTGAAACAGCTCGCCGAAGTTTTATTTCTCAAGAACGAGGATGCCCGCTCTCTCCTCCGAGTCGCTATCTCTTCAGGGCGCTCCAAGGTAGTGAAGCTGATGTTTGATGCTGATGAAACAGCAAGTGTGATAAACAGCACCGATGAAGATGGACGTTGGTTGACCTGCCCTTCATTATACTGCCAGTAAGGGATGGTTTAAGGTGGCTCAAAGTTTGATCTCTCATGGGGCAAAGGTTAATCTAAATGATAAGGTTGGTTGCACCCCATTACACCGGGCAGCTAGCACTGCAAAATCACAACTGTGTGAGCTTTTAATTGAGAGAGACGTAAAGGTTATATCTCCAGCAGTGTAGCACCCATAGCTCCGCTTTCGCCCTCGACTCTAACCCGGCTATGCTCTGGGTCCTAGTTAGATCCGACATCAAGGTCATCGTCACTGTCTTCGTCTTCATTGTCTTCCTCCCTTCCATTGAAGAAGCAGCAGCCATGCCGTCGTAGAAGTACATGGACAAGACGCAGGTTTGGCAGAACCATCGGAATCTTTGGCACTCCAACCCCTTGCCAACTTTGAGTTGAATATCAGAGTGCGCATACGATGAACGAACAAACGGATTACAAAACTAAAAATATTATTGAACAAATTAAGAATGCCAGAACGGCTACAAAACCCTAAAAGACTACATTGTGCCTAACTTACTTTCTAATGAATAACAAAACACCCTATTTATAATAAACTAACCCTAATCTCTAACAAAACCTAATTCTAACGGGCTAAGCCCAGAAAACCAGATATTCAAATAAAGTAAAATACTAATACTTTCCAACACTTTGGCCCTAATCCGAAGATGATCGACCAGGCGATGTAGATGGGCTCGTCAGTCCAAACCACTATCAAAATTGAACGAGGTTATCTTTGCCGTGCTCCATCTCTTGCTTCATCAAGCTCATCACTCTGACCACCATGATCAAGGTCGGCGAAGAACTCCAACGACCATCATCAAACGACTAGCCGATTGTTAAGCTCGACGCTTTGCACTACCGATGACGGAAGCTCCAGCTCTCCACTATGCAACACCCTTCAAGCTCATCGAAGAACCTTGCAACCTGTGATGCCCAAATTCCTCACCCCATCATCGAAATTTATATATAATATATATATATATATATATATATATATATATTAAAAAGGGATGGTGGAGCAAAGGTAGTGCCTCAGCACCATAAAAGAAGAAAAAAAATATTTTAAAAAAGGGTGGAAGGTTGGTGAATGACACCATGCGGGAAAAAGAAGGAAAAAATTAATAAAAAGGCTTCATGGTGCATCTGGCACCATGTGAAGGAAAAAAAAAGAAAAAAAAAAATATATATATATATATATATATATATAGTGAATGGTGGATTAGCACCATGTGAAAAAAAAAAAAAAAAAGAAAAAAAAAAGGGGTGATGGTGCATGTAGTGGTATACACGACAAGGGCATTAAAACAAGGTGGTTTATTCTTTTTAATGGATCATTTGCCATAATGCTTCAGCTTTTGCAAAAAAGAAAGTAAGAGCTTTGCTTTCCCACTCCCCAAGCAAAGAAAATGGTGGACAATATCATTTAAAAAAAAAAGGAGAGCTTTGCTTCTGTAATCTTGGTGCATCGGCACCATGTGAATAAAAAAAATAATTAAAAAAAAGAAAAAAAGGGCTTCAGGCACCATCAAGCATCATTAAAATATATACTTTATTGTATTTAGTACAATACACTAATTGAAATAAAACTCATTTATTGATATCTCTGAAAAATTATAGAAATGTGCATGTACAAGAGAGAGCCCTTGTTGCTCATGTGAAGCCTCAATACTCACCGGAGCTCCAGAAAGACGAAGCACCGGAGGTTGATTATCCGAAGCCTCAACACTTGGTGAAACTCTAGACGGCGAAGGCAAAAGATGCCTCTGGAACAAAGCCACAAACCTCTGATGGTCACTCTAAATCCGACTTTCAAACTCTTGTAGATGGTTAAGTTTTCTCTTAATGCTGGTCGAGTAAGCATGTGCAACTCCCTATTTTTGTGCTTAAGCCCTCTCATCTCTTGCTTAAGACTCGCCACCTCAGCCATCAATGACTCAACTTGACGAGTTCGAGCAATAAGGCGTTGGCCCATATTCGATACAGAGCCAGCACACTGGATGCTGAAAGCCAAAGAGTCTTGAATAGCCAACTCGTCGAACCACTTGGAAAGAATTCTGCTATCCTTGCGAGTGAGAACATTCTTCGCTACCACCGTAGCGATTATGTCGTTCTTCATCACAAAATCCCCAATTCTAAGAGGACCATTGGGGGATAAGAAGGATGAGTGCCATATGTTGTCTTGAGAAGACATGTCAACGTCATCCCCAACATTCAAATCAAGACGACGGTCAGATAGGCAAGCCATTTCTAGAGAGGTTGATGGAAAAGAAGAGGTCGGATAAATCAAGATCTTAAAAGTGCAAAAAATGAGCTTTTATAGGCAGTAACTCTCGAGCATGCTTTCTAGAAAGCAACTGATGCCTCCATAAAAAGAAGAAGCAACAGGGCTATTTGTTCAAAAATCGAAGAGGCGCTTGTTCAGAAATCGAAGAAGCACCACCCTCCGAATTTTCTGAATCAAAGTTTGTTAGCACCTTTCACACGTGATCTCAGCTTTATCAAAGTCACGGACAAAATCAAATGGGCGTATCTTTCCAATCATCAAAAGTCGGGCCGCTTGTTCAAAGATTAAGGAAGCACCGCTATGTAAATTTCAAAAGCTGGATTTTCTGGATCAAAGTTTGTCGCCACATTTTAGACCCAACCTTAGCTTTTTTTAGATATCACGGGGAACTTTGTCAAAAATCTCTGACAAAGTTAAAATAAATAAATAAATAAATAACACATGAACTTTACTATTCTAATTACCCCATTGTCGCTGACAAAAATAAAGGAACAGCATCACCACTTGCTATTGGGAAATCTCTATATATGTCAACCTTCGTCCTCCACGGCAAGGTAAACCTGCAAAAACGCCAAGCTTTTCCTTATCTTTAAGAGTGCATTCCCAACAAAGCCTATCGAAATACTCAGTGTCCATCATCTCCTGGAATATCTCTGCAAATAAATCACACCAAATCAAGAGTGTCTCATATCATCAAGGTCAAAAGCAAGAGTATCTCATATCATGCTTTCTCCCTGTCTTTTTCATTGTCCTTGTTCTCACTTGCCCTCCAAGGAGAAAGAGAGCAATCAGTCGGCACTTGGAATCAACTTTCTGATCTGGAACCGACTGCTTGGAACCCCTTCCCTGATTGCTTACCTAGCATTTCTCTCGAATACTCATCTTCAACTGTTGATGTACTTCTAGAGAATATGCTGCTTCTTCCCGGAGAACATATAAGGCAAGTGAAAATGATACATTGAAGCATGTGGAGACAAGTACAATAAAACACGTACCGATTCACCAGCTACTTCTTCAAAAGCAAAAGTATCTCATATCAAGGATCGACAATAATGTAGATTTTGACAGATTTGTTTTGACCCTCAAATTTTTGAGATAGCTCGCTACGGTGTGGTGAACTGCAAGTGCCAATTCATCCCCGACGGAGCCGAAGAACACTTGCCACGTAGAGCCGCTCGTGGTCCCATTCCATTCAAGAATAAGCCTCGACGGCCCTTGAAGAAATCACAAGTCCGATTCAAGATCAAGTGTCCACCACCCTTGAATCATTTTAGCTCTAGATAAAAAGAGTAAATTCAGACATTTGGAGGAAGTCTGGTAGAAAAAAAACCTTTCAGCCCAGTTCAAGATTAAACCTGTGGAAAGCTACTTCTTCAAAAGCAAAGATATCATCATGGTCGAAGGCAAATATATCATCAGTATCTCATATCATCAGGGTCAAAGGCAAAGATATCTCATGGCATGTTTTTTCCCTGTCTTTTTCTTTACCCTTGCTCTTACCTGCAAGACAAGGAGAAAGAAAATAATCAATCGGAATCTAAAACCAAACTTCCAATCTAGAACTGATTGCCCAAAACCTTTGCCTAGTTACTTACCTAGCATTGCTTTCGAGTGCTCATCTTTAGGTATTAATAAGTCTCGAGTTTCCTCAGCTAATACTTCAGAACCGTTGATATGATATTGGCTCTTTACACTGAAGCTGCTAAATATGGATGAGTTGCTGAGAAGTGATGCTCTAAAAGACCATTCAAAGGCAAAAAGTTATGCACCACTTTTGCAATGCAAAAGAAATAAGCAGAGAAGAATGCAGCATGGTAAGCTGTAACATATCGCTATAGCATGACGGCCTTCCTTGCAAAACCGCATAATCCAGACAAAGGAGTCTAAGTCAAATCCAAGCTTGACATCATTGCTCTAATCAAAGTGCTTGAGAAGTTTCAACAACCTTTTCTGGCACTGTCGCCGAAAAGCAAAGCATCGTCGTGCAACATCATCAAATTGCCACCACATGAGCTTCTCGTGGTCCCATTTCATTCAAGATCAAGCCATCAAGGACCCTTGAAGAAATCACAAGTCTGATTCAAGATCAAGTGTCCACCATCCTTGAATCAAATCCTTTAAGATCAAGCCACCAACGGTCCTTGAAGAAATCACAAGTCCGATTCAAGATCAAGTGTCCGGCACCCTTGAATCAAATCCAGTTCAAGATTAAGCCTATGGAAAGTCAACAAGCACAACAAATACACGTGCCGATTTGTCCCCAGCAAAGCTAAAGAAACTTTCGGCCCAATTCAAGATCAAGCATCGACGGCCCTTGGATCGACATCTACATTAATGGACTTCAAAACGCATCTTCTACGCATGACAAACACATGTATACGACGTGCCTTGAAGTGGGGGCATTTGTAGACATCAAAATTTTAGTACAACAAATGTTGACCAATAATTAAATTTTCAACATTCACGTGTCACATAAATTTTACACATAGCATGTGATTCAACGAAAAATAAAAAAGAGTCAGAAAAGTCATCAAACAAGACATGTGTCAACACCTAGCAGAAACGATTTATTTCATTTGAATATTATATTCAAAATTAGGCCTTGGAAAATTCTATACATATAAGCCATTTCATTCATTTCAAAGGACCAATTCACAAATACATTTCTCTACTCCCAAATTGGAAGAGAATTCCCCAAAACCTTGAAGCTTTGAAACTTTAAAGCTCTCAAGCATCCAACTGCCCAAATTCCCAAGAATTCTGAAGGATCGAGAAAGCTCTCTTCGTTCTTCGCCAAAACCTTTGAAGAATCAACAAGCACTTTGGTCACGTGCCGATTCTTCCTTCACCGTAAGCCAAATCTTTGAGGCAACCGTTCATCCAAGATCAAGCCCCGACGGCCCTTGGATCAATAACAATTGTTCATCAAGATCAAGCCCCAAAGGCCCTTGAAGATTCGTTCATCAAGATCAAGCCCCGAAGGCCCTTGAAGATCCTTTCATCTGTTCTTCAAGATCAAGCCCCAAAGGCCCTTGAAGAAACTTCGCCTGTTTATCCAAGATGAAGCCTTAACGGCCTTTGGATCAAACCGCACATCCACACATCTACACCTTACGAAGATTGAATCAAATGATTAAGTTAAAAAAGATTGTAACCCCAAATTCATTAATACAAAATATTATTTTGTACACGTGTTCTTGTCTCGTTGGAAGCAAGAAATTTCCATGTTTATGGTCCCACCATTAGGTTGAAAACTCAAATATTTAGGTTTGGGTCTTTACCCTACATTTGGTCTTAAATAAATCCTTAAAGATATTAGAGGGATCCCCATTGGTGATACCTTAAGTAGGACAGACAGAGCTCGAATTCTTGTGTTGGAATGACACAAAGTTATCTCTTGATCCTCTAATGCCTTAGTTCAAGTACTTATAAGGGTAGTGCTACAAAGTCGCACTTGCAATGATCACAATGAAATTTCAAACACTATCCGTCCACAAGCAACCACACATTTGACCTAGTGTCCTTATCCTACCTATAGGATCTATAGGAACACTAAAAAAATATAGATAGTTATAAGTTCAGAATGATTATTTACTCGGCAATATGCACTAATTTCTGGATAGATACACAAATCATCAGGAACGGGTGCTTTTATGGCCTTTCCCTAATTCCTGCTAGCACCAACTTCGTAATGCCAGTTAACCCTATAAAAATTACAACAACACCAACTCCAATGTTGTGATCTAAAAAATAAATGAGACAAAACATATGCACAAATGTGGTATCACTGAAATACAAAATGGACTTTCTCTATTCCTCTGAAGGCTTCTTACATGTATACAGGGGACGGGACCAACGTGCATATCATCTGGGACCGGACAACTCATCCGGAGGAATATGAGAAGTTGAGTCTGCTATGATCCAATTAGTACTTGGGTGATGAATAGGGTTGAAATCTTGGCGGAACACCTCCTCATTTTGCCACTCCTCCCATCTTTCAGCCAAACCATCGCCTTCCAGCATTTGGACAACCTCTGACATCTTGGGCCGTTCCCCTGGGGAGCCTTGTGTGCACAATAAAGCTACTTGGGTCAGCTGCTCCACTTGATCGTCAATATAATTTCCATTTAGATCAGCATCAACAAGTATTTCCACCCTCCGATCTTTCATTAGTCCTTTGACCTAATTGTTTTAGTTAAAATAAAACGGAAAACGTCAGATAGTTCTACAATTTGAAATAAAAGGTGAGGGCACCAAGGAGAGTAAAAATGTGTTATAATGTTCACAATTTGAAGGGCCACAGTTTTCTCCAGAAAATCAAACCGCATACAAAAAATGTATCATCATTCAAATATTGATATAATGCAAAGATAAGAAAAATATGCAAATAGAGAGGATAGAAAGAAGCGAGAGGCCAAGATAAGAGAATAAAGAGAGAATGAGGAAATTAGGATCAACAAAAAAACATATGCCAAATTCTTCAACAAAAAAACATATGCCCAATTCTTCAAGAAATCACAGTAACGCCAATATAATGGTAAAAGAAGCAACAACAATAGTAACAATTACTAAGGAAATGTAATAATTAATCTCTGAATGTTTTCAACATTTCAGCCAAAAAAGACAAGTGACTTTTACATTAATCAAACAGGAATTTGACAGATGTATAAAGAATAATAGGTTTTTAAATCATGTTTCCAAAGAACTAACTAAAATGCCTGCAGAAGTGTTCCATAGGGAATGATTAAGAATGTCATAAGAAATTAGCGGTTTGAAATAAAATCATTAAGTGTGGAGACCCATTATTTTCGTCTAAAATAAGTTGCGACATTGGTAACAAGAAAAACGCCTAAATTACGGTATATTATATAACAATTCTTTAACAATCTGAGTATTGAAACTTTGATAATTTCCAAGAATTGGACTTAGGGACACAAAATAGATTGAAGCTAGCATATCGTTGAATTTCAACAACATTACGTCTCTTTTTATATAAAATATGAAAGATATTATCAGAACATGTACGCTACGTGTTTTTATATAAGTAGTGAGAAATTTTATTTTTTAAAATTATTAATTTTTTAACACACATATTTTATTATTTGTATAATAACACGTAATGCATCATCACATGTTCTGATAATCCTGAAAAATTTCTTCACAAACAGAAAGGCGTAAATGCATACCCAATCAAGTAACGTGACATCATCATCACTCTCAGGCTGAGGATCAAAAGCCCTCTGCCCAGTAATGAGTTCAAGAAGCATGACTCCGTATCCAAAAACATCAGTTTTCTCGGTAAACCTTCCTTTTGAAAAGTACTCTGGTGCTATATGACAAATTGTGCCACGTACAGCTGTGGTAATATGTGTACCCTTGTAGTTCATGAGTTTAGCCAACCCAAAGTCTCCAACAACTGCTTCGAATTCCTCATCCAACAATATGTTTGCAGCTTTCACGTCACGGTGAATAATTTTCGGTTTACAGTGGTCATGTAAATAAGCAAGACCTCTTGCAGATCCCAATGCAATGCGTTGTCTTATTGGCCAATCAAGTGCAGGTTGCTCTTCTAGACGACCTACAATAATAATTATTAATATATCCACAAACAACAGGTAATGTGGTCTAACACGGATTTGGATCCTCTCCGGATTCCCTTTATGGGGATCCTAGGGATCAAGCAAAAAGAGCCGTTCATCAAAAATCGTGCGACTACAATTAAATAATTTTTATATTTTTAAAAATAAAACAGTCTCGTTTTGCGTAAAAAAGCATTTAATTGTAGCCGCACGATTTTTGATGAACGGACCATATTACTTGATCCCTAGGATTCCCATAAAGGGAATCCGGAGAGGATCCAAATCCGTCTAACACATATCATGCCACCAGTCGTACCCAAAAAAGGTCATCTCGTCATCCTCTTCAAATTAAATTGAAATAAAATCAGCATCAAGAAGGTAACCTAAAATTGAAAGGAAAAAAAAAAAACATTTATAGAAAATCAATGTTGATACTCCAAGTCTCCAAACCAAATTGGTCGGGTTTTTAAATTCAATTTATCAATGTAATCCAAATAATTTTAAATATCGTGAAAACAAAAACCATGCAAACAATTTCGATGAGTACCTTTTAAACGTGATGCCACACTTCCATTAGCCATATAAGGATATACAAGCAGCCTTTCTGTTGGTGTCATGCAAAAACCATGCAGACGAAGTAGATTGCGGTGGACAGCCATGCTAATCATTTTAACTTCTGTTTGGAACTGTAGCTCCCCGCCTTGGGTTCTCTCCCCTTCAAGTCTTTTTACAGCAACCAGAGTTCCATCAGCTAAGCATCCCTTATAAACCTTACCAAATCCACCTCTACCAAGAATATTTTTGTCGCTAAATGTATCCGTCGCAACTTGTAGCTCGCCTAAAGAAAACCTTTTGAGCTGTCGTAAATGAACTTCTGGATCCTCCTCAGCTGCAAAGACAGTAGATGAGTGAAACCTGTATCCCATGCAACAACTACAACACCAACTTGATCAAGCTATATTAATCCTAATAGTTCACTAACCAGGTTCATTAAAGAAATGATCCTGTGATTTTCTTCGTCGACAATAAGCAAATGCAATTGCAAGTGCAGCAAACAGCAAAGCAACACCAGCAGCAACCCCTCCAAAAATAGCCCCAGTACCAGTGCCAACCATAGTTGCCAGATACAGGGTACGAATCGAGTTCGTAATTCGGTTAGGGTACGGAATTCGATAGTAACCTATAATAACATTATGTTAGAGAATACATGTAGATAATATGATATTCAGTTCAATTCTTAAAAAAATATACACTAAAAATATTTATAATATATATTTAACAATAATTTTTTTTGTTTAATATTTTTTTAATTTAAAAAAATTTAGCCTCTCTAACATTATTTTTTTATCAATTTCTTCAAACTCACATAAATGGTACAACAGAAAATTAAGAGTATCCTCTCGGATCCGCAATCCATTCCTTTCCTAACTAGCATCTTCTTAGAATCTTTACAGCAGTAATTCCAACAATAATGGTATATTATGAAAAGTTTTAGCAGAAAAACACCAAAAATAAAACATTAACCATCACTGGACTGGAGTCGATATCCCAAGTGTCTGTGAAACAAAACAGAGCCAGTTCTCAAAATAAATTTGAGTTAATATCACAAGAACACTAGAACAGCACAACTCAAGTTGTAAAAACCTGCATGTGGAGAGGCTGGAAGTGGATTCAGACGAGGATTATTGGCAAAACTGCAAAATGAAGAATAGCCGTCAGTACATCATTTAGATCGTCCGCTGGGACGGTCACCGCAGGAAAAAGGTAAAGAAGTAAAGTTGCTTTCGACAAACCTGACGGGAGTAAAAAGTGAAAAAGATCCATTGACTGGAATATCCCCTGTCAGATTGTTATTTGAAAGATCCCTGCATTCCATGGCAAAACTATGTCATTTGCATTCTCTGATGGCAGAGAAATTAGTAACTTTTCTCTCTCTCCTCCCTCTTACTGAGATGAAAGTGTATGATACTCACAGGACTTGCAATGATGGGATGTTTCCAGTCATTCATTCATTCGTTAGTTCATTCCAGTTCCCACAACCAAACACTCCTAAATTCAATAACACACAGAGACATACCTTCGACATTGGCAGCAAGCTTGTGGACGTGAAAGAAGCCAAACAGCAGAATCAGCCAAACAGAAACAGAGGTGGAGTGCGTCATCACTGTTGGGTCTGTTGGAGCTCAGGTAAGCAGCTGGCGTTGACCGATCAAAATCCGAAGCATCTCTGCGTTGACCGGATTCCAGAAAATTCGGTGGCTGTTTGATTAAATTGCAGATTGCGTTTGAAAAGCATGCCGCTGCTTCTTAGAGAGAGAGGTTGAAATCTCAGCTTGCTAGTTTTGGAGAAGAAAGAACGAAAGGTAAAAGTTTTGGGAGGAAGACGGAGGAGCTACGGATGGAGGACTTTCAATCAGTCAAAGTCGGAGCCCACCACGTCGGAAGTTTCGTTTCTCCCTTTTTTTATTTTTTATTTTTAGGTAAAATGTCTCGTGAAATTGTCATATAACTTTACACTATATTTGAATGAGGAAAATAAACTTAGTGACACACTCCGACCTAAATCAAGGCATGCTGGCCGTCACGTGAGCGTGACGTAACCATGTGCACAGTGCGAAAGCAAGATTAATAAGAGGAATACGAACAAATTAAAACCAAGCAACTAGCAGTCCAAACTAAGATAACGTGCTAGTGCGAAAATTAAGTGTGATTACACAACCATAGCATAAATAGTCTAGTGCAGTCAAGCAGGAAAGTAATAAGTTCAATTCACACCAAACGGTGTCCTTGTAAACACGAAAATTTCCTGAAGGAACAAGAACACGTGTACAAAATATATTTGTTATTTGATGAATTTTGGGTTACAATCTCTATTTGTTCCTCTGATTCTATCTCCGTAAGATATGGATTTTGTTGATGGGCTGTTGATCCAAAGGGCCGCTGGGCTTGATCCTTGGAGGAACAGTGATGCGGATTTGTTGATGATGTGTTGATCCGAAGGAGCTGTTTTGGGGCTTGATCCTTGGATGAACAGTGATGATCTTCAGAGGTTTGATTTGAATGACGAACGGATCTTCAAGGGCTTTTGGGCTTGATCTTGATGGATGAATGTATTGATTCCAAGGGCCGTCGGGGCTTGATCTTGGAGGGCGGATGAATGTTGCTTCAAGGGCCGTCGGGGCTTGATCTTGAAGAAGATGGATGAACGATGAACGATGAACGAAGAACGATGAACGATGAACGATGGATGAACTTCAAGGGGCTTGTGGGCTTGGTTCTTGAAGAACGGATGAACGATGAACGATGAATGGATCTTCAAGGGCTTTTGGGCTTGATCTTGAAGAACAATTGCGCTGATCCAAGGGGCCGTCGGGGCTTAATCTTTGGATGGATGAGTGTTTCTTCAAGGGCCGTTGGGGCTTGATCTCGAAGAACGATGAACGAAGAACGAAGAACGAAGAACGAAGAACGAACTTCAGAGAATTCTCTTCCAATTTGGGAGTAGAGAAATGTATTTGTGAATTGGTGAATTGAAATGAATGAAATTGGCTTCTATTTATAGAATTTTCCAAGGCCTAATTTTGAATATAATATCCCAGATGAAATAAGCCGTCTCTGCCAGGTGTTGACACGTGTCCTGTTTGACAGCTTTTCTAACTCTTTTCGAATTTTCGTCGAATCACACAATATGTGTACAATTTATGTAATACATGAGAATTAAAATTTTGACCATCGGTCAACATTTTTATTTACTGAAATTTCACTGTCTACAAATGCCCCCACTTCAAAGCGTGTCGTATACATGTGCTTGTCACGTGTAGAAGACGTGTTTTTGAAGTCCCTTAATGTAGACGTCGATCCGAGGGCCGTCGAGGCTTGATCTTGGATTGGGCTGAGACTATATTCAACTTTTACTGGGGTGAATCGGCACGTGTTTTTGTTGTGCTTGTTGACTTTCCACAGACTTCATCTTGAACAGGTTTTGATTCAAGGGTGATGGACACCTGATCTTGAATCAGATTTGTGATTTCTTCAACGGTCGTCGCGGCTTGATCTTGAAGGTTGATTCAAGGGTGACGGACACTTGATCTTGAATCGGGTTTTGTGACTTTTTTCCACAGCTTTCATCTTGAACTAGTTTTGATTCAAGGGTGTTGGACACTTGATCTTGAATCGGGTTTGGGAGCCTTTTTACTTTCAAGCGATCCTCGGCTTAGTTGAGGATGAATCAGCACGTTGTCTCTACATGCTTCAAGTACTCCGGTCTCCATGCAGATGGGCATCTTCTTGAACTCTTGGATCATCTCTGCCTCTGCCTTCATCTGGATGTACCTCAGACTCCTCCTGCTTCGTCGGTGAGATACTTTTGCTTTTGAAGAAGTACCTCTGCACAGGTTTATTTTTAAACTGGGCTGGGAGGGGACTGAAATGAGTACTCGAGAGCAAGACTAGGTAAGCAATCAGGATCTCACTTTCTCCATGTTCTTCAGATGAAGGTGAGGAGAAAGCGTAATATGAGATACTTTTGCTTTTAACCTTTTTAATATGAAATACTTTTGCTTTGGATGATTTGTTTTCTGAGGTGTTCCAAGGGATGAAGAACACTGAGTAACTCGAAAGCTTTCTTTGGGAAGACATTATCGGAGATGAAGAGAGGTTGAGAGGTTGTGAAGGTGTGCCTTTGATGTGGAAGGCGAAGGTCGAACTTATAGAAATTTGGCTTCACAACCGGAACTATTCTTTCACTATTTGTCGGCAGCCGGTGGATGGATGAACAGTGCCTGTTACGCGCTTTCTGTCAAAGCGTCTGTAATTTCCGCGAAGCTGACTGCGCATGTGACGAGTGACGACAAACTGGAATGATGATCTTTTGAAAACCGGGGTTCAAATCCGGGTTCGGCTCGTGGTTTTCGCAACGCTCCAAGCTGCACGTGACGAGTCACGACAAACTGGAAAAGCTGAACGCCTCGTGACGTCTGAGCGATTCCGACTTTTGATAGAGGAACGGCTCTTTTGAGACAGGACTCCGGCCTTCGAGAAAGGAGCGTCACTCTTTGATTTGCGAGATGAGCGCTTCTTCATTTTCTTCTTTTTATAGAGGCATGAATTTTGTTTCACCTCACACTTGAACTCCCTCCTGTAAACACTCTCTTCCTGTACTTCTTTAATCTTACTCTTTCCGCTCTCTTCTTGCACTTCTGCAATTTTAATCTTTCCGATCTCTTTTCTTCCTCAACACCTTCTATAAAAATGTCTTTTCCTTCTGACCGTCGCCTAAACTTGAATGTCGGGGAAGATGATGGCTCGTCTTCTCCCAACAATATTTGGAATCCATCCTTCATATCCCCCAATGGTCCTCTTACAGTCGGGGACACAATGATGAGGAATGAAATAACCGCTACGGTAATCGCCAGAAATCTGCTCACTCCAAGGGACAATAGGATGCTATCCAGGCGGTCGGACGAGCTGGCTGTTCAGGAATCTCTAGCTCTCAGCGTCCAAAGTGCAGGCTCAGTTTCAAATATGGGTCAGCGCCTGCTTGCAAGATCTCGTCAGGTGGAGTCACTGATGGCGGAAGTGGCAAGTCTTCGACAAGAGGTTAGAGGACTCAGGCATGAGAACAAGGAGTTGCACATGCTTGCAACTAGTTACTCGACCAGCATGAAGAAGAAGTTGGACCAGCTGCAGGAGTCAGACGGTCGAATCCAGAGTGATCATGAAAGGTTCATGGCGTTACTCCCGAGGTTCATGTTGCCTTCGTCCTCCGGAGTTGTACCGAGCGTCCCGGCTCCGGAGATTCCAACTCTGGCTCTTCGTCTTCCCGGAGTTCCGTCGACTTCTGAGGCACCACCTGACCATCCTTGAAGAGTCTTTTCCTTGTTTGTATATTTCTTGTAATCTCTTTTTTTTTTTTTTTTTTTTTTTTTTTGTGGCATGTAGAGTGCCAATTTGTGTAATTTTCCAGAGAAGTAAATAAAATGGACTTTAATTATGCCCACGGGTCTATCCTCATAATTGACTCCATCACAGGCTGACTGTGTTGTCTACTTTTGTTATTAAAATAAAGGGGAATCCGATATAATTGTTGGCAGGTCGTCTTCCACTCAATTTTGATCAATTATTCAATTTTGTTTCTGAAAATATGCTTTCAACCTTGCAGAGGGAATATTTTCAAAAAGTAAAAGTTCTGACCCTCAAAGCCATCATTTTGTCTTTCTTTTTTTTTTTAAAAATGACAGTGGGCATGTCGAAACAAACAGTGGTCTTCTCTTTTTCCCTCATTTAAGTTGCACTGAGGAACAATGAATTTTCAGATTTTGCAGATCCATTTTTTTTAGAGCTGTGAGTTTTCTTCCCTTCTTTGTCGTGCCCTTGCCAGACCCAGTCACCATGGTAAGGTTATTTTCTTCTTGCACACAGGACATGCAGGTTTATATTTGCTTCATTCACGTAGCTGCATATTTGCTTGCATGTTTGCATGTTGCTTCTTTGAATCATACAGAGCACAGTAACGAGTGGATCTCTGTGACGGCGTTTGTTTGAAGTTAGGTTCTCTGGTTAATGGATTCCCAAGCTCAGTAATGCAGGCATGGAGGCGATCATGACTCCCGTAGACTGGTATGTCTTTGTTGGTGAGCCCCGCCGCCATGTGGCGATTTCTTGTGTAGGGTGTACTGGAATGGGCCAAGGTGCGTCGTAGGGGAACACACGCACATTCTCTTGCTGGCGCCGGTGCTGCTGTCCACCGAGTCGTAGAAGAAAAGATGTTTTGTCGGAGGAGAACTCGGATAGGAGGGCGCTGAGTTTATCTTGGGAACGGGAGCAACCGATTACGGTGTGGCACCCTCTTCGCCACTTCCCACCTCTTCTGCTTTGAACCGACCCACATTGGTATGCGACGGGACCCGCTCCGAGCTCCAACCCTTTTGAACACCGAGACTCGTGTGCCGGTAACTCGGTGTGCCTGGACTCGGGAAGTTGGCCGATTTCCGAGACGCCATTGAACCCTTCTTTATCGCGCCTAAACTCGGCGAGGACACTGATGCATTGTTGTTCAAATCCAATGAGGCGGGTCTCGGCCTGTCTAACTTCTTCGATAGAGCTTCAAATCTGGACCGCCGGTCCTGGCATTCTTTGAGGGCGAGAGAGAAGGAGCTCTGGCGGAATCGATGACTAAATCCGAGTCGGAGTTCTCCTTTTGAACTTTGGCTTTTTCTCCTTTTGCGAAGAGACGACGAGTATGCTGAAAAGCGTGGATTCTGTTCGGATCCGGATCGCGATCTGGACCACTCGAGTTTTCCTCGTGGCGGCGATCGTGTGCGGCCGAGTTCGGAGAGAGCTCGGAGGCGGTGGAGTCGTCGCGATCGAAGGAGCAGCGGTCGACGTTGACGGAGGCGGAGGAGAAGAGGCCGAAGTTGGACTCTTAGGCGAAGATTGCGGAGTCGGGGCTCGGGTCGCGGACTCGGAAACCCGGTCTCTGCTCTGGCATTTTTCACATTACAAAACTTGCAGAGTTCGTTGAAGATTCCGCTTCGAGTGACGGAGGAAGGGAGTGTGAAATGGCGGGTATTGGCTGCGTTTCCAGACGAGTTTGGGCCTGGAGAATAGGCTGGGGCCGAAGAGACTTCAAGAATTGGGTTTGTAGTTTGCAGTTTGGGTTCATTTGTTGCTGCTGGGCATATATTAACCGAAGCCCAATTGAAGTGGTGAAATGGAGGTCGCCAAAGTTTGTTCCTGGGCCGGGATTTGGGCTTCAACGAGGGTTTGCACCGTCTATCTTATCTCGGGCCTTGAGGGAGAAGAATCTGAGTTATAGTAGGCTTAACACAATTGTGTGTATTGAGGAGTGATGGGCCTTGGCGAGACTGGGCTTGGGCTTGACATTTTGGGCCGAAACTAGTGCAGGCTGAATTCTTTGCAAAGACACACATACACACCCTTACAACTTGTATTTATTTATTTTTTTTTTTTTTTTTATTATTTTTTATTATTTTTTATTTATTTTTTTTTTTTTTTTTTTTTAACGTATACATACATGCATGTATAACATAATGTGTGTACCCCCTACTGATGGACTTTTTTTTTTCTTTTTTTTTTTGATGTCAGGAATTATGTAAGCAATTTTGTGAAGGCATGGCATGACGTTGGGACACCCATGAAGCTTTTGGAGGTGGAGTGAACGACTGTGTACTTTGTGCTCTTTGCTGCCAAGTGCTTGCGCGAGAGACTGCGCCGGAGTTCCTCCGTGTAGTGCCTTTTGATCACAGTTTTCCCTCGGTTGGTGCGCTGCCGTGTGGGGCTGTACAAGAGGCTGCACTGGGGCTTCGTTGCGTATTGTCTTTTGGTCGCAATTTTCCCTTAGTGGTGGTGTTGCCGTGGGGTGCAAGAAACTGCTTGCGTAGTCGCTGCGAGGTTACATAGTGTGACTACGTGGCATTTTGGTTTCTTTGCTACCGTAACGTGCCTTGAAGGACTCCTTCCCAGTAGAATTTTAAACATTGGTGAAGGGTAGACGGCACTACTCCATTCTCATGGATCCAAGTCCTTCCTAAGAGCAGGCCGTATGAAGTTCTTGCATCGATCACATGAAATATTGTGCTTGATTTGAGTTCGCCGATGGTCATCTTCACTCGGATCATACCTATCGCTCTTTGTCCTCCTTGGTCGAAACCTTGGATTAGCAGACGGCTTAGAGATAGTTCGTCTATTTTGATGCCAATTGCCGCCATCGTTGACTTTGGCATGATGTTTATGGCCGATCCGCCATCCACAAGCATGCGTTTGACTTTGCTTTCCCTTATGTATCCTGAGACGAAGAGAGGACGGTTGTGAGGTTTTGATCCCAGCAATAAATCTTCGTCAGTGAAGTTGATTGAGTCTTGGGCGGCGCAACATATGGTATATTCATATGACTGAAGTTTTGAGCATTCATCTTTGTTTCCTTGTACCCCATGGTCATCGGGATTTGCTAAGGCCACTATCAATGCTTTACGCGTCTCTTCGGGTAATCGCAATGCCTCCTCGATACTCACGTGAGTCGGCAGACCTTCTTTGGTCATGAAGGTCTTTACTTCTTCAGCGGTGATCACTTCCCCTCTTGATGGTTCCTCTACCTCTATTACGTGACATGCAGTGACAGTGTACCTTTGGAAGAAGTCTTTTGGGAAGTATTCATGCAAGGATACGGGAATGCGTGGCTCTTGCTCCATAGGCTCCCCAGCGTATGTTGGCTTAGCAGCTCTTACGCTTCTTTTGGGTTTCCTATTGTTGCGACGGCGGTGTCTTCTCCTATCTTCTACCTTTGGCCTTGCGGCCTGTGGCTTGGGTTTCTTTGACTTTTTGCGGGTCACCAAGGTCCATTCTTCATTATCCTCAGTCGGTGCACCTTGGTTGTTTGCCCCCAATGGTAGTAGTGCAGAAGGGGCCGCGGGATGATGGTCATTCATGACTCGAAGAGGCACAAGATCAAAGGACCCAAACACAATCGTTGTAGTGTGTGTCGCAACCGTGTCTTCCAAGTCGAGTTCAATTCACCCTTGTTGCGCCAACTTCATGATGAGTTCCTTAAGGACAAAGCACTTGCCGACGGGATGGCTCACGATGCGATGGTACTTGCAGTACTTGGGATCGTCAACGCGATTCATCTCTTCCGAGCGCTTGCATTCAGGAAGCTCAATTACTTTCTTCTCCAGCAGGTCGTCTAGCATCGGGGCCATGTCAGAGTCTGGGAATGGGTATGTTTTCAGCTCCATTTCCCTTAAGGTGTTTTTGTACCGGTCTTGGGTACGGGATGGCTCACCTCTTTTTATCTCCTTTGCTTTGGTCTTAGAGGAGATTTTGACGGGTGCGACTGAG
This sequence comes from Crataegus laevigata, assembly GCA_963580275.1. NCBI lineage: Eukaryota > Viridiplantae > Streptophyta > Magnoliopsida > Rosales > Rosaceae > Crataegus > Crataegus laevigata. Next base: position 3,720,404 of record OY756938.1, read on the forward strand.
GTTTTAGTGAGGATAGCGTCAACGGCAAAAGCTTCCTTAGCGGGCTTCTTTCCACGATTGTCCACCTTCGGAGTAAACACCTTATCCCTTTTGAAGTCGGTGATCGGCTCCTTCTTTCCATGATGAGCGATGCTCAGCTCCATGTCGTGAGCGCGGGTGGCTAACTCTTCGAACGTCCGCGGTTTGATGCCTTGAAGGATGTATTGCAATCCCCATTGCATACCTTGTACGCACATCTCGATTGAGGAGATTTCTGAGAGTCTGTCCTTACAGTCGAGGCTCAGAGTGCGCCATCGGTTGATGTAATCGACAACTGGTTCATCCTTCCACTGCTTCGTGCTTGTTAGCTCAAGCATGCTTACTGTGCGGCGAGTACTGTAGAAGCGGTTTAAGAACTCTCGCTCTAATTGCTCCCAGCTATTGATGGATTCGGACTCTAGATCCGTGTACCAGTCGAATGCGTTCCCCTTCAGAGAGCGGACAAACTGCTTTGCGAGGTAATCTACTTCCGTCCCCGCGTTGTTGCAAGTTTCAACGAAATGGGCCACATGTTGTTTTGGATTTCCCTTTCCATCAAACTGCATGAACTTTGGCGGTTGGTATCCCCTTGGCATCTTCAAAGCATCAATCTTCCTGGAGTATGGCTTTGAATACGACATGGAGGCATGTGAGCTCCCTTCATATTGCGTTTTGATGGTGTTAGCGATCATTTGTTGCAGTTGTTGGATAGACAGAGATCCCACAGGTGCTGCTGCCTGGTTTGGCTTCTCCTCGAATTCTTGTATTGGAGGTTCCTCCTCCTCATCGCCTCCTTCTTTTCTGTCGTTCTCTTTTTCCAATCGATTGACAAGCGCGGCGATTTGTAAGTCTTTTTCCTCCACCGTCTGTGTGAGTTTTGCAATTGCCTCATTCATTTGAGCCAGCTGCTCCTCGATTGAAGTCGCTCCGGTGGTCATGACTTGCATGGCCGTGCTGCTGTTTGAGTCGGCGTCAGAGAGCAGGGACTCGGAGTACTTCCCCAGGCTTTTCTCCCTTGGCGCCTTCAGCGAGGCTAGGGTGATCACAGGCTCATGCCTTGGGTGTTCTTGTTTCTCCAGCAAAGTTGATGCGGGGGTGGAAGATGCGGCCAAGAAAGCTCTTGCCTTGCTTCGGGTTATGACCTCTGAAATGCTCCTTCCTGCAGCGAGGACGGTCTTGTTTTTCACATTGGGTGCGGGAACGGTTTGAGCCTTCCTTGATGCCATCTGTGCTTTTCTTTGCGGATTTAAAGATAGAGATGAGAGGTAGAGAATGTCCCACTGGGCGTGCCAAATTTGTAAACACGAAAATTTCCTGAAGGAACAAGAACACGTGTACAAAATATATTTGTTATTTGATGAATTTTGGGTTACAATCTCTATTTGTTCCTCTGATTCTATCTCCGTAAGATATGGATTTTGTTGATAGGCTGTTGATCCAAAGGGCCGCTGGGCTTGATCCTTGGAGGAACAGTGATGCGGATTTGTTGATGATGTGTTGATCCGAATGAGCTGTTTTGGGGCTTGATCCTTGGATGAACAGTGATGATCTTCAGAGGTTTGATTTGAATGACGAACGGATCTTCAAGGGCTTTTGGGCTTGATCTTGATGGATGAATGTATTGATTCCAAGGGCCGTCGGGGCTTGATCTTGGAGGGCGGATGAATGTTGCTTCAAGGGCCGTCGGGGCTTGATCTTGAAGAAGATGGATGAACGATGAATGATGAACGAAGAACGATGAACGATGAACGATGGATGAACTTCAAGGGGCTTGTGGGCTTGGTTCTTGAAGAACGGATGAACGATGAACGATGAATGGATCTTCAAGGGCTTTTGGGCTTGATCTTGAAGAACAATTGCGCTGATCCAAGGGGCCGTCGGGGCTTAATCTTTGGATGGATGAGTGTTTCTTCAAGGGCCGTTGGGGCTTGATCTCGAAGAACGATGAACGAAGAACGAAGAACGAAGAACGAAGAACGAACTTCAGAGAATTCTCTTCCAATTTGGGAGTAGAGAAATGTATTTGTGAATTGGTGAATTGAAATGAATGAAATTGGCTTCTATTTATAGAATTTTCCAAGGCCTAATTTTGAATATAATATCCCAGATGAAATAAGCCGTCTCTGCCAGGTGTTGACACGTGTCCTGTTTGACAGCTTTTCTAACTCTTTTCGAATTTTCGTCGAATCACACAATATGTGTACAATTTATGTAATACATGAGAATTTGTATAACCCCTCTCCGTAAAATTTGTATAATTTCCCAGAAATAAAGTTTATATTCATATACATATATATCTCAAAATCATGCCAGGAAAGTATATCATGCCAAAGTATCTCTACTGAATGCCAAGCGTAACTTAGTGACTAAGTATAAATGTCAGGTATCAAATTAGCCCTCGGTTGAATCTATAACTCATACTCAATCTCAATCAAATCATATATTTCCTGCACACAAATCAATACCACCTATAGTGGTCTGCACAACATAACTGAATATAGAATAATATGCTTTAATGCTACGATCATGTGAAGATTGTGCGAATAATCGCAGGTCACCTACAAGTAGAACCCACTTATAGTGGTCTATATGACAGGACTGTGCACCTAACTTGGATCCAAGGCGAGCATATGGTGCGGGAGGTGAACATCAAGTGAAGGACTATGCCCTAACTCTGGGCGGGAGCACTAATATCAAGGTGCAGGTTTATGAGCTCTCATCACATCACATCACATCATTCTCATCATAACCCGTATATAAACTTACCTGACACTTACCTGTGCGTCCGCAGCACCAATCTTAAATATATGCAACAATTAACGTATAATAAAATAAGTAGATACTTTGCATGACATTTCAATACATATAAGCGTTCAAATTCATTTTTCTAGGAAAAACAGTATGTATATAGATATATACGGAAAACCAAAAGCCCACTCACTGATATGTAGCCAGGTCGTAACCCCCACACCTAGCCTGGCTACGCTCGTCCTCCAGACAGGTCTCGCCTATATGAGAAGCAACTATAAAAACGTTATTTTAAAGCGCATAAACAAAACTTGGAAATAACTTCTCATACATAGCTCAATTTTGGTATTTGAATATACCTACGTGATCTACACAACCTCAAGAACATCCCCATATTTTTAGAAAAAATTTCTAACCACCCATGCGCTGGCGAATGCACGGCCCTACGTGCCCCCACGAGCGGCCACGTGCCAGGCACACTGACGGTGTCAGTTAACGCCGTCAAGAATATTTCGTTAAATCCTAACAGTAACCGTTAAATCTAACTAATGGCGTAAGAATATTCCTTCAGACTTGACGGAATATTCCGTCGCCTTCAACCTCTAGCTTTCGCGACCGTCGCCGTCGTCGAAAAATCGAAAAAACTTTAAAACGTTATTTCTCAGCCAGTCTTTCACCAAATTTCACGTAATTAATACCAAAAATGAAGCTTAAGACCTAAGGAACAAGATCATACCAATTTCAAGCTCCAAAGTTCACTGGATCTCGCTAGAGAAAACTCGAAAATCTGGCCACCTCTGCAACTTCTCCGTTCTATGTTTTCCGACGTCCAAAACCACCCAACGAGACACCCTCGAGCTTCATGAAGACCTTCTAAGACTCTCTGTGAGCTTAAAATCCCCAAAAAATCATGCATGAAGTAGTGCATGAACAATGCATGGGAATGGGTTAAGGTTTCCACGTGATTTCGAAGTTATCCTTACCTGAAACTGGTACCACACGACTCGTAGCACCACGAGGAACACAATGGTGTCCTTAGACTCCTCGATCTGCAAGGTTTGAATGGGTTTTGGTGAAGGTCCGTACAAAAATGGAAGGAGAGAGAGAGTGTGAGTCTGAGAGAGAGATATAAAGTGTTTGAGAGAGAGATAACACGGGAGTGAGAGAAAGAGTGAGTGTGTGGTCCAAACTCAACCAACCAATCACAACACAAAAATATCTCACTTCCTATTGGGTCCAAATAATTAGGATTTAAGATAATTGGCCCAACTTAGCCCAAAACACCACTCACAACAAACGCTCAAGGGCATTTTAGTTAATTCACATCAACGATATAAATTTTTCTGGGACGAGCTGTTACACTTAAAATTTTGGTAAAAATCAAAATTTATAAATTAACATGCACCAAACAGAGTGTTAATGTTTGAGATTCCTGACTTTAAGTTAACCAAACAAGAAAATTTCTAAAAGTCAAAATTTATAAAAAATCAGAATTCTATTTCAATTTCTATTGTTCTTTTAAGTTAACCAAACAAGAAAATTTACAAATTTTAGAAAATAAAATTTCGTTATTTCAATTTTTCGTCATTTTAAAATTCCTTAGTATTCTTAAATTTTCTCATCCAAACAAAATGTTAGTGTCTGAGATTCCTGACTTTGTTCATCATCAATCATTTTGTTCATTCCTTAAAAAATCTATATTGTATAAAAATAAAATAACAAAAATACTTCAATTTTTGTTAATTATTATGGCCCATTGTTTATTGTATTGAGGTTATTTTTGTCATCATGGTCTTTATTTAATAGAAAATTTTAATGGAATGACCAAAATGATTGATAATGGACAAATTCAATGACCACTTATAGCGATTTCATATCTCATGGACCAAAGTGAGGAGTTATGCCAATTTCAGAGATTATTTTTGCTAATTTCTGAACATAAAAGTAAAAACTAAAATGTCACATCCCGACCCGGGGCAGATCACTTCTCGGGCCCGCTCCACCACCATAGAACGATATTGTCCGCTTTGGGCCCCGACCACGTCCTCACAGTTTTGTTTCTGGGAACTCACAACCAACTTCTCAGTGGGTCACCCATCATAAGAGTACTCTGGCCCCCTTCTCGCTTAACTTCGGAGTTCGTAGGAAACCCAAAGCTAGTGAGCTCCCAAAAGGCCTCGTGATAGGTAGGGATGGGAATATACATTTAAGGATCACTCCCCTAGGCAATGTGGGATGTCACAATTCACCCCCTTAGGGGCCCGACGTCCTTGTCAGCACACCACGGCCAGGGGTAGGCTCTGATACCAATTGTCACATCCTAGCCTGGGCGGATCAGTTCCCGGGCCCGCTCCACCACCGTAGCATGATATTGTCCGCTTTGGGCCCGACCACGCCCTCATGGTTTTGTTTCTGGGAACTCACGAGCAACTTCCCAGAAACTATTTTGGGTAATATTGTTCACAAAAACTATTTTACAATAAAATCAAGTTAAATTAACTAAAAGAATTAGCTTCCAATGAAATTATCACATAAAATTATGTAAACTTCAAATTTAGGGTTTATACTATAGGGGCTTTCTGCTCATACGAGGCAATACTCTTTAAAGAATACAAAGATTCCATTAAAGTTCTTAGACCAACTTCAACCCTTGCACCCAAATCCAAATATTTAGTCCATTAAAAGACGGAGTTTAAGTCTATGAATAGTGAATATTACCCAACTATCAAGACCTAAAATGTACTAATTATTGTGGAATATAGTTTTAACCTTTTTTTTTTAATTATATTATTTTAATTTAAATTGACAAGTGTTTTAACTGTCACATCCCGGCCCGAGCTCGATCACTTCCCGAGCTTGACTCTACCATAGCACGATATTGTCTGCTTTTGGCCCCTACCACACCCTCACGGTTTTGTTTCTGGGAACTCACATGAGAACTTCCTAATGGGTCACCCATCCTGGGATTGCTCTCGCTAGAACTCACTTAACTTCGAAGTTCCAACAAACTCTGAAGCCAGTGAGCTCCCAAAAAGCCTCGTGCTAATTTGAGGTGGGAATGTACATATAAGGCTTACAGGATCCTCATCCATGGGCGATGTGGGATCTTACATTAAAATTAAAAAAAATTAAATTTCGACAAAATTTTCAAAACCGAACAAATCACACCAACCAACCAAATTTTAATGCACCCAACAACCAATCTTCAATACAAACAACCAATCAAACTTCAATACACATCATCCAAATGTAAAGTGGATATGTACTAAAAAATTATTATATTATTTTAATGTTGAATTTAAATCTCAACAGTTGGATTTTTTTTTACTGTTAGATTTGAAAAAATAATAACTATGAACAATTTGATCAAAATCTAAAGATTGCAAAACAAAAAGGGATTTTAACCTAGATCGTTGATCATCAATGGCCCAAAAATTTTGAACAGCTCTTAGACCCTTAAAATGTTACCATTTTGCAGCTGGGACTTTGCCAGTTGAGGGCCCATCTGTCGTCTCCTTCTATTAAACTCGGCAGTTTCTTACACAACATGGTGACACGGCACGAAAACAACACGAAAATAACAGGTTTCAGGTCAACACGATAACTAAATGGGTCATTATCGGGTGACCCATTAATAACAGGTTCTTAACGGGTATACACGTGTGTAATCCGTTTCGACCCGTTAAGAAAAATAAATTATAATTTTAAAGTTTAATTACTAAAAAATTTATTATAAAATACAATAGCCATATTGTATATATTGGTATATTGTATATTAAATATATTTTTTTGTATTATTATTCTATATAAGTTAAAAAAAATAATTTTATTCATTTGTTTATTTTTATTATGAGAGTTTCTTATTATCATTAATAGGATAAATTTTACTTAATATGTTGTTGTCCAAAATTAAAATCAACTAGTATAGTATTAGTATAGGCAATAAGACATCCCTACAAGTATGAAAAATGTTAAAGAATATATAAACACTCATGGTTCATCATTCCTCTACAAGTAGACAATGATTACACTTACATTATTGTTTAGATTTTTAAAACCCTCCAAACCGTAATGAATAGTGCTTCTTATTTGAGTGTAAAAGTAATAAAATCAATAATAATTATTGTAGAAGTGTAAGAAATGTAAAATACACACACACACACACACACACACACACACACACACACAATCACTCGTAGTGACAAGCTTTACAACTTTTGTGAAGGGGTCAACTTTGAAATCCGACACTATAATCCATAAACCTTAAATTTATATTTAACCGTCGATTGTCGCTTAGGCTTTATTCTTTACATTGAATTTCATTTTTAAAATTTTCTTTTTTGAAAACATGATCTTCTGGGGGATGTAAGAAGATGAACGCCAAGTGTAACATCCCACATCGCTCAGGGGAGTGCATCCTGGAAGCCTTATATGTATATTCCCATCTCTACCTAGCACGAGGCCTTTTGGGAGCTCACTGGCTTCGGGTTCCGTAGGAACTTCGAAGTTAAGCGAGTTTGGGTTAAAGCAATCCCAGGATGGGTGACCTTTGGAAAGTTGCTCATGAATTCCCATAAACAAAACCGTGAGGGCGTGGTCGGGGTCCAAAGCAGACAATATCGTGCTGCGGTGGAGTCGAGCCCGGGTTGTGGTGGGGGCTCGGGCCGGGATGTTTTCTTTTTTGAAAACATGATCTTCTGGGGGATGTAGGAAGATGAACGCCAAGTGTAACATCCCACATCGCTCAGGGGAGTGCATCCTGTAAGCCTTATATGTATATTCCCATCTCTACCTAGCACGAGGCCTTTTGAGAGCTCACTGGCTTCGGGTTCTGTAGGAACTCTAAAGTTAAGCAAGTTTAGGCTAAAGCAATTCCAGGATAGGTGACCCTGGGAAGTTGCTCGTGAGTTCCCAGAAACAAAACCGTGAGGGCGTGGTCAGGGCCCAAAGCGGACAATATCGTGCTAAGGTGGAGTCGAGTCCAGGTTGTGGTGGGGGCTCGGGCTGGGATGTGACACCAAGAAATATTTTCACTAAAAGGTAAAACTCTGAACATAATATCAACTATCCGAACCGTTCATCTTCTTGTATCCTCTAATAGATCATGTTTTCAAAAAATAAAATTTGGTGATAAAAATGAAGCATAAATGTAAACAACAATCGACGGTTAAATTGTGATCTATGATTTATATGATTATAGTGGCACATTTCAAAATTAAGCCCTTCACGAAAATTGTAAAACTTGTCATTATGAGCGTCTATATATATTTTTCTATATTTTTCACACTTTTGCATTAATTAAAAAACTATTAAAGACTTTACTTAAACAATATACATAAGATAAATGAGAAGAGAGTGCTAATGAAGAAAGCCTCACTGAAAATATCATCAATATAACTCTTGAAGACAATATATCAAGCCCAATTTTCAATACCATTTCCCATGATGATTGATGATAGCTGAAGAGTTTGATTGTAAGAAATTTTGTAAGGTTCCAAACCTTGAAACATAACTCCCTTAATTTTGCAAATCTTTTGAACATTTGATATTTTGTAATGTTCTAATGTTTTTTTATTTATTTTTATTACGCTCTTGTTTTGGGTATGTAAATATGTAATACTTGAAAGACAAATGCGTTTTTATGTTTTGAATGTGATAATATAGTATTATATACTTATTGAGTGTTATGTTTTTCATTTGATTATTTATTGGTTTAAAATATATTTTCTTTAATAGGTAACGGGTCGGGTCATATTACCTGTTAATATTATCGGGTCGATTTTGGGTCGAATCATTTTACCCGTTTATTTTAACGGGTGTTACACGATATGACCCGTTAAGATATTGGGTATAACACGAAAATGACACAAACACGGAAAACATGACACGAATGTCAGGTATACCTTCAATAAATCATTCGCCTATTGCTTTTCAAAAATAAAATAAAAAATAAAAAAAGTAGGGCCCCTAAAAATTTGGGTCAGCCAAATACAAACCCACTTTTTAGGTATAAGTCCAACCATTAGATGTCACTTAGTACTACAATTTACTGGTATTCTTCTTTATATATAAGTGAGAGATCTTTAGGTTTGATTCTCACCAAATGTGAATTTGAACTATATTATTGCTAGCTCACTGTGAGACTTAAACTCAATTCCTCACCCCTTTAGTGTAGATAATATTTTTGTTCAAAAATAAAGTCCCACAATTAGATTGCATTTTTATTTTGTTTAAGTCAAATATTTAGGTTTGGGTCTTACCCTACAGTTGGTCTTAAATAAATCCTCAAAGATAGTAGAGAGATCCCCATTGGTGATACTCTAAAAAGGATAGACAGAGCTCGAATTCCTGTGTTGGAATGACACAAATGTGATCTCTTGATCCGCTAATGCCTTAGTTCAAGTACTTATAAGGGTAGTGCCACAAAGTCGCACTTGCAATGATCACGATGAAATTTCAAACATTATCCGTCAACCCACGCACTAGACCTAGTGTCCTTATCGTATCTATAGGATCTATAGGAACACCCAGAAATATAAATAGTTATAAGTTCAGAATGATTATTTACTCGACAATCTGAACTAATTTCTAGATAGATAAATAAATAAGCATGAACGGGTGCTTTTATGGCCCTTCCTAATCACTGCTAGCACCATATAACTTCGTAATGCCAGTTAACAGTATGAAAATTACAACAGCACCAACTCTATTTTTGTGATCTAAAAAAATACATGAGAAAAAACAAAATTGAAAACAAAGACAACATATGCACAAATGTGGTATCACTGAAATACAAAATGGACCTTCTCCAGTCCTCTAAAGGCTTTTTACATGTATACAGGGGATGGAACCAACATGCACATCATCTGGGACCGAACAACTCGTCCGGAGGAATATGAGAAGTTGAGTCTATGATCCAATAAGTATTTGGATGATGAATAGGGTTGAAATCTTGGCGGAACACCTCCTCTTTTTGCCACTCTTCCCATCTTTACACCAAACCATCGCCTTCAAGCATTCAGAGAACTTCTGACATCTTAGGCCGTTCCCCTGGGGAGTCTTGTGTGCACAGTAAAGCTACTTGGATCAGCTGCTCCACTTGATCGTCAATATAGTTTCCATTTAGATCAGAATCAACAAGTCTTTCCAACCACCGATCTCTCAGTAGTCCTTTGACCTAATTTTTCAGGTAAAATGAGGAAAATGTCAGGTAGTTCTACAATTTGAAACAATAGTTGAGGGCACCTGGGAGAGTAAAATGTGTTGTAATGCTCAAAATGAAAGGCCACAATTTTCTCCCTTTTTTCCAGAAAATCAAACTTTCTACAAAAATGTATCGTCATTCAAATATTGATATGATGCAAAAATAAGACAAAGATGCAAATAGAGAGAATAGAAAGAAGCGAGAGGCCAAGATAGTGAGAATAAAGAGATGATGAATTCAAATTCTTCAAGAAATCACAGCAAGGCCAATATATTACGAAGCAACAACAACAGTAAAATATAATCAGAAGGTGGACCTCATGCAAATGTTGTTGGGAATAATCTTGCATATAACAATAAATTAGCTACATACACAAACAGAAAGACGTAAATGCATACATAATCAACTAACATGACATCATCATCACTCGCAAGCTGAGGATCAAAAGCCCTCTGCCCAGTGATGAGTTCAAGAAGCATGACCCGTATCCAAAAACATCAGTTTTCTCGGAAGATATTCCAGTTGAAAAGCTGGTGCCATATGACTAATTGTGCCACACATAGAGCTGTGGTAAGATGTGTATCCTTGTAGTCGATGAGTTTAGCCAACCCAAAGTCTCCAACAACTGCTTCGAATTCCTCATCCAACAATATGTTTGCACCTTTCACATCACAGTGAATAATTTTTGGATCACAGTGATCATGTAAATAAGTAAGACCTCTTGCAGATCCCAGTGCAATGCGTGGTCTTATTGGCCAATCAAGTGCAGGTTGTGCTTTTGGACTACCTACAATAATATATCCACATACTTATCAGAGGAGAATGTGGTCTAACGCATATCATACTACCCGTCCCACCCAAAAAAGGGTCTTATCCTTTTCAAATTAAATAGAGATACAATTAACATCAAGAAGGTAACTTAAAATTGAAGAAAAAAGAACATGAAAAAAACATTAGTGTTGATACTCCAAGCCAATGGGTCGGGTGTGTAAATTCATTTTACCAATGTAATCCAAACAATTTTTAATGCAGCAGAGATGAGTACCTCTTAAACATGATGCCACACTTACATTAGCCATATAAGGATATACAAGCAGCCTTTCTTTTGGTGTCATGCAAAAACCAAGCAGACGAAGCAGATTGCGGTGGACAGGCATGCTAATCATTTCAACTTCTGTTTGGAACTGTAGCTCCCTGCCTTTGGGTTCTCTTTAAGTCTTTTTACAGCAACCGGAGTTCCATCAGCTAAGTATCCTTTATAAACGCAAATCCACCTCTACCAAGAATATTTTTGTTACTAAAGATATCCGTTGCAACTTGTAGTTCGCGCAAAGAAAACCTTTTGAGCTGTCCTAAATGAACTTCTGGATCCTCCACAGCTGCAAAGACAGTAGATTAGTGAAACCTGCATCCCATACTACAACACCACCTTTATCAAGCTATATTACTCCTATAGTTCACTTACCAGGTACATCAAAGAAATGATCCTGTGGTTTTCTTCGTCGTCAATAAGCAAGTGCAATTCCGGGTGCAGCAAACAGGAAAGCAGTACCAGCAGCAACCCCTCCAGCAATAACCCCAGCCGCCATGTTACCTAATATGAATCACCAGATTTAAAATGGAAGTGTTATTTGCGCAACATGAACCAGAACTAAATGAAAAATCCTTAAAGTCAGAAGTTATATGAAGAACTCTCCATCACATGTCATTGTTTTTATTCATTTCTTCAAACTCAAAGAAATAGAACAACACAATTAGGAGTATCCTCTTGGATCCTGAATCCATTCCTTTCCTAACTAGCATCTTCTTAGAATATTTACAACAGTGATTCCAACTTCATATGTCATTGTTTTTATCCATCTATTCAAACTCATAGAAATAGTATACTACAAAATTAGGAGTATCGTCTAGGATCCTCAATCCCTTCCTTTCCTAACTAGCATCTTCAGTTACAGCAGTGATTCCAACAATAACGTTATATTATGTAAAAAAAATTAACAGAAAAAACTCCAAAAAAAAACTGTAACTATCACTGGAGTCAATATCACAAGTGTCTGTGAAACAAAAGCCAGCTTTCAAAACAAATTTGAGTTAATATCACAAGAACGGTATAAGTTGTAAAAACCTGGAGAACTTGGTGGGGTTGGAGAAACAGGAGGAGGTGGAGAGGGTGGAAGTTGTTTCCGATTATTGGCAAAACTGCAAAATGGAGAATAGCAGTCAGTACATCATTTAGATCGTTCGCAGGAAAAAGGATTACGGCCACCGCAGGAAAAAGGTAAAGAAAAATAATAAAGTGGGTTCAACAAACCTGATGGGTGTAAAAATTGAAAAAGATCCATTGACTGGAATATCCCCTGTCAGATTGTTATTTGAAAGATCCCTGCATTCAATGGGAAAACTATGTGTTATTTGCATGCTCTGATGGCAGAGAAATTAGTAACTGTTCTCTCTCTGTCTCTCCCCCCTTATTGAGATGAAAGTATACGATACTCACAGGACTTGCAATGTTTGGATGTTAGTCAAAGTCACGGGAATACTCCCCGACAAGGTGTTCTTGTTGAGACGCCTATTTCATGGAAAAAAAAAAGGCGCTAAATAACAAATAATCGCAACGACAACAGATATTATACTTTCAACACATAATCAAAATATAAGGGATGCAATTAAGAAAATGTCAAAATAGTTCCTGCTACAATTCATTTTCTTTTTACCATTTTTCTTGTCGCCATATAAACACCAGAAGAGTACGTGAGCTTTGTTGTAAACTAAACCAAAAAAACAATCAAGCAATAACACAAAACACAACGATTTCAGAGTTTCTCTAATATAGGAGTACCTCTTTTATAACAGAAGCTTTATTGATTACCAACAAATACAAGAGAACTCACAAACACAAAGTGCTCTCAAGTATACTGTAAACACGGAAAATTCTTGAAAACAACAACAAGAATCACGTGTACAAAATAATATTTGTATTAATGATTTTGTTTGTGTTACAATCTCTATGTGATTTGGTCTTCTGATTCGATCTCCGTAAGATGTTGATTTGTGGATTTGATGGGTTGTTGATCCGAAGGGCCGTTGGGGCTTGATTCTTGGGATGAACAGTGGTGTAGATTTGTTGATGTTGTGTTGATTCGAATGGCCGTTGGGGCTTGATCTTAGGATGAACGAGAATGATCTTCAAGGGTTTGATGATGAACGTTGATGTTGTGGATCCAAAGGGCCATTGGTGGCTTGATCTTGGAGTTGGATGGGCGTTTCTTCAAGGGGCCGTTGAGGCTTGATCTTGAAGGTGGATGAGCGTTTCTTCAAGGGTCATCGAGGCTTGATCCTAAAGTTGGTATGAACGATGAACGATGAACGATCTTTAAGGGCTTTTGGGCTTGATCTTGAAGATGGATGAACGATGAACGATGAACAATGAATGAACTTCAAGGGGCTTTTGGGCTTGATTCTTGAAGAACGGATGTGTTGATCCAAGGGCCGTCGGAGCTTGATCTTGGATGAAGAATCGGCACGTGACTAAAGTGCTTGTTGATTCTTCAAAGGTTTTGGCGAAGTTTCTTCAAAGGCCGTTGGGCTTGATCTCGAAGAACGATGAACGAAGAACGAAGAACGAAGAACGAAGAACAAACTTCAAGAGAATTCTCTTCAAATTTGGGAGTAGAGAAATGTATTTGTGAATTGGTGAATTGAAATGAATGAAATTGGCTTCTATTTATAGAATTTTCAAAGGCCTAATTTTGAATATAATATTCCAGATAAAATAAGTCGTCTCTGCCAAGTGTTGACACGTGTCCTGTTTGACGGCCTTTCTGACTCTTTTCGAATTTTCATCAAATCACACGCTACGTGTACAATCTATGTAATACATGAGCGTTGAAACTTTGACCATCGGTCAACATTTTATTTACCAAAATTTCGATGTCTACAAATGCCCCCACTTCAAGGCGCGTCGCATACATGTGCTTGTCACGTGTTGAAGATGCGTTTTGAAGTCCGTAGACGTCGATCCAAGGGCCGTTGAGGCTTGATCTTGGATTGGGCTGGGATCTCCTTCAAGTGCCGTTGAGGCTTGATCTTGAATTGGGCTGAGAGTATATTCAACTTTGTTAGGACGAATCGACACGTGCATTTGTTGTGCTTGTTGACTTTCCACAGGCTTCATCTTGAACTGGTTTTGATTCAAGGGTGATGAACACTTGATCTTGAATCGGGATTTGATTTCTCCAATGGTCGTTGCGCCTTAATCTTGAAGGTTGATTCAAGGGTGATGAACACTTGATCTTGAATCGGGATTTTGATTTCTCCAAGGGCTGTCGAGGCTTGATCTTGAAAGTTGATTCAAGGGTGATGGACACTTGATCTTGAATCGGGATTTTGATTTCTCCAAGGGCCGTTGCGGCTTGATCTTGAAGGTTGATTCAAGGGTGATGGACACTTGATCTTGAATCTGACTTGTGATTTCTCCAAGGGCCGTTGCGACTTGATCTTGAAGGTTGATTCAAGGGTGATGGACACTTAATCTTGAATCAAGTTTTTGATTTCTCCAAGGGCTGTTGCAGCTTGATCTTGAAGGTTGATTCAAGAGGGTTGGACACTTGATCTTGAATCAGGTTTTTGATTTCTCCAAGGGCCGTTGAGGCTTGATCTTTAAGGTTATTGGACCATGAGCAGTTTCACATGGCAAGTGATCCTTGGCTTAGTTGAGGATGAATCAGCACGTGCAGTTGTACGATGATTTGAAGAAGTAGCGGATGACCCGGAACATGTTTTGTTGTGCTTGTCTCTACATGCTTCAATGCATCATTTTCCTTGCTTTGTCTGCTCCCTTCGCAGAAGCGGCATTTTCCCTGTTTTTTTTCCCCACGCATGTGGCATCTTCTCTTGTAGTTTTCTGCAATGCAGGAGTGGAATGCAAATGCTAGGTAAGCAATCAGGGAAGGTTTCCATGCAGTCAATTCTAGATCGGAAGTTTGATCTTAGGTTCTGACTAATTGCTCTCTTTCTTCTTGCCCTGCAGGTAAGAACAAAGACAAAGACAAGGACAGGGGGAAAGCATGATATGAGATACTCTTGCTTTCGACCCTGATGATATGGGATACTCTTGCTCTGGCGTGGCATGTTTGCAGAGGTATTCTAGGGGATGAGGAATACTGAATATTTTGAGAAGCTTACTGAATATTTTGAGAAGCTTTGTCGGAAATGCATTCTCGAAGATAGGGAAGAGCTTGGCATTTTTGAAGGTCTGCCTTACTGTAAATGATGAGGGTCGACCTATATAAGAATTTCCCAATAGCCAGTAGTGATACTGTTTATTTACCCATGTCAACGACAGCGGGTAACTAGAATAGTAAGATTCACACGTTTTTAGACCCGTCCGTGACTTCTGCAAAGCTGAGATAGCACGTGAAGGGTGGCTACAAATTGATCCATCTTTTGATTTATTTTTTTTTTGGGTATCGGCGCCTCTTCGATCTTTGAACGAGCATCTTTTGAAATTTGGAGGGTATTGCTGAGCCTCTCTGTTTTGGCCCGTGACTCCCTCGAAGTTGAGATTGCACGTGAAAGGTGCTGACAGATTGCTCAAAAAATTCGGCTTTTGAAAAAGTGGTGCCTCTTCGATTTTTGAATGAGCAGCTTTTCGATTTTTGAGCAGGCGGCTCTTCGATCTTTAGCATCCAGTGTACGAGCTCTATATTGAACATGGGCCAACGGCTTATTGCTCGAACTCGTTAAGTTGAGTCGCTCATGGCGGAAGTGGCGAGTCTTAAGCAGGAGGTCAGAGGGCTTAAGCATGGAAATCGGGAGTTGCACATGCTTGCCAACAGTTACTTGACGAGTATGAAGAAGAAGCTTGACCAGCTGCAGAAATCTGATAGTCAGATTCAAAGTGATCATCAGATGTTTATGGCTTTATTCCAGAGGCATCTTTTTGGAGCTTCGCCAAGTGTTAAGGCTCCAGATAATCAAACTCTAGCGTCTCGTTTTTCTGTAGCTCCGTCAAGTAACGAGGCTTCTCGTGACCGTCTTTGAAGAGTCCTTGCTTGTTTGCACATTTCTTGTACCTTTTTTTTTACATGTATAATGTAAATTTATGTAAAATTTCAGAGAAATAAATAAAAATGAACTTCATTGTACTAAATGTTTTTTTTTTAATTTTGTTAGGTAACCATCACTTTCTTTTATATATATATATAATTTAAGGGCGGCATCTACTCCACCTTTTATTTTATTTTTTAGATATATATATATTCTTTCTTTCTTTTTTTCACATGGGGTGCCAGATGCACCTCCTTCCTTTTCACATGGTGCGGATGCATCATTTCAAAATATTTTTTTTTCTGCTTTCAGTGCTGGATGCACCACTCACAATTTTTTTTTTCTTTTGCTTGCTTTCCGCACATGGTGCCCATGCACCTCCATCATCTTTTGTCCATTTTTTCACGTGGTGCCAGCACCAAAATTCCATCATCTCCCTTTTTTTATTATATTTTTTATGTATAAATTTGGACGATGCGTAGAGGAATTTGCAGGAAGGACGAAGACGACGGAGAGCTGGAGGAGTCAATGGAGACGGAGCTTGAGGCAGAACAGAGCGTCGAGCTTCACGACCGGCTAGTCGTTTGATGGCGGTCACTGAAGTTCTTCATGATGGTGGTCAGAGTGACGAGTTTGGAGAGGAAGTGCTCGGAAGAGCTTGAGGCAGAGCGAGGCGTCGAGCTTCATGACCAGCTAGTCATTTGACGACGGTTATTGAAGTTCTTCGTGGCTACTTGCAGTTACTGTGGAGGAAGAAGACGAAGCAGAGGAGAGAAGGAAGGCCTGACATTGTCTCATGGTGTGCACGGCTGGTGGTGACGACGACGAGATCGTGCTGTGGTGGAGGAGATGATGAAGACGGAGGAGAAGCTTGCACGTACTGATAAGCATGAGGAGCTGATGACGCCATTTATGCATTCGATGAGCTCCCTGTGAAGCGTGTGACGGCGGTGCTCAATGATGGAGATCAGGCGTGGCGTTTGGTGATTTAACAAGCCTCTGGAGGTTGGAGTTCTTCACATACTGGCAGAGGCAAAGGCAATCATTCAACCCATTTCTTCAACCTCCATCAGCTCTCCCGGGGCCTCAGATCGCTATGAAACCTCCATTGATGGCACAGGCGGAAGCTGGCATGGAAAGAGATGGGTTCTGCAGAAGAAGGCTTGAAGTTGGTGACGGCCAGAAAGATGACGCCGGATAAGCCTTTCCTCGGCAGAGAAAGCTAGACGACGCGGTGGTGCTCATCCGGGTCGCAGGTGACTCCATCCCAAAGGCAACAGTCAGCAGAAACAGAGCTTTAGAGCACCGTGCTTCAACCATGGAGAGCGCAGAGGCGGGAGCGCAGAAGTATTCTTAGAATCGCGACGGGGGCAGTGAAGGAGCTCGGTCTGCTGCGGCAGAGGGTGACTGCGAGTGAGAGTTTGTTGCCACTAGTAAGAGGTTCTTGGACAGCTTCGAACGAGGAAGGAACTGCAGCGCTGCTGACGCCTAAGCGTGGATGAATAGCTTGGCTCCGAGGATAACCCACTTCTGGCGCTCACACTAGATTTAGTCACAGCAGTTGCGGAGATCACTTGTGGCGGTACTGTTCCGTCGTGGAGGTCCCGAATTAGAGTTGAAAACCTTCATCCGCTCTAAGCCTTGGGATTAGAATCTGCACCACCTTGTACGCCGACAGCAGGTTGTCTGCAGAGTCAATAAAGGAAGTTGAATTTGAGATCAGCAAGAATGGCATTGAGGGAATCCACTTCAGAGTCCAATTCATTCCCCCTCGTTATCAAAATATCCATTGTTTGCTTCGAAATTCTTTCTGCATAGTAACTTTCCCCTAGCAGAACCAGAAACTCATTGGTGTGCACCAAACGCCCAAGGAAGAAGGCTGCCTTGCCAAACGGAACTATAACATCGTGGTGGAAGTGGTCGGTGGCCGACTGGATAACATGCCTAGCATTCTGAAGCTTTCCCTTCATCAACTCGCCGAATTTGATCACATTCCATGAAAGCATGGTGGTGGTGAAAGCCATGGGAAACCCAAACTTCACATCGTCCCCTGCATCGTAATATCCATCAACCAAATCGACGTGTACGGTGCCGTTGGAGAGTAATCGGGGAAAACCTGATTATCATAGGTAAAACTGGGAGCAGGTGGAGCTGTACTGACGGATCTCGGAGCCATGATCTGATGCAGCGGCGGCGGTTAAGTTGTGGAGGAAATGGTGATTTTGCGGTGGAGATAAGCAGAAATGGTGGTGCGGGTCATCGGACAACGGGTTGGACTGCTGCTCCCAGGCCTTCTTCTTGTTTTTATCGCTGCTAGAGCTCTTGTTGTCACTGTTGACGACGTCAGCTCTCACATAGATGTTGCAGTTCCCCATGGCCGCGCACTAGCTCAGAATTTAGTCGTCCACTTTTTCTTCCAGCAAAAAGGCGCGAGCTTTTGCAAAGCAGAGAGAATAAGGTGGTAAGGTGGAACCTGGCTATTGGGCTTGCACTATGGGCCGAGAGGAAGTGGACGGGCCACTGGAGCTTTGGTGGTCAGCTTGGGCTCTCACATTCAACAAACTTTCCAGCCCACTATTTTGGGCTTGCTGATATCATTGAAATATTTTTTTATTTTATTATTATTATTATTTGAATGCAATATATGTAAAAAAAAATTCTTCTTTCTTTGTAAATACATAAAACATATGTAATTTTTTTTTCTCTTTTTTTTTCTTTTCAAATACATAAAACATATGTATTTTTTTATTTTTTTTATTTTTTTATTATTTTTTTTTTACAAGTGCTCCTTGTATTCATGGATTTCCTTGCAATTTTAGCGGATTACCCGTCTTCACAATTAGTGTCGGAGCGAGCAGGATGCGAGTGCAACGTGTTGAGCTTCGTCGCCGGCTAGTCATTTGATGACGATCACTGAAGTTCTTCACCGGCCTTGCTGTTTGTGACGGAGCGAGCAGGACGTGGGTGCAACTGTGTTGAGTTTTGTGACCGGCTAGTCGTTTGACGACGATCACTAAAGTTCTTCACCGGCCTTGCTGTTTGCCGCTGTTGCTTGGAGCTTGTTCTAGTGCGTCACTTTTACCGTGCGGGGTTGTGCGGAAGGTTGTACCGGGGTTTCGTTGTGTAGTGCCTTTTGATCATAGTTTTCCCTCGGTGGTGCGCTGTCGTGTGGTGTTGTGCAAGAGACTGCACCGGGGCCTCGTTGTGTAGTACCGTTCAGTCACAACTTTCCTCGGTGGTGACGTTGTCGTGCACATCGACCTTGTCGATTGCCGCCGCTGCTTGGAGCTTGTTCCAGTGCATCACTTTACCGTGTGGGGTTGTGCGAAAGACTGCAGCGAGTTTATGCTGTGTAGTGTCTTTCGGTCATGACTTTCCTTGGAGGTGACATTGTCGTGCACATCAACCTTGCTACTCAAGCTTTGTGGCTGGTCCTTTTTTCGTCGTTGTGACTTTGTCATTGTTATCTTTCAGCACTCACGAGTTTTGTCGCGCGTATCTTTTGGTCATTCTTGTACCAAGCTTTGTAACCAAATCCTTCCTTCAAAGAAATGAAGTATTCACATTGATGATATGACTGTACTTGAAGTTTTGAAGTTTCAAGTTGCCTACGTACCCTTCCAACGAAAGGGATCAGGTCAAAACGTAGTTCAAATACATGCTTTGTTTTTGGTATTTTCTTTTGGTGCTGTTTGCAGTTTTAACTCGTGCAGGCAAAGAGCGCTTTGTTGTCGCATTTTAGACTCATGCGAACGAGGAGCATTGGTGTTGCCTTTTATGCTCATGCAGACCAGGAGCGTCGGTGTTGCCTTTTATGCTCGTGCAAGCCAGGAGCATTTTGCCATGCAGTTTGGGCTCGTGCCGGCGAGGAGCCTTTGTTCGTGCAGTTTAGGCTTGTGTGAACATAAAGCTTTGTGTCTTGCAGTTTAGGCTTGTGCGAACAATGAGCTTTATGTCTTGCAGTTTAGGCTCTTGCAGACAAGGAGCATCCGTTCATGCAATTTAGGCAATAAAGAGCATCCATCTTGCAATTTAGGCTCTTGCAGACAATGAGCAGCTCGCGGATTTGTCAAGCCATTTTGGAGAAACGTTCTTCGTAATCTTCATAGCAAAGAGCCTTGACCGTTTGTTTGAAGAAGTCTTCAGGGAGGAAATCGCGCATCGTGATAGGGATGGGCGATCTTTGTGTTGAATCTTCATCTTCAACAATTTCCCGTTGTTTTAGAGGTTGACAAAAGCTGTTTTGCCCCCTTTCCGGTTGGCGAACTTGTGGTGGAGGTATAGGCTTCATGCACCATTTCTTTGGAGCAACATGAATCCATCCTTCAGCTTCGCTTGATTTGGAGCATGCCCCCAGATGTTGCGATGAAGACTTCGAATTGAAAGAGCCAGAAGTGACGGTCGTATAATTTGACTTTACCACATCGTCGAGATCTAGCTCAATGATCCCTTGCTGGGCCAGCCTCACGATGAGATTTTTCAGCACGAAGCATTTTCCCCTCGGATGATTGACGAAGCGGTGGTATTTGCAGTACCTTAGGTTGTCGGTGCGATTTATTTCTTCCAGCCATCGGTAATCAGGTAAATCGATCACCTTTTTCTTCAATAGGTCATCCAGCATTGCGACCATGTCGAAGTCCGGAAAAGGATACGTCTTCTGCTCTAGTTCCCTTAAGGTGTTTTTGTACCTGTCTTGGGTGCCAGAAGGCTCTTCTCTCTTTATCTCCCTTGTTTTGTACTTGGATGAGATTTTGACGGGCGGAGATTAGATTTTGACGGCAAAAGCTTCTTTGGCGAGCTTCTTCCCAGTCTCGTCCACCTTCGGAGCAAACACTTTATCTTTGAAATTGGTGGTTGGCTCCTTTTTCCTATGGTTGGCAATGCTCAACTCCATGTCATGGGCGTAGGTTGCTAGCTCTTCGAAGGTCCGTGGTTTGATGCCTTGAAGGATGTAGTGTAATCCCCATTGCATGCCTTGGATGCACATTTCGATCGAAGAGCGCTCCAAGAGTCTATCTTTGCAGTCGATGCTAAGGGTGAGCCATCGGTTGATGTAGTCAACAACTGGCTCATCTTTCCACTACTTTGTGCTTGTCAGCTTCAACATGCTGACTGTGCGGCGAGTGCTGTAGAAGCGGTTGAGGAATTCTCGCTCTAATTGCTCCCAGTTGTTGATGAATTCGGGCTCGAGATCGGTGTACCAATCAAAGGCGTTACCTTTCAGCGATCGCACGAACTGCTTGGCAAGATAGTCCCCTTCAGTGCCCACGTTGTTGCAAGTTTCAACGAAGTGGGCGACGTGTTGTTTCGGGTTCCCCATTCCATCGAATTGCATGAATTTGGGTGGTTGATAGCCCCTTGGCATCTTCAGGGCATCAATCTTCTTGGAGTAAGGCTTTGAGTATAACCCGGAGGTATTTGAGCTCCCTTGGTATTGCACCTTGAGGATGTTGGCGATCATCTCATGTAACTGCTTGATGGAAAGGGATGCCATGAACGCTGCTGCTTGGTCTGGCTTTGGGTTTTCTTCAACTTTCTCCAACGGAGGCTCTTCTTCTTCGTTGTCGCCTTTCTTGGAGTCGGAGCCGGAGCCAGACCCTTCATCATGCCTTGCCCCCAGTTTGCCCAAAAGCATAGCGATCTTCAAGTCCTTCTATTCAAGGGTTCTTGTCATCGTTGCTATCATTTCCTTCATTTGAATAAGCCGTTCTTCCATGGAGGTAGCGTCGATGACTTTCTTGTTTGAAGACATTTGTACTTGAAGCTTTCTTTGGATTTCTTGAACGAAGAAAGAGATGAGATGTAGAGATGGTCCCACTGGGCGTGCCAAATTTGTAAACACGGAAAATTCCTGAAAACAACAACAAGAACCACATGTACAAAATAATATTTGTATTAATGATTTTGTTTGGGTTACAATCTCTATGTGATTTGGTCCTCTGATTCGATCTCCGTAAGATGTTGATTAGTGGATTTGATTGGCTGTTGATCCGAAGAGCTGTTGGGGCTTGATTCTTGGGATGAAGAGTGGTGTGGATTTGTTGATGTCGTGTTGATCCGAAAGGCCGTTGGGGCTTGATTCTTGGGATGAACAAGGATGTTCTTCAGGGATTTGACGATGAACGTTGATGTTGTGGATCCAAAGGGCCGTTGGTGGCTTGATCTTGGAGTTGGATGGGCGTTTCTTCAAGGGTCGTTGAGGCTTGATCTTGAAGGTGGTATGAACGATGAATGATCTTCAAAGGCTTTTGGGCTTGATCTTGAAGATGGATGAATGGATGAACGATGAACGGATCTTCAAGGGCTTTTGGGCTTGATCTTGAAGAACGGCTGTGTTGATCCAATGGCCGTCGGGGCTTGATCTTAGATTAAGAATCGGCACGTGACCAAGGCCTAAATGTATTTGTGAACTGGTGAATTGAAATGAATGAAATTGGCTTCTATTTATAGAATTTTCCAAGACCTAATTTTGAATATAATATCCCAAATAAAATAAGTCGTCTCTGCCAGGTGTTGACACGTGTCCTGTTTGACGGCTTTTCTGACTCTTTTCTAATTTTCGTCGAATCACACGCTATGTGTACAATTTATGTAATGCATGAGCGTTGAAACTTTGACCATCGGTCAACATTTTATTTACCGAAATTTCGATGTCTACATATACAAACTTGTGTCTCTCACAACTTTCACACACAAAACTCCATCCCACATCCATCTATTTAAACTAATAGATGTCATAAGTTTACACTAAGTCCCTAGAATATAAGAAACCAAATCCTATACTAAAAAGTGAAAAGTAATTCCTTTCCTTTTCAAAATTTGGGTTTCTATTTTCATCTTTTTTTTAACTAAAAACTGAAAGTAGTTACCAAATGTGATTTCAATTTTCAAAAAAACGAAGACTGAAAACCAAAAATTAACACTTGAATATAAAACAATTATCAAATGGCGAATATAAAACAACTATCAAATGGCCCTTGAGTTTTCAAAATATGGCTGTTAGTTTTTATTTTTCATGTTTTTGAAAATTATAAATAGTTATCAAAAGGGTTTGCAATTTTTAAAATGATGAAAAGTAAAAACAAAAAATTAAAAATTGAAACGAAATGGTTATCAAACGACTTTTAAGTAATAACTCATTTAGTTGACTAAGTGTTGCAAAGAGTCGAAGTCTTATTTTGACTAGAAATAATTGATCATGACATGAGCTATGATATAAACCATGACATAAGCCAATAATGAAGCTATTGTAGTTCTAAAGAAAAAAATTTGGCTCCAAGAATTTGAATATTTTTTGGTAGAAATGTGTTCACAATTTTTTTTTTTTTTTTGACAATAAAATCAAGTTAAATTAACTAAAAATATTAGCTTCCAATGAAATTATCACATAAAATTATGTAAACTTCAAATTTAGGGTATATACTATAGGGACTTAACCATATGAGGCAATACTTCTTTAGCAATACAAATTAGTAAAGTCCTTAAACCAACTCCAACCTTTGCATCCAAACCCAAATATTTAGTCCATTAAAAGACATAATTTAGGTCTGAATATCACCCAACAATCAAGACCTAAATTTTAGGACCTAAAATGTAATAATTGTTGTGGAATATAGTTTTAACCTGAATTCCTGTGTTGGAATGACACAAAGTGAACTCTAGGTCCCCTAATACCTTAGTTCAAGTACTTATAAGGGTAGTGTGGCAAAGTCGCAATTTCAATGATCACGATGAAATTTCAAACATTATCCGACAACTAGCACCCCTGTAATTGACCTAGTGTCCTTAAACGATTGACTTAAGACTCGTCATATCTATAGGATCTATAGGAACATTTAGAAATATAGATAGTTATAAGTTCAAAATGATTATTTACTTGACAGTCTGGGCTAATTTCTAGATACATACATAAATTACAAGGAACAGATGCTTTTATGGCCCTTCCTATTTCCTGCTAGCACCATATAGCTTCGTAATGCCAGTTAACCCTATAAAAATTACAACAGTTTCCATTTTTTGTGATCTAAAGAATACATGAGACAAAAACAAAATCGAAAACAAAGACAAAGCATATGCATAAATGTTGTATCACTGAAATACAAAATGGACCTTCTCCAGTCCTCTGAGGGCTTCTTACATGTATACAGGGGACGGAACCAACGAGCATATCATCTGGGACCGGACAACTCATCCAAAGGAATATGAGAAGTTGAGTCTATGATCCAATTAGTACTTGGATGATGAATAGGGTTAAAATCTTGGCGGAACACCTCCTCTTTTTGCCACTCCTCCCATCTTTCAGCCAATAAGCAAGTGCAATTGCAGCTGCAGCAAACGGTAAAGCAGCACCAACAGCAACCCCTCCAGCAATAGCCCCAGTAGCAGTGTTACCTAATATTATTTGCGCAACATGAACCAGAATTAAATGAAAAATCCTTAAAGTCAGAAGTTATATGATGACCTCTCTTATCACATGTCATTGTTTTTATCCATTTCTTCTAACTCACAGAAATAGTACAACACAAAATTAGGAACCAACGAGCATATCATCTGGGACCGGACAACTCATCTGGAGGAATATGAGAAGTTGAGTCTATGATCCAATTAGTACTTGGATGATGAATAGGGTTGAAATCTTGGCGGAACACCTTCTCTTTTTGCCACTCCTTCCATCTTTCAACCAAACCATCGTCTTCCAGCATCCGGACAACCTCTGACATCTTGGGTCGGTCCCCTGGGGTGCATTGTGTGCACAGTAGAGCTATTTGGATGAGCTGCTCCACTTGATCGTCAACATAATTTCCATTTAGATCACCATCAACAAGTGTTTCCAACCTTCGATCTTTCAGTAGTCCTTTGACCTAATTATTTTAGTTAAAATAAAAAGGAAAAAGTCAGATAGTTCTACAATTTGAAACAAAAGGTGAGGGCCCCTAGGAGAGTGAAAATGTGTTGTAATGTTCAAAATTTGAAGAGCCGCAAAATCTCCAGAAAATCAAACTGCTTAAAAAAATACATCGATACGATGCGAACATATGACAAAGATGCAAACAGAGAATAGAAAGAAGAAAGAGGCCTAGATAGCGAGAATAAAGAGATAATGAGGAAATTAGGATCGATACAAAACACATGCCAAATTCTTCAAGAAATCACAGCAAGGCCAATACATTGGCAAAAGAAGCAACAACAATTACCAAGGAAATGTAATAATTAATCTCTAACAATTTAAATCTTAGATTGTTATAAATCAAGTCTTCACAGCTTAATCGTAAGTCTAACTAATAAAAGCTAATTAAACTAAAGTTATTTTCTAAAAGTTAAGTATTATTTCTTTTCGTTGATCCATGATTCTAACTGTTTTCAATATTCGGGCCAAAAAAGACCAAGTGATTTTTACATTAATCAGACAAGAACTTGGCAGCTTTATGATGAGTAATAGGTTTTTAAAGTATGTTTGCAAAGAACCAACTAAAATGATTGCAGAAATGTTCCATATACAATGATTAAGAATGTCATATGAGATTAGCGGTTTGAAATAAAGTGATTAGGTGTGGAGACCCATTATTTTTGGCTTAAATAAATAGCAACATTGGTATCGAGAGATACACCTAATTTACAGTATATTATATAACATTTCTTTAAAAATGAGTATTGAAACATAATTTCCAAGATTTGGACTTAGGGACACAATAGATTGAAGCAAGAATATCGTTGAATTTCAACAACATTATGTCTTTTTTTTTATATAAAATATGAAAGATATTATGGAAGATTTAGAATGATAAAATATAATCAGAAGGTGTACCTCATGCAAATGTTGTTGGAAAATAATCTTGCATATAACAATAAATTAGCTACAAACAGAAACAGAAAGACGTAAAAGCATACCCAATCAAGTAACATGACAACTCCATCATTCGCAAGCCGACCAAGATCAAAAGCCCTCTGCCCAGTTATGAGTTCAAGAAGCATGACTCCGTATGCAAAAACATCAGTTTTCTCGGAACATTTTCCAGTTGAAAGGTATTCTGGTGCTATATGACCAATTGTGCCACGTACAGCTGTTGTAACATGCGTATCCTTGTAGTCCATGAGTTTAGCCAACCCAAAGTCTCCAACAACTGCTTCGAATTCCACATCCAACAATATGTTTGCAGCTTTCACATCACGGTGAATAATTTTTGTATCACAATGATGATGTAAATAAGTAAGGCCTCTTGCAGATTCCAATGCAATGCGTTGTCTTATTGGCCAATCAAGTGCAGGTTGTCCTTCTGGACGATCTACAACAATTTATCGACATAATTATGAAAGTAGAATTTTAAATCATAAGCAACAGGTAATGTGGTTTAACACACATCATGCCACCCGTCCCACCCAAAAAAGAGTCATCTTGTTATCCATTAAATAAAATCAACATCACTTAAAATTGAAGTAAAAAAGAACAGGAAAAAAACATCAGTACTGATACCCCGAACCAAATTGGTCGGGTGTATAAATTCATTTTATCAATGTAATCCAAACAATAGGATAAATTACATTTTATCATTTCATATTTGAAATTTATTGCAATTTCATACAACATTTTTAAAAATTTCATTTTCATACCTTACATACTATTTTATTTCAATATAATACATCTGTTTCATTTTTCATTCATTAATTTATTAAAAATTAACGTACTTCCTCTAAAACTTGGACACGTATATATCCATCTGTCACATCATGCCACCTCACCTTCTTCTCCATCTGCCCTTTCCTTCTCCATCCAGTCATCCACCCTCTCCTTCCATCCTTCTCCTTCTTCCCCGAACCACCAAGTTGGAATCCGGCTCCCCAACAGCCGTGAAGAAATCTGCCTCCGGCAAGTTTAAGTTCCCCGATAACCGTTCTGAGATTTCCGGGGAAGGTCGTTGACCGAGATCCAGGCCGAGGCGGCGAGGTTCACGAATTCGAAGATTCCGAGGAGCCACCATTCGATGACGGAGTCGCAGACAAAGTGTCAATCCATGTCGGAGGGGAGGGTTTTGGGAATTTGGGTGCGAGGGTTTGAAGACGCAAGTCGACGGCGATCGTGTTTTCTTTTTTGGCCATCGCATTCGGACATCAGACCGACATGGTGAAGTGTTATGATCTCATGAAGAACCACGAGTTTTCATCAATGGCTGAGATTCGATTCCCCCAACTTCCATCAGCACGATTTCCATGCGTTGTTCGCCGGTGAGGCCCAGAGCAACTCGAACTCACCCTCGGTGGTCGATCTGAAACAGAACGACTGGTTGATTACTTGTCTCGGTGGGCCGCTGCTTGTGCTGGGTTCATTCTGAGCGGCAGCTTGTGACCCCAGATCTCGATGCTTGAAGGAGATGGAAGGACTGCGATTCAAGACTGATTTTTTGATTGATTGAGATGTTTACCGAGATCTGAAATCACGATGGACGCCGTTACGGACATTGTACGAGTTTGAGGTTAAGGTCTTGGTTAAAAGTCTGTCAAGAATGAAAGTGACATTTGGATTCGAAAATGGAAGGATTTTTTCCAAATGTTCCTTCGATCTTGTAGTTCTAATTTGAAATTCGTTCTCTGTCTGAACTGTGAGTTTTGAAAATTAATAGCATTTTCGTTTTGGAAACAACAATCTCATTGGGTTGGAGAAGGGTAATGGTGGCTGGTTCCTGGAGAGAAAAAGGGTTGGGCATTGACGGAGAATTGCGGATAGTGTTTGGGAACCGACGGCGGGGGAGAACTGGAGGAGGTGTGCGAGTTTGAGGGTGAGCGAGTCTGGATTGGCCTCATTGCAGTGGCTGAGTAAAGGGAAGGTGGCGATGGTGGGCGGGGGGAAATGAAGATTGCGGGGACGGGGTGAGAGCAGGAAAGGGATGAACAACACCATTTTTTTATTTTATTTTTTATCTTTTCTATTTTTTTTAGTTTTTAATTATAAAAAAAGTTAATTTTCTATTTATTAATCTTTTTTATTTGTTTTTATTCCATGTGGATCATAGTTGGCATCCACGTCAACAAAAATGTTGACCTCACATTTGTCATGACATTCCTTAACAGTCAAACTGACTGTTTGATTAACAGATATATGAAATGGTTAAAAATGATAAATAAATGTATGAAATTGAGAGTGTAAAACGTAATTTACCCATTTTTTAATTTCGTGAAAACAAAAAGATTCATCAACGCGGCAAACAATTTAGAAGAGTACCTCTTAAACATGCTGCCACACTTCCATTAGCCATATAAGGATATACAAGCAGCCTTTCTGTTGGTGTCATGCAAAAACCACGCAGACGAAGCAGATTGCGGTGGACAGCCATGCTAACCATTTCAACCTCTCTTTGAAACTGTAGCTCCCCGTCTTGGGTTCTCTCCTCTTTAAGTCTTTTTACAGCAACCAGAGTTCCATCAGCTAGGCGTCCTTTATAAACCTTACCAAATCCACCTCTACCAAGAATATTTTTGTTACTAAAGGTATCCGTTGCAACTTGTAGTTCGCGCAAAGAAAACCTTTTGAGCTGTCCTAAAAGAAATTCTGGATCCTCCTCAGCTGCAAAGACAGTAGATTAGTGAAACCTGCATCCCATACTAAAACACCACCTTTATCAAGCTATATTACTCCTATAGTTCACTAACCAGGTACATCGAAGAAAAAATCCTGTGGTTTTCTCCGTCGCCAATAAGCAAGTGCAATTGCAGGTGCAGCAAACGGTAAAGCAGCACCAACAGCAACCCCTCCAGCAATAGCCCCAGTAGCAGTGTTACCTAATATTATTTGTGCAACATGAACCAGAACTAAATGAAAAATCCTTAAAGTCAGAAGTTATATGATGAACTCTCTATCACATGTCATTGTTTTTATCCATTTCTTCAAACACACAGAAGTACAACACAAAATTAGGAGAAGGTGAGTCTATGATCCAAGTACCTGGACGATGAATAGTGTTGAAATCTTGTTGGATCACCTCCTCTTTTTGCCACTCCTCCCATCTTTCAGGCAAACCTTCGCCTTCGCCTTCAAGCATTCGGACAACCTCTGACATCTTGGGCCGTTTCCCTGGGGAGCGTTGTGTGCACAGTAGAGCTACTTGGATCAGCTGCTCCACTTGATCGTCAATATAATTTCCATTTAGATTAGCATCAACAAGTCTTTCCAACCTCCGATCTTTCAATAGTCGTTTGACCTAATTTTTTTAGGAAAAATAAAACAGAAAATGTCGGGTGGTTCTACAATTTGAAACAAAAGGTGCGGGAACCTAGGAGAACAAAAATGTGTTGTAATGTTCAAAATTTGAAGGCCCACAGTTTTCTACAGAAAATCAAACTGCTTAAAAAAATGTATCGTCATTCAAATATTGATATCATGCAAAGAGAAGACAAAGATGCAATAGAGAGAATAAAAAAAAGCGAGAGGCCAAGATAGCGAGAATAAGGAGATGATGAGGAAATTAGGATCGACACAAAACATATGCCAAATTCTTCAAGAAATCACAAAATGCCAATACATTGGCAAAAGAAGCAACAACAATAGTAACAATTACTAAGGAAATGCAATAATTAATCTCTGACAGTTTAAACCTTAGATTGTTATAAATAAAGATAACCAAATCTTCACAGCTAATCATAACTCTAACTAATAAAAGCTAATTAATCCAAACTTATTTTCTAAAAGCTAATTACTAAGGAAATGCAAATGTTGTTGGGAAATAATCTTGCATATAACAATAAACTAGCTACATACACAAACAGAAAGACGTAAATGCATACCCAATCAACTAACATGACATTATCATCACTCGCAAGCTGAGGATTGAAAGCCTTCTGCCCAGTGATGAGTTCAAGAAGCATGACTCCGTATCCAAAAACATCAGTTTTCTCGGAAGACACTCCAGTTGAACAGTGCTCCGGTGCCATATGACCAAATGTGCCACATGGTGTGGTAACATATGTATCCTTGTTGTCCATGAGTTTAGCCAACCCAAAGTCTCCAATAACTGCTTCGAATTCCTCATCCAACAATATGTTTGCTGCTTTCACATCACGGTGAATAATTTTTGGGTCACAGTGATCATGTAAATAAGCAAGGCCTCTTGCAGATCCCAATGCAATGCGTTGTCTTATTGGCCAATCAAGTGCAGGTTGTCCTTTCGGACGATCTACAATAATATATCCACATACTTATGAGAGGAGAATTTCAAATTACAAGCAACAGGTAATGTGGTCTAACACATATCATACCACCCGTTCTACCCAAAAAAGGGTCTTCTTGTCATCCTCTTCAAATTAAACAGAAATGAAATCAGCATCGAGAAGGTAACTTAAAATTGAGGGAAAAAAAAACATTAAAAAAAAAATCAGTGTTGATACTCCAAGTCAAATTGGTCAGGTTTTTAAATTCATTATATCAATGTGATCGAAAAAAAATTTAACGTCGTGAAAACAAAAAGATTCATCAACGCAGCAAACAATTTAGATGAGTACCTCTTAAACAAGATGCCACACTTCCATTAGCCATATAAGGATATACAAGCAGCCTTTCTGTTGGTGTCATGCAAAAACCATGCAGGCGAAGTAGATTGCGGTGGTGGACAGCCATCCTAATCATTTCAACTTCTGTTTGGAACTGTAGTTCCCCGTCTTGGGTTCTCTCCTCTGTAAGCCTTTTTACAGCAACCAGAGTTCCATCAGCTAAGCGTCCTTTATAAACCTTACCAAATCCACCTCTACCAATAATATTTTTGTCGCTAAAGGTATCCGTTGCAACTTGTAGCTCGCGCAAAGAAAACTTTTTGAGCTGTCGTAAATGAACTTCTGGATCTTTCTCAGCTGCAAAGACAGTAGATGAGTGAAACCTGCATCCCATACAACAACTACAACACCAACTTGATCAAGCCATATTACTCTCTCATCCCTCGTACTGAGATGAAAGTGTATTCCCTGTCAGATAGTTATTTTTGTCCCTAAAGGTAAAGAAAAAGAGTAAAATTGCTTCAACAAACCTGATGGGAGTAAAAAGTGAAAAAGATCCATTAACTGGAATATCCCCTGTCAGATTGTTATTTGAAATATCCCTGCATTCCATGGCAGAACTATATGTTATTTGCATTCTCTGATGGCAGATAAATTAGTAACTTTTCACTCTCTCCTCCCTCTTACTGAGATGAAAGTGTATGGAACTCACAGGACTTGCAATGCTTGGATGTTCCCTTCTTGTGAATCTTGAAACCAGGGATCATACTATAAATTATATGCATCCGGCACAAGGACTTTAAGGAAGAAAGTCACCCCAATGGAACAATTAAAAACAGCAGATTAGCATATCAAATAAAAAAGAAAGACGATAGATTTTATCTAACAAAAGGATGGGGGTTCATACAGGAAACGCAGTTTTGCAAGGTTGCCAAGTAAAGATCCAAGCTCACCAAGTCTGACAAACCCCCAAGCTCTTCGGGAATGCTTCCAGTCATTCATTCATTCGTACGTTCATTCCAGTTCCCACAACCAAACACTCCCAAATTCAATAACACACAGAGACATACTTCGACATTGGCAGCAAGCTTGTGGAGGCGAAGGAAGCCAAACAGCAGAATCAGCCAAACAGAAACAGAGGTGGAGGACGTTATCACTGTTGGGTCTGTTGGAGCTCAGGTAAGCAGCTAGCGTTGACCGATCAAAATCCGAAGCATTTCTGCGTCGACCGGATTCCAGAAAATTCGGTGTGTGTTTGATTAAATTGCAGATTGCGTTTGGAAAAGCATGCTGCTGCTTCTTAGAGAGAGAGAGGTTGAAATCTCAGCTTGCTAGTTTTGGAGAAGAAAGAAAGAAAGGTAAAAGGTTTGGGAGGAAGATGGAGGAGCTGCGGATGGAGGACTATCAATCATTCACAGTCGCACCCCACCGCGTCGGAAGTTTCGTTTCTTCTTTTGTTCATATTTATTTTTGACGTTTTAGCTGATTCCTGAAATTGTTATGCAATTCCTCGCGTGAGATGGATGAAATTGTTATGCAATTCCTCGCGTGAGATGGAAGATGGAGGAGCTGCGGATGGAGGACTATCAATCATTCACAGTCGCAGCCCACCGCGTCGGAAGTTTCGTTTCTTCTTTTGTTCATATTTATTTTTGACGTTTTAGCTGATTCCTGAAATTGTTATGCAATTCCTCGCGTGAGATTTCTGATTTTATTCAACTTCAATTATTTTGATCATTTTGCCAACAAATAAAATTATTTTTAATTTTTGTCAAATTATTATGGCTCATTGTTGATTGAATTAAGGTTATTTTTGTCATTTGCTCATTTTTTAATGGAGATTTTTAACGGAATGATTAAAATGATTGATAGTTCAATTGACAAAAAAAAAATTGATAGTTAACAAACTCAGAGATCACTTCTAACAATTTCAAATCTCAAGAACCAAAGTTATGAATTATGTCAATTTCATAAACTATTTTGGTTAATTTTAGAATAGAAATGTAAAAACTAAAAACTGAAAATTAAAAACTAAAAACTATTTTTAATTAATAACTCGTTTAGTTGACCAAGAGTTGAAAAGAGTCCAAGTCTGATTCTGATCAGAAATAATGGATCATGACATAGCCAATAATGAAGCTATTGTAGTTATATAGAATAAAATTAGAAATATGGCCCGCGCGTTACTGTAGGATTATAAACTGTATGAAAAAAAAATATTTCAAGGCTATAAAAGTTTGTTATTAAACGTTACTGGTATTTAAATTGAAAGATATTTGAACTTTTTGAAAAAAAAATTACATAAAAAACATAACTTGGGTGAATGAATATCTTGGAATTCTTTAAACCACTCTTCAAATAACATGACTTATAAATGATTGATTGTTAACAAAAATTATTCCGTTAGTTTTAAAACCAATAAAAATGCAAGACAAAATATATAGAGAGAAAAGTAAAAAGCTTGTGTCCAAGAAGATTTACACTTTTTAGATTGAAAATGGTACAGTTCCTATACAAAATTTGATCGATACAGTTCCTATACAAAAGGTGATAGATTTTTACTTTCTATTTAAATGGAAAAAAAAAATAGATGACCTATTTAGGTAGTTTCTGTGGTTTTGTATTGAAAGGTGTGCTTATATACAAAAATGTAAAAGAGCCGAATACAAATTGAAAGAAAGATCAAATTATTAAGAAATTTAAGTGAGAATTGTTAAAATTGACTTTCATCTGTATAATTCAAACTTTTACACATTTCATCTGTATAATATGGAACCAAGAATGTAAGCAATTCCATTACAATTTCTTTAACAAAAAAAGTTTGAATTTTGATTTAAACAAAGCTATTCCATTTGATTACCTTTCGAAAATTTGACTGGCAGCAAGAACTCCACTGTAGCTAAATCTGATCAAAGTGTAAGTGATCATTATTCATTTAATCAATTATGCATATCAGATTTCACATTTAATCAATTATGCATATCTGATCAAAGTGGAAATGAGGTCGTTTTGGCACACATTCAACTATGATCTAATTGATAGTGTTACTCAAATCAGAGCACATATATAAGTGTGTTAGTACTTAGTAAGACGGAAGAACTCTAAGATTATTGAATTCTTATAAGACTAATGAAATTAGATTTAATAGTTGAGTTGTAATGGTATAAAACTCTATTCTACGGCAAAAGAAAATATTGCAAAACATATAAATAGAGAACTGTAAAGTAGCACATACCAGTCGTTGACATTACATTTTGAATCTGGATCTAAATTTGATGGTTAGTTGATGGTCACCAACTCTAAATAAAGAATACAATGCCGGACCCTAGAAATTTAGAAGTAAAAAATCTATCTTCAATGTACTATCAAATACATTTACCCAATTTTAAGAAGTTGAATTGTTAAAATTTAAATCCCATCTTGCTTAATCTTTTCTGGAGAAGCAAAGAGAACTTTTTTTTTGTAGTCTTGCCTAACTACTGCATACAAAAAAAAAAAACACACACACACACACACACATTATGGTTTAACTACTAAAACTCAAGATCTTAAATTCATGAATTATCCAAAACTTGATAAGTTTGTCAATATAAGTATTCATCACAACCGTGGCTTGCCACCTATTTTCCCTCTTTTAAAAAGAAAAAAAATAGAGTTCTTTTGTTTGCCAACATTTTTCCAGTGATGAACCAAAGGCAACTATAGATAATGAAACAATCAATTCAATCAAAGACATGAATTCAATATCTATGACATCAATGAAGACAAACAATCGATGTCATTATAGACCATTTTAAATTAAACGAAGAAGGTTGTCTTATGTAGTTGAACGCATGGTAGCTGATAAGAAATCTTTTATATATGTATCCCGCAAAACATCACAGAAATGATAAAAAAAACAATCCTCACAAATGACAGTAATTTAATAAGGAGACAGACTTGTACCAAACTTACAAACAGGACAAATACATATTAAGAGGAAAATTCTGAAACAATTGATTGTTTTTCATGTTTAATTTTCACAAAAACTTACTACCACCAAAGATAAAATCCTTTGCAACACAGAAGTAGAAACACCAAATCATCCTACACCATCCAAAACCGTAAAACAACACAACAAAGACACCAAAATTAAAAAATAAATAAATCCCACAGATTCGACTTTCACACCATAGAGCACACAACTTTCACAACATTAAAAAATAAAATTTGTGGCAAAAAAGGCTCAAAGGAAAAAACTGAAATTATTTACCTTGAGCATATAATGGCTTCCAAGCTTTTACACAAAATTCCCAAAAAACGAAGAACAAAGTGACCTAAAACAAAACACATAGGAAATCATACAACCAAACAACATATCTAAGGATATAAACAAAACATCCAAAATCACAAAAACTAAATTCCAAAAAACGTAGAGCAACGCGTTTT
The DNA here is from genome assembly GCA_963580275.1 of Crataegus laevigata. NCBI lineage: Eukaryota > Viridiplantae > Streptophyta > Magnoliopsida > Rosales > Rosaceae > Crataegus > Crataegus laevigata. Next base: position 3,755,325 of record OY756938.1, read on the forward strand.
GAAATGAAAAACACAAACAAATCATCAATTGTGACAACCTGTCCCTAAATTTACGTTTTTATTTATTTTAGTTGAGGGAATTGACGAAAATGCCCAAGAGGTAAACTTTGACTTCCGTTATCCATCGTCTAAAGAAATGTATTACTTATTCTTTTGGCGTATTTGCACAGTACTCGTTGGTACGAATGCATGGGCGAAAGCCGTTTGCGAGTCCGAATTATAACGACATAGTTACGGATGTTTGAAATTGGTTATTTGAAGGAGCTAAGAACCAATCAAAAAATAGAGGGAGAGAGAGAAAAAGAGAGAGAGAGAGAGAGAGAGAGAGAGAGAGAGAGAGAATCAGGAGAAATGAGAGATAGTGTGTGTACTCCTCTTCTTCCCATCTACCCATTCCCGTGACCTCCCATTTTTGTCACTGATTCCAGCCAACTTCAGTGGATTTTTTCGATGCCACCACCACCCTCTTGAAGCTCTCACTCCCCTCTACAAAACCCAACCAAGAACCACCTTGAATAACCTCTGTATGTGGTGGTACAAGGCCACAAAACCCGATGAAAACCAATGGTGCTCCAGCCAACCTTTTCATTTTTCTGGTGAATCGGAAAAGCGATGGTCGACACCACCACTTGGGCTTTGTAGCCCATCATCCCAGGAGTAAATCATGACCAGCCTTGACCCTGTTGGACCACCGTAGGCTACAAATCGACGTTGGGAAGCTTTAGGCACCCGCTAGCTTTGTGGGTAAAATTGACCTTCTTCCCTCCACATTTAGACTTCATGGCAGGCGACGATCGTTCGTGACGCCTCGATATTCGTGCTAGAAAATTGTAGCACGAACTCCAGGTGTGTGGGTCTTTTTCTTATTATAGTATATATATGATTGATAATTTCCACAAATGCTTTTAAATTGATTTATGCATTTTTATGCCATGGTTTATTACTTTTAAAATACTGTTATGTGGTTGAGATTTATATATCATCATGGCATATTCATATGCATTTTACCCTTTAGTAAAAAAACAAAATTATCTTCAATTTTTGTCGAATTATTATGGATCATTGTTTATTGAATTGAAGCTATTTTTGTCATTTACTTCTTATTTAATGAATTTTTTTAATGAAATGATCAAAATGATTCATAGTTAACAAACTCAGGGATCACTTCTAGCAATTTCAAATCTCAAGAACCAAATTGATGAATTATGACACACTCCTTACCTTCGGAGTACGTGACGCATCGAGTGCTTAGGTGAAAAATACTCTATGTTCAGTTTTAATTTCAACATAATTACTTTAACTTTACTTTATTATATATATGTATTTTGACGGGATGTTTGTATACATATTATATATATATATATATATATATATATATATATATATATATATATATATACTTTAGACTTATTGTTTATATAAGAAGTATTATATTATAGTATTGTACTGAAGGAGAAAGAAAGTATGAGTTTGGAGGCATGAAAGAGGAATGACTGCACTCCGATCACGGCGGAATGACATTCTCTTTTATGCAACCACTCTAACTTGATATCTTCTTTACATATTTATTTTCTTGCTGTCTTTTCACTATTTTTTTAATAACAAATGATTTCAAATTTTGGGGATGAATTTTTTTTTTTTAAGGTGGGTAGATTGTAATAACTCGTCCCTAATTATACAATTTTATAAATATTAAAAGAGTGAATTGACGAAATGTCCCTAGAGGCGAGATTGTTGAATTTCATTGACCGTCTTTTCGTGACGTGTATAAGCTAATATTTTGGCGTATTCTCAAAGTACTCAACAATACAAACGCTTAGGCGCAAGCGAGGTCGAATTTGGAGCTACGACTAAGATTTCACAGAACTACGAAACTCGAGGGTGTTTTGTGAAATTTGAATTTTTAGGTATTTTAATATTTTAATACTTTCTGAGGAGATATTTTAAATATTGTATAATTTATTTTGGCTCGTGGGGTCTACGTCTTACTTAACTCTCCTCTCATCTCTCACCATGTAGTCTCTTTCCCTCATCTCCGGGACTCTCTTTCTCTCTCTCTTCACTCTATCTCTCCCTCATCTATCTCTCACCTCTCTCTCTTCCTTCTTCCTCGGCAAGCACCGAGGGGGTGCGACCACCTTGAACAAACCACCACCACTCGTCATTTCCAGCAAACACCACCCAATGAGCATCCCCATCACGAACTTAACCTAGGTCGAAACCCTCGTTCTCTTGCTCTTCCTCACTGCACAGCACAATCACTATGCAAAAATCGAGTCCGGCGAGTTCTTACCATCTCCGACAAAGGTAAGGCCTGAAACATTCCTATAAATTTGTAGATCGTGCCTAGGACTACGTTTGGGATGTTTTGAGACGGTTTATGGGTGTTTGGACGTAGGAATCATGTCAGGAGAAACTTCCCCAAATTTTTCAGCGAAGCTCCGGCACTGTGCAGGTCATTTTCGACCATTTTCGGTCACGACTCAACCTCGGATTGGTACATTTCGATTCCTTAACTCCTGAGCTTTATTTTGACTTGAATTTCATATTTTGGTTGAGAGATGAATTAGTTAGAGCAATTGGAATTTTCCTGGCTAACCTTCCCCAGAATCTGGCGACCTGCCCGAGAAGAAGAAAAAGGAAAAAAGGGCCTTAGGCCCAAAACTAGTCCAAATTTCTTGGCCCAAATCCTTAGCCCAACCGGCCAAAACCTTGGGCCAATGTTCCCAGCCTGACCCAATTTTCTAAATGTGCTTAGAATATTCTAAGAATATTCCTTATGTTGATTTTTCAAAATTTTCTCGGGAACCCTCCTAAGCTAATTTCAACGTCCCGTGTCTGTTTTTGACATCTATTTAGTGAAATTTTAAAGTTTTAACATAGTTGACCATCGGGGCGCGTCGGTTGACTTTTTTTAGGGTTGACCGTCGACCTTCCCGTTGACTTTTTACAAAATTTGTCAGGGACCGTCCTTAGTGTATTTCAACGCGCTGATTCCAAATCCACCATTTGTTTTCTGAAATTCGATCGTTTTGAGATAGTTCCTTTATTAGCCGTACTTTGTATGAAAACACGTAATTACATTAATACGTTATATTTACCTAAATGGTTTCGTTTTTAGGCGAAATGCTTTGTAAGGACTCTCGATGCTACGAGGCGGGTTCAACTCAATGACGTGATCTGTGAGAGGGTCTTTTCCTTTTTATAGTATATATATATGATTGATAGTTTCCATTTATGCATTTGAAAAAAGAATTTCTTACATACGCCTAGATTAGACTAAAGTTTAAGAATTAGCAAAAATGACGGAATTTATGAGATATGCTATATCCTTCAGGATACACATGTAAGTTTATTATGTTGACTAAAATTATTGACTTGTTATGGCATGCTTATATTTATATAGTCTGCTCATTATTGTTGCACCCCGGTGTTAGTGCTCGCCCAGGGCTAAGGCCAGTCTTTCACGTGTATGTTCACCACCGCACCGCACGCTCGCCTTGGATCCAAGTAGGTGCCAGTCCTGTCGTACAGGTTGCATTAGACAACTCCGACTCATAGGTGACCGCAAATAGCGTCAGTCTTCATGTGATTGTAGTACTAGAGTGTATATTATGATTACACCAAGTTCTATCGTACAGATCGCATTTGGCGACTCCGACTCGTGTGCTAATATAGATTATTTGATCACTTGATTTTACTTATATTACTGTTGAGATTTTGTGATTTTGGATATCCTGCCCTTAGTTACAAGATATTGTGCCGTAATGAATTCTTGAGATTTTGCAAGCTACGGTAAGTATTTTTATACTATACGTAGTAAGTATATTTTGGAAACTATACTTGTTTTACGGCGAGGGGTTACAATGTTTCCAGAAAGGTTTTTATAAAACTTTATTTTCAGGCCCACTCACCCTTATTTTTTGCCCCTTCAAGTCTTAGCTGCTGTTGAGGAACAATTGTGGTAACAGCAACGTATAGCCAATGATGGTAAATTATTTACCAATAATTGTGATTTTTTATGTTAGTAATAATCTAACTAATGGTAGATGTAGTTTGATAATCTAGTATTTATTTTAAGCTATGAGGACTGTGGCTTGATGTGGATTTTTATTTTGCCAGTAAGTATGGCTAGAATTTCTGATAGTTATTCTGCCAATGAATGTGGCTGGGAATCTGAGAATGTGAGTAGTAATCACGATTATAATTAGTTGATTTGCTTATTTTTGGAACTTGAATAAAATCGTAAATTGAGATTATGATTTTATTCACCATAAAAGAAATGGTAGATATAGTTCTAAATTTATTTTCGTAATTCGATGGTAGAAATCTCGGGGACAAGATTTATTTAACAGGGGGTGAATGTAATACCCTGAAAATTTAATATATGAATCTGTGGTGAAAAATCGAAAATAAATCAATTTATGGGTATGGAAAATTGAATTGAGAACTTTTATAGTTTTGTTTTGGAAATTATTATAAATTATATTGAAACATTTATCGTTAAGTGAAAAAGACAAAAATGCTCAATTTGGTTTAACGAAATTATACGAGGACGTACTTTATCCTCATATATTTTATCGGATTTTCTTGACATTTTGGATAGAGGACGACCCTACGAGCGCGTAGGCGAAAACCATTCGTGAAACAGAGCTATAACGAATGAAATAAAAAAACGAACGAAAGTAGGGGCAAACTAGTCTTTTTGCTATGAATCTAGAAGGCTCCAGATTCTGTTTTGGTAGGAATAGGCCACGGGAAGAAAAGGAAAAAAAATGAGGGGAGGAGGAAACGAATGAGAAAAATGAGGGGAAGGAGCGGAGAGCAAGAAAAGAGGGGAAGGGAGAGAGAAGAACCACACCGGATACCTTACTCGGTTTTCTTCTCTGACCCCGACCCGTGCCTACAAAGATTTCTGACGGGTTTTCTGTCCATTTTTCTGAAAAATCACGTCCTATCACCCCTACCAAAAAATTCCCTAGCCTTCCCTCATTCATTTCCACCCAAAATCCACCTCGATTGAATTCCGATTTGGAAAGAATGGCGCCCGTGGGTTCTGACGGGGTCATGGTGAAACTGCCCATTTCTACAGGTTTTGACCACCATTGCCACCACAAAGGTACTCCTCTGGAGGCCAGGAACAAGGCCCAAACATTGGTGGAGGCATTGGAGTACGTATGGAGGTCGGATCAAAGCCCACCTTTTCTAGGGTTTCCGGCAAGTTTGTGATGATTTGAGGTGTTTCCCGGCCAAATTGGACTTGGTCACTTGTATAAAAGTTATTCCCCTTGACTTGCTCTATATTTCTGTAAAATTTGAGAATTTTTAGATATAGTGAAATTTTTGACAAGTCGGAGCGGCCGACCACCACCCGCGGTGGCACGTGGCCAGTGGGCCGACGCTGCCTTTTTCATGCAAATGTATACATTTTGAGTTCATAATTGACAACCATTTGATGTGATTTGATTGTGAAAGCTAACGTTGAATATGGTCTATACTAGAATATTTTCGTAAAGGGAGAATAGAATGAATTGTGAACTACGAAAAGCTTGATCCTGCTCAAGGATACGTAGGCAGTCTATCAATGTTAGATGCAGCCTTAAATAATCGAGACAACTATTTGGGTGAGGAATTGAATTAAGTAAAGGAATTTGATGAATAATTTGATATTTAACCTTATGCTTCATAATCAATTTTTTTTTTATAATTTTCCTTGTTAGGGATTAGGAAATTGAGAAGGGAATTGGGCTAAATGGTAGTTAAATAAAAAGAGTTTAGTTTGGGCCTATCACTAATATTATTATCTTCCGAAATAGAATAAATATTTCAGGGCGGGGCGTTACAGGACCCACCCACGTGCACAACCCAGAGCCAAAATGACTCATTTTTCCTCCAACTTGTGCCATTGGATTTCTAATAATAAAAAAAAGTTGCAAAATTTTATGCAGCTGCCAAGTGGCGCAATCTGGGGCATCTAATATAAATAATTTTGGACTTTGAACGGCCAATATTATTCTAAAGGTAAAAAAAATTCAAAAAATATACCCAAAAACTAAAAAAATGCCCATTTTTTTTTTCCTTAAGTACCAACCATCATCTTCATTCCTTGTATTTGAAATATATTATATAAATCAGATAATCATTTTATTTTCATGAAACAAACCCATCAAAGCATAAAAAATAAAAAATTAAATAGTGCCTTGCCCTTGCATTTCACAAACGGGTTGACTTCCAAAAGGGCAATTACTATTCAAAGAAAAAAAATTGAGAATAAAAAGACGAAAGGCTCAATGGCATATGAACTTCCACGTTGCACTGTCATGCGAAGCCACGTAAACTTTGCCCCTCTGAAAACTTTGCTCGCCCATATTCACAAAGAAGCCATTCTCACATCCCCAGCACACCCCACCCCACAACCCAGACTAGCCAAAAGGGTATCTCGTGCAATTACCATGAACTTAAACGTCAATGTAATTTTCCTTGGTTTTAGATATAGATTTTTACAACTTTTATTTTCAAAATAAAAACTCACCTAGTTATAAACATACAAATAAAACCTAAATTTAAAAATGAATGCCAAGTATAGAAGTAATTGACCTATTATTACAAAATATTTACAATTTGTACCACAATATTCAAAATAAAATCAATATATGTTATTACTTACCTTAATTACAATGAAAATATCATTATTGCACATATTATTAACCCTAACACACACATATATATGTTCAAATGTATATATTACTTGACACACCTCGACCCGGAATATTCACATGTCCATCCAAATCGTGATGTGCTGGCCGACACCCTGAGGTGACGAAGCCATAAAGTAAGGTTGATGTGTAAAAGTGAGGATAAATTTAAACTTTAAATAAATAAGTCAGAGTGCACAACGTGATTGGGTGATAACCCTTATTACAAAACGTGAAGTTCAGAGCATGGTGCATAAAGATAAAAGTTGTCTCATCTGTAAAGGATGATTATTTAATACATAAGCAACCTACTTTGACCGAAGAACAATCAGCTACTTCTATTGAAACCTCATACTCCCATGAGCTCAATCTCTATGTCCTGGACGAGTGAAAAACAAGAGTGAGTGGGCCTATAAAATAAAGTTTTCTGAAACCTTTTTGAAAACGTGTAACCCTTCGCTGTAAAACAAGTATATGATTTCTCAAAGTAATACTATAATAATAGGTAGTAGGGAACCCTGCAGCACAAATGAGTTAAAGGATATAGGGTGCTATTACGAAATATATCATCATCAAAACTCAAATAGCTATCATAAAATCACAGTTATGAAAATCATCAAAATCCACTGCTACGAAAATCACTGCTCATTATCTATGTAGGCACACAAGTCATACAGAAAGTACCTGCATGAACAAGCTAGGTGTAGGTTTTACGTTCTAGTACTACATCACGTGAAACTGGCGCTGCGCGCATCACATACGAGTCCAAAAAACAAACCTAGGGCCAGGCTGACACCTAACTATGGATCCAAAACGAACGTAAATGGTGCATGTGAACATACACGTGAAGCTAGTCCTTGGCCCAAGACAATACAACTAACTAATAAACACCGTGCAAACATGTAACAATCAGCATATATAGTAAATAAAGAAACAGTTATGCAAAAAAATCATATATATACATATATATTTAAAACCAAAAGACCTACTCACTGGTATGTCGCAAGGTCATAGCCGCCCAACCTATTTTTCCTGCGGTACTCCTCTGGGTGGTCCTCTCTTATATGAGAAATTACTATACTAATCATTGAACTAATAATAGTTGATGCATAATACCTAATTTCCCCTTAGTTTGCTCAAAAGTGAAATTTGAAGACAATTGATATTGAAATTGGAAAAACAGAGTGCGAAAACGAAGATGGAAACGAAATTAGCACGTCGAAAAACTTTAGGAAGGATCCCGGGCAATTTTTCAAAAAAGTCAACTTTGGTCAACTAACTGTCAATAGTTAATTTTAACGGAATATTCCCTCTTCAGAAGGAATATTCAAGGAATATTCTGTTAAGTTAACTGAGGTTAACAGAATACTCCAAGAGAATATTCCCTCATTATTTCAGAAATGGATCCGGGTCAGAAATGGCCCATGGATCCGGTTATGTGTTTGGGCTTTCTTTTCTTTTTCTTTATTTTTATTTTTATTTTTTATTTGTTGTAGATTTTCGTAGGAAATTTTGGGGAAAATTCGTACACTCCGTTCATCCAAAATTTGCCCGTAATATAACAAAACAAAACTTGGTTGAGAGGAATAAGATTATACCTATTTCAATGCCAAGAGTTGGTCGGAGATCGTCGGAAAATGGCGTGAAAGTGGCAGCCCGAGTGCGTCGAAAAATTTGGAAAAACGTATTGACAACATGCATGCATCAACACAGAGGTGTCCAACACGATTTATAAGTTAGAAACCATAAGAGTAGGATTTAGAACTTACCCAGGTGAAATGCAAGAGATTTCACTTAGAAATGGACCTCGAACTCGTCGGAGTTCGTCCGTTTTCCTTTGTTGGAATCTGGAAAAAGAACAGGATGCATGCAGAGAATTAAGCCCTCGAATTAGATCACAAGAATTCCAACACAACAAGATTTAAGGCTCTAGAACACAAAATAGTGGCAGAACATCACCTGAGTTCGAGATTGAGAGCTCAAGCTCTCGGCTTCAATGGTAGATACTCGCACCATGCACCGATGCCGCATGCAAGGCCATGGTTGGTTTCCTTGATTTCCAGGGATTCTAAAAATATTATTTGTTGGAATAATTGGGTTTAATTGCTATATTAAATCACATAAAAATTTAAGAAATAATTCATGCAATTATATATCAAAATTCATGCATGCACATGAGTAACCAATGGTAAATGAACATGACATAATGGATTAGAAAAACCTAGAAAATACAGTCAAGGCAAGTGTTGGACACTTTGTCCTTAAGACAAGTTTACGCCCCACTACGGTGCTCATGGTTGATCGGCGCATGTCTCCCAAGATACAACGACCACGTCCTTGTAATAGTAGCACTCCAAATCACAAGGCTCCATGAACCACGATTGTGTTTAAAACTCTCTCATATGAACTCAATGAGACTCTCTAATATTTAATGCACTATATATAAGTATGATGAAAAGTTTTTTTGTGATTATAGGGGGCTTCCTTATTTATAGAATGTGAGATATATCTTTGGAAAGCATGTGACTATTCATGAAGAGTCAAAAGTTGCAACTCTTCATTTGATAGACACATCTTTTTACCAAAAGGCTCAACTTCTAATTTCCATTCAATTAATATAATAATATTATTATTAAATTTTCCAACAATCCCCCACATGAATGGAAATTGACTCAATACCATGCAAATGACAATGCAGACACTAAAGAGAGAATTCAGTAGGAAGAGTACCGCATAGGGATAGGTGGCTTTTGGCTTTGAACCTTCCGTAGTGAATTACTATCGGATTTACTTGGCTAATCATTGAACGTGATGTCTTGAATTGCTCAGCCGTTTGTGTAAACCAAGACAATAGTAATCACACAGTACCCTTCCAAACACCTCGTGGTTGCTCGGTTGTGTTCATTTTGGCCCTGAACAATTCTTGGTTTCTCATGAGTGCTTTTAGAGAACTAAGCCCTTCAAAAAATTCTCACAGGAACGACCCCATTCCTCACTCAAGATAGGTGACTTCCCACTAAGAGTATCCTGCAATACCCCACTTGTTATTTCCAAGTATGGGTAGGAGGTAATCTCTGCAGTGCTCCCATTGAATCATCCACAATTCGGTTGTCCCTTTGAACCTAGATCTTGGGATCTCTAGTCAGCTAGGTTGGGTTGCCATTATGGCGATTCGTAAGACATAGGTTTTTAACCCATTCCCCTCGATGATACAACTTATTCTCTAGTCAAACCTTTTATTAATTGGATCCACTAGGTTGATGACTATCAGTTAAAGTGCGCACTTCCATTTATGAAATCAACATTAAGTCATTCAAAACATATGCTAGGACTTAAAAAGTAATTTGCTAATACTTGGGTACATTCCCCCACATTTAAGGTATTTATTGAGAAGTCTATAACCTTTCAATACCTTAAAATACCATTGCAAGAGATAATCTTTATCTCTTTCTAGAAGCAAATTACCTTTTCATTCTACTTAAGTAAATTACCTTTTCATTCTACTTAAGTTGATATATAATCCAAAGATAACTATGTCACTCCCCCACAATTCACTCACATTGTCGTTACTTTTTAATGCTATCAATTACTCTTTCATCATACTTAAGAAGTAGGAACCAGTGAAGATATTTTCTCTTTATCTATTCTTCACTTATAGACTTTCAAGCCTCACAAGTCCTTTATATGAGCACTCCTTTCACATTCAACTACGTATTCAGACCTTTTGTTTCTTGAAATTAAACAAGAACCATAGTCAGAAATTTATCACAACGTGATACCTTGTTTGGATACTTCACTTCTTAAAATGAGAACCAAACTTGTAATTTCCAAAAGATACCAACCACTCTTTTGGTAAAGAACCAAAAGTCGCTGAATCAACCGTGCTGAATCAACCGTATATATTAATTACAGAACTTGGCCGGAGTGCTTTCTTTTGGAAGAGACAGTCTTGTTCAATTTGAACAGATACAACCCTATCTTTATCGCATCGGTTCAGCAACCCATATATATATATATATATATATATATATATATATATATATATATATATATATATACGTCTGTTCAAATCCGCAGACCTTTCTCTTCACACCAGATGCCCCTTTAGTTAGAGAAGCTACTACAATTGAAATAATCATTTCAACAAAACACACATGTAACACAATTTCAAAGAAATAAGTATCAGATCAAAATAGGTCAACGCAATCAAAAGCCATTCTCATGCATGCAACCCTACCAAGAAGCATTAAGCTTCATTTGCACAAGAAAACCCACATATAAATTGATATATAGACGTTAGAAAATCATGTTCAGTTAGATAAACTCATAGCAACGTGCGACAACATACATGCATACAGTAAGCAAAACTCAGAAAACCAAATATACACAAATGAAACTTATTAGAATCCAAACTGCCACTCAAAATCCCAAACGGCATCATCGCGGTGATGGAATGGTTACCCTTTGGAAAAGGGTCAAATGATCCATTTCCTTATAGTAAGGGTCATGTTTGTCGGTAGAGGCTCTCCAGAGAACCCTTTCATGAAGTTAGATATAGTGAATTTCTTTTCCAGACAAAAAATCAACCCATCAATTATAGGGATTCATTTCAACACATTCTTATATAATTCACAATATACAAAGTAAATGTATGTAATCATTTCCCAATTGGCATGTCAACCACTTGGAAATCTGTCAATTAATTTGTCGAACACTCGATCGACAATCATTTGAAAGCCGTGAATTCATGAAGTCGTAAATATATTATATATAAGGTTAGTCGTAAACAAAACACTCCCCAAGCATTACTTACTTTACAAACTGAAACTTAATGCATGGCAAAGAAGTAACCAACTAGACAAGAATACAAACAAACAGTTTTGCAAGAAACCAAGACTACATACCAGACTATTCTACCACAAAAAATAATCTATAGGACAAAAACATGATAGAACAAATCTGAAAGAAAGATCATGCCATTAGGATCAACTTTTACTTTGTCACAGAAGCATATTATTCTCAAAACAAAATTAGCAATCAAACCTGTAAACTTGTCTTAAGATTGTTGGAATAATTGGATCTAATTGCTATATTAAATCACATAAAAATTTAAGAAATAAGTCATGTAATTATATATCAAAATTAATGCATGCACATGAGTAACTAATGGTAAATGAACATGACATAATGGATTAGAAAAACCTAGAAAATACGGTCTAGGCAAGTATTGGACACTTTGTCCTTAAAACAAGTTTACGCCCCACTATGGTGCTCATGGTTGATCGGCGCATGTCTCCCAAGATACAACGACCACGTCCTTGTAGTAGTAGCACTCCAAATCACAAGGCTCCATGAACCACGATTGTGTTGAAAACTCTCTCATATGAACTCAATTAGACTCTCTAATATTTAATGCATTATATGTATGTATGATGAAAAGTTTTTGTGTGATTATAGAGGGCTTCTTTATTTATAGAATGTGAGATACTTCTTTGGAAAACATGTGACTATTTTATTCATGAAGAGTCAAGAGTTGTAACTCTTCATTTGATTAGACACATTTTTCTACCAAAAAACTCTACTTCTAATTTCCATTCAATTAATATAATAATATTATTATTAAATTTTCCAACATTATTTTTGTGTTTGATTTACTGAAGGTTCGAAGAGGAAGGAAGAGGAGACCTCACGGGAGTGAGCTGGAAAAAGTGCAAGAGGGAGAGAAAGAAAGTTTCAGAAAAAGAATTAAGGAAGAGAGAGGTACGTCTAGGTGAGGTGAAAGAAAATGTGATAGGGAAATGATCTGTATGTGAGAGTGGATGGGACAATTAAGGGGTTTTAAAACCCAAACAAATAATTTTTTTAATCCCACTTGCATGCCATTGGGTTTCCACCAGAAAACATGCGCAGGTTCTCACCCTGCACAAAGACATGCTAACACACACCAACCTAATAAAATAATAATTAAATCCACTTGCTCCCCTTAAGAGCATTTCCACCAGAGGTGGAATAGCCCAGCACCCAGTCAAACAATCAGGCTCGGACTCTGTCAATCCACTCCAGCCCACAAACTTGTTTGGCACCCAGCCCGTGCCAGTCTCTAGACCAGCCCATTTTTACTGACCTTGGGATCGGCCCATCTGACACCAGCGTGACATCAGCCAACTTTTTTTTTTCGCGCCAGGTTGCCCAACGTTAAATCTCACAAAATGTATGGAAAAGCCGCCTTCGCCCTCATCTTCGTCTTCCTCCTCCTCCTCACCAACTCAATCTTCATTGTCACCGTTGACATCCAATCCTACTTCCTCCCGCTCCTCCCCTCATCGCCGCCGCCGGTTGTCGAGTCCCTCTACGCCACCACCTCCCCGCCTCTCAAGGTCTACATGTACAATCTCCCGTGCCGCTCCAACGTTAGAATTATGAACTGCCGGAGCACCGACTAGACTCCTATCACCACTCGGACTTGGCCTTCGTGGCCAAAGAACTTCGGGCTCAAGAGGCAGCATAGTATTGAGTACTGGATGATGGGCTCGCTTTTGGTATACAATAATGGCGGTGATGGGAAGGAGAAAATAAAATTTTTATTTTATTTTTTATAAATTCAGAAATTAAAAATGAAATTATTTTTTAAATTATTTTATAATAAAAATAATAATATTTTAATAAAATGGACTAGGCTTTTTTTTAGGGGTGGAGATGCTTTGGCCTATTACTGTTCATTGGGATCTATTACTGTTCACTTGAGTGGATAAACGAGCTGGGTGCTGGCGCAAAGTCTTAAGGGGTGGAATTACTCTTAGTCATATCAGCCAATGCATGCAAATTTTACACTGTCCGAAGGGATTAGGATTTTCTCCACTCCACTTTCCATCCTCTTCCATCTCCTCCTCTCCCATTCTCTTATTTTGTCTTTTTCTTGCTATAAAAAAATTAATATAAGATGTTGACGTGGCTTAACCGTAACCGTTCAAATAGGAGGGGAGAGAAGGAGAAGAGAAAAAAGAAGGGAGAGAATCTTACTCCGTCCTAAGGGTGATTGTCTGCTCCAATAAGCACCCATGAAGTCGTGTGTGCTGCACGAGAAGGAATCCAGGTTTGAATTTGTCTCATGTACTTTTACACATTTTTGAACATAACTAGTTCGCGTGTTCGTAAAAACAAGTACTATTTAGAAATAATAAAAGAAGGGTGGGAAAATGGAAGGAAAATTGAGGTCCACGTGAAAAGCTTACGTGGCATCTCAGTGACATTTTAGAAATTTCATTGCTACTAGGAATAAGATACATTAGATTTCAGGACAGGGTGTCACATTACTACCATAAGCTCAATATATGTATATGTACACACACACACACATATAGTTTACCTATATGAACGTATAGTAGTACTATATATATAGTTTACCTATACATATACATGCACAATACTACATATATGATCAAACATATTAAACTAATTAATCTACATATATTTAAATTTTTGATGAGCAAATAACATATATTTTGTAGGTAAATTAATATTGAATGAAATAACATTCTTTTATTTTGTAGGTAATTTATTTTCCATGTATATTACATATATTTGACACATTTTGTGACAACCCGTCCCAAATTTTACGTTTTTATTAAAATCTAAAAGTGCTTAAGTACACGAGTGCGCGGTGAGCGGGTCTGGACCCATTTCAGCATGATACATAGCATAGGTATAGTACATTAAGGTAAGATAATGATTATACCATCATAAGAAGACATCTATACTGAAAAGTGCCACGAATCCTCGTCAATACGGAACTCTGCTGCTAGAACCTGGAGGGGTGCAAAAATAGAAAATGTGACTGAGTGAAACAAAACTTTTCAAACCAATTTTAATTACCAAAGGCAGTAGCCCCTTGCCATAACATCTATATAATTTCCTAGAAAATAACAGGCATGAGTATAACTCAAAACCATAACCAAAATAATAGTCTCACAGTTATGCCGTGTCAAATATCTCAGCAGTAAATAGGTAAGCCAAGTGATATAAATCAATATAAAGCGATGCATTAGCCGGAGTCACCTAACGTCACCTGTATGGCTGAACCTATAGCTCATCCATCAATTCTAGCACATAAGTCGGAGTCACCTATAGTGACATGTATGACTTATCTATATCTCATCACATATCCAAGTATATATGTCAGCCGGATCCACCTCTTGTGGCCTGTACGGCTGAACCCATAGCTCATCAAATATCCAAGTAATAGGTCAGCCGAATCCACCTATTGTGGCCTGTATGGCTGAACCTATAGCTCATCCATCATCCACTATCCCTGCACATGAGTCGGAACTACCTCTAGTAGTCTGTACGACAGGTTGGGTGTAAATAAATACGTTCAAGTGCTACGATCATGTAAAGGCTGTGCGAATAATCGCGGGTCACCTATGAGTTGAAACCACCTCTAGTGGTCTGTACGACAGGCTGGCACCAAATTTGGATCCAAGGTGAGCGTGTGGTGTGGGAGGTGAATGATCACGTGAAGGCTAGGCCTTGTCCTCGGGCGAAAGCACTAACACCGGGGTGCAGGTTGATGAGCTCTAACCACATCTCAACATAACATGTATCCTTGCACACGAGTCAAAACCACCTCTAGTGGTCTGTACGACAGGCTGGGTGTAAATAAATACGCTCAAGTGCTACGATCACGTGAAGATTGTGCGAATAATCGCGGGTCACCTACGAGTCGGAACCACCTCTAGTGGTCTATACGACAGGCCTATGCACCTACCTTGAATCTAAGGTGAGCGTGTTGTGCGGGAGCGTATTTATTTACACCCATCACGTGAAGGCTAGGCCTTGGCCACGGACGGGAGCACTAACACCGGGGTGCAGGATACTGAGCTCTAAGTGCATCTAATACCGCATGTACGACTTATAGGCAACCAGTACGACATTGTCAGAGTTGCCTATTACATTAATGTAGTCATGCCACAACCCCATCATTTCAACTAATACCATAAACTCACCTGAACTTACATGTGAAACGTTCACAATAATTATGTACAGGTAACATACATATACATATAGATATGTCATGATGCAATCTGAAATCCAACCATGTCATAGTATTTCCAATATGAATTTATATAGAAATGGCATAAAACGCATAAGCTGTGACGCCCCATTCCCGAACTATTTATTTTCGGGGATAATTATCGATGATAAGTCCGATTAAACACTAGTTTAATTAACTATCATTACTTAAGATTCTTTACTTCAACTTCTCAATTCCTCACATATTAATTTATAACCAACATTTAACCACCACATCATAAGGTTAAATCTCACATTTCACCAAATTCCTTCGCATTACTCAATTCCCCAAACAAGGCTTTGGTCTCAATTATTTAATCTCATTTATTGTATGGCTGCATCTAACGTCTCGTTAGACTACTTACTTACCCTAAACAGGGATCAAGCCATTCGTAGTTCACAGTAATTATATGAAATATTCAGTTTATAAACGTTTGTGAAATTATCAATCACACACACACACACACACACACACACACATATATATATATATATACAAGATAGAAAGGAAAAGACCCACTCACCTGAGGTCCGCGCTACAACTCCCTAGCACGAATATCGAGACATCACGAACCAACGTCGCCTAGAACAATTATCAAATCACGTCTCAGAGTTCGTACCGATAGAATACATAATTTACATAAAACACATCCCTACGTAATTCAGTCCGAAATATCTTCATCACGGATTTTTGATCTGTTACTTCCAAAGATACACATTATGTTCCTAGAACAACGTCCTAATTTTCATTAGGATCCAACGATCGGATCTCTGCCAATTGCCAAAACCAAGTGGCGGTCAACATTTTATTTTATGAACTTACAAATCCAATTCGGGAAGATCCATACGTCGGATTCCCGATCCGTAAGTTTCCATGATCCACAAATATTATGTACTATAACATATTATAGTTTGATGACGATCCAAAGGTCGGATCGTCGATTCATATTTTTACCAAGTAACAAATCTTAATCATACTAGACTCACAATAGTCAATTCAAATCATATGGATATCAAAATCTAAGATCAAGACATCGATTTAACATAAAATAGCATCGGCGGTCCACTGGCCACGCGCCACCGCACGCGCCGCCACTAGTGGCGGTCGGCCGCCCCGACTCGCCGGAAAATTCAACTATTTCTAAAAATTCTCAAACTTAACAGAAATCAATGATTAGATTAAACTTTATACTTGTGGCCAAGTCCAATTTAACCTGGAAAAGCCTTAATTTTGCTAAAATCCGCCGGAAACCATAGATTTTGGTGACTTCGATCCGTCACCACCGGTGCTCCGCCGCCTCCAAGGTTTTTTGGGCTTGGTTCCAGGCCCCAAGAGGGTGCTATGGGTGGTGGTAATCGAAAGATTTTTTTTTCAGATTTGTTCGATCAAAGGCAAGGAAATCCCGCACCCACCGGTGCGGGTTTCACGATTTCAAAGCCAATTTCACCAATTTTTTGGTTAGAAAAGGAAGAGGGAAGGACTAGATGATGTTTGGGAATGTTTGCTTGGTCTAATTCGTGGAAAATCTGATGGTAAGCCATCAGAAATTATGGAGAAAATGGGTCGAAGGCACGAGTCGAAATGGGTCAAAGGAATCCGGCCGATTCCCTCCCTCTCTATCTCTCTCTCTCTCTCATTTCCCTTATTTCTCTCTCTCTTCTCATTGGTCTCTCTCTCATTTCCTTCTCCCTGATTGGGCAACCCCTCTCCCTACACTTCTCTCCCTCCTGAAATTCCCCTTCTTCCTGATTAGGCAGCAACCCTCTCCTTTCTCTCTAATTCTTCTTCTCCCCGATTGCTCCTCTCAGCCACACCCATGTGGCCCAATCATTTAGTACAAAATAATATAATATACATTATTTCTTCAAAATACATTTGGTTCGTAGTTCCGTAAAACTTTAATCATAGCTCCAAATTCACTTTTGCTTGCGCTTGCGCTTACGCGTTCGTATCGTCGAGTACTTCAAGAATACCCTAAAAGAATATTTAGTACGTCTCACTACACGTTGGTCAATGAAAGGCAACACCTTCACCTCTAGGGCATTTTTGTAAATTCACACTTTTAAAATTAATAAAAATGTAAAATTTGGGATGGGTTGTCACAATCTACCCCCTTAAGAAAATTTCGTCCTCGAAATTTAAAATTATTTGTTACACAACTCAAAGATAGGAAAGAATAAAATATATGTACTAACGTCCCGTCGAAAATATATGTAACTACATAAGGTTTAGAGTAGTTGTATTGATACTTAAAACTAAAAATAACATTTTCAAGTACACAATCGAAAGTTGCGAACGCCGGACGTAAGTACATAATATCCTTGGGTGGAGCCCAAGTAATAAATAGGTAAAATACAACAAAAACAGAAGTATGCACTAACGTAAAAAAAAGACCTACATATTTACTTGCTTAAATAATCCAACGAATAAGTTCTTGGAATTACGGTCTGCAGCCTGCGATATTGACAACTCACTGTTATCATGCTAAGTAAATAACAAATTCCCGAGGGTGCAATATTACCATCATGCCCCTCATTGGGAAATACACAATTAACGTCTAGTCAATTATTTACCGCGCTCACGCACTCCCCCTCTTTGGGAAATAACAACAATGGATAACATTTTTATAATGTGAACTCTCACAATTGAAAACTTGTTCGTAAAACTCCTCAGTCAAGCAAGTGCTAAGCAAAGAATCTCCATTCCAAATGTCCATGGTGTCACAACAAAGACCAATAATTTGTGTAACCGTAGTTACAAGCATTTCTAGTGAAGATAAGTATCATATACAATCATGCTACAACCATAAAGCAATAAACGTAACACACCAAGAAAGTCTAGTTAGTCTGTTCAAACTGGTTGTTAGTCTGAGGGAAATATATAGTCAACAACAACTTACTACACGTGGCCTCCCAGAAGGCTTCCCAAACACTTGGAAATAAAACATGCATCCCGGTAAGATACAATTGTGACATACCTAGTCGAGCTAACATAGTCTGCAACGCTGTAGTAAGAAAATTCATAGTGAAGTTTTCTCAAACTTAGTGAGAAAGGGGACTACGTCACGAAGACTAAAAATTTATTCGAAAATTCGAGGGTCAAAGAAAGTCTATTAAATATGGAGTACGAGGTAATTAGATTGGATGCATAACATCAAACTACAACAGTAGCTTTTGAGATATTCAATCACCAAAATCTCCACAGAGAAGTGTCATCTAACTTTCGAAATAAAATGATGATTGTTGACTTTAGGTCATGAATAAGATGGTTCATTTCGAACGGTTCTAACCGTTGGAAAATAAAGCAATACTCCGTCATGTTGCCTCTGCCCAGTTGAAACATCCAAAGAACACGTCACATTGGATTTCGAAATGATCAGAGTCAACAAAAGGTGTAAAATAGGGGTAAAACGAGACAACACTTCAGTTGTCAGAAACTTTAATCCTTTCTATCAACCCAAACTAATTTAACTTTCCTCGGCCGTAAGTGAGGAAATACACTGTAGCCAAAAAGATCGCCAACAAGTACTAAATATTCTTTTAGCGTATTTCTGAAGTACTCGATGATACGAACGCGTAAGCACAAGCAGAAGTGAATTTGGAGTTACGGTTAAAGTTCTACGAAACTACGAACCGAATGTATTTTGAAGAAATAATTATTCTATGTATATTATATTATTTTTTACTAAATGATTGGGCCACATGGGTGTGGCTGAGAGGAGCAATCGAGGAGAAGAAGAATCATAGGGGAAGGAGAGTGTTGCTGCCCAATCAGGAAGAAGGGGAGTTTCAGGATGGAGAAAAATGCAGAGAGAGGGGTTTCCCAATCGGGGAGAAGGAAATGAGAGAGGGAGAGAGAGGGAATCGGCCGGATTCCCTTTACTCGTTTCGACCTATGCCTTCGACCCATTTTCTCCATAATTTCTGATGGCTTTCCATCGAATTTTCCATGAATTGAACCAAGCAAACATTCCCAAACATCATCTAGTCCTTCCCTCTTCCTTTTCCAACCCAAAAATTGGTGAAATTGGCTTTGAAATCGTGAAACCTGCATCGGTGGGTGCGGGAGTTCCTTGCCTTTAATCGAACAAATCTGAAACAAATTCTTTCGATTACCACCACCCATAGCACCCTCTTGGGGCCCGGGAACCAAGCCCAAACAACCTTGGAGGCGGCGGAGCACCGGTGGTGACGGATCGAAGTCACCCAAATCTAGGGTTTCCGGCGGGTTTTAGCAAAATTAGGGCTTTTCCAGGTTAAATTGGACTTGGCCACATGTATAAAGTTTACTCTACTCATTAAGATCTTCATTTCTGTGAAGTTTGAGAATTTTTAGAAATAGTTGAAGTTTACTTTACTCATTGAGATCATCATATATATTGGGCGCATTTTATTATTATATGTACAAATAATATCTAAATAGTATTGAACAAAATAATAATTTTTTTAATGTAGGTATATTATTTTGCATATATTTGGGTTTGCTTTATTAAGTAGGTAAATTTTTTTGCATGAATTTGTATGTATGTCAGGTATGTTTTTTTGTTGTTGTTATATATATATATATGTGTGTGTGTGTGTGTGTGTGAAATAATTTTCCTACATTTGTATGTAAAATATAGTTTTATTGACGTAACTAAGCATGTATTACTACATTTATTAGGCATGTTTTATTGTTATTATATATTATGCAATGAATTTAATATTTTTTTTATTTTTGTAAAATCATTAATTCTCCCTTACAATTTGTATGAAATTAATTGTGTAAATTAAACATTCAAATAGGGGTGTTTTGGGCATCAAAAATTTTTAAATGTGTAAAGTCAAATATAATTAATGAATTTGCTGATACGAAATCTAGTTAATGTGTTTTATTCCAGTAAAAAACTTATGTTGGGTTTTATCTGGAAAAAATTAAGTTTCAGGGACTAAAGTCATATTTTTCAGTTAAATTTATTTAATTTCTCATACTAAATATCATATGCCTACACAAAGAAAATACAAGAGAAATTATCTGTGGCATAGTATGTACATGTCTTATTTCGCATAGAACAATAAAACACCAATATAGGTCCATTAGGGGAACTCAGTATTAAGATATCATAATAGATATAACCTGTAGGCATGTTGCCGCCTAACGACAACGACAAAAGTATTGGACTTCATACAATATGGTCAATATGGTATTTGCAAAGAAATAACCATGTTAACTCTCAAGTATATACGCCCGTGAAATTTATTGCGTTAGTCTCCTCTTCAGACACAACTAAGCCCGTCTAGGTCCAATTGTGTTGAGGCCCAAAGGATTGAAGAAGTCGGTTCCCAAATGGCCTGGTTTGCAGGCCCCTTACGGTCCCTTACTTTTGCTTTTCATCAGTTTCATCTTTTTTCTAGAAGGTGATATTGACTCATTGGCTTCAACAGCCAGAAAGGTCGTCATTGACTCTTTACTTCCTTTGTAGATCAATGTGCAGATCAGTGTGAAGATCAATTCAGTGTTTCAGTTCATACATTACTCTTGGATACTCGATCGATTAATGGCTGCTGCTGCTGCATCTTCTTCTTCCTCTGGCTCTCCTTGGAAATACGACGTGTTCATCAATTTCAGAGGGGAAGACACTCGCAGGGGCTTCGTCAGCCACCTCTACAAAGCCCTGGATCAGAAAGCAATCAACACATTCATCGATGCCGAAGGGCTCCGAACGGGCAACGACCTTTCGCAGCTACTGACGGCGATCCAAGATTCGCGCGTTTCAATCGTAATTTTTTCTCAAAACTATGCTTCTTCCACATGGTGCTTGAAGGAGCTCGTCCAAATACTGGATTGTATGGATCGAATGAACCAGATAGTGGTGCCCCTTTTTTACGATGTGGATCCTTCTCATGTCCGCAAAGCAGAGAGCAGCTTTGCGGAAGCTTTTGCCAAGCACGAAGGCCATTCTAACGCCGACACGGAAGAGGTGCGGAGCTGGAGGTCCGCTCTTACTCGAGCCACCAATTTATCCGGCTGGGATTCGAAAAATTACGAGTAATTTTTAGCTATAGTAGTTTCATAATTTGGGATTTTGTTTTCTTTTAACGTTTCGTTTTAATTCTTTGTCATGTTTTCCTAGCAAATGTATGACTATGTATACGGTTTGCACTTGCACTTGATCTTACTCTTACAATAATGTTTTTCTTATTCCACAGGGATGATGCCAAGCTCATTGAGGAAATTGTAGAAGATATTTTTCAGAAATTGATCCGCACCTCATCAAGTAAAGACGATGACTTGGTTGAAATGGATTCCCGCATGCATGAAATGGACTTGCTATTACAACCCTCTCCTGAAATGGACGATGTTCGTGTTGTTGGAAAATAGAAGAGACATTATCTGTGGCATGGAATGTACATGTCGTATTTTGCATAGAACAATAAATTTTCGTGTTGTTGGAAAATAGAAGAGACATTATCTATGGCATGGAATGTACATGTCGTATTTTGCATAGAACAATAAATCTGTTAATTTCATTGTACAAGTCGTATTTTGCATAGAACAATAAATCCGTTCGTTTCATTGTCTTCCATATGACAATACTACTTATCTCAATATAAGAAAAGAGAAGTATAATATTTCCATTTTATGCAAAAAATTTGTTGTACGCTTCCAAGAATATAAAACACCAATATAGGTTCATTAGGGCCACTCAATATTAAGATTGGAAATTGTTACTAGCCCTTTAAAAAATTTATTTTGCATTCCGAACTTTTCATAATAAAAAATAATAATAAATTTATAAAGAATGTAAAATAAAATTTTTAAAGTGCGAATAACATTTCTCTTAAAATATCATAATAGATGCGACCCGTAGGCATGTTGCTGCCTAATGACAACGACAAAAGTATTGAACTTCTTACAATATGGTCAGTATGATACTTGCCAAAAAATAACCATGTTAACTCTCAAGTATATACGCCCGTGAAATTTATTGCGTTAGTCTCCTCTTCAGGCGCAACTAAGCTCGTCTAGGTCCAATTGTGTTGAGGCCCAAAGGATTGAAGAAGTCGGTTCACAATGGCCTGGCTTGCACCGCCTCACGGTGTGTCACATGGACACTGGTCCCACCGAAGATAATTGAAGAGCTCCAACATCATGAGATTTATTTGCTCTTGAAAAGCATCCCGTGACATTACCCCTTGTGATTAGGGGTGGTATTGGTAAGAAACAAGAAATAAAGAGATGGGAGAATTACTGAAAGAACTCAATATCCCTAAAAAAAATAGTACAAAGATTTCTAAATTTCATCTTTACATTCTTTAAAATTGTACAAAAATTAACTTGATAGATGAAGTCAGGGAGAAAGACATCCCAATTTGATGAAGGAGAAGATGAGATGGACTCCGGAGAGAAAGAGTCGCCGGAACTGGAGCAACAGAGATGAAGTCGATGGCTAGATGAGTGAAAAGATGAAGAGTCGCAATGCAAGAAGGCTTAGGTTTTTTTTACTGAAAATATGAGTTTAGTCCATAGAATTTAATTTTACCCATAAAAAACCCAACATGTTTTTTTTACTAAAAAAAACCCAATGACTAGAATCCACATAAGCGAATTCATTAATTACATTTTACTTGACACATTTTACATATTTCGGATGCCGAAAATACCCCTATTGTATGTTTGTTTTATAAAATTAATTACATGCAAATTATATGGAGAGAGCTAATGAATTTGAGAAATAAAAAATAATAAATCAAAAGATATTAATGTACGAAATTATGGAGATGAATGCACAAAGGATTATGCTATAGCCATATTAGATTCAGTATTTTCATCATTTATTCTTGAAAATTTTGGACTTTTTTTTTATGTGCAAAACAATTTACCTACCAAATTACAGTCCTTGTGCAATACAATATCATTTGTAACAAGGATGCAAATTATTTGTATATACCAAACATATATATAATAACGCATGGATATTAATTTACCTACATTTAAAATAATTTACCTACATTTAAATTAATTTAACGCATTGATATTAGTTTACCTACAACAATTTACCTACATTTACCTACATAATAGTGCACCTACTATTAAAAATTTAAAATGTTAGATTGCTTAAAAAAAGAAAAATAATATACCCAGTATATGTAAAATACATGAAAAATAATTTACCTACATAATAACAAACCCATATATGCAAAATACATGCAAACTTTTTTATTGGAAAAGTAGATGCTAGAAGGTGAGATTATTGGATAAATGACTAGGAAAAAAATATAAAGTGCATATATAATTATAATAATACTTAATTATACATAAATGAATAAATAAATAATATAATATTAATAGTAGTGGTATTGTATGGTATACAACTAGTAATGGTTTTGAATACCATTACCTACCAAAAATGTATGGTACTGTATAAATACTGTACCATTACCAATGGTACAAAGTTTTTGGCACAACTTTAATATGGTACTGTTAATAATTCGGTTGGTACTGTAATTTGACAAAAAATTCCATCCCTATGGTGTGTGCCCCAATTGTACTGTTAGGACTTTGGGACCCACTTGTCGTTGTTTTCTTTTGCGCGTTGCATCCACTCGCCCATGCGGAGCAAATCTTTGGTCCACCAATTTCTGATACTTTATAATTTTTATACTTTTCCTTTGTTGGATCATTTTCGAATTCTTTCTTGTTAATTTATCAAGTTAAAAAATTTAGATCATTAAAATTTGATCGGACGGTTAAATTTAGGCGTGTGTTATCTACACAATCTTTTTTACTTCTAATACATTCCTGTTAATTTCTGTTCATTAGATATTCTTTAATTCATCCGATCCGATAACCAAATTCCAAAAAAATATGAAAGAAATAAATTTTTTTTTATAGATATCACACCTTTAAATTTATTATAACTTTTAAAATAGACACGTCTTTATAACAGTTGAATTAAATTTCAATAATTCATATTCTCAAACTTGATGAATGTAAAGTATCTTGCTTTTGCTTTTCATTAGTTTCTTCATTTTTCTAAAAGGTGATAAAGACATGCACCTAGAAAATAGAAACGCGTGATGTGGTCGTCGTTGACTCATTGCTTCCTTTGTAGCTCAATGTGAGGATCAGTGTGAAGATCAATTGAGTGTTTCAGTTCATACATTTCTCTTAGATACTCGATCGATTAATGGCTGATGCTGCATCTTCTTCTTCCTCTGGCTCTCCTAGGGAATACGACGTGTTCCTCAATTTCAGAGGGGAAGACACTCGCAGGTGCTTCGTCAGCCACCTCTACAAAGCCCTGAATCAGAAAGCAATCAACACCTTCATTGATGCCGAAGGGCTCCGAAAGGGCAACGACCTTTCGCAGCTACTGACGGCGATCCAAGATTCGCGCGTTTCAATCGTGGTTTTTTCTCAAAACTATGCTTCTTCCACATGGTGCTTGAAGGAGCTCGTCCAAATACTGGATTGTATGGATCGAAAGAACCAGATAGTGGTGCCCCTTTTTTACGATGTGGATCCTTCTCATGTCCGCAAAGCAGAGGGCAGCTTTGCGGAAGCTTTTGCCAAGCATGAAGGCCATTCTAACGCCGACATGGAAGAGGTGCGGAGCTGGAGGTCCGCTCTTACTAAAGCCACCAATTTATCCGGCTGGGATTCGAAAAATTACGAGTAATTTTTAGCTATAGTAGTTTCATAATTTGGGATTTTTTTTTCTTTTAACATTTCGTTTTAATTCTTTGTCATGTTTTCCTAGCAAATGTATGACTATGTATACGGTTTGCACTTGCACTTGATCTTACTCTTACAATAATGTTTTTCTTATTCCACAGGGATGATGCCAAGCTCATTGAGGAAATTGTAGAAGATATTTTTCAGAAATTGATCCGCACCTCATCAAGTAAAGACGATGACTTGGTTGAAATGGATTCCCGCATGCATGAAATGGACTTGCTATTACAACCCTCTCCTGAAATAGACGATGTTCGTGTTGTTGGAATATGGGGTATGGGTGGTATAGGCAAAACAACCATAGCTAGAGCTGTTTATGAGAAAATTGCTTGTCAATTTGAAGCTTGTTGCTTTCTTGACAATGTCAAGGAAGAGTTCACTTATGGTGCCGTGCATATGCAGGAAAAGTTTCTCTCTAGAATCTTGAATGAAAAGGTGCAGAGTTTAGGCACATTGGGTCGAGGTTACAGAATGATTTTGAAAAGGCTACAGATGAAAAAGGTTTTGATTGTTCTTGATGATGTTGACGACCTACTTCAAATTGAAACGGTACTTGGAAAGCAACATTCATTTGGTGGTGGGAGTAGAATCATTCTCACCAGTAGAGATAGGCTAGTACTAAGTCGAGCTGATGCGATCTACAGCCCCAAGGTTCTAAGTGATGATGGAGCTTTGGAACTCTTTAGCGAGTATGCCTTTAGAACAAAGCAATCCAAAAGAGACTATGACCATCTCTCAAGCCGTGCTGTACGATATGCTCAAGGTCTCCCTTTAGCACTTAAAGTCTTGGGGGCTTTTCTTTATAACAAATCTGTGCAGGAGTGGGTGGAGGTGCTAGAGAAATTAAAGAAAATCCCGCAAAGGGGAATTCATGTTGTGTTAAGAACAAGCTTCGATGGACTAGATGATTATGAGAAGGAAATATTTTTGGATATTGCATGTTTTTTTAAAGGAGCGGAAAAAGACAACGCAACAAAAGTTCTGGACAGTTGTGGCTTTTATCCCCATACTGGGCTAAGAGTTCTAATTGATCGAGCTCTTATAACTGTCTCAGGGAAAACACTAAAGATGCATGATTTACTAGAGGAAATGGGTCGGGAAATCGTCCGCCAAGAATCTATTAAAGAGCCTGGGAAACGCAGTAGGTTGTGGAATTATGAAGATGTTCATCATGTGCTAACTCAAAATACGGTGCGATATGTTCATGACCTTCTTTTTCATATGTAAATCTTTAGAGTAAAACAACTTTTAACTTTTATCAAAATACAATTCATAGAAACATGCATTAACTTTATAATGTTAAATAAGATTTAGGATATCTACAGTCACATAATTTGAACTATTTGTTATCCAGGCTACGGAAGCTGTTGAAAGCATAATCCTTGACCTTTCATTCTCAAAACCAAAAGTGGTATACTTCAGTTCCGAAGCTTTTGTTAAAATGACGAAATTAAGATTGCTCAAAATCCACGGCGACAATGGATATTCATGTGAGAATTTAAAGTTTCTTCTGCATGAGTTAAGAAGTCTCGTATGGAAGCATTTCCCCCTAAAGTCTTTACCGTCCAATTTTATTGCGAAGAATC
The DNA here is from genome assembly GCA_963580275.1 of Crataegus laevigata. Lineage (NCBI taxonomy): Eukaryota > Viridiplantae > Streptophyta > Magnoliopsida > Rosales > Rosaceae > Crataegus > Crataegus laevigata. Next base: position 3,782,393 of record OY756938.1, read on the forward strand.
TTGTTGAGCTTGACATGCAAAATAGTCTCATTGAACATCTTTGGGAAGGAGCCAAGGTAAAAACTTCACTTGCATATGTTTCTTTTAAATGGTTTTATTCTTAGATGCCTTACCATATAACTTGTTTTCCTTGATGTGTTATACCAGCCTCTGGAAAATTTGAAACTTATCAACTTAACAAGTTCTCCTCACCTGAAGAAAACTCCTGACTTCACGGAGGCAAAAAATCTTGAGAAAGTAGTTTTTCGAAGTTGTGCAAATTTATTTGAGGTTCACCCATCCATTTTATCTCTCAAACACCTGGTTCTTTTGGATTTGCAATATTGCAGAAATCTTGAGATTTTTCCAAGCAAGATTGGCATGAAATCTCTTCAATACCTTGATGTTTCTGGATGCTCAAAGCTTGAAAAGTTTCCAGAAATTTCAGAGGTTATGAAGCTGTCTAAGCTTTGTTTGGGTGGCACTGCAATTAAGGAGCTGCCTGCTTCTATTTTAAATCTCACCAGTCTTGTTACTTTGCAGCTGAATAATTGCAGAGAACTTGAGAGGCTTCCAAGCAGCATTTCTCACATGAAATCTCTTAAATATCTTAATGTTTTTGGATGCTCAAAGCTTGAAAAGTTTCCAGAAATTTCAGAGGTTATGAAGCTGTCTAAGCTTTGTTTGGGTGACACTGCAATTAAGGAGCTGCCTGCTTCTATTTTAAATCTCACCAGTCTTGTTACTTTGCAGCTGAATAATTGCAGAGAACTTGAGAGGCTTCCAAGCAGCATTTCTCACATGAAATCTCTTAAATGTCTTAATGTTTTTGGATGCTCAAAGCTTGAAAAGTTTCCAGAAATTTTAGAGGTTATGAAGAAGCTAACTATGCTTTGTTTGCATGGCACTGCAATTAAGGAGCTGCCCGCTTCTATTTTAAATCTCACCAGTCTTGATACTTTGACGCTGAATGATTGCAGAGAACTTGAGAGTCTTCCAAGCAGCATTTCTCACATGAAATCTCTTGAATACCTTGATGTTTCTGGATGCTCAAAGCTTGAAAAGTTTCCAGAAATTTCAGAGGTTATGAAGAAGCTAACTACGCTTTATTTGCATGACACTGCAATTAAGGAGCTGCCTGCTTCTATTTTAATTCTCACCAGTCTTGTTACTTTGAATCTGAATGATTGCATAGAACTTGAAAGTCTTCCAAGCAGCATTTCTCACATGAAATCTCTTGAATACCTTGATGTTTCTGGATGCTCAAAGCTTGAAAAGTTTCCAGAAATTTCAGAGGTTATGAAGCTGTCTGAGCTTTGTTTGGGTGGCACTGCAATTAAGGAGCTGCCTGCTTCTATTTTAAATCTCACCAGTCTTGTTACTTTGAAGCTGAATGATTGCAGAGAACTTGAGAGTCTTCCAAGCAGCATTTCTCACATGAAATCTCTTCAAGACCTTGATGTTTCTGGATGCTCAAGGCTCGAGAAGTTTCCAAAAATTTCAGAGGTTATGAAGCTGTCTAAGCTTTGTTTGGGTGGCACTGCAATTAAGGAGCTGCCTGCTTCTATTTTAAATCTCACCAGTCTTGTTATTTTGAAGCTGAAAGATTGCAGAGAACTTGAGTGGCTTCCAAGCAGCATTTCTCACATGAAATCTCTTGAATATCTTGATGTTTCTGGATGCTCAAAGCTTGAAAAGTTTCCAGAAATTTCAGAGGTTATGAAGAAGCTAACTAAGCTTTGTTTGGGTGGCACTGCAATTAAGGGGCTGCTTGGTTCTATTTTAAATCTCACCAGTCTTGTTATTTTGAAGCTGAAAGATTGCAGAGAACTTGAGAGGCTTCCAAGCAGCATTTCTCACATGAAATCTCTTGAATACCTTGATGTTTCTGGATGCTCAAAGCTTGAAAAGTTTCCAGAAATTTCAGAGGTTATGAAGAAGCTAACTAAGCTTTCTTTGGGTGGCACTGCAATTAAGGAGCTGCCCGCTTCTATTTTAAATCTCACCAGTCTTGTTATTTTGAAGCTGAATGATTGCAGAGAACTTGAGAGTCTTCCAAGCAGCATTTCTCACATGAAATCTCTTCAAGACCTTGATGTTTCTGGATGCTCAAGGCTCGAGAAGTTTCCAAAAATTTCAGAGGTTATGAAGCTGTCTAAGCTTTGTTTGGGTGGCGCTGCAATTAAGGAGCTGCCTGCTTTTATTTTAAATCTCACCAGTCTTGTTGATTTGAAGCTGAAAGATTGCAGAGAACTTGAGAGTCTTCCAAGCAGCATTTCTCACATGAAATCTCTTAAATACCTTGATGTTTCTGGATGCTCAAAGCTTGAAAAGTTTCCAGAAATTTCAGAGGTTATGAAGAAGCTAACTACGCTTTATTTGCATGACACTGCAATTAAGGAGCTGCCTGCTTCTATTTTAATTCTCACCAGTCTTGTTGCTTTGAAGCTGAAAGATTGCAGAGAACTTGAGAGTCTTCCAAGCAGCATTTCTCACATGAAATCTCTTCAATACCTTGATGTTTCTGGATGCTCAAGGCTCGAGAAGTTTCCAAAAATTTCAGAGGTTATGAAGCTGTCTAAGCTTTGTTTGGGTGGCACTGCAATTAAGGAGCTGCCTGCTTCTATTTTAATTCTCACCAGTCTTGTTAATTTGAAGCTGAAAGATTGCAGAGAACTTGAGAGTCTTCCAAGCAGCATTTCTCACATGAAATCTCTTCAATACCTTGATGTTTCTGGATGCTCAAGGCTCGAGAAGTTTCCAAAAATTTCAGAGGTTATAAAGCTGTTTAAGCTTTGTTTGGGTGGCACTGCAATTAAGGAGCTGCCTGCTTCTATTTTAAATCTCACCAGTCTTGTTATTTTGAAGCTGAAAGATTGCAGAGAACTTGAGAGTCTTCCAAGCAGGATTTCTCACATGAAATCTCTTGAATATCTTGATGTTTCTGGATGCTCAAAGCTTGAAAAGTTTCCAGAAATTTCAGGGGTTATGAAGCTATTCGTGCTTTATTTGGGTGGCACTGCAATTAAGGAGCTGCCTGCTTCTATTTTAAATCTCACCAGTCTTATTATTTTGAAGCTGAATGATTGCAGAGAACTTGAGAGTCTTCCAAGCAGCATTTCTCACATGAAATCTCTTCTATACCTTGATGTTTCTGGATGCTCAAAGTGCGAGAAGCTTCCAGAAATTTTAGAGGTTAAGAAGCTACCTGAGTTTTGTTTGAGTGGCACTACAATTAAGGAGCAATCTGTTTCTATTTTAAATCGCACCTGTCTTGTGCGTTTGAAGCTTGATGATTGCAGAGAATTTGAGAGTCTTCTAATTTGTCCTACGAAAAATTTGAATTTTCCGCATGCTCAAAGATCGAGAAGGGGCGATATAGTCTAGAGGTATTATTGAAGCTATCTGAGCTTTGTTTGGGTGGCACTGCAATTAAGGAGCTGCCTGCTTCTATTTTAAATCTCACCAGTCTTGTTATTTTGAAGCTGAAAGATTGCAGAGAACTTGAGTGGCTTCCAAGCAGCATTTCTCACATGAAATCTCTTGAATATCTTGATGTTTCTGGATGCTCAAAGCTTGAAAAGTTTCCAGAAATTTCAGAGGTTATGAAGAAGCTAACTAAGCTTTGTTTGGGTGGCACTGCAATTAAGGGGCTGCTTGGTTCTATTTTAAATCTCACCAGTCTTGTTACTTTGAAGCTGAAAGATTGCAGAGAACTTGAGAGGCTTCCAAGCAGCATTTCTCACATGAAATCTCTTGAATACCTTGATGTTTCTGGATGCTCAAAGCTTGAAAAGTTTCCAGAAATTTCAGAGGTTATGAAGAAGCTAACTAAGCTTTCTTTGGGTGGCACTGCAATTAAGGAGCTGCCCGCTTCTATTTTAAATCTCACCAGTCTTGTTACTTTGAAGCTGAATGATTGCAGAGAACTTGAGAGTCTTCGAAGCAGCATTTCTCACATGAAATCTCTTCAATACCTTGATGTTTCTGGATGCTCAAAGCTCGAGAAGTTTTCTGAAATTTCAGGGTGCTCAAATCTCAAGATTTGGCCAAGTAGCATCTGTCGACTCTAGTCCCTTAGATATGTTTGTCTTTCTGGTTGCACAAAGTTTGAGGTCTTTACAAGCATTGAAGAAGTTATGGAAGGATTAAGAGAGCTTCACTTGGATGGAACATCTATCAAAGAACTTTACTGGTCAATTGAACATCTTCAAGTGCTGGTGTTATTAAATCTGAGAAACTGCAAAACCTTATTCATCTTCCGGACAATATCTGTAATTTGGGATGCCTGAGAGATCTCAATCTCTGCGGGTGCTCATACCTTTCTAAGTTGGCTGTGAACTTGGAGGATTTAGAATGCTTGTGGGACGCTGGAGTAGAAATGGTTGAGCACAGGGATTCTATTCTATTATTTTAACTTGTAAATTGTAATATATAATATACATACTCCCAATCCCTGTTTTACTTTTGTACACGCTTCAGATGTTTTACGCAGCGAATATAGAGAAATGTGGGCACTGTTTTCACAATGTTCTCTGTTCTTGGTGTGCTGTGCTTCCATGATGTGTCTTGAATTTCTTGGAATAGAGGACCGTCTTGCTCATAAATTCTTCTGGAGAAAATAATTACTATACAGAAACAATTTTGAGAGCCTGCTTGCACAAATGAATAACAGATCTCAAATTGGAAGCTTGCAGGAAACTGCAATCGATACAAGAGCTTTCACCAAGGATAACTTACATGCGCCTGATTTCACATCTTTGGAAACAGGTACAACTTTCAACACCAAGATGAACTCTTTGAGCCGAAAATACTGTTAATACCATGATAATGAAGAGTGCTTTCTGAATTTTGATCACAATGGTTAACTGCGCTAGTGAAGAGAAAGTAACATGCAACTGGAATGTTAATGTAGCGGTGCACAAAACTTATAATGTGTCGCGTTGTGTTTTTAATTTTTAATTTCTACATGGATGTCATGTTATTGAGTTTAGGACACCGATCACCCTGGCATCCCCAATACACGTAAGTTCTTCATGTGTTGGCATGCCAAGTCCATACTTGCAGATCACCGAGAATCGGTTTCATTCATATTTTCTAGCAGTTGCCACAATAACTACATTGGTAATTGCAGGCACCAACCTGTATTTTGTTTTTGTTTTACAGTTTACTGAAGTACGGTGCTGACCATGTAGCAGGGATATGTTATACTAATAAATTAAACTGATATATATTTTAAATTAAATTAGGGTTGATGAAACAATCGGAAGACTCATGCCATTATGTGTGTAGGTTGAAAGGGTAATGATGCACAATTGCTCTGCTGAAGAAGAAATTGCAAGATGGAAAGCTACAGCAGAGCAAGAAGCTGCTGTGGGCACAGGTGTAGAACAAGAATTTGTAGCACAGGTAATTTTGCAAGCTTGGCATGACTCTACTGATTAAAACAAAACCAAAATTTGAATTTCTTAGAAAACTCATACGCATTCAATTTTCAAAATAAAGAATTGGGCTTGAAGTCAGATTTCCTTGTATGAACTTTTGATTTGGTAGATTTTCTGAACGGATTTGATCAGAGTTGTGAACTTGGTAAATTTATGTTGTTGATAACTCTTTTGGTGATATGAAGATATATGGTTATTTCTTATTTAATCTAAATTAATAGGTGAATATCTTTGTCCTGCAACTTTTCCTTTCAGCTCGATTGAACAATTTGTTCACAGCATGCTATCGTGCTTTGTCTTTTCTTTGGTATGAAGCTGAAAATTGTTGTGCCTTTGTCTTGATTGGATAAAATTCGCAGCTGAGTGCGAGCATATTTGCTAGTATGTTCTGTGATTAAATGAAATGCAAATTACTCTATAGTAAAGCTGAAATGAAAAACATCGTTCATTAACAGTGTTTTCACGAAAATGCCCTGCGTTTTTTCTGTTCTTCCCTGCTTTGTTCGAATGTTGAACAATATGTTTACAAAATTGCCCTTAATTACCTCTTGGCTGAGTGCTCACACGTGTTACGGGTGTAAATTGGGATTTTCGGGGGAATTACCGACATTGATATTCGTTTTGTTCAGAACAAGTTCACAGCAATTGGGGTTTACTTGGACCGTGAAATTGACCAAAAAGGAAAATGAACTTGGAAGATGATGACTTCTTTGATGCTCTGATTTATGGTAAAGTTTCTGTCTTTGTCTTTCATATTTCATTTGGCTAACAGCCTAATACCAATTTGGTAAACGTGGGTCAGGTTAGTGTCCATGTAGCTCCTGTTGAGAAATTAGAGTAGATTAAAATATCGGTTGAATTTTAAGTTAACCCAATTAGTTCATTGATCATATTGTGTGTTGCATGTAGCCCTGGTGAGAAATTCATTAGGGTTGTGGTGACCAAGGAGATCAAAGGGTCTCAATATGGAGTGCAGATTAAGAGTGCTGTGATGGACAGATTGGCAGCTGATGACAAATATGAGGAAGAGGATGAGGAGGCATTGGAAAAAGTTCTTCCAATCAAAGTACTTCGACGAGGATTTTTGACAAATCTTAGTATAGGTGGCTACCTTTGAGGGTATAATCCTTATCCTACCTACTGTACTTTACTTAAGCTCTGTCATCACTTGTAAAATGGGTTCATTCCTGCTCACCAGCCCACTCTTATATTTAGGCACTTTTAGGTTTAAATTTATTCATATTTTTCACATCACTACACTTTATGGCTTCGTCACCTTCCAGGTGTCGACCAGCCAGTGTTCTAAAACGCGGTCCTAGGCACTGGTCGTCAGGCTGCAGTCGCGATTATTTCAAAAATGTTCAGTAAATCGACAAGGGTATTAGGCGGTGCTAGGCGGCCGACTAGGTGTGCGGCCTAGGCGCCGGGCTAAGCGGCCTCCGCGGTGGTTCTGGTAAAATATTATACTTTTACCATTTCACTACATCGTGATGGTGACGACATAAATTTTGAAAAGAGAAATCGAGAGAGCGTGAGGGAAAAGTAAGTGTGAGATAGATCTATAGAAGGAATCAGAATAACTGTGCAATTGCAGAAAAAAAAAACCATAACTTTGACCTGGAAACTTTAGATTTCTTCGCCGGAGAGGATTTCTTTGTTTTGCTTGAGGAATTTGACAAGACTCATGATTAGATTTTGGAAAATTATACAGAGCAAGAAGATGGAAATTAGGCGGAGAAGATGGGGAATTAGGTGGAGCAATTGAAGAAGAATGGAAATGAGAGGAAACAAGAAACCCCGAAATAAAGGCTTGTTGATTTCCAAGGCTTCAACCATTCCCGGGGAAGATAATAATGATTCCCCTATGTCAAATGGATTTCCACCATTATTAAACAAATATATTATATATTATTATCTATTTCCAAGGCCTTGTCGATTTCCAAGGCTTCAAAAGCCACTCCTGGGGAAGATAATCCGACCATCACTCACACATCTATTCCAACACATGAGGTTATTCTAGATTACACTGACGATGCTTTTACTGATCTAGAAAAGATGACAAGATCACATATACCCACTACAAAATGATAGACGGACCTGAAGTATGCCGTAATACCGCCTGTGAAGACCGAACTGTCCCCGAATGTAGGGAGGCAGCACCCTCTACGTGACCCGGTACATTGGCGGCTAGCCAATCATCTGCTCCTACCCTGAAGAGTGACAGACCCCCTGGTTTAAAGGATTCACAACCCCATAAGAGGAAAAGGCACAAACTAGTGACCTTAGTTTGATCTGACCATCGCTCACTCATATGTTTCAACACATGAGGTTATTCTAGATTACGATGATGTCTTAGATGAGACAACCCAACCTCCCCAGAATCGTGAGATTTTAGTCCACTATGCAGTATTGGATGAGGTTTGGAATCGGAATGAGATGATCGTTGACGATGCATTTGAGTACGCAGTAACTATTGACATCATGCTTAACGATGACATTGAACCACGTTCCGTTGATGAATGCTGACGTAGAACGGATTGGTCAAATTGGAAACAAGCAATCCAGGTCAAACTCGATTCACTTTCGAAACGTAAGTTGTTTGGACCTATAGCTCCTACCCCACCACATGTGAAGCCTGTGGGCTACAAATAGGTTTTCGTGAGGAAGCGTAATGAGAAGAATGAAATAGTGTGATACAAAGCATGCCTCGTACTGCCCCTCCCTTACATCTGTTAATTTCAGAGGGCTAGAAATAGAAAGTATAAGACTTTTCTCAATGCCCTGGGATTGATTACAAGGAGACGTATGCTCCTGTAATGGACGTCATAACGTTCTACTACCTTATCGGTTTGGTAGTTTCTGAAAAACTGAATATGCAACTTATGGACGTGGTAACCGCATATCTTTATAGGGATCTAGATACAGAAATCTACATGAAAGTTCCAAAATAACTTCCATCGACTGGTTTAAATAGTTCTAGACCATGGAACACTCTCTTTATTTGATTAAGGAGATCACTCTACGGATTGAAACAATCCGGGCAGATGTGGTATAACCGTTTAAGTGAATACTTGACAAGTTAGGGTAATGTGAACAACGAATTATGCTTATGCGTGTTTGTAAAGAAGTCACATTCCGGATTTGTGATCGTTGTAGTTTATATTGACAACATGAACCTCATCGGATCTCTCGTAAAGCTTGAGGAAATTGATGTTCACTTGAAATCAGAATTTGAGATGAAAGATCTTAGGAAAACTCAATATTGTCTCAGCCTGGAGATCGAGCATTGTTCAGTTGGAATCTTAGTACATTAATCGAACTACACCCAAACGGTGTTGCGACGTTTTAATGGGGATAAAGCGAAGCCTTCGAGTACTCTTATAGTCGTTCGGACTCTAAATGCTAAATGAGATCCATTCCATCCTAAGGAGGATGAGGAAGAGATTTTGGAGCCTGAAGTTCCATACCTAAGTGTAATTGGTGTTTTATTGTACTTGGCTCAATGCACTAGACCTGACATCTCTTTCACTGTTAAACTTTTGGCTAGATACAGCAATGCGCCCACACGCAGACACTGGAATGATGTTAAAGATATCCGATACTTACAACAAATTTGGGCTTGTTCTACACCCACGAATCCTCGAGGTGAGCCACCGCCCTTTTCAATTCTCAGGTTGATTCCCGCATTATTGGTTACACAGATGCTAGATATTTGTCTGACCCACATAGGGCATGTTCTCAAACGGGCTATGTCTTTACCGTTGGAGACACCGCTATATCTTGGAGGTTTACCAAGTAAACGCTAGTTGCGATTTCTTCGAACCATGCTGAGATCTTCGCCCTGCATGAAATATCGGGTGAATGCTTTTGGTTGAGAGCATTCATGGAACATATTCGAAGCACTAGTGGTCTTACTACTGTCTTTGACCTTCCTACGATGATCTTTGAAGAAAATGCAACATGTATTGAGCAGTTAAAGAAGGAATACATCAAGGGAAACAACATCAAGCACATAGCGCCGAAATTCTTTTATTCTCACCAGTAACAACAACATTAGAACATTGAAGTCAAGCAAATCCGTTCCCAGGACAACCTGGCCGATCTCTTTACCAAGTCATTGCCTAAGTCTACTTTTTAGAAGCTCGTCCAAGGAATCGGTATGCATAAATTATTTCAGGGGAAGTATCCTGAAGCATACTACTTGATCTTAATGTACTATTTTTGATGAGGCACCCATCGTAGGATGATCATACTCCGTTGAGTTCACTACTTTCGTCCTGTTTGACGTTTGTTTTAGACATTATGCATACTTCTCACTTTTTACCTTAGTTTATGGGCTTTCACCTACCTTAGGTTTTACCATAACGAGATTTTGTGAGTTTTACTGCCAGTGCATACTTTCTTTAAATTTGAGACTCACATTCGCCCGTTGTGCCACCAACTTCATCAACTGTTCTACCTTATCTGCTGAAGATCTGATGCGATGTTTTGTTTGAGTATTTACACACTCGAGGGGGAGTGTTGTAATCATATTTAGAGTAAGAATGTGATTGTGTAAATCCTAATGTATTTAGGGATATTTTGAATATTCTCTTTAGTAGTTAATATCCTATTAGAGTTGTAATTCTAAAAGGGTAAGGATTTAACCTATCCAACTACTATAAATAAAGGCACAATGGGGTGATACAACACACACCTCACAATTAAATCTCACTCTTCTCTCTCTTGCCACTGGCCTCTCTCCCTCTCTAGTCCTAAATACAGTTCAGTCAAATAGGCCTACAATAGAATCCATATATTAAATCATTTTTGTGCCTATATTTTTTAAACTTTTATTTATCTTTGTACCCATATTTTTTGTGACAACCCGTCCCGATTATTTAAATTTATTAATTATGAAATGACAAAATTAACCCTTCAGGGTTATGTACGTGATGAATGTGTGTGTGAAATGGACCAATAATTGTATGCCCTCAATTATTGGCTATTCTCTCTCTTCACCTTCAGACTCTCTCTCTAGCTCTCACGTTTCACTCCCTCTCTCCCGTCGAAAACCCACGGCACTCCCTCTCTCTAGCTCTTCTACATTTGTGCATGCATAAAGACATATGTACTACAAAAAACATTTCGTACATGTTTTTATCCATGTTTTGTGAAAGATAACATGAGAAAATTAATATAACAGTTAAATTAACACATGAAAGTGCTCTTAATAATGAAATTCATGTCAAATACGAATTATACATTTTCCCTCAACAAATGTTTTGGAGAAACTGACAGAACTCTTTGTTCTATATATGCTAAAAAATGTTAGTCTTTTTCTTTCCGAAAGCCACATTGATAGTTATATGCACAACTTCTGTAATTGAACCACCTTTTGGGGAAAGAAAAATAGAGAACAAAAAGAAATTTTTTAAGAAGCAATCGAATAGTATCACCACAAAATTTGCAAAGCTTGAAATGATATTCGTATATTTGCAAAGAAACAGAGAGTACTTGTAAAGCAATAATGGAACTCATTCAAGAAGTCAACAAGTTGCAGAGGAGTTGTTGAAAGAAAAAACATACATGTAAAGAATGGAGATCATAAAAGTTATTAAAAGAAAAGGTAAAGAAACCCAACTAGATATAAGAAAGAATGAAGCTCTGAAAAATTGATTACCAAAAAATCCCCAATTAGATATTGAAAAGAGGGAAATCCTAATCAACTCTCCAGTGCTTGGGAGCGTTATCAAATTCATCTTTGAAAATAACTTCTTGTACCAAAAGTCCGAATGTTTGAAGGCATTGTTTTCTGACATAAAGATCAGTAGAAGATGAACCACAATGAGTAATCTGATTAACTCTAATTGTAGATAGTAAACTGAAAACATCATGCACTCGTCTCCACATGTCGTCTAGATCTAGTCGTAGTGAGTAACCGAGGGCCCGATAAACATTTAGAAAACGAAAGAAAGTGAAAACAAAAAGGAAATTGATGAACTTTTTTTTTTATCTTCCAAACCACTCGAAGTAGAAGGAACGACAAAGAAAGATTTCCCTCCTCATAATCTTCAATGCTCAACATGGAGTTGTGGTTCATGGCAGTTTTCTTTTCCGTCAGTTCGTGGTTTTCTCTTGAGTCCCCCGACATCAGAGTTTTGCACATTACTTTTTCATTTTTTTCCTTTTTTTATTATCTTTTATTTGTTATTAGCCATGCTGTGTTTGATGTGTTAATTTGGATTAGTTTTGGATTTTTCTGTTTTAGGGGTGTTTTTGTCCTAAAATTTTTGACGAAGCTTAAGACACCAAAATTGACTGTTGATTTTCAAATATTAGAGATTAGAGATTAGTTCAAAAGAACGAGCTCGAACACAAGACCTCAAGTGCAGAGTTAATCCTTCTTTTTTTACAATTGATATTACTACTCTAAGTTAGATTAAAAAGAAAGGGCAGGTTTGAATATGAGACGCAGTGAGTTAAAGATGATAGTCTTATCCAATAGGGCAATTTACTAGTTGTAGAATGGTAAAGTTGGTATTAGGGGAAATAATTTAGCCGAGTCAATTTCAGTCGATAGATGTAGTAATAAAAGGAAAGTTACTTTCACATCATTTTCTCATGCTATACACTCATGTCTATTTCTGTTTTTTGGGATTGAAAAATCAAAATAAAATCATGTACGGAAATCACTTCTTGCATTAAAATCAACCTATCCACAACCATAGTCCGAAATGCCGATATTATCGGCGATATTTCGCCGATAATATCGGATTTTTTAGTCACCGATATTCTAATGCCTATCCAAGAATATTTCGTCAAAATATCGCGATATTATCGATATTATCGATAATATCGCGATATTTTGGATAATATCACGATAATTCCGATATTATCCAGTGTGCATATCCGCTCCCAGAGCCGCCCGTCCTCCGCCGTCTTGTGCCATTGCTTGCTCACGCACGGCGAAATTCCCCCAAATCCCCAGAAACAAACACGAAGTTGAAGCAAACCCAAATTTCAATAGATCCAATTATGGAATTACAGTGCATAATGATTCAAAAATTACCTTAATTTACACAAAAAGCTTCAAGATCTAACAAGAATTACATATCCAAAGTAGGGAAATTTAGGGAAAAACCCACCGAGTGTAGTTCATCTTCTCGTAAAACCGAATCGAGAAGTCCCTCGACGATGCTCTCTTCATCGAACGATTACAACCCACCAGTCCGAATCTTCGTATCAATCGCTTACAATCGGAGGTTTTAAAGTAATTTTGGGAAGAGAGATCGACAGATCTCTGTGTGTGTGTGTGTGGGAGAATGAAGAAGGGAGAGAAGAAAGAAGAAGGATCCAAAGAGAGAGAGGTAAGAGGGTTTCGAGAGAGAGACAGTGCAGAGAAGAGTGAGTGAGAGAAGGAAATGGGGTCTCGGGGTAGGGGAAAGAGAGAGAAACATGAGGAGTGCTGGGGGCGAAGAAGGATCCAGAGAGAGAGGTAAGAGGGTTTTGAGAGAGAGACAGTGCAGAGAAGAGTGAGTGAGAGAAGGAAATGGGGTCTCGGGGTAGGGGAAAGAGATAGAAACGTGAAGAGTGCTGGGGGCGAAGGTTCCAGAGAGAGAGAGAGGCAAGGGGGTTTTGAGAGAGACGATGCAGAGAAGGTGAGGGCGAAGGTTCCAGAGAGAGAGAGAGGCAAGAGGGTTTTGAGAGAGACGATGCAGAGAGGCAAGAGGGTTTTGAGAGAGACGGTGCAGAGAAGGTGGGGGCGAAGGTTCCAGAGAGAGAGAGGCAAGAGGGTTTTGAGAGAGACGGTGCAGAGAAGGAAATGGGGTCTCGGGGTAGGGGAAATGGGTCTCAGGGTAGGGGAAATGGGGAGAAACGTGAGGAGTGCTGGGGCTGCCACGTGGCAGCCTGAGAGGGTGTCGAAATCCAGATATAGGATTCAGATTTAATTAGAATAAAGGCCTAATTTGATAATACTAAATACACTCACAATGTTTGCCAGCTCGCTATATAATCAACTTAAATAAGTTAAATCCATCATGCAATGCATTTTCTTCCAATTTTTTGTGATAAACTAATAGATAATTGACTAAATAAACATCCTGCAAAGTTTCAATAAAAATTTCCAACTTTTTCTTACAATTTCCGTGGTTTCCATTGGATTTTTATCGATATCGATATTATCCCGATATTTCCGTGTTTCCGGACTACCGATATTTCCGATATCGTCGATATTTTATACCTTGTCCACAACACAAAAAATAATAATCTTTAATTAATATTAGAAAGCCAGAAGGAGAGTTTGGTGTCTCAAGGCTTCACCTAAAATTTTTGGACTAAAAAGCCCTCCAAACATTAAAAATCAAAACTGATAGAAAAAATACATATAAAAACCCTAAGGGTAATTTTGTCAGAAACTTATATTTCATTTTTTTAGAAAATTTTATTAGAAAAAAAAGGAGATAAAATGTAAAAGAACAAACGTGGAAGACACAAATTCAACCAGGTTCGACGCAAATCAGTTTTCAGAGATGATATACAATTCCTGATTGATCTGTTTGGAGTTGCAAGAAACACCTGGCCGCTTTGCCACATTCAACTTCTCTCTGGTGTTCGCTTCCCATTATGATTGCAAGAAACTACATTTTTCTTGTTAAACCCTAAATTTCAAAAATCTAAAATATTTGTCAAGTCACCATGCTCTCTCGTCTTCTACCCATACCCTCACATTTCTCTCGCCTATCCCTAATCTCCCCAAAGTTCCATCCCTTCCCCCAACCCCAAAACCCTCTTTTCGCTACTTTCACTCCAAGGTTCTTCTCCAGTGCCGATGGTAAGGACATGTTTGGAGGCTTTCTCAGGAAACCGATGGAAAGTTTGACCCTTTATTCGGCAAGAGCTCCGGGGACATTTCCGGGATTGCACAAGTTGAGTCCAGCGAGGCCGATTCCGACTGGTTGAAGGGGAAAGGAGGCGAGGAGTGGGGTACATCGCAGGAATACAAGCCGTGGAGCTTGGGAGAGGAGGAGAAGTGACTTGTTCGATATCGGAGAGGGTGTACAGACTGTTACTGCCATTGACAGTGAGACAAGTAGAGATGAGATTGACAAGGCTGAACAGGCTAAGCGGCTTGAGAAAGAGGAGCGGGAGCGGGAGCTTACTGCTGTTCTCAAAGGCTAGTTCTTCTTCCTAAATTCTGGATAACATTGATATGCTTAAGAGTAGGACGGTGTATAGCTTAGTGGAACAACTTGTACTGTACTAAATCCTTTTGGGTTGATTTGGGCACCAACCAATTGTATGTTTCATTGTTGGGAGGTCTGCAAGTTCATTAAAATATTGGTGCGTCTATTGTTGTGCTTTTGATTTTGGGAACTACACTACTTATTGATTAGTGGGAGGAGTTAAAATGATCAGGTATCTTGTTAGGTTTAGCTGCAAGCACTCTATATGGGATAAGATTATTTCTTCAGCTTTCTCGAACTTTTATAGTTCAAATAGTACTTTGTTTTGGTGTTATACTGATTCTTTAGGTGACTCTTTAGGTGTTATACTGATTCAGTGTGGTAACTGCAGGTCCGAATCGTGCCTTTGGTGACCTTATTGCTGCATCTGGAATCACAGATGAAATGCTTGACACTTTGATTGAAGACATTTGTTATGAGAAAAATACCCTTATTGCCCCCTCTCTCGAGGATTTTCTGGTATTTTTCTCATAGCAAATGACCTTATTGCCCCCTCTATCAGAGATTGAAGACATTTGTTATGAGAAAAATACCAGAAAATCCTCGAGAGCTGAAATAGAGCGCCAGAAACAGGAGGAAGTTGCCAAAGCAAGGGTGAGAACAGTAGACGACAAGGGGAGAGCTTATGGAACAGGAAGAAGGAAATGTAGTGTAGCACGTGTCTGGATTCAACCTGGTAATGGTAAATTCACAATTAATGATAACCAATTTGATGCCTATTTTCCAATGCTTGATCATCATGCTGCTCTCCTCCGACCTTTCTCTGAGATAGAAACGTTGGGCCTTTGGGACATCGCTTGTACTGTTCATGGAGGCGGCACCACAGGTAAGCCTAAGTTTGTTGCTACGCACTTTATTTTGATTTATATGTTGACTTTTTTCCTTGACATTGACTTGTTTGGGATCCAATTCAACTGCTGTTTTCCTCCGTTATCCTTGAACTTGCAATTCTATAGCTTTATATGCCAGAAAACCACAAATTTGCCTCGCTACTTACTACCTGCACTGCCAAGCTCTCATGGAAAACAAATTTCTGTCCAGTTCCATATGTTAGTAAAGCTTTTCTTCCCCTGCTCTCATGAAGTCAAATGAATGCGAGTGTCTTTTTCTTCCTAGGTTGTTAGGGTGAATTAATTGTGGCTAGATTTTCATTTCACATCAAATAATTAAACTGAAACAGAGCAGAGGAAAAGAGAAGAAAATCGGAGCCAGCATCTGAACAGAATTAAATACGAATTGATTGTAATTTCTAAAGATTGTTTCGTGCTTTTTGGTGCTGGCTCTTCTTCCTATATAGTAGTTGAGTACAAAAATACTGTGTGTGCAAATTGTTACCCTCAACGGTAACTCCTTTTTAAAGAACAATGTTTAATATGTTCAGTACGTTAATTCTTTGCATAAACGTTTATGTTTGTGTTAAATATGGAAAATTAAAAAGGTTTTTTTTCCAGGTCAAGTTGGAGCAATTCAATTAGGAGTGAGCAGGGCCTTGCAAAATTGGGAACGTGACTTGCGTCTTGCTCTCAAAGAATGTAAATATTTCTCTTCCCCTTTGTCTGCTCCGCTGGTTATTTCTGGCTTATAAGGAGAAACAGATCTTAACCTTGCAATATCTATCTGCCCCTTTCTTGCTAACCCAGCAACTTGTTTGTGTTTCCAGCTGGTTTCTTGACAAAGGACTCGCGGGTGGTGGAAAGGAAAAAACCCGGAAAAGCAAAAGCAAGGAAGAGCTTCCAGTGGGTCAAGCGCTGATCAAGTACTTCGAGCTTGGTTTTCTGCGCAGTTTTGTTCGGAACTTAAAAGTATGATTTACTGCAATAACTTATTGAGATCCACTAGTATGGCATTTCAAGTGTAGCTTGTGACAGACGATGAGTGGTAGAAGAATTTTGTAGATTTTGTGGTGTGAGAAAACATCCGGAGCTATTCGATTTGTTTCTGATCCTTCCTTGCTTCCAGTCGACATTTTGTACTAGTCACTTTTACTGGATTTATTTGCGAACTTAGGTACTATTTGAGTTGTCTTATGAAGTGAGTACCGTCCAACTTAGTAACCCAATTCAGCGCATAAACGCGTTTAGTAGTACACGCCGTTGTTTTCTTTGCAGCCAAAGCATCGTTGAGACACGAGTTGATTTTCAGAGAGTTCGTTTAAAATTGAGACGGCTTCTGAAATAAGAGGACTACGGAAGGCAACGATACAAGTTCACTGTTCACGTAAAGTTCAATTCTGAAAGACAGTGAGACATCAAATCTGAAATACAAGGCATGCTTCCACATCAATTATTGAACTTTTCAACAACACTTGTGAATCCGTGACTATATTTGTGATGTTCCACGAGTGAGAATCATTTTTCGTCGAAAACTCAAGTGAGGCAGTTCCTATCTCACAGGAATGAGCATGAATTTTCATGCC
Organism: Crataegus laevigata; assembly: GCA_963580275.1. NCBI lineage: Eukaryota > Viridiplantae > Streptophyta > Magnoliopsida > Rosales > Rosaceae > Crataegus > Crataegus laevigata. Next base: position 3,799,459 of record OY756938.1, read on the forward strand.
CAAGACAAAACGGGTCCTGGTCGTGATGGCTCCGTGGTAAGCAAGTTTCTTATGTAGTCGCAGCAGCAGCCACATGCTTCGGCCTTGGGAGGAACTGGAAACTGGCTCCAAAGAAGCAATAATGCAAAATTTGGTATATCTACACCATTCATCACCTAAAGGGCTCACAACCCAACCTGTGATCGGACTCTGCCTACGAACCCTAACTCTCCTATGTGAACCGCTCTGCAACCGTTCAAGCACTGCGTATGTAATCCAATCCGGTGTCAACCCTTTCTGCTTAAGTTTCGCATATAGATCCAGTGCCTCAGCAGTCCTCCCACACCTCTCAAGACAATCAAGCAAGATGTTGTATGTCACTATATTCGGATAGCAGCCTTGAGTAAGCATGTTGTCGTCGAACAGCCTGCATGCCATTTCAACCCTGTCCGTCTTGCCAAAGCACGCGATCAGAGTGCTGTAGGTGACAACATCAGGCTAAAACCCTTCTCTTGCATCTCCTTAAACCTCCTGTGGGCTTCATCCACATCACCATTTTTCCCAAGGCAATTGATCAACGAATTGTAAAAGATAATATCCGGTTTACAATCACTATTCTCGAGATGTTTGAATATCGTCATAGCCTCATGAACCTTCCCAGCTCTACCAAAGCTCGAAATCATAAAGTTGTAGGTAAATATGTCCGGTTCAGGACCATCAAGTTTCAACTTTCTAAGAGCTGCCAAAACTGTGTTGTACATGATAGTATCAGAAGTTATCACTTTCTCATAAATGTTACTTAGCATGTCAACCACCTCTGCAGTTTTACCTGCACTGCACAAACTCTCCAACATTGAAGCATATGCATCCCGATCCCTCATGTCATGGAAGCTCCACATGTTGCAGAACAACCTGTGAGCTTCCCCGGCATGACCCAATTTACTCAATGTCCTCACAAGATATGCATATATCGACTTCGTCATGTACTTCTTCGACATCCCCACCACCTCATCAAACCTACCCAGCTGCCCTTCTGCAACCAAAAGATTCAAAACCACACTGCACGTAAATTCATTAGGCCGGCAATTGTTCTGTACCATTTTCGAGAACACAATGATGGCCTTGTCAACCATCTTGCTCCGAGCAAGAGCCTGAATCATAGTATTATAAAACATCATATTCGGAGCGCAACCCTTGTTCACCATCTCCTGAAACAACCCGAGACACTCATCGCCCTTACCCAATTTCCCAACCATTCTGATCATAATCGTGTACGTAAACTCATCCGGCTAGCAATGATTCTTCTTCATATCATCAAACACCTTGCGTGCATCCTCAACCTGCCAAATTTCTGCTGCACATCAGAAAATCAGAAACCCACAAAAACCAACTTCGAATTCGAACATGTGAGCGCCCACAATGTCACATTGCATTCAATTCAATCAAAATTCAAACCTTTTCGTCTTTCGCCAATGCATCCAGCAGCATGACGATGTAAGTATCGAAAGCTTTGCCGGAATCGCGAGAGCGCAGGAAGGCCTGAAGCAAGCACTTGTAAGTGTAGCTGTCCATTTCTTCACCAATCCAATACGGGTTTCCAAGTCTTCGGTGCTGCCGAACAGGCCGATGAGGATGTTAACGGTGGAGATTTTGCCACGTATGCTGGAGCGGTCCATGTCGCGGAGGATCAACCGGAATAGGTCGAACCGGGCGGGGGAGGTGGACTTGGAGAGGATGAGGAGGATTCGGTTGCAGGTGAAGGCATCGTGGTGGAAATTAGGGGAGAGCAAGGGGCAAAATCGGAAGAATTTGACGGCGAGGTCGGGGCAGGTTACCGATTTCAGGATTTCGGAGGCTTCGGACAGGGTGATGTGGAGGGAGAGGGAGGTGAGGTAAGGTCGGAGAAGGGGTCTGATAACATGGCGGAAGGGGATTGGCGGCCGAGGAGGATTTGGGTGGCTTTGCAGACGAGGTCGCGCCGCGGGAGAGCGTAGCCGCAGATGTCGGTGGGGAGGGGCGGCGGCGGGGTTACCTCGGCCGAGACGGAAAGGCCGGTTGGGGAGGCTGAGGTTATTTTGGCGGTGTACGTTGTGGCATAGTGGCGGCACGTGGTGGTTGAGGGCGTGGGTTTGGTGAGGCGGAGGAGTCTCAGGTGGTGGTTAGTGTTAGTTTGGTATTCGAATGTTATCGTTAGAAAGAGCGGTGGACTGCGTTTGGACTGGTTAAACAGTGTTTTGTTACTAAGCAAACGACGTCGTACACAGTGTGGTTTTTGCGCACTCCGCAGCATTGTTTTCATCAAGTTGTAGCGCAGATTCCTCTAATATTGGTATAATGAAAAATCACTTTTTTTTTATCAGCACTTTATTGTTGTAATAGGGATAAATGAGAGAGAGAATAACCTTTGTTAGAGCTAGAAGTGGAATGAGTGCAATGTATTACATTGTTTATTTTTGTAACTGTATATATCACAAAAATAATACAGGCAAAGAGAGAGGAGGGATATAAATATTGGTATTCTTATCTTCGCTCTTGATCTTGTAGGATGCATGTAAAGAGAGCGAAGGAATATTGATATTATTACTTTCACTCTTAATCTTGTGTGTTATTATGAGGTTACAAACATCTCTCTATATATAGACGTTTTAATCCAACACAACTTTACATGCATGAAGAAAAAACTTCTCTCCCTAAAACTAAATTTCACAACATTTATCTCTATCTTAGGTCTACCGTAAATTCTAGGGGTGTGATATCCACACATCCCATTTTATTTCTCACACACCCATCTAATTTTCGGCCGTCGGATCAAATGAATTAAAGAAGATCAACAGATATAAATTAACAAGAGGTGTGTGAGAAGTATTTTGGGGTGTGTGGATAGCACACCCCTAAATTCTATGAGTTATCCAATTCTCTCTGATCATAAACACCAAAGAAAAAGTCCAAATTAAATAACTCATAAAAAAATATAACATGTTTACTTATTTGAAATCAAAGGCGATGAGAAGCCCAATTTAAGTGTCATGAAAAAAAAAACACATCCCTTAAAATTAAAATCCTTCTATTTTTGTGCGCGAAATGAAAGAGAAGTTTTGTTCTTCTTGTTAGGTTTGCTTTTTGGAGGGTGCAGAACCCCTTGTACACCAAAACAGCTTAGAAAAGAAAGAAATAATATTTGCCAAAACAGATCCTGGTATATGTAATTTGGATCAAATTAATCCTTTCAAAATTTTATTTCGACAATTGCCAACGGCGAATAGCTCGGAAACCGTGAGTAGTCATGCGATTCAAAAAATTACAGCCAGCAGGAGGCATCCTGTCATTTTGCTTGGAACCTGCTGCTAATTGAATCGTAACCGGGTACATGTACAACTGCCACAAAACACACGAGGGCTTAATTTCTCACCCTTTAATCAATGTACCACCGGACGAGATACATGAGATCAATGTGTAAGCAATTGGAAATTACCATTGCCATTGGTTGCCAGTGTTAGCGGTGAAGAAATAATCTTCTGCGCGATCGTAGTAATATCTTTTGAGCTCACTTCTTCTCCAGTCTTCAAGAAGTGCTCCACAGGTTTCCTGCAATGGTAAACAGTAACATATTTCTTAGCAAGTCGCAACAAATGCTGTAAAAGCCTACAAAATAGATAAAACGCAACAAATGCTGTACATCCGTAACTGCGAGCAAAGAAGAAGTAAAGGCACCATGAGAAACATAAGTCCTTCATTCAGAAACAATAAGTGTGAAATACGAAGAGCAAACCTTGTCCAGTTGTTGCAATTGTAAGTAATTCTTGTGCTGTTATATCAACTGCTTTTGACGCAAATTCAGAGCCCTATATTCAAAAGTAGCGCCAAAAGAAATCATTTTTCAAATAATAAGATTCATACTTTAATTATTTACCAAACAGACTCATCAAGCCAACTGATGATTCATATTCAATAAAGGCATACACAAAAGCCATCCTGATACATGTGTTGTGCACTAGAGAGACCATCTTCATAAAACTAGTTCCAATTACCAAAATTGAAATTATAAACTCAAGTTAAATGCACAAGAAAACAGAACACGTTGTTCCAACAGAAAATATAAATCGCCAGACTTCATATTAAAATATGAAATCAGGCAGAAGCCATATCGGGAAATCTATCTTCTGTCCTAGTCATACACACCAACATGCAGAGATGCTCAACCCGGAAATCAACATTAACTATAATAATAGAAAACTCAAGGTTGAGCCTTACCTAGGATGCAGGGACACAGACACGGACACGGATACGGGGATATGACATGATACAACACGGGTACACGTCAAATTTTTAAAAATGAAGACACGATACGTCAGGGATACGGCAATTAAAAATATAAATAAATAAATCTAAAATATTATAAAATAAGCATTCAAATTTATTACTCAAGTTTAAATTTATTTCAATAAACTCCAAACAGTTAGAAAGATAGTTCATCCAACAAGCAATTAGTCTTCAAACTTGAAAAATTAAAATGAACATCCAAACGAAAATTAAAAAAAACAAAGTCTCATTCAACTTCCACATTCATAATGTCTCCTCCAGTAACTAAAGTAGTCTCCAATGACGGTTCATCAAGTGAAAGGTTAGCTATTTCAAGCATCCCAACACTTTCTTCACCCAAGTTTTCAAAGCCATCTCCTCCAACATCCCACAATTGAGTAATACCTTCTTTGTAGGTTGAGCTATTCCTTGATAAAAGACGAAGATCATTATGCACAAATACCAAATCCTCGGCTCTTTGTGGTGTAATCTTGTTCCTTCTTAAAGAGTGAATAAAACTATAAGTGCTCCAATTTCTTTCACAACAAGAGGAGGAACAAGGTTGTCCAAGTAGCTTCAACGCTATGGATTGGAGACTAGGTGTAGAAGCTCCATGGACAATCCACCACATCACTGGTTCCAAATGAAACCTATCATTCATAGAATCAATAGCTCGAAAGTCATTCAAGCACATAGAGAAAGAGGCATACTCACATTGATATTTCTTCTAATTTGCTCATTGGAAAAGTTTCTCTCAAAGCACTTTTTCCTTTCAATTGTAAGTTCAACATCTCGGAGTGGAGCAAGACGACTAGGGTCTTCTTGGAGCCATTCTGAACTATAATGCCTAACATAAAACAAATAGCACTTTAAAAATGTACTCATAAAGCTAAAGATTAATCTAGAAGAATTTATAAGGAAGTTAGCAAAATAATTACCTTGGGTTTAATGGATGTGCCAAACAATGAAGTGGTGTGCTACTTTTAGTCCATCGATCCAATAAAATATGATACACCGCATAAAAAAGCTGTTTTTTTCATGCAATGCCTTGCCCTCATTCATGTATATAGCAGCTTTCACCTTTTCAATCATAGCATCCCACCACTCATACACCAAGTGAAGGTAAGGTTTATCTGTGTCAACCATTCTAATAACCTCATATATTAGAGCTGTAAAGAAAAGAATATAATCAATCTTCTCGCAAAAATCCTCATCCAATATCTTTCGCTTCACCATCATTGCTTTAACCAAATCATCTTCTTTGTACAAAGCCCAATTTAGGCTAATCACCATTTGTTGTAAACCTTCATTTACTTCCTTAAATCATCTAAGCATCACAAGTGTGGAAGCAAATATGAAAATTTTAAAAATTTGGACAGCTCATAATTGAATAAGAAAAAAAAAGTGAAGAAAACAAACCTTGTTTCGGCAATGGAAAGTAACTTTAGTTTGCAATGTTCATTAAACATGGACAATCTCATGCTATGGTTCATAATAAAAAATTGGGGTGTGATATCCACACACCCAATTTTATTTTTCACACACCTTTTTAATTTCGGCTGTCGGACCAGATGAATTGAAGAAGATCAACTGACAGAAATTATCAAGGGGTGTGTAAAAAGTAAAATGAGATGTGTGGATAGCACACCCCAAAAAAATTGTATGGACCAAGCATCACTAGCAATAGTTGAAATCCAATTGCAGTCATTATACGAAACATCTGTTTGTTTCGGAGAACATATACTCTTCAAAGCAAGATTAAGAGTGTGAACAACACAGGGTGTCTAAAAGATATATGGATAGTGGCCCTTAATAAGTAACCCAGCAGCTTTACAAACAGGTGCATTGTCAGTGATCACTTGAACAACATTTTCATGACCAATTTCTTTAATAGCTTCTATAAGGAAGTTGGCAATACAATGCTTGTCTTTGTATTCACCTTCGCAATTAATTGCCCTTAAGAACATAGGCCCGCTTTCACAAGTTGCCATAATATTAATAAGTGGTCTCCTTTGAGCATATGTCCACCCATCACTGCTAAGACTTAGACCTTTAGTGCTCCATGTGCGCTTGATTGGTTGGAGGCACCACTCAATGTGACTCTTCTCTTGTTGCAAAAGAGTAGTTCTAAGTGCGTTGTAACCTAGTGGAACATACTCTGGAAGTGTAGAAGCACGAACATATGAGTTTCGATAGTGTGGATTTCTTGCAAGGTTAAATGATAAGCCACCTGTATAAAACATCCTTGCAACTTCGACATCACATTGATCTCGAGCCTCCTTGTTAAAAGCTTTACTGAGAGGCCCACTTGTTCCCTTTCTCTTCTTTAGATCAAGATTCACTTCAGGTAAATCATAACATAAGGAACCAGTATTGGGCAACGAAACATTCTTAGGAGCAGAACTCTTCAGCTTATATTCACACTCTCAAACTAACTTTTTGATTTCTGCAAGAGTTTCATCTGTAACCTTGTTGCAAGGCGCGATCCCGTTTCCAAACATTTTTAACAAATGAAACTTGACCCTAGAGTAGGATCCCTTATAATTTTTTGACAATAATTGCATTCAAATTCAGTATTTCCTCCTCCTCTATTTCCCACTTTTCACATACTTCCACAGCGGAGCATTATAATTTTCAACAATCTCATCCACATTAGCATTATCATTCGCATGATTATCAGGGTGATTCATTTTCCTAATTAACAATCATATAAACAATAAGAGTCAATCCACCGTATAGACTGAGACTATTACATGAGAAATTTACATTAACTTAAGAGATAAAAAATGCATCGTGAAAGCATATACATAAAATATTATAATCTAAATATCTAGACCACTGTATTTCCAATTTACATAACAGATTAAGCTAAATATCATGAAAGCACAATAGTATATTAATATATTATAATATACAAAATACAATAATAATACTTTTTAGGTATAAGTCCAACTATTAGATATTACCTAGTATTACAGTTTAGGGGTGTGCCATTCACACACCCCTTTTTACTTCTCACACACTCCTATTACTTTTTGTCCATTAGATCTTCTTCAATTCATCCGATCCGACGGCTGAAATCCAAAAATGTGTGGGAGAAGTAAAAAGGGGTGTGTGGATATCACACCCCTACAGTTTAATGGTATTCATCTTCACATATAAGAGAGGTTTTTAAGTTCGATTCTCGCCAAAGGCAAATTTAAACCATATTATTGTTAACTGTAAGGCTTAACCCAATCCAGATAAATTTTTTTTTGTTCAAAAAAACAAAAAAGTCCCACAAATATTTAGGTTTGGGTCTTACCCTACAGTTGGTCTTAAATAAATCCTCAAAGATAATAGAGGGATCCCCATTGGCGACACTCTAAGAAGGATAAACAGAGCTTGAATTCCTGCGTTGGAATGACACAAAGTGATCGCTTGATCCCCTAATGCCTTTGTTCAAGTACTTATAAGGGTAATGCCACAAAGTCGCACTTGCAATGATCACAATGAAATTTAAAACACCATCCGTCCACAAGCAGCCACGCACTTGACCTAGTGTCCTTATTGTATCTATGGGATCTATAGGAACACTAAAAAATATAGATAGTTATAAGTTCAGAATGATTATTTACTCGACAATCTGGACTAATTTTTGGATAGATACATAAATCATTAGGAACGGGTGCTTTTATGGCCCTTCCTAATTCCTGCTAGCACCATATAACTTCGTAATGCCAGTTCACCCTATAAAAATTACAACAGCACCAGCTCCATTTTTGTGATCTTAAAAATAAGCGAGACAAAAACAAAATCGAAAACAAAGACAAGACATATGCACAAATGTGGTATCACTGAAATACAAAACGGACCTTCTCTAGTCCTCTGAAGGCTTCTTACATGTATACAGGGGACGGAACCAACGAGCATATCATCTGGGACCGGACAACTCATCCGGAAGAATATGAGAAGTTGAGTCTATGATCCAATTAGTACTTGGATGATGAATAGGGTTGAAATCTTGGCGGAACACCTCCTCTTTTTGCCACTCCTCCCATCTTTCAGTCAAACCATCGCCTTCCAGCATCCGGACAACCTCTGACATCTTGGGTCGTTCCCCTGGGGTGCCTTGTGTGCACAGTAGAGCTACTTGGATGAGCTGCTCCACTTGATCGTCAACATAATTTCCATTTAGATCAGCATCAACAAGTGTTTCCAACCTTCGATCCTTCAGTAGTCCTTTGACCTAATTATTTTAGTTAAAATAAAAAGAAAAAGGTCAGATAGTTCTACAATTTGAAACAAAAGGTGAGGGCACCTAGGAGAGTGAAAATGTGTTGTAATGTTCAAAATTTGAAGGGCCGCAGTATCTCCAGAAAATCAAACTGCTTACAAAAATGCATCGTCATTCAAATATCGATATGATGCAAACATATGACAAAGATGCAAACAGAGAATAGAAAGAAGAAAGAGGCCAAGATAGTGAGAATGAAGAGATAATGAGGAAATTAGGATCGATACAAAACACATGCCAAATTCTTCAAGAAATCACAGCAAAGGCCAATGCATTGGCAAAAGAAGCAACAACAATACTAACAACAATTGCCAAGGAAATGTAATAATTAATGTCTGACAATTTAAACCTTAGATTGTTTAAATAAAGATAAATAAATCTTCACAGCTTAATCGTAACTCTAACTAATAAAAGCTAATTAAACTAAAGTTATTTTCTTAAAGTTAGTATTATTTCTTTTCTTTGATCCATGATTCTAACTGTTTTCAACATTCGGGCCAAAAAAGACTTAAGTGATTTTTACATTAATCAAACAGGAACTTGGCAGCTCTATAATGAGTAATAGGTTTTTAAAGTATCTTCGCAAAGAACCAACTAAAATGATTGCAGAAATGTTCCACATACAATGATTAAGAATGTCATATGAGATTAGCAGTTTGAAATATAGTGATTAGGTCTTATTTTTGGCTTAAATAAATAGGAACATTGGTATCGAGAGATGCACCTAATTTACAGTATATTATATAACATTTCTTTAAAAATCAGTATTGAAACATAACTTCCAAGATTTGGACCTAGGGACACAATAGATTGAAGCAAGAATATCGTTGAATTTCAACAACATTATGTCTTTTTTAGATATTATGGAAGATTTAGAATGATAAAATATAATCAGAAGGTGGAACTCATGCAAATGTTGTTGGAAAATAATCTTGCATATAACAATAAATTAGCTACAAACAGAAACAGAAAGACATAAAAGCATACCCAATCAAGTAACATGACATCATCATCATTCGCAAGCCGAGCAAGATCAAAAGCCCTCTGCCCAGTGATGAGTTCAAGAAGCATGACTCCGTATCCAAAAACATCAGTTTTCTCGGAAGATTTTCCAGTTGAAAGGTACTCTGGTGCTATATGACCAATTGTGCCCCGTACAGCTGTGGTAACATGCGTATCCTTGTAGTCCATGAGTTTAGCCAACCCAAAGTCTCCAACAACTGCTTCGAATTCCTCATCCAACAATATGTTTGCTGCTTTCACATCACGGTGAATAATTTTTGGATCACAGTGATCATGTAAATAAGCAAGGCCTCTTGCAGATCCCAATGCAATGCGTTGTCTTATTGGCCAATCAAGTGCAGGTTGTCCTTCTGGACGATCTACAATAATTTATTGACATAATTATGAGAGTACAATTTTAAATTACAAGCAACAGGTAATGTGGTTTAACACATCATGCCACCCGTCCCACCCAAAAAGGAGTCATCTTGTTATCCATAAAATAAAATCAACATCAAGAAGGTAACTTAATATTGAAGAAAAAAAACAGAAAAAAAATCAGTATTGATATTCCAAACCAAATTGGTCGGGTGTATAAATTCACTTTATCAATGTAATTCAAACAATTTTTAATTTCGTGAAAACAAATAGATTCATCAACGCAGCACACAATTTAGATGAGTACCTCTTAAACATGATGCCACACTTCCATTAGCCATATAAGGATATACAAGCAGCCTTTCTGTTGGTGTCATGCAGAAACCACGCAGACGAAGCAGATTGCGGTGGACAGCCATGCTAATCATTTCAACCTCTGTTTGAAACTGTAGTTCCCCGCCTTGGGTTCTCTCCTCTTTAAGTCTTTTCACAGCAACCAGAGTTCCATCAGCTAAGCGTCCTTTATAAACCTTACCAAATCCACCTCTACCAAGAATATTTTTGTTACTAAAGGTATCTGTTGCAACTTGTAGTTCCCGCAAAGAAAACCTTTTGAGCTGTCCTAAATGAACTTCTGGATCCTCCTCAGCTGCAAAGACAGTAGATTAATGAAACCTGCATCCCATACTACAACACCATTTTTATCAAGCTATATTACTCCTATAGTTCACTAACCAGGTACATCAAAGAAATGATCCTGTGGTTTTCTTCGTCGCCAATAAGCAAGTGCAATTGCAGGTGCAGCAAACAGCAAAGCAGCACCAGCAGCAACCCCTCCAGCAATAGCCCCAGTAGCAGTGGCACCTAATATGAATCACCAGAGTTAAAAAAGGAAGGATTACTTGCGCAACATGAACCAGAACTAAATGAAAAATCCTTAAAGTCAGAAGTTATATGATGAACTCTCTATCACATGTCATTGTTTTTATCCGTTTCTTCAAACTCACAGAAATAGTACAACACAAAATTTGGAGCATCCTCTCGGATCCTTAATCCATTCCTTTCCTAACTAGCATCTTCTTAGCATCTTTACAGCAGTGATTCCAACTTCATATGTCATTGTTTTAATTCATCTCTTCAAACTCACAGAAATAGTACAATACAAAATTAGGAGTATCCTCTTGGATCCTCAATCCCTTCCTTTCCTAACTAGCATCTTCTCTTAGAGCAGTAATTCCAAAAATAATGTTATATTATGTATAAAAAAAAATAATAACAGAAAAACACCAAAAAAACTTTAACTATCAATGGAGTCAATATCACAAGTGTCTGACAAAATATAGCCAGCTTTCAAAACAAATTTGAGTCAATATCACACCAACAGTATAAGTTGTATAAACCTGGAGAACTTGGTGGGGTCGGAGAAACAGGAGGAGGTGGAGAGGGTGGAAGTGGTTTCAGAGGATTATTGGCAAAACTGCAAAATGAAGAATAGCAGTCAGTACATCATTTAGGTCATTTGCTAGGACGGCCACCGCATGAAAAAGGTAAAAAAAAAAAAAGAATAAAGAGGCTTCAACAAACCTGATGGGAGTAAAAAGTGAAAAAGATCCATTGACTGGAATATCCCCCGTCAGTTTGTTATTTGAAAGATCCCTGCATTTGATGGAAAACTGTGTTATTTGCATATTCCCTGATGGCAGAGAAATTAGTAACTTTTCTCTCTCTGTCTCTATCCCCTCTTATTGAGATGAAAGTATACGAAACTCACAGGACTTGCAATGATTGGATGTTAGTCAAAGTCACGGGAATAGTCCCTGACAAGGTGTTGTTGTTGAGGCGCCTATTTCACGGAACAGAAATCGTTAAATCACAAATAATCGCAAACAACAGATATTATATTTTTAACACATACTTATTCAAATTATAAGGGACGCTATTAATAAAATGTGAAAGTAGTTTTGCTATAATTCATTTTCATTTTACCATTTTTCTTGTCGCCATATGAACACCAGAAGAGTATGTGAGTGTTAAGTGTGCATAAAGTACATATGGAATTACTGACACAAATATACAAAGAGAGCAATGAGCTAGGAAACTTTCAAAGTGTCCCACTAGATATGAGGGTTCACCCACTCTGGTTACAGATTTCCTTTCTATTTCCCCTAATATATATTACTGCAAATATTCCAGTGTTAAGGCCCTTCACTACTTAGGACTCACTCCTAGATAAAGTCAAAAAATTTCCTAAAACACACATTCTAGCTCAGCAACTTACATAATATGGACCTCATAATTGTTACTGCTTGAACTACAACGGAATAATTCTCAAAATTTCTGGAAATTCTAGATATGCTCTTTGTAACACACTCAGTATTCATCTAAACAAATAAATCTCTCTAAAATTTTACATGAAGTTTTAGGAAGCAAGTTTACTTAGGGTAACCCTAAGAAAATGTTACAAGGGTGGCTCGAAAATTAAAAGGAAAACAATGATACTCTCCAATTAAATCTTAATGTTAAACTTCCATTTGCAATATAAATGACTGCAATCAGATATATACACGGACTGGAATAGTGTTAATCATAATAAATAGGAGCTTCAAAGTCTCAATTGATACTAAAACTTCATGCACATGATTACTGGCACAATTAATCTCTTTCGGGGCAGTCTTTAACTATATAGGGAATTCAGAAACACGACACTTGAAAAATACTTAACAGTAACAGATCAATGAAAGGGCCTTTTCAAGGCTCAAGCTATTATATGCCATGGCAACCTGGGATTTCACAATCATCATGGTAAAAGCTATAGGAACTTATATTTTTCTTCCTTTCCTTTTTTGTGTTTTTCTTTTTAGGGTAGGGGATCTACAAAAGAGGAGAAAAGAAAAGAAAGAATTGTGGTATAATAGAAAGGGTATGCTACAAGCATAGGAGTCTCATGTTGGATCTTTAGAATTTTTAATCTGGTGATCATAGCTTAATGCATATTTGCAATAGAATTCCAAATTCAAATCACCAAGGGAGCTAGTCTCCCTTCTTGTGAATCTTGAAACCAAGGATCATATTATAATTATATGCATCCGGCATAAGGAATATTTGCCTTCAAGGTTCCAGTTACGTGTTTTCCCAAATTTTCTTGTCTTGTGTATATTGTTTTATCACTTGTTTTATATTGTGATCCTTCTTCAAATTTGTTAAAACTCAAGCTATATGCCTTGACCACAATATTGGCAGATCATAGTCAACCTAAGTAATATTTTGGGTTCAACCGAAATGCTATCATGGACCTTAAGAAGAAAGTCACTCCAACGGAACAATTAAAAATAGTAGATTAGCATATCAAATAAAAAAAGAAAGACATGATATATTTTATCTAACAAAAGGATGGGGGTTCATACAGGAAACGCAGTTTTGCAAGGTTGCCAAGTGTCGCTGGAATGGTACCATGTAAATTGTTCAAGTAAAGATCCAAACTGACCAAGTCTGCCAACCCCCCAAGCTCATCGGGAATGGTTCCAGTTATGTTATTACTGTAAAGTTCCCTGTCAAGAAAGAGTGTTTCGATAATGTCAAATGCAGTAGTGAATTCATTCGTCGTGTATCGATGCCAATTTCAATTCAAATGCATACTGATGGAACAGTTGGATAGAACACGAATAAAAAAGCAGAGTGAAAAACACACTTACAAGTACTGCAACTTGGAAAGCACACCGAGCTGTGCCACCAGTTGACCAGAGAGATTGGCATTGCCAAGATCACTGGGTGGAGCAAAAAAGGTTAGAAATTTGGTGTAAACAATTTTCGCTATTACAAGTGAATTGAATTGAACTGATTTGAATTGATTTGAATTGAATTGAATTGAATTGGAGGTGTTTGTTGGGTTTGCTTACACTCGAGTAACGCTGTTTTCGCTATTACAAGTGACATGAAACCAGGTGCAGGGATTGACGAGAGTCGGATCCCAACTCTGCAGAACATTGTTTGGATCAGCTAGATTGGTCTTCAACGCGTTCAATGCGTCACCTGTCAAATCCAATCATCCATTCATTCATTCATTAGTTCATTCCAATTCCCGCAACTAAACACACCCAAATTCAAAAACACAGACACAGACATACCTTCGACGTTGGCAGCGAGCTTACGGAGGTGAAAGAAGCCAAACAGCAGAATCAGCCAAACAAAAACAGAGGCGGAGGACGTCATCGCTGTTGGGTTCATTGGAGCTCAGCTCTGCTCAGCTCATACACGAATCCCTAATTCCAACTCTAATAATTGGGGAAGCGGCTGGCGTTGACCGATCAAAATCTGGGGCATCTCCACGTTGACCGGATTCCAGAAAATTCGGTGGCTCTTGCTTTTGCCCGTTGACTAAATTGTAAATTGCGTTTGGAAAAGCATGCCGCTGCCTCTTAGAGAGTGTAAGAGATTGAAATCTCAGAGAGCTTACTAGTTTTGGAGAAGAAGGGAAGAAAAGTAAAAGGTTGGGGAGGAAGACGGGAGCAGATGGAGGGCTCTCAATAAGTCAAAGTCGCTGTCCACCACGTTGGAATTTCCTTTCTTCTTTTGTTTGTATTTTTGTTTTTCTTCATTTTAATTTACTAAATTGTTGTTGTCATTGTTTATGGTATGGCTAACTCGGACAGGTTGGGCGGGTTAGAAGGTCAGTCCAACCTTAGCTCAACATTCACAATTCAAGCTTAGGTTCGTGTTGAGTTTTATTTGGGTTCATTCGGATTTGGATTTAATTAGGCTAGGATTGAGTTGCCCAATTTTTTTCGAGTATAAAGTTTAATTCTTAAACAACTTATTTTGCAATAATTAAAATAAAAAAAAAATATATATATATTAAGCAAAGTAGAATCAAAACTAGTTACCTTCAATATCATAGTTCAACCCCAACTTGAATTCAGTTCCACAAATTCTATTTGCTTAAAAGTTAAACCAAATACGCAAATTTAACCATGCAAAGTTATGAATTAAAAATACAAGAAAATATTAAAGCTTGTACGAAAAAAAAAAACTTCATACCAAGTATAAACAAACACCGAACTCAAATCTTGTTGTCCAAATTTAATTTGCATTTGTATTAAATAAGAAAAATAGTTAGTTGTAGGTCATATATTCACAACTATCATTATAATCATTTTAAACAAAGTACATGAGGGCCTACAAATGGCCAAATAGAATCAAGTTATGTGCTACATGGAACCTCCATACCAAAAGCTTCAGCACTATCAACTTTGCCTATAAAGGATATTGTATTAAACATTATTGATTGGTGGACATGGGTGTAATATGTGTATTAGTTCATTTGGGTTATGATTGGGTTAGAGTGGGTTATGAATCGGGTTGGGCATCGGCATGCAAAGAATTAACCCAACTCAACCTAATAAATAACCGGGTTGAAATTGGGTTGCATTTGGACAAGTTCTAACTAAGAAAAGACCTGTTTCTTTAAGTTTAAATTCAGGTTAGACATGAACGAGTTTAGGTTGACCCAATACAAAATGCACCCCTACTTTTGGATGAAAATTGTTCTTAAATCACGATTTTAACCCCACGCCCTTCTTTACCTAAAATGAAGAGACTCGGCTACACGCACAAAAATTTCTTCACCTTAAGTGGATTGTTTCTTTTATGAAGTACAAAAATTGTTGGGAAAAACATATAAATATTTGTTTAAGTATTTAACGGTTAAGATTATGTCACATCATCAATTAACAGAAAAGTTAATGGCTAAGTTAACGGAAGTATCAAGGTGCCAAAAAAAATCAAACTTTAGGAATGAAAGTGAGACAAAAAAAAAGTAAGTGAACTAAAGTGCGATTTTGGCAAACTTTGAGGGTTGTAAAGCGGAAATTGCTCACAAAATTAATTATTGTTAAATTACACATTAATTTCATCAATTGAATATTAATAATATGTCCTTGCTATTTTATTTGGAATAGAATTTGATGTCCTTAACATTGCTCATGGTGCTATCCACACACATAATTTTTACCTCTGACTTTCACGCATCCTCTTAATTTTTAGTCATCGGATTGAATAAATTAAAGAAGATCGATGACTCAAAATTAACACAAGTATATAAAAAAGTAAATATGATTGTGTGACTAGCACTGCCTTTCGTATAAAACACTCGGTTGCCTGTTGAATGACTCTATCATCACACCCATGTATTCATCATCATCCATCAACTCTTCCGTTTCCAAAATATAAATACGAACATAAATGGTCACCAAACAAGCTTTAGCAATGATGATGCAGCGTCTCCAACTTGATTGAATGTACCATTTGAATAATTTCATTTAGTACTTATTTGTAGAAGAAATTCTCTTAGAAACTTAGTTGATTCTAAAATTACAAATCTACGTAACGTGCAAACTGAGTAACTAAAAGTTAATTACATTTTTCAATGGCTCGAATGCTGATGCAAGCATGCCAATTTGCTACTAAGCTCGATCGGACGAATAATTCAAATGTGGTGATGTGGTAAAATGTGTTGCTAACTCCTGAATTAAGCGGTTTCGACCGAGAAATGAACATTCTCAGCCTTGAGTTCAAGAACCTGAAAATAAAGTTATCCAAATCATTGTGAAGTTTTGGATCTTGTGCACAAGTTTGGCAACCTCAACTATATTGGTGGAAATATAGGCCCACCAAACCAGTATCAAACTATATGGACAAAGAAACTCAAAGGAGATGAGTGTCTTCATCATCAAAAAGATTTGGCTATCTGTATGTCAAACTCTAAATGTAACATGAGAGTAGCCAATCATAAAACACTTCACTTTCCTGATAAGGCTAATGAAGTGATCTCTTTCGGTAAGAATCAAAGACTCTTTGGTGTTTGAGACTTGAAATAACTAGCCTGCCATAGATTCATAGAGAATCCCCGTCTATCCATCCGTTCGAATCTCTTAAGGCAAACTGACTCTACAATTCAATCCCCTCAAATCAGTTGTTCACCTTCACTAGTTGCTTATGGAAAACCGCATCTATTCAGTTAGTCTTCGTCCATCGGTTGCCAAACTAGACCCGTCTATCCAGTCGAAATCTGGGGTGACGATTAGTGTTAGTTTTCACAATAGGGTGTAAAAGGATTTTGCATAGAGCGTTGATTTGTGTGTCGAGTTGAAGACCCTCTCTACGTTGTCAATCTTCTTGTATTTATACGACAAGCTACTTGATACCTAAAACTATCGAGTTGCTGAGTCTTGATAGTATTGCAATTCCTCAGCATTATCTAAAAAACACTTGGAATTATCTCCACAAAACCTTCTTCCACTAAAACTCTATCACTACCGAATCTCGCTCTTTTCAACTTGAACTAGAACTCTGAACCAAAACTTGTAACATGATCAATTCATATCTCATCCAATGGCAATCCTTACCACTGAGAAATTAGTTCAAACCTTTATCATCATTCCTATCCCTCAAATTAGTAGTCCTACTTCATCTAGGACTCGACCACTCTAGAACCCAATAATCCTACTTTGTCTAGGACTCGACTATTCCATCATCACTACATCACTGGGCTGAGACCCACAACCTCCTTTCTAGGCCCGCACCTACCACTAGACCGAAATGTAGATTTTAAATCCAAACACACTTGTAACATATAAATAAGAGAATTTATCTTAAAATAACGATAAAATAAAGAAAATTGGTATGCACCTTCACACCAACATTTCCATAAATAGATTATCCAAATCTACAAAATCAACTTATTTAAGAAAGTTGGTGTAGATTTTCACAACAACGTTGCAAGTACAAAGCATTTCCACTGTACTGTTTGCAACCAAATCAACTAATTTAATGTAATTTTGAATATATGAATTCAATACTGCGGTCTACAGTAGGAAAGTGTTATTAATTGCCACATAGAGAGAGAGAGAGAGAGAGAGAGTCTACACCATACATAAGAGAAGTTTGGTGACAATTTGGGATTTGAAACAAATAGGGAGATTTGAAAGTTTTGCAGGCATGGTTAATGTTTTAGTACATTTTAGTTTTTGTGTTTTTCAAATTTTTCTACTTTTTAATGTTGCAAATGGGAAAATCCATCACCAGAAGTTCGTGGTTTGTATTGATCTATTTCTCTCTCTAGATCTCTCACATTCTCTCTCTCTCTCTCTCTCTCTCTCTCTCTCTCTCTCTCTCTCTCTCTCTCTCTCTCTCTCTCTCTCTCTCACATGTTCATGTGTGTAAATTGCGTTGTTGTTGTTGTTGCAGGTGAAATCATCTTCTTACACTCGACTATGTAGTACCAAGGAAATCCTGACTGTGAACGGCCGATTCCCAGGGCCGACTTTGAAAGCTCGTAGAGGAGATAAAATGATTATTACGGTCTATAACAAGGCAAACTACAACATAACATTTCATTGGTGCGTCATTTAATTTAGAGTAATGCTATTCATACCATATTTCTATACCATTTTAAGTAACATCTGATGTAGACAGCTACATTATTTGAAAAATTTGCAAAACCCAATAAAATGAAGGAGAAATACTCCTCGTATACCACAATCATTATTTAATTAACTAGTTTTTTTAATTAGTAGTTTATTGAATAATGAACTAAATTTTAAAATTTGATTAATTCAAATGATGTGGCTGTTCGTATCAAATGTCATCTAAGGTGGTATGAAAATGTAGTACAAAAACATAGTATGAATAACATTACTCTTTAATTTATATTCAAATTATAGTTCTATCCATGAATTTAACTAAGTAATTTGTTTTTGTGTCAAAATGTGTTAAGATTTCAAAATAAGGCCACCAACCTATTACTAATCACTCAAATATAGCCTACTTAATCATTTGTGTAGTAAGACAGATGTTAAGTTTTATCACAAAATATCTCGATGTTATTTATAGCAGAATCATTTATTTATAAGTAGTAATACATTTTGTCAACTTTCTTATGTAAAGTTGCATTTTTCAACAAAATGTATGTTTAATTTACAGGCATGGAGTTAGACAAGTAAGGAATCCATGGTCAGATGGACCTGAGTACATCACGCAGTGCCCGATTCAGCCAGGAAACAAGTACACTTACAAAGTAGAGTTTACAACGGAAGAAGGAACAATGTGGTGGCACGCACACAGTGGGTGGGCAAGAGCAACAGTTCACGGACCCATTTTTGTCTATCCAAAGCGTGGTTCTCGCTATCCCTTTTCTAAACCTCATGCAGAGGTTCCAATCATACTAGGTATGTACGTACTCAAAACTGAAAATGCAATAAGGTATATACGTAGAAAATGCAATGATTATCGACTGCAGTGATGGTGCCACTTGAGGGTCAGGAGAGGTCTGCTTATTCTGAAGTTTTTTCACTTTGTAGCGTATGTTTGTGTCCTTTTGGTTGAACGTAGTGCATTCTTCGACTTATGTGTTTTTTGTTCCCAGCTGGCTTTATTATATTTCTCTAATTGACTAACAAAATGTGTTTTACAATAGTATTGTTATGAAACCAAAGCCTTATATCAACTAGCCTTCAAGTTTATCATTTTACATGACAGAGTGTTGTTTTACAGTAAAACTACATATATATGGAATAGAGGAAGAATTTTATCTTGAAAGATCATTTTCATTGCTATAGTTTTGAACCATGGTTATTAATTTTTGTTCAACGTCGTTGTAGAAACTTACAAAAAAGTTTGGTGCTTATATTATCTCAATCTTTTTTTTTCATAACTCCATTACTCTCTTTTGATTAAAAATTTTCATTTCACTATAAAAATGAACCTTTTTTCTTCCATTCGTTCTAGCATTTTTTGTCAAATTTCTTTTATATGGCTTAATTAAAAGCCCATTCTAGCTCCAATTTTTGGCTCCGCCATTGATCAAACGATTTTTAAAATATTCAAAATTAATAATGTTATTGTTCTTTCTTAGGCGAGTGGTGGAAGAAAGATGTTATGGAGATACCAGGAAATGCAAATATAACAGGAGGTGAACCCATACTCTCAGATGCATATACCATAAATGGGCAACCAGGTCATCTCTATCCATGTTCCAAATCAGGTACATTGATATCAACAAAGAAAATTGATAAATATTCTTGTAAATAAATAGTTGTTGTAGTTTGAATTTAGTGAAGGAAGAAAGAGAGAGATCAGTCAGAGTGAAGAGGAGAGATAAAGGCTTGAGAATTTGTGAGTGATGTTTATCACGCCCTATGCATTTATTTATACTAATAAGTGGGAGAGAAACTTTTAATACCATTAGGACTGCAACAATATCAATTAGTTTGTGTCAATGTATATTTAGGCATGGTCTAGTTAATTTCTTGAATTAGATTGGACAACTCACTACATTCAATGTATGCTAACGGAGGAAATGAATGCTTAACTTTCAAATCTTGTCCAAGTCAAAGATGGAAAATGAATTAGCCGTTAAAAAACTTGTCCCGTCAATAAGTTTCCTTCATGACTAGGGAGTCATTTTATAACTTCATTTTAAACAAAATTTATACGTGCTAGATTATTATTGTATAATAAAAAAAATTAAAAGCTTGTTTTAATCTTAAATCTTTCTCTAGTTCTCTATCTTTATAAATATTTTACAATATCTGTTCTCTCTTAATCTCTCTTTCTTTAATGTGTATCTTGAATCTTTTATTCATTTCTCTCTACTGATTCCTCTAATATGAAATCCTTGTTCCGTCACTACAACAATAACATTGTTATCAATAACATTTTAATGTAACATGCAGGTACTTTCGAAATGTCAGTGAAGCATGGGAAAACCTATTTGCTTCGGATAATTAGCGCGGTAATGGATGAAGAGCTTTTCTTCGGCATAGCAAACCACAAATTAACATTGGTGGGAAAGGATGGTTACTACACAAAACAAATCGAGACATCTTACATAATGATAACCCCAGGCCAATCCATGGATATTTTATTACAAGCAAACCAACCTCCAAGTCTCTATTTCATGGCTGCAAGAGCATATTCAAGCGCCACCGGAGCTGGTTTCGATCAAACCACGACAACAGCCATCGTTAAATACCGCGGTTCACACCGAGATCATCCACAGTTTCCTCACTACAAATTTCCCCATCTTCCTCCCTATAACAGAACTCAAGCATCAACCGACTTCACCAAACACTTCAGAAGCCTAGCAACGAAACAGCACCCAACCAATGTCCCATTACATGTAAACACCCACCTCTTCTTCGCCATATCTGTAAATCTTCTAAATTGCAGTGGCAAACCATGCAGCGGTCCTTTTGATAGAAGATTTTCCGCTAGCGTGAACAACGTAAGCTTTGTAGCCCCATCCATCGACATACTTCGAGCGTACTATTATAAGATCCCAGGTGTTTTCGAGAAAGATTTTCCAAGAAAACCTCCTAAGGAGTTCAATTATACCGGTGATCAACTTCCCGACAACTTGTTTACCCCTTCCTACGGCACGAAGGTGGTGGTTCTGGAGTACAACGCGAGTGTTGAACTAGTTTTACAGGGAACCAATGTGCTAGCAAGTGATAACCATCCTGTGCATTTGCATGGCTATAGCTTTTATGTTGTTGGCTGGGGTTTCGGAAACTTTAACTCCAAGAAAGACCCTTTAAGCTACAATCTTGTTGATCCTCCAGAGGAGAGTACAGTTGGTGTTCCTAAGAACGGTTGGGTTGCAATCAGATTTAGAGCAGATAATCCAGGTACGTAACAAAATTATAAGGATAATGCCAACCTTAATTTTCTTCATGAAACATTTTTGTGTATTTGTTTTTTTTTTTAATTATTTTTTTTCTAGCTAGCCCTTTGGGTATCATCCACACCCCCATTTTCTTATGTTGATAAAATTCATAAATTTATAGATAATACTTGGATACTCATTAGTGAGTACTTGCTTTTTTATTTTGTCCAATTATAACTCGTCTTGTATTGTTTAAAAAAATAATGGACATGTTATTTAATTTTAATTAGGCTTTTTTTTTTGGTGAATTTTAATTAGGCTTTAAAAAATAAGGGACAAGTAACTTTTTTTATTAGGCTAAATCGAAAAGTGAGCATATAGATGAGTACTTAAGTATTATCTTAAATTTGTACTAAAAAAGTATTATCCTAAATTTATCATGCAAGAAAATTAAGAATATGCTTCAAATGCTAAAGAGATAAAATGAAATTTTAAATCTCTCATTGTAGGACGTTTGATAATTATTTTGTTTTTACTATTTAAAGCTGAAAATTGAAATCTCGTTTAATAACTACTTTTAGATAATAAAAAAAAAGATAATCAAATTTAATTTTGTATGCCTGTAATTTTCTTGTGTCATCATATTTATTAACATTTTAATTATCAAATCAAGTAAAAAAAACCTAAAATGGTTAATATCGTGATGAATGCAGGTGTGTGGGTGATGCATTGTCACATAGAGCGTCATCAAACGTGGGGAATGACAACGGTGTTCCTCGTGAAAAATGGTGTTGATCTAAAAAGTAAAATTCTTCCACCCCCTCATGATTTGCCCGCTTGTTGAGGGGTCGGACGTAATATATCATGTTCCTCCTGGATTTAGGTTCTTTTTGGTATTTGCTTGAAGTAGTTAAAAAATGTTTGATAAAAGTAAAATATTTCGCTTATTTTAAAAGTAATGGGCTCAGACAACAACTTTTAAAAGCAGCTTGTAGATTGTTTTCAAAAGCTGCTTTAATAAAAAGCAGAGTTGGATCTTTAATAAATATTTTTAATTGTTGTAATACCTTTGTTAATTTTTTTAAAATGAAATTATTTAGCCTTGTAAACACATTTTATCCCTTAGAGAGTAAAGTAAATGCTACCACCTACCACTACAAATACCTTACGCCATCACCGCCATTACAACCACTATTTTTGCCACCATCACCGACATAATCACAACCTCCACCAATGTCACCACGACAATCATTGTCAACACCATTATTACCATCATCACCACCATTGTTACCACCATCGCTGCCGCTGCCGCCGCCACCATTACCGCAACTGCCACCACAACCACAACTACCACTACCACCATCATTGCCGCCACCGCCACCACTGCCATTACGACCGCAACCAAAACCACCATTACTGATGCAACCGCCGCCTTACCACCATTGTGACCTCTCCACCCCAATTAACACATCCTATTATTAGCACAACCACTGCACCTCCACCAAAACCACCACCACCATTACCATCACTATTGTCGTCGCCCCACTCTTACTGCTATGTCCATTTGTCAGTGTATACAATTGCATCACTTTTACATTAAATTTTACCAAATACTTTTACGTTGCTTTTCATACTCAAAGCACTTTTAAAATTCAATTAACCAAACGTTCATCAGCTTTATTTTACAACTGATTATTCTTAAAGCACAACAGAAGTAGTTTTTTTTTTAAGCACAGCAATTCGAAACCGGTCCTTATTATATTAATTAGTGGAATATATATGAAATACATAATATACCAAAAAGTCATTTAGTACTGCAGTCTAGTGGTATTCCTCTTCACTTGTAAGTGAGAGGTCTCAAGTTCGATTCTTGCCAAAGGTGAATTTGAATCACATTATTGTTAGCCCATAGTGAGGCTAAGCCCACCCCCTTCCCTCCCCATTTGTGACGACCCGTTCCTAATTTTTCATGTAATTTCCTTCACGAGTATGTAAAATGATGTTTATGTCTTTTTTGTTAAAGTGGAAACTGACGTGGACGTAGTAATTTAGCTTTTAATTTATTTTTCCCGTTATCGTAATTAATTAGTACTCATTGTTATGAATGCGTAAGTGCGACTTAGACCCAAATTGGATTTGTAACGAAGAAGTTGCGTTTAGTTAAAGTGCGTTAACAATGGGTAGAATTTTACACGTGTGTGCTAATAATTTAGTGGTAGAAATACTGTTTTTGATAAGGTGTGTTGGATTTCGTGTGCTTTCAAATTGTACAAACCTGATCTATTTCCATTTTAAAAATTGGTCCCGTGACCATAGCTCACCACCAATTATTTTACTTCCCACGTTTTCTCCCCCAATCAGACACCCTCTCTTTTTGACCAATCAGAAACGGTCTTCTCTCTCTCTCTCTCTCTCTCTCTCTCAAACCGCCATCATCGTACTCCTCTCACCCCCACGAGTTCATCCATATGAATCAATTCTAAAATGGTTGAGTTTTGAGCGTCCAACTCGGAGCAACTCAGAACTCTGACTCGGGGGTAGAATCTCTAATGATTTCTAGTTTGTGTTACAAGGTTTTGGGAGATTTGGAAGCACCTACTCAACTCCCCGTGGCCACTAACCTAAGTTGGAAGTCAAGCTAACATGTAGAAGCAGGGTTTTGGGACGTCAGAGTTACGGTCGAGAGTTTCGAGACAATTTTAGTCCATTTCCGTCCACCTTTTGGACTTTTGTACACACTTGTTCTCCTCTTTCGGCGACTTTTTCCAGAATCAGGCGAACCAGACGGCGGCAGAGCTATACTGGAGAAAAAAAGGAGAAATATTTCGTTAGGCTAACGAAATATTTTGACGTCGTTAAATTTAACGAAATATTCCGTCAAATCTGATGGAATATTCCCTAGGGCCAGTTCGTGGGTGCGCGTGGCCTACACGTGGGCGCGCGTGTGACTGCGACCTGGCAGCGCGTGAGGGCGCGTCCGGCCTCTGAGCGGTGCATAGTTGACGTGTACAAGTCCGTGACGTCGGGTATAATGTTTTCATATATTTAAACCCTCCGTTTGAGCAAACTATAGGGGATTTTCCTAGTCTTTTAGTGTATGTTCTAATTAATTAATTAATTAGTATAGTTATTTCACATATAGGAAAGAATTACCCCGAGGAGGTACGAGGATAAGCAAGGTTAGGAGGCTATGATTCGGCTATCTATCAATGAGTGGGCATCTGTTTTTATATATTATATATAAAGTTTTATAGTTTCCACAAGTGCTTTTGATTGATTTTATGCCTATCATGCCATGTTTTATTTAATTTTAAAAATGCCATTATATTGTTGAGATTCATATATTGCCATGGCATGTTTATATACATATACATGCTCATCATGCATGCTTGCATCGGTGTAGTACTCGCCCAGGCCAAGCTTCACGTGTATGTTCACATCACACCGCACGCTCACCTTGGATCCATTATAGGTGACAGTCCTGTCCTAGGTTGCAATAGGTAACTAGGACTCCTATGTAACGCACCTAGCACCAGTCTTCATGTAATTGTAGTACTAAAGTGTATATTATGATTACTCCTAGTCCTGTTCTTATTAGATTCCCTCTGCATAAACTTGTGTGTTAGCATGGATTGTTGAGCACCTGATTTTCTTATGCTATGGTTGAGATATTATGATTGGCGTATTTATGGTTTTGTTGTTGATTTACATTTGATTTCATACTTATATATAGTATGATTTTCTGGAAACTATACATATTTTACGGCGAGAGGTTAGTATGTTCAGAAAATTAAATGTGCTTTATAAACCTTTGTTTTTGCCCACTCACGCTTCTATTTTTTGCCTCTCCAAGACTATTAACTGAATTCTCTGTGGCGTACGAGGGATCTCTGGTGGTTTTGACATTTCCATAAATAAATGTAGGAGCTTATTTTGATTGTGTAATAAGTACGTTAACTAGATTCGACTGCTGTATTTATGTTGCACTGCCATCTATGCTCTAAACACTTGTGTTTTATGGGTTCTTCCCACTACTGCGCACTCTCTGTCTTAGTTTAAATAAATGTTAGCGTTGGTTTAAATTTATCCTTATTTTTATGTTTTACCTTCCATTTTGGTTACTTCACATTCGGGTGTCGGCCAGCATGTTTCGACTCTTGTTGGGGTGTGTCATCCTTAGTGTAGATAATATCGTTTTTATTTTTATTTTTAAAACATAATATACCAAAGTGAATAGGTCTTGTATATCTAAAACTAATTTTAATTTAGCTTTAAATTTCGTACATAACGAATTTGATACCAATTTATTCCCCATCTCTCAATGTAAATCTATATAGGGAACGAACCAGTATCATCACTTTTTTTGCACAACTTTTGTTACACGTTTTTATAAACCCATTCAATAATGTATTTTAACGATCCGAACCATCTATATTTTAGAACATCATTCATAGATCATCATTGCAAAAAATTAGACGAGTCCAAAATCATTAAGATATTCATTTGTAGTGAAGGAAATGGACAAATCCGGTTATATAAAGAAACCTTAAACCCTTAATCTGACGGTCATATAGTTTCAGATTTGGGTGATTTTTTGTAAACATGATCTTTAATGGAAGATCTAAAAGATAGACAATTCGATTTGTCAAAATACATTACAAAGTAGACCCCACAAAAATGTATTTCAACAGTTGTGTGAAAAAGTAGTGCTACAAATCTTTTCCTACTATTGTGTATCGAAAAAGAAAAGAAAAAACTAATCCTTGAATGTTGGAATTTTCGTTCGTTAAGGTTTCCGAATCTCTTGCCATTGTACTTTTCTTTTACGTTTTATCAAAGGACTTTTAAAAATAAAAAATTCCTATAATAAGAACGATGAAAAATCTACAAATAGGCAAAGAAACAAGAAACCTTAGATGTGAGAGTCTTCTACGAGCGTGACTCAACTCTCAATTTCTCCTTGATCTTGGACAAAATTGCACCTACAAAACAAATCACACCTAAGGTCAAGGCCAAGAGCCTCATGTGGCCAAAGAACCTTCAATGCCAAAGTTATAATTTTGAGGGAAAATTGTTTGGAGAATTTTGTAGAATTTTGCAAGAGAATTAAAAGTGAGTTTTGAAGAAAATGATGGGGTTTATATAGGGGAGTGGCCAGCCTCTTTTGGAGCGGGAGGACCGGCCACTTGGCTCCTTTTGTGAGCTAGGTTCATGATTTGTATTTAATTGAGAATAATTGAATAATTAATTAATTAATTAGCCAATTAATAAGATAATTGCCTAATTGATTAGCTAATCAATATAATAAAAAAGAGAAGATTTGGGAGTTACCTTGTGGAGAAGATTTGATGAGGATGGATAAAATAGGTTTTGAATTGTTACCTATTTTGGGCAATTTTGACTTGGTTGAGAGATGATTGTCTGCTATTCATGTGTAGGAATCCTAGTATGCATCAAGGATATTTTTGTCATTTTCTATCCAAAAATTCACGCCTCACCTTGTGATTATTTTTGGCTCCACAATTACCATCACTGTTGTCGTCGCCCCCACTCCTACTACTATGTCCATTTGTCATTGTATACAATTGCATCACGTTTACATTAAATTTTACCAAATGCTTTTACGTTGCTTTTCATACTCAAAGTGCTTTTAAAATTCAATTAACCAAACGTTCATCAGCTTTATTTTACAACTGATTATTCTTAAAGCACATCAGAAGTAATTTTTTTTTAAATCACAGCAATCCGAAACTAGTCCTTATTATATTAATTAGTGGAATAAATATGAAAATACATAATATACCAAAAAGTCTCTTAGTATTACGATCTAGTGGTATTCCTCTTCACTTGTAAGTGAGAGGTCTTTGGTTCTATTTTTGCCAAAGGCGAGTTTGAACAACATTATTGTTAGCCCATTGTGAGGTTAAGCCCACCCCTTTGCCTCCCTATTTCTGACGACCCGTCCCTAATTTTTCATGTAATTTCCTTCCCAAGTATGTAAAATGATGTTTATGTCCTTTTTAGCAAAGTGGAACCTAGCGTGGACGTAGTTATTGGGCTTTTAATTTATTTTTTCCACTATCGTAATTAATTAGTACTCATTGTTATTAATGCGTGAGAGTGACTTAGACCCGAATCGGATTGTAACGAAGAAGTTACGTTTAGTTAAAGTGCATTAACAACGGGTAGAATTGTACACGTGTGCTAATAATTTAGTGATAGAAATACTATTTTGATAAGGTGTGTTGGAGTTCATGTGCTTTCAAATTGTACAAACACGATCTCTTTCCATTTTAAAAACTGGTTTTATGACCATACCTTACCACCAATTATTTTACTTCCCCCATTTTCTCCCCCAATCAAACACCTTCTTTTTTTTACCAATCAGAAATTGTCCTCTCTCTCTCTCTCCCTCCTCATTCTTTCCTTCACGCCATTCTCTTCCCTCTGACAACCAAGAACCCTCATCAAACGTCACAGATTGAACCTCAAACCACCACCACCATACTCCTCTCACCCCCACGAGTCCATCCGTATGAACTGATTCTAAAATGGTTGAGTTCTTAGCATAGTTGACGTGTACGGGTCCGTGACATCGTGTAGAATGTTTTCGTATATTTAAACCCTCCGTTTGAGAAAGCTATGGGGGATTTTCCTAGCCTTTTAGTGCATGTCCTAATTAATTAATTAGTATACTTGTTTCACATATATGAGAGAATTACCTCGAGGAGGTATGAGGACAAGCAAGGGTAGGAGGCTACGATCCGACTACGTATCAGTAACTGGCATTTGTTTTGATATATTATATATAAAGTTTTATAGTTTCCACAAGTGGTTTTGATTGACTTTATGCCTATCATTCCATGTTTTATTTAATTTTAAAAATGCCATTATATTGTTGAGATTTAGATATTGTTATGGCAAGTTCATATACATTATACTTGTGTTGGGTTTTTTTCCAGCCCATGTTAAGTTGTCCTAAGTCTATTGGGAATTAATAGTCTTAGAGGATTAAATTGTTTTTCCCAATTGGAGTTGTTTTCCCAGTTGGAGTTGTTTACCCAATTGGAGTTGGTTTCTCAATTGGAGAAGGATTCTTAACTAGATTCCAATTAGGATTAGTAATCCTTATTGAAGAAGACCTTTATTATGTCTATATAAAGGGGCTATTGTACTAGGTTTGAATTGGAGGAGCAAAACAATAAGTGTGTGAGAGAAAAGAAAAGAGAGTATTTCTTGTTCTTGTTCTTGTTCTTTCAGGTTTTTCGTCAAGTCCTAGTTCTAGAGATTTGGCAAGATTATTGGTTGTACTCATTATTGATATAGTGAAAGATTGTTGTTGCTGTCCCGTGGACGTAGGCACATATTGCCGAACCACGTAAATTGTTGGTGTTATTTATCTTGGTTATTTGTTTCTCGATTTCCGGGGTTTGTTCTTGTTTTCCCCATTCTTAAACGCGATATTCTCAACAACTTGCTCATCATACATGCTTGTACCGGTGTAGTACTCACCTGGGCTAGGGTTCACGTGTATGTTCACATTGCACCGCACGCTCACCTTAGATTCATTGTAGGTGCCAGTCCTGTCCTAAGTTGCAATAGGCAACTAGGACTCGTATGTGATGCACCTATCGCCAGTCTTCACGTGATTGTAGTACTAGAATGCATATTATGATTACACTCAGTCTTGTTTGTGTTTGATCCCTCTGCATGAACTCGTGTGTTAGCATAGATTGATGAGCACCTGATTTTCTTATGCTACGTTTGAGATATTATGATTGGCGTATTTCTGGAGTTATTGTTGATTTACATTTGATTTCATACTTATATGTAGTATGATTTTCTGGAAACTATACATGTTTTACTGCGATGGGTTAGTATGTTCAAAAAAATTAATGTGCTTTATAAACCTTTGTTTTTACCCACTCACACTTTTATTTTTTGTCCCTCCAGGACTTAGTTAGCTAAATTCTTTGTGGCGTACGAGAGATTTCTGGCGGTTCTGACATTTCCATAAATAAATGTAGGAGCTTATTTCCGGTTGTGTAATAAGTACCTTAACTAGATTCGACTGCTCTATTTATGTCGAACTGTCATCTATGCTCTGAACACTTTTGTTTTATGGGTTCTTCCCACTACTGCACACTTTCTGTATTAGTTTAAATAAATGTTGGCTTTGGTTTAAATTTATCCATATTTTTATGTTTCACTTTCCTTTTTGGTTACGTCACCTTTGGGTGTCGGCCAACATGTCTCAACTCCGGTCGGCGTTTATCACCTTTAATGTAGATAATATCGTTTAGAAAAAAAAAACATAATATATGAAAGTGAATGGGTCTTGTATATCCAAAACTAATTTTAATTTAGCTTTAAATTTCGTACATAATGAATTCAATACTAATTTATTCCCCACCTCTTAATGTAAATCTATATAGGGAACGGATCAGTATCATCACTTTTTTTGCACCACTTTTGACACACGTTTTTATAAACCCATTCAGGAATGTATTTTAACGACCCGAACGATCTCTATTTTAGAACATTATTCATACATCATCATTGCAAAAAATTAGACAAGTCCAAAATCATTAAGATATTTATTTGTAGTGAAGGAAATGGACAAATCCGGTTATATAAAGAAACCTTAAACCCTTAATCCAACGGTCATATAGTTTCAGATTTGGGTGATTTTTGGTAAACATGATCTTTAATGAAAGATCTAAAAGATAGACAGTTCGATTTGTCAAAATACGTTATTACAAAGTAGACCCCACAAAAATGTATGTCAACATTTGTGTAAAAAAGTGATGCCACAAATCGTTTCCTATTATTGTATATGGAAAAAGAAAAGAAAATAGATAATTATAATTTTATTTCCGTGCTTTTAAGAGAAAAAATGACTCTGTCAATATTTAACCGCATCCAGCAGCAATTGAAGTAGTTAAGTTGAGGAACAACACCGAAAAGCGAGGTAAATGCCTAAAACACGTAAGATCGCATCAGAATAACGAAAAACCTCAAGCTCATTGAAATTTAGCAAAGAAATTTATAAGGTTTGAATTCTCAACACAAAACGGAACAAGAACAAGACCCTTTGAACAACCTAGTACGTAGGGAAGAACAAACTAGCCGCCTCTTCGAAAATGGCAAATCAGAAATAGCACCAGAAGAATCTTCGATCTAAAACATCTGGACATGGAGAATGCCGCCTTGATCACGCGTTTGCAGACTAAAAAACGTCATATGCACAAATAGCTCATAGCAAACAAGGCTGGTCTCAAACAGCTTCACCGTTTTCCGGTGTTGATTCTTGGCTTGCCTTTAACCTCAGCTTCCTGCAACCAAGAAAAGCGTAACATTGCAGTTTGAGTATTTCCAGGCCTTCGTCAACAAAATTACTGGAAATGTATGATCAGAAACATACATGTGGCACGTGGAGGTAAATGCAGTTCTTTGCAGTAGCAGGATTGTGATTTTCAGCACCCTTGCTCCAATCATAGCAAACCTAGAAACACACGTTTGGAAAGAATCTTCGGTGAAATATTTAAATTAGGAGAGAAAAATATAAGGAATTTGTGCAAACAGTTTTCGAGTCAAATTGGCTCTCAGAGATTAGAACCATAAACCAGCATTAGTCACTTGAATACAGAAAGAAACACAACCACAACAGCACAAGACCAAAATAACCATGGTAAGCCATGCAGTATAATCTCGACAGAAACAATAGTGAAAGACAAGCAAGTCTACAGAGCGAAAGGTTCATTGGGGTATAAATTGAAATGGCAGAAGGTTAGTCATCATTGCAAGAAATACAATAAAAATGCATACGCAAAGGTATTTCCTGAAGTTGCAACGTATACAACCTACTGCTACCACTTTACACCAGTTGAAGAACATAACTTCTATGGATGTATACAACCTCCAGACTCCATTCATTACCAACCCAGATTTAAAAGAGGACAACCAGAAACGTAAGGATAGTATTTTCATTTTTGTAAACAAATTTTACACCATGAGTCAGTCCCATGAAAATTGAACGGCAAACCTCATACAGAACCCTCATATTAGTTGCAAAATCACGAATAAAGAGACTTACTGCGTATGCAAATATGGAACCATCACTGTTGAAAGCACTGCAAGGTATAGGTTGACTGCACCTCGCCATTGCCTGAAAAAAAATCAGAAAACCCTCTATTAGACACTTATACACGTACAAAACAAATGATCAGTAACCAAATATATAAACAGGAAGGTGAGAGTCGGGGACTGGGCAAGCTCATGCCAGAAAAAGAAAATGATTTGTACAGAATTAAAGCCAACAAAGTAAAATTGCCAGATTAGCAGCAACTTAAAACTGATCAGAAACCAACAGTTAAGATGATTATAATTTAAGCATAATACAAAGACAAGTAGCAGTAGAAAATAGATGTGGGAGAAACCTTGAGTCTCTGTTTGCTATCCTTATCCCAAAAATTGAAAGAACCGTCAGAACCAGCAGTAGCAAATGTGTGATGTACCTGAAATGAGGAGCACAAAATAAGCTCTACTGCGACAAATAACAGTAAAACAGAAAATGAAGCCTCGGAATTTATCAACATCTCACTCAACAACCTAACAATAACCATGACGAACCAACAGTGAATGTTCTATAAATTAGTTTGGATGGAAACTGTCAAATAATTAGGCATTCCACATCATGATTCTGAAGTAAACTCATTCCTGAAAAAAAGACAAATTCGAACATGAAGGTAATATTTAACTTGACCAAATTCACCGTCCAGACAAAATAATCCAGTATACATAGCAATCTAACTACTTTACAGATTCTCATACACTATGACAAACCAACAACCAATACAATCCATTAATTATACATGAAAAATTCAAAACAAAAGATAAATAGTAATTCAAGGATTATTCAGAAACCTTTTTGCTTTTTGTCTTTCACAATTCAAGAGAGTGAAAAGCAACAGGAAAAAGGAAAGGGGGAGATGGGACATTACAGAGCTGACGAAGAATGCATGTAACGAAAACCACAACAGAGACATTTCACTTTGAAGTGTTTTGACTTTGGAGTTTCAAATTCTGTAAACTACTCTAACGTATTTCTCTCTCCTTCACCCCTATAATTTAAAAACAAAAATATAAAACACCAAAAACAAATATGTTGGACCCTCAGTACATTGTCCAGACTCCAGACATAACTATGAAAAAGGAAAAAGACAAAGGGATCTTACTGGATGGAAGTTCAGAGAGTTGACTGAGTAGATGTCATTGCCCTCTCTATGGCTTTTGAAGGTAAAGTTTTTACTTTGTAGTCCATCATCGAGATGATGTACACCAACCCTCCCTTCAGTAGAGCCAACCTGGTCAGAATCATAATTATTTGATTCATTAATTATTCAAATAAGGTAATAGGTTATGAAGCAAAAGAAAAAAAATGTACAAATGATCCTATGTGATGTTCAATAATCAAGAATCATGATAGTAAAAAAAAAAGTAGAAAGGCAAAAGATAGAACTGATGGCAAAGTGGTATATCAGTTATGTCCAATGATATCAACACATCAAATTCTCAAAAAGGTTATAATACATTTGAGCAGATAATTTATACAATCTCCCCCTGTGCTTTAGTGGAAGGGAATACTCATCTCATTCTGAAAAATTATAGCATTATTATCGAAGTCAAAGATATAAACGTGTCAGCGCTCATATTCTTCATGGTTTTGGTCTCCCCTAGATAATTAATAGAACAACTATACTATCAGAGAGAAACTAAACAGAAAATTACAAGGCCAAAAGATAAATAAAGAACAATTTTGAAGGGAAAATCAAATACTTACCAAGAATCCTTGCTGATCCGGAAATGCAGCAACACACCTTGTTTGATACTTTAGGGGTGAAACAATTCTCTTGAATTCAGTCTGTTGGTAATTAGAAATAATTGAAATTTGCCAATGACGGCAACCCAATCAGATATTAGAATCTCTATATAATAAATCCCATCTCCATTGACTGGACTTGAAAACTTCAAAAAGAACTAGAAGTTTATCCTCAAGGTACCGCAAAAATATATTAAAAGCCTAGATAAATGTTAATTCTGAAAACTAGAAGTAAACAAAGTTAATGAAGAAGTGAACTGCTTTAATTCATCGATGTATTCTTGTTGCATCAAATTGATAAAATAAATGATATCTGATAACTCTTACAAATAAAATGATACCTGTGGGTTTTGCAAGTTAAAAACAATCAGATTTCGGTCTGCGGTGCCAACAACCATTAGAGGGTATCTCATTGATAGAGTGTAGCAGCGCTCAGGTAGAGCTTGGGTATGGATTGGAGTTTGCTGCCTCAGATCCCAATACCTGAAGATAGGTGGCAAAGGTCATACATTAAAAAGAAGGAAAAAAGACTTCTTTAACAAATTATTTTAACAAGTATCCCACTAAAATTTCTGGTGCACAAATTCAGATAGCTCAAACTAGATAAAAATAATGGCTATGTTTTACTTACTTCAAAGTCTTGTCCCAGCTTCCTGTGACTAAGTAGTTCATCTCCGGGATCCAAGCAACCTCTTTTATTGGTGCATCGTGCATGGCAACGGTCACCGGTTGGTTACCAGCTAAAGGCCACATCTTCACTTGCTTGTCACAGCCTCCAGAGAACACAGTAGATCCATCATCCTTCCAAGCTGAGCACAAAACCTATATAGAATTATAAATAGACATATATCCTTGAAAGTTATATCACAGAATTTCCTTAATTAACATACATTGATCTAATGTGGTCTCAAATCAAATGCACATACTGGTGCATGCACAAAACATATGTATTTAACTATTTATCAATAAATCTTTGAAACAGTGGTGATCCTTATTCAAAGGACTCTTTTAACTTTTTAAATGAGATCATAGAATAACAGTACAAAATTTACTTTCTTAAAATCAACAGCATATAACTAGTGTAAAAGCAATTGTCCTTGATGGCTTCATTGCAAACATGTCTCAGACCTCCCATAATTACAATTCCATATTTGACCTTCTACATAAAGATTGTACTGCTTTTATCTAACAAAATTTTGCGTCCAACTGTAACCGTAAAATTTTTTTGCATCCAATATATTTCTCCAAAACTAATCTTATATCAGTTCCTGAGTAATACATCTAGAAACAAAAAGCAAACCTTTTGTTTGTTTTGTATTCAACCAGAATAACGCTAAGTCACTATGAAGAGCAGAAGTTAAGAATCATATGAGAGGGCCATGGCCAGATGTAAACTCCCCTAGCTCTGCCAGTGGAGCAGTAAAAAGTTCCAAGTTCGAATTCACCAAGTAAAGGCAGATAATCTAGCATTTATAAACTCAACAGGCATTACCAATTCATACCTTAGTTCAAATTAAAAAATATAGTTGAAACATTGTTGTGTATGTATCCGTTATTACACAATATGTTGGAATTCAAACATGCGAAGCAAAATAATTTGACTGCCGAACTAGTTTCATGTAACATGGAGAGAGAGAGAGAGAGAGAGAGAGAGAGAGAGAGAGAGAGAGAGAGAGAGAGAGAGAGAGAGACGTTACCGGTTGGTCATGGGATATGGATGCCTTGGGCACACTGGCAAGATTTTGTCCACTCTGGTGTATCTCCCAGCATCGCACCTAAACACGAGCATACCAGCAGTCATTACTTAATCCTACCAATAAACTGTTCGTTTGGTCGCATAGATAAGAAAAGAAATTATAAAAGTCAATCCAACGGTGTATCTTCTTCAGTTACCATGAATCACACATACATACTACATAAGCAAGAAGCATACTGCAATAAATAATTTTTTTTTTTGCTCGAGAAAGGAAAAAAACCACTAAATAGAGTGACTACGGTCACAACCCGTACCAATACAATCAAATAAAAGAGCTTTTCTCGCCACAGGAGGCAAAGTTCTATCCCAAATATAAAAGTTGGCAACTCTAAATCCCATGCTAGTCGCTGCGTCCGCCACGAAGTTTGCCTCTCCAAAGACATGCTTCCGGTAAATAATTATATGTGAATCCCAATCACACATTATAGTGCCTGGTAGTCTGATGACATAAATCCAATCCAATCCAATCTAAATCCAATCCTATAGAAAAAACTTTCTTGGCAACCAAACAGAATGCAAGGCTACGCACATACATACCTGGTTGTCCCAGGAGGTGGCGACCAGAATGTTGCTCTTGGGACTGAAGCTTAGGCTCGATATCGAGTCGTTAGGAGGATGGGTGACCTAAAATATCAAAAAATAAAATTGAATAGAATTAAATTAAATTAAGGAAGAAAATCAAAACAAAGCAAAATCGACGAATTCACCTCAAAGGACTTGTTCGGGTTCTGATTTTGATTCGAAGGAGCCATGAAATTCGACATTGGAGACGTAGCACTCAGTGAAATTCGCTTCTTCTCTACTTCGAAATTTCAAAAATGAATAAATAAATAAATTCCCGAGCATTCATCTGAGAAGTAAAGCCTGAGAGAGAGAGAGAGAGAGAGAGAGAGAGAGAGAGAGAGAGAGAGAGAGAGAGAGTTACCTTAGCCGAATGTGGAGATTGCAGAAAGTAGAAACCGAGTGTGGTTTAGAAGTTTGAACGAAGAGGAAGAAGGAGACGAGTATTCATGGGAAACTTTTTTAAATGTCATGCGAATTTACAAATTTTTTTAATTTGCCATATAAATATCAACTTCTTAAATCATTATTCTGTTATTTCACATTAATCTCGTTAACTTTTTCATTTATAACAAGTAATGTGTTTTGTATATGACTTAGGGGCGTATTCAATTGAGAATTTGAGAGAATTTGAGAGATTTTGATGGATTTATAAATCCATAGATTTTTATAGAGTCTAATTGATTTGTAGAGATTCCATGTAAAATTTTGATTCAATTCCCTCAAAATCTCTTAGAGAGAGAAGAGATTTGTAGATGCTTAAAATACACTACAAAATCTCTCCAATTCCCTTTAATTCCTCAACTTTTTCAAATTCTTTAAAATCAAATTCTAATTGAATACACTTGGAATGTTATAAACTTCTTTAAAATCCTAATTGAATACACCTAGATTTCTGAGGATTTTAATAAACTATCTCAAAATCTTGATTGAATACTCCTAGATTCATTAAAAGAATTAAAATCCCTCAAAATCTCAATTGAATACACCCCCCTTAGTTTTAAAGTTATTTTGAATTTTTAACTCTCCACACCTCGTTCAATACTATTACGAATATTTCAACTATTTTTTTTTAATAACAGGATGGACCGTAGTAAATTCTCAAAACTTACAATCAGTTAAATTATATGTTTGATGTGGTAGCAAATTTTAGTTACTCTTGGATTGACGAAATTGTATCTACAAAACAAATTAAACACATTTAGTTACGCCAAAACCACACACCCTATGAGGGGGGTTTGGTCAATGAACATCGGATGCCTAAGTCAGTTTTTCGAACAACGATTGAGTTGTGTAGAATTAACTTCAACTTACTTGAGAAATTCTAAGGTATAGAGAAATTCTAAGGTTTGGATACCAGGCAAGCTCATCCCTACAAACCCAGACACATAGAATCTTTCCCTCTCTCGCTTCTCCTAATTTGTCGTGCTAACTTGGTCCACCTTTTGTTGTCAAACAGGTCGGATTGAAGCTGTGAATTATTCGCCCAAGCCTTACCCATCAACATAAGGCCTTATGTACCAGCCCAGCCAGACTTTGGTCTTTTGGGTATGGGCTACAGGGTAAATGTTGACCCCTAAACTAAGGACAGTCTTCTGTCCACTTTCACGTGAAACGTGTAAAATTGGGTCACAAAATATTGAGACATAGTAAACTGGTACTTCATCTTCGGGCCGCAAAATCCAAAAGAATGTGCAACCTTAAATGGTGGACACAAATTGGTTGATATTCAGCGTGATAGAAATTTTTCAATGTGTTGAAAATACGATTTGGTGCATCAAGCGTAATAATATAATTGATTATAAATTGATAAAAATTTCTAACTAATTGTATAATAACAGTTGGTGTGCCAGACTGTATTACCAGCAAATTGAAAAAAAAATTCTTGCGGCACGAAATCAAATTCACATGCTTGCTCTTCAAGTTTAACTATTGCAAATTTGCAATGTAGGAGGAGGACCAAATTATAATTAAAACAGGGAGTTGTTATAACACTTTTAAAAAGTCACTCTGTAGTCCTCTCAAGTGTCACTTATCTCCTAATTTTCGTAATGAAAAGAGTGTACGTTGACTATTACAAAGCGTGAATAATAGCATCCTTAGATTAATGAAATTTTATTAGAATTCTTTTTGTAGTTGACGCTACTTAGTCTAAAATAATACACGTATCAACTCGGTCCTTACTAAACGCTTGTCCCCATGATCATTGTATTTCATTAATTTTTAGGTGTTTGGTTGGTAGGAAAATTTCATTACTGCTTCAAATCCTTCCTTTCATTCACGTCATTTTCAATGCATTTAGTTGTGGAAATTTTTTATACTTTATTGCAGTAGACTTGGCACAAAGGGAGACTTGGGCTTCGCAGATTAAGCCCAAAATACACAATTATATTATAAAATTTATACAGTCGACTTATTTTGTGAGATAAAATTTTATTGTTGTCGTTGCAGATGTATTCACTTCAATAGAGGATATCGTTTTCCTTGACTGGGAGTTTTCATTTTCTTCTTGTTCTTCATCTTCTCTTGCATAAAAAGACGACTCAGCATATAAACATCAAGGAGAGGAGCTCAAGTGCAGTTTCCCCAGCATTTCCCAGGTGGTCAATACGTCACTGTAGAATAATGTGGAACAAATGGAAATTAGGTGGTGGTGTGGAAAATAGATTTTTCCATTGTTCTGGTCTCCATCAACTACTATTTTATATATATATAATATGAAATTATAGCAATGGTTTGTCAATATTTATATATAATGCGTGTGTGTATAAAATATGAAATGGTAGCAATGATTTTTTAATTTTAACTTAATTGGAGTAATAGTTCATTAACTAAAAATCTATGACCTGCTCTGAACTCCTCAAAACGTGCAGTTGTGAGATGTCCGAACTTACGTCAAAACGAGTTATGTTAGAAGAATAATTGCTACAACTGAGTTAAAGCTAAGAGACAATTGCTTTAATTAGGTTAAAGTTGAGAAATCATTTCTCCAATTGGGTTAAAGTTGAGAGACCATTTCTATAATTTTCTCATTTAGTTTTTTATATATTTCTCTTGATTCAGCCTCACGAGCGTGGCACATGACTCATTTTGATAGTAGTTTTAACAGAGTAACGAAAAAGACCAAAGTTACATATTTTGATGAGTTAAGAGACTAATAATTATGTATTTTGAATTGAGCGACTATTCCTCTAATTATGTTAAAATTAAGAAACATCACTACAATTTTCTCATATATATTTATATGCAAGAATAAATATAAATGGCGGATGTTGAAATGTGGTTTGAACCAATGGATCTGACATATCGTTGCTTATGAGTACTGCAACTGCTGCAGAATTTCCTGCACTGGTCACCTCCTTTGCCATATAAATATGAGAAATTTTTAATTATGATGGAAGTATAAGTGATACACTACGTATTTTAATAGAAGTGGAAAGAAATTTTATTTTTAAGTGATTATTTTTTTAGTACACATATCACACTATTTATATAGTGACATGTTGTTTACCACTCCGTGTACCGGTCACACTGCAAAATCTTTCTATAAATATTTATGGACCAAGGCTGACCAAATATTCTTTATTATGATGAAGGGTGTTAGATAGATTGACCATGTTTCTGGTAAATGCATATTTTATTATATATATTTTATTCAAGTTTTAAAAAGCGTTAGGCGTTAGTCGGTTGACAGATAAAGACTTAGAACTTAGGAGTCTAGACCAAGACTAGACAATTTTTTTTTTGAAATTTTAATTATTATATAACATATAAATGTGTACTTATACTTAAAATAAATAATAACAAAATAAACAAATAAGTGTACTGAGATACATAATACAAAAAATAGAATGACATATAAAATATAAAGTACTTAAACATATTGAAAATATGAAGAACAAGTATATAATGAATGTATATACAAGTATTTAACAACTCTCTTACTATTTATTAAAAAATAAAATGCAGGTCTAGGCGGGTTTAGGTGGGCGTCTAGCTAGGTATCCTTTCTTATTTAGGAAAACTAATGAAAAAGGCTTGAAAATTTTGAGTTTTAACGATAATGACAAAATAAATGGTAAGATGAATATTATCAGGATTGACTTTTTAATGTAAAACTGTGATTTTTTTGTTAAAGCGAACAATACCAAGAGCTTTTCGTTAAAGTTCCCTTCTTATTTTTTAAATGCCTAGAAATAATCATGGTGGAGGCTACCCGCCTAAGCGGGGCCTATACGGTGTTAGGCAGAGACTTTTAGCCTAGGCGCCCTTTCTTATTTTTAAACACTTATAAATTAATCATGGTGGAGGCTAGCCGCCTAAACGGCGTCTAGACGGCTAAGCCAAGACTTTTAGCCTAGGAGCCTTTTCTTATTTTTTAAATGCCTAAAAATTAATCGTGGCAAAGGCTAGCCGCCTAAGCGGGGTCTAAACGCCGATAGGCTGAGACTTTTATAACCGAGTCCTATAGATATGGATTATATATATATATATATATATATATCTCTCTCACTACAAGTCTCAACTCACAAAAGGAATTTGAGACGAAGTTTGATTGGAGTAATCAAATAATCCAAATCCAAATGTACAAGTTTCCTACAAGTTTTTCATCAATGTCCCATGCCATGACATTGCAGCCTGTGATGATAATTCAGGCCTTCAGGTACTACTCTGCAATGACTTTCAGAATTATAAACTACCTCACTAGTTCACTGCTCTTTCAGTTCTACCTATCACTCCATTTTCTGCATACAACAAAAACAAACCCTTAACCCTGCATTCACAAGTAATCATGCTCCATTTGCACTTGCCACTTGGTTTACTAATCTGTAACCTTTCTTTTGTTTGTCATTCACGCAGCTTCAAGAACGAAAAGGACCGATTGTTTGGTATGAACGTTACTATTTCTCACACACACACTGCGTATCATAATTTTTTAATCTTTGAATCTGCCACCTTATGAGACCAAAGAATTAAGAAACTGATCACGATTATGATTCTTCCAACCGTAAAAATCAGGTTGTCGTACGAAGGTAGCTCGCAATGCAAACATGGAGAAATTGCGGAATGGCTACCTGTTTCCTGAGGTGGGTTCATTCTTCTTTTGGCAATTGGATTAGTCTCTGAATACACTATTCAGAAACTCATGCTAACAATATGTGTGTGTGTGTGTGTAAATTCAGATTTCAAGGCTGGAGCTTGAACACATTGAGAAGTACCCGAATGCAAAGTTGATAAGCCTCGGAATCGGCGACACAACAGAACCAGTACCAGAAATCATCGCATCAAGCATGGCTAATGTTAGTAAATTTAACTGAATCAATGAATATATTCTACTAATACTTTTAAAAGCATACAGA
Source organism: Crataegus laevigata (assembly GCA_963580275.1). Lineage (NCBI taxonomy): Eukaryota > Viridiplantae > Streptophyta > Magnoliopsida > Rosales > Rosaceae > Crataegus > Crataegus laevigata. Next base: position 3,840,610 of record OY756938.1, read on the forward strand.
TTACAGAAGAAGGGGGAATAAGAAAAGAAAAGATTTTGGGTGGACTTTGTTTTCAATGTCTTAATAATGTTTAGAGAATTTTGGTGTTTTGCAGTACGCACATGCCCTTTCGACTGCTGACGGTTATTCAGGGTACGGACCTGAACAAGGCAATAAGGTACCACAGTAATGCATGATTCTCTCCTGAATGTCATGAAAGTTGAGTTTTAATTAAATCTTATTAAGTTAAAATCTCAATTGTTCTCGTCTTTTAATGCTTGGATACCCTAAATAGCTTGCTTTGCTTTCTTTCAACATTTATTATGTGTTCCATGCATCAGTGCTTAAAATATTAGTAATGGTGAAAATGTTGATATTCAAGTTTGTGAAAATATCGATGGATGTATTGATACCAATTGTTTTCGATGGAAATGATAAAATTTTTGCTCAAAAACGTAAAAATTTAAAATGAAACTTTAGGATATGAGAGTTTGCCGATATTTAACTAATATATTGAAAATATCGACTAAATCTATCGATTTTAGTTGAAATTTAAGAGCTTCTCAATATTTCCACGGAAATGTCGACTGCATCAAAGAAATTTCAAACACTGCCATGCATTTATTTTTTCTTTTGCTTTCCTTCCCCCCAGCTCCGATCATTGTTCTCTTGTAAGACAATGAATCTCAAGTGTGTTTCACATTCATAGTCAGCTGAACACTAGTCTAACGAGAAAACATTGCTCCTCTTTCTCTTTCTTTGTATGCGTTTGTGTGTTTGTGCGTGCTCGCGTGCATGCGTTTGGTAATTACCTAAACTTGTTTAAATGTCTACATATAGGCATTGCGGGAGGCAATTGTAAAAGCATTCTATAAAGGTCTGCAGATAAAAGACACGGAAGTTTTCGTATCAGATGGTGCGCAGTGTGACATTACTCGGCTTCAGGTACTCAATTACCGTTTTAAGTTTGGCGGATGCTCGTTATCTTATTACGTGCAATGCTCGAAGCAAGGGTATTCCATTAACACAGATTTATGGTTTTCTTGTGTACTTACAGTTGCTGCTGGGTTCCAAAGTGACCATAGCTGTGCAGGATCCATCATTTCCGGTACGTTGCTATGTTACTGAGTCTTGTTCCAAACGAACAAATGCTTAATTGATTCCGAATAAGCAACGATTGGTATCTGATCCGATATATTGCGCTGGCAGGCTTACATCGACTCAAGTGTGATAATCGGTCAGGCTGGAGACGAAGGTGAGAGTGGCAGGTATGGGAGCATTGAGTACCTGAAGTGTGGACCCGAAAATAACTTCTTTCCCGACTTGGCAACCACTTCAAGAACAGATGTTATCTTCTTCTGCTCTCCAAACAACCCCACTGGTCATGCAGCAACTAGGGAGCAATTAGAGCTTCTTGTCAAGTTTGCCAGGGACAATGGATCCATTATCATCTTCGACTCTGCTTATTCGTCTTATGTACAAGACGATAACTGCCCTCGTTCCATCTTTGAAATTCCCGGTGCTAGACAGGTCGCGATCGAAATTTCATCATTCTCCAAGTTTGCTGGCTTCACCGGTGTCCGTCTAGGCTGGACAGTTGTGCCTGACGAGCTCTTATACTCGAATGGATTTCCTGTTATACACGACTTCAATCGCATTGTCAGCACTTGCTTCAACGGGGCGTCCAATGTTGCTCAAGCTGGTGGAATCGCCTGTCTTTCCTCGCAAGGCTTCAAGGTAAACCTTCTATACATAAAATAAATAACTTCCAAACAAGTTACACATCTACAAAATTACAAATTCACATTTTACGGTTTCAGGCTGTGAATTCTCTGGTTGACTACTACATGGAGAATGCAAATGTACTGGGTGAGGCATTGTCTTCTGTTGGTTTACAAGTATACGGCAGTGCAAATGCTCCCTACATTTGGGTGCACTTTCCAGGTTCAAATTCTTGGGATGTATGCAAACACATTCTTGAGAAAACACACATAATTACAGTTCCGGGATCTGGATTTGGTCCGTCAGGTGAAGAGTTCCTGAGAATTAGTGCTTTTGGCCACCGAGAGTGTATACTAGAGGCCGCAGCTAGGCTTAAAACCCTATTTCTATAGGAATAAGGAACACCCTACTTCTCACTTCATCTATTCACAATCAGCATACACGACATCATTGGGATGGCTTGGCCCGCTAAATGTTATACTTTACAACTTAGAGGCTTCGTTTTATGAGAGGAATAATTACTAAACCAATAATAATTTGTGGCACGGGTAAAATTCTGTACGAGAATATGAGATTTATTATATTATCTCCCTAGTATTAAAGTTATATATGTCTTTGAGAGTATGTGGGTTTCTCAAGTTGAGACACCGGGTCTTATTTACAATATATCCTGAACCTTTATAATTTTGCTTCTTTTAAATACAACGGTCAATATAGAATGATTACATCCAGTAAAGAGCTATCACAATGCACTGATAAAAGTTTCAAACCTTGACAGAAAAAAGGGTAAGATAACTAATAGCAATCACATCAACCGAAACTTTTTTCAAGCTTTGAGCTACACTCAAAATCTTAAGGTAATGCAAAACATCAAACATCAAGGACTAGACAGCTAACCAGTTCAGCAGCCCGTGCACTCCTTGTGGCAATTACTTTCCAAAGATCTCGTTCTGATTCTGCTGGTCGTTCAACATCTTCATGGGGGTCATTGCGTGATGAGGATGAAGCTACTGAGATCGACGCAAAATGGTCCGGCAAAGAAGCCTGCAGAACAGCAATGTTGTTATTTGCATCCCTTGTGATCACATGAATCTTCCCCAGCAAACCAGCAAGCAAATAGGGAGACTCTGATTCAGTGAAGTCACAAATTGGAACATCTTCTGCAACAATTTTCCAGGCATCAGCTTGGTAATCGTATACCTTGATCTTTGCACTGTCAAGAGAACTAGAAGGATCCAATGCATACAATTTGCCATCAACTGTGACACTCATTTTCGTCCCTGCCTGCCTTGCAGGCCAACCCTCTCCCATGCCAGTTGGCATTTCAACCCATGAATTTGCCTCTGGATCATAAACCTCTCCTCCAACATCAACAAAAAAGGGCCAGCAGTACAAACTCTGTGGAACGAACAACCTTCCCTTGAATGAAGTCATTCCGGTAGCAATAGGCTTCAGCAGATCAGCCAAAAATGCAGTTGGTAACACCTGAGCTTTCATAAAAGGCATGCTTGGTAATTGGGACCACACACCTGTTTTTGGATCAAATACTTCAGCTGATTGAAGAGGGGTCAATCCACCGTGACCCCTTGTAACACCTCCAACAACATAAAGCTTATCGTTTAAGATGCCGGTCTTACAATAAGCTCTACCAATAGACATAGGACTTGATTCACTCCAAGTATTTTTAACCGGATTGTACCGCCATGTGCATCTCAGAGCCGAAGCCCTTGAAAATCCCCCTAGCACATAGAGGCAGCCATCAATAGCCCCAATAGAGCAACCACAAAAAGGCATTCGATCCAGTGAATCCTTCCTCCCAAGCCAACCCATGATGACATCCGCAATTCTGATACTGGAGCCTGCCATGTTCCACATTCTCTGGCCAGTTAAACCCTTCCTAGATTCATCTTCCGGAGTAACATTAGGCATAGGTGGCAACCTTTGCCATTTTCCGGCCAGAGGATCCAGAGCACACCATACGAGCTTATCACTTTGGACCTTTGTTAACATGTAGAGCCATTCCTCCGTTGTTCCTAGTTCTTTTCTCAAAGAAAAAAGTTCAGGACTCGTAATGGTGGCTTTCCAGGTCCGTGAAACAGACTTGAGCTTCAAATAGTGGATCCTAGGAATTCTGGCAAGAATCTGAATAGATATCTCGTCAGGAATGCAGGGAATCAATCTTGGGGTTTCATCATAAAAGCTTGGAGACAACTTCATCCTCTTGCATGAGGCACTCAGCAAATCTTGAGAAGGTTCACTGACCCTAGTCCTGGAATGATTCAAGCTCAATATAGCCCCCATTGGGTATATCTTCCTTCAACCTCTTCAATCACAGTTGTAACATCCTATATATCTACAACTACAAGCACGCCGAATAAATACAACAACAACAAAGCCTTATCCAACTAAGTGAGGTCGACTGTATGAATCCTAGAACGCCAAACAAACTTTGGTATGAGAAATCGAGAATCAATACCAAACGCCAATTATCATAAGTGACAGAATGCAATGCGGATCGAATGAAAACTGAAAACTCTAAGTTATCATAAGTCCACTAAATTGCTACCTTGAATTCAAGACACCAAAATATAATAACTGCTGCCATCCTTCATCCGCCATACAGGTTAGCTCAATGGATTTAAGATATAATTCAGATAACAATGGTTGCTAAGATGTTCATGCCGAAAAATGGTTCATAAGACCAAATTATCAACTGAAATGGGTGCCATTTAGGAAATATGAAAGAAACATACAAATAAAAGAGTCCAAAATTCACAAAACAAATTCACTATCTTATTTGTTTGCCTCAATATTTCTGGGCCACCAAGTAAACAAAGAAATTTGATGCAATTGGAATCAAAATTCAATCATTTACACAATTAATCAACACAATTGGAAGCAAATTAACAAATAAATCGAATAATTAAAATAAATAAACAGGAGAAAGGGAATCGAGAGCGTTGGATCACCTAGGAAATGGAATCTGGGTGCTCTCCAATCCAAGCGTAATAGTGAGCTGAAGCAAAAGTCGTTGAAATCCCTCAGTTTCTTCTCCTCTTCTGATTGCTTTGTTTGCGTTGCGTGAGCTACCAAAGTCGTCCGATTCCCTGCATCGCAGTCCACGTCTTAACTTATGTCTCCGACTTCATTCGTCGCCACTTGGGTTGGGAAATAATCTGCTAATAAAAGACATTCACAAAGGGCTGGAAAAAAATCCAAAAAATTCCAAACCGAACCAAAATTTTTTCGAAACCAAACCGAAAAAATCCCAAACTGAAATTGCCTAAAATTTCGGTGTCCAATACCGAACCGATCCCAAAATTTTAGTATGGGAATCGGTCTCAAGTTTTTAGAATTTCGATATTCCCAAACTGAACTGAAAAATATATATATATATATATATATATATTATTTAATTTTTAAATATATAGGAGCACATCTTTAAGGGGAACATCATCTACCTATAATAGTGAAAATTGAAATACTGAAGGAGCACTGAAAATCGATGATGGAACATATACAGGAATGAGCCCTAAGATAGATAGTGGAACATATGCAGAATTTTTAAATCACAGGAGATTGATAAATGAATATATAGATGCAGAATAAACAAGGGAGATTAATAGATGGATAGATGGATAGATTATACGTTACAATTTGCTTGAGAAATCTTTACATCTATCTATAATATTTATATTATATATTTACAAAAGTTTACTCAAGCATATATTAACGTTTTAGACGTAATTTTGGGGATTGACATGATTATAGATAGATGTACTAGTTTACTCAAGAACATATTAACGTTTCAGATTGGCAGATTACTTTTGAATAGACAGATTGCTTTTGTATAGGCAAAAACAAATAGGCAAATACTAACTGCGTCTTACCATTTGATTGGCAGATTTGTGTGCATAGATTAGTAGAAACAAATTGGCAAATTGGGTCTGCCTATATGTCAATTTTTCAATATAAAAAGTTGAATTTTAGCCCAAAATCATTTCGAGATTCCCGATTTGTCTTGAAATCCCGAAACTATTTTGTCATTTCCAAAAATTAGGATTCTCGAAAATTTGGTTTGGGATCGGTGTTGAAATTGGAATTCTCAAAAATTTTGGTTTGAGAATCAAGCCTACATTCACATATTCACTCTTAATCCACCTAATATATCTTTATTGTAAAACTTTCATAATCGAAACTGTTTAATCTTTTAATCTTCATTTCAAGATCATTCGTACAAAACATCATTTAAATCAGTTCAATTGTGTAAATATATAAGATAAATCAACGGTACATTGTGAATACGCTACTTGGTACATATACGGTTGATTTATTTGGATGGCTAAAAGCTATCATATTCGAATGGTTTTTTGTAAGAATAATCTTTAAATAAAAATTAAGAATTCAACGGTTCCAATGATAAAACTTCTACAATGAAGAATGAGTTCATCCCCTAAGAGTTGAATGCAACTATTATCCAAATTTATGTACACAAAGCTGCTGTTATTAGTACTCTAAAAATGTTATCATGCACCCATCTATTCATTTTTTTTGTTTTTTTATAAATTGAAATGTTAGAGACATCCCCTCTAGAAAACTCTATAAAATAGTCTAATGAGCTTGTGAAAATCTTTTACAACTTAAGCGATAAAGGGGAAAATATTGATAAATTTTTAGGTTTATCGTGATCCACCACTTACATCACAGACATTGTCTCCAACTTAACAATCACAATATAATTTTAGGAAAACTAATGAAAATAACTTGAAAACTTTAATTTTTAACAGTAAAGACAAAATAAAGGGTAATGTGAATAGTACCAAGATTGACTTTTTAGTGTAAAAATGTGGTTTATCGTTAAAATGAACAGTACCATGAGCTTTTCGTTAAAATTCTCTATAATTTATGTATAGAACAAAGTTAGAAAATGAAAAAATAGAATCATGTACTGCACGACCACCTTTCAATAGTTATCCTAGTTGTTCTCCAACCATCATTGTCACAATCCTCACTACCAGAGTCACCATATCTCCTTCACCCCACACCACTGCTACCACCTTCCACCACTATCTCAACCTTGCCACCATTTCCACAACATGGACACCACCACTTCCACCATCTCCTCTATCACACACTGATCTAAACTCTTTTATTCTTATTTAGTTATTTAACCACTTAGTTTACTTGTGAACTAGTGTTGTAACTAGGTTTTCGTTGAAATATATAATCTTATGTGCACGAGTTCTAGTTAACTTTGTGTATTTGTTTTACCACAACGTTCTTTCATCACCTATCATTCATGCGTGTATTGATAGGGATTTTTACCATCCATAAAAGTAGGGATAAAAACACTTAAAAATACTTGCAAGAGAACAAGGTAGTTATAATATAAACGGCTCAAGTAAGGTCATTTTCCACAGCGATTGAATGAATAATTTGTATTTAAACTAATTCTTAATTAACTATTTTAAACAAGGTTTTGAGAAATGTTGATTTTGGAATCTTGAATAATAAAAACGAATTTAATAAAAACAACTAAATAAATTGACAAAGAAAAAACTAAAGAAAATAGTTTTGAAAATAAAGTTAAAAGCCTAGGGTTCCGCCATCCCCTTAACAACCTTATATAGATTTACCAATTACTTATGAATTATATATGCAACTTTGAAGGTTAGGTTTTCCTTATGCATATTCTCCTTGTGATATTCTAGTAAGAACGTATATCTAACATGCAATCTGTCTGTGATATTCAGATCAAATATGAACATGCAAGACTCATTAAGTTTTGTAAAAACCCTTTGAAAAACCATGCAACCCTTAAGAGCGTGATATTCGCTTTAGGTGAAATTACAATTATCAATCACGAGAAGCAATACTCAATCCTCTGGTGATATTCCGACCGAATTGTATCTGATTACTTATTTAAACATTCTAATGGTAGCTAAGTATTAAGATATAGAGATAGTTTAAAACGGTGATTAATAATTAAAAGTAAACATACATAATATTATAAGCAATTGAATAAAAATTACATATTCATACTAAGGCTCAAGGCTTCACCCTAGAAAACGAAAATTAGTTACGAAGAACCATAAAACAAAATATTATTAAGAATAAGGATAGAAAACACCTAGAAAATAAACTTGAATCCAAAAGTTGTGCGTTCTTCTCCCCCAATGTTGCGTAGAGAACCCTAATGGCTAAAAAGCCTTATTTATACTATAAAAAATAAAACCCTAAAAGGTCTTCTAAAAATTAGGAAATACAATAAAATAAGATAACTAGGAAATACATTTCTAACTTTGGGAAATTTGCCTAGCCACAAAGAATATCACATTTTTGGATCTTCAGGTGACACGCCCCGATCCCGATGTCCTGTAGACATCGGGATGGTCACGTGTTGGCCGACACCCGAGGGGTGACGCAAGCCATTTAGAATGCATAAGAACGAGAAATAAGAATTTAATGGAACATTAATAAGTATTTAAGGAACGTGTTCAGAGCATACAACTAATTTGAAATACTAAAAGAGAAATGATATAAAAATTGAATGAACAAAGGATAGAGTCCTACACCGAGGGGACTCGACGATGACGATGCAAAAGTGCCTTGATGCAGGGATTGTATGCATCGATTCTAAGCCTTGAAGGGGGTGCAAAACAAAGGTAAATGGACCAGTTTGATATACATATAAGAAAACAGTTATCAACATACTAACTCCCTGATTTTATGAAAACACATATATATATATCATGATAAACATAGGTTTTCTGAAACCTAGAATGTCGTGCAATATCTCAATTCATAACTCGCATATAATAATCACTAGTGTCAAATGTCCACATATATCCCTCCATACCCTATGCCATCTCCCCGTCCCTGAGCATACAGTCAGAGGAAAATATCGCTTCAGGCCCTATGCTAGCTCCCCGTCCATGTGCTAAATAGCCAGAGGAAACACACTCCAAGCCCTATGCCAACTCCACCGCCGCCCAGGATGGACCGGAATCTATCCCTTCATCCCATAGTAGAAATTGGGACCACTAGGTAATACATAACCATTGCACATACATCTCATAAACATTCTCATAAACTCATGTTTCTCATGTATGCATTTCTACTAATAAAACATGCATTTTTAGAAGAGGTCCACTCACCTTTGTTTTGTGCCCCCTTTAGGGCTTAGATTCGAGGCATACAATCCCGGCATCAAGGCACTTCCGCATCGGCATCTTCGAGTCCCCTCGGTGTAGGACCCACTTATTTTGGTCTTTATTATTTTATATCATTTCTTTTCTAGTATTCTAATTAATTATATGCTCTGAACACGTTCCTTAAATGCTTATTAATGTTCATTAAATTCTTATTTCTCGTTCTTATGCATTCTAAATGGCTTTCGTCACCTCTCGGGTGTCGGCCAGTACGTGACCGTCCCGATGTCTACAGGACATCGGGATCGGGGCGTGTCAGATTAGTATCAGAGCATGGTTTGTTCAGAGCATACTTAGGACTTTCTGTTAATGTAGTAGTGTGTTTGTCATGACGTTATTTGGACGTCACGACTTTTGAATTTGGTGCCATTCAGCGCAGTTTTGCAAATCTTTCTCTGTTGAATTGTCATCTTCTGGTGGAAGTACAAAAACTCGTGTCAGCATTGTGCCTTATTGATGACGTGTTTGTTTTGTTGGACGACTTTCAGCATATGATGATGCTCTGCGACATGCCTTCCAGGGGAATGGCGGGTAGAGTCAATGTTAATTGGAAGCGACGTGGCTTAGAAATGACGATCTAAGGAAGTCTGGTCAAGACCAACTGTAGATCTGTAATGGTGATGCCACTCTGCAGCATGCGTTCCCTATGAATTGCGGGCAGAGTCGACTCTGCATCGAAATTTTGGGAAACGGACATCTTGGCGGTATGAGTTAATTCAGACCAACTAGGAATCTGGAACGGTGATATCACTCTTCGACATGCGTTTCCCTGGATTGGCGAACAGAGTCATGCCTTAGTGATAATTACTTGAAACTTTCGAAATGGGTGTTAGAGAAAGCGAGTAAGCGCTAATTGTTAGGAAGTTGGTAGGTGGTAGTTTGGTGGGAGCAAAGCAATGTTCTCAGACTCATTACCACTGAAGGAAACTCATGTGAATCTTTGGAACAAGTCCTCAGTGATTGTTCTATCGATAACTTTCTTGCATTCTCTAACGACGAAGTTAAGTTCCTTAATCTTTGACTATCAGCTTCACCCCAAATCCTTCGAGCGTTGACTTCGTTTACATCAAATGCCCTTCTTGGGAAACTCCTCGGTAGCAGTCAATATTCTCACCAACTCCCAATAAGAGTTGTTATTCTTGTTGTTGTAATAGTTGGACTTGGATGATGAAGATCCAGTCTTGTTTGGATAAACAGACTCCTTGAACTTCACATGGGTCTGGTACTAGGCAGTAAACTCTAGCTCCTTATCCACGTACTTTTTGGTAGAGGTGAACTTAGCCTCTTGCTTGTAGCCCAACTGATTAGTGCTCTTGTCCACTAACTGTTCAGCCTTGTAATTTCCAGTGTAATGGTTTGAGACTTCACCATATTCATCATTGTACAAAGATCAAGCTTTGCTTTGAACTTCTCTGGACTCATTGAACTTTGGTTTGCTCGAGAACATCACTTTAAGGTAGACAATTGTGTCACTACATGCATACACGGGCTGTTTTGTATCTTTCTTCTTCGTCATTCTATTGATTAAGAGGTTCTATGTTTAAATCTTGAACTTTGAAGCAGTTCTCACAAAGTGTGGTGAATTTCGAAATGTCTTTGGCCTTGTTAAATCTGATAAACAGTTCTTAACTATTCTTAAGCTTAGACCTATTTTCCTTTTGGTCTAAGAAACTAGTCAGTTTTGTTGCGACGCTGACAGTGAACGAAGGTTCTGATAACGAAGTGTTGTCTCATCTGATCGTAGTTCTTACACTTTTCGAATTTTGCGGTGGTGTATTAATTAAATGTTTGACTGTACACTGATGCAGTACGATCGAGTCACGCGTGTGCCTCTTGACGATTGGAACTGCACAATGTGAATCATCTTATCATAGAGCTAAAAATGGTAATGACCTTCCTGGCTGAAAAATGTGGTGATATTTTCTCTACAGTGAGAAATGCTACATTCTTGTTTACCCGAGTACATAAATGTTTACGACTGCACCCTCATGTTCCACCCCAATTGGGCAAGCGCAGTTGCGAAACTCCTCAGTAAAAGACTCACACAAATCTCATCTTGAGCATCTAAACCTAAACGGACAATTATCCAGTGAAACCGTATTTGGGTTGGAAAAGCCGAAAAGCTAAATCTACTGAAATCATATAAGTTTGTTAGTAGGTTCAAAACGTTAAATTATTTCACGAGTTGTCAAACGAAGTGGTGTGACCAGTGATGTTATTAGGTGTGTGACATCAGGTCTTGATTTGTTAATAATCCTTAATGGTCAAACTAGGTACTTGCGTGAACTCAAGCAGCAGAGTGGTTATTCAAATTCTGATATCTTGTACTTTAGATATGAACTTGTTTTGACCCTATTCTTGAGTGTTCTTTTAGCCTTCTCGACATGGTTTCTCGCTCAATCAGTGAGGAATTCACGATCGATCGATTTGGTGAAAATGTGCACCAAATTCTTATCGATTCGGTCAGGAACGTTAGGAGCATAATCTTTTCACAAGTTTACCAGACTTACCATAAAGAGTTCCACGTGGCTGTGAGATTTGAGCAATCTTTTAGTAAGAGTTGGTCGAAGGCTTTAGTTCAGAAAGTCAACGGATTGTGTCACTATCTTACTATAGTTCATAGGCATCACATCGTTTCTTTTCCAACGATGTGTGTTCCTCTCAACGTATCTTCCCACTACTGTACTTCTTCACCTTATTGTTGGTTATTACGTTGATATCGAAACACTTTTAACAGATCTGTTTGCTGCATTTTGGAATGGCACGACTACACGGTCGAGCGAGAATCAGAAAAATGTTTACACTTCACTCAAAAGATGTGTGCTTTCCTGGGGTTTTCAGGTTGATCACTTGCAGTTCTTCTTCTTTCCACCAACTTTAATCTTGTTTGACTAGAAATCTGCAATTAAGCAAAAATGGAGAGGTGGTTTGAGCATTGCAACAACTCCTAAGAGATACTGCTTGTTGGGAAAGGTGAATTCTCATTTTCTGCTTGCTTGGTTTGAGCTTTTGGGTCTACTACTAACATGGTAGCAACTTCTCTTGAATCCCAAGGTACAAGTTCCAAATTTGTTGGAAAAACATTAGAGTAGTTGGTCACATTTGGAAGAATTGAGGCGGATGATATGCTTAGTGCTGGACAAAGTTTTTACGACGACAGTTTCTGTTTTGTTCGGTTGGTATGTCACTATTTACGTTATGATACGAGAGTTTTCTACAGGCAACATTGGTTGGCAGATGAGTATTGTTAACTGGTATTTAGAGGATCGAACTTGCGTGTGAAATTGTGCACCATCAGGAAATTACTAATTGTTTATCGAGACAACAATGTGTTGTTGATATTGCGGGTTGCAGACTGTGATATTGATAACTTATTTGTTGGGTTCGTTAAGTGAGTGAACAGAAAGACCCGTCTTTAGCAGTCGTTACGAATTTCGTTATCGTTAGGACTTGACCCAAAGAAACATCTGTTCCCGAAGTACGTGACGTTACGTATGCTTGGGCGAGACCCACTCTCATTTTCAGTTTTGGCTTTCAGTAAAAGTATTTTAACTTACTTTACTTAGTTTTTGTTTTTGACGTTACAAATGTTTTGAGGAAAGTATTTCCGTTTTCAGTTTTAAGTTTGCTCGAGTTTTCGACTTATATATTAGTACATATCTATTTTGGCATTATCGTATTTTACGTATTTACTTTTGACCCTACGTCAATATATGTTTTCAACTTTATATCTTTATAAAGTATGTTTCTACTGTTTCACTGATGGGGAAGAAAGTAAGAGATTGGAGGCACGATAGAGGATTTTGTGACCCGCTCGCGACGGTGTGGCATATTCTCTTTGATGTATCCCCTTTGACTTGAATTCTCTTTATACATAGGTTCTTCTTTTTATTTTCGAGTATTTCAGTTTACTAAGTGATTTTAAATTTCAGGGTCGAAATTTTTTTATAAGGAGGGTAGATTGTTACACCCCACCCTCATTTTTATTTAAAAATTTGGTTTTGGGTCTTAATTGGTGAGCCCAAGGGGCCCACCCCCTGTTTTGTCGCCGGCTCCTTTCCCTTTTTCTTTCTTTTTCTGATTTTTGTAACTCTTCTTCTCTTCTCTTCCTCTCGAGCTCACTCACTCTCTCTCTCTCTCTCTCTCTCTCTCTCTCAACCCTTATCTCTCTCCTTCTCTTCACCGAGACCACACACACACACCCAACTGCTTACCTGCACGAGGAAGACAACCATCATCATCATCAAACCTCGTCTTTTTCTCTCTTTCATGTCGCTACACAACTCGAGGAAACCCAGCTCCGGTGAGTTTCTACTTCCTCAGACTTGGGTAAGTTGAACAACCACTCCAAATCATCGTAAATGATGTTTAGAAGTAAACTTAGGTCATTGTTGAAGTGGTTTGGCATGTTTTTATGCAGAAAACGAACTCGGATCATAAACTCAGTTTCCGACGATAAACCGTGGTCGTTTGGCCATCTTTCAGGTCATTTTCTGGCCAACTCCGGCCACCACTCGGTCCTCACTTGCTATGAACCTCTTCTCCACATTCCTAACTACATTTTGCTTTTGAATCATTTAATTTGGTTAAGAAATGTAGAAGTTAAAAAGCTTTGAAAATTGCCCAAACCTTCGGCCTAAAACCCAGTTTTTCGACGAGCACCGCCCCTTTCGAGGCGTTTTCTTGCTAAACCACGGCGAGTTGGCCAGAGTGCCGGGTATCAATCTTTTCATCTCGTCGAGTACTACAACTTTCATGTTTGAATCACTTAATTTGGTTGAGTAACGAAGAAGTTATAGACGTTCAAAGTTTGTGTATTATTCTGGCCGAATTCCGGCCTTCTTCCTCCTCGGGTCCGGCGACCCACAAAACCCAAGGCCTTTGCGCCTTTCTGCCGAGCCCAATCCCAAGCCCTTTTCAGTTTTATTTTATTTTATTATTTTATTGTTTAGTTTAAGGCCCTTGGGCCATCCTTTTAATTAGGGCCTTAGGCCCGTTTTAAAACCCTTCCCCTTTAAAACCCAAAGCCCAAACCCTAACCGGGTTTGACCCTTTGACCCGTTGACTAACCCGGTCTGATCGTTGACCCAGTCAAAGGTTAGCGTTGACTTTGACCGGTCAATGTTGACTTTTCGAGTTGACTTTTCGGGTTTCGTTTGGGATCCTTCCTAGGCTAATTTCAACGTTCTGGACCCGTTTTTGAAGTCTGTTTTCCCAAATAAAATCCTTTGAATAAAGTTTGACTAAGTTGTACCCTTTATGTGCTTATGGGCAACTATTGTGGCTTTTCTATATTTGCTAGTAGCGCAGCGTTGGACGGCTAAGTACTGTGAGTGGACCCTTTCTAAAAATGCATGTTTTATTAGTAGAATTGCACGCATGAAAAGCATGAGTTTATAAGAATGATGTATGACGTTACTTTTCATTAAATATATGTGCGATGATTCTGTATTATCTAGTGGTCCCAATTTCCGCTACAGGATGAAGGGATAGATTCTGGTCCATCCCGGGTGACAGTGGAGTTGGCATAAGGCCTGGAGTGTGTTTCCTCTGGCTATTTAGCACAGGGAGAGGGAGCTGGCATATGACCTGAAGCGATATTTTCCTCTGACTGTATGCTCAGGGACGGGGAGATGGCATAGAGTCTGGAGGGATATATGTGGACATTTGACACTAGTGATTATGATATGCGAGTTATGAATTGAGATATTACACGGCATATTAGGTTTCGGAAAACCTATGCTTATTATGATAGATATATACGTGTTTTCATAAAAATCTGGGGGTTAGTATGTTGATAATTGTTTCTTATATGTATATCAAATTGGTTTTGCACCCCCTTCAGGGCTTAGATTTAAGGCATACAATCCCGGCATCAAGGCACTTCTGCGTCGGCATCTTTGAGTCCCCTCGGTGTAGGACCCACTTATTTTGGTCTTTATTATTTTATATCATTTCTTTTCTAGTATTCTAATTAATTATATGCTCTGAACACGTTCCTTAAATGCTTATTAATGTTCATTAAATTCTTATTTCTCGTTCTTATGCATTCTAAATGGCTTTCGTCACCTCTCGGGTGTCGGCCAGCACGTGACCGTCCTGATGTCTACAGAACATCGGGATCGGGATGTGTCATCAAGGCTCCAAAACAAGTCTAAAATGGCTAGAATTAAAGCTTGAGATCACCCGAACATAATTGCAGAAGGCCTCGAACCCATATGAGGTCATATTAGGCTCAAAAAACGCAAATAAACTCAAAACGTCAGTTTGACAGCACTGCGCGCTGCTCCTCTATTTCATTGCCATAAATAAACTCCTTGGTAGAAAATTATGAAACTTTGATATGATCAAGTTGAGAGACACATGAACATCTTTGAACTAGAATCACTCCAAAATTAATCCGTTAGACTACTTTTTAATCCAGAGGAAGTCAAATGTCCTATATTGAAATACAATTCAAAGTATCAAAATTCTTCCAAAATATTAACAAAAGTTATAACTAAGAATAGAGTAAAATATATAGTATGATATCGACTCATCATGTATCTCTGCCATAATCACTCCCACCGTCTCCCCAGCACCTTTCCAACACCACCACACCCTCTGCCCCTTGCCCTCCCCGCACCACCATCTTCGCAACCATCACTCCCACCACCATTAGTTTCTCCCCCTCTCCCAAACCGTTGTCCCCACCAACCAGTGTCACCACTACCCACAACCACCGCTCCCTCTCCCTCGACCACGTCTATGCTAAAATTTATATTACAAAATAGGTTACAACCAACCCTTTCTACATATTTACTATACATGAAACGTAAAACATGTATCATCTTACCTTCATGATGCTTGTTAACATCGTCATAGAATATGTAATTTTTTTCATTTCAAATTTTTGTACCAGACACATTTTTAATGTTTACTTTTTCATAAAATTATTCTCAAATTAAACTACTGTATGTTGTAGGCATAATTTACTGAGTAATTATGGAAGCCAGAGAGAGGAGGTGCGGCACATAAAGAGAGAAAATAGAGATGTGTAATTATGAGGTGTGTGTTATTTCACCCCGTTGTGCCTTTATTTATAGTAGTAGGGAAGGTAAATTCCTTACCCCCAATAGGATTACAACTCTAATAGGATAATATCTAGTCTAAGCGATATGGTAGAATCTCATAAGGATGTCCTAGATATGTTAGGATTTACACAATCACATTCATAATCTGATAGGACTGCAACACTCCCCCTTGAGTGTGTAAATACTCAAACAAATGGCGAATCAGATCTTCAACGATAAAGTAAGTACAGTTGAAGAAGTCGTTGGTACTATGAGTGAATGTGAGTCTCAAATCAACGGAATAAGCATAAAAGGTAAAACTCACAAAACCTCGCTATGGTAAAGATGGGAGAAAAACTCATAGACTAAGGAGAAAAGTGAGAAGTTGCATTAAGTCAAAATTATACGTCTTCTGGATGCAAATAGAAGAGCTTACAAGAGCATGATTAGCCTAAGATGGGTGCCTCGTCAAAACCTAGTTAAGTAGTAAAAATCCAGTGGGAAAAATGCTCCTAATCATAAGGAAAAATAGTAGATTAAGATCAAGTGAGTATACTTCTGGATACTCTCCCTGAGTTTGACAGAACTTCCAAATGAGAACTACAAACATTTCATATTATATGGTTAGGCATACCAAAGGTTGAATTCAACAGTGACATCGTGTAGAGGTCGCCAAGGTTGTCTGGGATTGGCTTGCATGACTTCAATCTCCTGATTCTTTGCTGATATAATGCAATATGTCTTGGTGTTGACTTTGTTAATGTATCATACATTGGTTGGGTTGATACATGCGGCATAATCTTCATGGATCGTCGCCGGCACTTAACAATGGATAAAAACAGCATGCATTTCGAATATTCTCAACAAAAAATCTCAACCATGCCTCACGTGTGGTGTAGTGAAATAAGGTGGGTCTTGGAATGAGTCAAACATTTCATAACTAAGGTCATCTCATGGACCTCTAAGATATTGTGATATCTCTAACGGTAAAGATAACCATTTTGGGGATGTGCCTTGTGCGGGTTTGATAAGTAACCAACATCAGCATAACAACAAGGCAAGCATCATTCCAAGGATCAAAGGGATCGGATCCATTCAGAATGCATTGGGATTAGCCTAAATTTGTAGTACCTTTCAAGGTAGCAGAAAACGTCTTTAATACCAATTCAGTGGATGCGTATAGGCACGATGCTGCATCTTTACTAATAGATCAACAACAAAGGAGATGTCCTTTCTAATGCAATGAACTAAGTACAACAAAGTGCAAAGTTGAACTCAGATATGGAACTTCAGATTCCATATCTCTTCAAGGGTCTCATTTGCGTATAGCGTATGAAAGATCATAGGTATACTCAAAAGGTAACACCTTCGGGGTGTTGTTCAACTAGTATACCAAAACACCGTCAGAACAAAGGTGGATTCGGCCAACATGGCCATTCATGTCAAAATTTTGCTTTTACAACAGTGTTTGGTGAAGCAAAATTAGTCTCACATATTGACTACGAGAATGGTACTCCTCAACGACATTGGTAAAGGCATGAACAGGTGCATAATCAATGATATCTTCCATCAAAATGGAAGTAAAATCTGCACGGTTGAGGTTCGGAAACAATATCCTTTATTCTTGAAGTTTTAGGTCTTAAGTATCAAGGATCATGCTTTGGGCATGATGCCACATCTTGGCAGACACTGATTCTACCATATGTTGTAAAAACAAACCTTAAAGTATGTGAGAAAGAGACAGACATACCCAGACTTGGGTAAGGGGTCTATTCGGTAAACCTCTACCGAAGCATAGCAATACCATACGGTGAAACCCAACCAAAACATGGTTCACCCTTCGGTAGACTGCAGCCGAAGCTGAGTCTATACCGTTTTCACATCAGTGGTAGTAATCAGATACGAGAATTTGGTAAATTTCTGCTCTCTATACTGTTACTTCAGGAGCAAGTTAGAAACACTGAAGGACGAGAAAAGTATTCTCTAGTTAAAATTCAATTGAATTTATAAACTTTAGAATCATACTCATTCGTGGACGTAAGCACGGTGTGCTTCAGGCAAAGTTAGAATATTCGGGTTCTAAGACAGTTTGCATGAAAAATGTTGGGTTTTCATGGGTGCTTTGTTTTATGAAAAATTTGGGTTTTAAAGGCTCTAAATTCCAAACTACAGATTCAATTTAGTTTATGAGCATTTAGTTCATAAAAGAGAGGTTCTTGCAAGAATACAGAATCTAATATACTGATTTAAGTGTAGTGGATTTGAGTTGCTTCAAGAACTTAGGTGTGAGTGCTTTGGGACTACGAAAGGATGTCAATGATTCAAAGAAGAGAAATAAATTATTGAATCTTTAATGTCCAAAAGTAGGCTTCAGGCCAATAATTTTGGATGTCTTGTAAGATTAATGGAATGCTGGTCACTTTTAATTAATTCAACATATTAGGATCATACGAGGTCGATCATGGAAGCAAAATAATGACATTCAGGTCATATTAGCTTTGATTGGCGGCAAGCCAGGTGACAAGTGAATTATAGCCTAGTACGGCTTTAACCAAAAACATCACAAAATATTTGGGTATGGTTAAGAAAAGGGGGATGCCAAAATATGGCATTGGGTCGAAAAAAGAATGTAGCCTAGCATATATGGGCTGGCTGCAACACACGGCTCTGCAACAAATAAAAAAATTGCAGGTCATTAGGCTTAGGGACATGGCTGCATGTGGCAGCGGGCCGAGGTAAACAGCCCATCAAAGTAGAAAAAATTTGGCTGCTAGTGGGCTTGAGAAAGGCTGATGTGCAGCCCAGCATACAAAGCAAGCTCCAAGCTTGCAGTTGAAAGCAGGCGGGTTGCAGATGCAAGCCCAATCAGTGGTTGGCTGATGGGTTGATGTGTGAAAAGCCCAACAATGTGTTGGCTTTTGGGATAGAATGCGAGACAAGCCCATCAAATTATGCTTGTTGGCTGGCGGGCTAAAGGAGTTGAACAAACCTAGCACGTGCTAGCTTGGTCTGGAGTGGGGAAGCGGCCCAGCAAACAAATTGCTGGTATGCGGGCCCATCAAATTTCAAAACCAAGGTCGATGGCCTGGTTTACGCATGCAGCAAAGCCCAAGGTGCTACTGGCTCACGGGGATGTCGGTACAACGTCATTTCAGCACCTAAGCCTCGAGCTACGTGCTTGGCTTTAGCGTCAAGTCGGCGTGGTGGTGTGGGTTTAGGCCGCGGCTCAGCCACAAATTTTCCTTTTTTTTCTCGAAATTCCTAAGGGTTTGAAAACCCTAATTGCTTCTAATTTCTTTCAATTCTTTGACTCACATATTCCACATAACAAAAAATTACGTAATGCATGAAACATGTGTGTATATATATATTAACAAATATATGAAACATATACAATATATATTGGAAGGTAAATCTAAATGTAGGGGTTCATGCATCATGGGGAATATTTTCATGCTTCACGGTCGTTTCAAATATCTTAATTTATTTTAAAAGAACCTAATTGGCACAAAACAATTGGGCCTTTGAATTTGTCGAATATCCTTCTCGGAAAGTTGAAATTGCATCTCCAATGCGTTGTATCATATTCAACAAAAAAAAATTAATTTTAATCAATAACATGTAGATCAATTCAATAAAAAAAATCATAAAAAGAAAGATTAAAACATAATACTTCCATCATTAAATAACAAACTCTCTTTAGCGCAACATCAAAAGCGTACTGATAAATTGTGTAGGCATAATTTTGCTGAACAATTATGAAAGCCCAAGATAGGGGTGCGGCACATAGAGAGAGAAGAGATAGATGTGTAATTGAGAGGTGTATGTTATTCCACCCATTATGCCTTTATTTATAGTAGTAGGGAAGGTAAATTCCTTACCCTAATAGGTTGTGCTTTTATTTATAGTAGTAGGGAAGGTAAATTCCTTAACCTAATAGGTTTACAACTCTAATAGGATAATATCTAGTCTAAGAGATATGGTAGAATCTCATAAAGATATCCTAAATATGTTAGGATTTACACAATCACATTCCTAATCTAATAGTACTGCAACACCATAAATAATTAGAATCATAAAAATGCTAAATTTTATGGATAATTATATTAACACCCCACAAATTGTTGAATAAACTCCACATACTTAATACACCCCACATTCTCAATATACATCTTATATTTTGTACATATACCTCACGTTTTCTTTACACCCCACATTTTATAACACTCATTTTTAATTTTCAGGGATTGAATCTAACCATTTTGAATGTTTAGTTTGCCGAAAGATTTCAAATCAAAACTGAATTGGTCTCAGATTTATTTCACAAGTCTTTAGACTTAGTCTTGAACAAAATAAATAAAGACCCTTTCTCTGCTAACGATCTAGGTGTAGAAGTTAATTAATAAATCAAAACTAAATCGGTCTCAGATTTTTTTTAAATACAGGCCATGTCTCTCCTCATTTTCCATTGATCATCTCCCATTGACAAGAAAATAAGAAGAAAAAAGAAAGAAAAACTCGCGATGAGAAACGTACGTCAATCAAACGGCAAAAGATTGAGAGTAGGAGTTCGCGTGGAGAATGGCTATCCTCAATTTGTAAAAGTAGTATATGACTCTAGCACTAATATGACTCATGTTAGTGGGCACTCAAGATTAATATGAACCTTAAAAGATGAATATGAATATAAAAGTTTAAATAATGCAGCTAATGCAAAATTAAATAATTATCGATGTCATCGAAATTACTAAAACAATGAAAAATATGAAGTCTTGCCTCATGTGAAGCTTCCGAAACATTGATTTTATGTTCCATTGGTCAAAAACAATTTTTCTCAATCAACATGTTTGTAGTTTCATTGGTTAAGATTTTGTTCAACAATGGAGGATGAAAGGGTTTTGATAGTTAAGAAGATAAATAATACGTTAAAAGTGATTTGGAGTATATTTATAAATTTTTATTTTTAAAAAAAACCTAATAAGGTCAAAATTATCATTACATACTGGAGTAAATAAGTCATTTAATATTAAATTTTAATATGGAGAACATTCAACATTTTGTGGAGTGTTAATATAAAAAGTCAAATTTTATTTGTCCTATTCATTTTACAAAGTAGTTCTTCTTTTTATAAAACATTAAAGACATGTCCTTATTGTAATCTTAAATTTTTTCATAAAGAAATTATGATGCTTTGATACCAGATATAAAATTAAGGATCTGAAACTAATATTAATTACATACTAAATCAATTTACACATACAATGAAGATGAAGATATGATTACGGGCACTAGACGATTGTCCTACTCCCACAAAACTCTATCCTTATGCTTTCAGTAATCACTGACAGAAATTAAACTTGTCTTTGAGAGAGAGGAGGGACCACCTATATATAGTCTCATAAGTCTGTAAATATTGCACCTAATGGTCATGATAAAACACTAACCTGCTAGAGTTACTACAATATGCTTTAACATATATATAGGGGCGTGTTATCCACACATTCCTTTTTACTTCTCACACACCCCTATTAATTTTTGTCTGTTAGATCTTCTTTAATTCATCCGATCCGACGGCCGAAATCCAAAAAGGTGTGAGGGAAGTAAAAAGGAGTGTGTGGATATCACATCCCTATATATAAAGCCTAAATTTACTTCATTAACCTGAGAACATATGAACTCTATATATTACCCCAAGTAATTATAGTCCTTTCGAATAGTGATTATGTGTTCTCAATGTAGTAGATTAATTGAATCATTCAACGTATTAGGAAGTAAAACAGATAACGATACATTCTAGGGTCGACATTTTTTATGATGCTCCGCTTTTTAAAAAATCTGTTTAAAAATCCAAAATTAATATCTAAAACGATTAAATAAGTATAGTATACCAGAAAGCACCATATAACTAGCGTAGCTTTCCATTCAATGTATCTAATCATCAATTTAGGCCCATTCTGGTTTTTGCTGCAGGTAGCATTAGTAAGGATGTGGTACATTTACTCGGAAAGGAAAATAATATATTGCATATGCATATGTGATATGTGGGTATTGGATCGATGCAGGAGTAGTCAACAAGGGAATACAACAGAAGATAAATAGTGAATTTGTGAAGTACATTAAACAGAGAAAAAGACAAGATGGTGAAGTAGGCTAGTACTAGAAACAAAATTAACTGTCTGGCAGAGCCAGTTGCAGTGCAATGCCTGCCAAACTCTGTTAGCTAAGTCATAAAGACTGCATGTTCAGTACTCTCTCCTTCTCATCCATATTCTTATCTTCCTGCCAAGGATTACTTATATTGTACGAGTATTTCATTAATAGGGAAGCATCATTTGAGATAAAAATAAAAGATGCGTTTAAGTTCTGTTCACATATTTTTATTTTATTTATTTTATTGATACATAACATCACATGGCATTGTACTCATATTATGTTGGTTGTTCTCGTTACTTCACGCATCTCCTATCTATATTATTCACCGCTAGCGTTTGCAAAATTTAGTTAACATACACTCTCACTCTCTCTCTCTCCCTCCCTCCCCCCCTCCCCCCCACTAATTAGTGACCAATTATTTATCATGAACATGAAAAGCCGCAGCGGTACTAAGGAGAAGATGAAGAAGAAGATGATGATGAGAGGGTTCATGTGCCAGTCTCAGGTAGCAACTGCGGGGTGTATGACTGATGCTCGCTCCGTTATCGTGCCGCCGACAAGACCAGCTGCAGCTACCACAGTCCGCCACAATCACAATGCTGGACATGGGCATTACATGATGATGAGAAGATCAACTAGTACTAATAATGCTGGTGATGGCGCCGGCGGTGGTCAATACTACTACTCCAGGCTCCTCAACACTCCTCCAGCTCATGGCCATCATGAGACGCCCTACTCTCACAGTCGCAGGCGAAGCACTACCACTAGCAGTATTCTTAACCACCATGATCAGCAGCCAATGTCAAAGTCGATCCGAAAACTACCATCATCTGATCCAGATTTACCACCACCGTCGTCATCCGCGGACAATGTCTTCCAGGTAAAAATACATATTTATTTGCAAACTTCGTCATCAACTTTTAATATCTTTTTCCAACTGTAGTGTGTTAGATGGAACAAAATTTTCTCAAATGTTTATATGGATGATCAACGTCGGTCTAATCTTATGCAAAAATTCTCAAATCCCTTTATCACGAGCAATGTGAACAGTAGACATATGGTATATTACGTATTATTATATAAATAATAGAATATAAGTGTTAAAAAATTAATAATTTAAAAAATAAAATTTTCACCACTTTATAAAAACATGTTGTGTACCCTTCATGCTTCGATCACAATGAAAATTTTCTTTTTTACCACGGACCTCAATCAATAAGTTGAAAATATATTGGGCCCACTGTCAGATCCTGTGCAAGGCCAGGCGCTCTACAATAACACTATTTTCCTTCTTTTGTTTTTGAGGTGTAATATCTACACTCTTTTTTACTTCTCACATATTTTTTTAATTTTTAACTATTGAATTAGATGAATTGAAAAAGATTAAATGACAAAAATTATTAAGGAATGTGTGAGAAGTATAAAAGTGTGTGTAGATAGCACACCCCTTATTTTTTGGATAGTTGTACTATATTTTATGGATAGTATACTAGTGAAGAGTAAAAGAATATCATGTAGGAAATTTGTCAAAAATAAATTACAATATATAATGAATAGTTTCACTTGGTCCGTTTCTCTCAATTATTGACTTATATTGCCGACTTCAACTTAATTATCTCTTTGTTATAAATGTTTTAGAAATGTCTGCGATCAAGTAAATAGTTTTATGAACGAATAGATCGCGTTAAATTGGAATCATTCTCAACAAGTTCATACAAAGTGATCTCATTTTTTTTTCATCTGGTCGAGTAGAAATCAAAGGTCTTGAGTGAATGATCTGGCCTAATAACTCAAAAGATAAAGAAATATTCTTAACTTAAAGGTCAATGTAGTGTAATGTGTTGGTTACATATATATGCAGGTGGTGGTTATGAGAGTTTCCATTCATTGCCAAGGATGTGCTGGTAAACTGAAGAAACATCTCTCTAAGATGGAGGGTACGTTTTAATATTTTATATGACTGTGAATATCACATTAATATTTTCAAGGCTTTTTCTTCTTAGAGTCCTTGATTCTATTGTGTTTAATTTTCTCTTAGAACTTAGAAGGAGTTGTTCGCGTCCTTTAAAATTTATCGTATTTTCTTAAAATTTTCATAAGTTCGAAAAATTACACTAAAATCTCCCAAAGTCTGTTTACTGTGTATTTTTCGCCGAACACTTTTTGTTTTGTTGTCATTTCCTGTTTGTTTGTATCCATTTATGCTTGCAATTAATTAACATTATCAGGAAATTAAATATTTTTGGGATTTTGTATATATACCAGGGGTTACATCTTTCAGTATTGACCTAGAGACAAAGATGGTAACTGTTAGGGGACACGTTTCAGCAGTTGGAGTCGTGGAGAGCATTTCAAAAGTGAAGAAGGCGGAGTTATTACCCTCTTGAATCCTTTCAAGGGTTACCCCATGTGGTGGGAAAAGTTGGTCAATATTAGTAGGTATTTGTCATTACCTTCTGTTTTGTGTAACTACTCCAAGAGGTAGGTCCTTCCAAAAAATAAAAAGAGGTAAATGTGGGTGCGAATTTGACCATGTGAGCCATGGCCCTATTGATGTTGACATGTTTATTTTTCCATTCTTCCCTTAATTTCCCTGGTCACAAATTGAAAGTGATGGTGATGTATCATGGTTTGACAATCGAAGCGCAATTGAATTTATATTATTTCTTTATTTCTTACACTTGTTATGGCAAAAGAAAATTTAAGAGTGGACCGGCTCACAATATAAATAATGTGAATGACGATAAGATATATGATTGAAAGTTTAATAACTAAATATGTAAAGACTAAAGATCTCGATTCATACAAAAAGGCACTTATAGATGTCAGTATTCCCTAAATTTGAGTTTGTAAAGGTTAATATTGTGATAAGACCATTGTCTTCAAATGACATTTATTCTCACTCAAATGAGTTTGGTGTTTGTTTCCAATTTTCGTTCCAAATTTTTTGAATCGGATCTGATCACAATTTTTGACTTTAGATCAATTTTCAGCAAATTCAGAAATTTAGGAATCAAATTAGTCTCGAAAATTTCAGAACATAATTTGCTATATGCTTATGTATTTTATAATTTTCTGAATATTCTCAAACTTTTTCCTACATGCAATTTATTGTTCTTTATTAATATTTAGTATATGTGTCACATCCCGGCCCGGGCTCAACCACTTTCCGGGCTCGACTTCGCTATAGCACGATATTGTCCGCTTTGGGCCCCCTACCACACCCTCACGGTTTTGTTCAAACAAGAACTTCCTAGTGGGTCACTCATCCTAGAATTGCTCTCGCGCAAACTCGCTTAACTTCGGAGTTCCGATGAACTCCGAAGCCAGTGAGCTCCTAAAAGGCATCGTGTTAATTGGAGGTGGGAATGTAGATATAAGGCTTATATGATATTCATCTCTGTGCGATGTGGGATCTTACAATATGTTTATGTATAAATTCAATTAACTTTGTGGTATACTAGTATGCTTATCCATTTTAATATATAAGCATATGCTTAATAATATAAAAAAGGAGTTTTTGAACATTAGTCCTTACAAAAGATTAAATTAAAAAAAAACATGGTGCTAGATTACATATTCAATTTAATCCCTTAAAGTGTACTTTTATCAAAATTTACATTCAATTTTTGTTATTTAATGTGTATTTTTATTTAATATGCACTTTAAATTTTTTAATATGCACATATTTAATTTTCTAATTATAAATGAACATAAATGAGAAAATATTAAAAGAAATTTGTGATACAAAAATATATAAATACATAAGTGTACAAAAATGACTGTGCCGAAATATATAAAATTGACTTTTTTGTACTGATATTTGTACCTACATGATTGTACCAAAGTATATTTGTTGACTACAAAAATCACCTAGCCTACGTGGCGCGCAGGCCGAGTAAATAGTAGACTAAGTCCTTCAAATGTGTACTGGGCGTGCCAAAATGTTGACTACAAAAATCACCTAGCCTACGTGGCGCGCAGGACGAGTAAATAGTAGACTAACTAAGTCCTTCAAATGTGTGCGGGGCGTGCCAACTCGTCGGTCGGGCTCGGCCGAGGAGTAAAATGTCTTGATGTTGCGTTGATGCGCGCGGCTGACTTCTGAATCTTGCAATTGCGGCCGAGGAAGGAACACCTCTCGGCCTCTGGGTCCTCAAACCTGAAGACGAGGCTACTAATTACAAAGTTCACGATTCGTCGTCGTCCAACTCGGCAACGGTCACCGTATTGGTGAAGGTGAACCCGTGCCGAATCGATACTAATGTGTAAGGGCACAGGTACTCAAACCGAATGAAGGTTTTGACAACAAACGTGGTTCGGCCGTCTCGATGCCGAACTCTGAAACTCACTTGCAAATATGCGAACATAAAACCACTCGGCGTCAAGGCACCGAGCTTTGATATCAGTAACACCTCACTTCGCCGAGGGAGCTAATGAGATGACCTCTGTCGACGGGGATTCGAAAATCCTCGCCGGCCGAGACTAGGATAAATAACCAATCGACCCTGTCGCAGTGCTGTCTATCCAAATTGAAGATGCTTCACGGACGGTTGGTTCTACGGCAACAGTGCTGTCTATCCAAACTGAAGATGTTTACCGGTTGCCTCCACAGTGCTGTTTATCCAAACTGAAGGTATGGAGGCGAAAAAGCAAATAAAAGTCTCAAGGGTGTTGAGAGGTTTCGCGTAGAGCGAGAAATTGCGCAGGGCAGATTTGTGTGTTGTGTTGAAGGTCCTTGAATGGTGCACGCACTCCTCTATTTATAGCAGCAAGAACCCCCATGGCCGGATTAGAAATACATAAGGATTAGAACTCCTTAACCCAATCAGATTAAACTTCGACCAATCCCAATCTCCACAGGACTTTGAATCAAACCTCCAAAACAAGCCAGGTTCATCTCCATGTCTTAGTATCCTTATCTATCCCGTTCAAGATAATTCATACCAAAAGATAATTATGATAAAAACCATAATATATGCCAAGGTAATTCATATCAAAAGATAATTATGATAAAAACCATAATATTATCCTTTAACAATAAAATTATCTTTACTTCTTTATCCGACGGTTGGGAGTTATGCTCATTTAACGGCCTTGATTGTACGGGCCGATATTGTAAAATCGGGTCCAAACATTGCCCCCCAGTTTTCTTGAGCTTCGGCTCGTAAGCCGAATGGTTAAGGAAACTAAGCATTTGGCATTTGAACTTTGGCCACCACTCGAGTCCTTATGCTGAATCAATAGCTAATCATTTTGCCCAGCGAATGAGTAAATAGCAGGTAAACAAATTATTTGCTACAACAATTCATGGCAGCTCAGCTTGCCATCACTGTCGAGCAATGTTGAAATTGGGCCGAGGTCGACGATCTAGCCGAGATACCCTTCTGCATTTATGCTAAAACTTGGGTCGAGGTCGAGAAGCCTCAAAGGGTAGAGAAATTGGACCGAGGGGCCGAGATCGAGAGAAATGGCAGCTCGGCCTGTCTCGAAAAATCATGGAGGCCGAGGTCGGAAAGAACGGTAGCTCGACCTATCACCAATGTCGAGGAAATCTTTAGCGGCCGCAGAACATGTAGTCAGTTATATATGCTTGGTGAGCCGATGGACATCATTATTGCCGAGGTCCTATATAAAGTGGCCGAGAGAGTATACCTCGGTAAGTTGACCGAGCTCGGCCTATATATACTAATTCTCGGCCAATTAAGAATGACTCGCCGAATATCTCGGCTGAACAGCCGAATGGTTAAGAAAATAAGTTCTTATTTATTTATTTATTTATTTATTTATTTATTTATTTATTTTTTATTTTTTATTTTTTATTTTTCAATCGGCCGACCTACCTATCTCGACTTCGGCCTAATAGTTGGCCGAGACAAACCTTGTAACCCTCTTTTTATTTTATTCTCGGCAAGATTAGGTATGATCCGCCGAGTATATCACCTGTGCCCCCTTATTTTCTTATGTATCGGCTTAATTAGCCAGATGATTAAGAAGAAAAAAAATATATATATATATATATATATTTTTTTTTAAACAAAATAAAACGAAAGTGGCTGAACTAATAAAGAGGAGGAGGCCAACGATGTTTTATTCCAAGCCGAGATAAGTTTACATCAAGATTTTCAAATTGATTTCGCTCTCGGCCGAAAACAAGATTTTCTCCAAATATTTGTAACTTGGTGAAATTTTCGGCCGCTGAATGGGTTGAATAATTACTATGCCCCCTCAAGCATAATAAGTCCGTTAATCTCGGCTTTTAACTCGATCAACTTAGCCGAATGAGATTTCTCCATACCAGCTTTATCGCCAATAATCATGTCGATTGGCGTGATTTGTTCAGCTAGACCTATGTCTCGGCCTTGTTCGTCATTGGAGCACTTCTCTGACGAATCTTTTTCTAAGTCGATTTTTGACTCAGAAACTTGAATATTTTCTTCTAAGCCTACCACACTTTCGGTCTCGACCGAAATAATTGGTGGCCTAGGTGTTTCTTCGGCCAGGGTAACAATTTTCTTCGGCCGAATTGTGGTCACGCCCGGAGCGAAAAATTGCCCCCTGGCCTTTTGATCCAACCACTCTTTAAATGGAATTGATTTGAACCCAAATGGCATTTTCTTATCGAGCCACTCACAATATCGAGCTCTATCTTCATTTAACCATTGATCTTGAAAGCTGTGATGAACCTTCACCTTTATCATTTGAGAGAAAGATTTTTGCCTTTCTTCATGTGCTTCAAGGATCCGGTCAAGGCGTTTTTGTTGCTCGACACTTTCCTGGAGCAGGCGCCAAATCTCATCGTGAATGTAATCTTGATATATCATGTGAACTTCGTAGTTTTAGCACTGGGTCCCACTGGGCGTGCCAAAATGTTGACTACAAAAATCACCTAGCCTACGTGGCGCGCAGGCCGAGTAAATAGTAGACTAACTAAGTCCTTCAAATGTGTACTGGGCGTGCCAAAATGTTGACTACAAAAATCACCTAGCCTACGTGGCGCGCAGGACTAGTAAATAGTAGACTAACTAAGTCCTTCAAATGTGTGCGGGGCGTGCCAACTCGTCGGCCGGGCTCGGCCGAGGAGTAAAATGTCTTGATGTTGCGTTGATGCGCGCAGCTGACTTCTGAATCTTGCAATTGCGGCCGAGGAAGGAACACCTCTCGGCCTCTGGGTCCTCAAACCTGAAGACGAGGCTACTAATTACAAAGTTCACGATTCGTCGTCGTCCAACTCGGCAACGGTCACCGTATTGGTGAAGGTGAACCCGCGCCGAATCGATACTAATGTGTAAGGGCACAGGTACTCAAACCGAATGAAGGTTTTGACAACAAACGTGGTTCGGCCGTCTCGATGCCGAACTCTGAAACTCACTTGCAAATATGCGAACATAAAACCACTCGGCGTCAAGGCACCGAGCTTTGATATCAGTAACACCTCACTTCGCCGAGGGAGCTAATGAGATGACCTCTGTCGACGGGGATTCGAAAATCCTCGCCGGCCGAGACTAGGATAAATAACCAATCGACCCTGTCGCAGTGCTGTCTATCCAAATTGAAGATGCTTCACGGACGGTTGGTTCTACGGCAACAGTGCTGTCTATCCAAACTGAAGATGTTTACCGGTTGCCTCCACAGTGCTGTTTATCCAAACTGAAGGTATGGAGGCGAAAAAGCAAATAAAAGTCTCAAGGGTGTTGAGAGGTTTCGCGTAGAGCGAGAAATTGCGCAGGGCAGATTTGTGTGTTGTGTTGAAGGTCCTTGAATGGTGCACGCACTCCTCTATTTATAGCAGCAAGAACCCCCATGGCCGGATTAGAAATACATAAGGATTAGAACTCCTTAACCCAATCAGATTAAACTTCGACCAATCCCAATCTCCACAGGACTTTGAATCAAACCTCCAAAACAAGCCAGGTTCATCTCCATGTCTTAGTATCCTTATCTATCCCGTTCAAGATAATTCATACCAAAAGATAATTATGATAAAAACCATAATATATGCCAAGGTAATTCATATCAAAAGATAATTATGATAAAAACCATAATATTATCCTTTAACAATAAAATTATCTTTACTTCTTTATCCGACGGTTGGGAGTTATGCTCATTTAACGGCCTTGATTGTACGGGCCGATATTGTAAAATCGGGTCCAAACAATATTATAATGAACCCAAATATATGTACCGAAATGTATTATATTGAATTAATGTACCTAAATGTCAATATCGAAATGTATGTACCGAAATGTACGTACCAAAATGTACGTAACTAAATGTCAATACAGAAATGTATGTACCTAAATGTTAATACCGAAATGTATTATATTGAATTAATGTACCTAAATGTCAATATCGAAATGTATGTACCGAAATGTCAATATTGAAATGTACGTACCAAAATGTACGTAACTAAATGTCAATACAGAAATGTATGTACCGAAATGTCAATATTGAAATGTATGTACCAAAATATACGTAACTAAATGTCAATACAGAAATGTATGTACCTAAATTTTAATACCGAAATGTATGTACCAAAATGTACGTAACTAAATGTATGTACTGAAATATAATATATTGAATTAATGTACCTAAAAGTCAATACTCAAATGTGTGTACCAAAATGTACGTA
Organism: Crataegus laevigata; assembly: GCA_963580275.1. Classification (NCBI taxonomy): domain Eukaryota; kingdom Viridiplantae; phylum Streptophyta; class Magnoliopsida; order Rosales; family Rosaceae; genus Crataegus; species Crataegus laevigata. The sequence continues at coordinate 3,871,359 of OY756938.1, forward strand.
ACGAAATGCATTATATTGACTGAAATGCATGATATTGAATCAATGTACCTATATGTTTGTACCGATAGATATACCGAAATATTCAAATGTAATAATGTACCTAAATGAAGAACATACAAAATTGTTATCGGAATATATATTATAAAAAAATTAGTTGTCTAAATGTAGACATTAAAATATATTATGATGAATGAAATAAAAATTAAATTTAAATGTAATTAATACATTAAAATAAAAATAAAAAGACAAATAAAACATCAAAATATAACTAATAAATGATATGATTAAATGTACTAGTGACTAAAATTAGATTTTAATCTTACACTGTTGCAGTCCTATTTAGTATAGGAATGTGATTGTGTAAATCTTAATAGATTAGGAATGTATCTTATATTCCTATTAGGAGTAGATTACTCATTAAGTATTGTAATCCTTATGGGAAAGGGTTTGTCCCTTCTACCACTATAAATAGAGGCACAATGGGGTGAATTAAAAGACACCTCACAATTAAATCTTTCTCTCTTCTCTCTAAAGTGGCCGGCCTCCCTCTCCCTCTCTAACCCTAGATCGCTCAATTAAATAGGCCTACAACACGTTATCAGCACGCTCTTGCCAGAAGCTAAGGAGTTAACGCATCGTTGGAGGAGGCTTTTCATCCACCAAAATTCAAAGGCTTATTTGTTTTCTGCTAATCAGGTACGCTTAAAATAAATGAAGATATTTGAAACGTCCACGAAGCATGAAAACATTCCCCATAGTGCATGAACCCCTCTATGTTTATATTTTCCTTTCGATATATATATTGTATATGTTCATATATTTGTCAATATATATATTTGTTTCATGCATCACAAAATTAAATTGCTATGTGGAATTTGTGAGTCAAATTATAAAATTAAATTAGAAGCAAATTAGGGTTTTTTCCCTAAACCCTAAAGGATTTGAAAAAAAAGGGGGCAGGATTTGGTGCGGCACCGCACCACCCCAGTGCAGCCAGGACACCAGGCTTCGGCCTCAATTTTTCCCGCTAGGCCTGCAGCCCATGGCCTTCTCGGCCTGCACCTAAATTGCCAGCCTTGCGGATGGGTTGTCCCGTGCACACTTAAGGCCAGCTTTTGCTGGGCCGATCCCCCCTCCCCAGTTACACGCTGCCAGCCCACGTGGCTGGGCCACCCGTGCAGCCCCTCTAATTTTTTAGGCCCTGTAAAAAAATTTCAAGGCACCCCGTGCCTTTCCTTTTGCACGGCACCCATGCCCAAATTATTTTGGGGCATATTTTTCAATCCACATGCTAAATTTTAATACTATAAAATAATTTAACCCGTATGTTAATATTATTTTGCTTCTATAATCGACCCTGTATGGCTCGATTTATTGAATTAATTAAAATTGACCTGCAGTTTATTAATCTGATTATGAATCCAAAATTATTGACCTGAAGATCATTTTTGGACATTAACGATTCAATAATTTATTTTTATACTTTGAACCGTCACATACTTTTGTAGTAACGAAGCTCTCACACTTGAGTTCCCGAAGAACCTCAAATCCACTATATGTATATTTGTATATTGCATTATGTGTTTCTTGCAGGAACCTCTCATTATGAACTAATTGTTCATAAAACTAAATTGAACCTGTAGTTTCAAATTTAGTGCCTTTGAAACCTGAAGTTTTCATTCAAAACATACCATATGAAACCTGAAGCTTTCATGCATTATTTAAACCACTACATGTCTAAAAGAACCTGTATGTTCTACGATATATGTCTATGGCTTACCATATGACTACTCACGTTTTTCTCCCTCTGTTTTAGGGACATGTCGAACTTGAACAAGCTCGATTTCTCCGCTCTAGAAGTCTCTGGAAGAAACTATCTGAAGTGGGTTCAAGACGTGAAGCTCCACCTCACTGCAAATGGTATTAGAGCCACCATCGAGGCACCCGTCACCAGAAAAACTGTTGACGAAGCTCAGAAGGCTACTGCAATGATCTTTATTCGAAAACACATCTATGATGCACTGCAGACCGAGTACCTCGCTGAGGAGGACCCACGCACCCTCTGGCTTGCTCTGGCTGACCGTTTCGATAATCAGAAAGACATCTACTTGGCTGAAGCAAGACACGATTGGCAGCATCTTCGCTTCCAAGACTTTAAGTCTGTGAATGAATACAACTCTGAAGTTTGTAGGATCCGTTCATTGCTGAAATTCTGTAAAGTGGAACTTACCGAATCAGATCTCCTGGAGAAGAACTATTCGACCTTCCATGCCACCAATATTGTCCTGCAGCAACAATATAGGGCACATAAATTCACCAAGTTCTCAGATTTGATCTCTGTTTTACTTTTCGCTGAAAAGCAGAACCAGCTTTTGATGAGAAATCATCAAGCTAGACCGACTGGCTCGAACGCTGTGCCTGAAGCACATGCAACATATTCTGGTAGCCGTAAACGACGACAGAATTGTCGTGGTCGTGGTAATAGGCAGCAAGCTCCACCACGGGCCCAAGGTCAACAGAGAGCCGCACCTAAGGGAAGGATTGCGACCTAGCAGCGTCCACCACTCGCCCCTAAGGTCCCAAACTTCAAGAACAAGGGCAAAGCTCCCGGTCAGTCTGCTTCTACTGAACTGGACATGTGCTATCGTTGTGGATCAAAGGATCATTGGTCACGCATATGCCGAGCTTCCCCTGCGGCTATTGCCAAGTATCATTCACATCGTGAGTCTAACTTTGCAGTTGTGGATCGTCCGGAAGATGCAACCACATCCATGGAGATATCAGATATTCAGGAGGCGTCAGCCCCTATGGACGAATACATTTAGATATGTTTTTAGGGTGTTTACCCCTAGTGGCCGCACCTACTAGGAGTGGCCGGCCCTACCCCCTATTTATCTAGGTTTATGGTTTAAATTTTTGAACAATTTTTCTAAGTATTTGGAATAATTTGTTTGGTTTTGATTTGTTTTGAATTATGGATTATTATTTGAATGGATATTATTTTCTCGAATTGCTTAATTGAATGAATGGACTTATATTTATGTATGTGACCAATTCAATCAATTTATTTCTAGGTATGTCTAGTGGGGAAGTTAGTTGTTTGGCAGATAGTGCAACCACGCACACCATCTTGCGTGAAAAACACTATTTTACTAACTTAATACCCCAGAAATCTCCTTTGACAACCCTCGCAGGTTCATCCAACCTGGTTGAAGGATACGGAAAGGCACGTATCATGTTGTCTAATGGTACTATCTTGACCATTAAGGAGGCACTCTATTCTCCACGTTCTGGAAGAACGTTGCTGAGTTTTAGAGATATTCGAGATAATAAATATCATATTGAAACCACTGAAGATCATGGTTCTGACTTTCTTTGTATCACTTCATACGAATATGGCCAGAAGCGTATTCACGAGAAGTTGGAACGTCTGCCGAATGGGTTGTACATCACAACCATTCGGGGCATAGAAGCCCACAGTGTGGCCGGCCCTATGCCTGAGTTCCAGGACACCTTGTTGCTTTGACATGACCGTTTGGGACATCCTGGACGTGACATGATGCGCCGTATCCTCAAATCATCACACGTGCACAAGTTACATCCTCATGTAGGACTCCCACCATGCAAAGCGTGTTCTTTGGGGAAGTTGAATACTCAACCCTCATATACAAAGAATATTCACAACCCCCCTAAATTTCTTCAGAGGATTCAAGGGGACATTTGTGGACCAATCCAACCAACTTGCGGACCATTTAAATATTTTATGGTGTTGGTTGATGCATCGACACGATGGTCACATGTTTGCTTGTTGTCCACACGCAACGCCGCGTTTGCTAAACTCCTAGCTCAAATTATTAAGCTAAGGGCTCACCACCCTGATTATCCGATTAAGTCGATTCGATTGGATAACGCTGGAGAGTTTACGTCACAGACCTTTGACGATTATTGCATGTCAGTAGGGATTGATGTGGAACATCCTGTACCCCATGTTCACACCCAAAACGGCCTGGCAGAAGCTTTCATAAAGCGCCTTCAAATGATAGCTCGGACTTTGGTTATGAGAACCAAACTGCCGGTATCTGCCTGGGGCTATGCAATATTGCACGCAGCCATGTTGGTTCGCCTGAGGCCCACCGCTACCTAACCACATTCACCGTTACAGTTGGTCACTGGATACGAGCCTGACGTCTCGCATTTACGGGTGTTTGGGTGCGCCATTTATGTGCCAATAGCGCCGCCGCTACGTACCAAAATGGGTCCTCAGAGAAAAATGGGAATCTATGTCGGTTATGATTCACCATCAATTGTTCGATACATAGAACCCTTGACAAGAGATCTTTTTACCGCACGTTTTGCGGATTGTCACTTTGATGAGACAATCTTCCCGGCGTTAGGGGGAGATAAGCATGCTAACGTTCCCGTAGAACGCCGCGAAATGTCGTGGTATGCTCCCACTATGTCTCATTTAGATCCCCGCACTGCTCAGTCTGAAACTGAAGTGCGTCGAATTATAGATCTTCAGAGCATTGCTCAAAGCATGCCAGATGCTTTTAATGATCTAGCTAAAGTGACAAGATCACATATACCCGCTGCAAACACACCTGCAAGGATAGACGTACCCCGTGCACGTCAACAACCCGCCTGGGAAGGCCGGACCGTCCCCGAATGAGGGGAGGCCGCAACTTCCACGCGGCACGGTACATTGGCGGCTAGCCAATCATCTGCTCCGACCCTGAAGCGTGGCAGACCACCTGGTTCAAAGGATTCACAACCCTGGAAGAGGAAAATGGCACCAACTAGTGACCCTAGTTTGAATCCGACCATCGCTCACTCATCCGTTCCAACACATGAGGTTATTCTAGATTACAGTGATGCTTCAGATGAAACATGTCGGCCTCCCGAGAATCGTGAGATTTCGGTCCATTACACAGTATTGGATGAGGTTTGGAATAAGAATGAGATGATCGTCGACGACGCATTCTCGTATTCAGTAGCTACTGACATCATGCTTAGCGATGACATTGAACCACGTTCCGTCGATGAATGCCGACGTAGAACCGATTGGTCAAACTGGAAACAAGTAATCCAGGTCGAACTCGATTCGCTCGCGAAACGTAAAGTGTTTAGACCAGTCGCTCCTACACCACCACGTGTGAAGCCTGTTGGCTACAAGTGGGTTTTCGTGAGGAAGCGTAATGAGAAGAATGAAATAGTGCGATACAAAGCACGCCTCGTAGCACAAGGCTTCTCTCAACGCCCTGGAATTGATTACGAGGAGACGTATTCTCCCGTAATGGACGTCATAACGTTCCGCTACCTAATCAGTTTGGTAGTTTCCGAAAAACTAAATATGCAGCTTATGGACGTGGTAACCGCGTATCTTTATGGGGATTTAGATACGGAAATATATATGAAAGTTCCAGAAGGACGTCCATTGACTGGCTCAAATAGTTCTAGACCACGGAACACTCTCTCAATAAGGTTGAGGAGGTCACTCTACGGATTGAAACAATCCGGGCGGATGTGGTATAACCGTCTGAGTGAATATTTGACAAGTCAGGGTTATGTGAACAATGAACTATGCCCATGCGTGTTCATAAAGAAGTCACATTCTGGATTTGCAATCGTTGCAGTTTATGTTGACGACATGAACCTCATTGGGGCTCCTGCAGAGCTTGAGGGAATTGCTGCACACTTGAAATCAGAATTTGAGATGAAGGATCTTGGAAAAACTCGATATTGTCTCGGCCTGGAGATCGAGCATTGTTCGGATGGAATCCTAGTACATCAATCGAACTACACCCAAAAGGTGTTGCGTCGTTTTAATGAGGATAAAGCGAAGCCTTCGAGTAAACCAATGGTCGTTCCTTACCTGAGTGCAATTGGGGCTTTATTGTACTTGGCTCAGTGCACTAGACCTGACATCTCCTTCGCTGTTAATCTTTTGGCAAGATACAGCAATGCGCCCACACGCAGGCACTGGAATGGTGTTAAAGACGTTTTCCGCTACCTCAAGGGTACAATAGATTTGGGCTTGTTCTATACTCACCAATCACCGAGTGTTGCCGCCCCTTACGGTCCTCGGGATGATTCTCACCTTGTTGGTTATGCATATGCTGGATATCTGTCTGATCCACATAGAGCACGTTCTCAAACGGGTTATGTCTTTACCGTTGGAGACACCGCTATATCTTGGAGGTCTACCAAGCAAACACTAGTGGCTACTTCGTCGAACCATGCTGAGATTCTCACCCTACATGAAGCAACGCGTGAATGCTTTTGGCTGAGAGAAGTTATGGAACATATCCGAAGTACTAGTGGTCTTACATCAGTCGTTGACCTTCCTACGACGATCTTTGAAGACAATGCCGCATGTATCGAGCAGTTAAAGAAGGGATACATTAAGGGAGACAACATCAAGCACATAGCGCCAAAGTTCTTTTACTCACACCAGCAGCAGCAGCATCAGATCATTGAAGTCAAGCAAATCCGTTCCCAAGACAACTTGGCCGATCTCTTCACCAAGTCATTGCCCAAGTCTACTTTCCAGAAGCTCGTCCAAGGAATCGGTATGCGTAAATTATCTGAGTTAAATCGCTTGTAGTTCTCTTATTTAGAAGTTATGTCTAACTCATGGGGAGTATCTAGAAGTATACTCACATGATCTTAATGTACTCTTTTTCCCTACGATTAGGAGCATTTTTCCCACTGGGTTTTTGCTACCTAACTAGGTTTTAACGAGGCACCCATCCTGGGATGATCATACCCCGTTGAGTTCACTACCTTCGTCCAGTTCGACGAATGTTTTAGACATTATGCATACTTTCTTACTTTTCTCCTTAGTCTATGGGTTTTGCCTATCATGGGTTTTACCATAGCGAGGTTTTTGTGAGTTTTTACAAATGCATACTTCAACATAAATTTGAGACTCTCGAATACCCGTTGTGCCGATGACTTCATCAACTATTCAACCTTATCTGCTGAAGATCTGATGCGATGGTGCTTTGAGTATTTACACACTCAAGGGGGAGTGTTGCAGTCCTATTTATTATAGGAATGTGATTGTGTAAATCCTAATAGATTAGGAATGTATCTTATATTCCTATTAGGAGTAGATTACTCATTAAGTATTGTAATCCTTATGAGAAAGGGTTTGTCCTTTCTACCACTATAAATAGAGGCACAATGGGGTGAATTAAAAGACACCTCACAATTAAATCTTTCTCTCTTCTCTCTAAAGTGGCCGGCCTCCCTCTCCCTCTCTAACCCTAAATCGCTCAATCAAATAGACCTACAACATACACAAGGTTATAGTTTAAAAATCATATTTTTTAAGAATTAAAATGAAGTTTTCTATAATAAGAAAAAGACCAAAATGCATCCAAAACTAACAGTATAATACAAAAATTAATTACAAAATATAGAATATGACTATGAGTAATTAACTATATATAAAAAAGAACGTTTTGGAAGTTTTTGTATCGGAATTAGTTTGGAACACTAAAAAAAAAAGGGTATTGAAAATACTCGGATATGGATTTTTGGGTTAGGATTTTAAAAGTTACTGGCGAAATTGGAAACACGATTCCAATTTGCACTCCTAAATAAGCTGCCTTTAAATTTAAACTTTAAAATTTCCTTTTGAATATTCTACGGGTTATTAATACTTCAACCCAACCAACTTACCTATTGAACACGTGGTCATATTTTTATTGGAAAATAATTTTTGAAATGTACAATCCAATGTAACCGAAACCATTTCGGTTGGATTGTTCGGGTTAGTCGGCAAACCCACTAATGCCCAACCCATTTAGGTGTCTCTATTTATTTATTTTTTTTTTAAAACGGTTTAACTTCTCACAAATCTAGAGTATGTGCATGCTGGTAGTTAAGATTTAATTAATTTAGGATAAGGATGAGTTAGGGAGATCAAAGATTTAATTAAATTGGTCTTACTAGCAGCACTCTTACTTGATAGACCAACCATAGTTATTTGTTTATCCACAAATAGTTACATTACCAAACTAATGTTATTTTGTTTCTTGTTACAAAAGTTATTGTTATTTGTAATTCACTGCTCACAGCTCACATATGAAAATAGCGTTTTGCATTTTTGCTTTTGTTTTGATCCCTTCTTGGCCTGGACCTGTAGATAATAACAATATAGACATAAACATAAATGACAAGAGAATGTAATTTACTAATCTAAGTTTGGCCGTATACCTACGTTCATATATTAGAAATATTTATCCTTTGTCTCGATTCGATTACAACTTTTCGAAGTAGGATCAAGAGTGCAACTATAATTATTGTGTTTCGGTTTGTATCACCAGTGCATGTGAGTTTTGCCGTATTACGGTTAATTGGTATTCCTTTTAATTTTTAGGTGACAAGAGCGAAGACTTCTACGTCGTCCCAACAGCCGAGTCAGAATTTGACAGCTCAATAATAGCCTACCAAACCTTGAAACAAGATGACTGTATCTAGATGCATATATAGTCTGATCCTATTATCTTCCTTCCAATGACGTAGTTAGAAATTATTCGGTGGGTGGGCTAAGTTAAAATTATTACTATGCAATAAAATTTTTAATCATTTGTTACCTACATAAAATTATATAATAGTAAACTTGAAAGTAATAATTTGAAGCAAGAATTTATACTATATTTTCTAGGCTTCTAGCCTTCAAAACTTTCGAGGAAATAAAATAAGCAGTCATTTGTGGTATGAAAGTTTTAATTTATTACTATTAAATTATAATAATGGTTAAAGTCATGAATTTATTTAACATTACTTAGCTCTTATTTTCCTTAAAAACAGTCTTAAAGTTCAAAATTTTCATTTGCTAAGTGGAATACAACAATTGAAAATCATAAAATAACCCAAAAGAATAATATTTTTTAAACTTAAAGAACCAAAACTCTCTGTATGATATAGCCTAAGGGAGCCTCGTACTTGGCTCCGCCAGTGCTTCCTTCCTCTAGCTTCGTTGGTTCTGACGCATATTGTTTTTGATACAAAACTGTTTTAATTACCTTGGATTAGTTATATTGCACGCCCACACCAATTAGACAAAGAGGTCGATCAGTGTCGTCAATGCTTTCAAGGTTCTCAGTGATCCACATTCAAGTTTATTATTAAGGTACCAACTTAATTACTCTACACAGCTTAATTAGACTCTCTGTTCTATATATATATTGTTCATATTTCTAATTTGGAACATGATATATGTTGGTTATATGTTTTTCAGTGTCATTCATTCTTTATAATGATTTCATAGTTTCATTGTTGATCTTGAAAAGAAAGTGAAGTACAAATTGTGGGTAATTTGAGTAATTGTTTGTAATTGTCACTGCGCTTAATCGTTAATCTGGGTGGCGGAGAAGGATCACCACGAATGGCTGTCGTCTAAAGTACGTTCCAAAGTCCAGCTAGCAAGTATGAGAGAGATGATTGTATGATACTACGATTTAGTGATATTCTTTTCTACTTATAAGAGAAGATTTTAGGTTCTACTCTTGTGAATGGTGAGCTAAATACCAAATGATTATGATTGACTAACCCATTGTGTGTCTCAACTCAAATTCCCCGTTCCATAGGATAAATATATCGATGTATTAAACAACCAAAATTATGTGAAGGAGTTGGATGATTGTGATGTCAAGGTGTGGTTAAGCTCAGCTTGCTTTGTTGGCAGGTACTTCCGGTGAAGGCTACTGAATTAAACACTTGTGTATGTGATTATATATAGTGAGTTTGAGTTGAGGATATCCTTGTACGGTTCACCTTCCAACAAGCCGTTTGTTTTCGTTCTTGCAAAAAATCACTTAAATCGAATATCTAAATGGTTTTGAATTTGTCTAATTTTCGTAAGGACGATCTATGAATGAAAACAACTATTGACAAATTTGGATGATTGAAAGCAGGAACTCTTAGAGTTGTTTGATTTCCCCTTGGTGGTAACTATCTTCTGCTTAGAAACTGAAGTACGTTCTTTAAGATGTTATGATCTGTTTAGCTCAAAAAAAATAAGTTTATGAAACTGTAGCAGGGTAGCCAGCTCGATTGTAGAAGTGGGGTGTCTGGTCTTGGTATAATGAGTAAGCGTATCAATGACGATGAGGCGGACATCAGAAGCGGACCTTCATCAAACCAACAAACTAATTCAGCTGAGAGAGTGTTGCCGCGCCAGCAGCAGCAGGCGTATCAAGTTCATAAGGTTGGAGAGCCTGCAAAGCCACAACTTTTTAAGGAATTCAGTGCCATCATGAAGGAAACATTCTTTTCGGATGAGCCCTTTCGTGATTTCAAAGACCAAACAAAGAGGAGGAAGTTGGTTCTCGGTCTTCAAGCTCTCTTCCCGATATTTGGGTGGGTGAGGGATTACAACCTTACTAAACTCAGAGGAGACGTCATCGCTGGACTTACCATTGCAAGCCTCTGTATTCCTCAGGATCTTGGATATGCAAAGCTTGCCAATCTGCCCAGTGAGAATGGCTTATGTGAGTCTTCCATCTTCTTCTTCTACCGGCATTTAATGCATGTACCGTAGCCAAGTCCCGAATTTGATAGATAAGTTAATACATATACACGATTATAACATGATCCGTACGTGATGCAGACAGTAGTTTCGTACCGCCGCTTATTTATGCGTTCATGGGTAGCTCAAGGGACATTGCGATTGGACCGGTGGCTGTGGTGTCTCTGTTGCTTGGGAGTTTGGTGCAGAATGAGGTTGATTATAAAACGGATGCAGATGACTATCTGCGCCTAATGTTAACTGCTACATTCTTTGCCGGAGTCACACAACTTACTTTAGGATTTCTCAGGTATTTTCACCATCATATGTCTGTCTATATAAAAGAACATATATATATATATATGTTGTATGTATGAATATTAGTTAGTAATTAATTCATAGTTTTGTGCAGGTTGGGATTCTTGATTGATTTTCTATCTCATGCTTCCATTGTTGGATTTATGGGTGGAGCTGCAATTACCATTTCCCTTCAACAGCTTAAAGGGTTACTTGGCATCAAGATATTTACCAAGAAACCTGACATTGTTTCCGTTATGCGTTCAGTATTTTCTGCAGTACATCATGGGGTACTGATATATTGATGCAGCACGATATAATGAACAAGGAAATTGAACGAAATAATCTAAGCGAGAATTCACTAGCAAACTGAATTCACCAGGATCTAAGAAAACCTCAAAGTTTATTGTTGAATGATAAGGAAAGATTACAATCCTAGCCCCCTAAGGTTGCTTATATAGCCTTAGCCCTAGGATTTCTAGAGTACAACAGAAAACGAGAAGCAAATAACAAAATACCAAAAAGGTCATAAATCTTAAAATCCCGTTTTAGGTTTGTGAATGAAGAAATTAGGCCAAAATGGCCCTACATTAGGGGCAAAGTGATTTTTTGGTTCACCGTGCCGTTCTCTCCGAAACGGCAGGTCACGCGTCCAAACGGGACATGGGAGGCCAAATCTACAATGCTTAGCCTTGCTGCCGATTTTACACCTTTCCAACAAATGTTTTTCAATCCTTTCAGCCATCTGTCCATGTATATAAGCTGATCATATGCACATGTGTCGAGCGATTGAGTGAGTTTAACTGATATTGTTTATAAAGTATATACTGTTTTCTAACTGACTAGCTATTAGTTCGCCTAGTGGTACTTCTTTTCAATGTATTAATACGTCTCAAGTTCGAATTCCCCTCTTGAGTGCCTTCTCTTCATATCTAATTTATCAACTGTATGTCTAACTTTGCAGTGGAACTGGCAAACTATACTAATAGGAGTCTCCTTCTTGGCTTTTCTTCTGTTGACAAAGTACATCGTAAGTCCTATTGCTTCTCATAAATTTAGTTCCGGTCGACTGAGAATCAACTATATATTCATTGCTTAATCTTGAATTAATTGATTTATTGGAGCTTGCTAAATTGCTAATGGTAATGCTGATGTAGGGAAAAAAGAACAAGAAACTATTTTGGGTGCCTGCAATTGCACCTTTGATCTCAGTTATCCTGTCTACCTTTTTTGTTTATATCACCCGTGCAGATAAGAAAGGTGTTGCAATTGTAAGTAAATTTGAATGTACTGCATTATAATCAAGCATATATAATCCTGAAAATTCGTATGACGTTTACGTTTTAATCTTTTTGTTATTTCAGGTGTATAAAATAAGGCCGGGCATAAACCCACCTTCCGCTCATTTAATTTATTTCACTGGAGAGAATGTTATGAAAGGCTTCAGGATCGGTTCTGTGGCCGGTATGGTAGCATTGACGGTGAGCTTGCACTACGTACTTGCCAAACCAGCTGAAACGAACATATTAATCTTGAAATATTGATGGATGGATAATTGATTGATTGACCAATTAATTGATTGATTATATTAAACAGTTAATGTTTTTAATTAATGCGCGCAGGAAGGTGTAGCAATTGCGAGAACGTTTGCTGGGATTAAGGACTATGAGGTTGATGGAAACAAAGAAATGGTGGCAATGGGAACCATGAACATTATTGGTTCATTCACATCCTGCTATGTTGCCACCGGCTCCTTTTCTCGCTCAGCTGTCAATTACATGGCCGGCTGCAACACAGCGGTCTCAAACATCGTCATGTCTTTGGTGGTCCTCCTCACGTTGGAACTCATCACACCCATTTTCAAGTACACCCCCAACGCCATTCTCGCTTCCATCATTATTTCAGCTGTGCTGGGACTGATCGATTTTGAGGCCATGAAACTCATTTGGAAGATTGACAAATTTGACTTTGTTGCTTGCATGGGAGCCTTCTTCGGTGTTGTTTTCATTTCCGTTGAGATTGGCCTGTTGATTGCCGTCTCCATTTCATTTGCCAAAATCCTCTTGCAAGTCACAAGACCAAGAACCACGCTGCTAGGAAAGCTCCCCAGGACTAATGTGTACAGAAACATCCAGCAGTATCCCCATGCCACACAGATTCCCGGGATTCTCATTATAAGAGTTGATTCTGCAATTTACTTCTCCAACTCCAACTATATTAAAGAGAGGTATGAGAATAACTACATACACATATATGGATGTGTGGATCAATCTGCATGTCCAAATGATCTCTTTTCAGACAATTTGTTTTCGCTTGGACATATGTTCGTTATTCACATTTTACCAATGCAACTCTAACAAGTGACATGTGAACGTAGCTAGAGCCTAGAGAACTAAATGAATTTCTTTCAGGATTTTGAGATGGGTAACAGACGAAGAAGAACAACTAAAGGAAAAGAGTCTACCCAAAATCGAGTACTTGATTGTAGAAATGTCGCGTAAGTGAATTCTAATTTTGTCCACTGCTACGTAGATTTTACTGATTGAGAGAGATGGCATTAATTCACGGATTTTCATTTCCCGACCGCAGCCGTCACTGACATAGACACGAGTGGAATTCATGCCTTGGAAGAGCTCTACAGGAGTCTTCAGAAGAGAAAGATCGAGGTAATGCCTTCAATCTTTCGATAAAATCTACTCATTGTTACTGCAGTTAACAAGTGACTTGGTTGAAATAACTAACTTGATAATTTCGGTAATCTTACATTTCAGCTTGCTTTAGCAAATCCTGGCACAGTAGTCATTGACAAGATTCATGAATCGGAGTTTGTCGATTTGATTGGAAAGGGCATGATTTTTCTTTCAGTTGCAGATGCCATTCTTACATTTGCCCCCCATCACGAAGAACCTTGATTTACTCCAACAAACAAGACAGGGTTATCCAAAAAAAACTATATTTTTCGTTTCGTTCTCCTCCTCCCTTTTCTGTCTAAAGTAAGATGGCTAGGGGTCACTTTCATTTTATATGCTGTATTTCTCTCTCTCTCTCTCTCTCTCTCTCTCTCTCTCTCTCTCTCTCTCTCTCTCTCTCTCTCTCTCTCTTTATTTTTTTTTTCCGGTCATCTTCCGATCTTCACACACAATGTATATGCAATCTGTCTCTGTTTTTTCTTGTTCTTTTTCCTTGTGAATTCAGTTTTCTTGTAGTTTTTTTTCTTCTGCGGAAGCACTTATATGCTGAACAATTTAAATGACAAGGAGTCCAAAAGGCCTACTAACGGCTGCAATTTCCAATCTAACGGCCGGAGAATTTTCTTGCCATATGTCTGGCAAAAGATCAGTTCTGATAGTATGATTCATCATCACTTTTCTTACTAGTTTAGTACTAACTAGAAAATATGTCCACGCGTTACTGCAGGAATTGAATATATTAGTCGCGACATGCATGAATAATTTCCACACAAACTAACTTAAAAGACAGTATTACCTAAGAACCAATCAAGTAAAACTTTGCTTGCTATATACGGATATGCATGCTATAAGCAAGCATTCATTTATAGATCGTATTGTGAAATTAGTATTATACTCATAGTTTCAAGTGCTCAGCCTACTATATGGGGAAAAACACGAAAAAGGGAAAGCAAAAAAGTAGAAGACATAATATTTGAGCATCTGGCAGGAATAGTAAGTTTTTGAAAAAATTGCTAAAGCGTCTAACAAATTCAATCGTTAAACATTACACTGTGAAGATTAAGATAAAGTATATAGTTCGTTCACAAAACAAAACAAAGTGCTATCAAAGGAAAATGTTTAAGATGATGAAAATAAAAAACTGGACCGACAACCATATTTTCTATCGGTAACCAAACAAATAATTTAGAATGATACAAACCCAATTCTAGCTCATCTGATTGCTCTCATCCTCAGCTCTGTATTTCAAAGGCTGAGTAGCCATGTTTGCAAAAGTTGTCAAATAATCACCATCTGAAGATTGAAAATAACCCATATTGTTCACATCGCACAAAATTTTATAGAAACGGAGACAAATTAACATATTTAAAGTAAGCATTAAGGTGTCAACATATTCAAAGACTGAGTAGCTGATTGGATTTGTTTCATTTTTTGAATCCAATGAAAATACAAAACGAAAAGGAATTAAAGAAAAGTTATAGTTTAAATATTTTAAATTAGTGATTAATCAACCAGTCAGTCAGTCTCAATGATCTATCAATACCATGGACATCATACAGAAATTCAAGTAAACCCTGTAAACTATCAACTCCTCAACTCCATCACTCTTCCACCATTGTTTCTAATTTACCTCTCCTTGGAGCTTTTTGATTACTAATTTATATACAACAAATTGAACTGTCCATTTCAAATCAAATATACATGGGCAAAAAAGCAAAACCTAAACTCCCGCCACATAAATTAATCAATAATCAAACAAAGAAAAATTCTTGGAGACCAGAACAAATCCAATTGGATTTTCATGCGAGTGATTGTAATTGCCAAACAAAACACATATATTTAAGTGCCCAAAATTTAAGCTTTACATCATAATCTATTTTTGTAACAAAAATAGTTTCTCAGCCATTGGGTATTTTCTATGGCTTTCGATCGTTGTACTTATATAGAAAAATAGTAAAGTAGTTGAACACAAATGAAAGAAAGACAGATCAAATTATTAAGAAATCTAAGTTAGAGTTGTGAAAATTCAGTTTCATGTGTACGATTCAAACTTCAACACATTTATTCTTACATTTTACCAATTCTTAGACATTGCTAATTGCCAAGATAGCAAGATAATGAATTCCATGAGCGAAAAAAAATGACATGCAACTTCAACTTACCATGCCAAAGAAGCTCCATAAGAGTAGTGGCTTCCTCTTTGGTTGTTTTTACTGCACATTTGGGTTTTTCAATTGCAGGATCATCCACAAATTTGTACAGGAAACAAGTATGGAGAGATGGTTCAAATAAACAATAAGATTGATAGCTTTATATTGTAAAATACTACACCTTATCACATGGATTAAGGTGTAAGTTTATGTTGTACTATGTTCATGGTAAATATATACAGTACTGTTTGTTAAATGTTAGTAAATGTCACATATCTTCTCATTATTTGAAACTTCGATGCATTTCAAGATCCATAGTCTCGAAGGGTTAGGAACATGCTTGCGAAGGTAAATATTAAAGAAAAGAAGTTAATATAAGATGCTTGCGAAGGTAATGTTAGAGAAGACAGGTAAAGGCACTACTGTGTGTGAGAGAGTATCCACATCTTAGGGGGCACTTATCAATAACAGGTAAAAGCCTCTCTCGCATGCACAATTCATAAAACGATTTCTTACGAAACAACAATGTTAAACAGCAAGAAACATAACTAAAGCAAACCCCATCATTAGGGGCAAGTAGCACCCATGATTAAAAAAAAAAACCTCTCGTATGAACGTGAGCGCATGCGGAGAGGCTAGTATAAGTGTATATTTAATATGTTTACCAAAAAAACAAAGTGTATGTTTAATATAAAACAATGACCAAAATGTATCCAAAACTAACAATAAAATAATAAATTGTCTACAGAATATATAATATGAGTAATTAAATAAACAAAATCGAAATATTTTGGAAGTTTTTTTTATTGGAATAAGTTTGCAACACTTCAAAAAAATTGGGATCGGAAAGAAATTTTTAGAATCTCCAATGCATTTCATTTTCTGTTCCAATTTTTTGGAAATATTCGGATTCAAAAGTTTTAGGTTTGGATTCAAAAATTTACCGGTGAAATCGGAAACACCATTCCAACTTACACTCTTAAATAAGTTGTATGCCTTTAAATGGAAACTTAAAAGTCTTCCTTTGAATATTCTATAGGTCATAAATACTTCAACTCAACCCTACCAACTTATCAATTAAATGGGTGGCTGGATTTTATCGACAAGTAAATTTTTAAAATTTACAATCCAATGCAACCCAACCCATTTCGATTGGATTTGTCGGTAAACCCACTAATGGCCAATCCTTTTAGGTCTCTTAACTTTTCTCTTCTTTTTTTTCTTTCTATTAATTATTTTCAAACAGTTTAATTTCTCACACATTTAGAGTATGCGAACGCTGCTAATTAAGATGTGATAAATGTATAGACTAACCACGGTTAATTTTATCAACAAATAATTACCTTATAATACTATTATAATTTTATTTCTTGTTACATGTTGTAGAAAAGTGGATGTCCACACTATTTAGCATGTGATTACTCATATTTTCTATATAACCACAAGCCCCACACAACATCAAAGGGCAGAGAGAAGTTCACAGGAGAGAGAGAGAAAGAGAGAGAGGAAGAAGAGAGAAAAGAAAGGAAAGAGAAAGGAGAGAATAAGAGAGAGTTATCTTTGTACTCCTATTATTCCAGATTATAAAAGAAAGCACTACTGCTGCCCCGAGGATGTACTCCAGTCACACTGACTGTAGAGGAAATCTCGTAAATTTTGTGCCTTGTTTATTTATTTCACTGCACACATCGTCGATTTTACAACACGTTATCAGCACGAATTGCTCTAGTATTCAACCATAGAAGATGCTGAAGACTTCGACAAGAAACCGAAGCACCACCAATCAAATCCGGTTGTAGCCTCAACAATCTAGCTGGATCCTCCTCCGCCCAACTACTGGAACCTTCGCGCCAAACATCACCACGTACCATGACGCGAGAACAAAGCTTCTACGAAGCAGTAGAAGTTTGGAGATGCAGAAGATGATCACTGCGACCTGTAGTTCT
This sequence comes from Crataegus laevigata, assembly GCA_963580275.1. NCBI lineage: Eukaryota > Viridiplantae > Streptophyta > Magnoliopsida > Rosales > Rosaceae > Crataegus > Crataegus laevigata. The sequence continues at coordinate 3,888,961 of OY756938.1, forward strand.
CCAGCTGATGGTCCTAGCCAACCATGCTAAAGTTGATAACGTGGTTTTTCATCAATGCATGTCGTGCCTGAGGAGTCTCTCCTCACATGTCTTCTCGGTTTTCTTCCGAATCTTTGGATGGAGATTCTGCAAGCCAAACATGTCTCAGAGGAAATTCTTGTACAGAGTGGAGAGCTTCTTCTACTAAGAGGAAGGAGCACAAAGAGATTCACAGCAAGGAGAATGGTATAAAACTTTTCTTTGATCTTTCTTGGCTTTATCTTTTGTTTCTCTATTTTTGCAGAAGTTGCAGATGCATGCTGACACAAAAGGAGAAACAGGTGATGCATTTGCACCATTTGAATGACAAATAATAATTATAAAAAAAAAAAGGGCATGGTGCGGATTGCACCAAGGAAAAGAAAATTAATAAAATAATAAAAGGGGCAAAAAGTTTTCTGAATGGGTGCTTACAGAAAGCAAGAAGAAAATAATAAATATATATAAAATATAAAAAAGGAAAAAGTTTTTGAATGGTGCACTGCATCATGTTGGAAAAGATGGGACTTAATTATTGTATTTTCTATTATTGCTTTATTTATGTGAATGGTGTTGGTTTAAAATCCATTCACAAGTTTTATTTATTTTAAAGCAATTTATTTACCATGGACGGTTTTACCGCCTACTGCTTTAAGTTTTGATTTATGTGAATGGTGTTGGTTTAAAATTCATTCACAAGTTTTATTTACTTTAAAGCAATTTATTTACCATGGACGGTTTTACCGCCTACTGCTTTAAGTTTTGATTTATGTGAATGGTGCTGAATCAAAGCCCTTGTCACAAGCTTTATTTACTTAAAAGCAATTTATTTACCATAGTTGGAATTATTGCCTATTACTTTAATTTACTTATTGTACTTCTTTTGTTACGATGAGTATAACAAGGACCCGAAGTTCCTTGATCAGATTAGAACCTGCAGTTTCTTGATCCTCATCATATAAAAATGATTGGACCAGAAGTTCCATCATGCAAAAAGATTGGGCATGAAGACCCTTGATCCTCAGAGATCAGACATGAAGTTCCTTGATGAGTACTTTAAGTTTGAAGAGCCGAAGTGCCACAACTTAATTGTAATAAAAGCCATGAGAGTACCAATTCATAGGCAATTAAATAAGGACCAGAAGTTCCTTGATGTATGTAAATGATAATATAATACATGTTTGCTGGAGAGCTTACATCTCGAAGTTTTGATGATTATTGCATAACATTGGGCATTGATGTTGAACATCATGTTTCTCATGTCCGTACTCAAAATGGTTTAGCAGAAGCATTTATTAAGCGGATGAAATTGATTACCCGTGCTCTGCTCATGAAAACAAAATTGCCAAGTTTTCTACATGGGGACATGCCATGTTACATGATACATTATTAGCTTGGTTGAGACATGTTGCCAACCACTAATACTTCTCAATATAATTCATGTTTGGGCACTAACCAAACATTACACATTTACGAGTTTTTGGTTATGTTATCTATGTGCCTATTGCAATGCCACAAGCGTACTAAAATGAGGTCTGAATGCAAATTGAGAATTTTTGTTGGATTTGATTTATCATCCATCATTCAATATTTTGAACCCTTGACTAGGGATATATTTACCGCATGATTTGCATACTATGATTTTAATAAGACAGTTTTCCCACCATTAGGAGGAGAAAATAACATCGTTCCAGAAGAATGATGAGAAAAGACCGTTCCAGAAGAACGAAGAGAATTTGTCTTATTTTAATTCACGAAGCAATCAATGAGAAAATAAGGTAAGAATAATTGAATGATGTAACGAAAGTGATGAAATCACATATATTTGCTGCAAATGTGCCTACAAGAATTGATGTCCCTATTGGACAAAATAATATCGTAGCAAATGATTTATCTGTTACACGCCTGAAGCGTGGCAAACCTTCAGACTCAAAAGGTTCAGTCTTTCGAAAGAAGAAGAATATGACACTACTGAACTATTGCATTCCCGAAGCATAACTGTTGCATGCCAGAAGCATGACAGTTGTCGCATGGGTACACGTCCCAGAAAGGACAATCCGCGGACATGGGAATTTTGATGTCTCATGCATGAAGCATGATAGACGTATAGACTCCAATAACTCAACTCCCGGAAGTGGAGATTAAAATCCAAGCTCTATAACGCTCAAGAAGAGGTTATGATCCGCATTCTGTAAATTATGACTATCCTGGAAGAGATAGTGTAATTCCCTTAAAGAGGCAATGGATATCCAAAGAAATGAAAAGCTTTTTATGCATGCGCATGCACATGAGAATATGGGATCACGAATTGATGATAACCAATGGTAAATTTGGTTTTTATAAGTAGCTACTAAATTTCATCAATAAGCTGTGTTGATAATGAGTCACGTTCTTTTGTTCGTTGACGAAAGGAAAACTTATTGGCCAAAAATGGAGAAAGGCAATTCCATTACAATCTTGTAAGAACGTGGAAAAATGGATCTATATATTTGAATATAATACAAATAGCCAAAAGATGTTGAACCAAAGAGGTTACATATGGGCATTTGTAATACAGTGAATTACACTCACATGATATGACACAAGGTTACTAATTGAAACCTGAAATTATACTCCTGTAAACGAGTTCATATGAATGGAGAATTATATACGAAGGGTTATGAGTCGCCCACATCATATCTCCATAAGTAAATCCCTCAAGTATACATGGGAGCAAATTGCTCTGTATAAATTCCAAATGAAAATGTGTCATGAAATGTAGAAAATCCCTAGAGGATTCAGATTGCTTGAAGTAAGTCCTGGAAGGATAAAGCATAAATTATGTACTCAATACCAATGGATGGTATAAATTGCCTTAGTGAGTACTATCATTATGATATTGTTGCAACATACTAAAATCTCTTGCAAGAGTCAATGACATTAAATTAGAACTTCTGAAGAGTCAATGACATTAAATTAGAACTTCTGAAGAGTCGATGACATTAAATTAGAACTCCTGAAGAGTTTATGATATTAAATTGGGACTCCTGAAGAGTTAAGAAAGATTATAAAGTGTTGAGATAAATATTGTCTTGAACTGCAGAATCGAACAATATGCCAACACGAATCTTATCCGTGATATTTATGATATTACAGAATCATATGGATTGAAGATTACGACTTGAATACTCAAATGATTTAGACACTAAGAATGATCATTTATCTTTGAGAGGGTAAAGATAAATTAATATTTGGTCCAGAAGTACCATATCTTAGTGAAGAATATGTTTTATTGTATTTGGCACAATATGCTAAACGAAATAAAGTTTGTTTATTGAAACTCCGATAAACTACATATGTGGACAAACATGAAAATCAAACAAACACAGAGGAGGGAGTCTTCACAAGGCTACTCGTGAGGAGCCTCAGAAGTCGACGGAGCTCCAGGAAGACGAAGCGCCATAGTTGGAATCTCCGGAGCCGGAGCACTTGGTGCAATTCCAGAGGACGAAGGCAACATAAACCTCGGGAGTAACGCCATGAACCTTTCATGATCACTCTGGATCCGACCGTCCGACTCCTGCAGCTGGTCCAGCTTCCTCTTCATGCTGGTCGAGTAGCTAGTTGCGAGCATGTGCAACTCCTTGTTCTCGTGCCTGAGTCCTCTGACCTCTTGCCGAAGACTAGCCACCTCCGCCATCAGTGACTCAACCTGACGAGAGCGTGCAAGAAGGCGTTGGCCCATGTTTGAAACTGAGCCTGCACTTTGGACGCTAAGAGCTAGAGATTCCTGAACAGCCAACTTGTCTGACCGCCTGGATAACATCATATTGTCTCTAGGAGTAAGAAGATTTCTGGCAATCACCGTAGCGGTTATTTCATTCCTCATCATTGTGTCCCCGACTGTAAGAGGACCATTGGGGGATATGAAGGACGGATTCCAAATATTGTTTGGAGAAGACGAGTCATCATCTTCTCCGATATTCAAGTTAAGGCGACGGTCGGAAGGGCAAGACATTTTTTTTTAAGAAGGTGTTGAGGAGGAAGAGTTCAGAAAGATTAAGATTGCAGAAGTGCAAGAAGAGAGCGGAAAGAGTAAGAGTGCAGAAGTGCAAGAAGGGAGTGTTTACAGAATGGAGTTCAAGTGTGAGGTGAAACAAAATTCGTGCCTCTATAAAAAGAAGCAAATCAAAGAGGCGCTCCTCAGAGATCGAAGAGAAGCTCCTCGCAGATCGAAGAGACAGCCGGACACCTTTCTCAAAAGCTGGACGCTCCTTTCTCAAAGGCCGGATCCCTGTCTCAAAAGAGCCGTTCCTCTATCAAAAGTCGGAATTGCTCAGCATCACGAGGCGATCAGCTTTTCCAGTTTGTCGTTACTCGTCACATGCACTGTCAGCTTTGCGGAAATTACGGGCAGCTTTGTCAGAAAGCGCATAACTGGTACTGTTCATCCATCCACCGGCTGCCAACAAATAGTGCGAGAATAGTTCCGGTTGTGAAGAAAAATTTCTATAAGTTCTACCTTCGCCTTCCACAGCAAAGGCACACCCTCTCCACCTTTCTTCCTTTCTTCATCTCCGAGAATGTATTCTCAAAGAAAGCTTTCGAGTTACTCAGTGTTCTTCATTCCTTGGAACACCCCAGAAAACAAATCTTCGAAAGCAAAAGTATTTCATATCATGAAGGTTAAAAGCAAAAGTATCTCATATCACGCTTTCTCCTCACCTTCATCTGAAGAACATGGAGAAAGTGAGATCCTGATTGCTTACCTAGTCTTGCTCTCGAGCACTCATCTCAAACCCCTCCCAGCCCACTTCAAAAATAAACCTGTGTAGAGGTACTTCTTCAAAAGCAAAAGTATCTCACAGACGAAGCAGGAGGAGTCTGAGTTGCATCCAGATGAAAGCAGAGTCCGAGATGATCCAAGAACTAAAGAAGATGCACATCTGCATGGAGACCTGAGTACTTGAAGCATGTAGAGACAGCGTGCTGATTCATCCTCAACTAAGCTGAGGATCACTTGCAAGAAGGCCCTCCAGCCCAGTTCAAGAATAAGCATGTAGAAAGTTAACTACCAGTAAAGCACTTCTGTTGACAACTCTTCTCGCTAAGAGACTGAAGCAGAATGATCAACGATCAACCTAAATGATTTGAAATCAGGGGGAGATACTCATCAGGGGGAGCATCCAAAACAGATCAAGATTTTAACGAGTCAGTCGAAGACTTGTGGCCATCCAAGGGGGAGTGTTGTAGAAAAGTGGATGTCAACACTATTTAGCATGTGATTACTCATATTTTCTATATAACCACAAGCCCCACACAACATCAAAGAGCGGAGAGAAGTTCACGGGAGAGAGAGAGAAAGAGAGAGAGGAAGAAGAGAGAAAAGAAAGGAAAGAGAAATGAGAGAATAAGAGAGAGTTATCTTTGTACTCCTATTATTCCAGATTATAAAAGAAAGCACTACTGCTGCCCCGAGGATGTACTCCAGTCACATTGACTGTAGAGGAACCTCGTAAATTTTGTGTCTTGTTTATTTATTTCACTGTACACATCGTCGATTTTACAACATTACAATAGTTATTTTTGTTTTCAATTCACTGCTCACAGCTCACATATGAAAAGAGCGTTTTGCTTTTTTGCTTTTGTTTTGATCCCTTCTTGGCATGAAACTGTATTAATAACAAATATAGACATAAACGTAAATGACAAGAGAAGAGTGATTGATCAGATCTATCATATCTTTATCTAAAAAATATTGATCTATCATATCTTTCTCTAAAAAATATTGATCTATAATATTTATACACGGTCAAGAAAATGTAATATATACTAATCTGAGTTTGGCCGTTTACCTACGTGCATACTAGTAAAATTTATTTTTGTCTCGATTTGATTATAACTTTTCGGAGAATACAACAATTATTGTCTTTCGGTTAGTATGCAAACTTCACCCTTGTCTCGATTCGATTTGAACTTTTCGGAGAATACAACAATTATGCAAGTGAAAACTTATAGGTGACAAGTTTCAAGTTGAACTGCCGAGGACATATTATAATATACACTATATACATAACCTAAGAAGCCCGTATTATGCAGCGAAGACTTCTAAGTCGTCCCAGCTCAGTCAGAATTTGGTTTCTATATATTCTATGCTCAATAATAGCCTGCCAAACCTTGAAACGAAATGACTGTATCTGTTATGCATATATAGTCCGATCCTATTATTCTCCTTCCTTTAGCTTGGTTGGTTCTGACACATACTGTTTTTTATACAAAAGCTATTTTAAAGACCTTGGATTAATTATATTTCACGCCCACACTAATTAGATCAAGAGATGGATCAGTGTCGTCAATGCTTTCAAGATCCCAGTGATCCACATTCAAGTTTATTATTAAGGTACCAACGTAATTATTCTATACAGCTTAATTACTCTCCGTTCTATATATATGTATATACGTATATGTGTATATATATATATGTACATGTATTGTTCGTATATTTCCCCTCATTTTAATTTGGAATATGATATATTTTGATTATATGTTTTTCAGTGTCATTTATTCTTTATAATTATTTCGTAGTTTCATTATTGATTCTGAATAGAAAGTAAAGTATAAATTGTGGGTAATTTGACTAATTAATTTATCTATGTATTAACTTATTTGTAATTCTCAACTGCACTTAATCGTTAATCTGGATGGCGGTACTCTATTTAGTGAGTTAAATACCAAATGATTATGATTGACTAACCCATTGTGTGTCATAACTCAAATTCCCAACTCTATAGTGTAAATATGGGGTGTGCTATCCACACACCCCTTTTTACTTCTCACACACCCCTATTACTTTCTGTCCGTTAGATCTTCTTCAATTCATCCGATCCGACGACCAAAATCTAAAAAGGTGTGAGAGAAGTAAAAAGGGGTGTGTGGATATCACACCCCTGTAAATATATGTGGATGCAAATTTCTTCCTCCTTGATCTTGGACAAAATTGCACCTACAAAACAAATTATACCTAAGGTCAAGGCCAAGAGCCTTACGCGTCCACGATGATTTTTTTTTGGGGGGGGGGGGGTGGCTTTGGCCGAATAACCTTCGATGCCAAAGTTAGAATTTTGAAGGAAAAGTGTTTGGAGAATTTTGTAGAATTTTTGCAAGAGAATTGGAAGTGAGTTTTTTGAAGAGAATGATGGGGTTTATATAGGGGAGTGGCTAGCCTCTTTGGGAGAGGGAGGACCGGCCACTTGGCTCCTTTTATTGGCTAGCTTCATGATTTGTATTCAATTGAGAATAATTGAATAATTAACTAATTAATTAGCCAATTAATAGGATAATTGCCTAATTGATTAGCTAATCAATATAATAAAAAAGGGAAGATTTGGGAGTTACCTTGTGGAGAAGATTTGATGAGGATGGATGAAATAGGATTTGAATTGTTACCTATTTTGGGCACTTTTGATTTGGTTGATGAATGATTGCCCGCTGCTCGCGCGTAGGAATCCCAGTATGCCTCAAGGGTATTTTTGTCATTTTAATCCAAAAATTCACGTGTCGCCTTGTGATTATTTTTTACTCCACAAATGCCCTCACAAGTGAGAGAAAGCTTAGAGGATATTTGTCCCCTCTCCTCTAGCAATCTTCTACATCTTTCTCATGCAAATGATTGTCTTTCGTTGCTTACTTCGTCTTCTCCGCACCGCACCGATGTAATTTTTTTTTAATTTTCCTTGTCTTCTTCTTGGATAGTGTTGTCAAGGGGCAGCAATCGGGGTAGTGTGGCACTTCGGCTAGTAGGGGCCATGAGTTAGCTTGGCATGGGCTAAGGAGGTAGTGTGGCAGAAGCCATTGCTTGTGCTGCTCGGCTTGATTAAAGCCAAGGATTGGCTCAACATGGGCCGAGGAAGTGGCATGGCATGGGCAACGGTTTGGGCTGCCACACCTGGGCTGCTTACCAAAAATGAGGAAACTGCTTGAGTTTGATTTCTCAACTGTCGTAGATGGAGCAATCAAGGATTGAGCTGCTGAAGATGAAGTGTCGAATGAGTGAACTGTTGGGTGCAAAAGTGGCTGCTGTTACCCCCTGACCATTTGCTTCCTAGTTGATCTTCAAGCATTCGATCTTTTGAGCTATGTGGCCTTCTCGCACTGGAGAGCTAACCCAGATGAATGTCAGGGAATTAGTTTACCTTCTTGCACTAGAAAGCAATTAGTTTACCCTCTCGCATTGGAGAGCAATTAGTTTACCCTTTCGCATTGGAGAGCAATTAGTTTATTATCTCACACTGGAGAGCACATCCATATGGGTATTGAGGAATTAGTTTACCCTCTCGAACTGAAAAACAATTAGTTTATCCTCTCGCACTAGAGAACGGACCCATATGAGTGTCGGGGAATTGGTTTACCCTCTTGCATTTGAGAGCAATTAGTTTATCCTCTCACACTGGAGAGCAATTAGTTTATCTTCTCGCACTAAAGAGCTTACCCAAATAGGTGTCGGGGATTAGTTTACCATCTCTCACTAGAGAACACACCCATATGGGTTTCGGAGAATTGGTTTACCCTCTCGCACTGAAGAGCATGGACGTTGTTGTTGTGAGTGCAGCTGAGGAAAACTGGACTACTGGACAATTGAAATAATCCTCAGCTTGTGAAATCTTGTTTGGCGAGCTGCTTGAGACATCAAGCGGCTTGTGAAACTCGTGTAAGGGTGTAAGTGCAGTGAGCTGCTCCTAGAATTATTGTGCCATCATTAGGTGTTTCGTCGTGTGCTCTTTTGAGGCTTGGTTAGCGCGAGCCACATGGCAAGATTGGCACGGCGGTGAGCCATGGTGATAGATCAATTGCTGCCGGAAGTCGTGGAACATGTAAACACGACTATGAAAGCAGAGATGGGGCTAGCTTGGGCTAGGTTGTGTGTAATAAAAGGAATTGGACCACTAGGTCCATGATGCTAAGTTGCTGGTGATGTGCTGCTTCAGTATTGAATCGTCTGGAGTGTTGAGAACAAAGTCTGCCCTCGTTTACCCCCGGCGCATTACTACCTTTATCCGAACAGAAGTAATCTTTGTATTCGACAATCTATGTGGGATGTCTACTAGATCTTGTCATTAAAAGGTGACCCGTTTATGTTGGTCATGTCCCATCAGAACGCATCGTCAGTAGCTTTATTATGCTAGAAATCGTGCAATCATTCCGTCAAGAGCTCTACTTCTTTCGGAATTTGTCTTTGTTAGGGTGGCAGAGCTTTCGGTTGCCTTTGATCTTGACCTGCTGGTCTAGGTTGCTCTTCTATATGTTCAGCTTGTCGATGACGTGGCTACGGTGTATGTGGTACATTTATAGCAGGTGAGTGAATTTCTCACAAGTTACCGGTTGAACTTGAGCTGGATTGAGTGACTTTTTCTCTTCATCCGTCGTGCTGCATATTCAATTATGACATGAAGGATACTCTTTGCGGGTCTAGCCACGAATGAATATTGTGCCTAGAAGGCTACTCATTTTGATTATCGGAGTGTGGCCCCAACCGCGAGTGTATACTTGTCCTCGGGCCTAGTTAAGAGTGCACACTCCTCTGTGCTCTAAGACAAGAGTATACGATATCTCGGGGGCCAATTGGGAATGTACATTAACCAACTGCTCGGCTCGTGGCTGGTCGAATGGCTGCTAGAGAGGTTCGTCTACCCTTGTCGTACTTCGAGACACCTCGTCTGGGGCACGTCGGAACTCAGTGCGTTGCAAAAGCTGATTCACCAAGGTCGTATATTGTGCTAGGGTGCTTGTCAACTCTATGACTTGTCGAGATAAGTGTTGTTTTCCATTTGGATTGGAAAAGCTTGGAAAGAATATGCCTCCTTGAGCAGTGGAAGTATGGCAGGCTCCGGGCGCAAGATTTGAATTGGGGAATGTCAGATCTACGAAGAACTATGGTGAAAATGCCCTTGGTTCAATTGTCGACCTAGAAATTTGAAGTCAGGACAAATGAACTAATCTTGGACTAATCTTGGGCCGCAGAAGTAGGATGGGCCGCGAGAGTAAGTTGAGCCGCAAAAGTAGGCTGGGCCCCAAGAGTAGGCTGTGTGAAATCCTGTCCTTAGATTTCACTATTTAAAATTACGTGTTCCATATTTCGTATTCTTATTCGTAGTTTCGACGCGTTTGTATTTACGATGTATAATTTTTTCGATAAGTAAAATGACGATAACGCCTTTAATGAACTAAATAGGATTCTTCATGGACATGTTTGATCCTTTCGTGATTTTCCAGATTTCTTTACATATTTGAATAGTACTCGTCAATACAAATGCGTAGGTGTAGACGTAGACGGAATGTAATTTGGAATTACAACAAATGTTTTATGAGGTTTTGAACGTTAAGGGTAATTTGATAAATTTCCATTTGAGCACATGTTGTATTTGGGGTAGTGTGCCAGTATGACCCATAGATTGGTCCCCAAAATTTTTGAAACACTCACTCTTTCGTATCTCTTCTCTCACTCTCTAGAATTCTCTCTAACTTTCTCTCAGTTCTCCCTTTCTTCCCGTGAAACAAATCATCACCACCCCCAAAATTTGAATAACAAACGTTGTAATCATACTCATCTCGATCCCATAAACCCAGCTATGAGTTTTATTTTGTAAAAATCCCAACAAATATCGAGTTTCAATATCATAGTTTGAGGCCGTGAATTCTAGGCAAGATTTAGATAATTTCCGCTATCTTTTGAACTCAAAACATTTACAAATGATTTCTCTCGTTGAGTATATGAATTTTCATGTTTGGATCGTGTGATTTGGTGGAGAAATGAGAAAGTTATAACAATTTCAAGTTTACCCATTGTGTTGACTTTATCGAAAATTTCGCGGAAACCCTCCTAGGCTGATTTCAATGTTCTAAATCCATTTTTGATGTCCATTTGGTGAAATTCTAATGGTTTGATGTAGTTTCATAGTTGATCGGCTAATTGACCGTCACATGAATTTGTAATTGGCGGAGATCCGACCGTCAGGTCATAATGAAATTTTAGCAAGTCGTTCTATGAGTATAATGGGGACTTTAGGAAGTTACGGATCCAAAATCTAGTGCATGGATCTTCCGAATTGAATTGCTAAGGTTGTGGACCCGACGGTTGACCTTTGACTGACAGTTACCTTGTGGTGAATGGATCCCGAATTCATCTAGCATGTCCTAGATGACATGTACGCTACGATTACATGTTTTATTGATAAATTATAAGATGTGATTTGGTATTTGTTTTAGGCGACGATCGGATGTGGACTCCTCGATATTCGAGCTAGGGATTCGTAATGCTGGCTCTATGTGAGTAACTTTAATATATGTGATATTAGTGATTACCTTGTTTTTGTAATTATTATCCTGTGTGGATATATCTTGGTTTTATAAATATGTTTTCTATTGAATTGTTATTTTTAATACTTAGCCATCGATTATGTTTATGAAATGAGATTTGACGTGTATATTTGAAATATGGTTTGTTTTGTATGATTGGCTTAATGTGATGAAATGTGAGGGCTAGTAGTGGACTGTTAACCCATTGTCATGGGGTTTATTGCTTCGAAACATATTTCATCCCTCAGCTCATTATTTCATATTTCGTTTTGTTGAGTTGTTCTACATTTAATACTTGTGCTTTGTTTCATTTCGTTCAACTCTTCTAAATTGAGTACTTGGTTCATGTATTATTTCCTCAATCCGTTGTCATATTCTTGGACTTCTACTCAGTTCTGTTGAGGGATCCAGAATTGGATTTCCACTAAGGTTTCGTTGAGTGGTCTAGTTCCCTGCTTTGTCTGGATTTCGTTGACAGGTCCGGAATCCCTTGTGATCTGTGATTCCGTTAAGTGGTCCGAAATCGTATCCAACTTGGATTTCATTTAGTGGTCCAATATGTATTTTACTCTGCGATTCCATTGAGTGGTCCGGAATCGTATCTTGGTTGGATTCTGTTGAGTGGTTCGGAATCCCATTTGGTGTTATGGTTTCGTTAAGAGGTCCAGAACCCGATTAATTGTTTTGTTGATTCTTTGAATTAAGTTTAGATTGAGATAGCTTCAGAGATGTAGGCTTCGGCCAAATTGTGTCACTCTAGCTTACTTTTCATTGTGTTGCATGAGTTTATGGTTGTGAGCTTTTGTGATTTGTTTCAGATGAGCCGTTAGATGTTTGGGTGACTCTTTCGGGATTTTCAGTGACTTGTTTATGATTTCATAAAATATGATTTTATATTTGACGTTTAAAAATCGAATCGATGGTTGATTTTTTTTTAATAGTATCACATACGTAGAATTATTGTCACTCACACGAGCTTCACAGCTTATCCGGGTTGTTGTTTGCCTAGTGCACCATTCCCATGGTGTAGGGACGATTGTGCAGGTTTTAGTAGATATAAGAAGCTTTGGGGTAGCAGGCAGAGTTCAGAGATTTGGAGTGTTAGGTTACCCCTATACTTTTCCTTAAAAAGAAGTGATTATTATTTTCAGTTCACTATTTCAGTTTTTATTTCCTGGCATCTCCCTACAGTCTACCATCGTGTGTTGATTTTGGGCATATCTCGAGATCGGGACGTGACAGGCTAGACCATAGGAGCAGGCTGGGCCACGAAAGTGGGCTGCTCAACGTGTGGCACACGTGGGTGCGAGGCTAAGGCTCGGCTTGGCAACACGTTGTGTTCGCGTTGCGCTTAAGTGGCATGGCTTAGGCCGTGGTTATAGCGTTCTGGGCCTTGCCGAGGATGGCCGCTGTGATGGCCATCGTGGTGGTGCCCCATGGGGGTGGTGGCGTTCCACTCATCGTTGTGATGAGCCTTGTAGATCGTTGTGGTCCTAATCCTTGAACGTCAGAATTTCTATTTGTCGAGGTTTCTGAATCTCTTACCATTATACTTTTCTTTTACGTTTTATCAAAAGATTTTTAGAAATAAAAATTCCTAAAATAAGAATGTACGAAAAATCCACAAATAAGCAAAAGAAACAAGAAACCTTATATGCGAGAGTCTTCTACGAGCATGTGACTCAACTCTCAATGAAATCACCACTTTGTGGATGCAAATTTCTTCCTCCTTGATCCTGAACAAAATTGCACCTACAAAACAAATCACACCTAAGGTCAAGGCCAAGAGCCTCACACTCCCACGATGAATTGGGGGGGCTTTGGTCGAAAAACCTTCGATGCCAAAGTTAGAATTTTGAAGGAAAAGTGTTTAGAAAATTTTGTAGAATTTTTGCAAGAGAATTGGAAGTGAGTTTTGAAGAGAATGATGGGGTTTATATAGGGGAGTGGCTAGCCTCTTTTGGAGAGAGAGGACCGACCACTTGGCTCCTTTTGTGGGCTAGGTTCATGATTTGTATTCAATTGGGAATAATTGAATAATTAACTAATTAATTAGCCAATCAATAGGATAATTGCCTAATTGATTAACTAATCAATATAATTAAAAAAAAGGGACGATTTGAGAGTTACCTTGTGGAGAAGATTTGATGAGGATGGATGAAATAAGTTTTGAATTGTTACCTATTTTGGGCACTTTTGACTTGGTTGAGGGATGATTGCCCATCGCTCGTGCGTAGGAATCCCAGTATGTCTCAAGGGTATTTTTGTCCTTCTCATCCAAAAATCCACGTGTCGCCTTGTGATTATGTTTGGCTCCACAATATACTATGAGAAATTTTATTTGAACCCATATTTCATATCTCAACACCCAACTTACTTTTTATACCCACATTGTATTTGATTTATCTATCATTATCTCTTTACACCCAACGTTATTTCCGAAATCACCTTTAATTATCAAAACTCAACTCAATCAAACTTCTTTTTACACCCAACTCAATCTACTTTAAAATAAAAAATAAAACCCTAACTAGTCCATCTTCTCCATGGAGCAAAGCCCCCTCTCTCTTTAAAAAATCCTACCATCTCCCATGGTTGTCATTCTGCCCCATCTACTCCTCCGCAGTCATCCAAACCTCTTCATTTTCCTTTTCTTCATCATTTGACATCTCTAAATTTCTAGAGCACTAATTAGCTTAATAATTGGTATGAGCTTCTGGTTAGAGCGTTTAATGAGTTTGGTATGTTTCAATTAAATGAGAATCTTCTAGCCACTATATTCCTATTTGTGATAGAAAAATGGGTACGTCCATGATAACTTTTGGTAGATCAATGAATATTTTTTAACCGTGGATTTTATATTTTTGTCGAAACTGTGAATATTTATTAGATACAAAAGTTGCTGACAACAATTCACATTACATTGAACTGTAGCTAAAATATATATCACATTTGCACTTTTTAAAAGCAAACTTATAGCTAAGCAATTTTTATTGTGGAGCAAAACTTAACCTGGATGTGTAATTGAATTTATGCATTTTAATGATTAAACTGATAATATTTCAACAACATATGGATTTAATATCATAGTATCTTTTAGCCTCTATATGCCACAAAAAGTTGCGGATAAAAATTCACAATACAAAGAATTGTGGTAAAAAAAAGTATATAACCTTTGCACGTTTTATAGGTGAACTCATAGGTAAGCAGTTTTTATTGTTGCCAAAACTTCAAGAATTAATCTAACTTGAACGTATAATTGAGCTTATGCATTTTAATGATTAAATTCATAAATATCTCGACTGCATATGAATTTAATATCGTAGTGTCTTTTAGCCTCTAAATTGGTATCTGTGGCAAAAAAAAATGGGTAGTTCCATGAGAAAATTTTGTAGATCGATAAATATTTTCAATTTGAATATTTATTCAATACCAGTAATTATAAGTCTATTCGCGTAAGTCTAAGTCAATGCCATGTACAATATTTGTTAAGATATATTTAGGGAACTGTTATTAGCACTCCAAAAATCTCATTCTACTTTTTGCACAAGTGTATTTTTCTTTCTAATTATAGAAAGTTTGGAGTGGCAAATGAGATTTTTGGATTGTTAATAACAATTTTATGTACTTATATACATTTTATTTTAGTTTGGAAGTCGAATTCCTCTTCTTTTTTTCTTTCTTTATCAAGTTGGGAGTATCAATGACTATGACCCTGTGCAACTAGTTGTTGATTCATTTTGAATAATCAACATTATTTCTTACAATGTCTTGAGCGTATGAATAACAGAAAGAAAATGGTCATGATATAAGCTGAATATGAGTAGTACTAATTAGTAAACAACTTGTGTATGATGTTTGCTTATAACCAAGTGGCATGAAGGGACAAATGTGTATGTTTCATGCATGACTTGGAATAGTATTAGTAAAGTCACACAAGCCAATCAACTTGTTGGCAAGTGGCCTTTACCACAGTGGTGAAAAAGTGTTATGCTCTTGCATGATGGCATGGGTTCGAATTTTGTCAGTGACTAATCTAACATCTAACTTACTAATGCTATCACTCGACCCAAAAAAAATTGAAATGTATGTAGTGGATAAACACAATCTCGAATTTTAATTAAACTCACATAACAACAATAAATAAAGGCATGATCACAACTTATGGGTGGTGAGCAATCTGATTAAAATCTCCCAACGACTAATAGTATTCCAAGTCATGCATGAAACCTACACATTTGTCCCTTCATGCCACTTGGTTATAAACAAACATAAACAAATTGATGCAAAATCTCCCAACGACTAATACTATTCCAAGTCATGCATGAAACCTACACATTTGTCCCTTCATGCCACTTGGTTATAAACAAACATCTTGCACAAGTTGTTCTAATTAGTATTACTACTATTTAACTTGTATCATGACCGTTTTCTTTCTGTTATTCATACGTCCAAGACATTGTAAGAAATAATGTTGATTATTCAAAACGAATCAACAACTAGTTGCACAGAGTCACAATCAATGATACTCTCAACTTTATAAAGAAAGAAAAAAAAGGAAGTCGACTTCCAAACTAAAATAAAATGTACATAGATATAGAAAATTGTTATTAGCACTCTAAAAATCTCATTTGACACTCCAAACTTTCTATAATTAAAAAGAAAAATACACTTGTGCGGAGTGTAAAATAATTTTTTGGAGTGCTAGTAACAGTTCCCTAAATATGTCTTAACAAATATTGTATGTGGCATTGACTTAGACTTTCACATATAGACTTATAATTTATGGTATCTAATAAATATCCAGATTGAAAATATTCATCGATTTACAAAATTTTCTTATGGAGGTACCCATTTTTTGCCACAGATACCAATATAGAGGCTAAAAGACAATACAATATTAAATTCATATGTGGTCGAGATATTTATGAATTTAATCATTAAAAGGCATAAGTTCAATTAGACATTCAAGTTAGATCGATTCCCGAAGTTTTGGTCAACAATAAAACTGTTTACCTATGAGTTCACCTATAAAACATGCAAAGGCAATATACTTTTTAACCACAGTTCTATGTATTGTGATTTTTTGTCCGCAACTTTTGTGGTATATAGAGGCTAAAAGATACTACGATATTAAATCCATATATGGTTGAAATATTTATCAGTTTAATCATTAAAATGCATAAACTCAATTACACATCTAGGTTAGATCAATTCTCGAAGTTTTGCTCCACAATAAAAACTACTTAGCTATGAGTTCACCTATAAAACGTGCAAATTCGATATACTTTTTAGCCACAGTTCAATGCAATGTGAATTGTTGTCCGCAACTTTTGTATCTAATAAATATCCACGGTTAAAAATATTCATTGATCTACCAAAAGATATCATGGACGTACCCATTTTTCTACCATAGATAGGAATATAGAGGCTAGAAGATTCTCATTTAATTGAAACATACCAAACTCATTAAACACTTTAACCAAAAGCTCATACCAATTATTAAGCTAATTAGTGCTCTAGAAATTTAGAGATATCAAATGATGCAGAAAAGGAAGAGGAAGAGTTTTAGATGACTACAGAGGAGTAGATTGTGGTGCAGAATGACAACCATGGGAGATGGAAGGATTTTTTAAAGAGAGAGAGAACGGGATTTGCTTCATGGAGATGATGGACTGGTTAGGGTTTTATTTTTTATTTTTAAGTAGATTGAGTTGGGTGTAAAAAGAAGTTTGATTGAGTTGAGTTTTGATAAGTAAGAGCAGTTTTGGAAACAATGTTGGGTGTAAATAGATAATGATAGATCAATCAAATAAAATGTGGATATAAAAAGTAAGCTGGGTGTTAAGATACAAAATATGGGTTTAAATAAAAAATTTCATATATTATTGTATTTAAACAACCAAAATTATGTGAAGGAGTTGGATGATTAGATGTCAACGTGTGGTTAAGCTCAGCTTGCTTTGTTGGCATGTACTTCCGGTGAAGGCCACTGAATTAAACACTTGTATATGTAGTTATATGGTGCGTTTGAGTTGAGGATATCCTTGTAAGGTTCACCTCCTGACAACTGTTTAGTTTTCGTTCTTTCAAAAAATCACATAAATCAAATATCTAAACGGTTTTGAATTTTTCTAATTTTTGCAAGGATAATGTAAGAAAGAAAACAAATATTGACAATTCGGATGATTGAAAGCAGAAACTCTTAGAGTTGTTTGATTTCCCCTTGGTGGTAACTATCTTCTGTTTGGAAACAGAAGTTTGTGCAACTGTAGCAGGGTAGCCAGATTGATGGTAGAAGTGGGGTGTCTGGTCTTGGTATAATGAGTAAGCGTATCAGTGACGATGAGGCGGACATCAGAAGCGGACCTTTATCGAACCAACAAACTAATTCAGCTGAGAGAGTGTTGCAGCACCAGCAGGCATATCAAGTTCATAAGGTTGGAGAGCCTGCAAAGCAACAACTTTTTAAGGAATTCACTGCCATCGTGAAGGAAACATTCTTTTCGGATGAGCCCTTGCGTGCTTTCAAAGACCAAACAAAGAGCCGGAAGTTGTTTCTCGGTCTCCAAGCTCTATTCCCAATAATTGGGTGGTCGAGGGATTACAACCTTTCCAAACTCAGAGGAGACGTCATTGCTGGACTTACCATTGCAAGCCTCTGTATTCCTCAGGATCTTGGATATGCAAATCTTGCCAATCTGCCCAGTGAGAATGGCTTATGTGAGTCTTCCATCTTCTTCTTCTACCGACCTTTAATGCATGTACCATAACCAAGTCCTGAATTTGATAGATAAGTTAGTACATATACACGATTATAACATGATCCGTACGTGATGCAGACAGTAGTTTCGTACCGCCGCTTATTTATGCGTTCATGGGTAGCTCAAGGGACATTGCGATTGGGCCGGTGGCCGTGGTGTCTCTGTTGCTTGGGAGTTTGGTGCAGAATGAGGTTGATCATAAAACGCATGCAGATGACTATCTGCGCCTAATGTTAACTGCTACATTCTTTGCCGGAGTCACACAACTTACTTTAGGATTTCTCAGGTATTATCATCGTCATATCTGTCAATAAAAAAGAATGTGTGTGTGTGTGTGTGTGTCGATTGTGTGTGTGAATATCAGTTAGTAATTAATTCATAGTTTTGTGCAGGTTGGGATTCTTGATTGATTTTCTATCTCATGCTTCTATTGTTGGGTTTATGAGTGGAGCTGCCATTACCATTTCCCTTCAACAGCTTAAATTGTTACTTGGCATCGAGAAATTTACCACGAAAACTGGCATTGTTTCCGTTATGCGTTCAGTATTTTCTGCAGCACATCATAAGGTACTGATATATGCAACATGATATAATGAATAAGGAAATTGAACGGAATACTCTAAGCTAGAATTCACTAGCAAACTGAATTCACTAGCAAACTGAATTCATCAGGACCTAAGAAAACCTCAAAGTTTATTGTTGAATGATAAGGAAAGATTATAACCCTAGCACCCTAAGGTTGCTAATATAGTCTTAGCTGTCTGGAGTACAAATGGAAAACGAGAAACAAATAACAAAATACCAAAAAGGTCTTAAAATCTTAAAATCCCTTTTTAGGTTTGTAAATGAAGAAAATTTGGCCAAAATGGACCTACATTAGGGCAAAGCGATGTTTTGGACCTTGCCGTTCTCTTTGAAACGGCAGGTCATGCGTCCAATTCTAGCATCGGAGGCCAAATCAACAATGCTTAGCCTTGCTGCCGATTTTACACCTCTCCAAATATATGTTCTTCAAATCCTTGTAGCCATCTGTCCATATAGATAAGCTGATCGTATGCACATGTTTTCAAGAGCGATTGAGTGAGTTTACTTGATATTGTTTATAAATGTTTCTTATTGTGTAGCTATTAGTTCGTCTAGTGGTACTCCTTTTCAATGTATTAATACGTCTCAAGTTTGAACTCCCCTCCTGAATACCTTCTCTTCATATCTAATTTATCAACTGTATGTCTAACTTTGCAGTGGAACTGGCAAACTATACTAATAGGAGTCTCCTTCTTGGCATTCCTTCTGTTGACGAAGTACATCGTAAGTCCTATTGCTTTTAATAAATTTAGTCCCGCTCAATCGAGAATAAACTATATATTCATTGATTAATCTCAAATTAATTGATTTATTGGAGCTTGCTAACTTGTTAATGCTAATCCTCATGCTAATGCAGGGAAAAAAGAACAAGAAACTATTTTGGGTGCCTGCAATTGCACCTTTGATCTCAGTTATCCTGTCTACCTTTTTTGTTTATATCACCCGTGCAGATAAGAAAGGTGTTGCAATTGTAAGTAAATTTGAATGTACTGCATTATAATTAAGCATATATAATACTGAAATATCATATGACTTTTTCGTTTTAATCTTTTTGTTACTTCAGGTGGATAAAATAAGGCCGGGCATAAACCCATCTTCTGCTCATTTAATTTATTTCACTGGAGAGAATGTTATGAAAGGCTTCAGGATCGGTTCTGTGGCCGGTATGATAGCATTGACGGTAAGCTTAAACTACGTACTTGCCAAACCAGCTGAAACGAACATATTATCTTGAATTATTGATGATGGATAATTGATCGATTGACTAATTAATTGATTGATTATATTAAACAGTTAATGTTTTTAATTAATGTGCGCAGGAAGGTGTAGCAATCGCGAGAACGTTTGCTGGGATTAAGGACTATGAGGTTGATGGAAACAAAGAATTGGTGGCAATGGGAACCATGAACATTATTGGTTCATTCACATCCTGCTATGTTGCCACCGGCTCCTTTTCTCGCTCAGCTGTCAATTACATGGCCGGCTGCAACACAGCGGTCTCGAACATCGTCATGTCGTTGGTGGTCGTCCTCACGTTGGAACTCATCACAGCCATTTTCAAGTACACCCCCAAGGCCATTCTCGCTTCCATCATTATTTCAGCTGTGCTGGGACTGATCGATTTTGAGGCCATGAAACTCATTTGGAAGATTGACAAATTCGACTTTGTGGCTTGCATGGGAGCCTTCCTTGGTGTTGTTTTCATTTCCGTTGAGATTGGCCTGTTGATTGCCGTCTCCATTTCATTTGCCAAAATACTCTTGCAAGTCACAAGACCAAGAACCGCGCTGCTCGGGAAGCTCCCAAGGACTAATGTCTACAGAAATATCCAGCAGTATCCCCATGCCACACAGATTCCCAGGATTCTCATTGTTAGAGTTGATTCTGCAATTTACTTTTCCAACTCTAACTATATTAAAGAGAGGTATGAACATAACTATATACACATATATGGATGTGTGCATCAATCTGCATGTCCAAATGTTCTGTATCAGACAATTTGTTCTCGCTTAGACATATGTTTGATGTCCACAATTTAGCAACGTAACTCTGACATGCGACAAGTTAACATACTAGGTATGATCACTGGTCGGCTAGAGCCTAGAGAACTAATTGACACCAATTAACTAATTTCTTTCAGGATTTTGAGATGGGTTACAGATGAAGAAGAACAACTAAAGGAAAAGAGTCTACCCAAAATAGAGTACTTGATTGTTGAAATGTCGCGTAAGTGAATTCTAATTTTGTCCACTGATTGAGAGAGATGGCATTAATTCATGGATTTTCATTTCCCGGCCGCAGCTGTCACTGACATAGACACGAGTGGAATTCATGCCTTGGAAGAGCTCTACAGGAGTCTTCAG
The DNA here is from genome assembly GCA_963580275.1 of Crataegus laevigata. Classification (NCBI taxonomy): domain Eukaryota; kingdom Viridiplantae; phylum Streptophyta; class Magnoliopsida; order Rosales; family Rosaceae; genus Crataegus; species Crataegus laevigata. The sequence goes on from OY756938.1 coordinate 3,910,022, forward strand.
AAGAGAAAGATCGAGGTAATGCCTTCAATCTTTCGATAAAAATCTGCTCATTGTTACTGCAGTTAACAAGTGACTTGGATGAAATAACTAATTTGACAATTTCGGTAATCTTACATTTCAGCTTGCTTTAGCAAATCCTGGCACAGTAGTCATTGACAAGATTCATGCATCGGAGTTTGTCGATTTGATTGGAAAGGGCATGATTTTTCTTTCAGTTGCAGATGCCATTCTTACATTTGCCCCCCATCATGAAGAACCTTGATTTACTCCAACAAACAAGACAGGGTTATCCAAGAACTATATTTTTCGTTTCCTTCTCCTCCTTCCTTTTCCTTTTCTGTCTAAAGTAAGATGGCTAGGGGTCACTTTCTTTTCTTCTCTTTTTGTATGCTGTATTTTTCTCTTTTTTTTTAATTTTTTTTTATTGGGTCATCTTCCGATCTTCGCACACAATGTATATGCAATCTGTCTCTGTTTTTTCTTGTTCTTTTTCCTTGTGAATTCAGTTTTCTAGTAGTTTTTTTTCCTTCTGCGGAAGCACTTATATGCTGAACAATTTAGATGACAAGTAGTCCAAAAGGCCTACTAACGGCTGCAATTTCCAATCTAACGGCCGGAGAATTTTCTTGCCAGACGTCTGGCAAAAGATTAGTTCTAATAGTATCATTCCTCTTCACTTTTCTTACTAGTTTAGTACTATTCAAAACGTCTATATATACATACATCATATTTTTTACTCAGGATTTGACACAAGTTTTAAACCATTAGATTATGATTATCCTACTATTAATGGTTAAAATTTAGTCTGATGGCTAATTAATTATTATTAATTTTCCCTTATAAGAAATCATTATAACTTTTTTTTTAATAACTTATATGCAAAATAACAATTAAATGCACAATAATCAATCAAGCCTTGTATGGTGCAAATTTCAAAGGTTAATCTCTCAATGGCTCTCCTCCTCCAGTTTTTGTTCACCATTGCAGGCCAAGGAAGAGCATCCCCACGTAGGCACTCCTTCATATTGGATTTTCAGAGATGAAACAACTACGGAATTTCTTTTGCAGTAGATAAGCCTGGAAGATCTTTTCCAGCAAGGTTACTAGAGTTCATGCCAACACAAGGAAGCAAGGGATGAGAAGGTTCAAATGGTAGTGGCATGTTTGGGTTCCAGTAAGGTTGCTAGATGAGTCCGGAAACACGAGATTTGAGTGATGCCATTTTGATTACACGATTAAGCATCAATTCACCAATATTGATGCCTTCTTGAAAAGAAGGTTGATGTAAAAAATTCACCTTAGTACAGAAAAGTTCGTAACCGAGGTAGTCAACTAATAACTATTAAATGACATTCCTATCAAATGCAGAGTTCACTACCCCAGAAACGCCTGAAAGGAATACAAATCCCATACGATTTTCCAGAATTCAAAGACGCAGTCTTAAGATTCATGAGTGAGCCCATTTAATTAGCTTACCAGATACAATACAAGAGTTGGATTCAGGATATTTTGGAGATATTAAAAGAAGACGCAAACAAACAGAACAGGAAGCTACAAGAACGTATATTCAAAATGGCAGCCTAATGTGACTAATAGATCAGGCAACCAAATCTCAAATGACCAAAATTGCCGGATTCTCATGGGAAAGCAAAAGAAAAGAAAGAAATGGAAAGTTAATGGGTTTGGGAGAGAGAATCAGAATCATAATTAAAAAAATCAAATTAATTGTCTTATAAGGTTAAGTCTTCGAGAACTTTAACGAAAAGTTCTCGGTATTATTTACTTTAAACGAAAAACTACATTTTTATACTAAAAAGTCAATCATAGTACTATTCATTTTATACTTTATTTTATCCTTATCGTTAAAACTTAAAGTTTTTCAAACTATTTTCATTAGTTTTTCTTAAATCTTAACCATTAATAATAGGATAATCTAATGGCTTAAAACTTGTGTCAAATCTTGTATAAAACTGTGTTCTAAATTTGTTACGTAAAGCCAACTCACTCAATACATTTTACATTGATTTGTAAATCTAAAGAATATTAACAATATAAAATAAGAAAAAAATAAATTCGTAAAGAAGTAGATCGGCCCAATAATTTTACAGGCTCAATTTGATCAAGAATATTAAGCAAGTACAGAATTGGTCCAAGAATTTAGTAAAAAGGAAATAAGTGAATGAATGAAATTATGAAATGAGGAGGAGATAGAGTAACTAGTCAATGGTTGATATATCGCGAGGTCTCCTCATTCTGCTGGCCCATGATCCTTCCTTTTGTGACCTTCTCTTCAACTCAAGAATTTGTTGACTCCATGTGTTTTGTGCACTTTGATTATTTCTGACAGAATTATCCATACTGTAGGTGAAGGTGCTCCTCCTACTACAACTATTATTACAATAATCTTTCAAACCCAACTCGTAATCGTATTCATCGCGCAACAGAGGATCCGATAGCGTCTTGTAAGCCTCGTTCAGTTGCACAAATCGCTCGGTGAAAATATTGGAATTCTGTTGATCATGGCATACATCTGGATGATAGCGAAGCGCCATGCTTCTGTAAGCTCGTTTGATCTCGTCTTTGCTCGTGTTAGTATTCGGACTCAAACTAAGGAGCTTGTAGAAATTGGCATGGCTAGCTCTACCGCTCTCGTAACTATTCGTGGATCTGCATGTAACTTTTTCGGCTTTGCGTGCATGACAAGTTAGAAAAGAAGGTTTAGGATTAGCAGCTGCAGCACTGATACTAGGGTTTACGTAGCTTGAAGAAGTCATCAGAGAGGTGTTCATGGCTATGTGAATGTTCTGAAAAATGCATGGGAAAGAATTATGCGGATGAGGCTAATATATACAAGAAACATATCTCATCTTTACATAATATTTAATTATATATCATAATCCAACCATTAAGAAAGGGTTCAGGAGTGAAAGAAAGACAAGGTTAGGGAAAGAAGGAAATAAATTATTACTAGGCAGCGGTGACTTCTAAACACAACGCGTTTTCTCCATAATAACCATCGAGCTACTTGGTTAGCGTTGAGATTATGATGATGATATAAATTAGTGTACTTGGTCGCCGTTGAATCATAAACTGTCGTCTTGTCTTGCACAGTGGTCTCTCTGCATTTGGAGTAGGATTTGTATTCACGAATACACCAGTATGGTAGAGTTCCGTATTGTAATATAAAAATAATATTGATGATATTAGTGGTGAACCATGTGGATTAAAAACAAAGATGAGAAAATTTGAAATAGGTCCAATTAATAATAAGTTGTTATATTGGTTGAAAAACAACTTATATAAAACAGATTTATTGTCACGTGACCCCCATTTAATAATACATTGTCATATAAAAAATAAAATAAAATAAAAACTTGCATTTGACGAGAATGTGGCGTAACGGCAAAATCATTCCCTATAAATCTTTCTCCTAATTTTAATAAGAAAAGGTCCATGGTCTACTATACTGACCAAAAAGAAACGCTCGGCCGAAAGCAAAATACAAGTGAAGGTGCATTGGTTTCTCCGAAAGGAGAAAAAAGAATGTTTACTTTGAGGGGGACTTTTTGGTTTTCTAAAGTCCTCGCGCATAGCCGACTTGTATTATTGATGGTATCAATGTTTTACTGTAATAATATTTTGGGGTTGTTTGGGTCCAAAATAATGGTTTGGGCCGAGCACGAGGTGTTTCTCGGCCCAGAGGCTTAGTTAGAGAAATACTATGAGATATTCGGTTCATGGGCCGGCTAGATTAGGTCGGCTGAGTCCCATTAGGAAAAGGACTCGTCCAGACAGAGATGAAGGAAACAAAGTCCATCTGTGAGATGGACGAAGAATCCTAGTGCGATAGGGAGTCTCGACGAGGCCAAGATACGGAAGCAAGGAAGAACATGGCCAGAAGAAGGATTAAGTTCAAAGTCCTAGCAGAGAGAGAAGTGGTCGAGATAAAGTTTGATTGGGGTAAGGAGTCCCAGTCCGAGTAGACGTATAATTAGATTAAAGGAGGTTCAGTTCCTATAAATACAAAGGCAGTGGCAACGTTCAAAGGACCTCCAACTCAACACACAAATTTGTTTTGCGCAATTTCTCGCTCTACGTGAAACCTCTCAAAACCCTTGAGATTTTTATTTTCTTTTTCCGCCTTCACATCTTCAGTTTGGATAAACAGCACTGTGAAGGCAACCGGTGGTATCTTCAGTTTGGATAAACAGCACTACTGCCGTAGAATCAGCCGACCTCGGAGCACCTTTAGTTTGGATAAACAGCATTGCGTCGAGGCCAACTGATTATCTATCCAAGTCTCGGTCAAGAAGGATTTTCGAATCTTTTTTGGCAGAGGTCATCTCATTAGCCTTCTCAACGAAGTGAGGTGCTACCAGGTTACTACATTCGGCACATCGAAAGCCGAATTTGATATTGAACTTTGTAATTGGTAGCCTTGTCTTCAGGCTTGAGGACCCAGAGGCCCAGACGTGTTCCTTTCTCGGCCGCAATCGCAAGACGTAAAAGTCAGCCGCGCACATCAACGCAACATCAACACATTTTACTCACCGACCAGGCTCGGCCGACGAGTTGGCACGCCCCATATCTATTTGAAGGACATAGTTAGCTTACTAATTGCTCAGCCTGCGCACCGTGTAAGCTAGGTGATTTTTGTAGTCAACATTTTGGCACGCCCAGTGGGACACAGTGCTAAAACTACGGGGTTCATGCCCGTTGAAACTCATTCGGTGAAGAAAAAGACAGGAATGGGAAAGTCTGCCACCGCACCAGCGATCCACAACACGGGTTCAGAAAATTCGTCACAGGCACAGACTACTGATGCCATGACACCTGACCCACGCTGAGAGAGGAGAATAATTCTCGGCGAGCCACCTCATAATATAGGGGTCCTCACTAAAGTCACAAAGGACAATCTTGTCAAAGGAACAGTGGATGACTGCGACGAGGACGAGGGTGATGCAACTGACCCACCATCCAGGTCGCTTTTCAGAAAACGACTGGATGAACAATCTCAGCAATTTGAACAAACATTTGGCCGAGACATACGAGAAATCCTAGAAAAGGTACGCAGGCAAGGCGCTATGCATACCAGATTGCTCGACTACTTGGTCCACAATACCCCTAATTTGGGATTAACCGATCGGTCGAGACAATCCCTGCCTAAACATAATGTAGCATCCACGTCAATAGCCGAGGCAGGATCTGCTCGGCTTAGAACAATCGATTTAGAGAAAAAAAACGGGTCAACCAGTACAACGAATAAATTCGGACCCGGCACAGCTGCCGTTAATGCCGCAGAGATCCAGCGAATGATTGATTCGGCCTTGAAGAAGGGGCGAAATTCCCCAAATTCATTCATCCGTACCCAGAATATGTCGAGCATTTTGAGTACCCGAAGGGTTTTAAAATCCCAGACTTTAACTTGTTTGTGGGGGAATCATCTTTATCCTTTCTAGAACACGTGGCTCGTTTTATCGCACAATGTGGGGATGTTAACAGTGACCATTACAAGCTACGATTGTTCAACTTCTCATTGATCGGCCCAGCATTCGTGTGGTATATTAATCTCCCTCCAAATTCTGTCCAAAGTTGGGAGGAGCTGGTCGAGAAATTTCACGAACAATTCTATCGGCCAGGAATAGAGATGTCAGTGTCTTCATTGGCTAGGATGGCTCAGGCATCTGATGAGTCACCAATGGAATATCTAACGAGGTTTAAGTCGGCCAGGAATTGGTGCCGACTACCTCTCCCAGAAGTTGAATTCGTAAGAATCGCTCCCAATGACCTAGATTTGGAATATAAAAAGAAGTTCTTAGGGGCAAATTTTCGGGATATGTACGAACTGGCTCAGCACGTCGAACAGTATGAATACTTACTCTGAGAAAAGAAGGTTTCAAAATCCACAGCCCGAGGAACTATATACAAAAACCCTTCGGTCAGCTATGCATCGACCGAAGATGGTTCCCAGTATGCCAATTTAGAGGCAACTGAGATTGCCATTGACAAGTCATACATTTGTAAGGTTTTAGCTCAATCTAAAGACGCCAAAACTCGCACGGCACCTGAAGCAGCTGCGGAAAAAGCATCGAAGGTGTATACCTTTGACATTACCAAGGCCGACGCAATTTTCGACCAGTTGTTGGCCGTAAAGATTATCAAGCTTCGGCCAGGACACAATATTCCCAAGGTCGAAGAATTGAAAGATAAAACATACTGTAAATACCACAACTCAAACAAGCATACGACCAACAACTGTGTGGTATTCCGAGACGTTATTCAAAACTGGATCGACAAGGGCAAGCTGAAGTTTCCAGAGTAACAGATGGTCGTCGATTCTAATCCATTCCCCTCGACGACGGTCGGCATGGTAAATGCCCATCTGGCCAAAGACAAAGGTTAAACAAAAGTCGAGTTCGTACCAATGCAGCATGTTTTAAAACAAAATTCCAAGTCGCGGCTCAAGATCGACTTATTCACCAATGAACCCCCGACAGGGTTGTTAGGACCTACGATATTTCAAGCAATGTCGAGATCGAGCGAAGAAGACCCTGACAAGCCAATCGTGTTGTACAGCTGTTGCAAGACACAAGTGGTCATAGTTGAACCGAAAGATAGACCACCTCAAGTGCCACCAACAAACACAGCAGCGGCCCAACAACCACCCATTGTTGATACACCACCTCCAAAGGTACTCGGTTTGGGCCAACGCCAAAAGGTGTTTGACCGACTTGGTCCCCTGCCACGGATCAATGGATCATCTTCGGCCTGGCGATGACTTGATTTCGACACTCTATTTTATAATGAGGATTATTACGCACGAAACTCTAACAGTTCTGGTTCAACGACAAGTCAAAAGACGTTCAAACCGTAGGAATCGCGCGACCAACAATGGTACACGTACAATTCATCGACCGGCGTGTACATTGCCCTGTCAAAATCTCAGAAGCGTCGTCGCCAGAGGATAAATTGCATGTCTCAACGACAGGCGGCCCAAGCTTCTTCGGCTCCTAAGTGGCAGCCGAAAGAAACAGAGAGTGAAGACGATCGCCAACCCCCCACTAGTCATGACATCGAAACTGCCTTCGAAGAATCTGAAAAGCGGATTAAGCTCTTTTTTCGACCGGGGGAAATGAAAGCTCGTTTCGAGCAAATAAAAAAAGAATCAAAGAACAAATTCCCTCTGTTGCCGTCACCAGAGCCATTAAGCAAGATACGCCGGAATCTTCATCCTCCTTTCCTTGGCGAAGCTCTAGAATACATGCTAGAATTTCATAAGACACATTCGGCCAATGACCTACACGGCCTACCAAATGAGTGTCAATAGGCCCTCGACTTGGCCTTAACTTCATCGGATGCCGAACAAATAATCCAAAAGACCACAGATCCGACAATGAAGGCCAGATTCCAGCACATACGCGAAGCTCGGGTACTCGACTTTGAGCTAGATCCATACACTGATATCAACCCCGCTGAGCTTCCCTTTTCCCTGAAAGATCTCCAGTTTCTGAGGTACCATTTCGAAGTCTTCTCAGCAGTGGCTTTCTTCGACCTTATGGCCGATGAGAAAAAATGTGTGGCGCGATTAGATGTATATCTTGATACAAGAAACCATTGAATTGCTTACCAAGAACAAGCCCGTAAGACAGCACAAGTCTTAACGGCAAGTGGGCTCGAGGATAGCATCCGTGATACCTCGATCCACAGGGATGATCCGCAACCCACCGTCGATACGACGGATGTTCCAACCGAGGACGCTCAAGAACAAGATGCTTCGATCGATAACCTAGGAGAAGACGATCACGACACGCTGGGCCCTTCTGTCCTCGATAATATAGAGATCAGCATGGTTCACGTTTTACCCGCTGAATTTCAGATAACTACTCATCAGCCAACATCTTTGGATAGCGATGTAGTTGCCGAGGAGGCAACACAGGTGGACTTCGTCACTACCGAAGAAGATGGGTCAGAAAGCAGGACAGACAAGCTTACAGCAACCCTCGCTGAGTTGTTTCCCTGATCCTCCACCACCAATTTGTAACATTTAAAGCCGTTGTACGTTACGGCTTATATCGAAGGATACCCAGTCTCCAAAGTATTCGTCGATTGTGGGGCCACCGTCAACGTTATGCCCGTGTCTGTTATGCGAGCCTTACGACGGTCAAACGACGAACTCATCTCGTCTGGGATAACTATGAGCAACTTTGTGGGAGACAAATCCCAGACGAAATGAGTGTTTCCTCTGGAGGTAACCGTAGCCGACTGCCATTACATGACCGCATTCTTTATTGTCGACTCAAAGACCGAGTATAATGCCTTGCTCGGCCGCGATTGGATCCATCAGACCAGCTGCATTCCGTCGTCACTATATCAAGTCCTTGTTTTCTGGGATGAAAAATCGGTCATTATCCATCCGGCCGACAACCAACCATTCGAGGCCAATATGATCCAAGCCCGTTACTATGATGATCACGTCGGCTACATCACCCTTCAAGAATTCAATGAGGAATGACGACCGACTCGAATTTTCGTACAAAAGGCCATCGAGGTTGCCGCCGAAACTGTCCATCAGGATTCGGCGAGACTCGGATTGGCCAACCTACTTAACGATATCAATGACTGACGCCAGCCAAGAAATGCGCCAGGCCGCGGTTTCCTCAACTATGGAACGATTGCTGGCCTATTGGTATGCTGCTTCCAAGCAACCGAACTCAGGAGTTAACTTGATTGAGTTTTTGGCCGAATGAGATAACGGCCCAGCTCTATTGTTGGACAAAGTTCAGGTTGCACCAGCCGAGCTTGAAGATAATCGGCCCCAGGTCAAGGACCCTTTGGAAGAAATAAATGTTGGGACGGCCGAAGAACCACGGCCTTTATTTATTAGTGCTTTGTTGCCCCAGCCCATGAAAACCGAGCTTTGTAATTTACTTAATGAATTCAAAGATTGTTTTGCTTGGACCTATCATGAGATGTCTAGTTTGGATCGAAAACTCGTCGAACATGAGTTGTGCATCAAGCCTGGATGCAAACAATTTCGTCAACCACCCCGACGATTCTCGACCGAAATGCAGCTCGACATAAAAGACAAGATTGTTCGACTTTTGAATGCCGAGTTCATTCGGATAGCTCAATACGTCGAATGGTTGGCAAATGTAGTTCTAGTTCTCAAGAAAAATGGGGCCTTGTGCATTTGTATCGATTTTCAAAATCTGAATCTGGCAACTTCCAAAGATGAATATACAATGCCGATTTCGGATCTTTTAATCGACGCAGTGGCGAGTCACGCCATTTTTTCCTTTATGGATGGACACGCTGGTTATAACCAGATTTTCATTGCCAAGGCCGATGTCCACAAAACTGGTTTTCGATGCCTGGGGGCACTCGGCATATACGAGTGGGTCGTTATGCCTTTCGGCCTCAAGAATGCCGGTGCAACGTACCAGCGAGCGATGAATGCTATCTTTCACGATCTCATCGGGACGACAGTCGAAGTATACATCGACGACGTTGTAATCAAGTCAAAGCGTCGGCAGACACACTTGGAAGATCTCCGCCAAACTTTCCAACGCATGCGCCGACATAATCTCAAGATGAATCCCGCTAAGTGTGCTTTCGGCGTGTCGGTCGGTAATTTCTTAGGGTTCTTGGTCCATCACCGAGGCATTAAGATTGACGACAACAAGGCTCGAGCAATCATCAACGCGCCACCCCCAACGACCAAAAAGCAATTACAATCGTTACTCGACAAGATCAACTTTCTCCGCTGATTTATCGCAAATTCAGCAAGAAAAATGCAAGCATTTTCCACCTTGTTAAAACTCAAGGACTCGGACAAGTTTGAGTGGAGCATCACGAGGCTTTCACACAGATCAAGGTTGCCATTTCAACCCCACCCGTCCTCGTTCCGCCCCGACGTGGCAAACCTCTTAAGTTATACATCGCCGCGGTTGAGGAATCCATCGGTTGTCTTTTAGCACAGGACAATGAGATTGGGCGCGAGCATGCTATCTTTTACCTTAGCTGCAATCTTAATGCTTCTGAGATCAACTATTCGACTGTCGAAGAACTTTGCCTAGCGTTGCTTTTCGCCGCATCTAAACTCAGGCACTACATGCTCCCTTCTGTCACTTAAGTCATTGCCCAAACCAACGTCATTCGTTATATGCTTACTCGACTGATTGTCAAATGCCGAATCGGGAAGTGGACTATGGCGTTGTCTGAGTTTAGTTTGCAATACATGCCCTATAAGGCTATCAAGGGCCGAGCACTAGTCGATTTCTTGGCTCAACACCCATCCACATACGACTTTAGGGGTAATAATCTCGAAATCGGCATAGTGGAAGCCCGAGATAATTTTTGGACAATGTACTTTGATGGCTCGAGCACGTCCGTTTCGGCCGAGGTCGGAATAGTCATTCATTCTCCCGAGCACCGTCAATGGTATTTTTCTCTCAAACTCGACTTCGAGTGCACAAACAACCAGGTCGAATATGAAGCCTTTATTATCGGCCTCAGTATCCTTCACGACTTACGTGCACCTCGCGTTCTTGTCCTTGGTGACTCTGAACTGGTGATTAACTAACTCAATGGTACTTTTCGTTGCATGAGTTGCACTCTGGCTCTTTATCACATGGTCTCCAGCTATTTGGCCGAGTCATTCGATGGCATCACGTTTACGCACGTTTCTCGGGTCCATAACACTGATGCAGACGAGTTTGCCCAAATAGCCTCCGGAGCGCAACTCTTGGGGGGCATGATAGGCTGGGCAATACCTGTCATACGACAATCATACCCGGCCCTTGTTAATTAACAGGTTCTCGATTAGGATCATGTGATCCGAACGCGAGTCATGTCCTTACCCTCGTTGCTAGAATGGGAAGATTCCATCGAAGTGTGCACGGTCGAAGCATTGCCAGATGATTGGAGGAAAACGATCATGCGATATCTCAACAATCCCAATGGAAAACACGACCGAAGAACAAAGGTCCATGCCACGAATTACGTGTTGTACCAAAACGCATTATATAGGAAGGGCGAGGATGGCTTGTTGTTGTTATGTCTTAGCCCCGAAGAGGTTGCGCAAGTGATGGCCGAGGTCAATGAAGGGATATGTTGAGCACATTAGTCTGGCCGAAAGATGCGATGGCTGCTTCGACGACATGGCTACTTCTGGCCAAGTGTTTTAAAAGACTGTATTGAGTATGCGCAAGGATATGTACAATGCCAAATTCATGGTCCTATACAAAGAGTCCCGGCCGAATCATTGCATTCGGTCACCAAACCATGGCCATTTAGAGGATGAGCCATGGACATAATCGGCAAAATCACACCATCTTCCGACTCGGCAAAGCATGCTTGGATACTGGTAGTAACGGATTACTTCACCAAATGGGTCGAAGTAAAATCATATGCTGAGCTAACATCTAAGGAAGTGTGTGATTTTGTCGAAGAAAATATTATGACCTGATTCGGCGTCCCAAAGATGATTATAACGAATAACGGCACAATCTTCACATTCGACCAGTTCAAGGAATATACAGCGAATCTCAAAATTTGACTCGAACAGTATACGCCATATTACCTATAAGCAAACGGACAAGCCGAAGCAAGCAATAAGGTTTTGATCGGCATCCTTGGGAAAATGGTGAGAGAGAGGTCTGGTTTGTGGCATTTAAAGTTAAATGAAGCGTTTTGGGCCTATCGAACCTTGCCACGATCGGCCACTGGAACGACTCCCTATGCGTTGACCTTTGGACATGACGCAATGTTGCCAGTCGAGTTAAGTGTAAATTCTTTGAGAATGATAGAAAACACTAGTTTGTTCAGTGCCGAGTACGACCAGGCCATGAAACAAAGGCGCTTACATCAATGCTTACAACTTATTGGTAGCACAAAAGAAGATTGCCGAGCGGGCGTACAATCATCGAGTTAAACATAAGACGTTCGGCGAAGGAGAGTTGGTTTGGCAAATGGTACTGCCAGTGGGAATTAGAGACCCTAGGTTTGGCAAATGGTCGCCGAATTGGGAAGGGCCGTTTGTTATTCACAAGGTCCCCGGCAAGGGGGCATATCATCTCAAGGATTGGACTGGCTTAGTTCACAAAATGCCAATTAATGGAAAATTTTTAAAGAAATAGTATCCGACAACTTGGGAAATGCAAGAGTAAAGGTGTTTCATTTAATGAAAAGATTACAAATAATGAATGAGAGCAGCTTGCAGGATTATAACTACGGTGTTGTAGGAAGGTAAGCCTCAAGGGCAACTTTCAGTTCTAGCCATCTCACTTCCCTCAGCATAACTTCAGCCTGGCGTATTCTTTTCTCGAACTTCATTTGCGCAATCTGCCTCGCGCCGACTGCAAGCTTCATCAATTTGGCCTTGTTCGCCTCAAAAGTCGCTTCAAAAGCAGAGACAACATCCAACATTTGGCATTGGAGCGCTGCATTCTGGTTGTCAATAGCAACCAATTCCAGTTTTTTCTCCTTTATTACTTCGAGTTCTGGTTGGGCGGCTTCCTGAGCGGCCTCGGCAGCCTTCAGGTCGTCGTCAGCTCGAAGAGCTCTCTCAAAAATTGAGAAAAAATCTCGAGTCCTCTCTAAAATGGAAGACAATTGGGTAATGGTTGCATTATCCAGTTGACCTTCAGAAGCGAGAGCATTCAAGCATTCCCCGAGAGAGTCGAGGCCGTTGCGCTTTAAGAATTCCAAGGCCGAAACGGAAATGAGGTCTTGCAGTTGGGCAAAGACAAAAGATTCGGCAGATGCGACGGCAGGCTTGGTCGAGGAGACGGAAGAGCCAGCCACGCCAGAAGCTGTATAGAACAAGGCATCGAGCTCGACCTGCCAGGAGGGTTGTACACAAGGAGTTAAGTAAGACATATTCCAAGCCAGAGGGTCGAGAACCTAAGGCAAAGAAGAAATGAGTAATAAGAACTTACAGTAGTTGGGTTGGTTTCTTGAGTAGGGATGGTGAAACCATTGTTCTGTGGGGGGACTGGTGACTTCATCGACGCATCGGATTTGGTGAAAGTCCTTTTTTCCTTGTACACCGTAGGAGGATTGACTGGGTTTTCTTCGGCCGCGGAAGGAAGATCTGGGGAAACTGGTCGAGGACCGCCCATCGACAGAGTTTGGTCAACATCATCGTCCTAAGATAAAAGTCGTTAGTACTAGGATCAAAATGGAAATCATAATCATCAACAGACGTGATTGTACCCATTCCCCTTCCAGGACAACCGTCGACTGTTTTGGATGCTTGGGGGGGGATTTAGGGACCGAGTGAGTCACCTCCTCCAGGATGGGAGCAGCAGAGGACCGCTGGACTGCAGAGGACTCAACCCGTGAAGCAGCTGCCGGTTCGACCCTGACCTGAAAAACCAGTCGAGTGGGGGGTGATGGTCCAACAGTGCGAATCTTAACTCTCGAAGCAGTCGAGGCCGGCCGTCTCGCCGCAGGAATTTGGACGACAAGAGGAGAAGAATGACCTGAAGGCATAGCCCATGTCGAGGACGGCCTTCTGACCAAAATATTCTCGGCCTGCCGAGCAGTTTCGGGTTCGGCCTGGGGGGCAGGTCGAACCATAGCCGTTGGCTTGGCAGGGCCGATTTTGAGCCTCGGAACAGCTAGGCCCGGCCGTTACACCAATTGGCCAGAGATAACGGGAGTCTCCCAGTCCCTTTTATTCGTCAATTTCTTGACGCGTTTTGTGGAACGAGGAGACCCGTCAGCCATCTCGACCTCCTGGTAAGGCCATTTGCTCAGTAGATCGGCCGTCATAGCTGCAATGGTTTTGGGGAGAATTGTGGCCTTCTTGGCCGCAGCAGTCACGTCTACAGGCCTTGACACACGACCGCCTGGATAAACAGAAACGGGTTAGACAATTGTGTTCTTAAAATATTCAAGAGGGATGGTTTGGAGGAAATATACCTTCGGTCATCTCTTTGGTATGGGAAGCGGAGATCCTCTTAGGTCTGTTCCCAAAGACGTTGCCGATGACATCTTCGACCGCCACACCGAAGAAGTCTTTGGTGAGTCCTTCCCACCAATCATCAAATGTGTCAGTGCAAAGGGTCCTCGGGGCAGCTGGTCGAAGATAGAACTTTTTGCACCACTCTTGGAAGTCTATACTCCTTGTCGAGAAAGCCAGAAAGGCGTCATCGGCTTAGGAGCGAGCGAGAAGAAATGAGGGGTACTGGCGAACCCTGGACGAAGCCGAGCTGCCGAGTAGTAAAGTGAGGATGGTAGACTTCCCAGCCCGCTCGGCGAGCGTCCCAGCCAAGGGAAAGGTCGTGGGAAAGCATGAACGACCCCCAGGCCGGACGAAGGACAGCCTCGTCATCCTCGCTCCACGGTGATGTCAAGAGCTGAACTGATTTGGGGTATTCCTGACGACGGTAGATCAGCATCTCATCGTCAGAAAGGGCGTCGAGACCGAAGAAGTATTTAAAACCTCTTCAGCCTTGTGATGAGGCACCGGTCGAGAGGCTAACTGAAGGCCGAGGGCTTCGAAATAGGAAAAGATGACGTTCTCTGGCCGAAGCATGGCAAAGTAAGCCTGCAGCCAAAGCTGGAACACCTAAAGAGGCCCATTCTAGGGCTGCTCAACCTTGTGAAAGGTCACTTCGACTAAGCACCGAAATAGGTTGGCAAGGATGGCCGGGCTTAGTGCCATGACGCAACTTCTTGCCAATGCCTCGGCCACCGGCATGTTCTCAACCAAGCACTTGTTGGACCTGGTACAACAAATGAATTTGTTATACCAGTAAAAAAAGGAAGGATTCATGTTCCCCCTTCCAAGGGACTTCCTCTCCGTGACCAGCAAAGTGGTCGATGAAGGTGTTGTAGTTGAAAAAGTTTTTGTGCCGTTTCTGGATCTCTTCCTTTGAAGTGTCCTTCTCTTCCTCCTTCAGAGACTCGATGGCTCAGAGGTCAAAGTGCGCCTTCAGATCCAGCTTAGACAGATACCCAGAGAGGGTGACGTCGATCGGAAGGCCAGAGGGGGAGGTCCCCAAGATCGCAGTAATGTCGAGGACGGTGGGGCCGGCGAGGCCGAATGGGAGAACCATGGTGTTGGTGGTCAAACACCAGAAACTCAAGGTCGCCATAAGCAGTTCTTTATCCATGGTAATTTCCATAGATGAAAGTCTGATGACATCATAGATGCCAAGAACTTTCCATTGCTTGCCAAAAAGCTTCTCCATTTGGGCAACCCAGATCGGCCAGTTCGCCGTGGTCGAAGGCCAGGAGCCTTGGGGTTTGGCTGAGTCCCACTTCGACCACTCAAACCCTTACAGCAAGGGTGACATGTAGTGGTCCTTGCATAGGCTGGTGATGGATGGAGGGACGGCTTCCCAAAAAGGGGCCCAATGATCTGGTGAGTGACACTCATGTCACTCTCAAAACGCATGGTTTTGATGGAGAATCGGTCGATGGTTTTCATACACTTGTCGCACTCTTCAACGAGCTTGGAAATAAAAGGGGCCATGGGAGAAAGTTTAAAGTTTCTGGGTGGAGAGAGCTTGGAGAAATTATAGGATTCTTTTGAAAACTGGGAAAAGATTTCTAAGGGCACAAGCAAGAAGAGGATTGAGAATTCTAGAAGCGTAAGAGTGCAAGAGAGGGAAATTTCAGGAATTTATAGGCGTTTTGGTGGGGAAAAGCGCCAATTATTCTGAATATTTGAAGGAATCTAAGTGAAAAGACTGAACATCTCGCAAATTGAAGGCGCACGATTGCGTGTGATGGCAAGCAATGATGGATAAATGGTTCAGTAGCCGCGTGTTTCGAGAAACATCATCAGGGTAGCTGGGAGCATTAGGATGTCGCCGCGTGGCAAACATTTAATAAGGGTGAAAACCAACGATCGCGCCTTGAAGACGCCCATGGTCGAGGGGTTTCGAGGTAAGAATTGGTTTTGCTTCTTCATGGTCGAGGCTTGGCCAAGGCCGACGACCTCCGAAACGAGGGGGCAATGTTTGGGCTCAAAATAATGGTTTGGGCCGAGCACGAGGTGTTTCTCGGCCCAGAGGCTTAGTTAGGGAAATGCTATGAGATATTCGGTTCATGGGCCGACTAGATTAGGTCGGCCGAGTTTCATTAGGAAAAGGACTCATCCAGACGGAGATGAAGGAAACAAAGTCCATCTGTGAAACAGACGAAGAATCCTAGTGCGATAGGGAGTCTCGGCGAGGCCAGGATACAGAAGCAATGAAGAACATGGCCAGAATAGGGATTAGGTTCAAAGTCCTAGCAGAGAGATGAGTGGCCGAGATAAAGTTTGATTGGGGTAAGGAGTCCCAGTCCGAGTAGAGGTATAATTCGATTAAAGGAGGTTCAGTTCCTATCAATACAAAGGCAGTGGCAACGTTCAAAGAACCTCCAACTCAACACACAAATCTACCCTGCGTAATTTCTCGCTCTACGCTAAACCTCTCAAAACCCTTGAGATTTTTATTTTCTTTTTCCGCATTCACATCTTCAGTTTGGATAAACAGCACTCCTGTCGTAGAATCAGCTGACCTCGGAGCACCTTCAATTTGGATAAACAGCACTGCGTTGAGGCCGACTGATTATCTATCCAAGTCTCGGTCAAGAAGGATTTTCGAATCTTTTTTGGCAGAGGTCATCTCATTAACCTTCTTGGCGAAGTGAGGTGTCACCAGGTTACAACATTCGGCACACCGAAAGCCAAATTTGATATTGAACTTTGTAATTGGTAGCCTTGTCTTCAGGCTTGAGGACCCAGAGGCCGAGACGTGTTCATTTCTCAGACGTAATCACAAGACGTAGAAGTCAACCGCGCACATCAACGCAACATCAACACATTTTACTCCCCAACCGGGCTCGGCCGACAAGTTGGCACGCCCCGCACCTATTTGAATGACATAGTTAGCTTACTAATTGCTCGACCTGCGCGCCGTGTAGGCTAGGTAATTTTGTAGTCAACAGGTGTCCTTTCCTTTTTTTCACAACTTCTAACTGGGGAATCAGGTAGCCGATGAGCTTGCTAAACTTGTCGTTGAGGATGCATATCTTACACTGGAGAATAAACAGACTGTTTGAGTTAATATTTAAATATTGGACTTAGCATGAAGGAAGCCCAAATGCGCTAAAACAAGTTGAACTTGTCTGAAGCCCAGCGATGAAGATTGAAACAACTTGGAGCTTTCTCAGTCAAGGCATAAGCCACGTGCCTCTGATTGAAATGACAAGTGGCATAGACCAACTCATTACCAACTAAAAAGTACTTTCTGATGACATAAATGTGTAAATACGAGATGACTCACTGCCCCTGAGAACCCTCGGTCAAGAGTGAAGTCAAAGCAATCGAGCCAAGTTGCTTATAAAAGTTAAGAGAGACAACAGAGACAAAGACACTCAACCAATCAAACTCAAAGACATACAAACTCTGCTCTCAAGCCAAATTTGCACCCAGAAAGTTAAAACTCGCCTAGATTCAGTCTTTTTAATAATAATTCCCTTAGAAAAGTCATATTTTGTCTAGTGTGAAAGCTCTGCTACCTTCCCTAGTGTTGTAGTATCGATTCCTTCATGTAAAACTTGTTTACCATTCACCCCTTTTAACATACAACCTCTGTAAACTTAAAGAGAAGTGGCTGCAAGAAGTTCGGTCTTGTTCGACAAGGTGAAATCTTGCATGAGTCTCTTTGTTTGTACTTTAGATTAGTAGATATGTTGCTTCATGTACTTTTCAACATATATTCAAGTTATTTCCAACAGTTTTTTACCTAATAGTCCCATTTGCAATCAGATCTGGTTAATTTAATAGACTTATTTTCATTAAAAACAAACTAGGATCAAGGAAATGGTTTAAAAGGGGCCTGAACTCCCTTCATTTCAAACATACAAGATTATGAACTAAAAGTCCTTGTTTACAAGGCAAGAAAAAGAACTCGATGCAAACTTAACTCATCTGTGACAATCCTTTGATAACAAGAAGTTTAGGTGACTTAGGGCGCAAGTAATCAACTTAAAACAAACTTGTTCTACATTTGTTATGCTGAGATAGCAATGGCACGCCTAGCTCTATGTTAGTTTTGATTGTGAGCCTCAAGGCCTACACCTAAGGCCCCACAAAGGCACCTTTCAAAACTAATGTTGTAATCTTCTTGTAGCACACCAAGCAGCAAGAACTCGACCTACACCCAACACCCAACATCAACCCCAAGTGCCAACACTCCAGGGGAGCTGTGTTAGGGTCGAATCCTTGCCCGAACAGAGACTTTATATAAGCTAATTAACGATGCAGCACTGTAACAAATGTCTTTAATCTATCGTTAATTAGGATAAAATGATTGATATATTCTTAATATTGTAATTCTTTTTTCTTTTTTTTGTGATAAATCTCCTAATATTGTAAATTTTAATTTAGAATAAATCTCCCAAAGAAGTTGCCAATTCCACTTCTCTTATCAATAATGCCTAATTGGATTATTAGTCTCTGTGGTGATAGGATAGTTGGAAGATAGCCTCTGTGGTTAAAAAAAAATTAGGATTTAGACCGTTGTGGTGAAGTCTATTAAGATTGGGCCCAAAATTGAAAATTCCGTCAACTTTCAATTAATTATTAGCACGTGAGCCACACATATTAGGCTAAAAGGGAACTCTCTGTTAATTGTTGGCAAGTGGAGCTACATGTGAGAATAAATTTATTATTTTAGTCTCACATGTGAGCCTTTATGTGCTAACAATTAACGGAGAGTTGACGAAATATTCAATTTTAGGCCTAAATTCTAACTGACTTCACAACATGGGCTTAAATCCTAATTTGTTTACCACAGAGGTTATCTTTCAACTACTCGTTCACCAGGGAAACCCATAACCCAATTAAGCCTATAAGTAATGTATAGTTGTTAATCCTCAAAGATGGGCCTTAGGACAAGTGTTAAAAAAGTGAGATAATAGGCCCACAGGCTAGCCCGAAAGATTTAGCAGACAGAGTGCTGTCTCAGTGGTAAATGATGAGCTCTACCGATTACCACTAATTATTACAGATTGTCTACTCAAGCCATTTAACAGACTTGGCAACAATCTGGTACAGTGCTCCAAGGAAAGGTATATCAAAACGTCAACTTCAAGCCACTCGTCGGCCTTTAACAAGGAAAGAAGTCTATAAAATGATACAGATGCTATCATACGCAGTGCTCTGTTTAAGTGTTTTCCAACCACCTATGAACAAGCAATGTGTTCGAGGGTGTAAACAAAGAGAAACCAAGCAAGTGGCCTTGCGTGGATGTCACTTCTCATCCACGTGTCGGTTGGGCAATGGAGAAGTAGCATCCATACCAAGTCTACTAGCACAACCCATTTACTGGTGGAGTGGTGAGGGACTTAAAGGCCCAAGACTTTTCATGTTCACTGAGCATGTATAAAGGAGACAAGTACTCTTTAGAAAGGTTCAGATCCATGAGGATAGAATTGGATTACTTTGTGTTGAGAGCTACTGTAATTCGCAGTAAATATATATAGGATTACTCTAGTGGATACATCTCATTCTTACGGATGAAGCACTTAAATCTTGTTGTTTTCATATTAGTTTGGTCCCTAAAACGCTCAATAGTTGACTATATTGGTCTGTTGACCTCCCAATTTTGAGTGTTTACGATGCACAAGTGGTTAAGTTAGAAACAACATATATAACATCTATATTGATTAGTAGTGACCTATTATACCGTTTATGAAATCTCCACAATGAAGAGTTTACTTTTTAAGTAAAATAGTGACCTCGATATTAATTAGCGGTGATCGTTACAGAGCCGGCCACGTCGATACTCCAAATATCCTCTTCCTCCATTATCTGATTGAGCTCCTCTCTCGCTTTTGTCGCCTTCTCAAATAAGTTTCTTTTGACAAAAGAAACTCGAGACCGAATTTGACTCTAGGCCATTAGTGGCTCCACCGATGGCCTAGTTTAGAATTAGCGTTTATAAAGTATCTGTCATCCAATAAAATTTCTGCTAGAATGCAGCCCCTCTTTTCCGCACCAGCCGGCAGACCCCTCCCCCTTTCAAACCCTACCGCTGCCCCTCCCTCCCCCACCCTTTATGCACAGCGTATATCGTCATTCAGTCATCCTCTACTTCTTACTACTTCAGAATCTAGTCGCCAGCTTTGAGGCTTTGGTATTCACACTATCTTTGCCACCGTCAATGCTAAAATGCGTGTGTCAAAATCACTTCTGATTACTTTGTGGACCAACGTTATTTGGATGCACAATATCAGAGAGCACGTTACCATGTTTATTCAAAGAGGAATAATGTTTGGAAGACTCAATATTAAGAGTAATGTCAGAAAGACTAAAATTTTAAATAAAATTGTGAAAACTATATGACATGTAAATTGATAATTAAATTATTATTTTAAACGTTGATAAACATGCTCATTTCTATTAGGGACACATCATTTAGTTTGCAAATTTTGTTTACAAATTTAGTCTTTCTACCATTATTCAATTTTTAAACCAAATTGCAAATCAATAAGAAATAAGCACGTTAATCAATATTTAAATAATAATTTAATCATCAATCACCACATCATTTGGTTTACAAATGTGGTTTGAAAGTTTGATCTCCTAGTATTAATCTTCTGGGACGGTCATGTAATTATTACCTTACAGTAAATGCAATTTACAAAAACTAAATCTTTCCAATGCTACAACATTACTAGCTAGAATATTAGGAATTCTCATATTTTTATCGTTCTTCGTGAACCGTGCGGTTAATTGTATTATTTATATTTAATTTTAAATAAAAAATTTAAAATAATTTCAGACTTCACGATTTACGATAAACGATTATAATATAAAAATTCTTAAAATTCCCATAATTTGAATCCGATGAAATCTAAAATCTAAATCTCATAACTCGTAAGTAACACAACTACCAGCAAGGTATTAAATATTCATAATATCCCGATATTTCCATCGAAATTTCCGTGTTTTTGGACTACCGATATTTCTGATGTCATCGATATTTCCATCGAAATTTCCGTGTTTTTTAAATTTCTATATTTAAAAAAACACTAAGGGGATTCGAACCCCTCCCATTTTACTCATTCAACACCTTGACCACCATATCACTTATGTTTTTGTGAAAATATGCTAAAATATTTACATATTTTCTACACTCACAATGTTTGCCAGCTCACTATATAATCAACTTAAATCAATTAAATCTATCATGCAATGCATTTTCTTCCAATTTTTTGTAATAAACTAATAGATAATTGACTAAATAAACATCCTGCAAAGTTTCAATAAAAATTTCCAAGTTTTTCTTACAATTTCCGTGGTTTTTATTCAATTTTTATCGATATCGATAATATCCCGATATTTCTATCGAAATTTCCGTGTTTTTTGACAACCGATATTTCCGATATAATCGATATTTAATACCTTGGCAACTACCAACAAATACGCTGGAACCCTCGTTAGCGGACGGTTGTATTCGGGGCCCCTTTTCTCCTCTCTAAAAAGCATGGCACTATCAGTTGTACTCGTGCGTCACTCTTGTACAACATCATCATCATCTTACATTTACTCTCCCACCCACTCACCCTTGTTTTTAAGGATTGCTAGCAAAAGTTGATATAAGAGATTATTTTCAAAAGTATCATTTTTATTTTATTTTTATTGTATTTTACCATACTCTACCATCACATATGAAACAAGTTTAATCCCACTCACAATCACTCTTGCATTTAGTCATTTTTAGAATTTTAATTTATTCATATTTTTTCACATCACTGTACTTTATGACTTCGTCACTTTTTTAGTGTCAACGAAACTGGGACATGGTTGTCAAGTGGAACCACAACCTAATGATTCTCAACACCTACAACATCATCATGCATCTTACATTTACCCTGCACCCTAGGTCGCCCTCTCCTAATGCCGCGTTTGCGCAAAATGCAGCCACAACACGAGAAAGGTTTCGTTCAAACGTCAAATTCAATGGGAAAGGGGGCACAAATGTACATAAATACTGAAATAGGATAGAGGTTAATACATTAGGAAAACGTCGTCCAACCAACTAAGCCATCAAAACAGGTTTCGAGTGACCCCGAAAACAAATGTTAAAACCTAGCTTAGTCAGCCCTCAGAATGAACTAACACCAATGGTAAAATAAACATCACAAGTACCATATATCATCATCCCTCTCTACTCACAAAAATGGCACCACCAAACTCGGCTCTCAGAAACAAGGGAATGATGCAATTACAAGACCAACAACTAGGGATCCAACCGAACTAGCGAGCATAAAAGAACCTGAGCTTCCCTGAGGAGATGCAGCAGGTGTTGTTTGCTCGTTCCCTCCAGCAGTCGGCGACACTGGTGCACCAAGGTCAGCACCTGACGTTGGAGAAGGTGCCGGCGAGGTAGTAGCTCCACCTATATACATACAATTCATTACTCTCGAGGGGCAAATCCACCAAAAGTTGAAATCAAAACAAGTATACGCACTCGTATAATATATAGTGAATTTGGACACTTCGGAGTTAGCAGTAAAATGAATTCATAAAGTAATTTTCGCACACCGTTGATCTCTTTGCAATAAAAGAGACAGAAATAAAGAACCATGTGCAGAAATTGCTTTCCCTCACAAAGTCCAGAAGAAAAAGAGTGAGAATCATAGCCGGATTCGTTTTTGGGTATGCCGAAAATCTTCTAATCACATTCGTTCACCATATGTCATATAATAAAAAAATGGGCCAAAACAAATCAGCCAAATTAATAAATAATTAAATATAATATAAACAAAATACTTTAAATATTCTTGAGTGCTGTCCAGATCTAGGTATAATTAATAAAATAATTAAACAAATAGCAAAGCAGCATTAAGATAAAAATATGAACATACCAGGAGCACCAGCAGGACTGATAGATACTGAAAGAAAAAACAAAAAAATAAATGTTAAAAAAAGGTTTACTGGTCAATCTTAATTCCCAAAAATTCTATAAAAGTTAAAAATATATAAAAGGAGAAGAGAGAAGGAAGACAGACATCCGCAGTTGGTGGCAGAAGGAGCGGAGACTTTGCAAGCGGCGGGGAGGGAGGTGGCCTTGGTGATGTTCAAAACGACGCCGAGCTGAGCACTGCTCTTGAAGGCCTCACAGAGGCAGGAAGCGTCGGCTTTGAGCACAGTCTTGAGGCCAGTGCAGCAAGTCCCTGCAGGCTTCGTTTCCGTGCTCCCATTCGACACAAACGACAAGCAGTCCGCCATGTTCAAGATCAGGCTCGAGCAGTCCACCGAAGGAGCCGGCGCCGCGCAGTCCCCAAGTCCAAACAGCAGCACCGCCATCACCGCCACCAGAGTGCTCATCCAAACCCTCGTTGCTGCTCCCATTTTTTCTTGTGGTATTGTGAAAACTGGAGAATGTAACAAGCAACACAAGTAGGAAGTGGGTTGGTGAGGGATGGGATTTTGTAGGATTAATATATAAGGGAGGGGATTAAGTGGCGAAGTGGGAAGGAATGATGGCACCAAGTGAAGAACTCAAACTCCCAACAAAAGATAATGGACTTTATCTCTCATCAGAGTAAAGTATAGAGAGAGAGAGAGAGAGAGAGAGAGAGAGAGGACAGTGGGCGCAATCGGTAGTCGGTGCTATGAAGTGGGGCTCTATACGTGTATCGCATCGCGTGCTCCTTGTTTGATGCCATTAAATTTCAAAGGCCTCTTTTTCTCTTTGAAATGATTTCTACGCCCCTTTCTTTTCTCTTGACCTAAGTAAGTTTCATTTTCTTGGTGATTAAGAGTATATAGTCACTTCTAGATTTGACATCAAATTCGACGGGGAGTGCGGGTGGCGATTTCTACGCTAACAGAAAATAATAATGTTTATTTTTCTTCAAATAAAAAATAAAATTGGTGGCTTTGCGATGATAACTTATTTTTGTAGAAACAAAAAAAACACGCAAAGATATTTTTATTTTTCACTAAACGGTGAAAATAGTCATGTTTATAAATCTTAGTATATGTTAGATTCTCACCGAATCACGTCTTTCTCAAAAACTAACTATTTAATGGAGAGTGATTGAATAAAAATCTAAAAATCTTATTTTACGCTCATTTTCTTTTTAAATTTAGAAAATTTGAAATATAAATTGAGAATTTTAGAATGCTAATGACAATTCTTTAAAAAGTTGACAAATTAACTAAAAAAACTGTCGTCAAATATTACTAATTTACTATTACATTTTACTAATATTTCATATCATTCAAAAGTGAGACGCTTTAAGCTTGAATTTCATGAATAACAAGTTCATACAAAATTTATCATGATTGACCCATAGCGTGGATGAGCTTAAATTCCTCCTAAACATCTTAACGTAAATATATCCTTGTGTTAAAAAGTAAAATGAAATTCATCTATCGAATTTCTGAAGAAGATTACTACTAAACAATAGTAGTTCAGACAAATTCAGATTAAATATTAATTTTAATAAAATTTTTAAGAAAACTATCAATCCTTTCACATTCTATTTGAATAAGCCACAAATTGTGAGCAAATACGTATGTGAACGTTTATATTTTTGTTCTATTACACATGATCCACATGCCACCGGTGTAAATGCAAAAAATTGTCGCCGGTCATCGTCATTGTGACCGAATTTTTTTCAACAGCCAGAAAATTTCAAATCACTGTTCAACAGTGACTTTTTTTTTTTTAATACAAACGATAGTGTTAGCAGATTAACCTATTCAACAGTGACTTAAAAAATAAGAATATTGTTATCTACACACCCATTTTACTTCTACACATCTCTCTCAATTTTTAGAAGTCAATCAAATGAAAAAAATTAACAACAATATATGAGAGATAAAAATAAGTGTGGAATAGCTCCATTCAAAAATAATACGTGCAACTTTTTCATTTTATTATATTTTGATGTGTGAGTTAATTGTTCTTTTACACTTATACACAATAAAATTAGTAAAATTCATTATTAATATTCATAGAATTGTTTTGATTGATTTTTTTTTTCTGAACAAACGATATTATCTATATTAAAAGAGAATTTATGAGTTTAGTCTCACCAAAAGGGAGGAGGATTCTCTCCTTTTTTTTTCCATACACTTCCATCTTCTGCCCACACACGTCAACATTTTATATTGATTTTTTTGTACAGATAATAAGATAAAAATAGTAACTTAACTGTGACCATATAAACAGAAAGAGAATTAAAGTATATGAGAAAAAACGAGAAGAGAATCCTTATCCCCCAAAAGACGGAAAAGAAAATCTGATTTTGAGAAAGGCCACCACGCAAAGCATGTATCGCAAACGTAATATTATTGTCATCGCATGTTAAGAGAAATGCCATGCGGGTCTCTTCCGTCATTCGACGTTCACACAACTCCCATGTGTGGAGAAGTACCCAATTTAATTTCTCAGAGGGACCACAATTTTAATTTGTCCCCATCGATCGATCAAGCTGGGAATTCTCCAAGGAGAGGTTTCTTCACATGCCCACCAATTTACTTCACCACGATCTTGGTGTTCTCGCGGACCACGTGGCAAGCTTCCCACCTCACCCTAGATTTCCAATAGAAAAACATTAGAGATTATATTTTGTACATCACATCTGAATGATCATTCATATTATGGAGAGATCGAATTTATATTTATATTTTTATTAGAGAGATGGTTTATATATGGTTTACAAAATCTAATGTCGTTAGCATCACGATCTTTTAAATTCTACCTCTTTCGCTACATGTCTCAATGTGAACATTATGAATGCAAATTTTGTCCAAAGATAATTGACAAAATTACACATATAAAACAAGTAACATTATTAGCCTAATTGACAAACACATGAGAAAGTGGGAGAGCTTGTCAACCAATTAGCCTCCGATGCCAAAGTCAAGTGTATGCCTGGGAGAGCAGGGCACTCAATAAAGACTTCGAATAGTTGACCTCTGGGGCCTCATTGAGTCGGGAAAGGCACGGTGGCAGAAGAGGAATATCATGAGTCCGAACAGCGCTTTGATATGTGTACGAGTCCGAAGGCAAGAAGATGCTTAGCCCCTTATGGTTTGGTGTGGTATGCTCACAACTTCAATGATAAATCCGTCATATTAAGCTAAAAGACTATATGTCGTTTTCTTATTTGATGTGGTTAATTTATGTCTTCACTATATTATGACAGTGTATTTGATGAAATATTCTTCTTTTTCTTTTTTTTTCAAGAAATGCTAAGGAGGGGATTTGTTGTATTCAAATCTAATCTCCAAAACCTCTTTTTTTTTTTTTTTTTTTTGTGGGTTCTCCAATAAAACTTGGTTAAATAGTTTTTAATCCTCTCAGTTGTGGGTAGGTGAACTCTAAGATTGAATCCTTTTATGCATATTAAATGAATAACAACGACTCCCTGTTGACCGGCTTTTATTTCCGTCCAAACTCAAACTGTCAACAATTGTACCAGACTTTGACTCTGGATCTCGAGTACTAATTTGAAAAAAAGAAAAGAAAAAAAGAAACTTATATAAAACAGATCTATCGTTATAACTTATATGTCTTAATTTATCAAAATAATGATGTGTTAAAAAATGTACTCAACTGTTAAAAAAATTTGTAAGACTTTCGACTTTGAATCTCAACTACTATTTTGAAAAAAAAAAGAAAATAGAGAGAACTAAACATGAATGATACACGTGAACAATTTATATGAAACGAGTTTATTGTTACATACTTTCTCGATGTACTAAAACAATGATGTGTTAAAAACGTACACATATCAATGTTTTATTAGAATGGAACGCTACAGTTGTGCTAAACTCGTTTCATTTAAGCTCCATGAGAAGGATACTTAATATTGTTCTAAATATCAAATATGTGTCGGCACTAAATGTATACACTTACTCAAGAAAATCGGTGCAGATGGAGATGATGAGTTGTGAAAGAAAGCCAGCAATAGGAGGCAACATTATAGGAAAAAAGGTGTTGCCGTTTGCCAAATGATGATCATCATAGGCTGCCGTTGTTTATAAAGTTGGGCATAAAATTATGAGCTTCCTTCCTTCCTTTTTGCTTTTTCCTTTTCATCTTTTTGCCTGGCAAGCATGGCGCTTTCCGGCATAATTGCGCTTGATTGAGAGCTCCTAAGTAAATCACCCTACACGCTTTTTAATCACAATCATCGCAATCAATCAAATGTTCAAACAGCCTAGAACCGCCAAGAAAGGCCGCTTTTGTACGTTCAACTCCAAATTCAAAGAACCGGTGTAAAAATCTGAAAGCTAAGGAGCCGTTGTGATGACTATTTTATTTTCCGTTTTTTATTTTTTATTTTAAAAAAAAATCAAAATTTGAGATAGTTATCAAACAAGTTTTTAGTTCTCAAAATAATGAAAACTAAATACTAACAACCAAAAACAAAAAATTAGACTGAAAACAAAATAGTTATCAAACAGTCTCTAATTTAATCAATCCCTAAAATAACTTTTGAAGTCCAATACTAGTTGCTATTTGTTCTAACAGTGGCACGCTTACCCACTTCCGTCGTAAGATTTACTCAACTTTGTTGAACCTGACTTCTGAAGAGGGCAGATTTTGGGCAAACATGACAATAACACCATCCGCCAACCCTTAAGCCAAAAACACCAAACACCACTCTATTTCAATTTTCGTTTACATTCTGTTTTCCTCTCTCCTTCACAAATTCTACGACAAAAAACGTATTTAGCACTCTAGTTTCAATACTATGTCATAAAATGAGTGCGCAAAAATCATTTTCTTTCAGAAATCAAATTCGTGGAATACTTTCCCACTCTACATGCATATACACACATGCCGTAGAATTTCAATTAAAAGAGAAATTCAGAGCTTCCACATTAGTCATTCATTAGCTACTCACTGACATAATCAAGGACCAAAACTTTGACATCACAATTGCTTTAGACATACTATTCTATTTAAATTTTATATATATATATATATATATAATATTAGTTTCCGCTACCGATACTTTGCCATTGAAACAAATGATACAAAATAAAAATAAATAAATACACAAGCGCGAGATCACGGGCACACATATATACATAGATAATGTTACGGAAACTAAATTTTTAATGTATCACCAATAGGAAATAAGCACGTTAATCAATATTTAAGTATAATCTAATCATCAATATCCACATCATTTAGTTTTAAAAATTTAGTTTAGAATTTTGGTCTCCCTATCATTACCCTATATACATATACAAATTACTTACCGTAAGGTACAGACAGGTTTCTTTTCTACATATGACAGGATAACGACCACGTCGTCAAGCTTGCCGCCGCTATATCCGGCATACCCAGATGCCTTGGCTGCATCAGCAAATGGGCTCCCTGTACATTTAGATCGCCCCAGCTCTTGTGCACTGGTGGCCAACAACTCTGCTATGTCCTTTGAATAGTTGCACACACAGACAACCAAAAGAAAATGCATATAAGAAACCACTACAAAGTACTTAAAAACTAAAGCTGTCTGTTTTACCAGCAATCATGGTTTTCCTAGCTCAAGTATTTTGCCAATAAAATCGTAAATTAAAAGTATGAAAGTCATTGAACGAAAAGATATGGCACCACCACCATCGAGCCATGTATGTTTTGTCGAAATGCCCTTTTCTGCATTGTCTACTGCACCTTTAAACGAATGCATGACAGTTTTTTTTTTCGGTTTCCTTTTCAAAGAAAGCTTACGGAAAAGAAATATATCAAGAAAACATTGAGACTATGCACCTGTAGTTCCAATCCCGTTTGCAGTGACTTCAATACAACTGAGGTGATTTCTTGCTCATACAAGTTATCGAAGAGGCCATCTGTTGCAGTAACAACCACATCCCCCTCGTCCAAATCAATTCGGTATTTCTGAAAACAGATTATTCTTGTTAGCATGATCTCTCTCATTGTGTAAAACAAGCAAGTTGCAAGAAGAGTAGGTAAAATAAAAATAAAAATATACTGTTTCTGCCATCATCTTCCACGGATAAGGGATGTAAAAAGTTCAAATCTACTCTTCTTACGAATGATAACATATCAGGAGCTAGCATTATGGAAAATTTGTTTGGGCACACGATATGGTGATAAATTTATAATACACGTACCTCTATAAGTTCTGAGGGATCATCACCTCTTTCAACCCCTACTGGAAAATTGAATTCGTGAACCATTGGTGATGATTTTTTAAAGACAGCACCATTTCTAATAACCATAAATCCCGAGTTTCCAATGTTGGCCACATGAAGAGCCTGCAAAAGCAAATTTTCATTACCCTTGAACTTGAAAGCAAAATTTTCAAAAATTACATTTTAAGGTTGTCTCATATGCAATAACCAATCCATGGTTCACGAAAGAACACCCCGTAATGCTAGAACTGCATGAATGTTTAATATATAACACGAAATAAAATCTGTCTATAACCTTTATATGCTTGGGCACATATAAAAGTAAACCAGCACTTGTTTAAGGTATTAGCATGTTAATTTTGGATTCAATCAACTCTCCCCTCTAGTTCCTTTCTCGTGTGTACTTCATTTACGGAAGACCAGAAATAATAATCTTAGTTAAGGAAAACTTCATACCTGACCATCAAAATAAGCAACCAGAACCGTGGATGATCCGGGAGATTTTGTATTTGATGAACCTTTAATAAGGACTTCTTCTGGTTCAGTCAATGGTAAACCTTTGCAATCGGTTATGAACCTTTCGCAATTCTCCATGAGTTCACGAGCATATAGTCCAGGATTAACCCCTGAATATATCAGGAGCAAAGTATAACACATTTAGCCTAGATTTTGTCCAAACAGAGGGTTTAGGTTTTAAGACATATTACACAAATAAGAAGAAACATTTGACTTTTGCCGTTGCCTTCAGTGATGAAGTAAGTGGGTTAACTAGCAGTAGCTTTTTGCCCATAGAAAAAAAGACTATTTAACAAATGGAGATTGAGATATAAGTATGGCTATGACCATTGGATGGTCTGGATTCACAGGACCACAATAAAAACAATAATCCAAACCAATTTAGGCCATCCCATACTCGTAGCATAGAAGAATTTTCCCAAATATTTAACAATTATGGGAACACTGAACCAAAAACGTGAACACAAAAAGACACAAGGATGCACCCACATACAAACAAGTTTTAACTTCATATTGCGTAATCAGAAGTGAATAATTTAACGGATAAATATGTAAAATATTTTGGCTTCAGCGTTGAAATAAGTGGGTTAACTAGTGATAGCATTTGGAAAAGAATCTGGTAGTCTAACATGCTGGGATATAGGTATGGCCATCCAATATTCCTAACAGTATTTATCGTGCAAAATTAAACTTCAAGGTGGCAATACCTTCTAGTGACCACTGACCCACTCCATCGGCCACACCTAACCAATTTTGGCAAGCAACAAAGTAAGCATCCTCCCCACCTGTCAATGCCTGGAATGTATTAATTCGTAAATTATTTACAGTTATGCTAAGTGCAAGCGAAAGGTCAAGTAAGTATGGTATGTGTGCACGCAGGTTTGTATGTGTGTGTGTGTGTGAGTGTGTGTGTGAGCGTGTGTCTACCTGCGTATAAACAAACGAGAGAGAACTCAAGACCAACCGAACATAAAGCTCGCTTAGGCAAATGTGCATCTGTGGGTTAGATATGTGTATCTGTCAACCAACATACAATTGAATGCATTGATAGATGCCATACCGCCATTAACCAATACGAGTTATCATGTCCACTTCAAAAGGATAAATTTTGGTACTCTGCTAGCAATTTTTGCTAAAAAATTTAGAACTTTTCTACGTTTTTTCCTTCACATGGGGCATAAATGAAAGTTAATAGGGCACGTATCATATAATTTTGAAAGGGAATTCATGAGACCAAAGTCAGACTGAACTGAAACTTTGTTTTCTTGTACAAGCATAACATATTGAATACAACACAAACTTGTTTGTCAACATTACATGCAAAAATGTTGGCAGATGAGTTAATATAGCATTCAGTACGTTCCCCTCTCACCGTTTTGAGTTTCTTATCAAAAAAGAATATAAAAGTTGTCAATATTAGGTACCACTCTAAATAATCCAAAAGTTATATAAAGTGTGTACTAAGACATTACATTGAAAACTTGAGAAGATACCTTTGAGGGATGGGGTAATAATGCAGCACTAGAAGATAGTTGAAGAACGGCTGCAGATACGTCCTCCCTGTGAAAGAAAGAATGGGTCAGCTGTCCTAGTGCGCTTTATTGACGAAAAATCCTCAGCAATAGACAAACAACATAGTGTAGGAAAACAAAGCATGAATGAAAACAACAACCAGGCTTTTCCCAAAATCTTATCCTTTCACCACCGTTACCAAGAACTGATTTCGTATAACAAACAAACTCATGCTATCCTTGTCCGTGCACCTATTGTATTCAGACAGCTGAACCATTTTTAACTCCTCAGGTGAATTCTATTGTCCTTTCATTTTTCATACGGAAAATTAGATCTTAGAAGAAGATGAACTTCAAAAGCAGAAAAAGTATCTGAATACTATTTATCAGAGGTATATCAAAAGAAAAACTAGCATACCCATCAGAAGCGGCTTCAACAGTATTGAATTCCACTATCCTAGAAGTTGATACTCCTGAAACATCTGTTGTATCAGCCTTACCCTCTGGAAATTCATCTTCTGAATTTGTGGAAGGGGCATTCTCAGCTAACTATGTACAATACAAAACAAAAGCATGTGATCCTTAATATGAAAGAACTGTGTGATGTGCAAGACTAAAAATAAAAATAACTATATGCCCAATGAGCCAGCTGCCAAGTTTAGTTAAAGGTCAAACTATAAATTAAGAAGACATGTAAAACATGTGTGCAGGAGTGCGGGTGTGCATGTATGTGCAGATTCAACACTTGGAAATTTAATCTAGTTGTCTCTTGGGGTCTTATAAAACAAAATACAGGTCCCCCACTGCTAGGTTATCATGTATCTGCTACAGCAATGTACACGTTTCTAGTAATAACTAATTCGTAAAAAGGCACCAAGCAGGATTGCGGGTGTGTAATGTACACCATTGCCACTTTATCTGCACCAAGGAGGATTGCGGGTGTGTAATGCACACCATTGATAGTTGGTACAAATCTCCGTAATAGC
This sequence comes from Crataegus laevigata, assembly GCA_963580275.1. Classification (NCBI taxonomy): domain Eukaryota; kingdom Viridiplantae; phylum Streptophyta; class Magnoliopsida; order Rosales; family Rosaceae; genus Crataegus; species Crataegus laevigata. The sequence continues at coordinate 3,942,175 of OY756938.1, forward strand.
TTAACTGCTAACACATTGGACCTTCATATTTCAATCATAAAGAGGAAAGGAATAGCCATCCAGATCATCAGGATATATAAATTATCATCCAATTTGCAGTAGCTTCGATTGTAACCCCTCTAATCGATGCAGAAGTCCCAGTGACAAAGTTAATAAACAAAATATAAAAATGAACCTCGAGTGCAATTTCCGCCTTTCATAAACTTCCAACTCTTCCACCATGTTTATTATTGAGTCCGAAAAACCAGTAGCTTTATTAAAAATTTAGAACAAAACAATAAAGAACCAAACACATATCTATTATTCATGTCAATTAGTAGCCTCTATCATTGCATCTTTAAATTCTTATAATTATTGTGTATTCCAGACAAAAATGAGAAGAAAGAAGTGGTAAACCCTTGTAGGGCGTTGAAAGCATACTGAACCCAAAATCCAAATTAGAAACTAGCTCCATGCCCTCAATCGCTTTAACTGGTTTATTTCAAGTTATACCTTGTAGGTTTGAGCACAGTACGGAAAATACAGCCACATAACCATCTAAAATTTTTGAAATTGATCTCAGCAAAACAATGCTGCACTTGTAAAAATGCTTCCTCTCAACCACCAAAGACGAAAAAGGAAAAAGGGAGTAGCCCCGGAAACCTTACTAGTAAGTAGTAACTAGCATATTCCTTGACAGAAGTCCCATGCAAACAAGCCTTAGGCACTCCTTGCACTAGATTCCACAAGTCCCATCTAGAAAATTGAAAGATTCTCCGTTGTTGAAATATTCACATATAGCATCTAACCCCATTCAAGCATCCCTTCTAGTCATTAGACATTTTTTTTTTTTTTGAGAAGAAACGATAACAATTTATTAAAACAATAACATGAATTACAAAAATAGTGGATAATCATGACTTTCAATTTCTTAAAAAGGTGAGGCAAGGCAAGAATCATGAATTACATGTGTGCCTGCGTTGGTGTTGGTGTAGTAGTCTATATTTCTTAAAAAGGTGAGGCAAGGCAAGAATCAAGACTTAATTAGCTTTACTAACCGCTGGTGAGACTTGAGTTTCATCTGCTGTGGTGGTTGTTGTGGCCGTGGTTGTGATTGTAGTTGTGGTTTCTTCACCACCAGCACCACCAGTTGCACTGTTGGTGCTCGTCACTGAAACCGCATCAACAACGTTCTCCTCAGCCTGAGCATGAATGTCATTGCTGACTTGAGTTTCATCTGTGGTGGTTGTGGTTGTGGTTGTGGTTGTAGTTGTGGTTGTGCTTTCTTGGCCACCACTGCTACTGCCACCAGTTGCAATGTTGGTGCTCGCCACTGAAACCGCATCAACAGCATTCTCCTCGGCCTCAGCCCCGCTTATTGCTGGAAAAGCATGAAGTTCATTGCTGACTTGAGTTTCATCTGTTGTGGTTCTGGTTGTAGTCGTGGTTGTGATTTCTTCACCACCGCCACTACTGCCACCAGTCTCAGTGCTGGTGCTTGTCACTGAAACCACATCAACAGCATTCTCCTCGGCGCCACCAATTGCTGGAAAATCATGAATTTCATTGCTGACTTGGGTTTCTTCTGTTGTGGTTGTAGTTGTGGTTGTGGTTTCGTCACCACCACCACTACCGCCACCCTTTGCAATGCCCGTACTCGTCACTGAAACCGTATCAACAGCATTCTCCTCGGCCTCGGCGACGCTAATTGATGGAAAAACATCAATTTCATTGCTGACTTGAGTTTCTTCTGTTGTGGTTGTGGTTTCTTCAGCACCACCTCTACCGCCACCAGTCGTAATGCTCGTGCTCGTCACTGAAACCGCATCAACAGCATTCTCCTCGGTCTCAGCATGAATGTCATTGGTGACTTGAGTTTCATATGTTATGGTTGTAATTGTGGTTGTGGTTTCTTCCCCACCACCACTACCGCCACCAGTCGCAATGTTGGTGCTCGTCACTGAAACCGCATCAACAGCATTCTCCTCAGCCTCGGCGCCGCCAATTGCTGGAAAAGCATGAATTTGATTGCTAACTTGAGTTTCATCTGTCGTGGTTGTGGTTTCTTCACCACCACCAGTTGCAATGCCGATGCTCGTCACTGAAACCGCATCAACAGCTTTCTCCTCGGCCTTGGCGCCGCCATTTGCTGGAAAAGCATGAATTTCATTGCTGACTTGAGTTTCTTCAGCTGTGGTTGTAGTTGTGGTTTCTTCGCCACCAGTCGCAATGCTGGTGCTCGTCACTGAAACCGCATCAGCAGCATTCTCCTCGCCCTCAGCATGAATGTCATTGCTGACTTGACTTCCAACTGTTGTGGTTGTTCTTGTAGTTGTGGTTGTGGTTTCTTCACCACGACCACTACCGCCACCAGTGACAATGTCGGTACTCATCACTGAAACCGCATCAACAGCATTCTCCTCAGCCTCGGCGCTGCCAAATGCTGGAAAAGCATGAATTTCATTGCTGACTTGAGTTTCGTCTGTTATGGTTGTGGTTGTAATTGTGGTTGTAGTTGTGGTTTCTTCACCACCGCCACTACCACCACCAGTCGCATTGTTATTGCTCGTCACAGAAACCGCATCAACAACATTCTCCTTGGCCTCAGCGGCGGCTGTGCCAATTGCTGGAAAGGCACGAATTTCTTTGCTGACTTGAGTTTCATTTGTTCTGGTTGTGGTTTCTTCACCACCACCACTAACGCCACCAGTCGCAATGCCCGTACTCGTCAACGAAACCGCATCAACAGCATTCTCCTCGGCCTCGGCGCCGCCAATTGATGGAAAAGCAGGAATTTCACTGCTGATTTCAGTTCCATCCGCTGTGGTGGTTGTGGTTGTAATTGTGGTTTTTTCACCACCATCACCGCGGCCAGTCGCACTGCTGGTGCTCGTCACTGAAACCACATCAATAGCATTCTTCTTGGGCTCGGCAGCGGCGGTGCCAATCGCTGGAAAAGCGTGAATCTCATTGCTGAGTTGAGTTTCATCTGCTGTGGCTGTGGTTGTGATTGTGGTTATGGACCTTGTGGTTGTGGTTTCTTCGCCACCGCCGCCAGTAGCATTGTCGGTGCTCGTCACTGAAACCGCATCAACAACAGTCTCATCGGCCTCAGCGGCAGCACCACCGCCGCCACCGCTCGCTCTTCTTCCCAACAATGTTTGGCTCAATTCTGAATCTTGCACAGGATCCTCCAGATGACTTTGAGCATCAGTTTCTGTTTCAGTGGTAACAGATTTCTGGCTCTCGTCCCCAAAGCGGAAGAGAAGGCTGCCATCCCACGACTCTGTCACACACAGGTCCAAAGCAATCAAATAAATAATAATAGTAACTGATACCCGGACTCACACATACACTGTTTGCTTCCTCACAAAATTGCGTTTGTTTCCTGAGAAAATTGAGGACAAACATACCGCTTGTGGAAATGATGTCAAAGTTTGAGGAGGAGGAGGAGAATGAGTGCGGCGGAAGCGTCCGGCGGTGCTTCGGAAATCCAATCGGAATTCTAGTGAGGAGTGTTTCGTGCAGGGGTTTAAGCGGCGGGAAAATGTTGGTTGGAACCAAGGCGGAGAAGCTCAATCCGCTTCTCACGAGCGGATTACCCATTTTTCTGATTTTTTATTATTATTACGTCATCATGTAATGCAATCTACGCATACATCTGATCTTTTTTTCCCTTTATATTGGTTTTTTCACGAGTTAAAGAGAGTTTTTGAGTGACCGAAAGACATTATCTGTTGTGGATATTGCTTGGGTGGTAATTAATGGGTGAGAATGATTCTCGCCAAATCTCTTCTCCTCACGTAGTATCTGTGTTTAAAATATTGGTACATGTGGAAATTTTGATAAATATATTGTTAGTGATATCGATTGACTTCAATGTAAATTATTAATATTTGTAATTGGACGGTATATCAGCTCATTCAGATTAGTTGATTGATGTTAGAAAAGAAAATTCAAAATCTATAATGAGTTTTGACAATCTGTTTATGGCAATATTTTGTGCAAATAAATAAAAATGTGTTAAGTTTTAAACTCAAATGATCTTGTTTTAAACTCAAATGTGCATTTCAAACGTCATTTCACATAGTTTTAGTTGAGAAGGAGACATGGAAGGTTGCAAAAATATAGAGGCGAAGAGCTTAAGTGCTCGGTATTTAAACAAACACTCCACGTATCATAAAATAAATAGAAGAACACAAAAATCATGACATAAAATTCCGCCCAAATATCCGTCACTTGAAAAAATCTCTCACACAACAAAGTACAATAGTCCACATGTCATATGCACCGTGGAGTGGATAGTATAATTCTATCATTGTGCAAGGACCTCGATGATATTTTGTACCCATAGCCTATATGGCGAGTCCACGTGGTTGGAGGGAATATATCGATGCGGATGGGGGTCCAGTTCCCATTGGTCCGAAATCTATCTAATACAACCAAGCCAGATTTCATTATCCTAGTTGGCTACTCCCAACGCCACCCTTCAGATTCTCTCTCCCCTACTCAGTGGCGATAAAACACCACCCAAACAAACAACTCTCAATCTCAAACATTCATTGCCACCAGAAACACTCTGAGTCTCTGTTTTTACTTGTTCGAGAGAGAGAGAGAGTGGGGAGAGAGAGAGAGATGGCGGCAACCACCGGTGCAGTGCTCAACGGGTTGAACTCGGCAGCTTTCTTATGCGGAGGCAAGAGAAGTCAGGCCTTGCTCTCCGCTGCCACTGTTGGAAGCAGGGCTGGAAGTCCTGCTCCTAAGAGGCTCATTGTGGTTGCTGCTGCCGCAAAGAAGTCTTGGATCCCGGGGGTTAAAGCCGGCGGCAACTTCACCAATCCCGAGTGGCTCGATGGCTCGTGAGTTTCATATATTATCAACCCTATTGTAATTCTAAGTTTGTCACACGTACACATACGAATCTGATCCGATATATGCGTGCAGGCTTCCAGGGGACTACGGTTTTGACCCACTAGGACTCGGCAAGGACCCGGCGTTCCTCAAGTGGTACAGAGAGGCGGAGCTCATCCACGGCCGGTGGGCAATGGCCGCGGTCGTCGGCATCTTTGTTGGCCAGGCCTGGAGCGGTGTCCCATGGTTCCAAGCCGGAGCTGACCCCGGCGCCATAGCACCCTTCTCCTTCGGCACACTGCTTGGCACTCAGCTCTTGCTCATGGGTTGGGTGGAAAGCAAAAGATGGGTGGACTTCTACAACCCCGAGTCCCAGTCCGTCGAGTGGGCGACACCTTGGTCCAAGACTTCGGAGAACTTTGCCAACGCCACCGGAGAGCAAGGCTACCCGGGAGGCAAGTTCTTCGACCCCTTGGGGCTTGCCGGCTCCATCAAGGACGGGGTTTACGTTCCAGATAGCGAAAAGTTGGAGAGACTGAAACTGGCTGAGATTAAGCATGCAAGGATTGCTATGTTGGCTATGCTTGTATTCTACTTTGAAGCTGGGCAAGGAAAGACACCCCTTGGTGCTCTTGGCTTGTAAACCCTTTGGCATTTACTTTTTAATATGTAGATATAATTAATTACCCAAATTTTTTTTATCCTTTCCAGCACAAGGACTACCAATCTGTTTATAATCAATCTGATAATTCAATTTAATCGCTACTTAAGTGTCGTAACCGACATCTTGTCTTCATAATCATAGCAAGAATTAACCATAAAAATCTCTTTAACGAACCCTTAATTGCCAAAGACACGCTTACACGCAAGAGAGAATCAAAATGAAAGACAAGAAAAAAATAGCACACGAAACCAACTTTAGCAGTGAGACTACCGAAGAAAATGAGATCAGTCACCACCGGTACCAGTAGCCATCAAAAACTCCCCCTCACACACGACTTCACCTCCAACATAGGCCTTGCCTTCCATCTTTGCAATTCCAAAGCGTTTCTGCAACTTAATAAGCGTCATTCTCATCACTAATGTGTCGCCGGCAATCACTGGTTTCCTGAATCGAACTTTGTCAATTCCAGCGAAAAAGAAAGAGTCACGAGAGCCTCCCACTTCTGGTTGCAGCATAACCAAGCCACCAACCTGTGCCATTGCCTAGATACAACAAGCATTGACATATATCATTACTAATCCAAACAGAACAGCCAAGTGTTACGGGAAATTTAGTCGACTGCAGCAATATGCATTATCTTGCTGTGAAGCATACCAAATGTGATTCTACGACAAGTATTTCCTAAAGCAGTTATATTTGCTCTGAACTTTTCTTAAGAACCATCAATCAAAGATATGATTAGGTGCTCGTGAATGGAATAACAAACGACTACAAGAAAACCACAGACGAATGAATGAACAAAGCGTGCGTCAGGAACAACCAAACCCCAAAAACTAAACTAAGTGAAAAAACAGAACCCCTAACCCACAAAAGCACTCCATGGAATGAGGCAAGCATAGCAAAATTCCAGGGTATAGCATTCTTTTTATCTCCTCTCCCCAGGCCAAATTCACTCCGAAAAGAATAGTAGTTGCTTGAAGCGACCTGTCCTAACCAAAGGCCCTAACTTACCTGTTCCAAATCAATATCGTGAAGGTGCAGTGCAAGAAAATGTGTTCAGAAGATTCAGCCATACCTTTTCAGAGTAGACATCAATCATGATATAATTTAGCATAGTGCCTCGTATTCCAAAGCATATCACATGAATTGATATTGCAATGAACTATCAGCCAAAGAAAACTATAATGGGAACCAAGACTCCCAAATAAGGACCAAAGGTGGGATGGTTTGGGTTATCGAGCAAAGAAAGACAGAAAGACTTGCAAGAAAAACCCCAGAGTCTTGGATAGCCCCCAGACACTTCTGTCAAGAAGAGAGGATGCAAGACAACATTAATAATGCATCCCAAACCAGACCAGTTGATAGGACATAAGTCGTTCACAATGAGGTTTATTGGAGATCAAATTAAATAGGTCAAATTAGTACAATAAATTGACAATTCTCTTGCAAAGACTCATGGAAAATGTCAAGATTTTCCATAACCACTTCCCTACAATTCTTAAAACCCGCCAAATAGATGATGTCCAGTCCAAATGATTTCTTACTGCCACACTCAAAAAATTGCCCTAGCAAACTCTTCCTTCAAATGATCGTTCTGACCAAGCCTCCTTCTCATATATAATATAGGACTCCAATCTACATGCTCTAGTTTAGAAACCTGCTCCAAGTTCTTTCAAAAGCCAAAATCCCAACTCAAGGATATTTCAGCAGAGTTCATAAGACTATAAATAGTCTTATAATGAAACCTTAGATATATTGTAAAGCCAGGGAAATAAATTCTGTAAAGAGTTTCATGCAGCCACCCTAAATTCAATTTCATCTTCCCCTAAAGGTCAAAATGACAACACCCCCCAAAAAATATATATATATATAACCCAGGGAAATATCTTTCCGATGACTACAATTTGAGCCATTCAGAAATATCTTGAGTTCTTGACTTGGGATTAAGAATATCTGCAACTATCTTGGAATCGTATACGAACTAGTTATAAAACCAGTCAGAGCATCAATTTTGGGTTCAGATACATATTATCACTTTAGGAATACATATACATTCTCTCCGCTGCAATTGCACAAATACATGCTCTTTCTACAATAGCTGGGATATCAGTTTTAGGAGAAATCTTAGAGAGAATATGGTGGTGGAGATGACAAATTTATTGAGGTGCACAGGGTGATGAGATTATTTTGATACAGAAAGGATGCAAGAAGATGGTGCTTAGGCCTTCTTTGAACATCTTATTTAAATGGGTTAGCTAGTAAAAGGAAATAAAGGAAATAAAAATTTCATCAAAAAGGAAAAAATATATCTCACTGATGAACCACCACAGTTAAACTGACATTTATCCATCACAATTTTCATGCGTCGCAGCAATTCATAACTTAGTAACAGAGACAGCTAGAAGAGCCCCTCATATACCAAGGTGCTCACGGTTGAGGAAAAATATTACAGTTAACTTAGAATAGGTCAAGTATTTAATCCCCTCCCAATTACAATAAATAAATACTGAAAATTCTCGCTCCCACGTTGGAGTATCCTTTACGAAGAAAGAAAGAAAAATGCTTCACCATTCTGAATACTTCTTTTTGATCCACATATAACCAGTTTCTGGACAATCTGGTCCAACTTTAAGTGAACTTTTCAAACCCTTGATATGTATTAATGCAGGGATTTTGGTGTGGAAAGAAAGATACCTTGGTCAACTTTTCAGTTGCTGATCAATTGGCATAGCCACCAGGCAATCACCAAACATTAAACCGAAAGCCAGTACAAGTTAGTTGCTCAGCTGTATCCGACAAGTAGCGTAAATATGGTATTTACACAAACGTCATCTTATCTTTTTCAATAATTAAAAGTTAGAATACATACAATCACACAAAACAGAACTAAAAAAAGAAGTGAAATCTACTCCAACGTTTTCTTGTTACTGTCACTCAGTGACACCATCTCAGTGAGTAGCATTGACATGTCCTTGACTTAGGGAAAGAGAGAAGGCTTAACATTGCGCAGAGTGGACCATGTACAATTCGACATGCATGTTTTTATACGGGAGTTTTCTAACATTCACCATTAATTTTACAGTTTTAACATATTATCAATGTTGCTATTATTTTTGTTAGCTGTAGATCAGTACTCTAGATAGATTAGCGGAAATTGTGTCCCCTGTTTTGTAAGTTTCATATGCTTCTTCTATTAACGAAAGCACGTTTATTCTAATATATACGTATAAAATACACAAACACACACACACACACACACACACTCATGTATCTTTCAGTACAATACGAAAAAAATGATTACCTCGACCATGAGAACACCAGGCATGATTGGCCTCTCCGGGAAATGCCCAGGAAAGAAATTATCATTGATGGTGACATTCTTGATTGCAACAGCTGAAACTCCAGCATTGTATTCAATCACTCGATCCACAAGCAGAAACGGAAACCTAAACCCCCAGAAACCCAATCAAACAAACAAAATCTAGACTCAAATTAGTTCAAATGATTTGGAAAAGAAACCGAATTTCGCAGGAAATTGTGCAGAAAAAAGGCACTGACCGGTGAGGCAAAATTTCACGAATTTGATTGATGTCCATGACAGTAGGAAAAGCCTCATATCCTGCACAGGCCCAGATGGAAGTTGTGATGAGGTATGATCAAAGATCAGAAAAGCAGAAATCAGTACAGTTCAGTTCTTACTGAGCTCAATGGGAGTGGAGTCCTTGTCTTTCGCAGCGTCTACGGAGCAATAGGTGGTGGTTGAGTTCCTCCTCTTAGTTTTCAAATGGAGCAACGGCGGCAGAGATCTGGGAATCGCGACGGCGACAGAGATTCCGGAGCGAGCATTTGGGCGGTGATGGAGCGGGGAGTGGCAAGTGAGAGAGGCGGAGGAAGCTGCGGTCGACATATCTTAGGGCTTAGGACTTAGGATATAGGTGTGATCTGTGTCTCTATGCTAAGGAGCATTTAAGACGGAGGAGGACGACAGTACCGAGGGGTGGTTGTGTGAGAAGAAATCGTCAATGGCTTGGTTTCGGATTTCAATGGCGGAGATTACTATGAACTGCTTTTAACTAAGACGTTTAGGTAAAACTGTAATTGAGAAAATCTCAGGGGTATTTATCAAAATATAGCAAAAAGTTAACCCTTAATTTTAAAAATATTACTTTTTATAAAGACTTTCAAATATATTCAAAATTTCACTTAAATAGACACAAATACTCTTAAATTTAATAATTAAATAAATTAAAGGCTTTTTAACTACTGTCGTCTCAAGCTCCGGTCCACCTTCACCTTCGCTTCACCATAACCCTATCCCCTTTGACCCCTCATCATCGACACTGAGCGCCGCCACAGTTACTGCAAGTGGGAGCAACAGAATTTCAATCATGTCTTCAACGCTCTTTTTCTTACTAATATCATTTTTAGTTTTACATATATAAATGGTTTTTAAAGTCAATAAAGAAAAAACTAAAATGATTATGATAGACAAATTCAAAAATAATCACGATGGACAAATTCAAAGAAATACTAAAATGATTCACAATAGACAAATTTAATAACACTATTATTGATTATCATTTATTTTTAAGGACCAAATTAAGGAGTTATGTCAATGTCACGAACCATTTTGGCTAAAAAGTCTTTAATTTATTTGATTGTTAAATTTGAGGGTATTTGTGTCTATTTAAATGAAATTTTGGATATATTCGAAATTTTTTATAAAGTGACATTTTTTAAATTAAGGGTTAATATTTGGTTGTATTTGATACATATTGAAAGCTTAGCGCTAACCTTTGCGTTTTGACATTTTCACTTTAACAAATAACACATGTCATTTTTTAAAAAAGAAACTTTAGTGCTTTTGGTTAAGAATTAAAGATGAAAGATTTAGTTAAAATAATCATTGAGATTTGTATAACTCCTCATTTTAGTTTCTGAGATTTAAAATCGATAGAATTGGTCTTTGAGTTTGTCCACAATCAATCATTTTGGTCATTCAGTAAAAAATCTCTATGAAATAAAGATAAAATGACAAAAATACTCTCAACTTTTGTCTAATCATTTTGGCATTTGTTTATTATATTGAAGGTAATTTTGTCATTTTAATCTTATTTAACATAATTTTTTACCGAATGACTAAAATGATTGATAGTGGACAATCTCATAGACTCTCATAGACCACTTCTATTGATTTCAAATCTCAAGAACGAAAGTGAGGAGTTAAACAAATCTCATGAACCAAAGTGAGAAATTAGGTAAATCTCATTAACCATTTTGGCTAAAAAGCCAACATATTTAAAGGCATTAAATATGTATTGACACATGTCAATTTTTAAAGGCTTAAATGTTAAAATGGTTCACGTGCTTTAATCATTAGGTAAATTTAGTTCATGTGTTTTCAAATTGGTCAATTTGATACTTGTGTTTATCTTTGTTAAAATGAAATACAATTAAAAATTAAAAGAAAAATTATTATCCTCCCAACTCTCCGACCTCCTCTCTAACATTACCCCCACCATTTTCTATGTCACAACCTTAATCATTTTTCATATTAGAAGTTTTATTTCTTATGTGTTATTTCTCATTGATTTGCATTTTTTTTTGTAAAGAGAAAGAGTAATTATTTCTCATATGATTTTTCTTATGATTAAAAAAAAAAGATTTAATAAAATGTCCTTAATTGGCTAACAGAGACAAACATGATGACTAAATTAGCCAAATTGAAAACACTGGAACTAAATTAATCATATGACTATAAAATAGAGACCATTTTGACATTTAAGCCTTTTTTTAAAATAAAAAAGGTTACTAGCATTCTCTTATTTCTTCAATATATTCATAAACCACGAGCTAATGGCTCAGTGATAAATGATGGATTACGGGTCTTCCTTAAAACTAAAAAACTAGAGATCTCGGGTTTGAAACATGTTGTTGGGCTGGAAGCTAGATTTGTGGCCAAGAAGAGGTTGAAATGCCTCCATGTGTCTTCATGGCCCCGAAAGAGGTGAATAAATGTGGCTTGCCACTAGGGATGGGCAAATACCCATTGATTATGGGTAATCGCGGTTACCTGCCCATTTAAATTAAACGATTACGGTTATGGGTAACCGTTTAGATAAATAAACAGTTATGGACTATTTGCCCGCTAAATTTAAATTGGCGGTTATGGGTATTAACCGCGGTTATAAATAGGTAACCATTTACCTATTTATTTTATATATGTAAAACTAACACAAACCATGTTCCTTATAGAACAAAACTTAGATCAATGTTATTGATTATAGTGCATGATTTCTGTAGCTAATATAATATAGTTTTCCTTAACCACTTTAAATTTCATGGTCCATTATATATATTATGTTAATACTTTACATTCCGAGCTAAATAACCCAAAAATACCATCATTTAACAGTTTTCGTAACCTAAGAATACTTAGCAAATTTTATATTACCTTTATTGTTAACAATTAAAAATATCATCCGTAAACTATTATTTCTATTATTGGAATGATATAAGAACTTAAAAAATTAAAATGCGAAAATGTATGATGAATGTACCTATAACGGTATTTAATTGTTAGAAAAAGAAAATTATGACAAATGTTATGGTTAAATGGGTAAACGGGTACTAAACGGTTATGGTTAAATGGGTACGCGATTATAGATATGGTTAATCGTTTATAAACGGTTATGGGTATGGGTATAACCGTTTAGGCAATTACCCAACGAGTAAACAGTTATGTGGGTATGAGAATAAACGGTTATAGATAAATAACTACGGTTATCCGTCTGTCATAACCGTTGCCCATCTTACTTGCCACTAATTGTCCCTGCTAATAAAAAAAAAACATATTAAGTTTATCGTTAAAAAGACCAAAGTGCCACCTAAGTAAAGCTAAAGGTTAAAACCTCACATCCTCCAACCACATCCCTTGAAATCGAAAAGGTGCTTTTGGAACCACTAATAACCGTCTGAAAGAAAGAAGACCGGCAATGATCCGACGACAAACGTGTCAAACTGTTGCATTCAGATTGAGCCCAAGAATCGAACCATTGGAAGTATCCAATACATCTAATCCACCCGCATTTCAACATTCTGCCTCAGACCACGGCGAACCCATGTCCAAGGCAAACCTTTGGTCGGAAAATGAAGCAACCCGCTCCTGCAGTTTATATACATATTAGAAAGTTTACGCAAGAGACACCGTGCGGCCAGTTTTCGTCAAATACTATTTGTGTTTAATTTTAAATAAAAAAAAGTCAAATAATTTTTCATGAGCACCCAAAACAAAGTTGAAATCCCCCGTAACGACCGAGGGCAGATGACCATGAGAGACATGCACATCATTAAGATCACAGCATAGAGCTCGACGCTCGATATAGGTGGTCTTAGCATAAACCCAAGAAAATGCATACAAAACAGATTCAACAGCACAAATAAATGAGTTCAAGCTTGCCACAAATTAAGCAGATACACAAGGAAAAAGAGACGCTGTGTTTATAGTGGTTCGCCACAAATTAAGACACTACACAAGAGCTGAATTTCTGTAAGGCGTACGCATAACAGCGTGCGGGAATTCATCATTCTCTAGTCTCTACAAAATCATGGATGTTTCATACTCCACACTGTAACTTTCCGGCAAACTGCACGGTTGCATTTAAGCGTTTAATATACTCTCGTTTTTCTCTGGCAGCTACCCCAATCAGATCTGGTTATAAGTCCATAAGGCCAGCTCTAATCTTCCTTTTCTCCAGATCTATGCTCTCTGCCTTCAGCCTCAGTGGAAGAGCTTGTAGCGTGATCAATCTGGTCTGCAGTACCAACAACAGGAGGTTCGTCGTCTTCTTTACTGATTGATCTAATAAGCATCGTTACCATAACCAAAAAAACCATTATGTATACAGTTCGCATCCCTAAAAATGAATTCATAACGCTGGCAAATGACGGACCGCCAATTCTTTCCTTTATTATTCTTCCTTCCTTGTATCCTTGGAGGAACTGCGAGACTTGAGATGCCTGATCTTCCTCATCAATGCTTTCTGAACCATTTACCTATTTTACAAAATAAAGTCAAGAAACGCGTAAACATTATAAACATAAACACAAGAAATACAAGAAGCATGGACAAGTAGTCCACGAAACAAGAAACAATCAACAACACCAACCCAGAGAGCTCTCAATACAGAGCACCTGCAATCACGAAATCCACACAAAAAGAAATATTTTTGACCTATTTTGACAGGGAACATAGAGATAAACACACCACCAAAGTGATAGAACACATCTCCACAAAGTGAGCACCTTCTTATGAGCCCACTTAATCAAACAACCTTCTGACAACACCATACTGCAGTTTCTTCAGCAAACCCACCTCAAACCAAACACCCCAAAACAAAATCTGTCTCCAGTGCAAAACTAAATGTTTCGCCCGCTCCCCCTCCTCTTTACGCAACACACACCAATGAGTAGATAAACAAGGAAAGAGAGATCTTTCTGGAACAAGTCACAGGTATTAATCTTGAGGTTTTCTATTTAAACACCACGCGTCTAAGAACACTCACCAAAGTTCCTTTCTCATTATTTACCCCTTCATAAAAACCAAATGAAAAAAACATAAAACATACAACAGAAACCTAGCACCGGCCTCTTGCTGCCAGCTCCTCACCCATGTCAGGCTGTGGGCCGCCATTGTTTTCGTTCTTCTCCATCAACCCCATCTTTTCTGGATTTTCACTCTCTATTGTGTACTGGTCCATCTAAATTATTAATCAAATAGATAATTAATTAATTAGTTGTGGATACTGTGTACTTTCATCTTAAGTTTTGATCCATCCAACAGACATCTGCTGGAGTCTTCCAAAATTATAATCTCTCTCTCTCCTCAAAATAATCCATCCCCACAAGAGCCACCACTCCCAATCCCAACTCATATCTTCTATGCATCATTACCAAAATCCGAAAGCAAAAACTAGAAGAAGACCCACATGGCTGTGAGGTCATGACCATTAGGATGAGAAGACTGAATCATAGCGAGAGAGAGAGAGAGAGAGAGAGAGAGAGAGAGAGAGAGTGAGAGCAAGGCTTGGGGGACATCGACGGTGGCCAGTCAGAGAGAATTTAAATTAACTCTTAATCTTTCTGTGAGCCACTACCGTAGAGAAAATTTTGCATCTTGGAGGGAATACCAGCGGTCCAATTCAACATAAATGGCTTGAAAGGAGGATCTACACGCCTGATGACCAAAAGGATGGACAATTCACGAACCTTTATCCAATCAATTAGAATGCAAACAAATAATATTTAAAGGGCAGACAAGTTTACATAATCCAGGAACTCTATTGTTAAAGTTTCTATAAAACTGAAAGTTCCAAAAAATGGAACCCAGCAACAATAAGGAGGCTAAGGAGTGGATGGTAGCATTGTTGTTCAAAGAGACTCTATACAAGGAAGGAAACAAAGATGGAAGAGGATAACCCCTACCAAACATCTTCACATTACCAACCACAATTTTTCATCAAAGCTGAACTTACATGTATAATGAATATCATAAGGTACTGATGGTCACAAATTATTTACTCAAATATATGAAACATAGATTCACCCCAAAAAAAGCAACCATATACCATTGTCTATACTAAATTTAGCATGGATATCTAAAGAAAATATGTCCTAATAACTAATCACTTACTGTAAAGTACTCCTCCATTCGATCCCAGACAACCATTTTTGGTAGTTTTGTCTTCTTGGTGGCTCCAAACGTATCCGCAAAGTCTTCCCACTGTTTGATCCCAACATAACCAAATACAAAGTCCCGATTTGCAGATGCAGCTGATTTCAAGATCTTGATAAGTTTCTTTGACTTCTCTTCATCCTCATCTTCCACAATTGTCAAAACAATATTTCTTCCATCATCGCTCAACGACTTTAATGTCTCATAATTTATGGGCATGGCCAAAGGGAACAAACTTTGTTTTATAAAATCTTCCAAAAAATTCTCTGCATATTAAAGAAAAAAGTAAGAGACAGAAGTTCGCTGAAGATAGATGAGTTGTGTTTGAGCTTTACTATGTGACTGGTGAGCTTTGCAATGCACAAAACACTTAATGAAGGTTCCTTCAACACCATGGCATAAATGGTATGCTCACATTAGAGAAAGTTTAACTTTGGGACAAAATTCCATGGCAACTTCTAAACTCACCACGTGCCTAACTCTTAATAAAAGAGATAGCTGCCACTGTCTCCTATAGTTCATTATAAAGAACTAGCATAAGCTAAGGTAAATAACTTAAAGTGTGCATAAAAGAGCTAAATCGATTAATTCAATTGCTTTGTTAAAAATAAAAATTCTATTACCCTGTCTGAGAGGGTGGGGGAAACTATACTATTACACTCACATTACCTTTGTGATTTTTTAAAGAAAGCTTTCACTTGAAGAGGTTGCGTCCCTTATTTTATTTGGAACGACTTCACAAGCAATGGGTTTTTGTCCACATCTCAAGCATAAATTGACTAGGCAAGAAAAGGGTGCTAACAAGATGGCATGAAAAGCACTCTCATAAAGCTTACTCGACCACATCTATGACTTCATGTCTAAATGTATTATTCCTTATGAAAAGACGGATCCTACAAACAATGCAAATTGAAGAAATACTCGTAACTTTGTGATATGAAGTATCATTATGACTCAGAAAAAAGGTCACCCTAACATACTATATACATATTTGAATGCACTTAGCAGTGAACTAGGACTGATCAACCAAAACAACCTAACCTTCAAAGGGGCCATAGAAGATGTTGCGCTCATCGTACGTTGGATGAAGGGATGCCAAAGCAGGAACCTTGTCAAAATCATACAACACCATTACATCTTCGGAGAAATCCTTGGCAACCGAAAACCAGGCCTTCTTTTTGTACTTTATGGCTAACTTTGATATCAGTGACTCGTCCAAGCCAAAACCAATATATATAGGAAAGTAAGTGCCAGCTGCTTCGACAAATTCACTAATAGCAGAGTCTGATTCAAGTATGGAAACATCAGGAGCTGCAAATTTCTTAAGATAGCGAACGAGCGATTCCGCTTTCCTGGGCCCATTATATTCCAAGGGGACGCCGTGCATAAACAGTTTGAGGGTAGGATATGCACTATATCAATAATCAAAACAAAATTATAAATTAAAATTAAATAAAATTCTGACTGGAAATGGACATAAAAGTGATTTGAAGAAACGGTATCATACTCGATTTCGTATTTTCGAGCTACAGAGGTGAATTTCTCAGCATTAAGTTTTGCAATCGCTACTGGGTGTTTCAACCCAGCAAGCAAGGGGGCAGCTGCATCCAACTACAGAAATTAAATTTATTAAAATGTAAATAAATAACAATTTCTAGTTAAAATCTGTTAATTAATCATCAAAATTAACATGGATGGATCACGGACGGATGGAGAGGGATCTTAGATGATTGTTGAAAATTAGGATTCTAGAGAGAGAGAGAGAGACCTGAGGAGAGAGACGCTTGCAGTGGCCGCACCAGGGGGCGTAGAAATCAACCAAGACCAAGTCCAAGGCGGAGATGGCGGAATCGAAGTTGGAATCGTCGAGCTCCAACACCGTCCCGTCCACCGCCCACGACGACGACGCTGCTACTGCAGGCCAATCTAGTGCTGTTAATAATATCAGAAGCACCCAACAACACAGCGCCCTTGCGCGCATGCCCATCGTCGTCATCGTCTCTCTCACTTTCTCTTTCTTTCTTGTTTATTTGATTTCAGGATTTCAGTCCTTTTTCTTTTCGCTAAGGATTTCAGTCTTTCAGTCAGCTCAGAGACGCTTGTATTCTGTCCATTACCTTCATTTTTATATCCTGTATTGTAATGAATGGCTTCGTAACCGTAATTACAATTAGAGAAATTGGATGGAGAAAGAATTGAATCCAGGAAATTAAAATCCAAATTTCATTCAAAGTTGCTTATTAAAATGTTTTGATATTAGAGTAAAAATAAAATTGATTTCATAAAATTGTTTATTAATTTAGTAAAATCGTAATATTATTATTATTATTTCTAAAATGTTCTTGTCCCATGTTTCAAAAAAAAAGAAATGTCCTTTTTCCAAATTAATTATTTTATATGTTTGGTTTTTAATAAAATTTTATATTCCCTTGTCCCTCTTTGTAAATTTGGTGAAAGCTGCAGCTAAAGAGAAAAGGGGTTGCATTAAGCTCTAATTTGGTACTGAGGTGATTCTAAAAAAAATAGGCATAAAAAAAAGCTTTATGTTTGGTAAACATTTAGCTTCAGTTTTTTTTTTACAGTTTTGAGTGAAAAAAAAAAAACAAAAAACAAAAAACTGCAAAACCTGGCTTTTAGAAACTAGTTTTTTTTTTTTTTCACATCTGTTTTACATAAAAGTTTATCAAACACTATAATACTACTTTGTTTTTTTCAAAAGCACTTTTATAAAAAAAGTTTACCAAACACTCTGCTACTCTACTTCACAACTACTTATTCTCACAGCACAGAAGAAACAATTTTTTTCAAAGTATAGCAATACCAAACCAGCCCAATAATATAGTATTTGGTAAACTGTATGTAAAAAGTGCTACTAGACCCACACTAGTATCTTATTTTCCCACCACATGATAATCCAACCCACCATAAAAAAATTAAAAAAGTAAAATGTTATTTTTCCACCCACTATTAGTTCCAAAATAACCCCAATATTTTTTTTAAATAACTCTAATATATCTTTAAATAATATTATAAATAAATAAATAAAAATAGAAAAAATAAAAGAAAATGCAAGACCTATGACCTGGACATTCATCATCTGCTTCACACATATCGCCGCCCTGTAAAGACCTCGGATCTATAAACTATTCTTCTTCCTCCTTTTTTTGTCAAAATAGCAAATCTCATACCCAAGGCTTTTTTTCCTCCATTGAAGTTTCTCACCTTTGTCTAGCAGACGCCTATTCCTCCCTCTAACATTTGCGTCGATTATAACACAAATATTTCCCAACCTCTTTCCATTAAAGATATCACAGCCCACCCACCCACCCACCATTATTTATTTATTATTTTAAATTATTTTTGTTTTTTCAAAATTTTAGTACTTAATTAAATAGGAGTTTAAGAGTCTTCTTTTAAAAGAATAAATATGTTATTAACATTTTCATTAAATGGTGGTGTAACATCCCGTCCCGATTTTTATAATATTGGCGACGTGAAATGACGATTCAACCCTCTAATTATATTCGAGCGAGGGTATGACGGAGTTAAATTTGGATTTTGGGTGCCCTAAGCAATTAAGCCCAATAGATTTGGCCTGTGGATGTTGATGGCTAGTATTAAAACACACACGCACACAGCATGCACACACACGTGCACTGCCCTAATTTCTGTCTTCCTCTCTCTCGACCTCTCTCGTCCTCCCCTCACCATCACTTCTTATGGACACACACATGCCACACCATATCAACATAGATCGAAGCCCAGGTAAGTTTATTTATGACCCCTGAGACTTACTGAGTTCATATATGTTAGTTTTAGGCTTGAAACCATTCAAAAAAACCCTAATTCTCTCGAGCACCGATCGGAGTATTGTTCACCATCTTTTTCTTGGCTACGTTTTAGGTGAAACCAAGATCACAGCGAGACTTTAGGAGTTCCCACGAGGCTCGGGGTACCTCGTTTGCCTACGTTGGACGTCGGGATCGCTGGTTCCAGGGTTGGCCGGTTTTGGATAAGTTTCCTAGTGAATCTTCAGTCGTTTTTCGAGGTATTTGAAGCTATAGAAATGTTCTACTCTAAATTTAGAGCATGTAGGAAGAAAAATGGTGGAAAAAGGTTGAGAAACGAGTGAGAAATAGAGGTTTGAAAATCTGCCCAAATTCCGGCCGCCGGAAAAACCAGTCCGGCGAGCCAAGGTTGATGGTGCGCGTGACCCTGTGAGCTCCCTGGTGCGTGGGGGCGCGTGAGACACCCTAAATTTTTCCTAAAAATGCCACGACGTTCGTGACGTCGTGTAGGTCACGTTGGTATATTTATATACCAAAATTGACCTTCGTATGAAAATTTATTTACGTAGTTCGTTTATATGCTTTAAATAATAATTTTACAGTTGTTTCACTTTCACATATAGGTGAGACATATCCAGAGGACGAGCGCATCCACGCTAGGCTCGGGGGATACGACCCGTCGACATGCCAGTGAGTGGGCTTTTGTTTTCAATATATATATATATATATATATATATATATATATATATAACTGCTGTTTTTCCCAGAAACTTGATTTGAATGATGTGCGAATCGAATTGATTTTAGAATCAAATTGCCATGACGTATGCCAAATTACATTTCATTACTATGATTGTGATTGCATTCTTTATGCTTTGGCATTGTGGACGACCAGGTAAGTCAGGTGAGTTTGATAGCTAGTGATAGTGATGATGATGATTGTGATATAGCTCATTTACGTGCACCTCGGGTGTTAGTGCTCCGCCATAGTAGGGCCTAGCCTTCACGTGATCGTTCACCTCCCGCACCGTACGCTCACCTTGGATCCAAGGCAGGTGCACAGCCTGTCGTACAGACCACTATAGGTGGTTCCGACACGTAGGTGACTCGCGATTCGTCCCACAGCCTTCACGTGATCGTAGCACTGAGCGTAATATTATACACCTAGCCTGTCGTACATACCACTGCAGGTGGTTCCGACTCGTGTGCAGGATAGTGATGGATTGTGATTGTTGAGCTATAGATTCAGCCGTACAGGTCACTAGAGGTGACTCCGGCTGACAGGATAATATTGATGCATATCGCTTTATCTCACATGTCTGACATTGTTTACTTTTGAGTTGGTATATCGACATGGCCTATTTCTGAGACTTGATGATGAGTTTGGTTTTCCGAATGATGTTTTCGTACATGAGTGTATATATGTATTATTTTATGGGAATTATACTGGATTTACAATGAGGGGTTATATACGGATTTGTGAAATGGTTTTGGAAAATATTTATTTTTGCCCACTCACGTTTTCTGTTTTGCGCCCCTCCAGGTTCTAGGTAGCGACGATGTGGACGGCTATCAAGGCACTGAGGCAGTTCTGACAGACCACCACCTATGTAGGATTCTTCTATTATTATATCGTTTTGTTTAAATCAGACTGCACTTAGGATTGGCTCTGCGATACTTAACTATTTCATTTTCGTCCTATCTTACTCTTTATCGTATGTACATTATAGACTTTGACTCTCGCTGCTGCACTTCATGCATAATTACTCTTCTGCTGACGTTTTGGCTACGTCACTCACACGTGACGGCCAGCACGCTTCGACCTCAGGGTCGGGGTGTGTCAGGTGGGGTGGGGAAATAAAACACCAGGGTGGGAATATCAACACTCTATGTAAAATAATTGTGACTGTGTGAAATGACCAAAAAATGTATAATACTAGATATGTCATTAATTTAATTTTCTTAACAAATAAAGGTAAATTACTAAATATATTTTATGTTTAAAAGAAAAATATTTATAAACTTTATCTCAAATATTAATTAGGATAAATTACATTTTACCACCTCAACTTTAGGTCTCATAACAAACGTCATATCCCTAAAATTTTGGTTTTATAATTTTTTTTAATTATGTATTATATATTACTATATTACTATTATGATATTTTTATTATTATTTAATATTACTATTTTTATGTGAGGATGGGGTCCACACCCCATTTCCCTTATCCCTGTGTCTTCCTTTCCCTTCACACTCTCGAACTCTCTCGAAAACTCTCAGCCCTCTCTCTCTGCACACTCTCCTCTACCGAGACAACCCCACACAAACCTTCGATCTCAGACCATCTTACCACTAGATTATCATCATCTACCACCCCTACGAATTTAACCCCAAGTTTAGGTTATAGGAATCGTGTTTTGGGTGCTGGGATAAGAAAATCTGAGAACTCAAATCCTTGAGCTCTCCGGCAAGAATCATAACAAAATTCGGCTAGTATCAAACTTGGGCTCAACCCCTTCTAATCTCATGTAGGATTTCCTTGCTTTGTCTATTGGATTTGAGTTAGAATTCGAGTTATAAACCTCTGTGACCTTCTATTGCGTTTCCTAGTTTCCTGATGTAAGAAACCAGTGAGTTACATGCTTAAATTTGACAAATTTGAGGTTTTACGAACTCGATTTGATTTCTATTTGAAAATTTAAAACTAGAAGGAACCCCTGCATAATTTTGCAACTTTTTCAGTGAAGAAATTTGGCAATGTCTCGTTTAATGCGCGAGAAAGGTAGAAGAGAAGGGCAGGGTAGGATTGGAAAATTGAAAAGTTTATTTGTTTTTTACTGTTCACATGTGTTTTACCAAAATAAGCTTAAATATGACTTTAGTAATTTGTTATATATGTGTCGATTTAATTCGTAAATTATTATCTTAGTGAAAATTAAGCCTCTAAATAAATTTTCAATGACTTTAATGACTGTTTTTTAAGAAAAAAAAAGAGTGTACTAGTTAACTTTGTTGGATATATTAGAAATTAGATTCGCAACCAATATGCAACATTAAACAGGTTGCGGCCAATTAACCGTGGAGCCTCATCATCAACATAGATGGTATAAAACAAGTTATGGTCCAGGTTGTGGAATGCAAATATCCCACCAAAAGTTAAGTTATGTTTATGGATACTCAATAATGATTTCATACCTGCATAAGCA
Source organism: Crataegus laevigata (assembly GCA_963580275.1). Classification (NCBI taxonomy): domain Eukaryota; kingdom Viridiplantae; phylum Streptophyta; class Magnoliopsida; order Rosales; family Rosaceae; genus Crataegus; species Crataegus laevigata. Next base: position 3,964,397 of record OY756938.1, read on the forward strand.
ATCATGTGCACACACATATGGAGAAACGACCATCCACCTTATGAAAGAATGCTCTTTTGCAAAATGTGCTTGGTTGGCTTTAAGTCTTGAGGAATACCCAACATCCTAATTTCCTGTTGTGGATGGATGATGTGGCGAGGTTAGTTCCAAAGCAAAATTTTGATCTTTTCCTCATGATTTGTAAGTCTTTGTGGGGAGCAAGGAACGACAAGTTAAGGAATGATAAGACCGACCCTCCTGATGTTTGTGTAATTCGGGCTACACAGTAGTGGCACAAGTTTGTTAGAACTTCGGTGTTAGGTCCTGCTGCTTAGGTGCCAGTTTTTCCAAGTGGACTTATCACGCCCCGATCCCGACATACGTCTAAGATCGACACATGACGTCACCAAATACCCATATATCTAACATACCCTGCCTTCGGAATATGTACAAAGCATAGATCAAGATGTGAATTTCATAGCATTTTTCGTACATTTTATGGCTACACTGCATCTAACTTCCTCATTAGACTGCTTACGTGCCCTAAATAGGGATCAAGTCATTCGTTGTTCGTCCTTCACTACACTCAAACAATCATCCCATAATTCACTTTATTTTCAACATGATACCTCCAACCACATCACGTAACATATCAATTAACCAGCGAGGCACAATATTATTCTTAAGCTACACTAATAAACTAAAATAATCATAATAATACCAATCATATCCAACGTCATTCCACAATCCTGTCAATTAATCAATTCATGACTTAAAGATGCATAATCTTAGCATTTAACTACGTTAATCAATCAATGTGAAAACATAACATTTCACAAATTTAATTAAGGAACTTGACATAATTTCCTACTTGAATTATAAGTAATTAAACATGGTGAATCTAATTAATATTCTTAAGGTCTTTTGTGGGTAATTCCCATTCACTCGAATCTAGGGTTCTAGACTAATCTTATGGAAATAAATAAGAGCAAGAATTCCGAACCACTCAACGAAATTCAAAATATCTAGCGTTTCTCGTAATTTACCCAAATCTATTACATGTGTAATCAGTGCATACATCTTGGGAATGGTGCACTGGGCAATTCAAAACTCGGATAAGCTGCGAAGCTTAGGTGAGTGACAATAATACAAGTATGTGATAATCAATAATAAGAAAGACCATCGATCACCGTTTATAAACCTCGAATATAAAATCATATTTTGATGAAATCATAGTTAAGTCACTGAAAACTCTGAAGGAGTCACCCAGACATACAACGGTTTTTCTAATTCAACCCACAAGATTCTCAAAACCATCGTTCATAAATACACTAAAAACTAGGGCTAGAGGGACGCTAGTTCGGCTGAAGCCTACATAAATAACCAAACAAGAAGTGGCCCCATATCGCAGCTTAACCAAGCAGAACCACCCCTACAGTAACTAAGTAGGCAATAACCCTCTATCGCGGATTAACCAAACAGAGTCACTCCTACGCATTTGTTAGGCAGTGATCACCTATCGTGAATTAACCAAGCACGATCCATAGAAAATATGGTCCCCTATCGCGGATTAACCAAACAGGACCAAGATAACTAAGTAGGTAGTGACCCCCTATCGTGGATTAACCAAGCAGAGCCACACTTACGGAATTGTTAGGCAGTGATCACCTATTGCGGATTAACCAAGCATGATCACTCCTAAGTATGTATGGCCATAAGAATCGCCTATTACGGATTAACTAAGCACGATCCATAAACAGTATGGTCCCCTATCGCGGATTAACCAAGCAGGACCACTAGTGATCTCTATCGTGGATTAACCAAGCACGATCCATAAATAATATGGTCCTTTTATCGCAGATTAACCAAGCAATCCCCTACTAGCCCTCAATTTAACAAACATTTCAATATGCAATTTGAATCACTTTCCACCAATATTACCAATCCATGAATCAATTCACATTTAATAAAAATAGATCGATAGCCAATTATATAAGAATCAAATTTTCATAGAAAACACATTTATAAAACCAAGTCATATCCACAAAGGATATTAATATAAAGAATTGGGTAATCACCATATCACATATATTAAAGTCACTCACTGAGATAAGCCCACTTATCCTCACTATGCTTCTGTCGACACTAATTTTAGTTTTATAAACAATTCGAGACATGTTGACCAAAAGTCAACTCTCAATCAAATGTGGGGTCCTCAACCTTATGTAATTTGATCCGGAAGATTTGCATATCAGATTGTAGATCCATAATCTTCTACAATTCACATTATGCTTCTGTAACAACATACTAAAATTTCATTGTGATCCGACGGTCGGATCTTCACCAATCACCAATTCAAGAGACAGACAACAACTAGTTTTACAAAACATAGAAATTCAATTCAAGAAGATCCATAAGTCGGATTCCCTATTCGTTGGTTCCTACTATCCTTAATTATTACATTTTATAACGCATTAAGATTTGGTGACAATCCAACGGTCAGGTCGTAGATTCATATTTTGATCAAGTAATGTATTGTAATGAAATAGGGTTCAAACGATCAAACCACGTCATACGATTATCAAATATGAAATCAAGGCATCCAATTAAACTTAGGAACACATCGTTGGCCCACTGACCATGCGCCACCGCACATGTCGCCGCGGGTGGCTATTTACAGCGAACGAAAACTCAATTTTCTGACTAACTCCAAAAATTACCAAATTTTATAGGCAAGTAGATCTCAATGAGGAGAGAAATTTTCATATATGTGCCCAAGTCCAATTTGTATGGAAACACCTCAAATTGCCCATGAACTATCTGAACCCCTTGATTTTGGGTGTTCTTGATTTGACTCCAAAACAGCTCTGACACCCCTAACTAATGCATGGGCTTTGTTCCTGAGGTTGAGGGAAGTCTAACCAGGGTAGTCACGGGTATTGCTTTTCCAAATGGCAAAATTGTCGATGTCTACCAGTACACCCACTGGTTCGGTTTCGCCCGAAATTAAGCCAATTTCAATAATTTTTCGAGTGTAAATGGCAGAGAGAATGACTGGGTTCGAGGCAATGATCATTTTTTCACCGGCCACGTTGTCAACGGTGGCCGAAAATAGAAGTTACGACCAGGTTGGGTCGAAAGATAAACTAGGGTCGAATGAGGGGTCCGGTTCACCTCCTTCTCCCTTGCCTTCTTTTCCCTCATTTCTTCTATTTCTGATTGGTCTTCCTCCCCTCATTTCTCTCCTGCAACTCTTTTCCCCCTATCCCAAGCTGCCATTTGGCAGTTTCTAGATACTTTTTTTAATTACTAAAACGTCTCTAATTTCTTCGTTATAGCTCTGTTTCACGAATGGTTTACGCCTACGCGTTTGTGAGATCGAGCTGTATTCATGTTGAGCAAAAATTGTACACAAATGTGTAAACAAATAATTCACTCGACACAATTTCACCCTCGTTCATTTTTTTGAAGAGGGTTTTATTAATTCGAGTTCGACCCATTCTAGGCTACGCGCCTATTAATTACAACCATTCTTTTAGGAAAGGAACACCCTTTGATTCCAATTTGAATAAATCGTAACTTGGGGACTTGGTTGTTTTGTTTGACTTTGTGACTGCACCTAGGTAGAACCCTTGGTTGCCTACGTACCCTCACTGAGGGATCAAGTCACTCGTAGTTCCTTAAATTAGTATTTATTGGAGTTTGATGCCTTGTGCAGTTTCAGCTCGTGCGGGCGAGGACTTTAAACCATTGGAGCATTTGATGTGGCTTCGTGCCTTTTGTAGTAGCTTCATGCTATTTGAATTTTTAACACGGCTTCCTGCCATTTGAAACTTGTCGTGGCTTCGTGCCACTTGAATGGCTTCATGTAATTTTGTAGAGACTTTGCGTAGTAGCTTTGTGCCGTTTGTAGTGGCTTTGTGCTGTCTGTAGTTCGAATAATTAATAGGTAAATGACCCATTAATTTAGTATTTAAGCATATCAATTTAAAAGGGTTTTAGAGCCCTTATATTTGGAATTTGGAACTTGAATAGGTGAGTGACCCATTGAAGAAATTTTGGGTGGTTTCGTATCACCAGAATTTAGTTTATTCCATTAGCCTCATGATTTAAAGGCAAAAGAATTGGTTGCCACGTCACATTCACCATTTAAACAAAAGGTGCCTTGACCTTTCCCTTTTTTTTGGCTGGCATCAGCGGAATGGGACTTGCCCATTTTCTTAGCATCAGCGAAATGGGGCTACCCATTTTCTTCTTTTCTTTGTCAAATTTTTTTGTTTTTCTTCTTTTATTTTGCTCTCGTGGGCAACCTTTTCTCCCTTGTTTTGTCAATTACCCCGTGAGGTGCAGGTCAACAATCATTCCCCTCCGTGGGGTGGCCTAAGCATTCTCTTTCTTTTTAGCTCTAAAAACCCGATGGTTTCCCTCCGAAAACAAGAAGTTTATTTCAAGATACTTGGGCTCCCATGGATTTCGTCATATTTTCGACTTCTATTTGGATTGGGTATCTGCTGATTTCAGAGTAAGAATGGGTGAGGTTTGTTGGAGTTCAAACTCTTTTTTCAATTTGTTCCAATTACTTCAATTTTACACCTATTCCGTCTTAAATTGCAAAACTATTTTTTTTTGCACTGGTCACAAAAGCATTTGCCTTTTCTGCTGCCTGATCTTCTTGTTCTCGCCATTTTCCTTGCTCTTTTCTTGTGGATCGAAAGCTCACCACTTTGCTTGTGCTTTTTCTTATCAAGCAGGTTTACCCATTTTTATTTTTCTATTCTCTGGGTTTGATTTTGGTGGGTTGGAACTCTAAACTGCGATAAAATTTTTGTGCAGGCATCCTCATTTGTTTGGTTATTCGATATACCATTTTGCAATACTGAGTTCGTTGAAGACGAGTGTTGGTCCATGGCTCCGAAGGTGAGGATTGCATTATGAAATTCGTAGTAACGCCCTTCTGTTTCTGCGTAGAAGATTATCAGACTAGTCTTGACAGTGGGCGTTTGAATACCCCATTTTGTTTGTGTTTCTATTCATATTTTTTTCTTGTCATATTTTCTTTATTAACACTTGTACAAAGTGTTGTTTTTTCCCCAAAATGCTTGCAAATTTGGGATGACAAATATGCAATATGAAGGTACTTCCAACCATTTTTTTTGTCCCTTGTACCCGTGGGTAGCAAAGGAAACGGTGTTGAAATGGTCAATATTTTTGACCCAATATTTGGCCAAAATGATGTCCACATCTATACTTGGACATGTATTTTTTTTTTGTGCTTTCTTTAACTTTGTTTTCTTCGACAGAGGGCCACATGAATGCCCTTGTCTTTGACTTTACTTTTGTTTTTCTTGACATGTGCATTTCTTTGAGACTTTGCTTTTGGCTTTGTTTTTCTTCCTTCCTTTCACGTGAAAGACTCTGGGAAACAGGCAGAACAGTTTGCTTTTTTTTTTGTCTTCCTCTTCCCCTTCTTTTGTGCAGCTGATGTCTTATTTATAGGCATTACGGAAGCCTCCAGATTTTTTACGTGGGGAAGATGGTGGCTTTTCTTTACGCCATTTTCTCCTACTGACTCCACTCTTTCTTTTTTGCAGGAAATGGGGAGTCTCTCCCTGTTTTGCACGTTCCCCTCTTTGTAGGGAAATATATTTTATTTGTTTATTGATGGATGTTAAATTGTGTATAAAGCCCACCCTTATTTTTTTTTTTTGGGCTAGATTACATCTTCTGTTTTGCTTTGTAACTTGACCCAATTTGTATGGGCTTTATATATATATATATATATATATATATATATATATATATATATATATATATTTTTTTTTGTTCAACAATTCAAAAATATAAATTGTGACCTCAAACAGTCTACATATTTTAAATAATTAATTTCTAAACTTCAAACTTTGTAACTAGTTTAAATAAAATCTAAATTCAAATAAATTAATATAATTTTTGAAAAATAATATAAAACCTTAATAATACAAATACGTAGATTATAACAGTGAAATCCAAGAATGGCATTTCACAGGATTGCTTCACCATCAGGACGCCTCAAAATGAACATTGATAGGGCTTGGAAACGCAATATGGTAAGCTTTGGTGTCATTGTTCATGATGCAATAAGGGATTTTCTGGCAGCTAAATGTGGTGGGGAAGAGGATGTTTTCTCTCTTTTCCAAGCAGAAGCGGTGGCCTTAAGGGCATGTTTGTCTTGGACAGTTGACATCGAATTTCAATATATGTTATTTGGATTTGATTCACTTCAAATTATGGATGCATCAAAATTTGTTGTCAATTGGGCAAATTGTGGAAGATATCAAGGTGCTTCTCCATTCAATCACAGAAGGAAAAATTACTTGCTCTCGACGTCAAGCAAACTCGGTTGCCCATCGCCTTGCACGAATTGGTCTTTTGGTGTAACAAGACTGTATATGGAATGTGACTCCCTGACTTACTTGTGGAGGATAATGCAATGTCATGATTGACTCTTGTAAGTAACTCTTGTACTTTTGAAGTTAATGAAATCTACTACCGTATTTATAAAAAAATTAAAAAATTAAAATAAAAAAAAAACTTAAAAGGCAAGAAAATGATGGTATTCCCCTTCAAAATGTGTCGTGTGACTTGGTTGATGAAAAATTAGATAGAACAATTTTGAATATAATAGTAGGGATGAAATTAGTAGTTATTTGATGAATTTAGGGACTATATAAAAAAAAAAGGTTAAGTACCTAATTTTCACTCAAATGACAATTCATAAACTAAATTGACAATTCACCCATAAATTTTTTTCACATCTCTACACCCAACTACGAATCTACATTCCTTTCGTTTAGTGTCGAATATTATTTGTATAAGAAAATTATTTTCTCTTTTGTCATATATTTTTTAATAAACTGTCGTTTAACCTCCTAAACTATTACCCTTTTTTTCTATAACAATATTTAGAAAATGGTTTTGAGGGGTCTAGGCTTCTGCGTGTGAAGCGCCGCTGGTATCCTCACAAAGGCCTCCATTGTTTTTCCTTTAGGATTTTCAGTTGGGGTAGAGATATTTGTTGTGGGGATAAGGAGATCTCAGTAGAGTATGGTTTAGGCAAGTTCTGGGTTGCCCCAATTAAGGTTTCAATAATTGAAAATAGGTTAATCATGAGCTCGAGTATATAGGGGTGGATTGCTAATTGGCGGATAGTTAAGTGGGTGGTGAACCCAGAGGGGTCTTTTGAACTATCGGGTTGTTGGATAAGTTTAGTAGCTAATTGAAGGTGTCTGGCTAATCATTGTAAGTCTTTAGTGTTTCTTATCTTGGTTTTTTCATTGTGCTTTATAGGCTAGATGTTTATTGGTCTTTCTACTATGATGGTTGTATGGTTCTTGATTTGCTGGTTTTGGATGTTGAGTGACGCTTTAAGTTATGTGCTTTTGTCTTTTACCTCAATGTCTTGGGGGTGGTTGTTTGCGACTTTCATTATGACTGAAGTTACTTATGGTGTAGAAATTGGCTAACTTTCATTGAGGGTTGCTAGAAGCGGAGCCATTTGGCATTCCATAGCCCCTTTTTTAGTTCTCTCATTGGCTATAGGATATGGTTTTGGGATGTTTTAGACGTCGGTTTATTGCATGTGGCTACCACTCCCAGTAATTGGCTGAGATTTGGTATTTTGACCTATGTTGTAGGTTATTTTATTTTATTTTATTTTTTGTATTTCTTTATTTTATTGGTGTGCTTTGATAGTTGGTTTCCTCCTAAACGTCCCTATATATTCTGGGCTCGATGGTGCCTCATCTTCCCATCAAACTTATTGCATTCATATCCCTCATTTACTAGTTCTTTCAGAATGTCTAACCCTCAACTGGCTGCCTCATCCTTTAGCACTCCTCGTATACCTAGAATTTGCTCTAAAAGCTATATACCTAGTTGGGAGAATCCTTTTCCTGTTCCTTAGCCCAGACAAGAACCGATTGTTGTTGAAAGGGCTATGAGCACCTTTACTATGGAGTGTGGTATGATTTGTGTGTGCTCATCCATCAATGTTGATCATATGTTGTCTAGGGTTCTCATGGGGAAGATGTTCGGTCAGACCCTTGACGCTTATTTGATCAAGTGGAAGATGAGGCTGCTATGGAAGGGTGAAGTGAAGAGTACCTGCTATTTAGACAATTTCGGCAGGAAGTGGTTTGCTCTAGAACTCATGGATGATGATGACTTGAAATTCGTCATAAGGAATCGACCATGGTATGTTTATGGTCAAATTTTCCACTTGGAACGGTGGACATCAAACTTCAAGGACACGGACGTCATTACTAAGCTAGTTGTCTGGGCTCGTCTTCCTCGAGTCCATGTGCAATACAAAGAGGAGAAGATTATCAAAGATATTACGCAGCCTTTAGGTCGTGTAATTAGAGTGGATGAGGTAACTTTGGGTTTAAACGGCCTGTCTGTATTTAGGTCGTGTAATTAGAGTTGATGAGGTAACTTTGGGTTTAAACGGCCTGTCTGTAAAAAAAAATTTAGAAGTTGACTTACATTTCCCTCTAAAGCGAATCCTGATTGTTAACCATGAAGATGACTACCCAATCCTTATTAGTTATGAAAAGATTTTTGAAGTCTGTTTTTACTGTGGGAGAATGAGGTTTGAGGGGCATGTGTGCCCTGAAGTTGAAGCAGATTATGGTTGTTTCATGATTGACAAGGTTTTTGATGATGAGATATCCGTCTATCCGGATGATGTGGTTGTTGATGATGATGTTAAGGCGAGTTTGCAAAAGGATGTGATGCTTTGTTTTCCAAATCCCATAATTATTGAGGAAGAGTACACAAAATTTAAGGAATTTGGGCAACGTGTTGAGGATGCGGGGCCTGATGATGAGAGCCGGACTATGGTTGTTCCAACATGGAGGAAAAAATGGATAAAGGGAAAATGGGTGACAGTTCCAGGGATGACAGGTTGTATAGAGAAGTGGCTGTTAGCCTGAAGCCAAAGTGGGTAGCAAAGGCCGATATCATGCATGACTGGAGAAGAGCTGGAAAATAAAAAAAGAAAGAACAATAGGTAAGTGAGAACAAAGAGGATTATCGAGACAATGCAAACCATAGTTCTCAAACTGCACGAATCTTACAACTAATTAGAATTTCTCTGATTACAAATGTTTGATGATTTGGTTGAGTTTTTGTTTCTCTTTGAGTCTTACCCCTATGATGATCTTAGGCTAGGCAAGGTAAATTTCTTTGATGCTATGCGTGTTTTGATAAAATAAAATAAAATCAAGATATGATGATGTCAAACATGGGAAGTGATAAGTCCGAAGCTAGAGAAAACTCGAGAAACTTTGTTGCGGCCATGCTTGTGGCTGAGGCGGCTTCTGTGAGTGCTAAGCCAACTGTTGGAATGATGAGTCCAAAGAAATGTATTCGCGAAGAGAAAGCTAGTGGGGCTGGTCCTCCACTTATCTTGAGGAAATTAACTGATGAAGGGTATTGTTTGGAATTGTGGGGGTAGGGGAAGACTTGAGTTTACCAGTAATTTTAGTTTTCTAAATAGCTTGGTGAAGTTGGATTTCTTTTGTTTTGTAGAAACTAAGTCTGTTGTGGACAAGGCCCTCGTTAGTTGTTTTAGAAGGTTTATATATATATATATATATATATATATATATATATATATATATATATATATATATTATTAATCTTTTGGTTTTAACCTTGAGGGGAGATCGGGGGGCATATTTATCTATTGGAATGCTAGTGCACTTAATCTGAATGTGATTGCTGCTTCTCCTAGATATATTCATGCTCTAGTTAAAGATGTGCGTGCAAATCTTGAGTACTATGCTACTTTTGTCTATGTCTATCCCGAAAAATCCCTCCAAGATAGTTTGTGGGATGAGTATTTATCCTTAAACCCTGGTAATAAGCCCTGGATATTGCTAGGAGACTTTAACAATATTACGTGCATTCAGGAAAAAATGTGGTGGGAATCAAAGTGTTAATGCTCATATGACTAAGTTTGTGGACTTTTTGAACAACGCTGGGCTTATTTCGTTACAAGCTTTGGGTGTTCTTTTCACTTAGACCAATAAACACAAGGATGACTCAATTATTTTTTAGAGATTAGACAGGGTCGTTGCCAATTCCTATTGGTTTGAATTGCACCCAAGCTATATTCTCCACAATTATCCTATCCTGGGGTCTGACCATAGTCCTTTGTTTCTTGACATTATTGGTTCTCAAGTTAGTCGAATGAGGAAGTGCTTCAAATTTGAAGCCATGTGGAATCTTCACCCTAAGTTTAAACAGTTTGTTAAGGGGGCATGGAAATGCAGCGAAAGGCTTTCCCCTCTTAATCATTTCAGGGGTTGCTTAGGTACCTTCGCTTTTCTTGTTAAACATTAGAATCGTACTATTTTTAGGTCTGTTAGAGAGAAAAAAAGATAAAATTTTGAATAAGCTGGACTGTGTCCAGAAAGAACTTATGTCTATCAACTACAACTGTAACTTTTCAAACAATTTCAGTGAGAAAGTTCACCTAGAGGCTCAAATTAATGAAAGGCTATCTCAAGTCTTTCAGGAGGAGGAAGTGATGTGGGTGCAAAAGGCAAAGTCTAATTGGTTAAAGCATGATGATAAAAATACAAGATTTTTTCAACTATGTGCTACGATCAGAAGAAAGCAAAATGAAATTAATAAAATCAGAGATGGCAATGGCATTTGGTGGTATAGAGGTGAAGGCTTGGAGCAAGTTTTTGTGCAGGAATTCAAAATGAGATTCACCAATCGATCCAACCCCCCCCCCCCAACTGCTGAGCACACAAACTTGATCTCTCAGGTAATAAAACCATGCATTTCAAATTATCATAATATCATGTTAACTGAGATCCCTTCAAATAACGAGATTTGGAATGCTGTTAAAAGCATTGGAGCTTTTAAAGCCCCAAGGCCAGATGGCATTCATGCAAGTTTCTTTCAGAATGTTGGGATGATGTGGGGCCTTCAGTGTGTAATATGGTGAAAGACTTTTTTTTTTTTTTTTTTTTTTGTAAATAACACGTGCCTAAAGTTAATCAACCATACCAATATTGCCCTAATTCCAAAAGTGAAGAATCTTGAAACAGTCAATAATTATCACCCAATTAGCCTCTATAATGTTAGCTACAAAATTATAACAAAAGTAATGATCGCCAGGTTAAGGCCTCTTTTGCAGGAGTGTATTTCACCCAACCAATTAGCCTTTGCTCCAGGTAGGTCAATATAGGATAATATTCTTATTGCTCATGAATTGTTCTCAAGTTTTAACATGAAGAAAGGCAGAACCAAGGAGCTAGCTATCAAGCTAGATTTGGAGAAAGTGTATGATCTTTAAACTGGGATTATATTAAATGTGTGTTGGAAGGGTTTGAATTTTGTATTAAGTGGATAAATCTAGTTATGGAATGTATATCTTCAACTTCATTTTTCATTAAAATTAATGGTGAGTTTCATGGCTATTTCTGTGCAAGTAGAGTTATTAGGCAAGAAGACCCATTATCCCCTTACATTTTCATTATGTGCATGGAATCCTTGATTAGGAAGTTGAATAAGTTAGCGTATACCTTAAAATCCCATATTGGCCTGCTCACTTCCCCATTTGGCTACAAAGTTTATAATCTTATTTTTGCAGATGACTGCCTTATCTTTGCCAAGGCTTTTCTAAGGGGTGCCAGGAAGGTCTTAGAAGTTCTAAATTGGTTTGCAAAGGCTTCGGGTCAACAAATAAACTTCAACAAATCTTCTTTATACTTTTCTTCTAAGACAACTAACCAAATAAGAAGTGAAATTGTTAACATTCTTTAGATTCAGCATAAGACCACCATTGGAAAATATCTCGGTATACACAACATTGTGTTTTGGATTGACCCTTTAAATGGGAACGAGCTAATCAGAAGATTCAAACAGAAGCTTGCTGGTTGGAAAACTCACACTTTTAAAGGCAGGAAGACTTACTCTTGTCTAATCAAGCCCTTCAGGTATGCCTAATCATATTATGTCTTGTTTTAAATGCCCTTATAAATTAACAAACAAATTAAAAATGGATTGTAGACAGTTCTTCTAGGGCAATAGTCATAAGTGTAACCCTGTGAGTTGGAAGGAAATTTGTAGAACAAAGAGTGCGGATAGTTTAGGTATCAAGAACCTAGACCATTTCAATAAGGCGTGTCTTGCTAAACTAGGTTGGAAAATGCTATTTGATAAGGATAATTGGTGGGCTAATATAGCCAGAAAAAATACATTAGACATGAGGGGTTTCTAGAGACCAAAACTAAACAAAACCACTCGCTTACCTGGAAAGGAATCCTGGGGTCCAGAGACATTATCAGAAGTGGTATGAGGTGGGTGGTAGACAATGGCAATGACATCTTGGTCTGGACTCACAACTGAGTTTTTCATCACCCTCTCTTCCATCTCATCCCAGAAAATTAAAGACATCAAATCCAATGGGGGATCAAGGTTGCTAAGTTTATTGTTGATGAGCATTGGGATACGAACATGTTAAATCAGATAATAGATACCTATACAATAAATAAAATATGAAATATTCATATTCCTATTCATTCCTCTAAGGATGTAGTTGTTTGGGGGCCGAGTAATAATGGTAAATTGTCGGTAAAATCTGCAACTTAGCTTCAAATGGAGGATCTTGGCCATTCCCCGACTCAAAACCGTATAAACTAATAAAGTGTGGAAGCAAGTATTGCCTCCCAAACTAAAGTTATTTGCCTAGTGTCTCATCAACGGTAAACTTCAAACTAGAAGGAAGCTAAGCAGACTCATTCATAATATAAATACTCAAAGCCCCATGTGCAACGACCGATAGGAAGATATTGATCGTATGTTCCTTCACTGCCAGTATTATCACATCCCAATCCGCATAGCAAGATATTGTCCGCTTTGGGCCCATACCGCATTGTTTTGTTCTTGGGTTCTTGGGCCTTCCCAGGAGGGTTACCCCATCATGTGACCGCTCTCGCCCAAATTCGTTTAACTTCGGAGTTCAAGCCAGTGAGTTCCCAAAACGCATCTTACTATAGGGAGGTGAACATGTACATATAAAGCATAGATGATCCTCTCCCCTAGGCGATGTAGGATGTTACAATCCATCCCCCTTGGGGGCCTGACATTCTCTCGACGTCCTCGTCAGCACGCTTCCGGCCATAGAGTGGCTCTAATACCAAATTGTCACATCCCAGTCTGCATAGCAAGATATTGTCCGTTTTGGGCTTGTCCCGCATGGTTTTGTTCTTGGGCCTTCCCAGGGGTCACCCATCCTGGGACCGCTCTCGCACAAACTCGCTTTACTTCAGAGTTCTTATAGGATGCAAAGCCAGTGAGTTCCCAAAATGCATCTTGCTATAGGGAGGTGGGCATGTACATATAAGACATAGAGGATCCTCTCCCCTAGGTGATGTGGGATCTTACAAGTATGCTAAGCATGTTTGGAGTTGTGCCACTGATATGTCTTTATGAAGTTTTGATATCAATCTCAAGATAAGTGATTAGCTTGTGAACCCCTCTCACAAAAAATCGAATGTTGTAAACAATTTAAGCAAATCTGTTTCTATTTGCTAGTAGATTTGGAATGATAGAAATGGAAGTATTTTTAGGAACGAAAAGCCTATCCATAGCAGAGCTTTTCTCCGTGCTATGGCTATGGTTAATGATTATTTCAAGGATAATGTGGAGAGCCGGAAAAATATGCAGGTAACAAGTGATGATAATGTGATCAAATGGAATTGTCCAATGTACCCATATGTTAAAATAAATTTCGACGGTTTGGTGTCAAACTCTTTGGCGGCGAGAGGTTTCATTATCAGGAACTAGAGCAGTAAGCATATTCTAGCTGGTGTTGTGAGGTTGGGGTCTTCCACCATCAATGTTGTTGAGGCCATGGCGTTACGTGAGGCCCTAATCTGGTTAGGAGGAGAAACATGACACATGTGTGTGTGAAGGGTGACTCAAAGCTTATCATTGATGCTGTTTGTGGAGCTTGTGAAGTTTCGTGGAACTTCAGGTCTATTATTGAAGATATTAAGTGGTGTGCCTCTTTCTTCTAGGATATCAAGTGGGGGGCATGTTTTCAAGGAAGCGAATTTTGTTGCAGACTCTATGGCGTCTGTTGGGCTAAAAACGGATAATCTTTGTATCTGGGATGCTTGTCTTCCTGCCGTAGCAAATTTAGCCCTTGTTATTTGATTGTAATGGCTCTGTTTGTGTGAGGGGCTTCTCTCTTTAATAAAGTTTTCTTTTCCCATAAAAAATACCCTTTGAAATTAGCCAATTAACTATTTACTGTCAAATTCAATGAAATTTTATTTACTTTATCGTCAAATATTGGCACATAACTAACACATAATTCACTCTTGAGAGTAAAATTGTCTCAATATTGGATGGCAAAGTGAATAAAATTTCATCCAATCTAATAGTGAATGTTTGGTTGCCAAATTTCAAATATCTACTAAAAAATAATAGTTCAAGCCGTCAACATAAGTCTTAAACTGAACTAATAGTTAAATAGTTCAGGGATTAAACAGTAATTTACCCTATATATTTATATATGTTTGGTAAACGCTCACCACTTGGGCTTGGTTAGTAAACTGGAAAAGAATTTAAAAACCGGGAGAAAAGAGACTGCTGGTCAAGACGCCTCATGCACCAGATGGACCGTCTCATCTGCCTCTCTTTCCGGGGATAGAGGGAGAGAGGGAGGGAGAGAGGGAGGGAGAGAGAGCAACTGCTAAAATCGCCGCCGATCGGGACCAACGCAGTATGCAGTTAAAGCCATTCAACTCCTTCAGCATCGCCTTCATGATGAGCGGCGCACTCTTGCTCGTTTTCTTCTGCGGCTTCCTCGAATTCCCTTTTCTATCAACCTCAATCAAACCCACCAACGATCCGACCAATTTCACACCCGACCCATTTACCAACTTGATCGGCGCCTTCAGGAAGTGGGATGCCCAAGTGGGTTGCTCTCGTTTCAGAGAGAAGCACAAGCTGCAGATGTTCCAGAACAAGTCTTCTTCTCTGCAACAAATTCGCGGCGAATCGGAGTGTGGGGAGGCGAAATCGGAGCATGTTAGCGTGCTGGTGAAAGGTTGGACTTGGATTCCTGATAATTTGGATAGTTTGTATTCATGCTCGTGTGGGTTGAGCTGTTTGTGGACTAAATCTCCTGTTCTTGCTGACAAGCCTGATGCTTTGCTGTTTGAGACTACTACACCTCCCTTTCAGGTACTCCATTTTCTTTCTAAATGTTGTAACTGTCATTGATTTCAATTAATTCGTATTATATGTATATATGTGTATGTATATGTGTGTTTTTACATTTTCATGGATAGCTTGATTTTCTTCAGATCATGATTATTGATAGAATGTGGTTAAATCTCCAAGAAATTTCTCTTTAGTTTTTAGTACACATTCATAGGGCGAGCATATGGAAACGGATATGTAGCAGACAGCGGCAGATCTAGGAAATTTTCCTAGTGAGGCCGAAATTATGCTCCAATTTTTACTTCCCTTAGGAAAGTTGCTTCTTCGAGCTATTTTTCATACATTTTGGGGGCAATTATGGAGGAGAACACCAGAAATTAAGGGGGGAATACCTTAAAAGTATAATGTGACGAGATTGATCGGTGCGGTCACTTGACTCCATTCTGTTCCTTTTTTTTTTATCCATCACAATAGGAAGAAGACTCCGCTTCCCCACTTTTTCAGTGTTGGGGTTATGGGAGGGAGTAGTAAAAGACTATATCCAATGCAGGTCAAGAGCTATATATGTATCCAGTTTCTTCCGGTCCATACTTTTACTTGATTAGCTCCTATGAAAAATTTCCAGGGTGAATAAACAACTTCTATTTAAGAGCTACTTGCCTCTTTTACTTGGAAAGAGGACGATGCTTACTACAAGATAGGATAAGGAGCTAGACCACTATGGTTACTGCCTTGCGTTAGTACTTTGCACTCCCATTATATACTTGCAGTAGCATTATGTAAATTCCCTTGAGTACTTGTGGCAACAGTTTATAATGACACTCTCTGGTGTCTTGCGACTATACAGTGGGATTTTTTTTGTTGGTAAATACAATAGGATATAGGAGTTTGAGTTCTGCAAATGCTTTACCAATGTTTTCCTTGTTTAATTCACTAGGATAAGTAGGCTTCTCCTCTTACTTTCCTCCTGAAGATGTGGGATTCATCGGACAATAAAAAGCTAGGACCTAAAACCTACCTTAATGATAGATTGAAGAGTGTGCTTGTGAAACGAGAGTGGAAATGTGGAACCAGAGAAGAATTTCCCATGTTTTCTGTGCTTGTACAGCATCTAACTCGTATTGGGAATTACAGGCCCAACCTTTTTCATATGAAAAAGATTCCTGCACTAACAAGGTGTTCTTAGTGTAGCATGCTTGGACCAGACTAGATGAGTGGTGTTCTAAGAAGTCTTTTTGTTCAATTGCCTATCTTTGTATCTTCATTGTGGGAATCTACTGATTTACCATAAAATGCTCCTACTGTAGGAAAATTAATGTCTTAAATATATAATGAAACTAGTACATAATATGCACGATGCATGGGTTTCTATAAAGAGGAGTACAATTAGTAAAATTATATTTGCGCTTGAGGTAACGATGTAGCTATTGAGGTTCTAACTGTGGCGAATCTATTGCTGGAATAAAGAGAAGGAAAAAAACTCTACATTACATTTCAAGCATACAAATCATTCAAATGATAAAAATAGAAGACTAAAATACGTTCCTCAAAACTGGAAGTAAATACTTTGTTTTCTTTTCTGATAGGAAATACAAGTCATATTCGTATTATTGGAAGGGGAAAATATGTCCAGTAGGATGGAAATTTTTGTGTATTTTATAGTATATGAAACTGAAGTGTTGCCTTACTGATCTTTCTTTTACTCGGGAGCTTGCTATCTTAGAATTTCTTGTCATAAATTCTTGTGTGTTTTTATACACTATACTCCTGCGTCCTGCCAAAGACATCTGCGCAAACAATTGCATTTACCCATTAATGAGGGGACCTGCAAGGGATACTCATGCATGTAGCCTGAACGATTGATATATTACTATGCTAAGCATTTCTCTGAATGTATTTAATGAGTTTGAAAGATATTTGGACCTTTAATAGTTACTATGCTTTGATCTTATGGATCCAACTGTTGTGTAAAGCAAAGTTAATATGGATCTACATTTGGTTCTCTTGCTTGGATGTGTGTCATTGTTGAGTGAGATGTGATGGTAGTCTTGAGGGTTATTTGGTAGAGCTGAATGAGAGGATCTTCGAAACTTATGTGATGAGTGGGGTTTGATCACTTGAGGGGTAGAGTTCAGTTTTGGACAATCTTTGTGGGCATTTTAAATCATAGTTGACTGTATTCACGGTTCCATTTGGAAAGATTCACATTAAAGTGCATTGGAATTTTAATGGCATAATTTATGATACCAAGTACATTAATCTTCCTACATATACATTTTGTAAACTGCATTTATTGCATAAGAAACTTGAGAGACCCTTATTTCTTGTCCTTTTCAAACCGGCTCCTGCATCAAAACTGAAATGGGTGTTGTCTTTGGGCTTCCTCGTAGTTGGTAAGTGATTCAGTTTTTAAGAGTAGTTTCTGTTTTTTTTAATTATTTTTATTTTTTATTAGTTCAAGATGGAATGAGTTACTATCGGCTTAGGGCCCAACTTCAAGGTAAGGGTTTTATATGATAGTGTTATAAAATTTCTTTATTTTAATATAAATATGAAAACCGTGATGTTTTCCATGGATTTTGTGTTTATAAGACAAGTCAATTGAAATGTTTTGGGGTTTATCTAGATTGATGTATGGATGTATCGAATTTGAGATTGTTTATGAAGCATGAGAAAGAAGATAGAAGTGCCATGTGGGGACGTGTAAGGCAGTGAAGTGATTTAGGTGTAAGTGGCAGTTGTGTCCAGTGAGGCGATTTAGGTGCACGTAGTGGTCCCATATTATGAAGTTAATATGAATATAAAGAGACAATGTAATAAAGGGACGTAAGGCAGTGAACTGATTCAGATGTAAGTGGCAAGTGGGGATGTAAGGCAGTGAAGTGGTTTAGGTGTAAGTGGCGGTCTCATGTTTTGAAGTTAAAAGTGCCACGTGGCGACAACATAAGCCAGCAAAATGATTTAGGTGCGTGTGGCAGTCCCATGTTATGAAGTTATCTAAATATAAAGGGACAATGTACAATGATACAGTGTAGGATAAATATGAAATTCTGTAGCGTGTAAAATGACTCTGCTTGACTAGGAGATACAAAAAGTACTCACTTGGCCTGTTGATGCTCACCTTCCAGGCCTCTTATGGGCAGGACATGTTAGACCAACTGAGATTTTAGATATTATCAGATAAGTTTTCACATTCTGAACCTGTGTAGAGAAATCTGATATTTCTCTAGAAAAATACACTTTTTGTGTTATTTTGTTTTATCACATGCTAGATTCTGGGAATATAATTTTACAGAAAGGAAAGATTAGAAGGAAGTTTGGAGAAAATTAATTAAAAGGTAAATATTTATTAATTTGTTTGCAAGAGATTTTATTTTTTAGAAATAGTTATGCGTCATTTTAATGTAGGTTTAATTATCAAAATGCCTCATGAAATATCACGATAGTATCACTTTCGCCCTTGCTTTTGCAACCATATTAATTTTCCCCTGGATTTCATTCCCTATTCCATAATACCCAGTCCGTACAATTAACTTGCTCCATGATATCGACATAATCATGATTTCAATAATATGGATGACATACTGCCAACATATCGAGAATCTCATAATCAAATGTTAACAAGTCAATGGAAAGAGTTGACAAACTCAGGTAATGTGAGATCAAAGTGAAAGTCCTGGGGGGAAAGTGATTCAACTTTCAAAAGCATGGGGTAAAGTGATACTTCAGGTATGTTCCGGGGGAGTTTTGATAAATTAGCCTTTAATTTACGTGACCTTTTTATTTTAGTTCATATTTCTTTTTCTTACTTTGGTTTTGGACTTCTTTTTCTTCCTTTTTTCTGGCATTATATTTGTGTTCATCTTCATTTTAATCCAGTAGCATTCCTTCTTATGTTTATGATTGTACCGGTTTAGAAAGCTAACATGGGCAGTAATCTTGCTACAGCCTTATCTTGCGCATTATCTACGTACATTGTTTTGGTATGTCGTTTTCTAGGTCTACTTCATTGCCTTAATATTTTTTTTGGTTTTGTTAGAGACACAGTGGAGATCCACTTCGCGTGTACATGGATCTTGAGGCTGGCAGGAAGCGATCTGGTGTTGAGGATATATTTATAAGTTATCACGCCAAAGATGATGTGCAGTCCACCTACGCCGGTGCACTCTTTCACAATGGTCGAAATTATCACGTGTCTCCCTATAAAAACAATGTAAGTACTTGGCTTCTTGTTCTTTCTGCGTTATTTGCATACTGTTTTGCTTATTTCTGTTCATCTCTGTCGCATGATGTACATTTTCAAATATATACCGCTAGTTGTATGACTTTATCTGGAATTCTAATTGAAGGATACACTTGTTTATTGGTCATCATCACGCTGTCTGTCTCAAAGAAATATTCTTGCCCATAAGCTTCTCAGCTTACTACCTCACCATTCATTTGGCAAGTGCTTGAACAACGTCGGTGGCTTGGACATGGCCCTTTCTTTCTACCCCGAGTGTGCCGGTGATACGGCCACCCAAAAATGGTGGGACCATTTGCATTGTGCCATGTCTCACTATAAGTTTGTTCTTGCTATCGAAAACACAATGACAGAGAGTTACGTGACGGAGAAGCTATTTTATGCCCTAGATTCCGGTTCAGTTCCAATCTACTTTGGTGCCCCTAATGTCTGGGACTTTGTTCCTCCCCATTCGATAATCGATGGCACTAAATTTAAGAGCTTGGAGGAATTGGCGTCTTACGTGAAGTCCCTCGCCAACGACCCAGTTGCGTATGCCGAGTACCATGCGTGGCGAAGATGCGGGGTAATGGCTAATTACGTGAAAACCCGCGCATTGAGCCTCGACACATTACCGTGCAGACTCTGCGAAGCTGTTAGCAGAAAAGGTGGGAGAAATGGAAGAACCAAGTGAAATTTTTATGTTTTATGTATAATCTGTATACAAGCACAGCTGATACATGTATTAGTGAAAAGAAGAGAAAACTGGGAATTGATTAGAAAAGAAATTAACAGACAATTTTTCTCACTTTGTTTTGCCTGGATTCCATTTTTAATTGCGGTTTAGGACAATTTTTTGAGTTGTAAGTAATTTATATTTTCATATATGTCCAAGTCAAATATTACTAACTCCCATAATCTACGATTGTGCGCTAGATCCAAGTCTTGTTATCTTATCGTATGAATCTTGAAGATTATGATCCCTGTGCTGGAGACACAATAATATCTGATTTTGTCTTTTTTTTTTACAAATTATTTCAAGGTACAGGTTTATCTTGTCCGGTTTGAATTTATTTTCTAGTGTTTGATCTTTCTTGTATTACAAGTTACAATTAGCAAAAGTGTCTGTATCGGTGCGATGTTGCGTGTTTAAAATGTTTTGAAAATATATACATATAGAAAACAAATGTTATAGAGCGTGGATTCATAATTATCGAAAGATTGGCAGTACTGAACTGCTCATTGTTCAAAAAATAGAGATACTACGAAAGCCAGATTTATGTACGTCAGTTCATAGTTATCAAAAGATTGGCAACTGCTCATATTGTTCATAACATAGACATTTTATGAAAGCTAAATTTATGTACCTAAGTTGCAATGTTCAAAAGATAGAGATGTTACGGAACTTAGATTTACGTACACGTCTATAGTTATCAGAAAGTTGGCACTATTCAGGTGCATATTTTGACGACCTTACTTTAGGGATCTTGGTCCTTTCCACCCGTATCAAACGGGAGGAGAATAAGGCTACAAACATAGTCCAACGACCAGACTTTTATGTGTAGTTTGTCTCGCCTAATTTTTCGTACTCACTGATCTCTTGAATGTTCAAAATATTGAGATGTTACAGAAGTTAGATTTACATACGCATGTCTATAGTTATTAGAAAGTTGGCACTATTCAATATTCATGTACATATTTTGACGACCTTAATTTAGGGATCTTGGTTCTTTCCACTCGTATCAAACAGGAGGAGAGTAAGGCTACAAACATAGTCCGACGATCAGACTCTTATGTGTAGTTTGTCTCGTCTAATATTTCATACTCACTAATCTCTTGAATAGGTTGAAATTTAGCATTCTCTATCCTACCATTAATAATTATAATCATCAAATCCTACCCTATGGTTAAACAGTTAAATGATTAAATACCCATTGAGAGTCGGCATCAAATGTCTGTTAACTTCGTCATGCCGATAAGAGTTGGCGTATATTAGATTTAGGTTGTGTCACGGTCCTATGTCTTGAAGCCAAACGCCGCAAGATTTAGGTGCGAGTGACGTGGCTTTATCCCTGTCCTTCCAGAAGACAGAGACCCCGCAATTAATATTTAGGAAGTAATAATAAAATGGTAAAGCAGAAAGATCCAAAGGCTAGCACAACTGGGAAGTGGCCCCAGAAACCTCCAAGGATTTGATGAATTCGAAAGGGAAACACAGGTAGTTGGCCTTTCCAACGTCACCTCTCTACCAACCACTACCAACGATGCAACTACATGCACTCTCTCTCTCTCTCTCTCTCTCTCATAGTCATTCATGTGCATGCCTCTTGGAGTTCATTCGAAGCTGGTAGAGTTATATCCTTTTGTGCTTGTTATCATATTGTTGCTTCTTGTCCCGCCTCGAAAGCCCACATGGAAATGAGTAGGTACGCAGCTATTTCTGTCCTTTATTGTTTTTAAGTACACATGTTAGGAACCGGTATCGTCTACGTTTTAGATCACCATCTAAAGATTAGGTCTCCACCATAAATCATTTGATTGTTTGAGTAAAGTTACCTAAATTTTGGTATTTAAAAATACATAGTTCGTCTATTTATCGAATAATCATGAATAACTAAACAATTTTGAATTTAGCTATTTTTGTAAAAATGATCATAATTTTTTTTCTAGAAAATATTTTTTTTATTGTCTAACAACATTATAAGAAGAGAAAATAGAAAGAAAAAGTCGAAATAGAAAGGTTGCTATCGTTCTCTTATTAATTTTGGATAAATAAAAGAAAAATTAAAAGCATTCAATCAATTTGACAAAAGAAGACACTAAATCAAAGGGGGCTGACATGAGGTCGAGGTTGCGTACGAACCTCTAAATAAAGAGGAAAGGAACTGAAAATTAGGGTTTAAGCGGCTGCATGGTTTCGTGTACTACGCTCTCTACGTTTGTAAAGTCAGAGGACCACCAATGAAAGGCTGGATTTCTCTGCAATTTAATGATTCATCCTCAAGACGGAAGAAAAATCCTTTATTATGATTTAACAAAAATATGGCCGGTCAAGGTTTTAATTATCATTGTGTATTAAAATATCGATAGCCTAATTGATGAATATATCGATAAATAATTTATGAATATATCAATAAATAATTTGATATCAACATAAAAAACTATTCGTGAAAATAATAAAAATGTTATTCAAACTTTGAAATTATGACCAAAGGTTGTAATATTATTTACTGAACTTTTTTGGAGTATTATTTGCACTTTCAATTATTGATGTAAAATATCATGTAATGTATTTTTAACGATTTAATTATTTATTTTTTATGTCTCGCTTAAAAGATCATGTCTATTGCCACTTAATAATACGATCTAGTGGTATTCCTCTTCACTTGTAAGTGAGAGGTCTTAGGACCACAATATTACTAGTCAATTGTGAGGCTAATCCCACTCTCCTTAGTATAGATAATATCATTTATTAAAAAAAAAGATCATGTTAATTAGAAATTACCTAAATTCGAAATCATATGACCGTTGGATTAAATTTAGTATTTCTTTGTAATACTGTATTCATTTATTTTCACTACAAATAAATGTCTTAATGATTTTGGATTTGTCTAATTTATAAATAATGTACTAAAATATAAATAATCCGAATCATTGAAATATATTACGCAGTGGCCTAACAAAATATGTGTCAAAAATCTATCCCTGGATCCTAGTTTTTTACAATAGCATATACACCACATATAAATATCACATGATTTGACAATTGATTTATAAACTGTTGACTACAAAAACTAACTAGCCTACACAGCGCGCATATCGAGTAATTAACAAGCTAACTATGTCCTTCAAATATGTGTGGGCCGTAACAACTCGTCGGCCGAGCTCGGCCGGGGAGTAAAAATGCTAATGTGCTGTGTTGATGCGCGCGGCTGACTCTTGTGTCCTGCAACTGTGGCCGAGAACGGAACACTTCTCGACCTCTGGGTCCTCAAACCTGAAGACAAGGCTACCAATTACAAAGTTCACGGCTCGTCGTCGTCCGATTCAGCCACAGTAACTGTATTTGTGAAGGTGAATTCGTGTCGAATCGATACTAGAGTATAGGGGCACAGATACTCAAAGCGGATGAAGGTTTTGACGGTGAATGTGGTTCGGCCGTCCGAGTGCCAAACTCTGAAACTCACTTGTGAGTATGCGATCATAAAACAACTCGGCGTTTGAGGCGCTGAGCCCAACAATTAGTAACACCTCACTTTGCCGAAGAGGCTGATGAGATGACCTCTGTCGACCGGGATCCGAAAATCCTTGTCGACCGAGACTTGGATAGATAACCAGTCGACCTTGTCGCAGTGCTGTTTATCTAAACTGAAGGTGCTTCAAGGACAGCTGATTATACGGCAACAGTGTTGTTTATCCAAACTGAAGATGTGAAGGTGGAAAAAGAAAATAAAAATCTCAAAGGTGTTGAGAGGTTTCGCATAGAGCGAGAAATTGCGCAGGGCAAATTTGTGTGTTGAATTAGAGGTCCCATTCCCGTTGCCATTGCTTCTGTATTTATAGTAGCTGAACCTCCTTCGACCGAATCATAACTCTACTCGAACTAAGACTCCCTACCCCGATCAAACTTTATCTCGGTCACTCCTTCCTCTATTAGGACTTTGAACCTAAACCCCATTCCGATCATGTTCTTACTCGCCTCTGTATCCTAGACTCACCGAGACTCCCTATCGTCCGTTTCACCAATGGACTTTGCTTCCTTTATCTCTATCTGGACGACTCCTTTTCCTAGCAGGACCTGGCCGACCCAATTTAGTCGGCTCGCAACTGAATATCTCATAGCACCTTTCCAACTAAGCCTTTGGGCCGAGAAACACTTCTCGCTCGGCCCAAACATAAACTCATGTCAATAACAATTTTATCTCGTTAGATGTTGATTAAATATACTAATTTATGCATCACATTGTCTTATATTAAAATGGAAAATATTAGAAAGACTAAATTCGTGGACTAAATTTACAAACTAAATGATGTGCCGCTAGTGAGAAATAAGTACGTTAATCAATGCTTGAGTAATAATCCAATCAACTTCCATGTCAATTAGTTTACAAAATTTAGTCTCTCTAACATTGCCCTTAAGATGTAGTTGAAAGTTGAAACACTTAACACATCATGTTGGTCCGACATCTCTCTCTTTGTTTTCTCACAATTTAATCAATTTATTATAGAGAATTCATGTACAATATTAAAACTTCTATACGTGGAAATGGGTCGAATCGAGCCTGTTCATTTGAAAACCCTAAACTCTAAACCTTACTTACTTTTCGATTCTTAAATACAAGAATACTTGTAATCAAAAGTCGTATTTTAATTTCGATTACAGGTACGTAAAAAGGATAAAACTTGGGTGGTTTAAGGGCTTGTTTGGAAATTCTTTTAAAAAGATTAAAAATGTTTTTGGTGAAAATGATTTTGGAACCAATTCTTAGTATAAACGCAAGTGAATCCTGTAATAGAACTTTAAGTGCTTTTGAAATCCAAAAATATTTTTTCTAAAAGGCTTTCAATCATTTTAAATATATTTCCAAAAGAACCCCTTAATCTAAAAATTTTAGTGAGGAAATGTTAAGGATCTATCTCATAAGTGAAACTTTCTATGAATTCTCTGCTACCTCACAATTTAATGTCAATTATCTTGCCAATAATATGAGATATTGTGCCAAAATATGAGATGACGGAAAATTCCACTTTTAAAATGTTAGAATCCCATACCTCACTGTTTGTGCACATGCAAATTTGCAACAATATCTTCTCTCCTTAGTGATATGAGTCACCCCACCACTACCAAACTCTTAACTAACGAACCAATTGTTTATTTTTATTATATTTCTTTCCCGCTAGGTTCTTGTATTATTTAATAGGGGAGATGGCTTACCTACCCTCTAAACATGTAACATGTCACATGCATATATGTACATCTTCTTCTTCCGTTTTCCTCCTCTTCCAACTAAAATTTTATATTCATAATCATTATATTATGCTTTCTGGTTAACCAAATAAATCCTAACCACTCGGACCCACTTTCTTAACAAATAAATGTTATATAGCACTAATTAATCCTTTTGAGTTTGGATCCTCATCCCCTCTCATATTTTTAACGGGAAGTCTTATTCACACGTTTTTTTTTTTACTTTTTACATATTTTTGTTAATTTGTGTTTATTGATCTTATTCAGTTAATTCGATTTGATACCAAAAATACCAAAAATTAAGAGTGGTATGTAAAAAGTAAAAAATGATATTAAATTCAAGATTCCGCAATTATTCCTCAGTTTTTTTTATTTCATTGGTCGAAGTTTTATTTATTTATTTACTTATTATTTTTATGAGTTTTATCCACGTTATTATTTAAGAATAAAATATTTACAAATCAACATATTTCAATATTATGGATAAATATTGTTTAATTATTTTCAAATTTATTTATTTATATTTAGTGCTAGAAACGTTATATTTGATGTATTTATACTTTATGTCCAAAAATTGTACCATATCTTTTTAATTTATGCTCATTTTTTAATTTGCAACTTTTTAAAAAATTTGTGCCAACTGTTTTTAGTTTTAATTTATACTCATATTCTTGAGAAGGAATTCCTCCTAGGGGAGCCATTCCCCACAGATCATTTCCCCACTCCAAATAGTGTTTATATCACAAATAGTCCCTGAAATTCACCCACACCATTAAGATGGTCTTTAAAATTGAAAATCGATCAATGTAGTCTCTGAAAATAAATGTCACAAATCAATGTGGTCATTCCGTTACAATTCTGTCAAAATTTATGTTATGTGCTAATGTGACACATAAATGGAGCCCACAAGATGTAAGAGTTCTAATCACAAATGGTCCATGAGATTGATCCACACAATTATGATGATCTCTGAAATTGAAAATTGATCAATGTAGTCCTGAAAATAGGTTTCTCAAATCAATGTGGTCATTCCGTCTCAATTCCGTCAAAAATTATGTTATTTGCTGATGTGAGTTTAATAATTAATTAAAAAGTTGTCAAAACACCTTTTTGCACAGTGAGATTATCTCAAGGCAGAGCTTGCCGTTCTCCGTGTCACCAAGATCAATGGGGGAGAGCCCAACAAACTCTCCAAGATTAAGGTTGTGAAGCTGTCGATTGCCCAAATACTGATGGTGGAGTCACAAAAATCGTCACCAATCCAAACTGTCACCAAATGTGGTCTCAATCCTAATCCATTCGATGAAGGGTGTAAAGATGGGTGCCTTGAGAATTTTTTTTCCCATAGAATAAACGGGCGAAGGCTACCATAGATGGAGGTAAAGGAATATGGGGTGGATCAAAGGTGATTACGGGATCAAGTTTCTGGGTTGACAACTTTTTTAATTAATTATTAAATTATTAGACCTATTTCTAATTTATTTTTTATTTAATTAGACTTATGGGTCCATTTATATGCCACATCAGTATATAACAAAATTTTTAACAGAATTACGACTATTCAAACACATTAATTTGCCAATTAATTAAAGGATAAGTAATCAAAATGAATAAGTTCGAAATGAGACTTAAGTTAGTTCCGGACTTAATAGTCGAATGAACCTTGATCCGTCAAACCCAATAAGTTAAATGGTTTAACAAACTCATCTCTTCTTCATATCTCTCCTTGGTGTGGAGAAATTAGAGGTTTCTTATCTTGGGAACTTGGAGATTCTTATTCCACCATCTAAATCCAAGAAGCTTAGGAGCAAATGAGAGCAAAGGAATAAAGGCCTCCCTTGGGTGAATAGCCTTTGAAAATGTAAAGAGGATCTATAAAGGCATAATGGATTCTCAACCCTCTCTTATAAATTTGAGTTTAGTCATGGTTCACCACACAACTAGGCTTTGAATTTCATGGTTGAGATTTGTTTTTTAGTGCATGTGTACTAGCTTCCGCACTTTAATTGTTAAGTACTCAATGTATGTTGCTCAAATGATCTTCATTTAGCTAAAGTTCAATTCATCCTACAACATGGTGAGTGATCTTTGCCCTTGGTAGTGGATGAATCGGCACATGCGTTTGTTGTGCTTGTTGATTCTCCACGAGCTTGATGAAGAGCACGAGTGTTTGGGTGTTTGGTATTTGCTTTGGCCAGAAAGAGTTGAGCTTGCTTCGTTCTTCTAAAGTTCGTCTCTTGAAAACGAGCCTAGTATTTATAGGTGAGCGGTTGATTTTGTGGGATTTATTTTCTGATTTGAGCTAAGTATTTAATTTAGCTCTTCACTAAATTAAAATCTTTAAATTAAACCTCAATTGATATAATTTGATCAAATTAAGGTTATTTTGTTCCCTTTTGTACTTGATTTGATTTGTTTGACAGAGGTTTCAGGTAAACTCTTGACAACTCATCTTGTTTTTTTATGAGTTTCATCTCCCTTGTGTGCAATTTATACCACAGTGTGCACCACGTAAGTCCTTACAGGTCAAAATTTGATTTGTTGACAAAATCAGAAAATGTTTATTTCATCAAAACTTATATGTTATGTAGTAATCTGTCAAAAATTTGATGCGATGATTATGCAAACACACAAATTAAACCCTCTTGTTGACAATTGTAGTATATATGCAAGTAGAGATCGTTCTAAACCGGGGATTAGGAGGGATTGCTAATCTATATAAAATAAACTTATAAATACTAAATAAAACTTTAAAAACACAAATCTAAAATCAAAACACTTAACTAGATTCAAATGATTCCAACTAAACTAGAATAACTCAAAATAAAACTAACAAATAAACTAAAACAGATTCTAGGGTTGTTTTAGGACGTGAATTGAATTTAAAAGATTCAAATTATGAAAATTAACCAACTCTAAACTAAATTAACTCAAAGAACTCAAAAGAAATCAAATAAAGTAGACTCAAATCAAAGGACATAAATTGTAAAAGGGGGATTGGGTTTTGATGAGAATAACTTGAAAATAAACAAATTATAAACTAGACAAATTTAGACACAAAATATGGTTGTTTGGATGGATGATGGATTAGCTAGAGGGTTCTCCTCCACACATGATACACTTGTACATAAACCAATTTTTAGTTGTTCTTTCGATAACTTATGAAACTCAATACTCCGGGTTAACCGTGATAACACTTTTTTAACCTTCAAGTTCTCCTTAAGTTAATGAATTGAATGGGAAAGTGCATACAACAATTCAAAACATTCTTCAAAAGTTCCATACGTGAAAAGCACAATAGAGATACAATCAAAGATCATTAAGATTCATGAGAACTATAAGTATTGACGAGGCATTCGTAACTATGAAAAGCATGATACTCTTGCCAAGAATTTACTTAACACGATTGTGGATAGCAACCTTCACTACTCATGAATATAAGTTCATAACGATTAGGTGAAATTTCCTTATATTCTAGCATCAAACTTATGCATGAAAACTAAGCGTGCACTCTTAATTAACATACACAAATAAGTTATCAATCAAATAGTTAAGCGAATTGAAATCACAAATTATTAAAGCACAACCAAAAGTAATTAATTCATAATGCAAATGTAATCATGGCTTTGAATCCCCCTAGCAAAAGGGGGGGTTTAGTTCCTCATAATTGTAAAACAAAGGTAAATAGATTTATACATTGAAAATAAAAGAAAGAAAACACTTAAACGCTCCAACGATCCTCGTTGAGTGGCAAGCACGTCCAAGCACTTTCCTTCCCTTCCTTTGCTACGGCACAAGGGGTGGTTGTGGGTTGAAGATTTGGTTGTATGGAGGAATGGATAGGGGGATGTATGGTGGTGTTTAGGATGGGTAAGTAGGGGTAAGGCTAGGATAGTTTAGGGAGTGTAGAATGGAAGTGTTGTGTGAATTGGTGTCTTTGGCCTTGATGGAGAAGCCTATTTATAGGCTTTGAGAATGAATCACTACCATCCATTTTCTTGGTGAGAATGAATCACTACCATCTATTTTGTTGGTGAGAATGAATCACCACCATTCATTTTTATTGGTGAGAATGAATCACTACCATCCATTTTGTTGGTGAGAATGAATCACAACCATCCATTTTTTATGCTCCTCATGTATGCAATCCATTTCACCCCAAAATAGCTCCAAATTGCACCAAAATGCACTTCTTTGCTAACTTTGTTATTTAGAACCTACAAACACACGAAAATAGCTTCAAACATTCTAATAAGATGAAACTAATTAAGTAAATGTAAGGAAACAAACTAATAAAGTCACATAAATATGTTCCTATCACCCGGCCCGGGGAGGATCACTTCTCGGGCCCACTCCTCCACTGTAGCACGATATTGTCCGTTTTGGGCCTCGACACGCCCTCGCGGTTTTGTTTCTGGGAATTCACGAGCAACTTCCCAGTGGGTCATCCATCATGGGAGTGCTCTAGCCCCCTTCTCGCTTAACCTCGTGAGTTCCTAGAAACAAAACCGTGAGGGCATGGTCAGGGCCCTAACTTGGATCCAAGGCGAGCATGCAGTGCGGAAGGTGAACATCACGTGAAAGACTATGCCCCTGACTCTAGGCGGGAGCACTAATATCAAGGTGCAGGTGTATAAACTCTTAACATATATGATCATTCACATCACATCATTTCATTCTAATTAAAGCTCGTAAATAAACTTACCTGACACTTACCTGTGTGTCTGCAGGACCATCATAACTATATGCAATCACTAATGCATAATTAAAATAAATAGATACTTTGCATGGCATACATACATATTTTCCAGCATGATTTCAAAATTTATATATATGAGTATATATTTTATTTCTGGGAAATTATACAGGTTTTACGGAGAGGGATTATAACTTTTGAGAAAAGAATGATTTTGAAAAGATTTGTTTTGCTGACCCACTCAACTTTGTTTTTCGCCCCTCCAGGTTCTAGGTAGCTAGTGTTCGTTAGTGGCATACAAGGATCTCATCGGACGTTCTGATAAAATTCATTTATGTAGAACACCCCTTGGGTGTTATTTGAATTATTATCTTTCTGCTTGACTGCACGTTGACCATTTATGCTCTGGTTGTGTAAACACTCTAAATTCTTGCTCTAGCTCACTATCTTAGTTAGGATTGCTAGTGGCTTGGTTTTAATTGACTTGTAATTCTCCTTATTAATCTTGCTTCTGCACTATGCACATGGTTATGTCACGTTCACGTGACGGCCAACACTCCCCACTTTCGGGTCGGGGTGTGTCAGTTTGGTATCAGAGCCTATCCCTAGCCAGAAGTGTGCCGACGAGGACGTCGGGCCCCTAAGGGGGGTGGATTGTGACATCCCACATCGCCCAGGGGAGTGATCCTTAAATATATATTTCCATCCCTACCTAGCACAAGGCTTTTTGGGAGCTCACTGGGTTTGGGTTCCATAGGAACTCCGAAGTTAAGCGAGAAGGGGGCTAGAGCACTCCCATGATGGGTGACCCACTGGGAAGTTGCTCGTGAGTTCCCAGAAACAAAATCGTGAGTGCGTGGTCGGGGCCCAAAGCAGACAATATCGTGATACGGTGGTGGAGCGGGCCCGGGAAGTGATCCGTCCCGGGCCAGGATGTGACATAATCACTATTTAGTAATCATGATACTATAATGTTCTGTAAAAAAGTATATAATGATATAGTATTTTGTATAAATGGAAATAATAGCAATATCTTACCCTAAATTTATAGCAATATCTTACCTCTAAAAAGTTCTAAAGCATATATTAGCACATAGACTAGTGAACAATCGACAATTAAATCTTAGTTTAGCTTATTTTGTTGTATGATTTAGGGTTTTTTTGAGAGTCAACTTGAAGTCCTATTTTCATTGAAGCCCACAAGAATTAAAACAAAAATCCTATAAACAATATTTTCTACTTTTTTTTTTGTTAATTTAGTTAATTAGTTGGACTTGGCACTTTAAATACGCATATACAAGAAGTACAAAAAAAAATATTATTATCCTTACCAAACATTTAATCAAGAGTTAGAGACATGTTTTTATTTTATTTATTATTATCCTTATATAAAAAAATATTACTCGTCAAGCTTGAACAACCGAGCTTAGCTCAAGCCTTCTCTCGAGTTGTTTCATAAAAACTTTAGAGCAACTCACGAGCTTTACGAGCCAAACACACCAATGCTGGTACTTAAAAAATTTAGGGTAAGGTACAAAAAACTACCTCAACTATTGGTGTCACGACACTTTCATACCTATTTTTTTAAAATTGACAATGTCATACCTCATCTTACGAATTTGTGACAATGGTATACCTTCTGTTAGGGTTGGCGTAAGTTTCTCAGTTAAATGTTGACGTGGCTTGATCCGGGGCCCATTTTCAATTAAAAATTATTAAAAACTAAAAAAAAAAAATTAATATTTTTTAAATATTAAAATAATAAATAAATAAACCAACACTCAATCAATTCATCCCCCACCCCCCCCCCCCCCCCCCCCCCCGATTCTCTCTCTTCTCCCCATCTTCATCTTTTTCCCTTTCTTGCAACTGAACCCAGAAAAAAGAAGAGAAAAAAAAAAACCAATTTGTCTTCCCCCTCTTC
The DNA here is from genome assembly GCA_963580275.1 of Crataegus laevigata. Taxonomy (NCBI): domain Eukaryota; kingdom Viridiplantae; phylum Streptophyta; class Magnoliopsida; order Rosales; family Rosaceae; genus Crataegus; species Crataegus laevigata. The sequence continues at coordinate 3,996,420 of OY756938.1, forward strand.
TCCCCGCACCCGACCTCTCCACCTTCACACCCACTACCTGCAACCCAAAAACAAAAAAACAAAAAAACCCAGATCTCGTTGAGGTGGAATCGGGATGCGGAGAAAATGGGGGGAATAGGTGTGGAGGTGATGCTGGGTTTCCTTTTTTTTTTCTTCTCTCTTCTTCTTCTTCTTCCTCCTCTTCCTTCTTTCTGGTTTTTTTTTTTGGAACGGGGGCGAACTGGGTTGGGTTGGTTGGGTTTTTTTTTTCTTCTTCTTCCTCCTCCTCCTTTTTTCTGGGTTGCAAGGGGTTGGGTTTGTGGTGGGGGAAGGGGGGATGAACTGGGTTTGGATTTTTTTTTCTTCTCTTCTCTTGTCTTCTTCTTCTTCCTCCTCTTTCTAGGTTTTATTGTTGGGGAGAGGGGGTTGGGTTGGGTTTTTTTTTTCTTCTTCTTTTTCTTCCTCTTCTTCTTCCTCTTTCTTCTTCCTCTTTTCTTTGCAGGAAGATGGGGAGAAGGGGGGGGGGGAAGGACGAATAGACTTGAGTTTTTTTTTTATTTTATAATTTTATTTAATATTTTAATATTTTTAAAAATATTAAATAATTTTTTTTAGTTTTTAATAATATTTTATTAATTTTTAATAGAAAATGGGCCCTGAATCAAACCACGTCAGCATTTAACTGAAAAATTCATGGCCAAGTAACGGAAGGTATAACTTTGACACATATTCGTAAGATGAGGTATGACATTGTCAATTTTAAAAGATGAGGTATGAAAGTGTCGTGACACCAATAGTTGAGGTAGTTTTTTGTAATTTACCCAAAAATTTAAGGGAACTTTAACGAAAAGCTCCCGGTACTGTTCATTTTAACGAAAAACCACATTTTTATACTAAAAAGTCAATCCTGGCACTATTCACTTTAATCTTTATTTTGTCCTTATCATTAAAACTCAAAGTTTTCAAGGCCTTTTCATTAGTTTTCCTAAAATTTAATTGTGTACTTCTCGTAAGATTATTTTTCATTGTAAATATAAAAAATTTAAAGTGTACAATAAAATTTTTAGAGTACCAATAACAATTTCTTAAAAAAATGTTGATCAAAATAATAATAAAAAAAAATAGAAGGTAGGCATAATTAGTTAGTTAGAAGATGTAAGCAAATATATGCCACATGTCTCTCTTTTTGTCTAGGTGTGATATAAAGTGGAAAGATATCTTCTCCTACCAAGGTCACCGATTAAGTAATCCGGGCTTTTAAAATTTCATCCAAAAATAAAAAATTATTATAACTTTTAAGGAATTAAAATAGGTGGGCCGTTGGATGAAATTTCAAAGACCCGAATCACTTGATCCGGTAGTCTTGGTGGAAGAAATCTAGAGAGGATCTTTTTCCATATAAAGTGATAAACGGTAGATGCCAAAGCTAGTTAGGTCAGGTGGTGTCCCATAAATAATAAAAATATTCATTACTTATTATACCATGGTCTGGTGGATGTTAGGTTCTCACAGTTTTCAGTTGAAAAAATGAAAAGAAAAAAAACGAATATGATATCATCAATGATACTCCTTACCTAAATCTACCCAAAATTGGTTACATGCAAGTCAGTTTGTTTGATGATTTATTCTAAGTAGAAATTTTTTGATTGATTGACAAGTTCATAATCCTAAAAACATGTAAATATAACTATCAAGATGTGGTTCAGTGGTTGGAAACGAATTTCGGACTCGTATTTAAGAGGGCATGTCTTGGGTTAAATTCCTGGCGTTGGTGAATCACGCGTTGAAATGTTTCTGTGACTCTTTGCGGCCTCTAAAGATAAACTGTCATGGCAAAGCCACCAATTGGCCACATTTTAAAAAGAAAAAACGTGTAAATACAGAAGTCATTCAATTGAGAATAATTGGTCTTAAATGAAATAATGAGGAACCGTTGGTACTTAATCAAAGGCGGAGTCGAGAATTTTCAATATGATGGGCTAGCTAAGTATACTTAACAATATTTAAGCATTTTTAATTTAATTGTAGTATTTTGAAAATTGAATCTGTGTAATCGTATAATCAAATACATTCTCTTAATTCATTTTTAGCAAACTTTAACATGGATATTAAATAAATACATATTAAAAATGCACCCTATGGAAAGCTCATATTATTAAACTCGATATAAACATGTAAAAAATATATTATTTAGGACTTATTGTTAATTAATTTTAATGTATAACCTCAAATTTTTTCATAATACTATGTTAAAGCGCTAATTCATTTTTGTAATCGTCTTATCCAATCTTGATTATAATGTCACATCTTCCTATGTCCTAAATGGAGGCAGATTCTCTGCTCTCATTTTTCTATACACTTCTCATCCCCTCTTCTTTGTGCGGTTACAGTTAAGCTACGTATTTTTGTCTTATTATCTCTAAAAATTTAATATAAAATGTTGACGTGGCTTGACTGTGACCGCACAAATAGGAGGGGTAAGAAGTGTATGAAAAAAGAAGAGCAGAAAATCTGCCTCCGTCCTAAATAAAAGTACCGTTACTATCACACCACATTTTTTTTCATCTGTCATGTCATGTGCAGAAGAATAAAATCTTACACCAGTAATATGACTAAGTGATATATATAATTGATATATGGGTGTCTCCACGCTTAATATTATCGAGATTTTTTGTAATAAAAATTCAACACCTAACAATAAGTGATTAAATTGAAACAATATGATTGATGATGGTAGTGAACCATGTTGGGCCTAAACGCTTATCAGTTTACTTAAACCTTCGGCTTAATAAATAGGGTTTGCCTATTTCAGAATTGTATCTTGATTTAATATAAGTGAATGTAAGTACCCACACTATAGAGTATAGTCCACAAAAATAGTCACTTAGGGCTGATTTGGTACACATGATTGGATTGAAATAGAAAACTCACACATTTCAAAGCATAATAAAGGTGAAAGTGAATGATTTTTTATTTAGAGAGGATTAGAGGAGGATCAGCTATGCAGAAATTTCAACCCTTCCGAGCCTACCATATTAAGGAGGATAGGAATTGATAAAATTTCTTCACGAATAATCCATTTTCTATCCTCTAGGTGATCATAATTTTAGGATAGTAATATTCACACTCTCATTTTTACTTTTCACACATCCTCTCAACTGTCAGTCGTCAAATCAAATGAATTGAAGAAGATCAATGACCAAAATTTAACAAGAGTGTGTGAGATGTGTTAATTTATATCAATTGATCATTTATACACTGTAATCTTGTATATTGAAGAAAGAACATAGAAGAAGTTTTAGAGAGAGAGATAAGAATCTTAGAGAGAGAAGAGAATAATCGATATATTTCTTGAACAGTAAGTCATTACATGAGTTAGTCATATATAGGCTGCTACAAGATACAAAACTAACAACCTAACTAACTGATATGATAGGATTATGACAAGTGTTTCAATCTTAAGCATTACACTCTAACATCGAAACGTCAAGCGTAAGCTATAATGGCGATTGATACCATGTTAAGTTATATCAATTGATCATTTATACACTGTAATCTTGTATATTGAAGAAAGAATAGAGAAGAAGTTTTAGAGAGAGATAAGAATATTTCTTGAACAGTAAGTCATTACATGAGTTAGTCTTATATAGGCTGCTACAAGATACAAAACTAACAACCTAACTAACTGATATGATAGGATTATGAAAAGTGTCTCAGTCTTAAGCATTACACTCTAACAAGAGGTATAAAAATAAGTGTGTGAATCTACTATCCTAATTTTATCATTCTTTTTTTAACCTACCTTTTATTTAAGGGAGGTTTAATAAAACACCCCCGGTACTGTTTACTTTTAACGAAAAGTCCTTTTTTACCTTTAACTGTCACTATTCATTATACCTTCAAAAAGGACTTTTCATTAAAACTGTCACTATTCAGGCCATTTTCGTTAGTTTTCCATTTATTTAATAGGTTATCCATCCTAATTCTAATTCTATGTACCAAACATGAGCCTTAGTCATCCACCCCATATAAGATTTTTCATTTCTTGGTCAAACCAGCATCTATGATTTGACGTATGGAATTTAAGAACCCGAATAATGCCGGTTGCCCAAACACAACTACAGCTCACTAGAGAGACTTTAACCGAACTTATCCCCTCGCTGTGTGCGTCAAATGCACATGCAATGTGGATGTGGTAGGATAAGCTTTTGCATATGCAAATAACAATTATTGAATGAAGTAAGTCGTAGCATGACCTCTCAAAATTTTTACACGATGTGACGTGTAAGCTATATTTGCATCCCGTTGATAAAAAAAAATAAAACCATCAATTTAGGGAGGATTAGACATTCAAAGAGACAAAAGATGTAACTTGATACAATTTCAAACATTTAGGCTGCAAATGCGAGAAAATTGAAACATCATGACTCATTTTAAAGATCATCTCAAATTTAAAGCTCGTAAAATATAGTTATTATATTTTTTAGAAGTAAGTCTCGCTACTTAAAAATAAAACTAAATGAAATTTCAAATACACACTTTTCCACTACGAGAGCAATTCATAAAACGTGTTATCATGCCACGAAAGATAAATTTACACATGATATTATTTGATTGAAACATTACGGTAACAATTCCATATTAGTCATCCTAAACCTCTAGAGTAGAATACTTCACATTAAATCCCCACCATTGTAAAAAAATATGTAAATGATAGAAGAATTCAAACATAAGTAAATGTCGATTTTCAAATGATTATTGTTCTTTCAAATTCTACGGCCGTACAATACAAGATCCAGAAAGTAATAAATACGAAAGTGAAGGTATTAACTTATCAAAATGTGTATTTAAGAAGAGAAAAAAGAAAATAAATAAATAATAAAATGGTGCTATTGATTCAAAGCAGGTCTGTGAAATCTGTAGAAGCCATTGTTACTGGTGCACTGACAATTGCTGCATGCCTCACTGCTTTGAAATCCAACCTGGCAGCACACACACACCGCCTGAGCCACTGACACCGCCGCCGCCACCGCCGACTGCACTTTCCCAAAAAACCGATGATTATTATTACTATCAGAAGGAATTATGATCCGCTGCAGTCTCGACTCGGCCGAGTTCCCAGACGATGCCCGATTTGGCTCCGACTGAAACGGCTCTAGCCCAATTGAAAGATCCAAGTTGAGATCAGCACACTGGTACTTGTTCTGTTGTTTTTGGTCTTCTTCGGTTGTGGTGCCGCTGCCGGTAGTGGTGCTGCAATTGGCCGATTCTATATTGTAATTGTAGCACTCATGCTCCATCTTGGGGTGCTTCAACAATTCAAATTTGTTGTTTTTGATGGTTTTGTGATCAAATACCGCGGACGATGGCGAAGAACGATTTCTCAAGTCCGAGCGAGGGGCGGGCGTGGCGGCAGCAGCGGCGGTTGTGGTTTGGTTAAGCGGGCGGTGGGTTTGAGGGTCGAGGCCGCGGCTGATGAGCTTTCGCTTGATGTGTGTGTTCCAGTAGTTTTTGATCTCGTTGTCGGTTCTTCCGGGCAATCGGCCCGCAATCAATGACCATCTACACACATACAATCAAATTACAAATCAATCGTACGTAGGCAATCCACCGCTTGAAGAAAAGTGGGTGATTTGGTTGCTTACTTGTTTCCAAGCAAGCTATGAAGCTTGATGATGAGTTCATCTTCTTCTTGTGTGAAATTGCCGCGCTTGAGGTCAGGGCGGAGGTAGTTTATCCATCTCAACCTGCAGCTCTTGCCGCACCTGAGCAACCCTATAAAATTATACATGAACAAAAATCGAATTTTGTTAAATGATATATATCATAGATGGAGGAATATTGAATTGAAACTGAATTGTTGGATCGATGAATATACGCACCGGCGGCTTTAGGGAGGGAGCGCCAGCAGCCCTCGCCGTGCTGGCGGATGTGGTCGATGAGGCGCTGGTCCTCCTCCTTCGTCCATGCCCCTTTGTTGGTGTGAGCTTTCTCACAACAAGGTGCTCTCCCCATCTGTTTCTTCTTCTGAATCAGATACAATACAACAGTAACTCTGTGTGTGTATAGGTGTATAGATATATATATATATATAAATATATATATATATATACAGAGAGAGAGAGAGAGAGAGAGAGAGTTTGTGGTGTTTTGTTTGAAGAGGTGAAAGAGATGAGAAGCAAGAGAGAGAGAGAGAGAGTTTGTGGTGTTTTGTTTGAAGAGGTGAAAGAGATGAGAAGCAAGAGAGAGAGAGAGAGAGTTTTGGTTGTGGAAATAGCAGGGTAGCAATGAGATTTATATGTAAGAAGACAGACAGATTACTCATAGAGAAGAGAGAGAGAGAGAGAGAGAGAGAGGAGAGAGAGAGAGTCGGAGGGTTTGATTTATGAGGTGGGGAGGGAAGGATTTGACCGAGTTGGTGAAAAAGACGAGTGGTTAGTGGTTACAGATATGGCTCCATTTTGGTAGGTAGCTCTACTTTTACGTCACATTCCTATTTCCTTCCCTTTGTGGGATTTTCTTTTTCTATTCATAATTCAATCCATTTTTCCTTATAAGAAACTTTATGACGTGGATTGGAACTACGTTTATTAACGACTAATAGTCACTCATAAGCGTGAATCAGACTTTCAAATCAATCCAACATTTCAAATGCTTCCACATCGGCATTTTATTTCTCCAATTATATTTTCTTTACTAACAAATACGATATTAATACGAAGCACTCTAATTTATAGTTAGGGGTTTATAAACTCGAGTGGTACATTACTTTAGTTCAGACTAACCGGTTTAATTCTCATTTTACTATTTACGAAACTATCTAATTAATAATTTGTGCATGACTTAAATGCGGAAAAAGTCTTTCTCATCAAGAGTAAATACTCTCATTATTCATATCTCACTTAAATTCACTTTATTTATAAGAAAAGAACGTGAAAGATAGATTCGTTGCATGAAAGTTTTTCTCCATATAAAGAAAACACTGCATTAGGACGATTACTGAATTGCCCCGATCTCATCTCACAGTGTACCATAATTTTAAAATTTGGGAACAAATTAAAGAGGAATTTTCCGAGTCATATATGTTATGCTATTCCCTTCCAATAGTAACAATATTTTCAAAAGGGTGCTCAAAAAGTATAAAAGGATTTTGTTTTGTCAAAAGGATGATGAGAAAGGTATCATAGTGAATATTGGATATTGGGGAAGGATATCAATTAGGGAAAAGTATCTGGGTATGTATAGCAAGAAGAATAATGTTAATCGTATCACATTTTATACCATGTATAGTATCGCATAATATGGCAAGTAGGTGCAATGTTATACATGGTATTTTATTGAATGTCGATTTTATCTTATTAAATGTACCGAAAGAAAAATGCTAGCAGATTTTTGGTGGTTTACCAAACTGTGGTCTCCCTATTTTTTTTATCAAATGTATCATATGTTACATTATGTGGTATTGAAATTGGTAAAAATCATGGTGCGAATAACAAACAAATCAAGGTACATACCAACTACAAGAACTGAATATAATTTTTTGAGTAAATTGTACAAATGGTCCATCAACTTTAATCAAATTGGAGCAATGGTCCCTCAACTAAAAATTCATTACCATTGGTCCCTCAACTTATCAAAATGTGTAGCTATAGTCATTTTCATCAATTTTGTCAAAATAAGCTATGTTGGAATGACCATTTATACAATTAGGGTCTCTCAACTCATCAAAGTGTATAATTATGGTTCTTTTCGTCAACTATGTCAAAAGTTTTGTCAAAATGAGTTATACTGGAATGACCATTACTGCAATTGGGTTAAAGTTAAGGGACCATTTCTCCAATTGAATTAAAGTTGAGGGACCAATGGTAATGGATTTTTAGTTGATTGACCATTGCTCCAATTGAGTTAAACTTAAGGACCATAGCTACAATTTACTCTAATTTTTTTTCATTGAAAAGAATTGTCATGGCTATTGCATACCAAATGATTATATTTAGTTTGACTTATATCTCATGCTAAACTACAAGCTATATTAGAAAGGGAGATTATATTCACACACCCCAAATTACTTCTCCCACACCCTTTTAATTTTTTAATATTTTTCTATCAAGTGTTAGTGTTGTGTAAAAAATATTAAAAAATTAAAAGAGTGTGGGAAAAGTAATTTGGGGTGTGTGAATATAATCTCTCTATTAGAAAACCTAAAATATAAAACATCAAGAGTACCATAATACAAAATCGAATCAAATATAAAATTAACTTCCTAAATAAACTAATAAATTTCAACACTCCCCGTCAAACTCATGGTTAAAAACATGAGTGCCAACAAAAAAATTGACAAGCAGATGTAGACGTTGTTAGGCAAACAGATAGATGTACTAGAGATTTAGGCATATGCAGATGCCGAAATTAGATGTAGATTGCCGATGCAGGATGCCAAAGCCATGCAGATTCTGGATGCAGAAAGATTTAGATGCATATGCAAACTCCCAATGCCGAAGCCATACAGATTTCAGATGCAGACAAATGCAGAACGTGATGAAACTACCAAATAATGCAAAAAATACAGTAGCAGAATATGTTATTGTTAATCGGAGTACTGTTCATTGACACAATTTTTTTCTTTTTTTTGAAAAAACAAAAAAAAAAACCCAATAAATCTAACAAACACAACTCTTATCAAAGACAAAAACGAACCGCGAGTGACAAGAATGAAAGCGGAAACTTATCATGACCCAAGACGAAACCAAGATATATACAATATCCACAAACCCTAAATTATACAGACCGACAAAGTAATACCACAAGAGAGGATTAAACTCTGAAGGATCAAACCCGCTTTGTTAACAATATAAAAAGTTAGACTGTGAAGAACAAAAGAAGAAAAACAGACTGTGTAACAAATAGAGGAACAAACCGACTACAAAAGCTAAATAAATTTTTATTTTAGTAAAAATAAAGATTGTCATGACAACTACATCTCGCTACATTTTGTCTAACTTATATCTCGGACCAAATTACAAAGCAATATTTATAGACCTAAACCCTTAAATTTAAAAACCTAAAATATAAGATACCAAAAATTCTCTAATACAATAAAATCTAAATTAAACTTCCAAGATAAAATAATAAATTGGAACAAAAATATGGTAAGCCTAAGGTGGTATGATGATTGGACAACTATTTTTATAAGTCAATTTTTTTTAAATGACGTGTAAATTTTTCAGCACATGACATTGCATTATTATATCGAAAAGTCACGTGACAGTAAATATGTTCCATGTAAGTTGTTCTGAAAAATTACATCAATTCAATTATCTTTCCAATACAAAATCTAAATTCTAAACCTAACATCCCAAATAAGAAATGCTTAACTAGGACCATCAAAAGTAATCTCATAGATACAAAAGAATTTTCACTTGATCTTTTATTGTACATATACAACGAATTGAGTAACAAACTACATGATGCACTATTTTTCTAATCGAACAATTTTAATGATACAATAAATTACAGGTGAACAAAAGATCGTAACTAGTGAACAATTTTATGTATTCAAATCAGTCTTGTTTGTTTAGTTACCGCTTTCATTTCTGGCGTCTGCTTTACACATACAATCTGGCATGGGAAATGTAAACAGCGACGCACTGGGTTTTTTCAATTCAACACCCTTTTGGTCACTGTGGCGAAGCATGTCTTGCATCTGCCGTTTGAAATCTTCCCACCTGCAGTATACGAAATAGGGATGAATATAAATGTTAAAAGTTGTTTGTCTACGATGCGTTCTAGTGGCAAACAAACGACCACTCAGCAGAAGTAATCAAATTACATCCATGTCGTTTTGTGTATATATATCATTTGTTGCCCCATTTTTATTTGCTAGTTTAATCTGGATATACTATGGAAGCGACAACCATACTGAAACCATTACAGAGAACACTGAGGTGCTTGGAGTTAACAAAGGTCAAAAGGATAAGCAATGCATGGTAACAATACACATTCCTAGCCCAACACAAAGACAAACAAAATGTTAGAATTGTACAACTATTCAGATTGTTTTTGCATTTTCAATCGAGTTTTAACATCTGCAAAATGCACAAGTCAAAATGTAGAAAGACAGAGAAAGCAAAGACGTGCCTTAGAAAACTATTCAACAGAGTTTAAAATAATGTGGTTTTTTTTTTTTTTTTTAGTTACCTCTACGTGTTTTAGGTTGCATGGATGAAACTGAACAGATGAAGTCAAATTTAACTTAACACTTCAACCACACGGTACCTGATATTGGGATTATCAAACAAAAGTGCTAATTTTCTTTTATCAGGCTTGATTGTCTTTGAATGTCCTCCATAGAGATACCGCCTGTGACCAATCAAGAAGTGGGGGAAATTTCCTCCCTGAGTGGTGACAAATACTTCACTATGGAGGCAAACCGTGTAATCAAGAGCCGCCAACCTAGATAAGTGGCCCTGCATCAGAAAATTTAACATTGAAAAAATTAACTTGAGCTAAGTCTATTATTATATGAAAAGGAGTAAAATTAGATGAATGGACCTCCTGCAGAAATGGTATAATAAATATTTCACTAGTTTGAAGCTAATGTTTGCTTTTGTTCTATGTGACTGATGCGTACTTTGTTGGAGATGTAATTGCATTCAAACAATACCTTAAAAGGAGCAAGTTCTTCTGCAGTTGCCAGTGTATCTTTCATTTCCAAGTGTGGAAACATCTGTTTAAGAGGAGCCATGTACTTCTCTGCTTTATAAATTTTTCCAGCTGCAACGTAAACTGAGGTGGTATTATCAAATCCCATACCCCTGAGCATCATTCCTACCTACAGCACCAGATACTTCATTAGTCACTAAGGTTGAGAAAGAATTCAATACTAATCCCTATTATGATGAACTTTAGCTTTTATGTTCTGTACTTGGTCCAGCCATGGCCAGACCAGCTATCGGAGAAAATTTGACCATGTTCATCCAAAATAAAAATCAACAAAAAATGTAGATGTGGCATTAACATTTTGTTCATTTAAACAGAAATACAAAACCTTCAGAGGGGAAAAAAAAAGTCCCCACGCCCCTCCCGCCAAAACCCTCTCTTTCCCACCACCTCCACCAAAAGCAAAACCACTGTCCAGCAAAAGAGACGCAATCTATCTAAACTAATCTCCAAGCCCTCTCAATTCCAAAAACTGCACAACCTTTTTTTTCTCAAGAACTTGCAAAATATGGGGCCATGACCCTCAACCTCAAACCTGTTGAGAATATCGCGTTTAAGAATGGGGAAAACAAGAACAAACTCCGGAAATCGAGAAACAAATAACCAAGATAAATAACACCAACAATTTACGTGGTTCGGCAATATGTGCCTACGTCCACGGGACAGCAACAACAATCTTTCACTATATCAATAATGAGTACAACCAATAATCTTGCCAAATCTCTAGAACTAGGACTTGACGAAAAACCTGAAAGAACAAGAACAAGAAATACACTATCTCTTTTCTTTTCTCTCGCACACACTTTACAATATTCTCTCACTCTAATCCCTTGAGTGGTATACAATTTATTGTTTTGCTCCTCCACTGCAAACCTAGTACAATAGCCCCTTTATATAGACATAATAAAGGTCTTCTTCAATAAGGATTACTAATCCTAATTGGAATCTAGTTAAGAATCCTTCTCCAATTGAGAAACCAACTCCAATTGGGTAAACAACTCCAACTGGGAAAACAACTCCAATTGGGAAAAACAATTTAATCCTCTAAGACTATTAATTCCCAATAGACTTAGGACAACTTAACATGGGCTGGAAAAAAAACCCAACAAAACCTACCCATCCACACCATCTTGCTGCTCCCAAGTCCCACCACTCCATAGTTTCTCTCATCTTCCAGCGAGCAAAGCTTTCCAGGAACCTAAGATTCTAGACCAACACCAAGCTGTCAAGCATGCTGTTTCGCAGCTCAGCTACACTGATTCGGGGATGAACATCGTTCAGATCATATTCAAAACAGGATGGACAGAACCAAAAAACTGCGAAATTCATGGGATTTTGAAAACCCACAAAAGCAGAAAAAGACTACCAAGATTTGGAAGTACAGAGTCGGTGAAGGGCAAAATGATGATAAACGACTCTTTTTGAAGGGAAGAGATTTGACAAGTAAACCCTATTTATAGCCACAACCACAGTTCTCATATTTTAAGTTAAACACCACAAATTGTTAAATAGACTCCAATCTCTTTTATGTCAACCCCAATTGCTTTTAAGCTCATATCCTACCACACCACCAAAAGAAAGATAAACAGCATCAAAATGGTCAATCATATCCAGCATTGCAATCACAACTTAATAATTAACATCAAACCTACAATTCATGAAGATGCTTTGATCAGCAACATTTGTAATTATATTCACAGGGAAATCATAGAAAAAGGAAAGGCACTAAAGATGAGGACTAAGTCATAAAAAAGGTAAGCCACTAAAGCTGAAGACTGAAGTCCTGGTCCTAATTATGCATGACCCCAACTAAAGTTGGCAACTAGGGGTACAAATAAGCCAAGCCTTGCAAGCAACTTGAAAACCACTCACCAAGAGCTATAATTACCTCTAGACCACTTGAAGACTAGATAAGCTAAAAAAATCTAGCTTAAGCTAAGGTCATGAGCATGTTCTTTGGAGTATTTTGACTATGACAGATACATGCATAAGAGGCCAATACATTCAAGTGTTTGTGCTTTCCTAAAATATAATATTTACACGTATTTGCGCTTTGGAGGATTTTGACTATGACGGATATATGCATGAGAGCCCAACACAAATTTGTTTGCATTTTCCTTAAATAAAATATTTACAAGTGATTCACAAGCCTCTTAAGATTTTGCCAAGCCAGGACCGACCCCTATAAATATTAAATTAGCAAAAGTAGAAATTATCAGCAAAAGATATCTGAACACTGAACAAGAGTTTTCTTTTAAAGAAACTTAGTTATCCACGTTTAAAATATTTTTCAAAAACCCAAGTAGCAGAAGGATTCACAGCTTAAACTGAAAGAGAAAGAAAGAATAGCATTATACCTCTAATGGAGTTAAAGGGCACTTCCCATCCACACGATTTGCACCTGGCCTTATTACTCTACCCCTTCTCCGGAATTTTCCTCTCCAACTTCTTTCTCGAGCAATATCCATTTCGTGTTTCTCTTCCTCCCCGCCATCATATTCACAGCACGAAAATGCTACCATGTCCTTTGACAAAGATATATAAAAAGTTAGAAATTGTTCATTTAAAAGATACTACAGTCACAGAAGAAATCAGAAATGAATCATTTATAAGGATAGCAAAAATTACACACCTCTTCAAATCGAAGATGCACTGAAACATATTTTCCCCCTCTGTGGGAGCTACTTTTAACCATTCTTTCAACCATTTTATCTGCAAGCGTTCTTATAGAATTTGAAAACCTCAGTGTTTCAAAATTCGTTAAGCATCTAAGCCCTTGGACCTTTGAAGGAACTGCATGAGCCAATCTGTTGGAAAAAGGTGCAATTCGCACAGCCCTGCAACACGGATTGAGAGAAACTATATATAGCTGTCACATACAATGTGATGCAAGTGCATGACTCAAAATTAAAAAATTAAAAGGTAAAACACATTATAATATAGATATAGAAAGATAGAAAGAAAGAAAGAAAATGGGAGAAAAACTAACTACAAACAACAATACAGGCAAGACACATACCCCATTTGTTCCAACTTTGGGAGGACCTTTTGAAGATAGTAAGCTGGACTTGACCAACCTTTCACTCTCAGATTCACAATGTTGCTTATATTATTGTCAAATCGCTCAAGTATATCCCCTGGGAGCTCCCTAACCACATTCACGTGATTTCTGAGAGCATGAATGAAGAAATCTTCATCAAATATGTTCCCAAAATGGCTGCAACGAGTAGAAAATAAAATGGTCAATACCTTAAACATCAAAACATGACAAGTTTTTAATATTTTAGATTTTTACTGCCATGTTTTACATATACTCTCAGTGGTCAAATTTCAAAGCTTAGGATCTCCTAGACAACCATGCACCGATGAAGAGGCTGCCAGTTCAAATTGTATGCTGCATCCAATACACATGCAATTACTTTTTCATCAACTACCTCCAATATAAGCCACTATATGGTGTTATTCTTTTTGGCTGAAAGAAGACCAAGGTCTAAGTGGGAGGGGGATCACAGTTGAGCTCTCCCTCTATATGAAGTTTGCTAAAACTCAAGCCATAAGTAACTAATAATTTTTTACATGAATCAAGGAGGCCCAAAAGACCGACACAGAATCACAAGAATCCAATTATTAAACTTAAATCAAATTCATTTAAAAAACAAAAAAAATGGAGAAGGAAAAACACTGAATTACAGTGAGAATAACTCCCTCACTTGCAGCCTACACAGACTTCAGATGAAGAATTCCCATTTGCTAAGTTTTATTTTTATTCAAAAATGTGCATCAGCCAAAAGTTGGCAATTCATATCTAACCAAATAGTTTGGATAAGGTTTTTTTGCAGTTGTCAACTTGTTGTGGCTGATATAGAAACTAAGTTAACCTAGTTATACCTTTCTGAACTAATCATGCTAAACTATTTAGAACGACGAATAAAATAAAAAACTAAATGTATGTGGTAATGCAGCTGATGATGATTAGATCAGAATCTTAATGGTACAATAAATCTAGTAATCACCTCGAGTCTTTCCAGACACTATTTAGATGAAAAATTGGAATCAGAAGCGTTGCATTCAATAGTCCAGCCACAGCAACTGCATCACAGATCTATTGAGGCCGTGAAGAAAACTGTCAGAGAAAAAGAAAGGAAAAATCGGATCCACAAGACATGTTTTTTGACACAAGTTTCTATTGTCAGCTATTCATTTTTTTTTTAAAGGAAATATTGTCAGCTATTCATGAATTTCATGCAGAATCCTTTTGTCCAAATCCAAATGTAATTTGATGGAACAAATAACAATTGGACACTGAAAATTACAATAATAGGGATGGCTTTGGTCTCACGTGAATAGCATATAAACCAATGAGTTGAAATACACATGTATATAAAGGAAATGTAAGTTTGGTGGACAGTCCAGAATGTTATGTTGGCAGACTGATATTTAGGCCATTGATCATGTAGATTCTTGTTCGAATGTCTGGTTCAAATTCAAAGCAACTCAGTGATGATATCTTTATGCAAAAATCAAAATCACAAAAACAATGACAAAATGCATTCAAAGCAACCCAACCAATTAAAAAAAGAATCCAACTACAACACACAGATAGCAAACTCTAACCATGGCAGCCACCCAAGTCCAAGAAAAATTGATAATAAATCAACAAAGCCATACCAATCAAGCAAATGAATTCCAGTTATATGTAATCACACCTACCGACAAACGTTGCTGGTTCAATCCACCATTCGCTTCAATTATAAAGAAACCATTTGACTTTGGTAGTCCTGCAATCCGTCCAAATATTTAAAACACAGCACTCAGTTATTCATTTAGTTTTTAACAACCACATAATTATTCATTCTATTTTCTAATAATCAGAATAACAGAAATTTAGATTTAAAATTCCTCCCAAGTTAACTTACTGAAAACATACCATATTTTGTTTCAAACACTTTTTATTAAGTGCTTTGCCACACGATAAACATGGTGTTAAAACGGTGTGTAGCTGAAGTATAATGTCTTGGGAAACATGTGTGTGTAGTTGTGTGCGCACAACAGCAGGTGGCAGGGTGTTTTCATTTTCGAACAAATCCTGTTTAGTACTTTTTATGCACCCACTCCACCATTTATCGAGTATGTGTGGTGATAGACTCTTTACAGGCATTTCAAATCCATATTAATTCTGAAGCATCATCTCTAAACAATTTGAAAGTGCAGTTTAGTGTGTATTGGTAACAGAGTCTGCAAAACCCACCACATGCTGAGTTTGAATAAGAAAATTCTGGGTAGCAAGTATGATAAATGTATCCATTCGATATTTTAAATACATAATTCTCAGTTTAATTGTGATCTTCAAATGAAAATTCCAAACCTTCATTTGAAATATCGTTGCTAATACAAGGCTTCCAAACTTGTCGCACTTTTGAATTCCACACCGCCATCAACTGCATCGTTTTCATATCAGCATACAGTCAATTCACATTGTCTGTAACCAACAAATTTGTGGAAGTGCATAAGTAACTACCTAAGTGAGCCCCCAACCTGTCACAGCGATTTCATATAAAGACAATACATTTATATACCAAAAGTGATTCGATAGATGAGCACACCGTCCTTTTCCGTGTGCCAATCAAACTATGTGTTCTTTTTCAAAACTAGTAAAGTCAGATAAAATTACCCAAATCAGTAAACCCTAATGCATAAGAATAGATAGTTGACAACAATGCATATCAAACTTAACACGTGCACATAGATTGGTATAATGCTCTAATTTTGTCAAGAATTTACCAAATACAGAACAAAATGGTGCATTTAGAATCGCCCACCCAATGGAATCGAATCGAAAGTTTGCAAGAACTCACTCACCAAATTGTGAGTGTGATTGCTCTCAGCCTGCATATGAGGCCAAAGCTTGTGAAAAACCTGAGGGCTCCTATACACTGAGCCCGGAGGCGACCGCTTACTAACCACAACAACCGCATTTTTCAAGCTAACTACGTCAAAGTTCACCGTGCCCATATACAGCAGCATCCCCGAAAGGTACAACAATGGCGCGAACAAAAGCACGGCGCGGCGCTTAAAAACGACCGAGATGAGCAAGACCACAACCTTCTCCAGAATGCTCTGCTTGGGCCCTCGGCGGCCGCCGGCGTTCTTGTTGCGGCCGTGGCGGCAGCGGGGGGAGGACGGCGGAGAGCCCGCGGCTCGGGGATTGCCGAGCCGGCTGTAGCCGTGCATTGAGAAGCAGAGAACTCGGGTTCTAGAGATTGGGGGAGAGAGGGGAGTCGAGATCTGATTACGTATCATGAGAGAGAGAGAGAGGATAATAAAAGAGAGCGCGTGGGGCGGGCGGGCGGCTGGCTGCAATCACGGGAACTGGAGATGCCAACTCTGATTTGATTTGACGACAGTGTCAGTGTGCGGCTGTGGTTTTAGGTGAAAGAAATATAGTACACTTTCATTTTATTCTCTTTTTTTATTTATTTTTATTTTTATTTTTATTTTTATTTTTATGTTTTCCAAATATTATGCATTTTTCTTGTCTTGGGTATACAGTATGATTCCCAAGTGAGGCCAAAGCTCGGCCAATTCCCGTCAAATTTACATTTGAGCCTCCTTGCTTTTAGTCTTTTTTTCATAGTCGTATCTCCCTTAATTTTTTTTTTCTCTCCACAACCATTCATTCACCACCATCTCTACTGTCTCACCACCACTGTTGCCGCCGCTGCTATTGCCACCACCTTTTCCACAATCTCTTAACACCATGATCCTCACCACCTCACAAACCAACATTACCACGATCATGCCTCACAACTTTTGTTAACACAACCATCATGTACTATGACGACCCGTCCCTAATTCTACGATTTTATAAATTTTAAAAGTGTGAATTGACAAAAATGCCCTTAGAAGCGAGGATGTTGACTTTCGTTGACCATTGTATTGCGAGATGTATGAAACATTTTTTTAGCGTATTCTTGTAGTACTCGTCACTATGAAAGTGTAGGCGCAAGTAGAATCAAATTTGGAGCTGCGATGGAAATTTTAAGAACTTAAGTTCGTAGATGGCGTTTTAGTAATTTCACTTTTATGGGAGATTAATTGACTTGTATTTTGGTCTTGGGTTGTGCACCACGTGGGGCCCACGGCCCATTCATTCCATCCTTCTCGTGTTTGCTTCTCCGTGTCTTCTTCTTTGTCACCTCTCGATTTTCCTCACTCTCTCTTATTCTCTCAAGCACTCTCTCTCATTCTCAAACTCTCTTTATTATGTAGGTCAGAGGTCTATATCTCTCTCTAAACTATGTGCACTGCACATAAGGTGCAACAACACAGGCCATCACCACATGTGCAACCGTACACTATTCGTCTTTCACTCCTTATCTTTCGTTGCAAACACCGAATGGTGGTCCGACAATACCACTGCCGTCACTAACCTTGTTGCCTTGACGAGATCTGCAACCTTCTCGGCCCAAAAACTGGGACCTTAAGCTATGTAAGTAACGACCATGGAGTTTGCACTTAGAGTGGCCGTACCACTGTTCATTCTTTCTTTCAATAAATCTTTCATGTTTCAAAGCTCTTGTGGTGTTGTTAACTTTAAATTCATGATTTGGGGGTGATTTAGTGTAGAAAACAAGTCAGGGGAGTTTTCCCCAGATTTTTGGAAGGAAAAAGTTGTGGTCGTCGAGCCACTTTCAAATCACCTTTTCAGCCGGCTCCGACCGTGTTTTGACCTCATGATTGTATGATCGAATTTGGTTAAGAAATGAGCTCGTTTGGAGCTTGGAAAGTTGGACTTGCAACCTGCAAAACGCAGGCCTTCATGAGGAAGGCAAGTACTGTTGTACTCGCAGAAGCATGGGCGCACGTGGGAAGCCACAGATTGGTGGCGCGTGCAGCGCATGGTTCCTGGTGCAGCCACCTTGTGGTAGAGCTTTAAGGAACCCAAGGTCCCTCATTAGGTTTCTCGATGTGCCGAAACCGAATCCACCCTCCGTTTTTTGAAATTTGATCATTTTAAAATAGTTCCTTTATTAGCTGTACTTTGTACGAAAAAATGAATTTATACGTTAGTACGTTACATATTTACATAAATGGTTTCATTTCTAGGCGAAACGCATCGCAAGGAATCTCGATGCTACGATGAGGGTTCGACTCAATGACATGATCTACGAGTATGACTTTTCTTTGATATGTATATATGCTCGTATGTGATACGCATAGCGCCAGACTTCACGTAATTGTAGTGCTAGAGCGTATATCATTGTTACACCCAGTCATGTTCATGTCAAAATACCTCTATATAAACTTGTGTGTCAGCATGTCACATCCCAGTCTCGACTTCGTCGTAGCATGATATTGTCCACTTTGGGCCCTGGCCACGCCCGCATAGTTTTGTTTCTGGGAACTCAACGAGAACTTTCTAGTAGGTCACCCATCCTATGAATGATCTCGCCTGAACTCGCTTATGAACTCCGAAGCCAGTAAGCTCCCAAAAGTCCTCGTGCTATATGGAGATGGGAATGTACATATAAGGCACATCACTCATCTCCATTGGTAGATGTGGGATGTTACAAAACTTTATTTTTAGGCCCACTCACCCTTGTTTTTCGCTCTTCCAGGTTGTAGTGGCTGAGCTTTTGTGTTGACGAGAATCCTTGGCAAATCTCAGTATAGATGTTACCTTCGATGGTATAATAATTATCCTACTTTACTGTATTTTACTTATACTCTGACATTAAGTGTGAAATGGGTTCATTTTCGTTTAGAAGCGCACTTTTAGGTTTAAACTTATTCATATTTTCCACATCATTACACTTTTATGGCTTCGTCACCCTTCTAGTGTCGCCCAACACAGCTCGATTCGGAATCCAGGTGGACATCCTAAGTCGGAGGTGTGTCAGTTTGATATCAAAGCATAAGTTTGAGCAGTATTGCATTCATCACAGGCGTGATGTAAGCATTTTTGGTTCTTGAGCCTAATTCTCGAATCTGGCCACCTCGTCAAGCACGAAAAATGTGTTAACTTTCTTTGACTGACATAGACAACTTATCGACATTTTAGAATATGATTTTGGCAAACACCTTTAGACTTTAAACGAAGAACTTCCCTGCTAAGGAAAATCCTGAATTGAGATAAGTTAATGGCCCTGAAACTGAGATTTACCAATCAATTTCACTACCTTTATCTTGTCATTCTTACCAACCCTTTCGAATTTGGAAACCAAGTATAGTTTTGATTTCTTGGCAACATTCATAAGTATACCATCGATTAGAATTCCTACGAAGTTTACTTTGTCAAGATTCCAGAAATGTTTTGAGTGACAATCTGGTGCTAAAGTGGTAGCATTGGACGGAAAAACATCTGGGGGACAACCAATTTTGGTCCTGGATATCACTAATATTTTCAAAACACACTAGTGATTGTTTTAGATCTTCAAGGGGAAGATCGACTTCCGTTTAAGTCTGTTTCTAAAGTTGATTATTAGCAAATTTCTTTTTTCGACCTTAGGGCGTTCCAACCAATACTAGTTCCTGAATTTCTTTTGGTAATGTACTCGTCATTTCGATGAGCATAGGCATAGGTGTACAAGTTGTTATACCTACGGTTAGTAGAAATCTCCGAAGTAGTAAGTATTTACCCTAGAATTATGAAACCACCTCATAGGACCAATTCCTAACCAATCATCCGAAACCATTCACTCAAGTGGGCTCTAATCTGCAATTAGCCTTCAGTGGCTCTAATAATTGACGATATTGTCTAATATCCAGGGATTGTCAACTAGTATTCAGGCGATAGGATTTCTGATACCGGACACATGCTAGTATGTATGAGTGATACCTTTATGCCAGAACGCCAGTTCACAGTTTCAGGCAATAAACAATATCAAAATCTCTTAAATACATTAATTAACGGCACGATTTTCATACTGATTAACAGTGATTACTTGAGCCAAATAAGTAAAATCATGGAAACTGGAGGCAAGCCTTATATGAGGATAATAAACTCATTGTTGTTTTAACCACATTACCAAAACCTCTTTGACCAATCACTTTTCTGATCATTTCCACAGGCAAATATTAGTTTGAAGTACAAGTTAATTTCTCACTATTAGAGTGAATTGAGTATCGAGAAAGCTATAAAGACTTATTAGCATGTGGCGTAGAGGAAGGAAGTAGTATGGTACGTTTCGAGGACGTATACTTTTAGTGTCTTTTCTCAAAAAATTTTACCTGGGATACCACTAAATGATGAAGTGAAATACACCATCGCTCCACTTCTTCATACTACACCAATTTTCCTTGCATCTTTCAGACACAGGTCGTGCATCATTGAGAGAACCTAGTTGCTCAAGCTTATCTATTAGGAATTTACCTAACCAAACACTTTATCTTGGGAACCTCAAACCTATCCACGAAGGTGAAAAGCTGAACTTTAGGATCGTACCTATATTTTAGCAACTCAATCGGGTGACGATAAAAAAATCGTTAGCCTATACTTCGAATTAATGGTCTAGTCGACCAACCTTTGTAATCTGAGTTTCCTTCCATAGCTTGACAAATTCATAGTGGTCTTATTGACGACTTTCTCATCTACCTCGGCAATGAGACCAAATTCTCTAAACACCAATAGTCAGCTTTATACCAAATTCTTCAAATGTTAAATTTGTTTAGAGCATGTACGTTTCTTAGGAGATGTGCTCTCAGTGGACGATATTCTTTTCCTTTTTCCCAGCAAGGTTACATGGGAAAAAAAGTTAGAATTCTCACAAAGTAATGTGAAATGCGAGAATATTCTTGATTTTGTCAATTTTATCGACAATTTGTTAGCGATCTTTCGATCATAGTGTTGTTCTTCACATATCAACCAAGGAAAGTTAGTTTAGTTGTGAGGTTGATTATGAATAAAGTTTCTGACAACCGAACTGTTGTCTCACCTCATCTTTGCTTTACGCCTTTCAATGACATTGATCATTTTGAAATCCATGATGACGTGTTCTTTGGATGTTTCGGCAGTGTAGAGGCAGCATTACAAAGTATCGCTTATATTTCCCAACATGTAGAACCGTTCGAAATGAACTATCTTATTCATGACCTAAGTTAATTGTCATCATCTTCATTTGAAAAACTGAATGACACTTCTATATGGAGAAACATGTTCAGAACCTTCACCAATCTCACAAACTTCTCAAATACACTTTCTTTTGGAAAGAGCTAAACTTCTGACGGCAATGATGGAACAACTAAATGAAAGTCTATGATTGCACTATTGTGTATCATCTCGGTTGTGCAAACGTAATTACTGTTTACCACAACAAAAGACATATCTACCTTTGAAAATTTCTAGCCTTTCCCATCCCATTCCAGTTGGAGTTCATAAGCATCGAGTTAACGTTATTTAAAAATCATCAAGAAATCGTTCACGTGGTTATAATCACTTCCTGTATCCTAATGCAACTGTGGAATATCCTCATAAACTTCTTGTACGATATATCATGTCCACGTGGAGATTATGATGATGTTTCAATGATTGCTAATCAACTTGACAAATCAATCCACTTTCCATTGGTCTAGAGTGACTGCATTTCTAACCACTTGGTAAAACTACTTATACTTGAATTTATCGGATTTTATGACGTTTCGATCAGTATCAACTCTAATTGTAATTGCATATTCACCTTCTTGTGCTGGAAGGCATTTCAGTCAATCTTGGGTACGTGTCCACCTTACTACACTTCATATTATTCTTGAAACAGACAAACTATCTAAAAGAATTGCTCAAATATTGAAATCTAGTAGTGATCATTAATTCTTTAATCACCCGACAAATACTCTGTTAAACAAATCTTTACCATTGGTGATTGAATATTCCTAAAGCTATCGTTGTAGCAAGATGTTATGCATTAATTCCAGTTACCTTGTATTCTAGATTTGATGGACTTGTTTTGACCCTCAAATTCTTGGTTGTCCTTTTAGCCTTCTCGACATGGTTTTTTGCTAAATTCAAGAGAAATTCAATATTAAGCTACTCGCTAAGGCATTGTGAACTACATTTTTTGACTATTTGGTGTGCGTGTCACTATTGTATCTCCCTGTGACATGCATTTCATTTCCAAGTTTTGGGAAGCCTTTTTGAAGGTTATGAGTACTAAGTTTTCGTCCAATATCACATTTTTACCCTCAAACTAACGACCAGCCTAAATAGATTATCTAGACCTTGGTGGACATGCTGCATTTATTCATTCTACAGTTTTAGTATGATTATGACTGACATCTATCCCTGTTAGAGTTGTGTGTAACCACGATTACAATTTTCAATTTTGGTTATGGCACTGTTTGAGACATTGTATGGAGACTTTATGCACAATATATGATTGACAGAATAGTATTGCGAACAAGTATTTGAATGATCGAGGTTACGATATAGATATAATATTGACGATGTTGCCCGAGAAGGTAGTACATGAGTGCGGTCCAAGTGCTAATCAAACGATGTATATGTATTTCCCAATGATAGGCAAGATGGTAATATTGCATCATCCGCAATTATTTGCTTGTTTATCGTGACAACCGTGAGTGGTAGGTATTGCGGGTTGCAAACCGTAATATTGGTAACTTATTTGTTGGATTAGTTAAGCAAGCGGACATTTAGGCCGTCCACATTAGTATTTTTATTTACTTATTTATTTGCTTATTTGTTATTTTGGGACTTGACCCAAAGATACTACACACTTATTCTCGGAGTATGTGACACTACGAGTGCGTGGATGAAATTTTCTTGTGTTCAGTTTTGATTTCAGTACAACCATTTTAACTTCCCTTTATTATATATGTATTTTGACATTATGTTAATATGTATATCTATTATTGACACTATGTTTCTATAAAGGTATTATATGATGATTTTGTACTGAAGAAGAAGGAAAGTATGAGTTTGGAGGCATGAAAGATGAATCATTGCAATCCGATAACGACGAAATGACATACTCTTTTATGCAACCACTCTAACTTGATATCTCCTTTATAAATATATTTTTCTACCATCTTTTCATTATTTTCATATAACAATTCATTTCAAATTTCGGGGACTAAATTTTTTCTAAGGTAGGTAGATTGTGACGACCCGTCCCTACTTCTACGATTTTATAAATTTTAAAAGTGTGAATTGACGAAAACACCCTTAGATGCGAGGATGTTGACTTTCATTGACCAATGTATTGTGAAACATATGAAACATTCTTTTAGTGTATCCTCGTAGTACTCATCACTACGAACGCATAGGAGCAAGCGAAATCAAATTTGGAGTTACGATGGAGATTTTATGAACTTACCTTCGTAGATGGTGTTTTAGTAATTTCACATTTACGAGAGATAAGTTGACTTGTATTTTGGTCCTGGGCTATGCACCACGTGGGGCCCATACCTCATTCATTCCATTCCTCTCGTGTTTGCCTTTCCGTGTCTTCTTTTCTGTCACCTCTCAATTTCCCTCACTCTTTATTCTTCTCTTAAACACTATCTGTCCCTCTCAAACTCTTTCTTCTCTGTAAGCCAAATATCTCTATCTCTCTTTAAACTATGTGCACTGCATAGAAGATGCAACAACATCGGTCATCACCACCTGTCATCAAACATCTCTGCAACCGTACACCCTTCATTTCTCACTCCTCATCTTTCATTGAAAACACTGAATTGTGGTCCGACAATACCACCATTGCCGCTAACCTTGTTGCCTTGATGAGATCTGTAAGCTTATTGGCCCAAAAACTAGGACCTTAAGCTATGTAAGCAACAACCATGAAGTCTGCACTTAGAGTGGCCGTACCACAGTTCATTCTTTCTTCCAACCATGATGAGCTTTGAGACCCTCAAATCCTTCATGTTTCAAAGCTCTTGTGGTGTTGTTAACATAAAATCATGATTTGGGGGTGATTTAGTGCAAAAAACAAGTCAGGGGAGTTTTCCCCAGATTTTTGGAAAGAATGAACCTTGGTCGTCATGCCACTTTCAGATCACTTTTTTCGGCCAACTCTGACCGTGTTTTGACCTCGTGATGGTATGATCATCTTCCCCTCATTACGAGCTTTAAATACATAAGTAGAACTCTGAAAATGGGTAGGTAGCAAACTAGAAATTAGCTCTGAAAGTTGGGATGAAATTTCCCAGATTTCTAGAAAACTAGGATCGATGGTCATTTGGCCACTTTCAGGGCAAATTCCCAGCCAACCTTGACCATGATGGGACTTCCAATAGGTGTAGATCGATTCCCTATATTTTCTAGCTTCAAGTTGATTTTTGTATCATCGAATTTGGTTATGACATGAGCTCGTTTGAAGCTTGGAAAGTTGGAACTACAACCTGCAAAACGCAAGCCTTGGTGAGGAACGCGAGTACTGTTGTACTCGCAGGCGCGTGGGCTCGCGTGGGAAGCCACAGATTGGTGGCACGTGCTGCGCGTGGCTACTGGTGCAGCCACCTTGTGGCGGCGCGTGGAGGAACCTGAGGTCTTTCCTTAGGTTTCTCGAAGTACCGAACCCGAATCCACTCTTCATTTTCTAAAATTTGATCATTTTAAATAGTTCCTTTATTAGTTGTACTTTGTACGAAAAACACGTTTATACATTAATATGTTACATATTTACATAAGTGGTTTTGTTTCTCGGCGAAACGCATCGCAAAGACTCTTAATGCTACGAGGCAGGTTTGACTCGACAACATGACCTGTTAGTGGGTCTTTTTTTTATAAGTACATATATTTATTTACTTTCCATATATACATCTAGTAATGAATTTTCTATGTGACTACTATAATTAAATTTACATTTATGGATAATATTATGTTGACTAGAATTATCTAATCATTGTGGCATGACTATATTTATGTTATTTGCACGTCATTTGCTGCACCAATGTTAGTACTAGCTCGGGTCAGGGCCAGGCTTTCACGTGTATGTGCACATCGCACCGTACGCTCATTTTGGATCCATTGTAGGCCAGTCCTGTCTTACAGGTTGCAATAGGCAACTCTAACTCGTATGTGCTGCGCATATCGCCAATCTTCATGTGATTATAGTACTAGAGCGCATATCATTATTACACTCAGTCTTGTTCATGTCAGAATACCTCTACATTAACTCATATGTCAGCATGTGTTGATGAGCACTCGATATGAGATGTTTGCTTATGCGAGATTATGTTGATTACGAACGTCATGCGTTTACTCACGAAATATGGTGCCATATTGAATCTTAAGATATTGCAGGTTACGGTAGTTACCTTCTTACTATACGTAGTTTGTATATTTTGGAAACTATACTTGTTTTGCGGATAGGGGTTATTAAGATTTCGAAAAGGTTTTTACAAAACTTTATTTTTAAGCCCACTCACCCTTATTTTTTGCCCCTTCAGGTTTTAGTGGCTGAGCTTTTGTGTCGACGAGGATCATTGGCAAATCTCAGTATAAATGGTTACCTTCGATGGTATAATTATCATCATACTTTACTGTACTTTACTTGTGCTCTAACATCACGTATGAAATGAGTTCATTCCTGCTCACAAGTGCATTCTTGTATTTAGGCACTTTTAGGTTTATACTTATTCATATTTTCCAAATCACTACACTTTATGCCTTCGTCACCCTTTTGGTGTCGACCAACATAGCTTGATTCAGAATCCAAGTGAACATCCCAGGTGGAAGTGTGTCATGTACCCCCATTGCTATTGCCACCACCACCATCACTCCCACCAACATTGCCTCTTGCCTCGTTATTGCCACCAGCACTTTACCACCTTGCCTTCATCTTAAAATTTATTTTACAGACGTATTCACTAACAAACACTAATTTATTTATTTTTCTGATATTTTAGATATTAAAACCAGATATTTTTAATATTATTTTTCCTAAAATATCATTCTCGGAATAAACTATCAAATGCATCCTCAAATCATAAAACTGCAAAATCCTATATGTAGAACAAAACAGATTTAAAAATCGTTTTTAAAAACGCAACCGTACGGGCTCTTAACAATCCAATATAATCGGCCGTTTTCACATACTGGACTGTCCAGCAAAAAAAGCCCATTAAGGGAAGAAAAGAATTGTCAAATCCAAATTCAAATGTAAAGGGTAGAATCGACAATATGAAGGTATGAAAACCCTAATCTAAAACACTGCGCTCATTGCCTCTGGGAAACCAGTCAGTCCCCAAACTCCGTGGTGAAGATGGATAAAGCGGCAGGAGAGAAGAAGAAGGGGCCTATTTGCAGAGACATAAGGCGCCATTACTGCGACTACTGTGGCATCTGCAGGTCCAAGAAGTCTCTCATTGCTTCTCACATTCTCTCACACCACAAGGTTTTTACTGCCCCCCCCCTTCTTCTTCTCCTCCTTAATCTTGATTCTTTTCGGTCGAATCTATGAATTTTGATGAATTGGGTCTTTGATTTTGAGTGATTTTCTGTTGTGCGTTCATTTGGTTTTGCCTCTGAAACCAAAATTACAAGTTGGGTCTGTTCAATTTTTAAAATTTTTGATGCAGGAGGATATGGAAATGGCTGACGGTGATGGAGGTGGGGAGGTTGGGGAAGAAAATTCCACTACTTGTGAAGAATGTGGTGCCACTTTCAAAAAACCTGCACATCTCAAGCAGCACCTGCAAAGTCATTCCCTTGAGGTATTGTTTGCTTTTATCTTTAGGTCTCGCCTGATTAAAACAAGCTGAGATTTATAAGCGTGGTTGAGTTCGATTCTGCGTGTTGCGTTTAATGCCTTGTCAGCTGACTATAAATCTTCCATCGACTACTTGCAATGAAATCTTTCGAGGGATTGTGTTATTCTCTCACGAGTTGCAGTAAACCGGCAGCAGGTTTTAATGTATAATTGTGTCAGTGTGATATGATATGAGTCTGATGACGCATTTAACAAGTCCTGATTATGCGTATAGCTGTCTGCAATTTCTGGATGAAGTTTGTGTAATCTTTGCATCGATTGAATCGTTTAAAGATATAAGTTTTGCAGGAATCAACATTTATGAAAAATATACAATGGATAGCGTGAAGCATTGGATCCCACACAAAGAACTCCAAAATGCGATAAGGTTCGGACTTGATGGACTAGTACCAGGTGGGAGACCTCCTGTGAAGCTCCATCAAGCGAACCTGAATCACGCACTGGTTGGTTTGAGGTTTGATGACTGTTCAAGTGTATTGTGAAATTATTTTTATGAGTTCATCAATTTATTTTAGCTTATTGAT
The DNA here is from genome assembly GCA_963580275.1 of Crataegus laevigata. Classification (NCBI taxonomy): domain Eukaryota; kingdom Viridiplantae; phylum Streptophyta; class Magnoliopsida; order Rosales; family Rosaceae; genus Crataegus; species Crataegus laevigata. The sequence goes on from OY756938.1 coordinate 4,024,369, forward strand.
TTCAGAGGCCATACATTTGTTCAGTGGATGACTGCCATTCCAGCTACAGACGAAAGGACCACTTGACCCGTCATCTCCTTCAGCACCAAGGGAAACTTTTTAAGTGTCCAGTTGAGAACTGCAATCAGGAATTTGTTTTCCAAGGTAACATGAAGAGGCATGTCAATGAATTTCACATTGAGGATTGCCCTTCAGCTGATGGTGGAGGGCAGAAGCAGCATGTATGCCAGGAATATGGTTGTGGAAAGGCGTTTAGATATGCTTCAAGGCTGCAGAGGCATGAGGAATCCCATGGTAGCTTTTGCGTCCAAATTCTATTTTTCTTTTCTAATTTTGTAGTGTTGTTTGTGAATGCAATGAAATAATGCAGATACATATAGATACACTTTTTTTGCTTCAGTTTGAGAAAATGTGTTGGTGTAATCCTAACCGCTGATGATATCCTTCTGTAATGCAGTGAAGCTAGATACAGTGGAGGCATTCTGCTTTGAACCAGGCTGTATGAAACAATTTACCAATGAGCAATGCCTTAAGGTCCATGTCCAGTCCTGCCACCAACATACTACCTGTGAGATATGTGGGGCCAAGCAGCTGAGAAGAAATATGAAAAGGCATCTTCTCACACATGAAGGGAGAGGTTCAATAGAGAGAATTAAATGTGATTATAAGGGTTGCCTTCGCACATTTACAACTGTAAGTCGTTGACTAACTTTGAAAAGAGATAGATCTTTTATAACATGATGTATTTTAGTCAAGTGATCGGTGAACTAGGAAAACTATTATTTATACCGGTGAATAGATTGATCATAAAATGATTGTTGACCAATAAATTTTGTTATTTTCGTATGTAAAATATTGTGTAGAATTCTGTGTTGACATTTGGTTTTATGTATGCAGAAATCGAATCTCTCTAAACATGTGAAAGCTGTACACCTTGAGCATAAACCTTTTGTCTGTAGCTTCTCGGGTTGTGGCATGAGATTTGCATACAAGCATGTGAGAGATAACCATGAGAAGATTGGATGTCATGTCTATACCCATGTAAGATTTGCTCTTGAATCTTCAATTCCCTCATGTGTTGCATTTTTGTGCGTGTTCTTTTGAGCAAATATATTTTAAGGCAGTGTTTCAATATCTATTCACATGGATGACATGAATTGCTTTGAGTTTCAGGGGGATTTTGAAGAGGCTGATGAGCAATTCCGGTCAAGGCCAAGGGGTGGGCGTAAGAGACAGTGCCCCGACATACCAATGTTGATTCGGAAAAGGGTAACTCCACCAATTCGGTCAGCCCAGGAGTCTGAGTACCTCTCCTGGTTGCGATCACAAGAGGACAGTGACGAGCATTGAGTCATCCCTATGTATTGGATGTGTTTTAAACATGATTCCACTGCGAAAATGGAAGTTCATTGTGCATACGAATCTGAATGATGTATGGTAGGAAATTTTGATAGGTCTCTGGATCCGTTCATCATCAAAGCGCTCGAGTGCTTGGGTTCTGTAGTTTTGGAAAGGTTGTCTAGATTACAGTGTTTGAGTTGGCATGTAGTACTTCTGAATACTATTTAGGAGAGAGAAACAAATTTGTGATACCTTTGTCAGCAGCATTCTTTACAATCTTGTAAGAACATAAATTTGTGAAGATACGTTACGCTCACAGGGAACAATTTATCAATGGAAATGCAAGTATCTTAGTAATGAGGCATTGAAATCGTCATTTGTGGAGAGTCGAATCAAAATTTGCCCCCTTTTTTTTATTTTATTTATTTATAAGTACATTGATATTTTTACACTAAAAGAAGGGAGAGTTTGTTTAAGTCATACAATGAGCAATTTAATTTAGTATCGAATTCGTCATGTACGAAATTTGAAAGAATGTTATTTCATCTATCCATTCCACTTGTGTGCTAGAGAAAATGGGGTTCGAACCCCTTCCCAATTACGAATAAGATTAGGAGGAGCCCGAAAGCCCCCAATCAAGTACGGAAACAAAAGCCTTTCGACTCATTTTGCATCTTGCCATTTTCCCTTTTTCACGCCGTGACGTGAACTTCCATTAGACTATAATACTAACAAATAGCAACAACTGCTCAAATTGGTTTAGTTTGGTCGATGTGAGAGGGTTGAACCGGTTTGATTCCCGGTTTTTTTTTTTCAGTTTTTGTTTTTTTAATAAAGACGGTCCTTCTCCCCAGTAAATTTCTGAACAAGTAGAGAAACATTAGCCATTAGGCTGCTGCGTTCCAGTGCAAGAGTGCCGAGAGATGGCGACAATAATATCTTGTTCAGCAGCTCCTCCATCAAATGTGTGTGGGTCGCTCAGCCTCTCCTCCTCCGGGTTACTTCCAACTCGGTCGACTCAGCTTTCATGGGTTTCTTCCTTTCCTCTGATTAACATCTCCATTGCAGGCCCTCCCACTCCCGCACTGAGCAGGGTAAGCATCACACTCACTCACTCACTTTATTCTCCCAATTTTCAATACCAAATACAGTAACTCACTTTATTCTTCAAATTCTTCCTTATCTCTTTAGAGTTTAGATAAAGGAAGGAAGATATCAATTTCAATTTTGATTTCTGGATAAGAGTAGATTTTGTAAGCGAGGAAGGAATCACCCCCAATAAATGGTGGAACTTAGAAGTTTTTTTTAGTCAAAATGGTTCTGAGATTAGCTAACTCCTCACTTTGGTCCATAACATTGAAAATTGATAGAAGTAGTCCTGGAGGTTGTTCACCTTAAATCATTATGGTCGTTTCGTGAAAATCTGTCGATATCCTCGTTAACTGGAGATGTTGGTTTGACAAATATCGATTTTCAATGTCATGGACCAAAGTGAGGAGTTACGCCAATTTCAGGGACCATTTTGGCTGAAAAGCCAACTTAAAATTGTGGTTGTATGAGTCGTGACATCTAACTGAGGAGAAAACGATTAGTGGGATTCTTGGCATCAAAACTATCGTCTATGATGCATCCAATTTTCTTTTCTTGTAAACAAGGAAGGGTTTTCTTGGTTAATATGTCACTGGAATCTTGTGTCTAAACTTGGTAAACTCAATTAACTCCCTGCTACCAAAAATCCTCTATCCAGCGAAACCTTTGTGTGGAAGGGTCTACCAGCAGCATATGTATACTGCTGGTTATCCCTTTCCTGACGCGGCGAAAGAAAATTTTGAAGGTTCTTCAATGTAATTTAAAACCAAGGAAAAAATCTTTGGATGTCGGGCAGTTATGGTATATATTTGTCATGTGCCAAGTCCTTTCTTACTAATCCTTGCACTTCTGTTTGGACAATCTCTTATTGGGCATCTTTCTCTCACACTCACTTTCTGTTTACTTGTGATTTTAGAATTCCGTTGTTCGAGCTGCATGGACCCGGAGATCTCGAGGTGAAGCTGCAAAGAAGCCTAACAGGAAATCCTGGAAACAGAAGACTGATATGTACATGAGGCCATTCTTACTAAATGTTTTCTTTTCGAAAAAATTTATCCACGCAAAAGTGATGCATCGGGGAACGAGCAAAGTGATATCAGTTGCTACCACGAATGCCAAGGATCTTCGGAGCAACTTACCTTCACTCACAGATCACAACGCGTGCAGAGTTATAGGGCGGCTTATTGCTGAGCGATCCAAGGAAGCTGATGTATATGCATTGTCTTATGAGGCCCGAAAAGGCGAACGAATTGAAGGTAAGCTTGGGATTGTTCTTGATACCATTAAGGAGAACGGGATCATGTTTGTTTAAAGATATAAGTTTATATTCTTTCAGCCATGTTAACTGCAGAAGAAACTAAGATGTAGAATGTTTATCGTTTGACCGACAAATGGATATCTCACAAATTTGTTTGTGTCAAAGCTTTCTCTAGTTAGTTTTCTTTATCCACCACCGCGTCTTAGTGTATATATATCTTTTGGCAGGTGCTATCAACATACACATTTTTACAACTCACATACCATCTAAATTTCGGCCGTCAGATCTAATGAATTGAAGAAGATTAATGAACAAAAATTAACAAGGGTGTGTGGGAGGTAAATAGGCGTGTGTAAATAGCACTACCCTATCTTTCATGCCCGATCTAATTGACTATTCTTCATTAAATTGATGATTGGTGGATGCGTGACCCCTTAGACGTTCAAACATAAGGATGGTATAGACATATAATGTTGAGTTAGGAAAATCGAGATGATCTCTGCTACAACTATTATCTTCCAGCAAAAGTAGAGCATATAACGAAGAAAAGTAAAAGAGGTGGGTAGCGAAGAAAGAAGCAGTTTCAAATGTGCTTTGTATCACATACTATAACAATGAAGTATATTTTTTCTATGTTACTTGATTCTCAAGCTAGCTTGTAGTGCTAGTAGTATGGCTCTTTGAAGAAGATGACATATGCGATGCAACAAATAGCAAAAACGATGATCAAAACATCGATGGTGAGGGCTGTCATCGCTTGATCGCCCAGCGCCATGTTCTTTCCACCAAGACGATCAACCATGTCCGGGACGGGTTTATACGTCTCTACTGCTTTCACGTAAGGATCCTCCAACTTCATTCTCATTATTTCCGCTTGGCGGCTTGCAGCCTCTTGAGCAAGGGTCCAGTTGTAAAACCTACGACTCTCTTCGTTGCTCAACACATCATAAATTTCTCGTAGCCTCACAAACTTGTCGGACGCAGTCTTGAGGGGAAGAGAAGTGGTGTCCGGATGGTACTCTTTGGATAGCCTTCGATATGCGGCTTTGATTTCTTCTAAATCAGCTTCTGCGGATACCCCTAAGAACCTGAAAATATTTTTGGTGTCATTTGACAATCAATCAGAAGAGTATTAAGTAGTAAGAAACTCAAAAGCTTAAATTTGTTTGATATCCCACTATACTACATTGCTATAGAGAAAAGGGGCAATATATATCACATATCGGCTTGTTTGGAATTGCTTTTAAAATGACCGAACCCGCTTTAAAAAAAACTTTTTGAGTTTCAAAAACACTTAAAGTGCTTCTTGTCAAAAGCATCAATTATGTGCTTCTTGTAAGAAGCAATACAGGGCTTTTTCAAAATTGACATGCATGTTTACTAAGAATTGATTCCAAAAGTAGTTTCAACCGTTTTAAAAGAGTAATATTATTCATACCATGTTTTTATACCACATTTTTATACTACCTTATATGGCATTTGATGTGAACAGTTACATCATTTGAAAAATTTGCAAAACCCAAGAAAATGAAGGAGAAAAACTTATCGTATACCACAATCATCATTTAATTAACTAGTTTTTCTTAATTATTAGTTTATTAAATAATGAACTAAATTTAAAAATCTGATTCATTTAAATGATGTGGCTGTCCACATCAAATGATAGTATGAAAATGTGGTACAAAAGCCACGAGCTCATACGCACTAAATGGTATGAAATACTTTTCTAACAGAACAAAGCCTTGACAAAAATTTTCATGCAGTAACTCTAAGAATTTTTATATACATGCGATATTTTACACTAATCTATATTATATTAAACAGATAGACAAAAATTGCACCCGAAATGCAGAAAAACCTAACCATCGTGACAATCCACCGTAATGTAATTTACAATTATAGCACTAAAACATAAAGAAATTGAATTTAAAAATGAGTGGAAGGGAGAAAAGAAGAAAGAGAGACTAACTGGTAATGGGAACCAGATATGGAGTCATTGAGCAAATCAGCAAACTTGTCTCCCAAGAGATTGCTCTGCCTCTGACTCTTCTGCTGCTCCGACTCCGGCTCTTGCTCCGCCTGCTCTTTCCTGCTGCTGCTTCCTCCAATCCAACCTTCATCATCATTTTCCCAATGGATTCTTGTATCAACTTCTGGCGGGGCCCTCTCGCGGTTGCTCGGCCCCTGAGATGCGTACACGTGTACACTCACATGGCTTCTTGTTCTTCTTGTTGTGGTTGCTGTTCTTGCTCTTCTTCTTGTCGTTGTTGCTGGTGGGCTTCTGAGGAACACAGTGTGTGAAGCCTGAGGAGGAGCGGCTGTGAAAGCCATGGAAGAGACACAGGAACAGTCAGTGCTGTGGTTTTAATTATTTTGTATTTGCCTGCGATTTTTACGTATTTTATTGATGATTTTTTTTTATGTGGTCCAGATTAAAAGGCATTAACCAGGTTGATATTTTTCTTTCTATTTTGGACAAATAACTAGGTTCTCATGATTTTTTATTTTGTTTTAAATTTTTATTTTGATATAACCCACTTAGACCATCTCCAACTTTGGCTTAAAACCTAAAATTTTTAGTCAAGAAAATTTAAGTTTTTAGTTAAAAACAATTTTTCTCCTCCAATCTTTTTGAATTAAATTTTTAGCCCAAGAGTATTAAATAATGAATTTAGGATAAATTTTTTCTTAAAAGTAATTTAAAAAAAAAATTATGTGGACTATCCTAAATTAATTTTATGAACATTTTAATCAAAAAAATTATTTAGATTCTAATAATATTGAAAGACCTCTTAATGCACACTATAAAAGAATATGAAACACATAAAATAAAACTTTTTAATTACTTTAGCCGTTAGATTTAAATTTGGACCAATAAATCATTTTTTACTATTGGATTTTATCAGATTAGATCTTAGTCCTTGAATTCAATCAATTTATAAATATAAGATTGAAAAAAGTAAACATATATGGTGGGCCAACTCCACTAACCTATGAGAGCATCTTAAGCTAAATTTGCCCCAGAAATGAGTTTTGGATTAAAACTCATATTTGCCCTAGTAAGTTTTTTTTTTTTTTTTTTTTTTTTTTTTTGAGAAACTAGAGATTAACAATCCCAGTGCCGAAGCCAAAATAGCAAAAGAAGGTCATCACAGACCAACAAATACCAGGCAAATGAGAAAAAGGCAGAACAAAGACCCAGGATACCACCCCAAGTCACCTTAAACCCATCAAAACAAAAAACTAGGTTGGGGGGCATGGAAGTCCATCCTTGTTTAGAATACGAACAAACAAAGATGGGGGTCGTTCAACCCAGACTAAGTCACACATCTCCGCACCCACATGCGACACCACAAAATCTGCCGCTCCATTGCACGATCTCGGTACCCAGGACCAAGTACAAGTGCTGAAGTCCCTACTCGCTTCATTGACCTAGTTGGAGTAAGTTTATAACCTGTAATTTGAGTTTTACTCTGAGGGTTGGAGTAGGTCTTAGTATTATGGTCTAATATTTTTTTTTCTTTTCATTTTAAAGTGAAGTTTTAGGTTTGACTTCATTATGGCAAATTCGTAACCAAATTATTATGGATAACTTATTACGTGATGTAGCCTGAATCCTCCATTCTTTAGTTTAAATGCTCAAACTCCATCCATTGGGGTATGTAAGTCCACATTGTAATTATATGATCTAAATCATTCAATGTTTTTACGAAATTCATTTCCAAAATAGATTAGTTTTTTTTAATAAGTTACAATTTGTTCTTTTAAGTTAGTGTTCAATTGCAATCTCATACATTACAATGAAATTATAAATTTGTATATGACATTGTAATGTTTTGAAAATAATGATGCAATTGCAACTAAACACAAACTTGATGGGCAAGCTGTAATTTACCAACTTTATTTTTTCAATAAAGAATGAAAATAGTCTCATACATAATTAATCCGATTCAGTTAATTTTTTGCAGTGGTGATTCGTAAATGAGGACTCATGGAGATAAAAAGCAAGATACACATGCTTGGGTATTTGGTAACGAACAGCCTTTACCTACCCATCACCTAATTCTTTAGAGCAACTCTAATGTAGGAGCCTTCTCCCCAGGCAATACACTATTCAATCCACCCAGTGAACATTAATTGCCCTTAATGAACAGTGTATTCCCCTAGCAATTGCCTTTTGCATCTCCACCCTTGCACTTGAATAGCCCTGGCAATTGGCAATAAAATATTAGTATTTTATTTATTTATAAAATAATACATAATAATTTTATTTGTAATTTCGGATAATATTTTTAATCGTTCTCGTTGCGCCACGTGTCATTATCTGAAAAGCCAATAACAATAATAAAAAAATTCAAAATAATTTTATTTGTTCTTTCGAATAAGATTTTTAATCTTTCTCATTGCGCCACGTGTCATTATCCGCAAAGACAATTATTGGTGGTGGATTTCCGATAAGATTTTTAATCATTGTCGTTGCGCCACGTGTCATTATCTGAAAAGACAATTATTGGTGATGGATTTCCCATAAGATTTGTAACCAATTACGTCATGCCACGTGTCACAATCCGATTACAATCTTTGAAGATAGATTTCCACCAGATTTTTAACGAATGACGGCATGCCACGTGTCATTATCTACAACCTAATCATTGCCCAAATCCTCCATATAATCCACCCTCCATCCTCAGAAATATCACACCAATTTTCTCAAGCTCTCTATCATTATTCATAGTTTCTGCTTCCTTCTTCACCAAAATCCCTGTCATTATTCATAATTTCTGCTTCCTTCTTCACTAATGTCTTCTTCTTCTTCAAAGATGATGTGGGAAATCAATCAAGAAGAGGAAAAATTGTTTAACCAATCAGAAGGAATGTTCAATGCCGAGGATTGGGCCCAAAATGAGATGGAAGAGGATGATGAGCGTAGACGGAGAGATGACGAATCAAGAATGGCACGAGCCTCACATTCCCGTCGAGTCGTCCAAGTTATGGCTCAGATCTGCAAGCCCAACCATGCTGTAAACATTGATAGAAACAGGCAACGACGAGGTCAAGAGCTCTTGGACGATTATTTTGTCCATAACAGTGCATTCCCTGATACGTACTTCCGACGTCGTTTTAGAATGGAACGACATTTGTTCAACAGAATCATGGGCGCTGTTTGCAACCATGATTCTTACTTTGTGCAAAAGCCGGATGCATTTGGTGCTATGGGTCTCCTGCCTGAGCAAAAAATCAGTGCTGCCTTGCGGATGCTTGCATATGGAGCAGCTGCAGACCAAGTGGACGAGATAACGAGGATAGGAAAATCAACCATTCTTGAGTCCCTGATGAGGTTTTGCTCGGCAATCGAATCTATCTACACCAATGAGTACCTCCGGATACCTACTTATATGGACTTGGAAAGGCTTCTGAAGAATGGCGAGATGCGAGGTTTTCCAGGGATGATTGGAAGCATTGATTGTATGCACTGGACTTGGAAAAACTGTCCAAGTCCATGGCAAGGCGCTTATGGGGACAGAAAAGGATCAAAAAGTATCATTTTAGAGGCAGTGGCATCTTTTGATACATGGATTTGGCACGCCTTTTTCGGGGTTCCGGGAGCTCAAAATGATCTCAACGTCCTTGCCCAATCCCCACTGTTTGACGAAGTCCTGCAAGGAAAGGCACCAAAAGTCACATACTGGGTCAACGAACGTAGGTACGACGGGCCATACTACCTAGCAGACGACATTTATCCAAGGTGGGAATCGTTTGTCAAAACAGCGCCACGTCCACAAAGTGCAAAGGAAAAATACTTTGCAAGCTGTCAAGAAGAATACAGGAAGGATGTGAAGCGTTGTTTTGGTATACTCCAAGCTCGCTGGGCTATTGTTAGGGGTGCTGCCAGAATGTTTGATGTGGAGTCACTTCGATCTATCATGATGACGTGCATCATTCTTCACAACATGATTGTGGAAGATGAGTACAATTATGATGCCGTTGATGACTATGAGCCAAACACGATGAACAATTTCAGAACACAAATATATTGTGCTCATGACGGCACCGAAGAACCAGTGCAACACGAGCCAATACAAAAGGATGGACGTTACAATGATAGAGTCATTCAACGATATACTGCACTTCAAAGGCCATATATGCACAATGCCCGCCAAATTGACTTGATAGAACACCAGTGGAAATTGAGGGGTGTTGAAGATACTTAAGTTGTGACAACCCGTCCCGATTATTTAAATTTATTAATTATGAAATGACAAAATTAACCCTTCGGGGTTATGTACGTGATGAATGTGTGTGTGAAATGGACCAATAATTGTATGCCCTCAATTATTGGCTATTTTCTCTCTTCACCTTCAGACTCTCTCTCTAGCTCTCACGTTTCACTCTCTCTCTCTCTCCCGTCGAAAACCCACGGCACACCCACACCCATAACCAAAAACTTCTGGATCGACGAAACAAATTACATATTCATGATCGTGAAGTCCATACGAACTCAGTGGTACCATTTTCAGGTAAGATTTCATACGATTTCACATCCAAAACTCAAGGTTTATATTTGGCACTATTCATCAACTTTTTATACGTTGCGTTTTAGGAGAATCGGAGATCACAGGAGTGTTTGTTGGGTCCTCTAGATGCTCGGAGACGTTCGTTTGACAAGCTTTGATGTCGGGATCACGTAGAACGGAGATGGCCGGATTCTTGGAGATTTCCCGACGAGTTTCTCGTTAGTTTTCGAAGTTTTTGAAGGTATAGACTTGTTCTACTCTCAATTTAGAACATTTTGGTGAAAATTTCATGAATAATGGTTGAGAAACGAGTGAGAAATCACACATGGAAGTTTTCCGGTCACCGGAAAAACCAGTCCGGCGAGGACCACCGGAGAAGGCGCGTGGGGCACACGCGCGGTGCGCGTGGGGGCGCGTAGCCCGTGCCTTGTCCTGGCGCGTGAGGGCGCGTGGGACCTCCAAAAATTATTCTAAAAATATAGCGACGTTCGTGACGTCGAGTGGATCGATTTCATATATTTAAACCCTATATTTGGACAATCTATGAAGATTTTATGTACGTTTCCGTTTATGTGTTGTTAAACTAAGTTAATTAGAAATTTCATGTATAGGGAAACGTATTCCGAGGACGTATGTGATTGAGCCAAGCTAGGAGGCTTCGTCTCGACTACGTATCTGTGAGTGGGCAGTTTTATTTTCCGTATATATATATACTTGACGTTTTCCCAGAAATTGAAATTGAATGAAAATATGCTTTAAATGCAATGTATAAAAGTATATGAAAAGTATGTTTTCAAATGCCATGCGTAGATTCATATGAAAATATGATTCGAAATGCCATGCATAGAAGTATGTGAAAAGTATATAGAAATGTGAATCGAAATACCATGCATGAAATGATATGAAAATAGGAATTGATATATGATGCATATGTATGAATTGGTGCGGTGGACGCACAGGTGAGTATCAGGTGAGTATATATTACTGTTATGATGATGTTGAGATATGTTGAGCTCATAACCTGCATCATAGTATTAGTGCTTATATTATTCACCGCATCGCACGCTCGCCTTGGATCCAAGTAGATGCTAGTCGTACAGACCACAAGAGGTGGTTCCGACATGCCAGTCGTACAGACCTTTAGAGAGGTTCCGACTGGTGGGTGACCTTAGATTATGTGCACAGATGATTGATGAGAAAAGCACTAGAGCGTAATATTAACCATTAAGTCGTACAGACTACATTAGGTGGTTCCGACTTATGTGCAGAAGGCCGTACAGGTCACAGTTGGTGACTCCGGCAAGATGAGATTTTGAGTTCTAGATTCAGCCGTACAGGGCCATTAGAGGGTCTCCGGTTGATTATTTTCTTCCACCTGATTTATGTTAATGCATTCATACTATACTGTTGAATTTAGACATGGCATGGCATATTGTATTGAAAATAATGCTGATATAGTGATTTAAGTTTTGAGAACATATATGTATATATATATATTGATATTTTACATTTCTGGGAAAGTATACAAGTTTTACGGAGAGGGGTTACAACGTTTTGATAAATATTTGGATTTGGCAAAGATTGGTTTTACTGACCCACTCAACTTGGTTTTGCGCCCCTCCAGGTTCAAGATTGCAGTGGTGTGGTGACTACGAGGAATTTCGGCAGGGTTCTGACAGAATGGACAAAATTAAGTCTCACCTTCGGGTGTTTCATCTTAGAATTGTATACTTAAAGCTTCCGTACTGTGTAAATGGTTACGTCACTCTCACGTGACGGCCAGCATGCCCTCCTTAGGGACGGGGTGTGTCATAAGTTCATTACTGTTTGTTTTTATTTGGTGTGTTTTTTTTTTAAATTTTATGTCGTGTGTTTTTTTTAGTTCATTTAGTGAGTTGAAATGTAATTTTGGTATGTTGATGTAATTTTATTTCGTCTTTGTTTTTATTTGGTGTGTTTATTTGGTATGTTTAAATGTGTTTTGAATAAAGTACTAAATTCAATAATTACCTAATTAAATAAATATACTCTTGGTTGGAGACAAGGAACTAAATTCAATAAATTGAAAACAACATAAAGTACTAAATTCAATAATTACCTAATTAAATAAATATACTCTTGGTTGGAGACAAGGAACTAAATTAAATAAATTGGAAACAACATAAAGTACACTTTCTCCAAATAAGAAATTACAACCGGAATAAGAAATAGGTAACAAATAAATAATACAATGCGGGAGAATAAATAATTATAATGAAAATAAGAAATTACAACCCGAATAAATTGGAAAATTATAGGTTCGTGTATGGACAATCATCACCTAACCAATTTGTGGTGCTAGGATGATCTTCTCTTATTGTGCTAGGATGATAGTCTGTTGTCATGCTAGGACCATCTCCTTTTGCTCTCGCTTCTCTCGCTTCTTTTGCACGCCTCTTTTGCACCACGTCCGCTTTCTCCGACTACCAAAAATATTTAGAGTTCGGAGACTTGCCTTCTAAAGGCTCCTTCATAATGTCACTATCTCGTTGGGCCTCTCTTTCTTGTCTTCTATGTTCCCTTTCTTGCCGAAGTAGTTCTCTTTCTCTCTCATCAGCTGCAATTTTTTTTTCAAGAGCTACAGCTTTTGCATCCTCTCTAGCCTTATCAGCCTCAAATTTAGCCACTTCCCGGGCCAAAGTCAATTCACCTTGGCGGTTAAGTTCTTCCATATACTTTGCATAATCATTCTTTGAAGCGGTACCTTTTCTCTTTGAAGCCTTCCTACCTTGAGGCCTAATTGGATAACGGGTCGACCCCGACGCTTGTTCAACGGGGGGCGTTTCGGGCACTTCTTCTGCATCATCTTCATCATGATCATGCGTGGCATCCTCGAGTGTAGAGTGTAGAGGGGTGCTGTTCATGAAAACTTCTGGACCGACAGGCACAACTTTGAATTTAGGACAATCTTTGACAATATTCCAATATTCAAACCGGGTGAATGTTTTATTTTTGCTTTTGATTTTGGCACCATACCAATCTTGTGCTTGAAGTTCCTATACAATGCGGGAGAATAAATAATTATAATAAAAATAGGTAACAAATAAATAATACAAACAAATAATTATAATGAAAGTACCTAACAAATAATTATACAAAGAAATAATTAAAATGAAAATAGGTAACAAATAAATTATACAAAGAAATAATTATAATGAAAGTAGCTAACAAATAAATTATACCAAGAAAAAATTATAATGAAAGTAGCTAACAAATAAATTATACAAAGAAATAATTATAATGAAAATAGGTAACAAATAAATAATACGAACAAATAATTATAATGAAAGTACCTAACAAATAAATTATACAAAGAAATAATTATAATGAAAGTACCTAACAAATAAATTATACAAAGAAATAATTAAAATGAAAATAGGTAACAAATAAATTATACAAACAAATAAATAATTTATTGTTACCTGATTCGCTAAGCTTTCCCCACTTCGAAGATTAGAACTAGCGTGTGTCAAGGCATCTCTCCACGTACTAAACGATATATTAAGTAATTTCCAACGACTGGACATCGAATCTTTGGTTCTTTACCCACCTATTTTCTCAAGATAAACAGTATGAATAAGACTCCACATTTCTCGCAACTGCATCTCATTACCCGAAAGCGAATCATGAGTAATTTTAACCCAGCTAGCACACAACGCAACATCTTCAAGAAGCGTCTAATTCGTATCTGCACCAGTACTCATTTTGTTTGAAAAAAATTGGATTCAAACTTTGAGAGAAAGATAGGAATGTGGTTCAAAGTAGTTGAGAAAATATGGAATTGTGGTGTAAGATAGATGTAATGACAAGGTATTTATAGAAAAGTAAAAAAAAAAAAAAATTAATTTTTAACATTTTTTTTTTCAGATTTTTATTCGTTCTTTACAATTTTTAAATTTTTTTTATTCAACTAATTAATCTCTGCCGTTGGATTTAAAAAAAATTGAATTCCAATACTCCAGATTGTGCCACATGTCACAACGGTAACATTTCTGAATTTTAAAACTATTTTTCCTTTTTTTAAAAAAATTTATAAAGCAGAATAATATCAACCGTTGATCTGAGATCTAACGGTTGATATTAAATAAGATTTTTTTATTTTTATTACCGTTGCAAATCGGACGGTCCAAATTAAATAGCCGTTGGGATCGAATGGACCGTGGGAAGCCACGTGGCTTCCCAACGGTTACTTTGGCAGACTGCACCGCAGGCCAGTTTTTCTGAAAAAGCTGTCGACGACACGCCCCCACACGGGGGTGAGGGGCACGCGCCTGACAGAAAAAAATTTAAAATTGGGCTGACGCCAGGATGACGTCATCCTTGCCGTCAGACCCACTGGGTGGCTCGGGCTGTCAATTTTTCACGGGCCTCTTGCTCGGGCAGCCCACACTGCATCCTCCTACACGAGCTACGTGGCCCTGTTTGATCCACCCTCCCCCGAGCAGTCCACCCCGTTGGACCCGAGCAGTCCACCCCGTTGGACTTGCTCTTAATGAAATTTACATTGTTTGTCCCAAAAAAAAAAAGTAAGGTTCTCTGTCCTCTAAATTTCCCTTCTCTCCAATCCCCTCTTATTTGAACGACCACAATTAAACCGCGTCATCTTATGTTGACTTCATTACAGAAGAAAAAAAAATAAAGAAATGAGAGAAGATGGAAGGAGAGAGAATCCTACTCCTTTAACTAATCAAACTATGACTATCCATTTCAATTCAAAACTGAGTTAAGATTGACAACATGCTTTGTCATGAAATCACATACACATTCTGAACATTCCAAAACACTTTTTTCATCAAAAATTCCGAACCACGTTGAGATCGGGAGCTGAACATTTCCACATGAAACATTTCACAAGGCCACCAACCAAGGGAAACACAATATTCCTCTTTGAATTTGAATTTAACTAAACTTTGACCTAGCGTTACTCGAACCAACCTCTATAAACTATCGTTCGTTAAAGCCACTATAGACACCGCACCAACGTCCATGGTGAGGAATGCTTCAACTGTGAAGGCACTGGTATAGAGCTCACAAATATCTAGAAGCCGATTACCAACATGAACCCACACGTACTCTTCACTCGACTTTGATGATTTTTCTTTTACGTAATGGCTCTTGAATGATGCTTCCTGGGGCACTGTGGGCCTTCCTCTTCTCGTGCTTCTTTCTCTGAGATTCATTTTGTTCACGAATTTGCTTACCTGCCTTGTATATTGGTTTTGGTAGGTGCCTGTGCCTACACAATCACCATTCAGAACAATAGATAGATGAGAAACAGAGGTTAAAAATGATTAAACCATTTTACATTCAAATACAATTCATTATTTTAAAAAGAAACAACGAATAACAGCAGGCCTCATCCCTTTATACCTCACAATACGCTTGACTTCGGGAAGGTGCTTGTAGCGGTTTTTGACAGCCTCATGATACTCATGCTTTTTCTGTTCCCTTGGAAGAAGCTGGATGACGATAATTAAAAGTTTATATCTGAGAGTTTCATGCCTATATTGGTGATGGTGACAGCGTGCATGGTAAGAACAAAATTATGTGGTCAAACAAATTTATGCATTTTCATTTTCTATGAGAAAAAAGGTTACCCAACAAAATAAAAAAAAAAAGATGCTGAAAAAAGCTCTGTCAGGTGCAATGTAATATACAAGGATATAATGAGTGCATATCAGATACAGGTAATGGAAGAATAACTCCCGAATACCAAGGTAAAAGCCGTACTGTAATCCCAAGGCAACAAAAACATGAGGTAAAGAAGAGATTTCTTACAACTCCCAATTGTTCCGATGCTTTAGACTTCCAAAGCCTAAGATTAGTGTCATCACTCCCGGAAATAACATAACTACCATCGCAGCTGTACTTGACACAAAACACCCTACATAAAAAGCAGGACGAGGGAAACAAAAGAGTCAGAATATCTAAGTTGATCAACATAAAGTTATAGTGCTGTAATTGGCATATGAAAGGTAATAACATATGTTCAACAAATATGAGCAACCAAATAAGGGAAGGAATGCATGAAAGCCAAACCTTTGCATTCTCTTAGTATGATATATCTCCCGTTTGTGACCAGCATTATACGGGAAAATCATCACCTGCAAAGGAATTTTTTTTAAGAGGGATAAGGCTATATTTACACAAACAAAGATGAAATGGAGTTTAATCATATTCAAAAGGGAACTCACAGTTCTATCATAAGACCCAGTGACAAATTCTCGACCAGTTGGAGAATAATCAATATCTATCCTGAGAAACAAAAGAATGGAAGTTTGGTACACAATACTAAACCTTAGACACTGAATATTCCAATTGCAAAATTATCCACTTACACAGCAGAAACATGATCCATGTGAACACACGTAGCTTCACCAAACTTTCTACAATCAAAGCTATAGCAGTTGGAATCCTCATTTGCCTATAATTGAGGAATTAGATTAGCACCTTCATGGAATAGAATAAGAAAATGCTACACGAAGAAGAAAGCCGACATATTTGAGCATTGGCGTCTCTAAAACCACTAGTAAGGGTAACGAACATAAGTAAAATATTTTTTGCATACATTGATTACAAGATTTTTACAAAGAATTTGCTCCAAATCATATTACCAAGTTGCATTGGGTAGAGCTAAAGTTTTATTCCCGAATTCAACTCTCAGGCTCATATGTGATGATTAAACATCATAAAACAATGAAAAGGATGTACAAAGATAATCTGGATCAAATCCCTTATGTACTACAAAGATTACAAATTATAAAAAATCTTAATTTACATCCTTACAGCAGTGAAGTTGATTGGCTCCATTGGGTTCCAACAAATGGAATTGGTTCTTGTCTGTCAAAATAAAATGCAAGTTAGAAATGCCATTAAGAGACGGCAACAAATATTGCTATTTTCTAAGCTCTCATAAGTTTAAAATAAAAACTGTAAACAAATTAAAGGGATAAAATGGATAACGATGAATTGTCATCAATACCCTCATTATAAACTTTGATGTTGGTTTTCCCATGCGCAAGTCATATAGTGCTATGCTGCGATCACTGCAACAGAATTCATATATTAGATTCTCTCCTAAAATACGATATTATACAACGTGTTAGAAACAAAGCAAACAAATATGGAAAGATGAAATAAAATCACTGCAGTACGAACAAATATAAAAAAAAAACAAAAAAATTATGTTGCTGTAACAGACATCCATTACAGCTGAACCTTTTTTTACACTAAAGCATTTGTTTTTCCAAGATAGTCTTTTATTAGTTCCATTCTTATTAAATAAAACAAATGTAACGGAATACTAAAATTCGAAAGCAAGGCATCCGGAACCAAACACCAGAATGAGCGAGCACATGGTAATCTAATCTGTTTACACAAGTTTTTATTACTAGTATTATTATACATATCTTATCTACAAGCATCAATACATACCTTGCAGATGTTGCCAAGATATCTGGCTCTCCAGGATTAAATCGAACAGATACAACTGTGTCTGTGCCCCATTGGTAACTCTGTTCTGGTGCAGACCTATACAACAAGAAGAAGCCGAGGGATAAATTATTATCAATTTCTTTACTTTATAGAAGAATAACTAGGCCAGATCAAAACCTGTTGTGGTTCCATATATCTACTCCAGCTCCACCCGTAGCAAACCGATCAGAATTCCACTGGTGATCAACAGACCTTCAAATGAGAATGTAAACCTAAATCTTAGGAACTATGACAATCATAGGACACATCAATCAATTTGTAAGATCAACTAATACGTGTCATCTCTAAAATTCAATTAGAAACTTACCGAAACGCATTCTTCCAAGCATAAGTTTCCCGTGGCTGCAAATCATTTATAACTAGTTAGGTAGGTATAAAGTGGGCAGCTCATTTATTGGAAAGACAAGTGACAGGATAAGGAAGGCATACCTCAGCAGATTTATCAGATGATACATCTTCCTCCAGGAGATTAAAAACAGGTACACCCCAGAGCCTAACACTGAAAGGGAAGACAGTGACTTCGTCATGGACAAATCTTCATTAATGGTACAAGAAGTTAAGTTTGTAGAGGGGACAAGGAAATAAACCCAGGAGGTTATGCCTTACGTGCTATCAGTTCCACAAGAAACAAGAACGCGCCCATCTGTTGATACTGTTAAACCTTGGACAGCACCTTTGTGACCAGGAAACCGACAAACTGTCCGCCTTTTTGGTTCAATAATTATTGCAAATACAATAAATTTCAATTAATTATAAGTATGAAAATGACAAAAGGATCCAATTTATATAGATAATGACTCAAAACCATGGACACCTGGTCCAAGTCTCGATCAATTCATATAATACTACGCATGAGAAAACCATAAGACTGATTACCTGGAAGCTAGATTCCAGAGCCGAATTTCTGCCAACAAAAATACAAGTGAATACGATTATGAATCAAGAACTAAAACATATTCAAACTCTGAAAGTTTAGTACCGTGTTATATTTTACAAATACCAAACTTAATATAAGGAATAAGGCAAGTAAATCCACAAATTTGAACATAGGTAATAGAACACTCCGATTATGAATGATGCAACAAATATTGCAGTTCAATCAAGCCAAGATTACAGATTGGAGTAAATCATCCAAAGAATACTTTAAACACATTAACGTCAGAGAACTCAATGGCCCATAGTTGCCAGATACGGAGTACGGTTCGTGGGTTGTGAATGATGCAACAAATATAGCAGTTCAATCAAGCCAAGATTACAATTTGAAGTAAATCAATCCAAATTATACTTTAAATAACATTAACACCAGAGAACTCAACAACACATAGTTGCCAGATACAAAGTACTCGGTTCAGGTACGAAATTCGCTTGTAACCTATAATACCATTTGCTAGAGAGTAGACACAGACAATATGATATTCTGTTAGAATCGTTAAAGAATATAAATTGGTTTGACTATAAAAATAATTTATAGTTTTTATTTATTCATAGTAATTATTTGTGTTTTATAGCATTAATTATTTGTATGCATTCTAAAATTGTGTTTAATTGATATAACAAGAGAATGAGGAAGATGATTGTATCCAAGTGCAACCATCAAATGAAATATCAAAGAGTCAACTTCAATCATCGAGAAGCACTCCATCACAAGCTTCATCGCCTGAAAATGCCATAACAAGGGTGAAACCGTTACTAGTAACTGAAGTTACTTTAGAAAATTTAGGGTGGGACAAAGCAGTAGAGGTGCAAACGTTGCAAGAAGCCATACAAATATTCTACTACTCACATCAGTTATCATCTAATAGGTACTAATACTATACTATAAAAATTATTATTTACTAATTAGATGATAACTGATGCGAGTAGTAAAACATTTGTATGAATTCTTGCCATGATTGCACCTCCACTGCTTTGTCCCACCCCGAATTCTCTAAATAACTTAACTTACTAGTAGCGGTTTCAACCTTGTTCTAGCATTTTTGGGCGATGAAGCTTGCAACAGTATAGTTATGGAGGATTGAGGTTGACTATTGGATATTTCATTTGATTGTTGCAGTTGGATACAAACATCTTCCTCATTCTCATATTATATCAATTAAACACATTTTTAGAATGCACAAACATAATAAATGCTATAAAACACAAATAATTGCTTAGGCTGAATAATCATTGCTTAGAAAATGATTCGAACTGAATATCGTATTATCTATATCTACTCTCTAACAAATATTAATATAGCTTACTAGCGAATTCCATACTTGAATTGAGCCATGAACTCAAACCGTACTCCATATATGGCAACTATGGAAAAGAGAGTTGATGCTAGCAGGGTGGCAGATGGAGTTGGGTGTGGGTGGCGGGGAGAGAGGCATAGAAGAACATAAAATGAAATCCTAGGGAGTGAGATGAGATTCTTTTTGGTACTAGGTACATGTACTTCATGCTCTCAAATCAACAAAATCCCCAATCTAACAAATACTACCAAATCTTTGATTTTTTTTAATTACATCTAGATTATAAGCACTCTAAAAATGTCTATTCAAATTTCAATTTACTACACTAAGATTTACATGCATTCTAAAAAAGTTTTTTAAAATCCTAATTGACTACACCAAGATTTTAATATCTTTCAAAATCCTTTAAAATTCTAATTTGATTGTACATGCATTTTGAAAAAGTTGTTTTAAAATCCTAACTAACTACACCAAGATTTTAAAGTCTTTCAAAATCCTCTAAAATCCTAATTTGACCAAATCAAAGAATTTTGAAATACTTTAAAATCTTGTTGTAGTCAATTAAAATTTTGAAATTTTTGTATAGTCAATTAGGATTTTAATAAACTTTTTTAAAATGCATATAAACTTTTTTACCCAACACATCCCCTTCATCTCTCTCGTCCCTCTTCTTTTATTGTTTCTTCAATCTTCACAAGCCTCACAATAGCCTGGGAAAGGTGATTATTTATTCTTATCATCCATTGTTTTTACTTTTTTAGTTAAAATAAGATTTTATTTAAATAAAAACTATATAAATAAAATTTGAACCAAATTGCTCATTGCCTCTAATTATTCGACCAAACCCCAATAGTGTGGGAAAGGCGACTATTCTTTCTTTATCAGCCTAGGATATGGAGTTGCTGATGCTATTCTTATTGGGTGTCATATGGTATTTTTGGTTTTTATGAGTCAATTGGACTTTATTTTCCCTTTTTGCACTTCTACTGTGTAGGATGAATTTATAGACAGGGAAGTATATCTTTGGGTTTATGGCTCTACTCTATGCAAGAAAGAAACGCAGTTGCTGAGTATTTTAGATTTTGTTCAACTATTTTACCATGGAAGAGGAGAGAGGCAGGGTTAAGAGTGAAGATGGAGACCGGGGGAGGACACGATGTTGGTTGATGCAGCCATGGGCCATGGCAAAGATAACAAGGAGAAAATTCATGAAAGTCTGTGATACGAGTCTTCTAAAATCCATTCAAATCCCTGAAAGTCTGTAGTATGAATCCTCTTAAGCCTTCAAAAATCCATATGGTCCTTGTAGAAGTCTACATAATTCCACGAAATCTTTCCCTCAAAAATAGACTTAAAATCCTAATTTGACTACACCCCAATTAGTGTAGTAAATTAAGATATTAAGAACATTTTAAAAATGCATCTAAATCTTGATGTAGTGAAAAAAAACTACATAGTTTGAAGGATTCCATTAAATAAAATATTTTGGTGGATTTGAAAGGAGATTTATACAATGGTAAAAGGCTATAAAGAACCTCACCTCCCCCCTAGATTTCACTTCAAGATGAACAGCCAAGAATTCTTCTCTCTACCCCGACACTTTCTACGCCAATTAAATTCCCAAAGGCCACAAGGTCGATAGACCCACTCTTTTCCCACTGAGTTGAAAATAAGAATGATTGGCAACCCAAACCAGTTCACTACCGATGACTCCTCACTCATGTCTCACCCTTCCCCCGTGGCATATATGACCGCATGATCAATATAACCAATATTCCTATCTACCAATTAACAATTGCTTGATTTTTGCACCATCGTCATCAACATCACCCTTTTTTGAAGATGATCAATGCATGTGATATCTGCAACGAAAATGGTAGAACTGAATACTTTGGACTTTTAAATGGAAAACCTCGCAAGGTTTGGGATTTCTTAATGTATTAGCAAGGAAGGCTTTGGACCCGCAAAGTTTGGAGTGTTATAAATCAGAGGACCGGGTGAGAATCATCGGTGCTGGGGTCGTACTGTGTTTTTGTAAAAAAAATTATCTGAATAAAAATGAAAGTGATTTGAAGTCTTTCAGAATCTATCAAAATCCCTAAAGAAATGTTCACATAAATAGGAGACGAAAGGAATTCGAAAATTTGAGAGGAAACAAAGTACCTCCATCCATTGAACCTGAAAATATTCCTGTCAAGTGGTTTGGATTCTTTGCCATGCAAGAAATGGAATCTATATGTCCCTCCATTGCTCCAACAAACGGCCTCGCAAAAATCTAAATTATCCACACACACACAAAAAAAAAAAAAAAAACAAACAAATTTAGACGCACAATTATCCAACGCAGTCCGAAATCCAAAAAGTCAAAACACAATTGAAATCGATCCCAAATCACACCTTGTCTAATTTCGCGGCGTTTTGTGCCCGGACATACTCGACAGCTTTCTCTTGGGTTCGGATGCTGGGGTCAAAATTACGGAATACCCTCTGCGGAGATCGAACCAGAAACCCTAGCATCAGAATTTAGAGAGAGAAAGAGGGAAAGGCTCCGAGGAGAGAGGGGAGAAAAACTCACCTGGAGGTCTTGGCTTCGTTCTTTGGTGAATTCATCTGCTGATCGAGATATTACTTTCACCTTCATCGTAATAAGGACCTGCTCTGAAATTTACAAAATCATAAACTCTAATTTTGTATAAATTGGGGACGAAGAGAAACCAGAGTGAGAATTTCAAGCTAAAACCCTAGGCAAGATTGAAGAGAGCCGCCAAATTGCCTTAAACCCTGGTTATGCTCTTGCCGCTATGATTTTGCAGTTTCCTACCCAATGCCAAGTTTTCGCTTTAAAAACCTAATTATATTTTTTTCAAGTATAATAAAAAAAAATTGAAAGAGAAAAATTATGATAATCTTATGCCTCTAATTATAAAATCCTCCAATGAAAGTAACTTCGTAAGAGATGTAACTCAATTAGTTAAAAATATTAAAAAATTAAGAAATATTTTCTCGCAAAACTTTTTTTTATCATAAATTTTTAGATAGTTTTCATTATTGTTATTAAAGACACTTTCTTTATTACTAGCTTTCATGCACTCTCAGAAGGCAATTTTTTAATCATAGCGTACTACACGTGACTTACATGTTTTAAATGTATTTATATGTATAAATTGACAAAAGAAAAGTCAAATATTTGAAGTAAATAAATAATCTTAGTCATACTAGAAAAAACTCCTCATAAACCAATTAAAGTAGCTGAATTCAAATAATAAAATCAATCTCTATAGAATTTACATTAAAAATAGAGAAAATAATATTTAACAAATAATTGATTGAATCATATTACTGCTAACCCATTTTGAGACTAAGCCCACCCCTCCTTCTTAGTGTAGATTGACACACCCCGTCCCGAAGGAGGGCATGCTGGGCGTCACGTGGGAGTGACGTAACCATTTACACAGTACAGAAGCTTTAAATATATCACTTCTAAGATGAAACACCCCAAGGTGAGACCTAATTTTTGTCCATTCTGTCAGAACCCCGTTGAAAATCATCGTAGTCACCACACCTCTGCTATCTTGAACCTGGAGGGGCGCAAAACCAAGTTGAGTGGGTCAGTAAAAACAAATCTTTTCCAAATCCAAACATTTCTCAAAACGTTGTAACCCCTCTCCGTAAAACTTGTATACTTTCCCAGAAATGTAAAATATCAATATATATACATATATATTCTCAAAACTTCAAATCACTATCTCAACATTATTTTCAATACAATATGCCATGCCATGTCTAAATTCAACAGTATAGTATGAATGCATTAATATAAATCAGGTGGAAGAAAATAATCAACCGGAGACCCTCTAATGGCCCTGTACGGCTGAATCTAGAACTCCAAATCTCATCTTGCCGGAGTCACCAACTGTGACCTGTACGGCCTTCTGCACATAAGTCGGAACCACCTAATGTAGTCTGTACGACTTAATGGTTAATATTACGCTCTAGTGCTTTTCTCATCAATCATCTGTGCACATAATCTAAGGTCACCCACCAGTCGGAACCTCTCTAAAGGTCTGTACGACTGGCCTGTCGGAACCACCTCTTGTGGTCTGTACGACTAGCATCTACTTGGATCCAAGGCGAGCGTGCGATGCGGTGAATAATATAAGCACTAATACCATGGTGCAGGTTATGAGCTCAACATATCTCAACATCATCATAACAGTAATATATACTCACCTGTGCGTCCACCGCACCAATTCATACATATGCATCATATATCAATTCCTATTTTCATATCATTTCATGCATGGCATTTCGATTCACATTTCTATATACTTTTCATATCGTTTCTATGCATGGCATTTCGAATCATATTCGCATGGCATTTGAAAACATACTTTTCATATACTTTTATACATTGCATTTAAAGCATATTTTCATTCAAATTCAATTTCTGGGAAAACGTCAAGTATATATATATATACGGAAAATAAAACTGCCCACTCACAGATACGTAGTCGAGACGAAGCCTCCTAGCTTGGCTCAATCACATACGTCCTCGGAATACGTTTCCCTATACGTGAAATTTCCAATTAACTTAGTTTAATAACACATAAACGGAAACGTAAATAAAATCTTCATAGATTGTCCAAATATAGGGTTTAAATATATGAAATCGATCTACTCGACGTCACGAACGTCGTGGTATTTTTAGAAAATTTTTAGGAGGTCCGACGCGCCCTCACGCGCCAGGACAAGGCACGGCCTACGCGCCCCCACGCGCACCGCGCGTGTGCCCCACGCGCCTTCTCCGGTGGTCCTCGCCGGACTGGTTTTTCCGGTGATCGGAAAACTTCCGTGTGTGATTTCTCACTCGTTTCTCAACCATTCTTCATGAAATTTTCACCAAAATGTTCTAAATTGAGAGTAGAACAAGTCTATACCTTCAAAAACTTCGAAAACTAACGAGAAACTCGTCGGGAAATCTCCAAGAATCCGGCCATCTCCGTTCTACGTGATCCCGACATCAAAGCTTGTCAAACGAACGTCTCCGAGCATCTAGAGGACTCAACAAACACTCCTGTGATCTCCGATTCTCCTAAAACGCAACGTATAAAAAGTTGATGAATAGTGCCAAATATAAACCTTGAGTTTTGGACGTGAAATCGTATGCAATCTAACCTGAAAATGGTACCACTGAGTTCGTATGGACTTCACGATCATGAATATGTAATTTGTTTCGTCGATCCAGAAGGTTTTGATATGGGTTGTGTTTATGCCGTGTGAAGAACAAGAGAGAAAGAGAGAGAGATGGCGTCGAGAGAGGAGAGAGAAAGTGAGGTCTGAGAGTGAGGAGAGAGACACGGGAGAGAGAGAAGAAATTGTGTGTGTGTGGTCCTAAAATCTCCACACATGCACACGCACATAACCTGAAGGGATAATTCCGTCATTTCACAATTAATAATTAATTATATCGGGACGGGTCGTCACAATCTACCCACCTTATAAAAATTTCGTCCCGAAATTTCATACAACACATATACATACTAATATCCATAAAAACAACCTCGGATACATCTCTCTCATCCTGTCCTCGGTCTCCCAGGTGGCTTCTTCCACAAAACCTTCACTAAACGTACTGTCTTGTTCCTTAGAACCTTATATTTCCAATCCAAGATAGTGACTGGTTCCTCATCATATGTCAAATCCGGATTAATCTCTAGCGGTTGCAGAGGAATCACATGTGACGGGTCTGAAATGTAATGTCGAAGCATCGAACCATGACATACATTATGAACTCTGGATAACTCCGACGGTAACTCAAGCCTGTAAGCTACTTCACCGACTTGTTCGGTGATCCGATAAGGTCCAATGTACCTAGGACTCAGCTTACCCTTCTTCCCGAATCGAACCACACCTTTTCAAGGCGATAACTTAAGAAATACCCAATCGTCAACATTATACACTCGGTCAGTGGCATATCTGTTTGCTAAACTCTTTTGGCGATCTTGGGCGGTTTTCAGGTTAGCCTTAATAACCTGAACATTCTTAGTAGTCTCCTCTACTATCTCAGGGCCCACTAAAACTCTTTCGCCAACCTCTGACCAACACAAGGGTGTACGACATGATTTCCCATAAAGTGCCTCGAACGGTGCCATTCCGATACTAGAATGAAAACTATTATTATAAGCGAACTCCATCAAATCCAACCGCTGATGCCATGAGTCGCCAAACTGCAAAACTGAGGATCTCAGCATATCCTCCAAAGTCTGAATAGTCCTCCCATATTGACCGTCCGTCTGATGACGATAAGCCATGTTGTACAAAAGTCTCGTACCCAACGCCTCCTAGAAAACAATCCAGAACTTAGGGGTGAATCGAGGATCGCGATCAGAGACAATACTCACTGAAACACCATGATACTTCACGATCTTCGATATGAATAACTCAACGAATCGATTCAACGGAAACTTTTCCCTGACCGGAATAAAATGTACTGACTTCGTGAGTCGGTCGACAATCACCTAAATTCCATCATATCCTTTCTGAGTACAAGGGAGATTGTACATAAAATCCATATTAACATCTTCCCATTTCCACTGTGAAACGGAAAGTGGTTACATCAACCCAAATGGCTTCTTCCTTTCGGCTTTGACTTGCCGACATACTTAACAATTTCTCTTTTCATACCCATCCAAAAATATAATAGTCAAATGGTATGATACATTTTGCCTCCGGGATGCATCGCATAAGCTGAAATATGCGCATCATCTAAGATATCTTTCTTTAACTCTACATTATCAGGTACGTACATCACACTTTCTTACATAAGTATACCATTTGCTTCTCAAATTCGTAGGTCTTTCTTTTTCTCATCGTTCCTTAATTAAATAAGTTCTTGGGTTTCTTCATCATTAAACTGGGCCTCTAGTATATGACCAATCAAATTCGGCCTAACTTGAAAACTAACAAGTAAAGCATTTCCTCGATCATCTACTACCAAATTTCTTAACTCTAGCTGTATTCCGTCGATCTCAACTCTGCAAGAAGCGGAATACGGCTCGCATGGAACGCGTTAACTCTGCTCCGAGGCTTCATACTAAGAGCATAAATTACCACATTTGCACGACCAGGGTGATACTCGATCGTGCAATCATAGTCACTTAGCAATTCTATCCATTTCTGCCGACAAAGCTTTAAATCTTTCGGAGTAAACAGGTACTGAAGATTCTTATGATCTGAGAAGATCCTGCATTTCTCATCGTAAAGGTAAGGTTTCCCAATCTTCAAAGCAATTATAATGGCCACCAACTCTGAATCATGTGTAGGGTAATTCATCTCGTGAGGTTTAACTGGCGTAAAGCGTAAGCAATCACCCTACCATGCTGCATCAAAACGCAATCCAAGCCATTCAACGATGCGTCACTGTAAATCTCAAAATTACCATCATCGTCAGGAAGCGTCAAGACAGGAGCATGAGTGAGACAATACTTCAACTGCTGAAACTCCGCTCACAATCATCATCACACTCGAACTTGACGTCCTTCCTGGTCAACTTCGTCAATGGCAGCGTCATAATCGAAAAGTCTTTAACGAACCGCCGGTAGTAACCTGTTAAACTAAGGAAACTCCTAACCTCGGTGACGACTCGTGGCTGTCTCCAATTTTCTACAGCCGCAAACTTCTGAGGGTCAACCTGAATACCCTGAGCTGAAACGACATAACCCAAAATGCAACTTGACTTAGCCAGAACTGGCACTTACTGAACTTAGCATATAATCTGAGTTCCCTCAGTTTCTTCAACACCAAAGAATGACGTCGAACCTTATCCTTTTTTTTTTTTTGACTTAGAATACACCAGAATGTCATCAATGAAAACAATGACGAATCTGTCCAAATACTACTGAAATACCTTATTCATCAACCCCACAAAAGCTATTGGTGTATTCGTCAATCCAAATAGTATCACAAGAACTCATAGTGATCATAACAAGTCCTAAAAGCGGTTTTAGTAATGTTGCCACTCTAGATCTTCAACTGATAATAGCCTGACCTCAAGTCAATCTTGGAATACACACAGGCACCTCTAGGCCGATCAATCGTTCATCAATATATGGCAACGAATAACAGTGCTTAATCGTTGCCCGATTCGACTTCTTATAATCAATGCATAACCTTATAATCCCGTCTCCTTCCTTACAACAAAACTGATTTTCCAAGACGATGCACTAGGTTAAATGAAACCCTTATCAACCAATTCTTACAACTGAGTCATCAATTCTCTTAATTCAGCCAGAGTTATAAGATAAGGAGTTAAGGAACTAGGATTAGTACTTGGTAACAATCAGGGATGAACTCCACGTCGCGATCTGGCGGCAATCCAAGCAGATCATTAGTAAAAACGTCAGAAAAATCTGATCACCTTAACATTCTCCACGCTAACAGGAGCCTCATCATTCAAAACCACGTGAGTCAAGTACGCTTAACAACCTTTCTTTAACAATTTTTTGGTTCTCACTACTGAAATGATTCCATGCCTCACTCCACTATACCTACCAATCTAAGTAACCTCTGGTAATCCAAGACGATGGAAAGTAACTGATTCCGTAATAATCGATATCGGTACGATCATACTGCGACCAATCTGAGTCTAGAATAACATTGAAGTCTACTATATCTAACGGGATAAGATTCTCTGACATAACTATATCTTCTACCAGCACTGGGCACCATGAAAAACACCATACTCTCATAGAATGACTTACCTGTTTACTTGCTTAACGAATCCAACGAATAAGTTATTAATATTACGGTCTGCAGCCCGCAATACTGATAAATCATCGTTGTCTCGATAAGTAAGCAATAACTCTCGAGGATGTAATATTACTATTTTGTCACTCATTGGGAAATACATACACTCGTCTCAACCGCGTTTATTTACTACTTTCTAGGCAATATCATCCATAATAAGAAATATATCAGCCGGAGTCAACTAGAATGACCTGTACGGCTGATTTTCTGGCTCAACCATCTATGCTAGCATATTAGTCGGAGTCACTTATAGTGACCTGTACGACTTACACATCAATTTCTCATGTATCAGCCGGATCCACCTCTTGTGGCCTGTACGGCTGAACATTTAACTCATCAAATATCTCTGTACCCACGATCAATCCGACCAAACTACTAAGTCCATAAACCTGCTGAATCGACACTGTGGTGTCATGGAAAACTGTTGGGTACAACTGATTCTAGGGACAATTCATAATTCTATGTCCCATTTGTCCACATGAATACATTCACTGATTCCCACACTTTCCAAAGTGTCTAATATTGTACCTGCTGCACAAGGTACATTTCCCTTACTCGAGACACCTTGTCTCTAAAATCTGGGATTACCAATAAATCCATCACTTCGCCTCTGACCAGTGGCATTAAAACCTCAGCTAGAAGAATTAGCTCTAGCTTCACATCTTTCGAAGCTCTGAATCTTTCTATATCCTTGATATGACGAATCATTAACTTTATCATCTTCTTTTGATTCCCATTCTTTTCTTATTCTTCTTTACTCTCACTGATCATGTTCTCAGAGTCCTCAAGGCTCAACAATAACTCGTATACTCCTGGTAAGAAGTACAATGGATAGTGGTCACCAAAAATACCACTTCCTTTTGCCACCCAGCCTAAAACAACATAACACCTCAACCAATTTAGCAGCAATATCTGAATGGAATGAGGCTAGTCTGAAAACTTTCTAATATACTTAATTGCCGTCAACTTTCCTTGTCTCATATTTGCAAACTCTTGCTTATTACCATCATAATATGCCGGAGGAATAATTCTTTTCTTTAACAAGTCCTCAAACAACTTTAAATCGGCTGTTTCCTCCGGTGACAACGAATGATACTCCTGTTTCCACCAGGATACAAGTTCATAACCTAAACCAGGTAGTCGTCTCGACCCCCTGTCAGAAGGAAGATTCCTTTAACTTGCATAATCTGAAACATCTTTTCCAAATGATTAAACCGTCACTTTGCTCCCTCAGGTTCATCATTTTTTTATAAAGTGATTCAAATTCAACTTATAACCCGTCTTAAAATGTTCTTTTAGATAATAGATTGAATCACCATAGTAGTAGTTTTCCCTAAACCGCTATATCAGGGAACTAGGTTCATCTGAACTACGTGGCTTGCTACGAGGCGGTATAGTTCTGACAGAATTCACTCGTAAGTTCTCAAGACGTCCAAGATTGCAACTAGGCTCTGATACCAACTGACACACCCCGTCCCGAAGGAGGGCATGCTGGGCGTCACGTGGGAGTGACGTAACCATTTACACAGTACGGAAGCTTTAAATATATCACTTCTAAGATGAAACACCCGAATGTGAGACCTAATTTTTGTCCATTCTGTCAGAACCCCGTTGAAAATCATCATAGTCACCACACCTCTGCTATCTTGAACCTGGAGGGGCGCAAAACCAAGTTGAGTGGGTCAGTAAAAACAAATCTTTTCCAAATCCAAACATTTCTCAAAACGTTGTAACCCCTCTCCGTAAAACTTGTATACTTTCCCAGAAATGTAAAATATCAATATATATACATATATATTCTCAAAACTTCAAATCACTATCTCAACATTATTTTCAATACAATATGCCATGCCATGTCTAAATTCAACAGTATAGTATGAATGCATTAATATAAATCAGGTGGAAGAAAATAATCAACCGGAGACCCTCTAATGGCCCTGTACGGCTGAATCTAGAACTCCAAATCTCATCTTGCCGGAGTCACCAACTGTGACCTGTACGGCCTTCTGCACATAAGTCGGAACCACCTAATGTAGTCTGTACGACTTAATGGTTAATATTACGCTCTAGTGCTTTTCTCATCAATCATCTGTGCACATAATCTAAGGTCACCCACCAGTCGGAACCTCTCTAAAGGTCTGTACGACTGGCCTGTCGGAACCACCTCTTGTGGTCTGTACGACTAGCATCTACTTGGATCCAAGGCGAGCGTGCGATGCGGTGAATAATATAAGCACTAATACCATGGTGCAGGTTATGAGCTCAACATATCTCAACATCATCATAACAGTAATATATACTCACCTGTGCGTCCACCGCACCAATTCATACATATGCATCATATATCAATTCCTATTTTCATATCATTTCATGCATGGCATTTCGATTCACATTTCTATATACTTTTCATATCGTTTCTATGCATGGCATTTCGAATCATATTCGCATGGCATTTGAAAACATACTTTTCATATACTTTTATACATTGCATTTAAAGCATATTTTCATTCAAATTCAATTTCTGGGAAAACGTCAAGTATATATATATATATATATACGGAAAATAAAACTGCCCACTCACAGATACGTAGTCGAGACGAAGCCTCCTAGCTTGGCTCAATCACATACGTCCTCGGAATACGTTTCCCTATACGTGAAATTTCCAATTAACTTAGTTTAATAACACATAAACGGAAACGTAAATAAAATCTTCATAGATTGTCCAAATATAGGGTTTAAATATATGAAATCGATCTACTCGACGTCACGAACGTCGTGGTATTTTTAGAAAATTTTTAGGAGGTCCCACGCGCCCTCATGCGCCAGGACAAGGCACGGCCTACGCGCCCCCACGCGCACCGCGCGTGTGCCCCACGCGCCTTCTCCGGTGGTCCTCGCCGGACTGGTTTTTCCGGTGACCGGAAAACTTCCGTGTGTGATTTCTCACTCGTTTCTCAACCATTCTTCATGAAATTTTCACCAAAATGTTCTAAATTGAGAGTAGAACAAGTCTATACCTTCAAAAACTTCGAAAACTAACGAGAAACTCGTCGGGAAATCTCCAAGAATCCGGCCATCTCCGTTCTACGTGATCCCGACATCAAAGCTTGTCAAACGAACGTCTCCGAGCATCTAGAGGACCCAACAAACACTCCTGTGATCTCCGATTCTCCTAAAACGCAACGTATAAAAAGTTGATGAATAGTGCCAAATATAAACCTTGAGTTTTGGACGTGAAATCGTATGCAATCTAACCTGAAAATGGTACCACTGAGTTCGTATGGACTTCACGATCATGAATATGTAATTTGTTTCGTCGATCCAGAAGGTTTTGATATGGGTTGTGTTTATGCCGTGTGAAGAACAAGAGAGAGAGAGAGAGATGGCGTCGAGAGAGGAGAGAGAAAGTGAGGTCTGAGAGTGAGGAGAGAGACACGGGAGAGAGAGAAGAAATTGTGTGTGTGTGGTCCTAAAATCTCCACACATGCACACGCACATAACCTGAAGGGATAATTCCGTCATTTCACAATTAATAATTAATTATATCGGGACGGGTCGTCACATAGATAATATCATTTGTTTAAAAAAAATAATCATTTGACAACCAATTTAATCATATTATTATCCGCATGGAAAAGATGTGGCGACCCGTCCCTAATTTTCCTATGTAAATTCTCTCCACATATGTATATTGGCAATTATGCCCTTATCTTTGAGTGACGTGGACGCGTTATATTAATTTTATTTTGTTCACGCTTTTGTATTCTAATTTTACTCACACGTACAGATTTAACAGTGCTTGAAACACTGTATTAAGACTTAAATCATACACCAAAGGTGTATATTGTCAGAAAATATTCTCTCTTCTTTAATAAGTGGATCCGTGTCCCCCCTCAACCAACCCACTCAACCTTCTTTTCCCTGAAATCCTATCCTTCATCCATAACAACTCATCATTCCTTATTCCATTAACATTCAATCATAACGAAAACAAAATAATACAACTCTCTCTCACTCCCGCTTCTCTCAAGCTCTCAGTCACACTCTCTCTCTCCTACCCTCGAACTCACTCTCTCTCTATCATTTCCTTACGGACAAACTCGTAGACCACTCAAACCTTGAAGATCGAAGGATCCAAGGTTACCATTGGATTGCTTGGAACCTCATGAGTTCGTCGACATCAATTTCAGGTAAGAACTCGATCGTTTTCACGTCTAACTATTAACCTCCGACTTTAGTACTATTCATCAACTTTTAAATGGTTGTGTTTTAAGGGAAACCAAGATCACCACGAGTCTTAGAACTCTCTCAGGAACCTCGGTGTGGTTCGTTTGAAGGAATTGGACGTCGGGATCGTGAGTTTCGAAGTTGGCCGGTTTTGGTGATTTTACTCCAACGAGATTTCGAAGGATTTGAAGCTCCAAAGAGGTATAAACTTATTCTACATGTTGAAGGCTTCATTTTGATATAAATTGCGTGAAAAATTGATGAAAACGACGAAGATATAAAGAATTGAAAAATTCCCAATTTTTCGACGACGGTCGCCAGAGTTGGAGGTAGAAGATGAGAGAATATTCCGTTAAGTTTAACGGAATATTCTAACGACGTTAAGTCACGCCGTTAAGTTTCATTAAAGGACAAACGGAATATTCCAAGGAATATACCTGACGGCGTTAACTGACGCCGTTAGTATGCATGTCACGTGGCCGCGTGTAGGGGCGCGTAGGTCCGTGCCGTCGCCGACGCGTGGCGGCGCGTGGGTGATCAGAAAAATATTCTAAAAATATGTGCGTGTTCGTGACGTCGAGTAGATCAATTTAGTATATTTAAACCCTAGGTTTGAGCAAACGATGGGAGTTTTATTTAAGCTTTTGTGTATGTGATTTAATTAATTCGTTATAAATTATTTAAAATATAGGAGAAATGTATCCCGAAGAATTTCAAGGCCAAGCTAGACTCGGGGGCTACAACCCAGCAACGTACTAGTGAGTGGGCAGTTTATTTTTATACCTATACGTAATTATAGTTTCCAAATCTTATAAAATGCTTTACTTTACGTATATGTTGCCAAGTAGTGGATAATTGAGATATAATTGTGATAAATGCTGCTATATGGTTGGGATATACTTGTTATGACATTCATACATATTTATATACATACTCATCTTGCTGCACCGGTGTTAGTACTCGCCCTAGGGCCAGGGTCAGTCATTCACGTGTATGTTGACATTGCACCGTTCGCTTATCTGGATCCAGGTTAGGTGCCAGTCCTGTCGGGTAGATTGCATTAGGCAATCCGACTTGTATGTGATGTGCTTCTGCACCAGTCTTCACGTGATCGTAGTACTTGAGCGCATTGATTACACCCAGTCCTGTTCGTGTCAGATTCTATCTGTTCGAACTTGTGTGCCAGCATTAGATGGATGAGAATTTCATTACATTATTGTCTCATGATTATACCTCTATGGCATTGACTTTATCATGATTTGGCGTACATATTGTCATTTATACTTGGCTATAGTATTGTGGATATATACATACTTACTCATAATGTACTTCTTATTAAAGGAAACTATATTTGTTTTACGGCAAGGGGTTAGTACATTCAAAACTAAAGGTTTTCGTATAAGTTTGTTTTGCTGACCCACTCAACTTTGTTTTTCGCCCCTCCAGGACCTAGATAACTGTTCTTCGTGGCATTCAAGGAACCTTGACAGTTTCTGACATTAAGCTTCAGCTTCTGATGTATGAACTTATCACCGTGTGTAATAAGTGTACTTTAGTTGCTTGACTACTCTTCAGTAGTCGTCCTATCTTTAAGCTCTAAATAACTATAGTGGGCCATGCCCACATTTGTGCACTCTATCACTATCCTTATTTGAATTAGTTCTAGTTCGATTTGAATTTATACACTTTTTACATCACTTACCCCTATGGTTACGTCACTTCACAGTGATGGCCAGCATGCGTAGACCTTTCCGGGTCGGGGTGTGTCAAAAGACCTTTTTTATAACTGACATTACACACCTCTTAAAATGTCCAGTTCTCCCAACACTGTAAATAGGTTCACTCCTACGTAAATAGGAAAACAATCTCAGTATTAGAAATGAATGGGTAGATTACCTCGTCAGGGAGGGATGCAGTGGATAATTAGCTTGATTTGCCTTTGCGTGTTATACACCTCCAAAAAGAGAGAAAGAATCTTGGTTGCAGAGTGGAAATTATTACCCTATTCCATTGAAATTATTTGGGGTAAATGACAAAAAACTACCTCAACTATTGATGTCACGACACTTTTATACCTCATCTTTAAAACGTGACAATGTCATACCGCATCTTACGAATTTGTGACAATGTCATACCTCCGTCAATTTTTCTGTTAGTTTTTCTGTTAAGTGCTGACGTGGCAAGAGATGGGGACAACTCACTAATACAGCTGGATTAAAAAATAATTAAATATATTTTTAATAATTAAAAATTAAAAAAAAATTATTTTTATATTAAATCCCTCTCCTTCTCCCTCTCTCGCCTCTCTCTTCTCTCTCTTCTCTCTCTTCTCTGCATCCCAGCACCCATTCCCATCTCCCCCTCAACCACCCCGACCCCTTCCCGTTCCCCTTCCATGCAACCCCCACCCCCCACCTCAACCCAGTTCGTCCCCCCCCCACCTCTACCTGCAACCCAAAAACAAAAAAAAAATCCATACCCAGTTTCGGCCCAAGAAGAAGGAGAAGAAGAAGAAGGAGAGAGAGAGAGAAGAAGAACGAAAAAAAAAAGTGATTCGGCCTAGAAGAAGAAGAAGAAGAAGAAGAAGAAGAAGGAGAAAAAGAAGAAGAAGAAGAAGAAGAAGGAGAGAGAAGAAGAACGAAAAAAAAAAGTGATTCGGCCCAGAAGAAGAAGGAGAGAGAAAAAGAACGAAAAAAAAGAAAAAAAGTGATTCGGCCCAGGGGAAGAAGAAGAAGAAGAAGAAGGAGAAGAAGAAGAAGAAGAAGAAGAAGAAGGAGAGAGAAGAAGAACGAAAAAAAAAAGTGATTCGGCCCAGAAGAAGAAGAAGAAGAAGGAGAGAGAAGAGAGAGAGGCGAGAGAGGGAGAGGGAGAGAGAGAGAGAGAGAGAGAGAGAGAGAGAGAGGGAGAGAGAGGGATTTAATATAAAAATATTTTTTTTTAATTTTTAATTATTAAAAATATATTTAATTATTTTTTAATCCAGCTGTATTAGTGAGTGGTCCTCATCTCTTGCCACGTCAGCACTTAACAGAAAAACTAACAGAAAAATTGACGGAGGTATGACATTGTCACAAATTCGTAAGATGCGGTATGACATTGTCACGTTTTAAAGATGAGGTATAAAAGTGTCGTGACACCAATAGTTGAGGTAGTTTTTTGTAATTTACCCAATTATTTGATTTGCCTTTGTCCATTTCATTGAAAAAGAGAGATAGAATCTTGGTTGTAGAGTGGATAATTAGCAGGTAAGATCAAATATTTTCAATGAAATGGGAAGAGATAAAGAAAGAAAGCTCAGTTGCAGAGTGGAGAGAGAGAGAGAGGGAGAGAAAGAAATCGAAGGGGGTTAAAAAGAAATCCTAAGGATGAAGGTAGGATTCTTTAGTCTTTTTAAGCTTACAATCTCTTCTCAAATCCTACAAAATCACTCATTCAATGAAATCCTTTAAAATCTATAAAAAATTTAATACATATAGATTTGCATAGACTCAATAAAAATCTTTTAAAATCCTAATTGACTACATCAAAATTCTAAAATTCTTTAGAATCTTTTAATTGACTACACTGTATTTGAATGAAGTCTAAGTCTTTTAAAATCCTAATTGACTTCTTTAAAGTCTATCTAAATCCTTATTTGACTACACCCGTTAGTCTTCCTAAAGTGCTGTCAGTTTGACGCCCATTTGTAAGCGAAAGCCGATCAGTTCTGAGATTCCGTGCGTTTCTGCAGACCGTAGAGATGGGTTCGAAGAGCAAGAGGCACAGAAAGCGCCGCCGCCCTGCAATGGAAGAAGCCCCAACTCCCAATCACACTCCCCCTCTCAATTTCCAAACCCTAATCTCTGCAATTCAATCCCCTGAGGTACTCCATCTCCATCTTACGTTGCATTGTCGTTTCATTTCTCTTTTAGGTCGTATGACTCGCTTGTCACTTCTGCATTTATGGATTTGTTTGGATAGAGACTGTCCAGGGTCATAATTTTGTAGAATCAGAGGCGAATTGTAAGAGGATTGAGAAGGAAATTGGGAAATTCATTTCCGCCGAAACGAGAATAGCCTCGGTGTTGCTTTGTTGTAGAACATTGATGGATGTTTGTGTCATTTGTGGACATAGGAACTTATATATACGTAGATAATTGCATCGATTGATTCTTAGTGTGTGTAATTTCAGGCTCTGAAGATGCCCCTTTTGAAAAGATTGTGCTTCCTACTTGCTCCGCTGTCGCGAAATGAAACAATGCACTTTTCTAAATTTGAAGGTGCTCTCAATCATGGTGGGGTTGAAGTGAAACTTGGAGATACACAAAGTCTCATTTATGTTTTGTACAAAGAGCTAGATAGGAGGTTTAAACTGTTCTTTTCCGCTTTATGTGATGTATCTGCAACAAGGGGGCTGAGGCACGTTGATTCCCACACAGATATGTCGGTTGCTCCTGATGAACTACCGCTGCTTCTGAGATGTTGCATCCTAGTTTTGACCTTGGCTGACCCTACTATCCTAGTGGAGAAAACCCAATTTCTTCTCTCTGTACTACGGAAATTGATTTCTTTGGTTACAAGTGGAGGAGATGAGAAAAACAACTCTGTCACCTTTCAGAAGTTTGTTTCTTCCAAGTGCACGTTCACTGATGCTGTTGGTTCTTCTACTACTGTTTCCGAAGATTTTGTTTCTTCCTTATGTTTGATAGAGGTTTCTGATCCATGGCGTCCAGCACTATCTGCCGTGCTCGAGGTAAACGTTCAATAACTTTTAACCTTTAGAACTATTGGAATGTCAGCTATGCTTTCAACCCATACAGTGATATGATATGGTGGTGTTTGCATTTCTTCTCATACTGGTCACATTATAACTTGTTTGTTGTATATGAATTTCTCTGTGTCGTCTTCCTTCTATTTTGTTTTACTTAATGTGATATTGATTGCTATTAGATAGTAAGTACAACATAAATTTACCAATGTTATATATTTACAAGATTAGGATATGAATAAACATATTGAAAACTTTGAGGACAGTCTTGCAATCATCGGCTGTATATATATATATATTTTTTTTATTTTTTTTTTGCAGTTATAAAAGAATTCCATTTCAAATATCCTTTGTGTCATTCTTCCATGTGAAGTTCTCACGCCATTCTAAAATAATTACTTTTGTAAGAGTTATTGCATCTATACACAACTGATGGTAGCATTATTGTATTTAGATATTTGCAGATGAACTTGTAATGTGTAGATTGCTGAGAGAGTACTTTATTCTTGTTGATTCTTCTTCTTGCACAACTGAAATGCTATTTCGGTGCCACGCTGTCAAAGGTGATATTGGAAGTGTTCTGGAGGTGATTTCTGCCCATTTCATCTTGTCAGTTTATGGAAAGCAAGCATACGGGAACTTCCTCAAAAGATTATTCTGTGATTTCGGGAAGCATTGTAGAGTTCCCGAACTGAGCCTGAAAGCTGCAGTGTTATTGCTTCTCAACCCCATCATGCTGTCTGCACCCAAAATGTTGCAGACACATTTGTTTTTATTGGTTTCTGAATCCATTGATGTAGACAGGTCTTTGAATGCTAGACCAGATCTTAGACTTATGGACTGCTACCTAACAGCATTTGAAAGGTCTGTCCTTTTATATACCAGCCACATGTCTAGTTCACTTGTGGATTTCCATCATTTGGGTGTTAAATGTTCTTCTTCTTCTTCTACCGGTTCACGTATGCTAGGGAGAAGTTGTCAACCTTCATTTGAATCGTATATTCAACAAGTTACGAGAGATAAAATGTGTGATCTAGTTACCCATTCTGATTCGTTATGGGACTCGTATTTGTGCGATATGTTCTGTGGAACAAAATCTGACCTGATGGATTCTTCTGTTGCATACATAAATGAGAGCCAACATGTTTTTGATGAATCATGTAAAGATGATATAGTGTCCGTCTTGCGTAGCATAATACACGGAAGTTTTTCTTGTGGTGTTAGTGATAGTGTGCTGTATAGAAAAGGGGATACGAGTCCCCAAGATATTTATCTTCTTGCTTCCATATTGAAGTTAATGAGTACTTCGTTGTTGAAAGCTATTTGGTGTCTAAGGCATGGCGGGCATTTGGGCTCTCCAAAAACCTTAAAAGACGCTTCTTCAAAGGAATATGATTTCATAGTGGGTGTCATTGGCTGTTTTCACCAGTTCAATGTGTCTCTACCTAATCAAAAGTTCTTATTAGACATGATGAACACCCACCCGTCGATACATAAGGCTTCCAAGTGGATGCTTCTGCACTTTTCAGGCTTGCTGTCCTTGGGTTTTGGTAGTGGGATTGATTTCTTAGTTAAGGGCTGCATATCGACAATCATGTCACTATTAAATCTATATGTTTACGAAGATGGTGATGTAGTTGCACTCAGGTCACTTCTAGTTTCTGGCTCACGAACTTCTTCATCTGGATTGCCTTCAGACAAGGTTACAGGGGTGAGCTTTGTTTTTCTTTTATGACCTTTTCGAGTTTAGTTGATGTGTTTTTGTTTCATTCTCGATACTTGTAAAACAAAAAATGATAAATGTTTTAATTCTTTGAACTTATTATGTACATTTAAAAATGACATGTTACACTTTGCAGGGCTTGGCGAAAAAGAAATCTATCAGAAGAGTTGCTTCGAAATTTCAGAAAATTCAAACACTTCACTTGAGGTACAAAATAATATTGTGCACCATGGCATAGTTCTGTATTAAGTTTTTTAATACCAGCGACAAAATATTTCTACCATACACATATTTTCTCGCCAAATCAAACAGAAATTCAGGTGGGTGGCATCTAGTTGACTGTAAATATGCTCGACTCTTCTCAATTTAAACCAGAAAAATATACCGAGAATGTAGCTGTCATTAGATTTCAGTAGCGGCTAGCTGAGCAGGTTTTTATATTTATTTTTTTCAGTTTTTAGCTATGATATTCTCTGGCCATTGATTTCTGACATTTAGTTAACCATGATATTGGTAGTCCTTGGAGGCAAGGAATTTCATGATATAGATCTCCAGTAATCCAGTATAAGAAAAATGCTGCATCTGATCTTAAAACTTTCTGCTTTTGATAAAGAAAAGGAGGATTCGATAGTTTTAGCTTTATATTTTGACAGACTCCTTGCAATCACTTGAATAAATTCAATTCTATTCAATCGAGTACTTTTGTCTGATGTTGGTTATCTCTTCTCTTCAATTAAATCAATCTTCCTTCATTTTACAGCAAAGTTTCTCTCACAAACTCCCATCGGAGATCACAGAGCGAGGTAGCAGAAATGTCGGAAAATGCATGTATCATGAGGTGCACAACGGAATCTAGTGATGGCATTGAAGAGAAAACAGAGGAAACCTGCAACGGGAAGGTTTTTCTCAATCTCGTACTA
This sequence comes from Crataegus laevigata, assembly GCA_963580275.1. Taxonomy (NCBI): domain Eukaryota; kingdom Viridiplantae; phylum Streptophyta; class Magnoliopsida; order Rosales; family Rosaceae; genus Crataegus; species Crataegus laevigata. The sequence goes on from OY756938.1 coordinate 4,064,758, forward strand.
GGAAGATCCCAGGAATCTGAGATAGAGGAGTTAGCGGACTTCATTGCGTGCGAACCTGGGAGGGATTATTCCAGTTGGTTGAAGGATCTACAAAAGTATCGAGGGATGATATATAAAAAAAAGAGAGCAGCAAGGTGGGAGAAGAGGAAATATGCTTGGAAATGTATGTTAAGAAATAAATCGGCAAATGCGGTAAGAGCTGCTTCTGCGTACTTGGTTTAAAAAAGTTGCTAGCTAGCGCTAGGCGGATTAGCGAATTTAGTATTCTCAATATGTATATAGCGTTTTTGTGATATGACGATTCCCGCTAGTGTAAGTTTTGTGCAGTGTATAAAGGGTAGATGACATTTGTAAACTCGACTTCTTTTGGAGATTGCATAAATGTAGAATACCTCATACATGTAATTCATCTGACCCATTTCATCCTAAGAAGATTTTAAGGAAATTAGAGTAGAAAGAAAGTCGAATAGGTGCAAGCGTGTGTGTGCACGCTGCCTCAACAGCCCGGCGCGCCCGCCCGTAGGATAGGAGGAGTTTTATTTCATCCCAACCCTGCAATGAAGTGCCTGAGATTGTAGTTATCTGCATTGAGAGCCTCATTAGCCAACCCTTTCCATTTTTGACAATTCCGTTTGATCTCTTCACCTCTCATCACAATCTCCAGGCACCTCTTGATCTCTCCACCTTCAGTCACTCCCTCGTGATTCGATTTGGCTCTCAGTCCAGTCCCCCACACCTCCTCCACCAGTTTTGCATTTGTGTTCTGGTCTGAAAATTGTGGGCAACCCACCATTGGAACCCCAGCTACCAAGCTCTCCAACGTCGAATTCCACCCACACTGCGTCACAAAACACCCCACTGACTTGTGCCCCAACACCTTCACCTGCGAACACCACGGCACCACTAAACCCTGCTCCTTACTCTTTAATCTCTCCTCTATCATCATCGTCGTGCTCCGATCATCTCCATTCTCCGAAGCGCGAATAACCCATAAAAAGTGGAGTCCGCTGTCGACCAGTCCATTCATCATCTCTTCAATTTGATCCCTCTTTAACACCACCATGCTCCCAAATGACACATAAACAACAGAGCAATCTGGTTTGGCATCCAGCCATTGTAGGTAATCGTCGTCCCCAGACCTGTCAAACAAGTCACAGCGAAAACCGGCATCACTGGAACTCAAAACCAATGGGCCAACCGCAACCGGAACCACATTCGCATTCTTCATGTGTGATCGGATCGCTTCCATTGCCGTCTCTTCCAAGGCATCGAAAGTGTTGAGCAGCATGAAATTGGGGTAGGGTTTGACATTGACCTGTTCGAGGGCCTGGATGTGTTCCTGAAAAGTAGGGACGATCCAAGCATGTGGGCTGCTTGGGAGGAAGTATGAAGGCAGTTCTTGGGGGGCAAAAGGGGGCAACCCATCGATTGTTATGGAGCTTGGAAATGAATGGCACTTGTGAAAATAAGTCAAGTAATGGTGGCAAAGTGCAAAGGAAGTGGTGGACTGTATACAGAAGAAAGCGGAGGGTATGCCGAGGTCAGCTGCCACTTGAGCGGCCCAAGGGAGGATGACGGCGTAGATAAGGAAAGTAACAGGCTCGCCGTCGCCGCCGTCGGAGGAGGCAGACAATTTTTGAATCAGGGCGGTTAGGGTGCGTGATCCCACGCGCTTAAACTCGGACATGATGAGGTCCGGGTCGTGGGTCGGTTTGACGCCGTCATCGAACCCGTCGGAGAAAGTAGCGAATGATAAGCCTTGGAGGGAAGGGAAGGATTTGATTTGGCTGAGGCCGTGGACGGTGGTGGCGTAAGTGACACGTGTCCCTCCACCTGTTTGTATAAGAAGCTTGGCGAGCTGGAGAGTGGGGTTGACGTGGCCCTGGGCAGGGCGTGATACGAGGAGGAAGTGATGCTTAGTATTGTTCATGGCTTACGGTTTAATCTCTTTTTGGTTGGCTGGCTTAATCTGGGATTCATGGAATGGAAATGATTGGTAATCTTGTTCTAAGTAATGGAGGCAGTGATAATGCTCAAGTCTTGGGTTGCCCACCATTTTGGACTTTAAGCTGAAATTATGTGAATTACATACTATTAAATTATTAGGGGTGTGATATCCACACACCTCTTTTTACTTTTCTCACAACTTTTTGATTTTCGGCCGTCGGATCGAATGAATTGAAGAAGATCAACGGACAGAAATTAACAAGGGTGTGAGAGAAGTAAAATGGGGTGTGTGGATATCACACCCCTTAAATTATTAAAGAGACGGTAAAAGACTCATTTTTAATAAACCGATGTTGTTTTTAACTTAATAATTAATCTTGTTTTGGAGTAGTGATAATGCTCCAAGTCTAAGGTTAGCCACCATGTTTGGACTCTTAGCTCAAATTAGGTGAATCACATTCTGTCAAATTATTAGAGAGACGAGTCAAAGTCTATTTCTAACAATATTAATATTGTTCTCAATTTGTTAATTATCACATGCATGTGCAGTCATATGTGGGGTTTCATCACAAAAATGCCTCGGTATCAGTTGGAGTGCGGTTGGATATTAAACTCTTATTCTTTTCCTGATTTTGTCGCTGCGGTATATTTTAACACGTCCCGTCACGTGAGATCTAATTAGTGAATCACACGTGGGAGATCCATAGGAGAGCAATGGGTCAAAAGTCCACTTCTAACAATACTGATATTGTCATCAATTCATTAATTACCACCTGCACGTACTGACAAGTATAATGTTTTATCACATAAGGCCCAAGACATTAGCATAGTTGAAAATGAAGTTATGATATTTAAACTTTTCTTTTGCCGATTTTGCCCATCGTCTCCCCTTTCGATCCAAATCCCATTACTGTTCACAGATTTGTCCTCCCAGGTTACGCATCTATGATTGCCGAGTCTTCTGCCGAATGTGGCACAAAGAAAGATGAAATTATAATTAAAAAACTGACAAAAATATTTGGCTAAATTTTTTTCTTGATCCTTGTGGTGAGATATTACTTTTAAATCAACCTTTGTGGTGAAAAAAGTGTTAATCTTAATCTTGTGATGAAGTTCGTTATCAATCGTAGTCCAAATTGAATTTTCTGTAAAAATCTCATCCACATGCAGAGGTAAAAAGATCATTCCATTTTTTTCTTTTCTTTTTGGTAATTCCACCTTTTTATAATCAACAAAAGTAGAAGAAGAATAAAAATCCCTCCCCAATCCCTACCATTGTCAGCCACAGCGACCACCCACCACCCTCCCCCTCTCGCTCACATAACTCTAGTCATCCCGTCCACCACTGTTTTTCTTAAAATGAAACTAAATTCAATGTTTGCATAATAACTTATATTCTAACTTAAATGCGGCAAGGTACTTTGTGATTTTTTAAATATTGAATTTGGACTCTTGAAATGAGAAAGTCTGATAATATGAACTTTGTAATTTTATTGTTTATTTATTCTTTTATTGTAGCTCTAAAAGTTTTGAAATTAAATTTTTTTATGTCTATATGGCGCTTTATGATTGGTTGATGGAATCAATAAAAACGAAAATAACAATTTTGCCCATATAAATGACAAAAGAATGAGGAAAAATCTAATTTGGACTATGATTGATAACAAATTTTATAACATGACTACAATTAATAACTTTTTTACCACATGAGTCTATTTAAATGTAAAGTATCACCACAAAAATTACGAAAAAAATTTAGCCAAAATATTTAAAAAATATGAGTTAAACCAGGCCACATGGTTTGTGACACACAACATAATAAACAATTATAAAAAAAATTGAATGCATCACTGAGTCTCCTGCAGAATGTGGGCACATGGAAAAATAAAATAATAATAAAAACTGACAAAAAAATATTTTAAAATGAGTAATCCAGGCCACATGGTTTGTGACACACAACATAATAAACAATTATAAAAAAAATTGAATGCATCACTGAGTCTCCTGCAGAATGTGGGCACATGGAAAGATAAAATAATAATAAAAACTGACAAAAAAATATTTTAAAATGAGTAATCCAGGCCACATGGTTTGTGGCACATAAAATAATAAAAAATTATAAGGGTTTATGGTGCGTTTTCTCTATTTAAAAAAATGAGTAAGGATAAATTACGTAATATATTTTTAGATTTGAGATCTATTATAATTAATTTTATATAATATCTTTAAAATATTTCACTTTCATATCTTATATATTATTTTATTTTAAAATAATATCTCTATTATATTTTTTATTCATTAATTCCTTAAGTGTTGATGTGGCACAACGTTGTACAATTTTTTTAATTAAAAAAAAAACTTGAATCTTCAAAAAAAAAAAAAAAAAAAAAAAAACAAAAACAAAAACAAACATGGAAAGCGCAGAACCCATCCCTGACCTCTCCCCACCTCTCTTCTCCGTCCCAAGCCTCCCAACCACCTCCCTCTCCTCCACTCTCTTCACCTCCCCTCCCATCCCACCCCCACCTTCCCCGAGCCTTTTCTCTTCTTCAGCCCCACCCCCTTTCTCCCTTCTCTCATCTGCAACCCCACCCACAACATTTTAACATATTCAAATCATAAAATTGAACAACAATTTTCTCAATTCATACACAAAAGTCCAAGGCATTAGACCCACAATATTAAAAACTGGTTCCACAGAATTCCCTCAGAGCCAAAAAATCGCATTATTTTATCCAAAAACAGAGTAAAATCCCAAGAATTTCACTGCCCTAAGCTTATGAAATGACCCAGCCCCAGGGTTTGGCCTCGAGGATAGCAACCACCATACCTTGAAGCTCTAGAGTGAGGACGACCTGGCATCCCAGCCCTAGAGTTCCTCTTCAGCACGTTAGGACTAAGCTCGAAATAAAATGGTTTACGATCGATCCACCATATAATGGCATGTTTATTTATTTGGAAACAAAATTGTTATTATTTTAGTTATTGATCCACTATATAATGGCACGTTGATTCCCACACAGATATGTCGGCTGCTCCTGACGAACTACCGCTGCTTCTGAGATGTTGCATCCTAGTCTTGACCTTGTCTGACCCTAGTATCCTAGTGGAGAAAACCCAATTTCTTCTCTCTGTACTACGGAAATTGATTTCTTTGGTTACAAGTGGAGGAGATGAGAAAAACAACTCTGTCAACTTTCAGAAGTTTGTTTCTTCCAAGTGCACGTTCACTGATGCTGTTGGTTCTTCTACTACTGTTTCCGAAGATTTTGTTTCTTCCTTATGTTTGATAGAGGTTTTCTGATCCATGGCGTCCAGCACTATCTGCCGTGCTCGAGGTAAACGTTCAATAACTTTTAACCTTTAGAGCTATTGGAATGTCAGCTATGCTTTCAACCATACAGTGATATGATATGGTTGTGTTTGCATTTCTTCTCATACTGGTCTTAAAAGTATACATAGTAACACATTATAACTTGTTTGTTGTATATGAACTTCTCTGTGTCGACTTCCTTCTATTTTGTTTTACTTAATGTGATATTGAATGCTATTAGATAGTAACTGGCGTTTTTTTAGCTATGCATCACACACCTCATGTGGATCTGGCTTTCAACAGCGTAGAACACATTATGAGAGATGTTGAAGGGGGTTGGTTGCTCCGTTATATGCATGCTAATGGGGCAAGTATGTTTCTCATTCGTACAATATAAAGTTACCAAATTACCAATGCTATATATTTACAAGATTAGGATATGAATAAACATATTGAATACTTTGAGGACAGTCTTGCAATCGTCGGCTGTGTATATATATATATATATATATATATATATATATATATATTTTAGCTATGATATTCTGTGGCCATTGATTTCTGACATTTAGTGAACCATGATATTGGTAGTCCTTGGAGGCAACGAATTTCATGCTATGGATCTCCAGTAATCCAGTAAAAGAAAAATGCTGCATCTGATCATAACACGTTATGCTTTCGTTAAAGAAAAGGAGGATTCGATAGTTGTAGCTTTATATATTGACAGACTTCTTGCAATCACTTGAATAAATTCAATTCAATTCAATCAAGTACTTTTGTCTGATGTTGGTTGTCTCTTCTCTTCAATTAAATCAATCTTCCCTCATTTTACAGCAAAGTTTCTCTCACAAACTCCCATCGGAGATCACAGAGCGAGGTAGCAGAAATGTCGGAAAATGCATGTATCATGAGGTGCACAACGGAATCTAGTGATGGCATTGAAGAGAAAACAGAGGAAACCTGCAACGGGAAGGTTTTTCTCGATCTCTTACTAGGAAGATCCCAGGAATCTGAGATAGAGGAGTTAGCAGACTTCATTGCGTGCGAACCTGGGAGGGATTATTCCAGTTGGTTGAAGGATCTACAAAAGTATCGAGGGATGATATATAAAAAAAAGAGAGCAGCAAGGTGGGAGAAGAGGAAATATGCTTGGAAATGTATGTTAAGAAAGAAATCAGCAAATGCGGTAAGAGCTGCTCCTGCGTACTTGGTTTAAAAAAGTTGCTAGCTAGCGCTAGGCGGATTAGCGAATTTAGTATTCTCAATATGTATATAGCGTTTTTGTGATATGACGATTCCCGCTAGTGTAAGTTTTGTGCAGTGTATAAAGGGTAGATGACATTTGTAAACTCGACTTCTTTTGGAGATTGCATAAATGTAGAATACCTCATACATGTAATTCATCTGACCCATTTCATCCTAAGAAGATTTTAAGGAAATTAGAGTAGAAAGAAAGTCGAATAGGTGCAAGCGTGTGTGTGCACGCTGCCTCAACAGCCCGGCGCGCCCGCCCGTAGGATAGGAGGAGTTTTATTTCATCCCAACCCTGCAATGAAGTGCCTGAGATTGTAGTTATCTGCATTGAGAGCCTCATTAGCCAACCCTTTCCATTTTTGACAATTCCGTTTGATCTCTTCACCTCTCATCACAATCTCCAGGCACCTCTTGATCTCTCCACCTTCAGTCACTCCCTCGTGATTCGATTTGGCTCTCAGGCCAGTCCCCCACACCTCCTCCACCAGTTTCGCATTTGTGTTCTGGTCCGAAAATTGTGGGCAAGCCACCATCGGAACCCCAGCTACCAAGCTCTCCAACGTTGAATTCCACCCACAATGCGTCACAAAACACCCCACTGACTTGTGCCCCAACACCTCCACCTGCGAACACCACGGCACCACTAAACCCTGCTCCTTGCTCTTTAATCTCTCCTCTATCATCATCGTCGTGCTCCGATCATCTCCATTCTCCGAAGCGCGAATAACCCATAAAAAGTGGAGTCCGCTGTCGACCAGTCCATTCATCATCTCTTCAATTTGATCCCTCTTCAACACCACCATGCTCCCAAATGACACATAAACAACAGAGCAATCTGGTTTGGCATCCAGCCATTGTGGGTAATCGTCGTCCGGAGACTTGTCAAACAAGTCACAGCGAAAACCGGCATCACTGGAACTCGAAACCAATGGGCCAACCGCAACCGGAACCACATTCGCATTCTTCATGTGTGATCGGATCGCTTCCATTGCCGTCTCTTCCAAGGCATCGAAAGTGTTGAGCAGCATGAAATTGGGGTATGGTTTGACATTGACCTGTTCGAGGGCCTGGACGTGTTCCTGAAAAGTAGGGACGATCGAAGCATGCGGGCTGCTTGGGAGGAAGTAGGAAGGCAGTTCTTGGGGGGCAAAAGGGGGTAACCCATCGATTGTTATGGAGCTTGGAAATGAATGGCACTTGTGAAAATAAGTCAAGTAATGGTGGCAAAGTGCAAAGGAAGTGGTGGACTGTATACAGAAGAAAGCGGAGGGTATGCCGAGGTCAGCTGCCACTTGAGCGGCCCAAGGGAGGATGACGGCGTAGATAAGGAAAGTAACAGGCTCGCCGTCGCCGCCGTCGGAGGAGGCAGACAATTTTTGAATCAGGGCGGTTAGGGTGCGTGATCCCACGCGCTTAAACTCGGACATGATGAGGTCCGGGTCGTGGGTCGGTTTGACGCCGTCATCGAACCCGTCGGAGAAAGTAGCGAATGATAAGCCTTGGAGGGAAGGGAAGGATTTGATTTGGCTGAGGCCGTGGACGGTGGTGGCGTAAGTGACACGTGTCCCTCCACCGGTTTGTATAAGAAGCTTGGCGAGCTGGAGAGTGGGGTTGACGTGGCCCTGGGCAGGGCGTGATACGAGGAGGAAGTGATGCTTAGTATTGTTCATGGCTTACGGTTTAATCTCTTTTTGGTTGGCTGGCTTAATCTGGGATTCATGGAATGGAAATGATTGGTAATCTTGTTCTAAGTAATGGAGGCAGTGATAATGCTCAAGTCTTGGGTTGCCCACCATTTTGGACTTTAAGCTGAAATTATGTGAATTACATACTATTAAATTATTAGGGGTGTGATATCCACACACCTCTTTTTACTTTTCTCACAACTTTTTGATTTTCGGCCGTCGGATCGAATGAATTGAAGAAGATCAACGGACAGAAATTAACAAGGGTGTGAGAGAAGTAAAATGGGGTGTGTGGATATCACACCCCTTAAATTATTAAAGAGACGGTAAAAGACTCATTTTTAATAAACCGATGTTGTTTTTAACTTAATAATTAATCTTGTTTTGGAGTAGTGATAATGCTCCAAGTCTAAGGTTACCCACCATGTTTGGACTCTTAGCTCAAATTAGGTGAATCACATTCTGTCAAATTATTAGAGAGACGAGTCAAAGTCTATTTCTAACAATATTAATATTGTTCTCAATTTGTTAATTATCACATGCATGTGCAGTCATATGTGGGGTTTCATCACAAAAATGCCTCGGTATCAGTTGGAGTGCGGTTGGATATTAAACTCTTATTCTTTTCCTGATTTTGTCGCTGCGGTATATTTTAACACGTCCCGTCACGTGAGATCTAATTAGTGAATCACACGTGGGAGATCCATAGGAGAGCAATGGGTCAAAAGTCCACTTCTAACAATACTAATATTGTCATCAATTCATTAATTACCACCTGCACGTACTGACAAGTATAATGTTTTATCACATAAGGCCCAAGACATTAGCATAGTTGAAAATGAAGTTATGATATTTAAACTTTTCTTTTGCCGATTTTGCCCATCGTCTCCCCTTTCGATCCAAATCCCATTACTGTTCACAGATTTGTCCTCCCAGGTTACGCATCTATGATTGCCGAGTCTTCTGCCGAATGTGGCACAAAGAAAGATGAAATTATAATTAAAAAACTGACAAAAATATTTGGCTAAATTTTTTTCTTGATCCTTGTGGTGAGATATTACTTTTAAATCAACCTTTGTGGTGAAAAAAGTGTTAATCTTAATCTTGTGATGAAGTTCGTTATCAATCGTAGTCCAAATTGAATTTTCTGTAAAAATCTCATCCACATGCAGAGGTAAAAAGATCATTCCATTTTTTTCTTTTCTTTTTGGTAATTCCACTTTTTTATAATCAACAAAAGTAGAAGAAGAATAAAAATCCCTCCCCAATCCCTACCATTGTCAGCCACAGCGACCACCCACCACCCTCCCCCTCTCGCTCACATAACTCTAGTCATCCCGTCCACCACTGTTTTTCTTAAAATGAAACTAAATTCAATGTTTGCATAATAACTTATATTCTAACTTAAATGCGGCAAGGTACTTTGTGATTTTTTAAATATTGAATTTGGACTCTTGAAATGAGAAAGTCTGATAATATGAACTTTGTAATTTTATTGTTTATTTATTCTTTTATTGTAGCTCTAAAAGTTTTGAAATTAAATTTTTTTATGTCTATATGGCGCTTTATGATTGGTTGATGGAATCAATAAAAACGAAAATAACAATTTTGCCCATATAAATGACAAAAGAATGAGGAAAAATCTAATTTGGACTATGATTGATAACAAATTTTATAACATGACTACAATTAATAACTTTTTTACCACATGAGTCTATTTAAATGTAAAGTATCACCACAAAAATTACGAAAAAAATTTAGCCAAAATATTTAAAAAATATGAGTTAAACCAGGCCACATGGTTTGTGACACACAACATAATAAACAATTATAAAAAAAATTGAATGCATCACTGAGTCTCCTGCAGAATGTGGGCACATGGAAAAATAAAATAATAATAAAAACTGACAAAAAAATATTTTAAAATGAGTAATCCAGGCCACATGGTTTGTGACACACAACATAATAAACAATTATAAAAAAAATTGAATGCATCACTGAGTCTCCTGCAGAATGTGGGCACATGGAAAGATAAAATAATAATAAAAACTGACAAAAAAATATTTTAAAATGAGTAATCCAGGCCACATGGTTTGTGGCACATAAAATAATAAAAAATTATAAGGGTTTATGGTGCGTTTTCTCTATTTAAAAAAATGAGTAAGGATAAATTACGTAATATATTTTTAGATTTGAGATCTATTATAATTAATTTTATATAATATCTTTAAAATATTTCACTTTCATATCTTATATATTATTTTATTTTAAAATAATATCTCTATTATATTTTTTATTCATTAATTCCTTAAGTGTTGATGTGGCACAACGTTGTACAATTTTTTTAATTAAAAAAAAACTTGAATCTTCAAAAAAAAAAAAAAAAAAAACAAAACAAAAACAAACATGGAAAGCGCAGAACCCATCCCTGACCTCTCCCCACCTCTCTTCTCCGTCCCAAGCCTCCCAACCACCTCCCTCTCCTCCACTCTCTTCACCTCCCCTCCCATCCCACCCCCACCTTCCCCGAGCCTTTTCTCTTCTTCAGCCCCACCCCCTTTCTCCCTTCTCTCATCTGCAACCCCACCCACAACATTTTAACATATTCAAATCATAAAATTGAACAACAATTTTCTCAATTCATACACAAAAGTCCAAGGCATTAGACCCACAATATTAAAAACTGGTTCCACAGAATTCCCTCAGAGCCAAAAAATCGCATTATTTTATCCAAAAACAGAGTAAAATCCCAAGAATTTCACTGCCCTAAGCTTATGAAATGACCCAGCCCCAGGGTTTGGCCTCGAGGATAGCAACCACCATACCTTGAAGCTCTAGAGTGAGGACGACCTGGCATCCCAGCCCTAGAGTTCCTCTTCAGCACGTTAGGACTAAGCTCGAAATAAAATGGTTTACGATCGATCCACCATATAATGGCATGTTTATTTATTTGGAAACAAAATTGTTATTATTTTAGTTATTGATCCACTATATAATGGCACGTTGATTCCCACACAGATATGTCGGCTGCTCCTGACGAACTACCGCTGCTTCTGAGATGTTGCATCCTAGTCTTGACCTTGTCTGACCCTAGTATCCTAGTGGAGAAAACCCAATTTCTTCTCTCTGTACTACGGAAATTGATTTCTTTGGTTACAAGTGGAGGAGATGAGAAAAACAACTCTGTCAACTTTCAGAAGTTTGTTTCTTCCAAGTGCACGTTCACTGATGCTGTTGGTTCTTCTACTACTGTTTCCGAAGATTTTGTTTCTTCCTTATGTTTGATAGAGGTTTTCTGATCCATGGCGTCCAGCACTATCTGCCGTGCTCGAGGTAAACGTTCAATAACTTTTAACCTTTAGAGCTATTGGAATGTCAGCTATGCTTTCAACCATACAGTGATATGATATGGTTGTGTTTGCATTTCTTCTCATACTGGTCTTAAAAGTATACATAGTAACACATTATAACTTGTTTGTTGTATATGAACTTCTCTGTGTCGACTTCCTTCTATTTTGTTTTACTTAATGTGATATTGAATGCTATTAGATAGTAACTGGCGTTTTTTTAGCTATGCATCACACACCTCATGTGGATCTGGCTTTCAACAGCGTAGAACACATTATGAGAGATGTTGAAGGGGGTTGGTTGCTCCGTTATATGCATGCTAATGGGGCAAGTATGTTTCTCATTCGTACAATATAAAGTTACCAAATTACCAATGCTATATATTTACAAGATTAGGATATGAATAAACATATTGAATACTTTGAGGACAGTCTTGCAATCGTCGGCTGTGTATATATATATATATATATATATATATATATATATATTTTAGCTATGATATTCTGTGGCCATTGATTTCTGACATTTAGTGAACCATGATATTGGTAGTCCTTGGAGGCAACGAATTTCATGCTATGGATCTCCAGTAATCCAGTAAAAGAAAAATGCTGCATCTGATCATAACACGTTATGCTTTCGTTAAAGAAAAGGAGGATTCGATAGTTGTAGCTTTATATATTGACAGACTTCTTGCAATCACTTGAATAAATTCAATTCAATTCAATCAAGTACTTTTGTCTGATGTTGGTTGTCTCTTCTCTTCAATTAAATCAATCTTCCCTCATTTTACAGCAAAGTTTCTCTCACAAACTCCCATCGGAGATCACAGAGCGAGGTAGCAGAAATGTCGGAAAATGCATGTATCATGAGGTGCACAACGGAATCTAGTGATGGCATTGAAGAGAAAACAGAGGAAACCTGCAACGGGAAGGTTTTTCTCGATCTCTTACTAGGAAGATCCCAGGAATCTGAGATAGAGGAGTTAGCAGACTTCATTGCGTGCGAACCTGGGAGGGATTATTCCAGTTGGTTGAAGGATCTACAAAAGTATCGAGGGATGATATATAAAAAAAAGAGAGCAGCAAGGTGGGAGAAGAGGAAATATGCTTGGAAATGTATGTTAAGAAAGAAATCAGCAAATGCGGTAAGAGCTGCTCCTGCGTACTTGGTTTAAAAAAGTTGCTAGCTAGCGCTAGGCGGATTAGCGAATTTAGTATTCTCAATATGTATATAGCGTTTTTGTGATATGACGATTCCCGCTAGTGTAAGTTTTGTGCAGTGTATAAAGGGTAGATGACATTTGTAAACTCGACTTCTTTTGGAGATTGCATAAATGTAGAATACCTCATACATGTAATTCATCTGACCCATTTCATCCTAAGAAGATTTTAAGGAAATTAGAGTAGAAAGAAAGTCGAATAGGTGCAAGCGTGTGTGTGCACGCTGCCTCAACAGCCCGGCGCGCCCGCCCGTAGGATAGGAGGAGTTTTATTTCATCCCAACCCTGCAATGAAGTGCCTGAGATTGTAGTTATCTGCATTGAGAGCCTCATTAGCCAACCCTTTCCATTTTTGACAATTCCGTTTGATCTCTTCACCTCTCATCACAATCTCCAGGCACCTCTTGATCTCTCCACCTTCAGTCACTCCCTCGTGATTCGATTTGGCTCTCAGGCCAGTCCCCCACACCTCCTCCACCAGTTTCGCATTTGTGTTCTGGTCCGAAAATTGTGGGCAAGCCACCATCGGAACCCCAGCTACCAAGCTCTCCAACGTTGAATTCCACCCACAATGCGTCACAAAACACCCCACTGACTTGTGCCCCAACACCTCCACCTGCGAACACCACGGCACCACTAAACCCTGCTCCTTGCTCTTTAATCTCTCCTCTATCATCATCGTCGTGCTCCGATCATCTCCATTCTCCGAAGCGCGAATAACCCATAAAAAGTGGAGTCCGCTGTCGACCAGTCCATTCATCATCTCTTCAATTTGATCCCTCTTCAACACCACCATGCTCCCAAATGACACATAAACAACAGAGCAATCTGGTTTGGCATCCAGCCATTGTGGGTAATCGTCGTCCGGAGACTTGTCAAACAAGTCACAGCGAAAACCGGCATCACTGGAACTCGAAACCAATGGGCCAACCGCAACCGGAACCACATTCGCATTCTTCATGTGTGATCGGATCGCTTCCATTGCCGTCTCTTCCAAGGCATCGAAAGTGTTGAGCAGCATGAAATTGGGGTATGGTTTGACATTGACCTGTTCGAGGGCCTGGACGTGTTCCTGAAAAGTAGGGACGATCGAAGCATGCGGGCTGCTTGGGAGGAAGTAGGAAGGCAGTTCTTGGGGGGCAAAAGGGGGTAACCCATCGATTGTTATGGAGCTTGGAAATGAATGGCACTTGTGAAAATAAGTCAAGTAATGGTGGCAAAGTGCAAAGGAAGTGGTGGACTGTATACAGAAGAAAGCGGAGGGTATGCCGAGGTCAGCTGCCACTTGAGCGGCCCAAGGGAGGATGACGGCGTAGATAAGGAAAGTAACAGGCTCGCCGTCGCCGCCGTCGGAGGAGGCAGACAATTTTTGAATCAGGTCGGTTAGGGTACGTGATCCCACGCGCTTAAACTCGGACATGATGAGGTCCGGGTTGTGGGTCGGTTTGACGCCGTCATCGAACCCGGTGGAGAAAGAAGCGAATGATAAACCTTGGAGGGAAGGGAAGGATTTGATTTGGGTGAGGCCGTGGACGGTGGTGGCGTAAGTGACACGTGTCCCTCCACCGGTTTGTATAAGAAGCTTGGCGAGCTGGAGAGTGGGGTTGACGTGGCCCTGGGCAGGGCATGATACGAGGAGGAAGTGATGCTTAGTATTGTTCATGGCTTACGGTTTAATCTCTTTTTGGTTGGCTGGCTTAATCTGGGATTCATGGAATGGAAATGATTGGTAATCTTGTTCCAAGTAATGGAGGTAGTGATAATGCTCAAGTCTTGGGTTAGCCACCATTTTGGACTTTAAGCTGAAATTAGGTGAATTACATACTCTCAAATTATTAAAGAGACGGTCAAAGACTTACTTTCAATAAACTGATATTGTTTCTAACTTGATGATTAATCTTGTTTTGGAGTAGTGATAATGCTCCAAGTCTAAGGTTAGCCACCATGTTGGACTCTTAGCTCAAATTACGTGAATCACATCCTGTCAAATTATCAAAGAGACAGATCAAAGTCTACTTCTAACAATATTAATATTTTTCTCAACTTGTTAATTATCACATGCATGTGCCGTCATACGTAGGGTTTCATCACAAAAATGTCCCGGCATCAATTGGAGTGTTGTTGGATTTTAAACTCTTATTTTTTCCTTATTATGTCGATGTGGTATATTTTAACACGCCTCGTCACATGGGATACAATTAGTAAATCACATATGGGAGATCCACAGGAGAGCAATGGACTAAAAGCTCACTTATAAGTTATAACAACACCAATATTGTCCTTAATGCGTTAATTACCACCTACACATATCAACAAGTATAATATTTTATCACACAAGGACCAAGACCAGGGCCGGTCCTGAGATTTTGGAGGCCCTGTGCGAAACTCAAACAGAGGCCCTTGCATGTTCTAAAATTTTAGTTGCTATATTTTCTTTTATATTTTATATTTTTTATTGTGTGTAAATTGATATAATGCAAAAGAAAATAAATAAATAAATAAAAATGAAGCATGTGGTAGTCATGTACCTATCTGCATTCTCTATGTTTTTGGTTAGAATCTCCATACTTTTCAAATACAAAAATCATGGTGATATGGCTATGTACCTATCATATCACCATACAGATACCATAATCAAAATCATTCATGCTCTTCTTATCATCTAGAGTTCATCTCAAGAAAAATTTATGTGTTAAACGAATCACTGGTTATGATATTAGTGGCATCTTATAATGAAAATTTTTTCATTGCATTTTTTTGTCATGCCCTAAAGTGAGGATGATTCTCACTCCCTCTCTCCCATTGATTGCCATTAGATTAGTTAAAATTTTGAGATTCATGTCTTAAACAATTAAACCAACTTAATCTAACAATATAGGTGTAGTTGTACTATAATTTTCTTTTTGATATGGATGACTCAATAGTCTTCAAATAGAATGAAAAATAGATGACTTTTAAACGGTGACCAAAAGAATAAATGATTCTAATTATGAAATGTATTCTATTAAATGATATCA
This sequence comes from Crataegus laevigata, assembly GCA_963580275.1. Classification (NCBI taxonomy): domain Eukaryota; kingdom Viridiplantae; phylum Streptophyta; class Magnoliopsida; order Rosales; family Rosaceae; genus Crataegus; species Crataegus laevigata. The sequence goes on from OY756938.1 coordinate 4,080,541, forward strand.
TATAAGGAATAGGAGCTTTTAAAGATTATATCAGATTTATTAATTTATTATGATATTCCTAACTACAAATTTATTAGCAAAATTATCTTGTATAATGAAAGAAGTTAAACTACAAATATTTAAAAATAGAAAAAATAGTGTAGCTCAAAAATCCCAATGTAGTTAGTAGTTACCCCGCACATGTCCTATATGAAAGAAACATGGCTGAAAAAAAATAAAAAATAACAAATATGAGAAAGTAAGGAGTCGAACTCGTGCACTACTGCATGAAGGTACCAGCGATTGACAACCATGCTAGGTAAATATCCATGAATTATTTCCCAGCTTTCTTTTTATATAGAATATTAAGAAGAATTTTAGAATTTGGGGGCCCCAAAAAATCGGAGGTCCTGTGCAGTCGCACTCCTCGCACCCCCTCAAAGTCGGCCCTGACCAAGACATTAGTATAATTGAAATGAAGTTATGATATTTAAACTTTTCATTTTTTCTTTGCGGATGTGAAATATTTTAACACATACATCTAAACCTAACTCGAGGTCATTTCGAGTTTGAATAACTGGTCCATAGTTCACTCGAGCTATACGTTTCAAGTCAAGACAAGTTTGGTTCTTTTAACAAACAAGACAAATTTGAAGTTTTGCACGTTTGACACGTAAAACTTTTAAATAACTTTGTATTTTATTACTAGAGAATTTGAGATATTTGTTTCCATTGTTATGTGTTAGAAATCAAATGCACGTAGTAATCAAATGCACGATCACGTGCATTTAACGGTATAATGATTGACAATGACATCTCAGCTTCGTTTGTATACTTGGTCGCAATTGAATGTAAATTATTCTACACATTTGTAAGTGAAAGGTTTTATTTTCATCACAAGTGAATTCGAACCACGTTATTACTAGCCCACTGTGAGGCTCTGTTCACCACTTTATTTTCGGTATAGATAAAATCGTTTGTTAAAAAAAAAAAAAAACTCATCGAATAAAGGGGAAAAGGATCCTCTCCTGATCTTTTCTTCCAAAGCCCAAAGATCAAGTAATTTGGACTTTTAAAATTTGATTCAATGGTTAAAAACAGAGAAGTTAGTAAAAACTTTTAAAAACTATAATTACTTTTAGCTGTTGTATCAAATTTTAAAGATTTGGATCACTTAATTTCTAAGTTTTGGAGAAAAAGATCCGAAGAAGATCTCTTTCCGAATAAAAGAAAGATCTAAGCTCGAAATAAAATGGTTTACAATCGATCTGATATATAATGGCATGTTTATTTATTTGGAAACAAAATTGTTATTATTTTAGTTGTTGATTTTATTTATTTATTTCCGTGAACTCATGAATGTTATTTAACAAATAATTAAATAAGTAACACTAAATTAATCTAAATGATGAAGAGAAGAGATGTTTGATTTCGAAACGCAGTAACTTGTAGAGTATTCACCATACAAATGCATCATTTGATAATTTTTATCTATTGATCTTCTTCAATCATATAATCTTACGATTAAAATAAAAAAAAATGTGAGAAAAATAAGAATGAGTGCCTGGAGCGCCACCCTTTTTTATTCTTAGTTTACTTTTTAAATGGGCAAGAAGAACTTTTTGCTCCTACATGGAAAAAAAAACTTATTTGGGACTCGACTTGTCATTAGTTTTACAAGTCATGTGATGTGTCACTAATATAAAATAAATATGTTGATCAACACTTATGTCACATCCCCGTCTTAGCTCTGCCGTAGCACGATATTGTCCACTTTGGGCCCCGCCACGCCCTCACGGTTTTGTTTCTGAGAACTCATACGAGAACTTCCCAGTGGATTACCTATCTTGGTATTGCTCTTGCCGAAGCCAGTGAGCTCGCAAAAGGTCTCGTGCTATATGGAGGGGAGCATGTACATATAAGGCTTACAGGATTCTTACTCTTGGGTGGAATCTTACAATCCACCCCCTTTAGGGACCCGACATCCTCGTCGGCACACTTTCGGCCATGGAGTGGCTCTGATACCATTTTGTCACATTCAAGATTTGACTCCGCCGTAACACGATATTGTCTGCTTTGGACCTCGACCATGCCCTCACGGTTGATCCTGGGATTGCTCTTGTCCGAACTCGATTAACTTTGGAGTTCTGACGAACTTCGAAGTCAGTGAGCTCTCAAAAGGCCTCGTGCTATATGGAGAGGAGCATGTACATATAACACTTATAGGATCCTTACCCTTAGGCTACGTGAGATCTTACAACTTAAGTAAGTATCCAAATATCAACAACCGCATTACTTGAGAATATTTTTTAAGGAGACTTACACAAAAGTAGAACTGAACTATGACAGCTCACAGAAATTAAATCTTGATCCTTTCTCTCTGCGTGCCGTAACAAATCACTCCCATTTCTCTTTGCTCTCCTCCCTCCTAAGTCCCCAAATCGACGAAAAGGGGTTAGGTTTCTTCGTTTTCCACCAAATGATTGCTGAATTCCAGGGTTTCAGATTCAAACAATGAGCACCATCAACTCCAACAATGGTACCAACAACCACGCCGGCGACCGAGACCTCAGTTTGTGGTTCCTCGAGCAATCGCGGCTCCGCTCTGCTCGGGGGCGGACCAACATGGACGAGGACGAGGATGCCCCCACGGAGCTCAACACCATCAACAGCTCCGGCGGCTTCCTCGTCGTGTCCCCAGATAAGCTCTCCGCCAAGTACACCAGCGTCAATCTTCACGGCCACGACGTCGGCGTGGTTCAGGCTAACAAGCCGGCGCCGGTCAAGCGGCTCGTCTACTACTTCGAGATTTATGTCAAGGATGGCGGGACCAAGGGTCAGATTGCCATTGGATTTACTTCTGAGAGCTTCAAAATGCGGAGGCAGCCCGGGTGAGCCCTGTTGTTTTAGTGGGTCTGTTTGGTTTCTCCAAAAATGAATGAAAATTAACTGTCACAGGTGTTGGGGGGTGGTAATTTAAGGAATTTGGAAGTGTATAAAATTGTACAAACGGATGTATTGGGATTTTGTTGTGGATTCAAGTTGGTGCATTTCTTGGTGTTTGTGAAATTGGGTAGGATCCGAAAGAATCGAAATTGGAAATTAAAGTGATAATTTGTTTTAATCTGTGACTGGGAATTTGCAAGGTAAGAATTTTCTTATGAAGTAATGGAATACAAGCTTATTTTGGTTTTGTTGGTACTATTTAGTTAGGTTAGTTAGTTGAAGGTCAATGTGAATAGGGCTTACTGGCAGATAAGTGATCGTTGACAAGTTTTCGCTTGCACAGTTGTTTCTGACCTTTGATTGTGTGAAGTGTGAATTGTCTGTTCTTAATTGGATTAATAATTGTATACCTGTGAGCAGCTGCCAAATGGTGAAAAAACGATACAAAGCCTCACAGTAGAAGTTGAGAACCACAGAACTTTTGTAAATTGGGAGTTTATTTCTCCTCTGTGGGAAATACATGATAAACAGGCAGTGGTGAAAAAGTTTTAGTGGGTTGGTGTAAATTTTCAATCTTCCCTGTCTTAATTTTATTTTTTCGGGGAGGACCCAAGAGTAGAAATGAAGGATAAACCAAAGGAGGAAGCATTTTGTTTTCTGCATGTTCTGTTGTGTTTTACACTGTTTGTGAGATTTGAAAACTACCATTTGAATTGGCAAATTCTGTTATTCTAGTCATGATATTTGTGTTAATTATTTCCTCCGTGAAGCAGATGGGAGGCAAATAGTTGTGGCTATCATGGCGATGATGGGCTACTTTATCGGGGACATGGAAGGGGAGAGGCGTTCGGCCCAACCTACACCTCTGGTGATATAGTTGGAGGTGGCATCAATTATGATTTACAGGAATTCTTTTTCACGTAAGACTTGTCTACTTTGTTTGGTTTTTCTTCTCTTGAGACTAGAGCGGTGTTTTATGTGATTTTGTTTCATTCATGTTGGTGCCAGTAAAAATGGTGCTGTGGTGGGAACAGTGCCCAAGGATATGAAGGATATGAAGGGCCCCTTATTTCCTACCATTGCTGTACACAGCCAAAATGAGGAGTATGTAGTATCTTTTTTCTAATATTTTAGCTCTTCTAGATGTTCATCTTTTGTAATTAGTCAATTGCTTGTGCATGTGCATATCAGCTTCAGATGGTACAGATTCTTATTCTCATGTTATCAGATGTGTGCTTAATTTTAATCTGCAGGGTACACGTTAACTTTGGGCAGCAACCATTTGCATTTGATCTTAAGGCAAGATATACTTTTCATTGCTTATCTATTCAAAGAACTATGATTCTTTTAATATGTCTTGTGTTGGTGTTCACAATCACAGTTATCCATCGGCAGTTGTACTTCTGTAAAATATTTCAATCGTAAATTTTGATTGAGATGAGTGATAATCATTTTTTTTTGTTTTTTATATAAGGTCCAGTTTGTCTTAGTAAAGAGGCCAAAACTTTGTTACCCTTCTATGTTCTTTAGCTGTCCATCATAGGCTAGCCCAGGGAATAGCTTCCCAGTGGATTGCTTTTTAACTTTTATGAATAAAGGTTGGATTTTGCTTTCTCATAGGTTACCAAACCCCACAAGATGTGGGTTTGTAAACCTAGAAGCTTTGGCAGTGTTGCTTTCCTTCTCTGAGGAATGAATTTTCATAACGTCTTTCAGTTTTATGGAATGAGTAAATATGCCACTGGTGTCCCTTCTTGCAATTAACTAAAGCTAGTAACTTTTGATTCTTATTCATGGAAAAATCAATCAACTGGAATAAGAAAAACCGCTTTGTTGATTCGGTTTGCCTGCATGTCCAAAGACACAGAAGGAAATAATTGCAACCAATAACCTGAGTCCTATGATATTTATTCCATAAAATGAGCTTAGGATTCAGAAGATTCAGTTATGCGAAACAGGACCTTAAGGTTGTGGGCAACAGATGTTGGACTATTGAGTTCATTTTCTTTGCTTTAACTTTTGGCCCCTCATTTTGAGATTGTTAAGAACTTTGTTGTGGACAAGTATGTGAGAAGAAAGGGTATAAAAATCCATCATGCATTATTTTTTTTAACGGTTTAAATATGTGGGACCATTTGATTCATTGATTGCATTTAGTGGATAAGGGACTCGTAATGATGTTGATTCTTTGTAATTCTTAAGTGGAAAACTAATTTTTGAATGAAAGTATAGGCCAAGGAAAAGGGCTTTTTTAAGTGAAAAAATAACAGAGACCCTAAATACTTATGTTGGATAATGAGTAACATTTATACGCTGCGCTGATTTGTTGCTTCTCTCATTCGTTTCTGTTATATATTATGCTTTTCATTTTCATAAAGGATTATACAGGTTATAATTGTGAAGATTCAATTACTTTGAAATAGTAATACTTGTGCAATATTATCTATATCATGTTGTCTAATCGAAATTTATTTTAACATCTGATTAGGAATATGAAGCGCAAGAGAGGATGAAGCAACAAATGTCAATTGAAAAAATTTCGTTGCCAACTAATGTTAGTCATGGGTAAGTACACATTAGTTTTCAATATCTTGAATGAAGGCATCTAATTTATTTTGTCTTAGTCATATATGATATACCTTAAGGGGGAATGCTCTGATGTCATTGGTTAAATAGACACTCTGTAATTGATTTTAAAAATTGAATTTTGTGTTTTCTCGTGTACTTTAATATATGATTTGTTGTTTTAAATTTTATTAAATTTTACTTGTGTAGCTGAGGGATTAGACACAGTTCAGTGATAGTTATAGCTAGATTAACACAACCCAAATCTTTTTGATATATTTTCTTTTAGGTCATCATTCTGCTCCTTGTCCTGAGTCCCTGATACTGAATTTTCAACCAGATTTTAAATAAACTTGGAATTTAGATAATTCAGGGTGTTAGAGGTGGTTGTGTTTTGAGGGTCAGTAAGATAAAAAGTAGCATTGATAACCTTGACAATTTGTACAAGTCAGACCTGCCTCCCCAGTTAATAGTGAAATTCCCTGAGGAGCCTCGCATAAATGCTCTTTAATGGAAATTTAGCTTTAGCTGGTCGTGGACAAGAAAGCACTGGGTTGGTGGCCGGGAATGCCCGACAACTTGATTTATCTGGTAAACTACTCGGGGCTTATGTAGCTCGTGCTGGATTAAGGAGCAATAGATTACCATGAGATCTTGAACTTCCCTGGACAGGGTACAGCTGGTAGAAAACACAGTTCAAGCTCTGTAGCTTGAAATTTGAGTGAATAAGTTACTTTAATGCTTAAGTAAGTTGCATTTCCTGCATTCTACTTTCTACATAGGCTGCAATGCAATTGGTGTCATAGGCATGTCTATTCTGCTAATCAATATGAATTCAAAATTTTTAAGTTGAACTTGATGGATGCTAGGTTGTTGAGCTGGTGAGTTCCTTGTATTTCTAGCAGCGTAATCAATATGAAGGTTTACCTGGGAATCAATGTTGTCACGATTTTACTGTTTATTTTATTTTTAAAATTGTTTTTCCTTAAAGATTTGTGTCAATTGTTAATTTATTTATACTTTATTGACCAGAATTGTTCGCTCCTACTTACTACATTATGGATATGAAGATACGCTGAATTCATTTGACATGGCTAGTAAAAGTACTGTTCCTCCAGTACATATAGCTCAAGAAAATGGTTTTGATGAGCAGGACATTGTGTTTGCACTAAATGAGAGAAAGACTCTTAGACAGGTATTGATTTATTTCAATTATAATCACTTTAAAGTAAATGATTGACTACTATAGTGTTCTGCTTTCTTTTCTTGTTTGGAACAAAGTCCTTTATGAGCTTCTCTCATATTTGCATAAAAGTTTTGGAATCCCAGTTGTTTGGATGAACTTAAAGGTTACAAGGAACCAGAATAAATGTGTAGCTGTTAGAGCAAGTCAGGCGGAAGGGACAAGGGCTAGGGTCTAGGGGCTTTATTGGCTTCTCAAAATGTCATTTTCATGAAATCTGTCCCCCTCAACATTTTGTTGTTCTAATGGTGTGAGAGGCTAGGGGCAAAAAAGTGTTAGGCGGCTAGTTTTCATTGGCTACCAGTTTCTTCCTATGTTGACCCTTCAAGAGCCTTGGGCAAGAGCTGACGCTGAACTTGCCCCTTGAAGAGCCCTGGGCTAGTTTGCATGCATTAGATATGCTACCATATTTTGGAGATGTGTAGTGTTTCATACAACTGTTCAACCACGGGACTTGATGAGATGAGCAAAGAATTGATGCTTACCTGACTTGGTGTTATAACCTATGTGCAGTTTCTTTGGATACTGATTGTAGCAATGCCTCTGAGTTGCAAAAGATTTATTTCTCATTTGTTGATATATTTACAATGACACAAAAATGATGATATGGATGAGATATGCCATAGGTCTCTTTTTGGTTGCTTTTTGTAATTTCTTGTTTAAGTATTTGAAGATGTTGCATTATTACATGGTTAACAACTTATCTGTGTAGAATAGTTTCATGTGAAATGTTAATGTGTTCGTCAGGTTTGCTTGAAATCGGCTATGAACGCATGTGCTTTTTTTTCCTTCCTCCAGTTCATTTTGCAGATATATTTGCCTGCTTGTGTTTTTTTAGCCAATCTTCTTATTCTACGTGTAAAAGTATGCCAATCATTCACATGTTGCTTCTTTCCTTTTCTTTTACTGTTACCTTGAGTCTCTTGATTGGATGGCATTATTTATAGGAAAATTAATTTAATCAAATTATTTCAAAAGGCTTTAATGTGATGGTAAAGAAATGTTTGTAGTGATGTATGACGAAACTATCTGCTCGGGAGTTCAGGAGCATTGCAGAATCAGTTCAATATATGGGGGGTTTTTTATTTTATTTTATTTTTTATTTTTTATTTGGGTCCTTTGTTGTACGTACTCAGTATCCGAGCTATTTTTCTTTTTAGTATAAGAGTTGCACCTGGCTGACCACTTTTATCTGCTTATGAAGCTCATTAGGAATGGGGAGATCGACTCTGCTCTTGGTAGACTCCGTGAATGGTATCCCCAAATTGTTCAGGTAGACTGTCTGGTATTTCAAAATGAATTTTCGGTGGCCATCTTATTTTTTCTGCGACTCTTTGCTCTCGATGTTGAACAAATCTTGGCACATGCAGTAAATTCTGTAAAACGTGTGTTTGAGAGGGTTAAAGTGTTTCCTATTTGTTTCATTTAATTGCAGATCCCCTACTTTACCTACTTAACATGTGAATTCCTATGTGTTTGGTTGTGTCTTGTACCTCTTTTTTTCCACAAATTGGTGTCTTGTTTTTTTCCAGATAATGTTTTGAGAAATACACAAGGCCTCCTCATAGTTTCAATTTTCTATGTTTTAAATTAACAAATTACTTCTACTAATAATGAATATAGTGTTTGATCATCTGGTCTTAACTAAACCAACATTTGTTATGTAGCAGAAAAATCAATTGACGGTTGTGATAATATTTGATTACTCTAACATAAGTATGAATTTCAGTATATTTGGCATGTTTATATGTTGACATTTTATGATTATGCAATGAGTTTCTTACTGCATCACAGATAAATTTACTTTTTACATTTTTTTTGTAGGTGTATAGCAATGCATTTTATATGGTTTTGAATTTTGGCCTTATCTTATGTGCTATTTGATGAAGTTACCGTTCTTAACCATCTTAGGATCAATGCTTAAATTTTGGTCATAATGCTTATTTTGCTAAGGTCATGACTTAATTTTTGCTTTCTGCAGGATGATAAATCGGCTACATGCTTTCTGCTCCACTGTCAAAAGTTTATTGAACTGGTTCGGGTATGTTTTCCTCTATTTGCATGAGATTAGCTTTAGTATCACTTCAGATATATAAAAACATGAATGTTACGGATAAAATCACGACAATACTTATGTTATTCTTTTTAAATGAATTGGAAGGATACAAGAAAGTCTTGCATACCTGTTACATTTCAGTGTTGAAGTGTTGAAGGAAACCATTAAATCACAATTAGAAACATGGATTGAACTGTGTAACTTCATTTCAGATGGCTATATATTATACTACTTTCAAGGGTTACCAAACTGGCTCATTAGATTTAGTGTTATGTAGGTCGGAGCGCTGGAGGAGGCTGTCAAATACGGGAGGATGGAATTGGCAAAGTTCTTTGGCTTGCCCGTGTTTGAGGACCTAGTTCAGGTAATAACAGAAAATTCCTTCAAACTAAGAGATATTTATTTTGTTTGATGCATCTCTAGAACATATGGGAGATTCATTATTAGTAAAAACCTATGCGAAGTCATAAGTATTTGTTAATTTTATAAAGTTGCAGTGAGGAATGAAAACACAGTGGGTAATGGCAAGCTCATACTAATGGTGTTTTTTAGTCTGCATGTAGTATTGGGTTTGAGTTGCTACATGTTTCTCTGGTGCTTCTTTAGGAAGCAGCGCAATAGAACTTCACCCATTCTATTTTTTATCATTGAAATTTAATGTTTTTATTATTCATTACAACACCTCCATCTGTAGCACTGTGTTTCTCTGCTGGCATATGAACGGCCACGGGAATCATCAGTTGGATATCTGCTTGAAGAGTCTCAGCGTGAAGTTGTAGCAGACACAGTTAATGCAATGATATTGTCAACAAATCCCAATCTGAAAGATTCTTCGCACAGTTGCTTGCATTCATATCTTGAGAGGTTACTCAGGCAGCTTACTGCTTGCTGTTTGGAGAGAAGGTTGTTGAGTGGGGATCAAGGCGAAGTGTTCCATCTGCAGAGAGTACTTAAACAGTTGTAAGAAAGCTAGGTGCTAGCCGATTATTTTCTACCTCTCGTCCCCGTCTGTTCATATGCACATAGGCCATTTTTTGAACCGCATCTCCAACTGAGCAGACTGGCTTAGCATCCAGCACTAAATAGAGGCGCCCATAATGTTAACTGTGAGCCAGAATGATACTAAATTTCTTGTATAGCATGGGATGTTCTTTCAGTAAGCTTGTAACCCACCATCTAGCTGTCGAATCCGAAATTCAGTTGAACCGGCACCTGGAAATGTTTACATACTAGATTTCAATATATTCAGTTTACACTATAGGAGTCGTACAAATATTGAAATCAATTTGGTGGGTTGCTACATATGTGAATTTACCTCGGTAGTGCATTACTTGTCGAGGAAAATTGTAGTGGTTATAGTTGATATTCCATTTTTTGTGTTTCTATAATTCATGAACACAAGAGGCCCGTTCTCTTAGACTTAAATTGCGGTCACTCACTGTTTGATCTTAATCCAATGCTGGAGAAGAATACAACAAAAAAGTTAAATGATCAACTATCGTTGCATTAAGATCGAACAGTGAATGCTTGCGATTTAGTAAGAAGAATCAGAATGATTTCAGTTCACTCTTTGTAGGTAAACGTGCCCTAAACGTGGACAAGTCACCCCTCACTTTCAATGGTGAACCCAACTCAATCAAGAAGAAGCTGTTGTATTTAACTGCGAAAATTGGGTACTTCAGTTGAAATTTTCCAAAACATGTAATTGAAATATTTCACATTTGAAAATTGGGTTAAATAGAACTCCGTCATGATAAAAAAGCAAGTCGGGGACCATATTTATATGCGTCCACTATAGTTGTCTCAAGTAAGGGAGAATTTTGTAGTCTGGAAACCAGACCACGCGTTTTATACAGACCAAGATGTAAACAACAACATAACTCACTCGGGGAATTGTCATGCGAACTATGGCCCACAATTTAGTCTCCCCTCCCACATATCCCTAATTGGGAGGGGGTATTTTAAAAAAATTAAAGGGAAATACCTCAAAATGAGACAATTTGTTAATCTTGGGACATAAATAGGACAAATCGGTCAAGTATAAACCATGCACACCATGCACAAAATTGAAATTACTACACTGCCCACATATAAATGTGTTATTCCTTTGTTTCCCCTATTTTTTGATTTCTCTCTCTACTCTCTCTACTCTCTCTCCCTCTCTCTCTTCTCTCACTTTCTCTCTCTCTACTCTCTCTCCCTTCCTCAGATCTTTGAGCTCCGATTTCAAAGAGATGGAAGTCCAAAGAGAGGTGAGAAGAGTGAGCTGGGTTTTGTGTTCACCTCATACCTCTGATTTCGAACAAAGGGATGCATGAGAGAGGTGAGAAGAGTGAGCTGGGTTTTGTACCATATTTTCTGTTTTGGCTGGAAAGTTCCATTTTTTTTTGGCGACTCAAGCTTCGGCAAACATAGTAAGGTAGGGTGTTTAGTTCCAAATTCCTTCATCAATGATTTATGGAATAAATGGGGAATCAATGGGTTGTTTGTAGGATGAATTAATACTTAGGCGTTAAATTAGGGTTTGTGTTTCATGTTGGGGCATATGAGTTATGGAATAAATTTCAAGTCTTGACGTGCTACAAGGCTGGGATGGAACAATTTCTAGTTGAAGTGTCCAATTGCAGAAATTTGTGAAATTTTTTCCATAATGTACATGTGGTGTGTATGGCTACATCTTAATATGAGAAGCAGGAATGTTCACTACTTATGATGTGCGTATGTTGTGTCTCAGCAGTTGGTGAGTATGACCACAACCTAGTTGGCCTTGGCGAAAAACAAAATTAAGAAAAAAACTTAAAGGATGTTAAGGGTCATGCGTGTCCGTCAAATAACGATAACGAGTATCTTGTTTTTTCACGTGTACGGTTAAGCGGTGGTTGATATATGTAACAAGACTTTTCAAACTGTCACTGTAACCTTATATACATAACAATTATGTTTTAATTGTATCCATTATACCAATATGTTGCCGTTAAAGTCTTTCTCGTTCTATGCATATCATGTGCATGTACTATACATATTATGTGCATATGTTGTGCATATAGTGTATTATGTGTAGTGGTGCGTATTTACATCTTTGATACTCTTCGCATTAACGTAGTTTACTACTTTTTCCTTTGATTTAGAGGCAGGCCCTGCAAATACGAAAAAAGCGAATGAGTTTGTGAAACAATTTCCTTTGATTTAGTTGGGTTCTTTTGTGCCCATTCAAACTGCAATTTTTTTTTTAAAATCCTTGAAATATTTGAACCCAATCAAATTTAATACCAAATTCAAATGAATGAATCTTTGATTCTTCATATAAAGTTTATGGTCATTTATCTGATTGCGTCATTTTTTTGATTTCGAAGAAAGAGCTGTGAGCTATAGGTTTTGGGTTGAGCTTAGATATGTGAGCATAACAAATGCATGCCATGTGCATATCGTGTACATACAGTGTATGAGCGAGCTTAATACAAAGAGAGCAAACGAGTACGCAAAACAATTTCGTCCATATCCTTATCTCTTCCTTCTTTCCACTCTGATTTCTCTCTTTTCCCTCAAATTTATCTCTTTTCCAAAAGCCATCTGACCTTTAATATTTTTTTTTCCATTTAATTGTAGCAAAAGCCAAACCCTATTTTAGTGCTTATAAATTTGGATCGAGGGAGGGAGCAAAGGAAGGGAAAAGACAGAAGAAATGAAAACCCACATATATATCAAAGAGATGATAAAAAGTAAAAAAATCAAAATTAAAGGATTTGGGTCTCCTCCAAAAAACACCAAACCAATCAACTTCAACTCCCCAGTTCACAAAGCCTACTAATGAAGAGGTAAAAATCGAAGAAGATGAGTAGGTTAGAGAGAGCTCTTGTGCATACTCAAAATAGAGAGAGAGAGAGAGAGAGAGAGAGAGAGAGAGAGAGAGAGAGAGAGAGAGAGAGAGAGAGAGAGAGAGAGCTTGGATGAAGAAGATGGGTGGGTTAGAGAGAGCTCTTGGATGAAGAAGAGGGGTGGGTTAGGGTTCTTTGAACTAGAATTGGGGGAGATAGATTTTTTCTCTCTTTAGATTTTCTCTCTTTACAAAATGAGAAACTGTCTTATTTGAAATGTGCGTAGTGTGTGCTTGCAGTGTGCATATTTGAAATGTCCTATTTCTATCCCAAGATTAAGAAACTGTCCTATTTGTGGGTATTTTTCAAGATTAAAATACCTTGTGCGAACAAAAAAAATACCACACTTCTCATTCTAGTAAGTAGTATTGTAAAAGCTAGATGCGATATCAATGTGATTAATGATATCTAGGAAATTCGCAAAGAGCATTGGAAAACAAAATCGCTAATGAAAATGATTTATTATTTCTCATAAAGAGAAAGTAGGGTCGGACTTGAGGGTGTACAAGTGGTGTCACCAATTTTATGGGGTTCCATAGTTTTTAGGATAAATTACACAAAACTACCTCAACTATGTGTTGCACCACAATCTCATACCTTATGTTTTAAACATTGCAATGTCATACCTTAATTTATGAATTCATTGCAATGTCAAACCTCCATTAATTAATCTGTCAAATTGACCGTTAAGTGATGATATGGCAAATGCAGGGCCCATATTTTGCTAACATGTCGGTCAACTTGTGCAAATGGTCAAACAACTAATAAAATATTTAATTATTAAAATTATTTTAATTCATTTAAAATATTATTTAAAAGAATTTCAAAAAGAAAATAAAAAAAGAAAATAAAAGCCAAGCTCACCCAAGTCTCCTTCCTCCCCCTCACTTCTCTCTCTTTCTATCTCTTTCTCGCCGTGCCCAGAACCACAATCCCTCCTCTCTTCTCTCTCTCTCTCTCTCTCTCTCTCTCTCTCTCTCTCTCTCTCTCTCTCTCTCATTTTCATGCTGCAACAGCAGCCTCATCGGCTCCGCCATAGTCTGTAAGCTCCAAGCCCTAAGCTTCATGAACCTAGTTCTCCGCACCCACGTTAAGCTCGACCTTACCCACCAAGCTAATGTTGAGAAACCTAGAAATGTTCTTGCACCACCAAATCTCACTGGACCCCAAACAAAGCCCCATAAACCCCATCGAACCTGCTCTTCTTTGACTCAAAACCCCAGCGTAGCCGCCTCATGTCTCTTGAGCCAAAACCCACAAACCCAGTTGAGCAAAGCCCGATGCTTTCTCTGACCCCAAATCGCCATCACGTGTTCGAAACAGTAGAGAAATAGAAAGATGGATGCATAACAGAGGTGTCAAAGGGGTAGCTATAGAGCACACCGAGTTTGCGAAATTCCAATTGAAATTTGATTTGTTTGAGTAAATTAAAAATTGGGGACTAAAATGGGGAAGAAGGGTGAGTGTGATGAGTTTGGGGGAGACAGGTGGGGAAGAAAGGTGAAGGTGATGAGTTTGGGGGGGGGGGGGGGGGGGGCGGGGGTGGGTCATACATTTTTTAAAATAAAAATATTTAAATAATTTTAATATTTAATTAATTTTCTAATCCAGTTGGGTTAGGGAGTGGGCCCCGTCTTAGGCTACGTCAACATTTAACAGAGAAATTAATTGAAAAACTGACGAAGGTCTAACATTGCAACAAATTCGTAAGATGAGGTATGCCATTGTAACTTTTAAAACATTAGGTATAAGATTGTGGTTTGTCCCATAATTGAGGTAGTTTTGTGTAATTTACCTTAGTTTTGACCGTACAAATGAACATGACAGAAAAAGTTAAGGGCATGCTTGGAGGAGTTGATGTTTTCATGTTTTTCCCAGTTGGTGGTTTGTGTAGGTTTTGAATCTTACTTATAATAGTTGTCTTCATTTTTAGGGTTAGGATTGGTGATACATTTTTTTGACACGTTTTCTTATGGTTTGTATTTTATAAACTTTTTTTAAGGATACAACCGTCTATATTTCAATTCCTCATTCATATAATTTTTGCAAAAATTTCTAAAACCATTAAGTCATTCACTTGTAGTGAAATAAATAGATGAATATGATTCTATAAAGAAACACTATATAATGACTATCTTTATCCAACGGTCGTATGATTTTGTCTTTGGCTGATTTTGATAGAGATTATCTTTGAGAGAAGACCTAAAAGATAGATAGTTGGATAGTTGAAATACATTATGGAGAGCCCTAAGAAAGTGTACAGAAAAATGTGTGTCCTCTATATATATTCTGGGGACATTTTGTCAAAAGTGCCAAATAACATTTATAGTAGTTAGCCTATTAATGTTACCTTAAACGGATATAAGGAATATGAAACAACTACGAGTAAGACCGAGTCCAACAACCCGAGTGTTTGTAATTGTTTCGGTATCAGGCAATAATCTTCACCCATACTATTTGGGTTAATATATGAATATTGGGCTAGACTGAAGGGAGGCCCAAAGATATCAAAACAAGATGAATTTGCCCAAAGCACAACCACTAAATTTGAAGCAAACTAAAGCCTTCTTAGCCAAGGTACAAGCCACGTGTCTATAACAGAAGTGATAAGTGATGAAAACTAACCTACTATCAGCCAAAAAACACTTTTCGGTGGCATTACAAGTAAAAAGTTGATGACTTACTACTCTCCAAGAGCTTTTGGGCAAGAGCAAAGCCTTGACCCTCGAGCCAAATCGTCTACAATAGGAAGAAGAGACAACAGAGACAATGACACTCAACTAATCAAACAAACATACAAACTATGCTCTCAAGCTAGATTTGCATCCAAAAAGTTGAAATGAACATTGATTCAGTCATTTTAGCAATAGTTTCCTTAGAAAAGCTATCGATTGTCTAGTATAAAAGCTTTGCTACCTCCCCAGTGTTATAGTATCGATTTCCTTGTGTAAACCTATTTACCATCCATCTTTTTTAGCATACAACCCCTGTAAACTCAAAGAGAAGTGGTTGCAAGAGGTTCAACCTTGGCAGATAAGGTGAAATCTTGCCTGAGTCTCTTTGTTTGTCCTCTAAATTAGTAGATATGTTGATTAATGCATTCCTTAGCATGTATTCAAGTCATTTCCACTTGTTTTTCTATTTTAAAAGTCTCATTTGCATCTGGATTTGGTTAACTTAATAAATCTGTTTTCATTAAAAGTAACTTGGAATCAAACAAATGACTTAAAGGGCTCTGGATTCCCTCTATTTGAACATACAAGATCATGAACTAAAAGTCCTTTACAAGGCAAGAAAAAGAACTTAATACAGACTTAACCCATTTGCAACAATCTTTTGATAACAAGAAGTTTGAATAACTTAGGGCGCAAGTAATCAACTTAAAAACACACTTGTTCTACATCTGCTATACTGAGATAATAGTGTCACGCCTAAGCATTTAGTTAGTTTTGATTGCGAGCCTCAAAGCCTATACCTAAGGCCCCACAAAAGCACATTTCAGAACTAACTTCAAGCTTTTATTGCAACACACAAAACAAGCAAGATCTCGACTACCAAAACATATGAATCATTAAAGTGCTTATCCCTTGGGCAGCTCCGATGAGGTCTAGAGACCTTCTCCCCAGTCACCAAGAAGGATTCTGCCTGACTCAGGCAAAAATGGTATGTAGTGGGGAAGGATGGAAAACCAGTACAGGAAATTGGAGCTTCCATGATCAGAATAGTCCAGAGGCAACACAAAGCCCATATGAAATCATTAAAAGACCTTGCTACATAGGAAACATCTGAAAATATGAAGTTTGAAAAAGTGCCTCACGGGGGAAGAAATCAACTTCAATGGAGAAGCAAAAAGGAAATAGAAATGGCTAATAGTAAGATTGAGGGAGACGGAGATCATGTGCCACAAAACCTTCATCTTGGAAAGTACAAAATCTTGAGGAGAGCTTAAGAAGATATGATAATGATGTTAACCCCAAGATAGAGTCCAGAACCAATATGTTTTGGAACTATTTCACCAGAGAGAGGAATACCTCCATCTTTGTTGATTGATACCTTTTGTGAAATCCCGGGGCAAGTGCCAAACTTTGGTATAACTAGAGAGGAAGAATTAACTGAACTAATATTACCAAACGAAGCAAAAGCCTGCTTAGATGAGTTCGTCGAACTTGATCAGCCTGCCACAATGGAAGGTGATTACTTGGTAACAGAACCAATGATGACACATGTTAATGTTGGAGAAGCAGAAAAAGGAGAATCGGGCAAGACAGGTTTGCACGAGCTCACAAAGAAAGAACCCGAGATAATGTATTTAGATAGAATGGTCTTCAGTCGCCCAAGTATGGCCCTAGCTAACCATCTCAAACCTATATATATGTAACTATTCATCTGAAGGGAGTACCTTTGAAGAGGGTTTTGATTGATGGAGGAGATGCGGTTAATGTACTTCTAGTAAAACAAATGAAAAGATTAGGGGGAAGTGAGGATGATCTTATTCGTACTGATCTAATAGTCTCTAGCTTTTTTGGAGCCATTACCAGAACTTATGGGATATTTCCTTTGGAAGTTGACTTGGGATCCAAGTAAATCATGCTAGCCTTCTTTATGGTGGATAATATCTTTACTTATGGAGCCTTGCTTGGTAGAGATTGGATTCACCAAAGTCTCGCTGTGCCTTCCACCCTGCAACAACAAGTAGCTGTTTATCACGAGGCAGGGGCCATATGACCAGGATTCTGGGAGGTAGTAGAGGGCGAATCACGGCCATTCCTTCCTACCGCAAACATTGCAGAAGCTAGTTTTTATAATCCTAGTGTGGGGATTTTGCAGTACCTAGGAGCTGATGAGAACGGCTGCCCAATTAAGGCGACGGTCCAAAAGCTCTTGAAGTAAGAATGGTCTCTCAATAAGGAAGAATGTGATAGACCCCATATTGTCCTAACTCCCTAACACCAGTAATGTCAGAACAAAGAAGGAAGGACCAAGTAGTTGTAGTTAGGTTTTTAATTAAGAAACTATTGGTGTATGGGAAAGAGAGAAAGCAAGAAAGGGAAAGCTCAACCAAGAAAGAAGCTTTAAGTAGCCAGAACAGAGGTGAAGAAGAGTTTTTTTGGGAAAGAGATAGAGGCAGCCATACATATGGCTGAGTGTATATATGACTTGGATTGGCCCTATGACATGCCCGAAGGCTCAGAGTCAGTTGAATTTTTGTGTACAAAACCTAACAAGCTAGCACCAGAGGTACAAGACCTTTTAGAAACCATTGATTTAGGGATGGAAGAAGATCTAAGGCTTATATAGATCATTGGCCTATTAGGAGTGAAGATCAGGCAAAAATAGTTAGCCTTCTGCACGAGTTTAAAGACTGTTTTGCTTGGCATTACACTGAAATGCCAGGTTTAGATTCAACCTTAGTAGAACATAGAATGCCTATTAAGGAGGGATATAAACCTTTAAAGCAAGCACCATAAAGAATGTCAAAGGAGATTGAAGAGAAAGTCAGAAGAGATTGAAATGCTGGTAAAGGCTGGATTTATTAGGCCTGCTAAGTATGTTGAGTGGTTGGCCAACATTGTACTTGTATTAAAAGCTATAACTAATGTAGTTCAGTGTTGTGTTGTGTTGATTATAGAAATATTAATGGAGCCACGCCTAAAGATGAATACCCCATGCCCATGGCTGATCTATCCATAGATGCAGTTGCAAAACACAAAGTTCTATCTTTCATGGATGAAAATGCTAGCTATAATAAGATAAAAATGGCTAAATAAGATATACATAAGACAACTTTTACATGCCCAGGGCATGTTGGAGCATATGCGTACTTGGTAATGCCATTCAAACTTAAAAATGCTGGTGCAACTTATCAAAGAGCAATGAATGCCATTTTTCATGACCTAATTGGCCATATCATGGAAGTATACATTGATGACATTGTGGCAAAGTCTAAAATTGAAGAATAACACCTAATAAACCTCAGACAAGCCTTAACAAGAATGAAGACCCATAAGTTGAAGATGAATCCTAAGAAATGTGCTTTTGGGGTAAGAGCAGGCAACTTTTTGGGATTCCTTGTTCATCAGAGAGGGGTAGAGGTAGACAAAAACAAAGCTTGGGCAATAATAGAATTACCTCATCCCACCAATAAAGTACAATTGCAAAGGCTGTTGGGAAAAATCAACTTCTTTAGGAAATTTATTGCTAACTTGGTGGGCAAGATTCAGCCGCTGACTCCTCTATTAAGATTGAAGAATAAAGAAGAATTCGAGTGGGGCCCACCACACCGAGAGGCCTTTGACAGAATAAGGGCTTACTTAGCCTTTCTATCAGTGCTCATGCCACCTCAGAGAGGGAAGCCTTTAAAGCTTTATATTTCTGCCTCTGAAAAGTCAATAGGAAGCTTGTTAGCCCAAAACAATGAAGGTGGGAAAAAGCAAGCAATATATTACCTCAGTAGAATCCTTACTGAAGGAGAGACAAGATATACCCTAGTGGAGAAATTGTGTTTGGCTATGTACTTCACTGCTTGCAAGCTAAGACATTACATGTTGCCGTGCTATATTCACATTATTGCCAAGACAAATGTAATCAAGTACATGTTGTCAAAATCAATGTTAGTCAGAAGAATTAGAAAATGGATTCTAGCACTGTCAGAGTTCAATTTTTAGTATGTGCCTCAAAGAGCAATAAATGGGCAAGTAATTGCAGACTTCTTGACCGAGCACCAAGAATCCCAACAAAAACTTACCAACATCCCAAGAACTCTAGAGGTGGCCAGTCTCTAGATCCTACCAAAACAGAGTTCTCCTAGGCAAAAAGGAATATATTCAGCAAGAGATAAAGAGGATAACCAGCCTTTGGACCACTCCCTGTAAGTTGTATTTTGATGGATGTTGCACCCAACATGCTGCTGGGGCATGGATTGTTATTATTGATCCCAATGGTACTTAACACTGTTATTCATTTCTTTTGGATTATCAAGAGACTACCAACAATCAGAGAGAGTATGAGGCACTTGTAATTGGTCTGGAAATCCTAATAGAGTTGGGGGCAACTGAAGTTGAGGTGTTTGGTGACTCAGAATTAGTGATCAATCAATGGAATGGAGAATACAAGTGCATACACATTACCATTGCTGGTTATTATTTGGTAGCTACACAACTATTGAGCTATTGAAGTATCAGTCAACCACATCTCCAGAAAATTGAATTCAATTGCCAATAAGATGGCACAGATAGCTTCTGGAGCACAAATTCAAGAAAAAAGGTTTGAAGTAGATGTGGAAGATCAAAAGAGAAATCTCTCCCTTCTATCTTTGAGAGAAGATTTAGCCTAGATGTGATGACTAAAGAACAAGAGATAGAATACTGGAGAACACTTATTACTCAGTACTTGAAAGATCATTTTTTCCCTACAAGTAAGAAGAATAGACAATAAGCAACTAAGTATGTTATGTGGGGTGAATCTATGCTAAAGAAGACTCCAGATGGACTTTTGTTGAAGTGCTTAGGGCAAGAAGAATCAATGAGAATAATGGCTGAAGTACATGAAGGAATCTGTAGGGCACATCAAGCTGGAACTAAGATATGATGGTTGCTCAGAAGATATGGCTATTTTTGGCTCGAGATGAAGAAGGATTGCAAGGCCTATGTCCCAGGGCTGTGAAGAATGTCAAAGGCACGGACCTCTCCAACATGTACCATCTGTACATTTGAATCATATGGTCAAGCCTTGGCCTTTCAGAGGATGGGCTATAGACTTTATCGGGCAAATTTACCCAACTTCTAGCGAAGGACATACATTCATAATTGTGGCAATAAATTACTTTACCAAGTGGGTAAAAGCTTCAGCTATGAAGACTATCACTTCAACTGATGTCAAGAAGTTCATTGAAACCAAGATCTTACACAGGTATAGGGTACTCGAGACGATTGTTATAGACCACGGGCCATCTTTTATTTCAAAAGAAGTAAAAGAATTTGCAAGTAAGTTCGAGATAAAAATGATACGGTTCAGTCCCTACTATCCTAAATCAAATGGTCAAGTAGAGGCCAACAACAAGATCCAAGTGAATATTATAAAGATGATGGTAACAGATAGTCCAGAGAAATGACAAGAAAAGTTAGGAGACACTTTGTGGGCTTACAGAACCTCCAAAAAGGTAGGAACTGGAACTACTCTTTATGCCTTAACTTTCGGGCAAGATGCTGTATTCCCCATGGAGGTTAATGTAAGCTTTGTTAGAATTCAAAACCAGTTTGGTTTACACAGTGAAGAGTACATTCAAGCTATGTGCCAAGGGGTCGAAGATCTGGATGTGGCTCGAATTGAAGCTTTAACCAGAATTCAAGAAGGGAAGAGAGCTGTTGCCCGAGCTTATAACAAGAAGGTGAAGTTAAAAACCTTTAAGGAAGAAGAGTTGGCATGTAAGACAATTCTGCTCATGGGAGCTCAAGTCAGAGGCTTTGGAAAATGAAGCCCTACTTGGGAGGGTCATTTCGTTATTAACCAAGTACTGGATAAGGGAGGATATTACTTGGTAAATTTTGAAGGAAATTTGCAAAGGCATCCAATTAATGCTAAGATTTTAAAGAAATATCATCCAACTTCGTGGGATGTCAGAGATTGTTATATTGAGGAGGGTTAGTTATTTCAAGAAGAATCAAATTTAAATGATGCAGTGGCAACTTCAAAGAATAAGATGACAAGATTATATGAAGAAAAATCTTTTATTTCAGCAAAAGAAGAAAGTTACAAAAGATTTAATTTAACAGTTTCACATCCTGAGCTAATGTAGTTATCCTGGAAGAATCAAGTGCATATTGTTGTGGGCCAGCTGGGCTTTAGAGGCTTCAACCTTTTGGTTCACCTTCTCTACCTTTTCTATCTTCTTGTAAAGTTGACTGGCCAGGTTCAACTTCTCAGCCTTCAAAGAAGAAAGGTGCTTTTCTAGTCTTTAAATTTCAGAATCTACCAAGGTTATCCTATCATCCATGGCCAATCTTTCCTTTACTAGTTGCTGAAGTGAGGCAGAAGTCTAAGTGTGTTTTTCTTGATAGCACTTAACTCTATTTGATGCCCGTTGGTGTTGATTCCTCAACACTTGAAGATTCTTAAAGAAACTGAGAAATGACTCGTACTGAGTCTTTGATAGTAACTGAGCCTTATAAAGCTTGGTCAAGGTCTTCTCAGTGTCATAAGGGCCTTGAGGCTGAAGGAAGTTGTGAAGTCCCTCCTCATCCAATCCTTGAAGATTTGGCGAGAATTTTGAAGAAGATGAGACTCGGAGGAAGGTGGGGGAGACTGTAGCTTAGTCTTAATTTACTCGAATTTCTCAACCAACTCAGGCAGAGATGCTATCGAGGGAATAAATGTTAAAGGTGGAGGCATCTCTCTAGCACCTTTAGCAGTAGTAGAGGGAGCAGCCTCAGTTGGCAGAGGAAAAATTGATCCATGAGCATGAGTGGAAGTGGTAGCAGCAATCTTCTTCTTTTTTGACCGATGGATGTGTATCCTTGAAATCCCAAAAACTAAGGGAGGCTTGGGAAGATCTGCCTTGCACACTAGAGGTGGATGAGACTAGCCTGAGCCCTCGCCAAGACCCTGTTCCAAACAAAGGGAATGTAGATTAGGAAGATAATCTGCAATGGAAAAAAAGAAAATCTAGAAAAGAAAAGTTGGCGTACTTGAGCTCAGCCTGGAGCCTTGGAAGGAGAAGTAAGAGTTGTTTCCTTTACTGGCAGATGGAGATCATTCTTACTCACTGAAGAAGGAGGAGTGATGCCCGAGCTTTCACCAAAGGACTATAAACATCAAGAGAAAAGACAAGTGTCAGTGAGCTAGTTTGTGTAAAATAGAAAATAGAAGTCTAAGTGTCGGTATACCTGAGAAGGGACTTGGGAGGATTGGTGAGGCATTTCTATAACCATAGCAGCTTGGAAAGCTCGCGGGCTAGTCACCTCCGAAACCACATGGATCTCAGGGACTATTGACTCCCCAAATGTAGTGGGTGGTGGTGGGTTAAACTAAGAATATTCACATAGTTACTGTTGTCCTCCACAAAGTGCAGGATCTCCCTAGTCCTTGGATCAAACTGGGAAGTGAGAGTCACCACCAATGCAGGAAGATGAGTAGAAAATATAGGATTTGAGCCTTGCCTGACTGAAGACACGGCTTCTCCAACCTTAGCCTACAAAAGAATGAAAGACAATCATTAAACTCCAAAAATGGTGGAGATACAAGTTTAATGCCAAGAGTGAAAAAAGGTATACTTTTGAAGATTTAGCCCGAGAAAGAGAAGCATGCACTGCTTGGGCTAAATGAGAAGAAGCCTCGGGCTGAGAAATTCTTTCTTCCTTGTGGCCTATTTTAAAAAAATTAGGTAAATGATTAATACAAGTGTTAAATGAAGTGAATTTCAAAAAGGAAATTTAATACTCAAAAGGATATAGTCCATATGTTACATCCCACATCGCCCATGAGAGTGATCCTTATATGTACATTCCCACCTCTTCCTAGCACGAGGCCTTTTAGGAGCTCACTAGCTTCAGGTTCCGTGGGAACTCCAAAGTTAAGTGAGTAGCGTGCGAGAACACTCCCATGATGGGTGACCCACTGGGAAGTTCTCGTGTGGGTTCCCAGAAACAAAATCATGAGGGCGTGCTTGGAGCCCAAAGCGGACAATATCGTGCTATGGTGGTGGAGCATGCTCGGGATGTGGTGAGTGCCCGGGCTGGGATGTGACAATTTGGTATCAAAGCCAAACTCTGGCCATGGTGTGCTGACTAGGACGTCGGGCCCCTAAGGGGGGTGGATTGTTAGATCCCACATCGCCTAGGAGAGTGATCCTTATATGTACATTCCCACCTCTTCCTAGCACGAGGCCTTTTGGGAGTTCACTGGCTTCGGATTCCGTAGGAATTCCGAAGTTAAGTGAGTAGCGCGCGAAAGCACTCCTATGATGGGTGAACCACCGGGAAGTTCTCGTGTGAGTTCCCAGAAACAAAATCACGAGGGCGTGCTCGGGGCCTAAAGCGGACAATATTGTGCTATGGTATCGTGACCCGGGCCGGG
The DNA here is from genome assembly GCA_963580275.1 of Crataegus laevigata. Classification (NCBI taxonomy): domain Eukaryota; kingdom Viridiplantae; phylum Streptophyta; class Magnoliopsida; order Rosales; family Rosaceae; genus Crataegus; species Crataegus laevigata. The sequence goes on from OY756938.1 coordinate 4,104,275, forward strand.
ATGTGACACCATACCTGCACGTCCTTAAGGATATCATCAAGAAGTTTCTTGTCTCTTTCGTGTATCTAGCGCCCAAAGGTTCCTCTCTTAAAGCAAAAGTTGGCCTCTTGGTTGCTTGAGGCCCTAGTTAGAAGGAAGAAGAAGTTTTAGATCATGAGGTGAAGTTACAGTTAAGAGATAAAGATAAAATTCAATTACTGGAAGACTTCTGCTTCTTTTTGCCTGCTTCAATTAGAAGAGCAGTGGAAAACTTAGAAGATTTGGAGGTTTGAGCTCTAGTCTTCTTCTTCTTCTTTGTAGAGGTTGCATGCAGACCTGGAATAAAGAGTGGAGGTTGAGGCTGTTCCTCGGGCTCAGACTTTGAAGATTCCACCACTATTGCCCTCATCTGTTGGGTTACCCAAGTCTCTGCTACAGGTTCAGCCTCGTCCTCAAAGCCTCCAAACAACTCAGAGAGATCCTCAGCTTCTCCTGCTGCATGGCTAGACCTGGCTCATTGCCTTGTGGCCTCAACCACAACCTTTTGAAGGACAAACGTGTCTGCAGCTTCTGCTTTTGGCCCGACATCCACCATTTCAGTGTTGCCTTGGGCTGCAAGTTCAAAATAGGCAAGAAAAGAGTCAGTGGAAGACATATTATAAAATATCATAAAATACAAGTTAGGAGAATAAAAGACACCTATTAGGAAAATCTGGTTCTTTTGGTGAATCATCTCCTTCCAGTTTTCAAGATCATTTGGTTTGAGATAAAACTTGATTGAGAGTTGCTTGAAAAGAAGGTCGTGGGTTTCTAGCAGATCTGCCCCGTACTTCTTGGTCCACTTGGTTTCCTACCAAGTGGAGAAGGAGGTAGTACACTTAAAGTTAAGTGTAATGGGCTTGTGGGCAATCTTACTCATCACCTCCCGAGGAGAATAGAGACGGTAGGAAGTTCCACAATTCACCGAGTCCAAAAGGGGACTGGAATGACTTGCCTAAAGCCAAGCTGCCTGCAGTAGAAGTTTAGATGATATACTTCCAGCCCGAGCTCATATCCTGTGCGGTTACTTCGCACTCCCTATCCCAAATCCCTCTATTGAATGCAGGTTACGAACTTTTCCTTGCAGAATAGACTGGCATCTGCCCCAAAAGTGTCTTGGAAGATCTGGTTCGAGAACCATGAATATCTTCGTAGAACAGAAGCTCCCCACTCCAAGTTAGCTTGAGTGCAGCAGACTCTGAAGAAGTAGAGGCAAAAAGATATGGAGTGATTGGTTGGGGATGCCTCAGCCAGGATACGGGCATGAGCAACTCCTTCACGGAATTCCAAATTCAGTGCCCGAAGCCCGGGGAAATACCACTACAACCATAGTTGAACCATCTAGGTTGGCCCATTAATGTTGGTTTCAAAGGGTTCACCCCTGATCATTTCAAAGAGAAGATGGTAGAGATGAGCAAGAATGAAATGGCCTGTGGCCACGTCATCAAAAGAATGAAGGACATCCACCAAGGGAACCCACTCCAGTTTTACTCCCTTGGACTTGTTGGGTAAGATGTGTTTGTTGGGCTGGTACAGAAGAAAATATATATGCTTTTGATCCCTGTTGGTAGTAGAGGAGGTTGGGCAAAAACTCTTATTGGCAAAAAGGATAAAGCCATTGAATGAAGTCCTATAACTTTTGAAGGTTGATGGATTATACTCCAACTGAGTAATCGAGTTAAAGATGTCTAAGGGCCTTAGCCCAAAGACTTAAGCCATTTCAAGAAGGGTTGGGGTTATGGGCCCCATCTTGAAATCGAAGATGTTGGTCCCTAAATTCCAAAATAGGAGAGTTGTTGTCAAAAGCTCGGGCATGGAAGCCGCTGTGACTTTTGAGAGCATTATTAGCTCATAGATACCATTGTCCATCTACTTCTTCTTAAAAATCGGCACAAGCTCATTCACCCATTATGCCAAGACCTCATCCTTTATCAATAGGAAGCCTCAGCGATGTGTTGACCACTTAGAAGAAGACATGTCAGACTCGACCGAGTATGGGTTAGAGGTGAAGCAATTGGCCTTAGTCATATTATTCTCCATAGCGATGGGGACCTTGAAGGTCCATGCAGGCCCTAGGGAGTAGACTCTTCATTCTTCAAAGAAGAGTGAAGTATTCAGACCAGTTCAAGGGCAATGAAAGCCATTAAGGAGGCGACACATGTTGACAATGCCTTTGCTAGATTCATATGCAGGACGAGTAGTTTTGGGTGCCATTGATTAATTTTGAAGATAAAGTAAAAGTTGAAGGCAGAAAACGAGAAAGAACAAGAAGCAAGAAAGTTCTGGAAAGTTTGAGAATTCTAGAAATTCGAAGGATTAAAATGGCTAAGGTATTTAGCCAAGAGGTTTAAGTGAGGATTATATAGTAAAGAAGTTAGTTAACGTTGAGGATTGTGGGTTAGTGCAAAAGTTTGTGCAAAAGTTTAGTTAAAACGGCTATTTAAAATGGTGCAATTCTCGAGTAAAAACATGTAGTTCGTTTTAATCATCATTGACGCCTCAGATTGCAGACTCAACAATGATTAAAGGGGGCACTATTTAGGTTAATTTTTGAATACTGAGATAGACTGAAGGGAAGCCCAAAGATGTCAAAATAAGGTGAATTTGCCGAAGCCCAGCCACTAAATCTGAAGCAAACTAAAGCCTTCTCAGCCAAGATATAAGCCACGTGTCTATAACAGAAATGACAAGTGATAGAGACTAACCTACTATTAGTCAAAAAGCACTTTCCAGTGGCACTACAAGTAAAAAGCTGATGACTCACTACGCTTCAAGAGCTTTCGGGCAAGAGCAAAAACCTGACCGTCGAGCCAAATCGTCTATAAAAGTAAGAAGAGACAACAGAGACAATGACACTCAACCAATCATACAAACATACAAACTCTGCTCTCAAACCAGATTTGCATCCAAAAAGCTAATCAACCTTGATTCAATCATTTTAGCAATAGTTTCCTTAGAAAAGCTATCGATTGTCTAGTATAAAAGCTCTGCTACCTCCCCAGTGTTATTGTATCGATTTCCTCTTGTAAACCTGTTTACCATCCATCCTTTTTTAGCGTACAACCCTTGTAAACTCAAAGAGAAGTGGCTGCAAAAGGTTCAACCTTGCTAGATAAGGTGAAATCTTGCCCGAGTCTCTTTGTTTGTCCTCTAAATTAGTAGATCTGTTTATTAATGCATTCCTTAGCATGTATTCAAGTTATTTCCAGCTGTTTTTCTATTTTAAAAGTCCTGTATGCATCTGGATCTGGTTAACTTAATAAATCTGTTTTCATTAAGAGTAACTTGGAATCAAACAAATGACTTATAGGGCTCTAGACTCCCTTCATTTGAACATACAAGATCATGAACAAGAAGTCCTTGTTTACAAGGCAAGAAAAAGAACTTAATGCATACTTAACCCATCTGCAACAATCCTTTGATAACAAGAAGTTTGAATAACTTAGGGCTCAAGTAATCAACTTAAAAACAGACTTGTTCTACATCTGCTATACCGAGATAGTAATGCCACGCCTAAGCATTTAGTTAGTTTTGATTGCGAGCCTCAAAGCCTATACCTAAGGCCCCACAAAGGCACCTTTCAGAACTAACTTCAAGCTCTTATTGCAACACACAAAACAAGCAAGAGCCCAACTACCAAACATACCAATCGTTAAAGTGCAAATCCCTTGGGGAGCTGTGCTGAGGTCTAGAGACCTTCTGTAGAGAAATCTTTTGCCCAAACACATACTTTTCATAATGTTTTCCTTTCTCGCTAGCACCATCTTTATGCAATTTCCGACTGTCAAACTGTGCAATGAAATCATGATAGAAAGATTGCTCTATCCTCTAATTATCTTGCAATCGTTGAAAAAAAACATTAGAATGAGTGATCCAAAGCTTCTTTTTGGAAGTGGACTTTTATTAAATGAGAGGAAACTAATTAAGAGAGAAAATGAAGAAGTTAATAAAGAAGCTTTGAATTGCTTGATTCATTTCAATGAATAAATTACTGTTTTATGCAATATTTGATTGCTAAAATTAACTAAATTAAAATAGTAAATATTTTTTTTCTTCCAAACAAACGATATTATCTATGCTAAGAGGGAGGAGATAAATTAGCCTCACAATAAGCTTATTTACAATAGTAGTTTTAAACCATAAAGAATGCATAGCTTAAAACCTCAACTTTTTATGGTTTATAACAATTCTTTACAAGCCATTAGGTTTTTATGGTTTTAGATAATTTATTAATATAATATAATTAATTATTTTGATAGATCCTTATGGATCATGACTACCCCATTTAGGACACTTGAGCTCTTGATCAAGGTAAATCATGAGATGAGGAAACTCTGTTTTTGCCTTGTTTGGACTATGCCACTTTGACTTTCTAGGAGGTTGCCCTACCAATGTGGAAATTTTCATACTTCCCATGCCTTGTTTCATGAACCTTTTGCTCCAAGATAATGTCCTATTCCAAAAGATCTTCTCGGTGATCCATCCTTGAGTTATCAATTGAAGGGAGACGAGTGTCTTCATCAGAACCATCATCTAATAGAGATGGTTCAAAAAGCTTCAATTTTTCGGCATTGATGAACGAGTACATATGCATGTAAGGTGGTAGATCGAGTTGGAAGGCATTATCACCAATTTGTTTGATGATTTGAACGGTCCATAGTGGATAAGCTTGAGTTTTTTTCCTTCTCCTTGTAATCGTTCTTGACCAAGGTGTAACCATAATAGGACACCTTTTTTGAAGTTACATGGCACATAATGCTTGCCATGGAGATTTTTACATCGCTATTGAGATCGTTATAGTTATGCTTCCACTCTGGAATGAATCTTTTTAACTCGTTCGAGAAATTTTTGTGCTCGAACATATTCTTTTTCTTCTTTTCCACTAAGTACATTGTCACTTACAAAGAATACCATATCAAAAGAACTTTGTGGTAGAAAACCTAAACAAACCTCAAATGGATATTTGAGTGTAGAACCATAATGGCTCTATTAAAAGAAAACTATAACTAAGGGAGACTTTCATCCCATGTTTTTGGATGTTTAGAATTATAACCCGTAACAAATATACCATAGTCCTATACTTGAACCTGGTATCCACATTTCCCATATTGACCTTCAAAAATGGCCTAAGAATTGACTATCTCTAAATAATCGATGTAGGTGAGCCAAAATGTTTCCACATGTTGGAAAAACAACTTAGCTACTCCTTCTCCAGTAATGCTTTGCTTGCATGGAATAAGAATCACCATCTTGCTGAAATGATCAACAATCACAAATAAGTAATCATATCCAAACTTAGTCTTAAGCAATCTGTCTAGAAAATCCATCGAAATGTTATCCCAAGGTGGACTAGGTACTTGTAATAGCAAATATAAACCTCACTTTTTGATAAAAAGCTTCAATGTGTTGCATAGAACACAACCACCTATATATCAAGAAATGTCAAGATGCATCTTAGGCTAGAAGACATATCGATAAAGATTTAACAACGTCTTCTCTACCCCAAAATGTCCGACTTATTTAGATGTATGAGCTTCATGAACCCACTGCAATCTATTACCATCATCTTGAATGCACAGTTGTATTTCTTTAAACATCAACCAATCTTTGAGTTGAAACTCGCTAGTCTTTCCTGGTTGAAGCTTGGCATAAGGTAAGTTGAAATCACCCTTTGGTGTACTTTAAATGAACTATGGGCTGAATCTGCATAGCCACCAACAATGCGGAACTAACTGGTGCTCGAGGTCTAGATAATATATCTGTCAACTTGTTCATTACTCATTTCTTGTACTTGATCACAATATGGAATTGTTTGAAGGTAAGACATCCACTTTATATGTCAAGCTTGCTCTAATTTAGATTGTGTAGTTAGATACTGAATATGTTTATGATTTGGTGCATCCACTAAACATCCCAGAATGGTATGCAACTCGCTTGCTGTCCTAAAATAATATGACCGTCATGACATAATTAGATGCTCATACTTTCACTCAAATGCTTTCTACAGATTTGGCAATGCTAGCACTTGGGCCTTTACTAATCTTCCCGTTTTGACAACTAGAAAGATTCTTCATGTTTGTTAGACTATTCAAAATTTTTATTGGCCTTTGTGATAGAATATAATGGTGCTGTAATTTATGAGAAGTGTTGAATAAACTTTCTCAAATATTGGCATGCAAAAATAAAGCTCCGAACTTCAATCACAGAACAATGTGTAGGACATTGAGAAATAACTTGTACTTTCTTTGGGTCCACTTTCAGTTCTTCTATGCCAATGATGAATCCTAAACACACAAGATGTTGCTTCTCAAATTCAGACTTTTTACCATTCAACTGTAGCTAATTTTTTTGAATAACCTTCAATACTTGAGCAATGTGATGACGATGGTCTTCCCATGTGACACTGAAGATCAATAAGGAAAGACTAGTGAGTTTCAACTGAAAGATGGGTTGATGTATAAAAGAACACAATTGTGCATTCCTGATGATGGTGATCTATGGTTGTGGATTTGTGAGGCTCATAAATCTAAAGTAGCCAGACATTTTGGGGTAGATAAGAAGTCATTGAATCTTTGTGAATATGTCTTCTAGCCAAAGATGCATCTCGATGTTTCTCTATATACATGAGATTGTGTTCTATGTAGCACATCGAAGCCCTCCAACTGACAGTTAGGTTTATATTTGTTATTGCCAGTACCTAGCCGACCTTGGGATAACATTTCAATGGATTTTCTAGGTAGATTGTCTAAGACTAAGTCTGGATATGACAATTTGTGATTGTGGATTGTGGATTGTTTCAAGAAGTTGGTGATTCTTATTCCATGCAAGAAGATCATTATTGGAGAAGGAGCAGCTAAATTGTTTTTCCAACATGTATTGAAACATTTTAGCTTGCATACGTCGATATTTCAAACATAGATAGTCGATTCTTAGGCCGTTTCTGGAGGTCAATATAGGGAATGTGGATACCAGGTTCAAGCATAGCACTGGATTAAAACCTCAAACTTATGGACAAACGGAGGTCGTTAATCAGACAATGGTACATTTGTTATGGGTTATAATTCTAAACATCCAAAAACTTAGGATGAAAGTCTCTCTTAGTTATAGTTTTCTTTCAATAGGGTCATCATGATTCTACACTCAAATATCTATTTGAGGTTTGTTTGGGTTTTCTACCACAAAGTCCTTTTGATATGGTATTCTCTGTAAGTGACTATGTACTTAGTGGAAAAGAAGAAGAAGAAGAAAATGTTTGAGCAAAAAAATTTCTTGAACGAGTTAAAAAGATTCATTCCAGAGTGGAAGCATAATGCAACGATCTTAACAGCGATGTAAAAGTCTCCATGACAAGTATCATGTGCCATGTAACTTCAAAAAAGGTGACCTATTATGGTTACATCTTGGTAAAGAGCAGTTACAAGGAGAAGGAAAGAAACTCAAGCCTATCCGCTATGGACCGTTCAAATCATCAAACAAATTGGCGATAATGCCTTCCAACTCAATCTACCACCATACATGCATATGTACTCATTCATCAATGCCGAAAATTTGAAGCTTTTTGAACCATCTCTATGAGATGATGATCCACGCTCGTCACCCTTTAATTGATAACTCAAGGATGGATTAGTGAGAAGATCTTTTGGAAGAGGACATTATCTTAGAGCAAAAGGTTCATGAAACAAAGCATGGGAAGTATGAAAATTTCTGCATTGGTAGGGCAACTTCTTGAAGTCAAAGTGGTATAGTCTAGACAAGGCAGAAACAGAGTTTTCTCATCTCATGATTTAGCTTGATCAGGAGTTCAAGTGTCCTAAATGGGGGAGCCATGATCCAAGAGGATCTACCAAAATAATTAATTATAGGGTGACTTTGGATGCGGTCCCTAGTTATGAATATTCTTTAACTGAAACTTTGTTGGTTTTCAATTTTTGATCAAAGTCCCTGAAATTAATGTGATAATTTATTTCTATGTATGTTACTATTTTTTTAAATTAAAAATTGAAATTTAGAGTTGTTTATATTAATAAGATTTTAAATAAAAAACCATAATCTGTGGGATTAAAAATATTAAAATATAAATATATTATTGTGTGTGTGTTCTACACACACACACACACACACACACACACACACATAAACATGGGTACATTCATCAAAATTAACCAAAAAATTATTGTACCAAAACATGGGTATATTCTTCAAAATCACAAAAGAAGAAGAAGAAGAAGAAGAAGATATTAGGCTTAATAACATTAGTAAATTTATTGAATTAAACTTGACATGGATACATTCTCAAAATCAAAGAAAAAAGAATGTCCCCATATAAGTTTAAAAATGGATTAGAAAAAAAAAATTGAATAAATTTTATACAAAAAGGGTACATTTTATATATAACAAATTGGTATATTTAAGAATGAGTACATTTTAAGAATAAAAATTTGAAAAAAAATTACATAAATAGGTACATATAATTAGCATGGGTACATTTAGCAAAATTAAAAATGGGTACAAATAAGTAAAAAAATATGGGTACAAATACAAATAAAACTTTAAAAAATATGTCACAAAAAGAATTTAATATATGGGTACAAATTAAAACTGAAAAGAAAATTGGTACAAATTAAAAAAGGGTTGCAAATTAAAAATGGGTACAAACTAAAAATAAAAATATATGATAATAAATTTAGCCATAAATATAAATATACTAATTGTAACACTTTTAACACTAAATGAATATATTTAGAAATAAATATTTTATTATTGAAATAATTAATAATGTTATTAATACCCAAGGACCTTAATCAAAAAATGAAAAAAAAAAGGTTTTAATCAATAGAGTAGCAAAATGAGAGATGAGAACCTAATTTCTCCTTAATTATATTATATTAATAAATTATTTAAAACCATAAAAACCTAATGGTTTATAAAGAATTGTTATAAACCATAAAAAGTTAATGCTTTTAATGAGTTTGAGGTTTTAAGCCATGCATTCTTTATAGTTTAAAACTATTTACTATTGTAGATAAGCTCATTGTGAGGCTGATTTCATCTTCTTCCCCTTAGCGTAGATAATATCGTTTGTTCGAAAAAAAGTATTTACTATTTTAGTTTACTTAATAATTTTAGCAATCAAATATTGTATAAATACTTAATTTATTCAATGAAATGAATCAAGCAATTCTAAAAGCAATTCAAAGCTTCTTTATTAACTTCTTCATTTTCTCTGATTTAATAAAAGTCCACTTCCAAAAAGAAGTTGAGACTCCATATATTCCTACCTTTAGAAATTAATAAGTTCTATCACCAAGAAGTTTTGGATCACTCACTCTAGTGTTTTTTTTTTTTTTTTGACTCCATCCTTTATAAATGTCCACTTCCAAAAAGAAGTCGAGACTCCATATTCCTACAGTTAGAAATTAATAAGCTTCTTTGTTAGCTTCTTCATTTTCTAGCTGAGAGTTTATAACCGCAATGATCACAATAGTTTTTCTGGACCTTCCTTGCTTTCCTTTCTTTTTTCTTCCAATAAGATTTCCTGCCAGGTTTCTGTTTATCATCTTTCATGTCAGCTCTTTTGTTTTTGGCCTCGACATCGATGGCCTTAACAATAGCTTCTTCAATAGTTTCTACAGAACAATTTCAATTCTTTTCATATGTAGTTGGCAAGACCTCCAGTGTACTTCATGAACACATCATAGTCATTGACATCGATATCCAAAACCATAGCTTGGTTATGGAACTCAGTAGTATACTCTTGAACAATTTGCCCAAACCTTTGTCGGAAGTGTTGCCACTTGTACCATCTTTGTCATTTGGATAAAATTGTATTCTCAAGATCATCTTGAATTCCTTCTAAGTCAATTCAGTTATATCATACTGTTTTTGGTAAGATTCCACCATGTAAGGGCATGACTTGTAAGTTTCAAACTTGCAAATTTGATCTTCTTAGAGTTTGAGTAGATTTTCTGCATCAACCTACCCTCTGTAAACAGGGATATTAACCTTAAAATCAATTGTAAGATATCTACGAGAGTTTTCTTGCACGATGATTCTACTTTGTTATCTTCAGTTTTGGGATTGTTGTCATCATCGTCTTCTATCTCTTCATCCATCCTCTTCTTGAGCTTCTTATGAGTCTTATGTGAAGTGGATGCACTAGAGGGATTTTAAGACTTAAAGCCATCAACAAGTTTAGCAACTGAGTCTGTGATCAAAGTTTGAACTTGTTCGAATCTGGTGATGTATTCCTCTCCACTAGATGTTCTATCGGTATTCTCTCATGTCATATTTTCTCCCTTAATTCTTGGTTTTCTATGAACCTTTGAAGAACTTCCAAGTTCTTCTCCCAAAGTTCTGCGTTTGCCGTGAGTCAGGACCATACACCACCGTCACCCTTTCCGAATTTGATGCTATGATACCCACTTGATCCAACTTGTTGGTGATGGAACTTATTAATTCCTAACGTTAGGAATATGGAGTCTCGACTTCTCTTTGGAAGTGAACTTCTATTAAATGAGAGTAGACTAATTAAGAAAGGAACTGAAGAAGTTAATAAAGAAACTCTGAATTGCTTACAGAATTGCTTGATTCATTTTAATTAATAACTTATTTATACAATACTTAATTACTAAAATCAACTAAACTAAAATAGTAAATAGTTTTAAACCATAAAGAATGAATGGCTTAAAACCTCAAACTTGTTAAAACCATCAACATTTTATGGTTTATAATAGTGTTCTAAAAAAAGGCCTAGGTGGTGGTGACCCGAGGTGTTTTCTTGCAAATCGGTTAGGCTCTAGGTGGTGCTAGGCGGATCCTCACCCTCATACATTAAAAAAAAAAAGAAGAAGAAGCATGTGTTAGTCTTCCTTTTTTTTTTTTTTTGCTGTCTCAAACCATTAAATGGACACATATTTAACAATGGCAGGGGCGATGCTTACCTCTGTAGGAAGATTGGAACTTCAATGTGCCACCATTTCCATGGTAGCACTAGTTGGTTTTGGTTTTTGCAGAGAAGATTGACTATTGTGAGTGGCTAAAGGTGAGTGGGTGTGTTGAAATGAGAGATGAGGGTCAAGCATATTTGAGCTAAAATGGTAGATGAGGAGCAGCTAGGGTTCTTCATTATAGGGAAATGAGAGCTATTTGTTTTTGTGAACACGGAAAATTCCCGAAGGAGAGACAACGGGGACAGAACGCGTCTACAAAATAATATTTGTATTTGATGATTTTGGGTTACAATCTCTATTTGTTCCTCTGATTCGATCTCCATAAGACTTTGATTGGTGGGCTTGATCCAAGGGCCTTCGAGGCTTAATCTCGGATGACCAGGGGGAGTTTCTTCAAGGGTTCGTTGGGCTTGATCTTGAAGTTTGGCGGATGAATGTTTCTTCAGGGGCCGTTGTAGCTTGATCCTGAAGTTGGGCGAGGTTTCTTCAAGGGCCGTTGGTGGCTTGATCTTGAAGTTGATAGATGAACGGATCTTCAGGGGCCGTCGGGGCTTGATCCTGAAGTTGGATGAACGTTGAACGACGAACGAATCTTCAAGGGCTTTTGGGCTTGTTCTTGAATATGGGTGAACAACGAACGACGAACGAAGAACGATGAATGGTGGATGAACTTCAAGGGGCTTTTGGGCTTGATCCTTGAAGGTGGATGAGCAGATCTTCAGGGGCCATTGCAGCTTGATCCTGAAGGTGGATGAACGGAGCTTCAAGGGGCTGTCGTATCTTGATCTTGAAGGTGGATGAGCGGATCTTCAGGGGCTGCTGCAGCTTGATCCTGAAGGTGGATGATTTGTTGATCCAAAGGCCGTCGGGGCTTGATCTTGGAAGAATGATAAACCAAGAACGAAGAACGAAGAACGAAGAGAGCCTCCTCGATTCTTCGGAAACCTGGATGCTTGAGAGCTTCGGAACTTCAAAGCTTCAAGGACCAATTCTCTTCCAATTTGGGAGTAGAGAAATGTATTTGTGAATTGGTGTATTGGAATGAATGAATTAGCCTTCTATTTATAGAATTTTCCAAGGCCTAATTTTGAATATAATATCCCGGATGAAATAAGTCGTCTATGCCAGGTGTTGACACGTGTCCTATTTGACGGCTTTTCTGACTCATTTCAATTTTCGTCGAATCACACGCTACGTGTAAAATTTATGTAATACATAAGCGTTGAAACTTTGACCATCGGTCAACATTTTATTTACCGAAATTTCGATGTCTACAGTTTTTTTTTTAAACTTAACGAGAGAGGTTTGAGAGAAATGGGAGAGAGGGCTAAGTGAAATGAAAGGAGGTCCTTGAATTATTGAGAGATATCTCTCATATTCTAGAGAGAGAGGCTTAGGATTTCTAAAAAGTAATCAGAAATAGGAGAAATGGGGGCACATCTTAGCCTTTATTTTGGAATTCTAAGAAGTTCACCACATGTATGCATGACATGTGTGCATGACATGTCTGTTGAAGGGGAAATTCTGACACGGAGAGACAGAGAGCCATTTGGAGCTCTGGGCTCAAGGCAAGATAGAGAGTGCTAGGGTTATTTTTTTTTGAAATGAACATGAAGCTGCTAAATTTGCACATATTATAGTTGTTGCTAAAGATTGACACCAGTGTGGACTTGGACATGTTGGTCAGCATGTCCTCACAATCTCCCAGGTCTCTAGTTTAATTTTGAATCTAGTTCCAAGTCCACACCGGTGTCAATATTATCTTTTTTTTCTTTCTTTTTGATGCGCTTTTCCCATGGCTCTAGGTCTTGATTTTGAATCCAGGTGAGCCTTTTCCTTTTTCTTTTTGTTTTATTATTTGTTTATTTTATATTTTTCCTTTCTTTTAGTTTCCTTGTCTTAGGCGTTCATTTTTATTAAAGTAGGATGTAAAATCAATTATCTCAAATTTATGTGTTTTTAAATTTTGGACTTGTTGGATACTTTTTTTTTCTCGCATTTTATCATTCTTTTATTATCTTATTCATAAATTTCATACAAGTATAATATTTTGTAAGTGTCAATATGCACTTATTTACAAGATATACAAGAAATTTACCTAAATGCGCCTAGGTTACCTAGGCGCCCGCCTCGACCCTGCTTAGTCACATAGGCACTAGGTGCCAGCCCGCCGCCTGACTAACGCCTAGCGTTTTGTAGAACCTTGGTTTATAATGAATTATAAATCATTGGGGTTTTATGGTTTTAAATAATTTAGTAATATAAATGATTAATTATTTTGGTAGATCCTCTGGCATCAATGAGTCACCTTCAACAAACGTCAAGTTTCCTAACCATAGTTCCTTTCCAAGCACACAAAACCACAAACTATCACCTCTAATGTGAACAGTACGTACTAGAGCTCTAAAATCATATGTTGAGCAGTAAGTTATAACCACTACAAAAGCTCTCCTTGACAAAAGGTGAGATGGACTATAACTACAAAGGCTCTTCTTGATAGAGCAAGAGAGCGATCACTACTAGAACTAATGAGAAAATGAGAAAGAAGAGATCACAAATGTTTGCAACTTTATATTTCAATCTGGTAGATTATATAAGTTTTACTTTGGCTTTAGCTAGATTTTGTAGTCATGTTTAACATGGAGGACTAGAAGGACTGGACTGACTAGCTAAATACCTAGATTTCATGTGCAATAAAAAGATAATATAATATAATATAATATTAAACTTGTATTCTATGTTGGAGGATTAAGATGGTTTATGTTTCTAGGAGGTCGATGCCGAAAACTTACTCTGACTAATCTCATCATTTTTTTAAATTTAACAGGCTTAGCATGGATAAGTTTTAGCCATCAGCCTCCTAGAAATACTCCATCTTAATCCTCTAACTTATAAGACAGTTTCAAATTCTTCTTTGGTTGTACATAAAATCTAGCGTCTAGTCGAGTTCTGCATATCAAGGGGGCAGTATTCCTTGGACTATTCTTTTAACAGACCTAGGTTGTGTGCATGCAAGTTGTCTAGAGTAGTATGCTCATCACTCTTTACCTAAATTTGAATCTTCGTCCCCATAATCTTAACTAAATTTATTAGAATATCGCTCGAATAAAAAATCAATAAACTAATAGTTTTCAAAGTTGAAGAGAATACTAAACGTTCTCTCAAAGTCTTCCACAACTGCAGCAAGCTAAGACATACTTCAGAGAGCTGTAACAAGACTGAGTTTGGGATATTAGCCGGACTGCTAGTTATGCACTTTATTCAGGATTCTCTCGCTTTGCTTTACACATATATATTGTAACTGGATAAGAAGAAAACCCAAAAAAAAAGCAAATTAATGTAAGAATTGAGAAGTTGTCAACTAAATACAAAAGATAGTGAGTTATCATATCACATAATTAACAAATGAGTTCTACAAACCTGCAGACGCTTCAAGTTTTCACAGTTGTGACATAATTAATAAGCATGCCGACAATATCCGATTGGACCTTGGAGGCTGACTCCTTCAAGTTCTTAATTTTCGTATCAGTTTCCTCTTCAAGCCTTTTCACATTGGACCCGGAACTCCCACTTGACTGCAGAAATTAAATAGCTAATCAGAGAAACGTATCATATCATTAGGATCTCAAATTCATTGAAAACCCCTCATGTGTGTGTTATCTCATTTCAAAAAGGATCAATTATTATTATTATTTATTTATTTTTTTTTTTTGGGAACAATGGAGTGATCATGATATATTTGGGTAGTTGATGAAAGACCAGTTAGTACATCTGAAATTTTCTTTTGGTGCTCAGCCTCCATATTCGTGCGATAGAGTTGCACTTCCCGATCAGCTTCTTCTTTAGCTTGTCTCAAGCGTGCCATCTTCGCTGAAGAACGTAACATTATTTTGGAGGATCCATATCAAGATTTAAAAGGAAAAAAAGAACAAACTGACGTGAACACAAAGACAATGGTGGAGAAATTAACATAAGCATGCATTTACAGTTTCTGGCATTGTTCACAATGTGTTGAGCATCCTGTTCTGCTGTTAGCAGCATCTGGATGCCTCCTTGTCCTCTAACCGAATCCATGGCGACTATATATACGTTACCTGAAAAAGGAAATAATTCCATGGGGATTTAGAGAATTAGTTTGTAGCTTCTGACTAGCAAGTAAACAATCAAGCATATTTATGAGAGATGAGCAAGAGAGTTAAATAAATGTAGGCAGACTAGAAATCCCGAATGAACTATCACTATCCGGAACATAACAATGCATCAGCAAAATCTACAAGTGTGCAATATATATTGGTTCTTCTTGAATAAAGGTAGATCCGTATGACTAAAAGATATTACCTCTACTTCATGAACAGATACATGCAATGGGTCATATTATCCTAAAAGTAGTAGCTAATCTCCAGAATAATTTAATTAAATATTATATATATGTATATATGGGAAAAGATGATTCAAATTATATGACAGTAAGAATACCTGAATTTCTGCCTTATTGAACAGAAACGAAAAGTTCAAAAGCTGAGCGAATAAGATATATTGCCGAAGTGTGTTATCCTTATAAATTACGCTTTCAGAAGAAGGAATGACAATTGCTTTGAGATTTAATTAAGTTGGAGAGGAGAGACTCCATCAATAACGGGGTTAGGTTTCAATATTTGAATCCAGGTCAAAGCCGTTTGTATGTATACGTGTAAGTAGTATATTGAGTTAAAAACTGCCAGCTGAGAGGAATTAATTTTGTTGAGAAATTACTGGGTCCTCGTACGATCATACCCATTAACCACACCAAGATAACCGTTCTCCCCTCAAAATTGTGACACGTTGTCTATTTAACTAAGGCCAATTTTTTTTGTAGTCTCTGTGGTGACATGTCACTTTCAATATGACCCTTGTGGTGAAAAAGCTATTAATTAAACCCCGTGGTGAGCTCTGTTAGCAATTAAGGTCCAAATCCAAAGTTTCGTTAGTCTTTCGTTAAACAAAATCATGTGACTATCACATGTGAATTAATTAAAATTAAGTTTATTTATTTTGGAAAATAAAAGGACAAAAACATGATTGAATTAAAATAAAATTACAAATAAAGAAACTTGTGAAGATATAAAAAACCCAACAATCCTCGTATCTCATCTCAGGCTCCTAGCCACCACCATAGCAACTAGTGGACCTCCACCGTCGTTAACCATCACCTCAAATCCCGTTAACCTAGTCAAATTGCAGATCAAGCCAAATCCATTGTGAAAAACACATCCCACCCCTCAAATTTGCAAACCAACCAAAACCCAAGTGAAAAAGGAGAGATAATATAATTAACCATTCACAAACAAAAAAAACTTCATCATTTTTCATAACATAATATATTTTGCACACTGATGACAAAATTATGTCCAACCTAAAAAAAAAAAAAAAGCAAAGACAAAAGTATGTCTTCCACAATATATTGTGGTTCATCATAACAAAATGCCATTGAAAATGTCTTTCACAAAATAAACAAATAATCTAGTCTCCCATAAAATAAAATCAATTTCCTCCGCTACATCATTTCTTTTGCAAGGTATGGTGCATTTTCATCTAGTGATTTTGCATATTGTGCATTGGGGCCATTCCAGAAGGTCTCCAAGGATTCTTAGCATTGGATGATACTACAGAGGTCATTCTTGGAGGTCTCCAAGGTGCATTGGCAGAGTTGGAATTGGATGATATCACTGAAGGTAATACAATCGATGAAGCTGTACTTCCAACAATTTCAACAGTTGTCTGCCTTTTACACTATTCTTTTTGTACAATAAATTATTAGAATAACAAAATAGCATCCAAGTGTCTATATAATATGCGAAGAACTAAAAAATAAACGACTTACTTTAGCCCTTGTATGCACTAGAGCTGAATTTCCAGCTGACTGATATGAGATGTCACCTATTAGACCTTCAGTGGTTGCAGTTTCTATCTTGAGTTGGCTTATTACTATTATAGTTACCACATGTGTATGCCTTATAGCCTAGATATTTTCAAACGAAATTAAATCATACCTAAGAAATTAGGTGCGACTTCACCCTTCACCTCTCCTCCTAGCCATTGAAGTGGTTTTACGAGGTTAGTTTCACTTGGGTTGTGGTTGGTCTGCAAATTTGAGGGGTGGGATGTGTTTTTCACAATGGGTTTGGCTTGATTTGCAATTTGACTAGGTTAACGGGATTTGAGGCGATGGTTAGCGACGGTGCAAGTCCACTAGTGGCTATGTTGGTGGCTGGAAGCTTGAGATGAGATACAAGGACTGTTGGGTTTTTTTTTTTATCTTCACAAGTTTCTTTATTTGTAATTTTATTTTAATTCAATAATGTTTTTGTCCTTTTATTTTTCAAAATAAATAAACTTAATTTTGATCGATCCACATGTGATAGGCACATGATATTGTTTAACGAAAGACTAACGGAACTTTGGATTTGGACCTTAATTGCTAACAGAGCTCACCACAGGGGTTTAATTAATAACTTTTTCACCACAAAGATCATATTAAAAGTGATGTGTCACCACAGGGACTACAAAAAAAATTTGGCCTTTAACTAATGATGATTACCTATGCATTTAATTAAAAAACAATTGATTCAGTTATCCTATTTTCTTCCTCCCTTCTTGGCTTACGGCACAACACTCTTCCTATCGATAGTATACTATAATAACACAAAGAAAATCTCATTCGGGCACCATAGTAGAAACAGAATGAAAAAAAAAAAAAAAAAACCATGAGCACTTGCTATAACTGTTTGATAAAACAAAGATAGTAACTTTAAAAAAAAAACTAAAAAATTAATTAGTAATAACAAACAAACAAAAATAAAATTGTCAATAAATAAAAATAAAATAAAAGAAAGAATAATATAGATCTTTATCATTTCCTGAGTAATCGTGCATGCAGAACTATGATGACTTCTTTACCAATTTTGTTGTCATCTCCTCCGCCCAAGCTATAATCTTTCACACCCTGAACACACCCAATTAATCACCAACCGCGTATTACCGTGTGCTCTTTATGTATAGACCCAACATTTTTTCCTAAATTACCCCAACTTATGGAAAACCCCAACTCAATATCTAAGCTTCTCTTTTGCACCTCAAAAATGGGTTCAAATAAAATTTGCATATACTTTTTCCCTATCATTTCTATTTAAACATCCTCAAGTTGAAGTCTGAACAATCCCTACACATCTCTTATGCAATCCAAATTATTTTTGGTGAAATTTGCAATTTGGTAATACTTGCATCCCTTCATTGAGGAATGCACATTTTTTCACCCCTTGTGAATAACGTACCTTAAATATATAATTTCCACAATTGGAACAGTTCAATTTCTTAATTTTCATTTGAAGATAACCTCTACAAAAATCATTCGAATCGAACACCATTTAGTCATCCAAATGTACTAAATAAGTTAACAGGTATTGTGAATATGTTCTGTGGTACCACACTGCCAATTTGTTGCATACATTTGAATGCATATATAATCTTTGATTTAAATGATTTTTGAGAGGAACGATCCTTAAATAAAGATTAAGAAGTAGAACGTTATAAGAACCTTGTTCTAACCTTCAATGCATGACATGGAAACTGTATTTGTATTCATTCTCTAACAACCTGCTTGCACAATTAGTCTGATATATATATCCTCATTAGACTTACAAGCTAAGCTTTTACCACAATAACCACCTCACTAATCTTTCTAATCTCGTGACGAGTGTCAAACACCTAACAAGGGTCCTTTGAGCTAGTAAAATCATACTCCTACACACTAATTTGTTCAACCATTTCTGGTATCCTATCATTACCACGCCCATAGAAACAGACCTTGTCCTCAAGGTTGGAAACTGGGAAATCGACGGTTGAAACCTTCATAGTCCTCCCAAGTCGCATCTTCGTTGCAATGATGTTGCCACTGAACAAGAACTTCAAGAACGTGAGAGTTGCCCTTGGCGACTACACAATGTTGAAGAATAGCTAACGGGGATACTTGCAACAGGCTATCATCAGTCACATCAGGAAGTAAAGTTGTAGGAATCACACCAACACCCAATTGCTTCTTCAAGCAAGACACATGGAAAACATGATGCAATTTGGAATGAGCAGAAAGTTTGATTTTGTAAGCAACTTGGCCAATCTTTTCTAACACCTGGAATGGCCCATAAAACTTTGTTGCATCTTGTGAAATGGATGACGAGCCAAGGATTGATGGTGGTAAGGAACAAGTCTGAGATAAACCACATCACCTATTTCAAAAGTGCGCTCGGTATGATGTTTATCAGCATGGTACTTCATTCGAACCTGAGCTGCCTCCAAATTAGTCTTGAGCTGAGATAAGATGTGTGATTTGGTTTGCAAACATCGATCAACCATATCAAGCTTGGTGGTACCAAATTCATATAGTGGAACAGCAGGAAGAGGTTGGCCGTAAACAATTTCATATGATGTGAGTTTCGAAGAAGAATGATATGAAGTATTGTAACTCCATTTAGCCCATGATAACCTTTAAAGCCACTTTTTAGGTTGAAGACTGCAAAAGTAGCGCAAGTAAGTTTCTAGACACCTATTGACAACCTTAGTTTGTTCATCAGATTTGGATCCTTTTAAGGTGAAGAATTCCTTCCAAAAAGCACTGAGAAATACCAAGTCTTGATCACTAACAATTGTAGCCGGCATACCATGTAACTTGAAAATATTATCCACAAAAATCTGGGCAACCGAATGGGCTGTGTAGGGATGAGACATGGCTACAAAATGCGCATTTTTTTATAAAAACGACCCACAACCATGAAGATGATAGTCTTCCCTTTACAATGGGGCAAGCTGACAATAAAATTCATGGATATATCCGTCCAAATGGTCTGAGGAATAGGAAGAGGATTTAAAAGACCCAATGAAGCCAAGATTTCATATTTATTTTGTTGCAACACCTAATATTCAGCAACCAATCTTCGAATATTAGTTTTCATACCTTGCCAACAGAAAGAATGAGAAATCATCTTATAAGTTTTTAGAAAACCTGAGTGGCTAGCCATTGGGGTGCTATGCTGTCCGTGAAATATTTTGTGCCTCCAAGAAGTAGTAGGACTCAACATAGTTATGGCTTTATGCTTGAGAAACCCATTATCATAATGATATTTAGAAGGAGACATAGTCGCGCCATCAAGAAGAACAGAGAAGTCCTTAATTTTGGAAGTAATCCAAATATCCTGTTCCATTTGCCTACACAAGTCATCTAACCAGCCCATGTAAGGGTAAGATATAGCAAATAATTGAGCCTCAGAATGCAACCTTGACAATGCATCAGCAGCTTAATTTTCAGTTCCCTGCTTGAATTGTATCTCATAATCAAAGCCCAACAGTTTAGAAATCCATTTTTGATGGTCTGTTCTGATAATAAAATGGTTACCCTAAAGATAAGTTTGCCACTTTTTAAAGGCTTGAGCTCGAAGACCAAGAGCTTTACTTGTAAAGGCTATAGGTCTGCCTTCTTATTGTAAAATAGCCCCAAACCAGTGTTCAAGGCATCTGTCTAAAAGGCTTGAACAAATCTAGAAAACTAGAACTGTGGGAGATAACATCGCCTCCTCCTTAAGCTTATTGAAAGCAACTGTTTCCTTAGAATTCCAGTGGAAGGCATCCTTTTTAGCCAGGGAAGTTGATGGGCCATAAATCCTTCCATAACCTGGTATAAACTTCTGGTAATACCCGATCAAACCCAAAAACTCCTCAAAGCTTTAATTGAAGCAGGTAAGGGCCAATCTTAAATGACTTGAAGTTTTGAAGGGTCCACTGCAACTCCCTTCCGCGATACCACATGCCCCAAGTACTCGATCTGTGATTTACCAAAATCACATTTGGATTTCTTAACAAACAACTTATGATGCTAAAGTACTTGAAAAATTGTAGTGAGATGTAGCAGATAGTTCTTCCAATTAGAATTGTAAACCAAAATATTATAAAAAAAAAATACCAGAACAAATTAGCGCAAAAGGGTCTAAAGAGCTCATTCATTAAACTTTGAAAGGTTGCTGGAGCATTTGTTTGTGAGTCCAAACGGCATCGCGAGGAACTTATAATGTCCATTATGTGTTCTAAAGGCTGTTTTTTCAATAGCTGCAGGCTGAACTCAAATATGATGATAACCAGACCTTAAATCCACCTTGGAGAAGAATTGAGCTCCAAATAGTTCATCCAACAATTCATCAATTAAGGGAATGGGATATTTATCCTTGATAGTCAGCAAATTCAAGGCTCGATAGTCCATACACATCCTCCAACTATTATCCTTCTTCCTAACCAACAAAATAGGGGAAGAAAAAGGACTATTACTAGCTCGAATGAAACCAGAATCTAATAACTTCTGAACACATTTCTCAATCTTGGACTTTTGCATAAGATTGTATCTATGAGGTCTTGCACTAGGTGGTTTACTTCCTTCCAAAAGTGGGCTCTTATGTTCATGGGATCGTGATGGCAGTAAAGTGGTGGGTGACTGGAAGAGTGATTCAAACTGATACAATAATGCATCCAATGCAGCTTGTTGAGTGCTAGATAAATCTCCCACTGTGGTCACTTTAATGTCCGAATCAACTACTCCAAAAGACCTCTGATTCAGTAGCCTTTCTACTTAACAAGTTGTTACTGACCTTAGTGCAGGAAGAGGAAAACTATATAAGCAATAATGATGTTGGCCCAATGAAAACTCCATTTTTAACTTCTCAAAATCCCATAGAATTGGTCCTAAGGTTCTCAACCATTGAGCTCCCAAAACAACATCACAACTACCTAGTTGTAACACATATAAATTCGAGATATATTCATAATCTTGGATCTGTAGTTTGGCCTGAGAACAACACCCCAAACATGAAGTAGTACCCCCAATAGCGATCATGACATCAAATTTCTTAAGCGGATCTATTTTCCATCCCAATTTCTTTGCCAAGGCAAAGTTTATGAAATTGTGAGAGCTTCCCGAATCGAAAAGAATCACTGTAGAACAATGCTTAATAGACCTGAGGACTTTTATAGTCAGAATACTATCAGGAGCAAATACCCCATACACAGCACAAGCAGTAATGCGAGCATTCGACAATTCATAATCCTCTTCTAACCCAGTATCAACATCAAGGATCTCCTCACATTGATCAGACAAATCAAGTAACAAAAGTTGCTGGTCAATAATCACAGAGACCCTTCTTTCGACGTTCCGTAATTTCCTCAAATGTCATCTTCTTAACATTGGCTTGCTTAGGAAAATTAATAGAAGAAGAATTGGGAGTACCTAAATCTATATGGACTAGTGTAGCCTTACTACCCATCGAATTGTGCCAAGAAAAATTTAAGGCTTTAGAGAAGGGTCGGACCTTAGAATCCGCAAGTTTGGCATCGACTTGTAAGGCAATAGCCTGAGCCTCGTAAACATCTAATGGTTGTAGAAGCTTCACATCGTGATGAAGCTCCAGCTTCAATCCCCCGATGAAATAACTCTTAAGCATCGATGGAGCAATCTTATGGGTATGATTAGCTAAACGTCTGAATTTTGTTATATAATCTTTAATCAATCCAGTTTGTTTCAATTGAACCAAAGCTTCAAAGAAATCCTCAAATTCCTAAGGACCGAACTCACGACATAAAATCTTAACAAAATTAGGCCAACGGGGAAAATTCTTGAGACAATTCCGCCATTGAAATCATTGAAGAGCTTCATGGTCCAAATGAAAGGACGCCAATTGAACCTTACGATTGTCGGCGACCGAAAAATAATCAAAGAAATGTTCCGCCTTGTAAACCCACGCTAAGGGATCGTCACCGTCAACAAATCTTGGAAAGTCAAGCTTGATTGGTGGTTGACAAAACTAAAATTGAGAATCTTGATGGCGGAATTGATGATCTGGGCGTCGGAATTAGAGGTTGGGATTAAGATTCTGATCACTGAAGGTTTCTTTCGAATCAATGGGATTGCCCCCCAATTCCGATAGACCCATACTGACACGCCCGCCCCTCGATTTTATGTTAATCCTAGAAATTTACCCCCAAATCGTTTTCAATTATACCAATTTTAATCCCTAAACTTTTATGAACTTTCAATTTAGTCCCTAAAACCCCTTTTTAATTTTATAATTGTTTGTTCTTAAATGGTGAGCCCACTGGGCCCCCCTGTTTATGTCCCCCTTCCCCGATTGCTCCCTCTCCCTCTCTTCTGTCTCTCATCTCCCTCGAACTCCCTCATCTCTCTGTTATCTCCCTCTGTCTCTCTCTGCACCCTCACTCTCCCGTAACCCTCTCGTCTCTCTCGTCCTCACTCACGATCGCACGCACGCCAGCGCACCACCATCATCATTCGTCTCTCTCTCTCTTTGTCGCTGCGTAGGACAGGGAACCCAGAAATCCCTCCGGCGAATCTTCCTCGTTTTCCGGCTGGGTAAGTCCTGAATCCTTACCTGTTCGACTCGATTTGATGATTGGTTGAGTTTATAACGAAAATTTTATCGTAAAATTGAAGGATTAAGGACGAGATTAGCATCGGGTGCGCACACCCCTTTTCTCCGGCGAAATCTGTGAGTCTCGGGGGCTTTTCCGATCGCCTCCGGTGGTTCCTCGCTAAATTAATGGTATATATCTCTTCATCTTCCTCTGCTCTTCCTTTTGATGTATAGATCGGACCCTAAATCTAGGTGTGGTAGTCGGCCGGAGCTGGGAAGCTCCGGCGTTCTTCTCCGTTCGAACCCAGGCCACTCAGGCCGCGTGAGGAACTCGGCCTTTTGGGCCAGAACCCAGACCCAACCCTCTCGGGCCTCAGGCCCGTAACCAAGCCCAAACCCATTCCCTTTTATTATTTGTTTTATGTTTATTTATTAATTAGAATTTAGGGCCTTCGGGCCTTGTTAGAAAAGTCACGGGCCTCAAGCCCGTTAGGACCAAACCCAAATCCCCAGCCCGTATCATTTTTATTTTTAGTTTCCTAAAACTAATTAAGGCCTCGGGCCTTTGAATACCTAGGGCCTTTGGCCCGTAACCCATAAGCCCAGAAGCCCCTTTGGGCTAACCCTAACCCCTAAACCCAAGACCCTAATGGGTCAGACCCCCAAACCCAAACCCAGATCCGGATCCAACCCAATTCGGGTTGACCCGTTGACCCGACCCGTTGACCTTGACCCGACCCGGGTTGACTGACCCGTTGACCCGACCCGGTTGACCGTGGACCCGGTCAACGGTTGACTTTGACCTTGACCGTTGACTTTGACTTTGACTAGTCAACGGTCAACGTTGACTTTCTCGGTTGACTTTTTCGGGTTCCGTCCGGGACCCCTCCTAGGCTAATTTGGACGTCCTGGACCCGTTTTTGAGGTCCGTTTTCCCAAATAAATTCGTTTGAATAGAGTATGACTAAGTTGTGCCCTTTATGTGCTTAGGGGCAACTTTTGGGATTGTTCTAGATTCGTTAGCAGCGCAGCGTTGGACGGCTAAGTACTGTGAGTGGACCCCTTCTAAAAATACATGTTTTATTAGTACAATTGCATGTATGAAAAGCATGATAGCATGAGAATGATGTATGTGCGATAGTTCTGATAGGGTATAAATGTATATGCGATAGTTATGATATTACCGCTACGGGATGTAGGGATAAGGTTCCGGTCCATCCCGGACGACGGTTTATGTCCACTTCCGCTACGGGATGTAGGGATAAGGCTCCGGTCCATCCCGGGCGACGGTTATAGTATTGGCATAGGGCCTGGAGTGTGTTTTCCTCTGGCTGTTGAGCACAGAGACGGGGAGCCGGCATAGGGCCTGAAGCGATATTTCCTCTGACTGTATGCTCAGAGATGGGGAGATGGCATAGGGCCTGGAGGGATATATGTGGACTTTTGACATTAGGAATTATTATGATACGCGAGTTAGGAATTAAGATATTGCATGATGAGTTAGGACACGAAATATTGCACGGCATCCTAGGTTCAGAAAACCTATGTTTATCAAGATATAATTGTGTTTTCATAAAACTTGGGGGATAGTATGTTGATAACTGTTTTCTTATATGTATATCAAATTGGTCCACTCACCTTTGTTTTGCGCCCCCTTCAGGGCTTAGATTCGAGGCATGCAATCCCGGCGTCGAGACACTTCCGCATTTGGCATCTTCGAGTCCTCTCGGTGTAGGACCTACTCTTTTGTGTATTAAATTTGGTATTCTTTCTTGTAATATTTCAAATTAGATGTATGTTCTGAACACGTTCCTGAAATACTTATTAAATGTGTAATCTAAATTCATATTTCTCGTTTTTATACCTTCTAAATGGCTTTCGTCACCCCTCGGGTGTCGGCCAGCACGTGACCACCCCGATGTCTACAGGACATCGGGGTCGGGGCGTGTCACATACGATTAGCACGATCATGGCCGTGTTCTTCCTTAGAAACAGAACGAGATTCGACCAACGAGAGACGAGTATCGATCGACGCCATGAATTTGGTCATTTGGGTTGCGAGATTCTGGACCGATTCTTCAATTCTGGAGTTCGAAGCTTCAAGGGCGGTGACGCGAGCATTCATCTTCGTGGCAAGAGTGGTTGCTTTTGGCATACGCAAGGGAAATGTAGGATTGTAATTGGCTGATAGCCAATAATAAGAACCTTGTTCTAACCTTCAACGCATGACATGGAAACTGTATTTGTATTCATTCACAACAATATAGTTTTTCTCTAACAACTTGCTTGCACAATTAGTATGATATATAAATCCCCCTCGGACTTACAAGCTAAGCTTTTACAATAATAACCACCTCACTAATTTTCTAATCTCGTGACAAGTGTCAAACATCTAACAAGAGGTCATTTGAGCTAGTGAAATCATACTTCTACACACTAATTTGTTCAACCATTTACGGTATCCTATCAGAACGGTTCCAATTGTGAAATTTATACGATGAAGTTACATTACAAGGAATGAGATATGTGCATTTCCTTATGGGTGGTACAAGTATTATCATTTGCAATTAATTGTATCTGGCTTGTTCTCTACTTACTCGGATTGGTAGCAGGGGACTTGTGGTGCGAGTTCAATAGAGGTGTGAGTGTGCGTCAAGAAACATTTTCAAACGGGATTATCAACGATGTCATCGGTTCTTTTGATACCATGTGACTTGTCCTGATATTTATAAATTCTCCGTCTAAAACCATGTCGTCTGTTCAAAACAAGTATAATAGTACACCAGTAACTTATGTTTCCAATATCTAAAAAATTCTCCAACTAACACCATGTCGCCCATTCAAATGGATTTATTTATAAACTATACATGTCCTGCAAATGCACAAGTTAATTGTCTTAAATATCGTACTTCACCTGCTAATACTATGGTCCTTGTGTTTTTGATTGAATTTATCAGAACTACCATCAGTTAGTGGTATTTGTCTCAACTTGTAAGTGAGATATTTTATAAAGGTGCAAGCAATTTGATATTTGTGTTGATTTCGTAACTAATGAATGGCTTAGCCCAAATTCCCCCAAGTAGAATGTGGTTGTACAAGTGTGTACATATATATATATATATACATGTATATATATGTATATATATGCGAATATTGTACTTCTAAACAAGCACTCCAATATTGGGAAGAGAATTTATTATCAAAAGTCCAACCAACATTGATCCTACCTCCTGTGCTTTCTATATGCCTCTCTCTCTCTCTATATATGACAAGGGACAGCTGCTATGCTACCTCATACCCTATAATTGCTTTTGTTAAAAGCTTACATGACACTAACCATTAAGGGACGAAGAGGAGCCGAATCTGGGTGTGCAAAGTAAGTGTTGGTGTCTTGAGGGATATTGGGATCACTCTCATTCCCAAAGGAAACAAAAGATGACGATTCCACCAAGTCCACCATCGCACCTTCACTTTTGAAATGCTTGGATAGATTTTGATACCTCTTACACCTGCTTGTCATCCCCAAATGAGACTGAGGCACTGAATTATATGCCGCCAAAGCCATTGCCTTCTCCACATTGTTGCCAGATTCATCATCATCCTCGTAGTCATCGTCCTCATCCCCATCATCATCCAATCGCTCTGCCTTAATTTCACTCGCATCAACTTCTTCGCTGAATTGGAGGCCTTCTTCCATTTCCAGCTCTTCATTTTCCTCGCTCTTCATGTCATCATTGAAATGATAATCGTCTAGATGAACAAGGTTTATGACAAGACGACCATTCTCACGGAGGGCTTCAAAATATTCATGGTGCTTCACTTTCTCGCCTTTGAGAACCAGCCTTCCATTGTAGCAATGCCTCGTTAAACTCCAGGGCACACAACTTGTCAAATTCCGTGCCCGTGCTAGCAGTGGTATTGGCGGTGGGTATTCCTTTTTCCTTCGATCACGTATTTGATCAGTACCAATCCGTCTCCGATTAATATGAGTTGAAAACGTCGACGATCCTGCTGTATTCTCCACCCACAATTTATTTTGTTCCGAGCATAGCATGATTTGGACACCGCTATCCGTCCCAATCAGATCGTCCATTGCAGCGGACGACCATGATGTTGTGCCATCCAAGAACATAGAAGAAGGCTGCCACCGTGATGACGACGATGAAGACGATATTGATGATGAAACCATGAAGCTGTGAACAATGTGATAATGGTCGAGATTTCGAGAGGCTGTTTTATCAGCCAATTCTGGGAAAATTAGGGTTTTGAGGCCCAGTTCCAGTTGGAGATATTGGTGAGGTGTAAATCCTTTTGGGCCTTGCATGGGAGATAATGGTAACCTAGATGATGCCCACAACACAAAACCAAAGAGAGAGGAGATGGTGGATTTAGCAGTGGAGAAATAGCTTCCACTCCGCAGAGATAAGAAACCAGAGATTAGGGTTAGCTTAGGACTGTGGTACTTGTGGCTTTCTAGAAAATTCACTGGCGAACCCAGTAATTAACTTCCTGTAAATAATCAAATAATTAGATGGATATATATCTGATACTCCTTATTAAAATAAATTTAATTAATTGTTATATGGAGGAGGGTTTATCCAATCGGAAAAAGATAATCCCTTATATCGTCTGTATAAAGTGTGGTGGTATGGTAGAATATTCTCCGGGCCTAACAGGTAAACATCGTCGATTTAGTTTCATTCTCAGCACAATAGACGGAAGAACAAAATCATATCTTTGAGTAATTATGAAGATTTACTTGCCAAGAAATACATAAAAAATAGAAGACTTTTCTTATGTGTGCAATTTTAGACCATAAATGAAATTGTATTTATTTTCCATACAATGAACTTTGGTAATTAAGCCAACTTATCGACCGTTCGTGAAAAAAAAAGGAAATTTTTTTCTCTTAAAGTCTGAAAATATGGCTCCAAGAGGATTAGAACAAGAACAACTACTTTTCATGGAATTCATCAAGTTTTATTGAATTTTTCAAAACTTGAACAAATAGAATGGAATCAGCCAGCTGAGTTATGTAAATGCAATCGTAGTGAAGTATAAACAAATTATGGGCTCGTTCGGTAGTGCTTTTAAAATGATTGAAAGTGCTTTTAGAGAAAAAAAATTTAGTTCAAAAAACAGTTGAAGTGCTTCTTGCAAAACAAAAAAAAAACACCAGTTATATTCAAGTAATTTTTTTAGGGTTCACTTGGGCCCGTTTAGAATTGCTTTTAAAATAACTAAAAATAATTTTGATAAAAATATTTTTAGAACCAATTCTTAATAAAAATGCAATGTCATTTGATATACATATATATATATATTACACATGTTTGTACACAAAAACATTTTTTGCGTGTGATGACATATAAATGCAATGGTCTATATGGTTGACAGAGAATCAACAGCTAAGCATCATTGTTTTTCTGAGTTTTGGGGGTGATTAGTCATATTAATAGAAATGGATAATGCAAAGAAAACGGGATCAGTCACGATAACAAAGCTAAACCACTAATTCAAACACAAATACATATATACACACACACACACACATATATATATATATATATATATATAATTTTTTTTTAAAACCTGAACGAAACGAGGGGGAAAAGATATATGAAGAGACGACAAGTAATGAAGATTAGGGCATATATTAATCTTACTCTGTGAATGGTCGCACATTCACTACTACTAGTTAGCGCGATAAACACAAATTGGTCGTGCAAAGCTTATTCCTGTCATAAAAAGGTCAAAGTGACAAAAATTTGGTCGCGTAATATCCGTTGCGTAAGGTTCTGAAGAAAGACTTTGTGCGATGAATGTACATAATTGGTTGCACAGAAGAAGATTGCGCGACGATTTTATATGTCGTCGAACAAAATGTTTAGTGACGAAGGTCTTCGTTGCACAAAATTCTAGGATACAAGTAGCCTTCGTCAGGATACATACATGGGGACGACTTGTCTTAAATAACTTTGTGCGATGAAATGTTTTTCTTGGCCACGAAATATTTTGGATGCAAAAAATTATGCACGATGAAGGTGTTTGTCGAGCAAAATATAAAATATAATATTTTAAAATTTTATTTTATTTTCTAGTTTTAATTTTGTAATTGAAATTAAATTAAATTGCAATAAAAAAATGTAATGAAAGAAAAATAATTTATTTAGAATAAAAAGAAAAAAAATGTACGTACAATTAAAAAGTAAGGAAAAAAAACTAAGAAAAGAAGGAGTAATAATCTACGGGGTTGTTCACAGGCGGCTGAAAATCTTGGGGCAAGAAGGCCTTGGGGATGAGGATGGGCTCAGAGGTTGAAGGGGCAGAGTTTTGGGCATGCTCGGGTTGGAAGGGCTCGGAAGTCGACAGTGTACGGATATCATAGAGAGGAATGTCGGACTCACTGAGGGCCTTTACAATCAATGACATTTGGCTCTTATATTAGGTGAGCTCACTCCTAAGGCCGGCCACCTCTTGTGTAAAAGCTATTACCTCACCCTTCAACTAAAAGGATGAATAGGCTTTAGGTTCCCGTCGCCGACATTCCCCATCTCCGACAATACGTACCCGGCCTCTGACCGAGAGTTTGATCCAAGGTGTTTGTAAGGATTTGAAACTCCGCATTGTTAGGGGGATCCATGGACTCGATTGGAGTGTCGAGGGAAAGTTGGGAGGCGGACTCTTGAAGAACCAACTAGCTATTCTCCACCATCGTCGCCTCTGTAATACAACATGAAATATTAATAATAACCATGATACTTGAATGCATAAGATGGTAATTAAAATTGAAGAATACTTACATGAAGGGACTTGACCAACTTATCCCCTAGTTGAACATAAACATCTACAAAGACGTCGATCTCTAAGAATTTTGAACCCATCTGGATAGAACAAGATAAGAAAAATGGTAGTACAATTTTTTTTTAATATTACTGACATATAAAATTTTGAATATTAAAAGCTTTATTGTTGCCTACTGCCGCACCTCCATCCTATATGAGAACGGCCTCAAAGCCGAATAGTGGAGAAGAGTCTTCTTCTCCCGATTGATCTTGTTGGCTTTCACCTTCTTCTGTTATAAACAAAATAAACGTATTAGTTGTAATTTAAATGAAATATAAACAAATTAAGAAACATTAGTAAGAAACGTATAATACATTTAGACAATATAAAATACGTACCACATAGGCGGGCTCTTGAAAATGACTGCAGAGCCACACCAAATTTTCTTCTCAGTCCTCAAACTCCTTTAGGCAACCCTCCTTAAGAGCGACTTGCGAATCATCATACGTCTCAAAATATTGGTGCAGGTCACTCTGATCCACTACTTATACTGTTCAACGAAGAGCCTATTGACGTACGCCAACATATAGTCGTTGATGTCATCAAAATTGTAGTTTGTATGCAATGTAACAAATTAATTAAATACATTCATTAATATAAATATATAAACTTTAAAGGAAAAAGCAATAAAAATTCAGGATACTTATCGACAAATAAGCAAGCACCTTCTTCCTCACCTCGTCCGACATTGCCTTCCAAAACTTCCATCGCACAGGGTAATAGATCTAAATGGCGTGACCAATGTCATAGGCCAATGCACTATGCTGCTTCGCTGTTGGTGTAGCTCGATGTCGATTGTCGTATCTAATCGTGATACGTTCGTTGGTCACCCAGATGACTTTTGCCGTTTTCAATTGGTGATAAGGTCCTCGAGATTTTTTTTTTTGTTGCTGAAAAAAAAATAAACAAAGTCAAATAAAAACTACAAATTCTACCAAAATTTAACCAGAACCTCCCCTAATATCATAACATTTCCCAAACCCTGGATAATATATGATATCACACAACAAACACAACAGCTGAATAAGCTAAATTTGGACCAACGCACAATTGCAGTATGTAACAATTTTGATTGAACTTAAAATATGAATAACTAAATTCACAAAGAAGTAAAAGGAGTTATTTAATTTACCCGGGTGTGACCTCGAGGCATCAATAGTGGATGCCGATGTCGTATCGAGTGTGCAGGGGCGGCGGTGAACACGTTTGGCTCTAACAAGTAGCGTCACTGAAGAGGTCGATGAAGCCGGCACCGGGGAGACTCGGGGACCAGCCAGATCAACCAGATTAACCAGCCTGGGGTCTATTTCTACTAGAGCAGTGGCGGCTGAAGTAAGATATGGAGGAATCGAACGGGGTGCAGTCGTCAGCGCCTTACAACTTCTAATAATATGCGACATCTGCATAATTAGAAGAAAAAAAATTCATTAAATATACATCACATGCCTAATTATGCGGAATATAACTCACACCAACCCCTCGCATAACTATATCAAGCAATTAAACCATATATACC
Source organism: Crataegus laevigata (assembly GCA_963580275.1). Classification (NCBI taxonomy): domain Eukaryota; kingdom Viridiplantae; phylum Streptophyta; class Magnoliopsida; order Rosales; family Rosaceae; genus Crataegus; species Crataegus laevigata. Next base: position 4,136,044 of record OY756938.1, read on the forward strand.
ATATATATACTGTTAAACATTAACTAAATCCCTAAATTTGAAATCAAGCATAAAATCGGCTTAGCCTTATCAACAACATTCGAATATCTCAATCCTTACTGTTTTGGGAAATGAATGGTATACAATTAAGTCATCAATACCATATATGCATAGACAAAATCAGTAATTTCTCAACTCACAGAAACATAATTTCTAAAATTACTAATTCCTAAAATAAGCTTTTGTTTGATATAAATTCATGATATTTTTAGGAACATCCTCATGGACAACCATCCTTTTTGTGTGGCTAATGAACCCTAATTCCTAAAATTACTAAATCTCAGCAGACACGGCTACCACTATGAACCCTAATTCCTAAAATTACAAATTCCAAACCCTAATTTGAAATTAAGAAATAATCTTACAATTACTACTTCCTAGAACCCTAATTACAAGTATAACACTAGAGTTAAGTAAATTGAAAAATTACCTCAAAGATATAGTGTATTCCCGAGAAAGACACGAAGAGAAAGTGCGAGGAGGTTTGATGGCAAAAGGGTGAGAGAGGGTGTGACAAAGTTTGAGTGAGTGAGAGGGCTGTCAGAGGAGGAAGAAGTGAGGGCTATCAGAGAGAGATAGGGGAGAAAGGTTGACTGAGAGAGAGTTCGCAAGATCGGGAAAAAATGAAGAATTGAAAGGAAAAGGGGTTTGGAAATTTAAATCCTGAGATTCTTGCGTGACAAAGCGAAAGGTATTCGTCGCGCAAAAATTCAAAATTTCACGAAATTATTTTGGTGCCCACCTAGAAAGTTGAGGCTGCCAAATTTTCAGATCCTTGCTCGACGAACAAGAAGATATTCGTCGCCCAAGTCAATTTCATTTAATTTAAATTTATTCAAATAGAAACAATTTATATATAACATAAGTTAAATAAATTACAAAAAAAATATCATTTAATGTGTTTTACAAATCAAGTCACAAATAAAGTGCATTATGCATCATCCGAACTATAATAACTTTCACTATCGTCGCTATTACCATTTTCAGTCTCTCATCCCTCCTCATCGATAGGTACATCACTGTTGTCGTTCGAGCCCACTACATCATCATATCGCGAAAGATTATCAAGGTCAATTGTAATTGACAGAATAGGTATTTTGATTGAAGCCACTCCTTATATCTAAAACGGTTGTTAGATAAGATTTGTATCTCAGAGTGTTTCGCATCATTTTCCATTGAAGATTCTAAACGTTAGTTACTGACAATGTCGACATCATCATTAGTAAGGTCTTATTCTGGTATAGCATACACATTCTTCTGATCCATCTTCTGAACAACTTTCTAACCTCTCCCGAATTTAGATCATCTAGATACAAAATGTAAGGGTCGCCATCATACCAAGTTTTGTTAGTGTTCACAGATAGTAAGCCATGGTCGATTTTAACACTTCATTTCCTTTTTGGGTTTGTATCAAACCATCGACACTTAAACATGACATTTGTCATCGGTTTTTGTAAAGCTATTGCACGACACTTGTTAGTTTTCCATAAAAATTAATGTATGTACTTTTGCCTCCACATTGGTTCGAACGCCAAATTATATAACTCTTCACTGTAAGTGGGGGAATTCGATGCTTTCAATTGATTCACCTAACATTATACAAAAACACACACCTGTTAGTTTGAGAAAATTAATTACTACAATATATATGTCAAACTTAAAACTTACATATTCGAGAAACCATTGTGGAAACAATTATTTTTTTTGGCATACAAATGTGATGGATGTTTTTGCTTCATTATTTCTTCGTGCTCATCTAGTTATTCCACTGTCTCATCACAATTTTTTAGCACAAACTTTTGGAAAATGACTCGCCTCATACAGGATCTCCAAAGAATCGTGCGTTTTGGGCAAAAATAGAAAGTTTCTCCTTTCTCACCCCCCCTCCCCAATTATTGCGCTGAGGACGATTGAAAGTCATCTCCACATCTTTTAAATGCATTCCACAAAATGTAAGCAACTCATATGCCACCTAAGCCTCTATAATTGATCTTTCGGGCTTCGCCCTGTTTCGTACATTTTTTTTCAATTCTCCAAGAAGCCTGCCAAAATAAAATGATATGATACAAATTAGTAGAAGTCAATTAATGTTGAATAAACAAATGACGAGGATTATATATCTTTCTATTGGATACATCCATTGATAGTTGACAGGACTAGCAAGCAATGCCTCTTCCGGCAATTGAACCATCATGTGGATCATACTTGTTAACAAAACTGGAAAAAAATATCTCAAACTTGCATAGGACTTAGACAATATCATGGTGAAACTAATTAACATCTGTCTTTCGCAACATGATTGGCTTCACTACATCTTCTGGCAATAGATGTAGAATACCCACAGAAAGTAGACATTGCATAACCACATGACAATCATGGCTCTTTAGTCCAACAAATTTACCCCAGCCAACATTCATGCAATGAGCGATATTAGAAGCGTACTCATCAGGAAACTTTACAGACGATAAAAACTTTAAAAACTATTTTTTGTCATTCGGTTTCATGAAAAGAAAAAAAAAGCAAGATCCTTTTTGGCTTTATTATTGTCCATATTCATCCATAAACCCTGCCACTCGTGGTCCTATGGAAATTTCCGATGACTAAGGTAATAAACTTTTGCGACATGCCAACCAAGTGGTACATTCTTCTTGCATACAGGGCATGCTAAATAACCCCTAGTGCTCCACCCGGAAACCATTGCATATGAGGGAGAATCATTCACAGTCCATATCATTACTGCTCGCAAAGTGAACATCTTGCCAGTACACTTATTGAATGTGCGCACACTATTTGTCTATAAATCCTTTAGCTCATCGATCAACGGCCTAAAGAAAACATCGATTGACCTACCAGGATCCTCAGTTATCAAAAGAGTCATCATCATGTATTCTTTTTTCATGCATTTCCAAGGCGGAAAATTATATGGAAATACAAAAAATCAGCCAAGTGCTATGGTGTTGGTTTAGAACGCCAAACAGATTGATTTCATCAGGGTAAGTCCATTCTAACAGTACGGGGATAAGCAACAAAATCGAGGAACGTTCGATCGAACTCTTTCCATGCCTCCCCATCTGTAGGATGCCTCATCACATCGTCATCTACCCATTTTTCCTTATGCCATCTTATGTCGGCGGCCGTATGCATTGACATATACAAACACTGTAACCTAGGCTTCAAAGGCAGGTAACACATGACTTTTTGTGGGATCTTAGTCGTTCTATTTTGAGATGTCATTTTGAGCCTTGACTCATTACATATAAGGCATTTATCCACTGCTTTATTCTCTTTATAGAATAATATACAATTGTTTTTGCAAATGTGAATTTTTTTCATAACCCAATCCAGGACCATTCAACATCTTTTGCACGTTTATATTGTTTTTCGGCAAACAATTGTCATTTGGTAGCATGCTTTTGAAAACTCCAAAAAGTAATCAAAACATTGGTTCGACATAAGATACTTTATTTTTCCGTGCATTAGTACCATAATGGCTGTGATAACCGAAAAGCCCTTGCACCCCGAGTATAACTCTTGGTTGGCATTTTTTAATAGTTTTTCATATTGTTCGAATTTTGCAATGTCCATTGATGTAGGCACGTCATCTTCCCCTTCATGATTGGTATTTGTCAATGCAAATGGAAAAGCATCATTTAAAATATCCATGACTTGTTCATTAGGATCCACGTTAGGTTCAACATTGCCCCACTGTTGTGGCATTTGAAGACGAAGCATTGTCTAATTGTTCCCCATGATGGTTTCAAGTATTATAGGTCTCTACCATTCCATTCCTTACTAAATGAAATCAAACATTTTCAATTAGGTCCCTTAACGTGTTATTATACCTCTTACAAATACACTGGATTTTGGTTGCACCTAGGTTGTTGTACGTGTAAAGTCAATAAAATCCTCGATTCCATCCAAGTATTTGTCTGCGCATCTATTCGGGTTCTGTATCTATGTTCTGTCTATAATTCCTGCACCCATAATAACAGTACAACAATCATAACAACTTCATCATGATATTGTCACTTTATACCTCCAGTAAGGGCCCTATGCCATTCGAGAATGCAAAGTTATGTCACCTAATTTACGGATACATCAGATTAGATTTCGATGTGGAGGAATTTCGGCAGCATCTATGTACAGTTCTTCAAATGGACAACGTAGATATGAAATACCTATGTGTCACCCAAAGAACGTACAGAGATGATACTGAAATCCCCATGACCGAAACCTAATCCTTTAATTGTAAACTATGCGCCAAAATTGTACATTCCCAAATTGTCCAAATAATGGGACAATTCAAGAATCAATTGGACCGCAACCATACTTTCACATCCATGTGCAAAATCTAACTAATCCTCGAAATGAAAACTAAGTTTAACTAAAAAAACACGTATGAAGTTAATTACAATTAACTCTGTACATCACAATACATATTTGTATGTCCCGTACAAATTTAACAACACAATATAAATATAATTTAACAACATACTATAAACATAATAACATAATTTCAAAATAATTTAATTAATTTATATATTTTTTAAATAAAACGAAGAAAATACCTTCTAAATCGTTCTCCACCAATCGTTAATCACACACAATATCCATATAGACAAGAAATTTCATGGCATTAGTATGAATTGACATTAATACTTTTAAATTAAAAAAAAATGCTTATCAGACGCCTAGATAACTAGATCAACCTAGAGAAGATATATATTTAGATGGAGGGAGTATTAGAGGATCAAATTGAGAGAAAATGGAATTGACGGATGCTGGATTGATGAATCATTTTGTGCAAATATAGAGTTCATTGCGCAAGTTTCACTTTTTTTTTTCCTTTTCTTTATAATTAATTAATGCCAATAATTTGTGCGACGAACACTGTATTTGTCGTGCAAGTTGCATATATATTTTTTTTAAATTTAATTTTTCGGTTTCCTTTGTAACTATTGTAAATTTTTGTTTTAATATAAATAAAAGCCTCAAATCTAATTATGTGACATCCCACATTGCGTAGGGGAGTGATCCTTAAATGTATATTCTCATCCCTACCTAGCACGAGGCTTTTTGGGAGCTCACTGGCTTCGGGTTCCGTTGGAACTCCGAAGTTAAGCGAGAAGGGGGCTAGAGCAATCTCAAGATGGGTGACCTCTTGAGAAGTTGCTCGTGAGTTCCCAGAAACAAAACCGTGAGGGCGTGGTTGAGGCCCAAAACGGGCAATATCGTGCTATGGTGGTGGAGCGGGCTCAGGAGGTGGCTGCGCCCGGGCCGGGATGTGACAATTGGTATCAGAGCCTAACCCTGGTAGTGGTGTGCCGATGAGGACGTCGGGCTCCTAAGGGGGGTGGATTGTGACATCCCACATCGCCTAGGGAGTGATCCTTAAATGTATATTCCCATCCCTACCTAGCACGAGGCCTTTTGGGAGCTCACTGGCTTCGGGTTCCGTTGGAACTCCGAAGTTAAGCGAGAAGGGGGCTAGAGCAATCTCAGGATGGGTGACCTCCTGAGAAATTGCTCGTGAGTTCCCAGAAACAAAACCGTGAGGGCGTGGTTGGGGCCCAAAGCGGACAATATCGTGCTATGGTGGTGGAGCGGGCTCGGGAGGTGGCTGCGCCCGGGCCGGGATGTGCCAAATTATAAATTACCAAAATAATTAATAAAACTAATTTATTTTCGTCGTGCAAATGACACTTGGGCGACAAATTTGGTATCGTCGCGCAACCTATCCTTTTTTACTAGTGATTCTATCACTTCATTTTCCTCTTATACACAAAGTGAAGAGCATCCAAGTTGTAGTGCCATACATCTCCAATGTTGGTAACCCTTATAGGAGAAGGGGAAATTTTGAAACCACGAATTGAATTTTAGCCAAACATTTTAATTTCTTGTAATTCTTACCAAAAACCAATGTAAAAAGTCCTAATTACCCTTTAGTAATACTAATCTTCTCTTCCCCTCTTCTTTTTCACAAGCTTGGGTCGCTAGAATTGTTACGATAGTCAGGCAGCAAATACTGACCGTAGCCCGGCAACAACCCTTTTCAATTTTTTCTAGGATCATTCGGCAATTAATTCACAATGATTTATTCATGCAAATAACACAATTATTAAAATAAAATAAAAAAGAAACCAAGGGTTGAATTAGACTTGCATATGGTATTCACAATCTTTGATTCTTTGCACTCGACATCAGCTCTCTCGTCCCCGGTGCTGCATGTCCCAGCTTCTCGTAGTGATCCGTGGTTGCGGATTTTCTCTCGCCATGTGGTGACCTTTGCCCTCGTATTTTCTCTCGCCACCGTTTCAATCGTCTTGCGCTTTGTCCCCGTACCTCCGAAAGAGAAAGATGGTGAAAGCCGATCCATTAGTGAGTAAGTGAAGAAAAGTATAAGTGCTTTGCTTTGTGAGGATGGTTTGCTAAACGGGTTGAAGCTGATGATATATAAATTGACTTGCACTTGCCTATGGGTAGATGGAGAATCAGATATCTTTATAATTGTTCGGTGGTTCTTTCACTTGGTGATGTTAAAATCAACATTTCACTTTTTGGGACCATTCTGCAATGCCATCGCCGCCCTGATTTCCGTCGTTATTCCCGCTAGTAGACAAAGACTAGTTTGAGAGGACGTTTGTCCAATCTGCACCACAGCCTCGCCGTTGCTGCTCTGCCATATCCGCACCGTGGCCACAACCTGCATCCACATTACTGCTTAAGAAGCTTAAGAATCAGCAACATCGTTGAAGCTATGAAACGCCCCCACAGAACCCATGATTCATCCCCCTGAAATGCCCCCAAAAGAAAAAAAAGAAAAAAAAAAGGAAAAGGAACTGGGAAAAAAAATGGTTCTAAAGGAGAGGGGAAGTGAAAAATGAAGATAGTGAGGATTAGTATTACAAAGCGTAATTAAGACTTTTATGTGGATTTTTGGTTGGAATTATAACAAGTTAAGAAGTTTGGCTAAAATTCAATTTATGCTTCTAAAATTGGCTATTCTTCAAAATTTCCCTAGGAGAAGGCGCATCAATTAACCAAGTTAGACTACCTCAACTGCCCCGTGGCTTGACTTAAGTCCCCGCATTGGCGCGACACGTTCTCCTAGGGCGCAAAAGTCATTTCCCATCTAGCAAAAATGCGAAGAAACGGCTGTTTTTCTGGGTTCACCTGCAATGGCATGGTGTCTGATGGTTTGTAACCGGCGCAGGAAATAGCACATCACATTCTGACCCCACTGCCGTCTATAATATGATTGGTGGGCCTTTTGTGACAGCAGGGAAGAGTTGCATAGGCGATCAGGAAGCAAAATATCCACGAACTGAATTTGTCTGGTTTTGTATTCTGTGGCTTCCATGTTTGAGGCCAGGTTGTTCACCAACCAGCTTATGAGACACGTACATTTTATATATTTCCCTCCAATCAATGTTGTATTTAACCTGTGGTGTACTTGCACATGACTCTTGCAGTACATACAAGAGTCATGCATGTTCAAGTAAACCATGTTATTTCTACGGTGACTCGGAGTATGGAATACTTCGGTACAAAAACCAATATAATAGCATGATAAGAATTGCTGCACAGCACAGCGGCTGCGATTATTCAATTTCAATCCCGCTTTGCTTTCTTAATAATCCAGTTTTCCATACGTTAACCAAAATTCAAAGGAAATCCTCAGCTGATATGCACATCAGAAAGAATCTTAAACAAGAAGATGAGTAAGTGGATTAAGAATACGTTAACCACAAATGTTCCTTTTGCAAGAAACCTAAATATTCATGTTTTATTTTATTTTTTTCTTTTCATTTGTGGTTTTTAGGATTTCAAATTATGTGAATCAATGTAGAACCCCAATGAAAAAAGAAAAAAAAAACAACAACAACAACAATTACATATGAATGGTTTTCTTGAACAGGATCTTTGCAAAAATAAATATTATAAATTGCAGATATAATACCTCAGCAATAGAAACACGAGAGGCAGGATTAAGTTGTGTTTTTGGTACTCTCTTTATGGAATTGAACATTCTCAAACTGTTTGTTTTCAAGAACCAAAAAGATTTGTGCCAAAATAACATATGCCAAGAAGAGAAAAGACCTTGGACACATAATTGGACCCTAGGTGCAATGATTTACTTCACAGGCAAGGTTTCTTGTCCAACTCCAGGATGGCTTAGCTTGAAGTAGAAAATTAGGGTTGCTTTGTGTCGATGGCAGCAAGATTGTGTGCTTCTATGAGCATATCTATTTCTCTTTCATCTCCACTCGAAATTAGTCATTGAGTGAGAACATATATAAAATAAAAGGGTAAATTACACAAAACTACTTCAATTATGGATCGAACGACACTATCATACCTCATCTTTTAAAAATGACAATGTCATACCTCATCTTACAAATTTGTTCCAATGTTAGACCTCTATCAGTTTTTTGTTAATTTCTCTGTTAAATGATGACGCGGCTAGGAGAGGGCCCCACTCACTAATCCAACTGGATTAAAAATAATTAAATATTATAAATTAAAATTATTTTTTATATACAATTAAAACCCAACCTTTCTCACCTATCTCCCCAACCTTCCCCACCCGTCCACCCTTCCCTACCCAACCCCCCAACCTTCCTCCACCACCATCTCTCATCTCTCGTCTCTCGTCTCTCGTCTCTCATCTCTCGTCTCTCGTCTCTCATCTCTCATCTCTCTCTAGGCAACCTGCAATTCTTCCCTCATCCCCCTCCCTACAACCTGCAATTCTCTACAACTCCCTCCTCCATCATCTTCAACAAGATCGGCGACGTCTCGACCAATCTGGCATCACCCACCACTCACCGAATTGAGTTTCCCAGCGGCTATCATGGCATCGATAACAGAATTCTGCTTAGGTCAAGGGCCAATTTCGGCTCCACCTTAGAGATAGAGAGAGAAAGAGAGAGATAGAGGAGAGAGAATGAGGGTGCCCAGAGAGAGAGGTGACGTCTCAACCAATCCGGGTTGCAGGTTGCCTCAAGAGAGGAGAGAGAGAGAGAGAGAGAGAGAGAGAGAGAGAGAGAGAGATAGATAGATAGGGTGGTGAAGGAAGGTTGGGGGGACGGGTGGGGAAGGGTGGACGTTTCATAAGCTTCTTTTCATGGTCCTCCTTGTCATCCTCCTCCAGTGGAATATGCTTGCAGGAACCAGCAGTGCAAATTTGGTGGTTCAAATTTCTAATCGACAAGTCAACCATTGGTGACCTGCCCCGCCGAAGCCTCTGAAATTCGATATTGATATTGGTGATGCTGCCTACTCGAATCAATTTGTCCCTTATGCTTCGAATTAGTTTTTTGTTCTCCTCTTGGGTCCATGGTAGTGGTTGGACTTCTTAGTGGAGGCTGTAGGCGACGGTAATGATGGTGTAGACATTGTTGTGAGGGTGATTGAAGCTAACAATTTGAAATTTAGGGTTAGGGTTTGGGGGGGGGGGAATTAGGGTTTTCTATTTGAAATTGGCATGGAGATTTGAAATTTAGGGTTAGGGTTTGGGTAGAATTGGGATTTTCTGTTTGAAATTGGGGAATTAGGGTTAGGGTTTGGGTTCAAAAGGGAGGGGGCTCTAGAACAAAAAGAAGGACAAAGGTAGGGGACGGGAAAAGGTTGGGGATGGGGTGGGTCCCACAATTTCTTAGTAATTTTTTTAATATTTTAATTTTATAAAAAAATATTTTATTCTTTATAATATTTAATTATTTTTTAATCCAGTTGGATTACCCCACTTCTAGACACGTCAACATTTAACAGATAAGTTAACAGAAAAACTGACGGATGTCCAACATTGGAACAAATTCGTATTGAGGTTAATAATATAAAGATGGATTTTTAAGGAAGCATTACACGAGTATGTATATATAATAATAATCAATTACCTAGTGGTACATCAAAATCAAACTTTTTTCTTTGAAGGAGTGATTCTAGACTCTAGAGTCGTTGTTGCCTTTAAGGACAATTGACTCCACACTTGAAACACTATATGATTGCTGGTTTTAGTTACGCTTGTATAAATTTTTTTTATCTCTCTCACAAGAAATCACTAGTAATTTACCATATATACCTTCACTTTGCTTAAACAAGGCACCCAAATTCAAAATTGAAAACAATATTTTGGACCACAATTGTATCTGGGAAGTGATTCTTTTACACCTCCTCTTTGGTTTCTTACACACTATTGTTTGATTTTGACCGTTGATTCTATTTGATTTATTCAATCCTATGATCGTAAATAAAAAGGGTGTATGAAAATCACTTTCCTTGTATCTTCTTTGGCAAACTGTTCAAATTCCTGTTTGAAAACAGTATAGTTGTTCTATGAATATAGAAGTCCACATCCCGTACAAATAGAATTTCATACAAAATAGAAATAACCAAGATCATACGTTATCTCTACTTTGAGAGAAGACCACAGAAAGACTCACTCTATTCAAGATCCAAAATTTACTTTGAGATACAATTGAATAGTAGCTAGCGTAGATCAAAGGCCAAGCGCAAATGGTACTTCCCAATCAGAAGTATGAGAATATGAGTATCCAATCCAAAACCAATTAGCTATGCATGGAAAGCCCCAAAATCATGTCTAGAAGGCAAGACTTCGATTTTTAAGTGGGAGAACAACACACTTCACATGTGACATCATTTTAAGCTTAACAGGTAGGATGAGAGATCTAATTAGCTATGTATGGAAGAACACTCTTCACATGTGACATCAATTTAAGCATATACTGCTTAGGATTAGAAATTTAAGACCAATTGACAATGGGTGAAAGGGACCAATTAAACTGAGGTCCTTGTAATAAAAAAATCACTAAAAATTTACCATGAAAAGGAGGAGGAGAAGCAGCAGCAGTAGCCAATGACGATGATTGGTGTTTTACAAAAATTTGAGGCTTAAACTTAAAGTGAAGCATTGCTTCTTCTTCCAACCAAAAGTAAAAAAAAATCTTGTAAAAGAACATGAAATTAAAATCACAGCAAAAATCCAATTGAAAAGAATAAAATGGGCTGAGCCCCATGTCGAGAAACTCCATATCCACAATCATCACACTAGTGTATTACAATCGTACTTTTTAATCGGTACCTAACTACCTTGTCCTGGGCAAGACTAAAATTTTTTCGACGTGTAATAAGGTTGAGATTACGCATATTAGATGTGATACTGGAGTGAGCTACACACACGTTTTGATGCAACCAACCAATTACACTATATGGGCTACAAATGAAAAAGGTTAATCTCAGTTTACTACTCTCATCAAGTTTTTAAGTTTTCAACATTTTGTACATGAAGATTTTTTTCATCGCTGAGTGGTATCTAAAGTTAAAATTTTGAGATTGTTTCATACATCCGTTAAGGTTGCTAGTAAGTCGGCCGTTATCTGGTGATGTGAAGCACATGTGTACAATGATTAGGCGCCACATGTCAATCTGGGCCATGTGAATATTAAAAATTAAAAATTAATAAAAACTAAAAATTAAAAAAATTTATTAAAACATTAAAAAATTTAAATAAAATAATTAAAATTGAAAAAATTGAAAAAATAATCCTAAACCCTAAATTTAACCTCAACCATCGCCCAGCCTCATTTTTTTTTTCTCCTTCGTCCTAGTCAACTCCCCATTTCTATCTCCCTTCTTCCTCCACAAACATCATTCTCAAGTCAAACAAGTATCAGGATATCTGAAGAATGAGTCCACGTGTACACAATCATCAGAAAATCGATCATCGGCGAGGGAATGTACAGGCTCGACGTCAAGCGGTTCAGAGCGGGAAGATGAACAGGGAGGTTTTGGATCTGAGAAACAAGAGCTGGCCAAGTTTGATGAGCGAGTTGAGTGCCTGAGATCAGACGGCGACGGTGGATTCGAAGCCGAAGATGGATTCGATCTCCGGCCAGTTCTCAGAGATGACGGTGTACGTATCGAGGAGGATTCGCTGCTCTCCAATTTCGAGTCCATGAACCAGAAAGACTTGTCGAAATCCATCCCCACCAGCGGCGGGATTCACGATCTAACTTGCCACGCGATGAATTTACCTCTTGCTCTTTACCGATTACAGCAATGTCCTCGCTGACATTATCATTGACTGGCCTCCGTCGGCGAAACCATTGCTTTCGAAATCGTTGGTCGGCGAGAATGGAGGAGCAAGGAGGGGTCTGGGAGATGGGGTGAGGAGATTTAGGGTTAAGATGGTGGAGGAGGTGGTGGTTGTGGAGCGAAAGGGGGAGATAGAAAGAGAAGTCGAAGAAGAAAGATAAGGGTTAAATTTAGGGTTTAGGTTTATTTTTTCAATTTTTTTTTTTTTAACTTTTCATTTTTAATTTTTTTTTAATTTTTAATATTCACGTGAGCCCAAATTAACATGTGGCGCTCAGTCATTTTCCATATGGGCGTCACGTCACCAATTAACTGCTAACTTAACAGCAACATTAACAGCTGTATGAAATTGTCTCAAAATTTTAACTTTAGGTACCACTCTAGGATGAAAAAAACTCCATGTACCAAATGTTGAAAACCTAGAAACTTAAGGGTAGTAAACTGAGATTAACCCAAATAAAAATTAGGCATGCTACAAGGCTCAATAATTTTTATTTTGTCAAAGGAGTTCGATCAAGGTCATCAATGGCATGACGCCTCCCTGAGGCTCTATCCTCGGCACTGAAGCCATCTCCAACCGAAAGGGTTAACTATAGCCCCACCCATAATTATAGTCCTGCAAAAAATTATTTTTAAATGAATAGCTCCAAACTATATTTATATACTATCTCCAACCAAAATGAGCTAAACATAGCCCCTCAATAATTTGTTATTGTTAAGTTTGTTCTTTAACTTATTGGTATTTTTACTTATTGGTATTGTTACATATTTTGTAAGTTTCATGTTGGTATTGTTACATATTTTGTTAAATATTTTAATATCACTTGGATGTTAACAACTTAGACATTAAGAGAGGGGTGTGTATGAAAAGAGTTTGAGGTGAATAGAATGTGAAATATTAGAATAAAATGAGGTAAGATAGTCTGTAAGGGTGAAGGGTGAAAAAAAGAAGAAGAAAAAAGTGAGAAATGGTGTAGAAATGCCATAGGTATTTATAGGAAAACATTACAATTTTTTATTTTTTTATTTTAAATTTTCTCATATATATATATATCCATCAGCTAGTTGACGTCAGCGAATTGTTGCTACTAATGTCAACGAGCTAGAGGTGGTAGGTTGGGCCCTAACAAATGGGCTGATGAGGGCAGGGGCTAGTAGCCAAGCCTAATAGCCCAAAGGTTATCATTTGGTCTGGTGGGTTCCACTTGTTTTTTGCCCAGTCCTCCATCAGAGTTGAGTTTTTTAACAAATCAGGCTAAAGAATGGCCTATGGCCTTTTAGCCATCTCCATTGAAGATGGCCTAAGATCATTTTCGAGCCCAAGGTCAACTCCCTGAGACCAAGAAGTATACGTAAGTAACCAAGCTTCAAGAATCTCACACCATAGTAATAGCACCAAGAACACGTCATTCGTTAAGAAGAACGACAACGTGAATAAGTGCCGAAGAATTAATACATAGGTGAGCTACCTCACACGAAATGCAATTAATGTCAAAGGCAAATGATCGATCTACCCTTAACTTAGTGATAAGATCGAGGAGACTCTCCACCAAGTCCTATAAATAGCAGCAGAGGCCTACAAGCGCAGGACTTTAGTCAAATTCAATATCTATAATTATCAAAATTTAAGTGATTCTTCAACACAAACCAGATTCTCTTTAGCACAAACTAAAGCTCTTCCGCTCCCTTATGATCCATTAGATTTTAAATGTTTATAGCTCTGCTATTCTGTAGTATAATTTAGGTTGATGATAATTCCTACTGACCACTCACCTCTTTAAGACTCAATGTCTCTTACTTGACTCAGTGTGATATCATATCACATGCTATCTTCTTTTCTTTTCTTTTTCCAGCATTATTCTACCTTACAAGGATTGAATCTTTTGCTAATTTATTGTTTTCTCTACATTTCTAGCGTGTTTTATTTCAGTTCTCTCAGTCATGTAGCCCACACATTTCTATTCAAAAATTGTAGTTATGTTTCAGTTTATGGAATGATTAAATAATAGTTTTTTTCATTTCATTCTCTTTGTTTACTTTTTTGGGCAAGCACAAAACAGTGAAAATTCAAAATCCAAAACCCTAATTCTAGAGGAGTAAAAAAGAACTTAACTAAATTAGTGTGTCATTCACTACTTAATTGCTTGGTTAAGAGGTTAAGATCGGCGCAAATCAACAAATCATTACATAGACACTGTATATTGTTAGCATATGATACTGGCATACCGATTTCATACTTTTCCTCAAGCCTCTCCATGGCACTAAGATTGAAAGAAAAAAAAAACACAGGGAGCAAATCACGTGTTGACATAAGTCAAGCTCTGCCTGATTTTTGACACTAACAAACACGCAAAGATCAAATTGTAGACCAAACTTTGAATCTAGATACTTAGGCAAGAATCAACATAGTGAATGGTTTAAACAAATTATCTCAACCTAAAGTCTTAAATTAACACTCCAATAAATAAGATAGTGTAAGAACAAATTTAATATATACTAAAACTCAAAACTAACTTATTCATTGTTCATAAGCATAGTGTGCTTCCTAGTTTGTTCCAGCTAAGTTTGTTTTATTACATTTCTGTCACTGTCTGAGAAAATATATATACAATTTATTTTTTCTTTTTCTTCTTCTTTCTTCCTTCTTCCCTCTCACTGCCTTGTAGCGACTCACCGTTTGAACGAGAAACCCAAAAATCATCAATTTCATCTCATTGTCCAAATCAACACAACCATACCTTCCTTCAATCTTAATCCGCACCCGAACCCTCGAACCCAGTTTGGGTTCGACAACGTTCCTGATGACTTTCATAAGTTTTCCGGTGGTGGCTGGCTCTGTAACCACATCTATTCGACTCAGGAGAGTCCCAACTAAAGAAGCTAAACTTTAGTCATCAAAATTTTATAGTTTGTTAGAGAGTTTTGTAAATTGTTAGTTTAGTTAAGGGCATTAGTGTAATCTGATAAAAAGCCCACAAGTGTATATATAACAAACACTGTTGTAATTATTTCTGAATTGAATGAAATAGTATTCTTCAATTTCTATATGGTATCATGCCCATCTCGCCTCACGGCTTTCTCTCAATCCTCTTTGTTCTCGCTCCCAAACTCTAATTTTTCTTCATCAATCTTGCTATAATTCTTCATTGTTCTTTTTCGATCACAATCTTTGTGTTGTTGATCAGTGTTTCTACCTCTGTAATTTACAATGGTGTCACCGTCTGCTTCATCTTTTCCAAGTGAGTCGGTGCAAGTTCCAAACCCTAATTCCTCATATTCTTCATTCTCTTCAAATTCGTATGCCTCTCTTATGATCCAAAACATTGGAAGTATGGTGCTAATTAAACTCAAATGCTCCAATTATCTCTCATAGTGTGCTATATTTGCTTTAATTCTATGTAGATATAAGCTTATTGGCATCGTTGATGGTACTGAAGTATGTCTACCGTATTTTCTTCCCCGATCGATCTTTCAATCTTGCCTTTGAGATCTGGTATGAGAAAGATCAGAACCTTCTGATCTGGTTGAACTCTACTCTATTTGAAGAATTGATCCCTTTCACAATCACTGTATCGTCACTTAGGAATCAATAACTCAAGCTTTAATATCACTTTGGAGGAGTCTCTGATGCTCACATTCATCAGTTACGATCTCATCTCCAGTCAATTCAAAAATGATCACAGTCAATTTCTGATTATCTGCAGCAAATCAAGGAAATCTCTAATGCTTTAATGGCGACTGGTACACCTTTCACTGATACGGACCTAATTGATGCTACATTGGATGGTTTACCTGATGAGTTTGAATCCTTCACTAATTCAATTCTCCTTCGTATCTCCACCACAACCTTGGATGAATTGCATGGTCTTCTGGTCACCAAAGAATTGTCAATGTCTCGAAGGAAGAAAACTGTCTCATCTAGAACCACAGAGCTCTTTCATGCCTTTGCTGCTCAATCACAGCCTCCTCTCTTGCCTACACCACCCCAGCATCAAGCCTTTATTGTCCAACCACAACCTTTTCGAGGAAATTATAGAGCCAATCATCATGGTAATTACAGGGGTAATGCTCGTGGATATCGTGGCAATTACAAAGGTAACAAAACTTTCGTGGCAATTATCAAGGCCCTCGTGGCAATTATCAAGGCTCTCATGGTACCCTTTGTCAAATTTGTGGATCAAATAGTCATGAGGCTATTGACTTTTTTGATCGAATGAATCCGAATATCTTTGACAAAGTTCCTCCCGCCAAGCTAGCTGTTATGTGTGCACATTTTTCATCAAAGCCCTCTCCTTCACACATCACCAACGATATTTCTAACATTTCCTTTCATACTCCTTATCATGGTGAAGGCAAGGTCTATATTAGTGATGGTTAAGGTTTGACAATTAACAATATTGGTTTTTCCTTTTTACATACTCCCTCTGCCACATTTAAACTGCATAATGTTCTTCATGTACCACAAAAGCATAATGTACTCTCTGCATATCAATTTCTCAAGGATAATTACTATTCTTTGACACTTAATTCTGATGGATCCTTTGTAAAGGATCATTCTACGGGAAAGACGCTTTTACGAGGACCCGTTAAGGATGGTTTTTAAGTGCGCATCTCAGTCACCTCAATGTTCTGCTACTTCATCCACTGCCCTAATAAGTGTCAAAGCACTAGTTCAAGTATGGCACAACAGATTTGGCCATCCTTCTTCATCTATCTTCAGACGGGTCATTTCCAAGAATATGCTTGTTCCTCAAGGAAACACTTCAGTGGACTTTTTTTGTTCCAAAATGTGCTCTTGCCAAAAGTCACAAGCAACCCTTTAGTACTGTTAGTTCTACTTCCTCTTCTTGCTTAGAACTTTTGCATTATGATCTTTGAGGACCAGCTTATGTTATGTCAATTAGTGGTTATAGGTATTTTACGTTGCTTGTTGATGACTATAGTAAATATAGTTGGTTCTTTCCTTTACAGTCAAAATCTGAAGTGTATTCTGTATTTGTTGAGTTCAAGAACTATGTCGAAAACCTTTTTGGCAATAAAATCAAAATTGTTCATTCAGATTCAGGGGTGAATTTACTAGCATTGCTTTAGAGTCTTTTCTCAAAACACATGGCATTGTTCATTAATTTAGTTGTCTGCACACACCTGAACAAAATGGTTATGCAGAAAGGAAACATCACCATCTTGAAGAAACTGCTCGAACACTCTTGGTTGCATCTAATGTCTCTCATCTTTTCTAGGTATAAGCATTTTCCACTGCCGTGTATTTGATCAATGGGCTCCCAATTTCTGGAAAATTGCAGTCTCCATGGGAGTTATTGTTTCATACTCCACATGATTATAGTAAACTGAAGGTATTTAGTTGTAGTTGTTTCCCTTGGCTTAAGCCTTATGGAACTTCGAAATTGGACAACAAGAGTAAATAATGTGTGTTCTTAGGGTGTAGTATTCAACACAATGGGTATAGGTGCTTAGATCATTTGACTCAGAGGGTATATATATCTCACCATGTGGTTTTTTATGAAACAATATTTCCGTTTCATCACTCTCAGTTCTCTCCCACAAGTGCTGCCCCTTTGTCCAATGCAACAAGTTTAGCTACTTCTCCAATTGATTTGCAGTTCACTGTTCTTCATTCTTCCAGACCATGTACTAATGGTGCATCACCCACTATTTCAGAGGTTGCTCAACTTGTGGTTTCTTGTGTTGGTTCTTTCTCTCTGTCTCCCATTAACAGTGTTACAAATCCTACTTCTATTGCTACTCTTATTGATTCACATGCAGTCACTATTGACTCCACTATTGCTCAACATGTTCCTTTACATGCTGCCCCTAATGTTCACCCTATGACCACACAATCCAAAGCAGGGATATTAAAGCCAAAGGCTTTTTTCAGCAACCAAGCATCATATTCCTTCTTCTATAGATTTTGTTCCATCCACTTATTTGCAAGATTGAAAGCATGCTCACTGGAGAACTGCCATGCAAGAAAAGTTCAATGCTCTGTAGTCTACAGGAACTTGGGTGCTTGTACTTTTTTCTCCCAATCAAAATGTTGTTGGTTGTAAGTGGGTGTTTAGAATCAAGAAACATCCTGATGGTTCAATCGACAGGTACAAGGCTCGCCTTGTAGCCAAAGGGTTTCACCAATAAAAGGGCCTTGACTCTAAGGAAACATTCAATCCTGTAGCCAAGCCTGAAACAATTCGCATCTTATTGTCTCCTGCGGCTCAGTTTCACTGGTTCTTAAACCAAGGAGACATAAGCAATGCTTTCTTGCATGGGAACTTACAAGAAGATATATTTATGTAGCAACCTTATAGGTTTAATGATCCCTCATTTCCAAACCATGTTTGCAAACTTAAAAAGTCCATCTATGGCCTTAAACAGGCTCCATGAGCCTGGTTTGACAAATTATTCCAAGTGTTACATTCCCTTAATTTTCAACAATCCTCTTCAAATGCTTCTCTCTTTGTATTAAAAGATCCAACCTTGGTTACAATCCTTGTATATGTTGATGACATTCTAGTCACGGGTCTTAATGCTACTCTCTGTCAACATTACATCCAGAAACTTAGCACTGTCTTTCCAGTCAAAGATCTCAACCCTTTGCACTATTTTTTGGGACTCGAGGTGCATAGGTCTTTTGAAGGTATATTCCTACATCAAGGCAAATATTTACTTTATCTTCTTCAGAAAACCAATATGGATTAAGCTAAACCATGTTCAGGCCCTTTAGGCACAGCAAAGCTTGATCATACTGGTGCTCTTTTATCTAATCCTACAGAGTACAGATCCCTTGTTGGTGCTCTGCAATACCTCATATGGACAAGGCCAGACATATCATTTACGGTCAATCAAGTATGTCAATTTATACATGCTCTAATGGATTCTCATCTTCAAGCTACCAAAAGGATTCTTCCTTTCGTAAAAGGTACTCTAACACATGGCCTTTGGTTTAAACCAGGCACCTTGAATCTTGCTGCATATTTTGATGCCAATTGGGCAGGGTGTACATTTCACAAGACGTCCACCAGTGGCTATTGTATTTTTTTTTTTTTTTTGCTCTAACTTGATTAGTTGGAGTGCTAAGAAACAGTACATGGTTGCACGATCCTCTATTGAGGCCGAGTATCGGTCTTTAGCTTATACATCGGTAGAAATAACATGGATCTGTAAAGTGTTTTGAGATATTGGTTTTCCCCTACCTCAAATTCCTCGTCTCTGGTATGATAATATCTTTTCCATCTCTTTAGCTTCAACCTTGCTTTTCATGCCCAGACTAAACATGTTGGAATTGACTATCATTACATCCATGAGCTTGTTCTTGCTCGATTTATCAAGATTCAATATGTTTGTAGTCAAGATCAGTTAACAGACATCCATACTAAGTCTTTGTCCAGGCACAGATTCTTGTATCTTCAATCCAAGTTTTCTCTTAGCCCCTTTGATGCTTCCAGGTTCAACTTGACGGGGTGTAAAGAAGCTAAAATTTAGTCATCCAAATTGTTGTTAGAAATTAGTTATAGTTTGTTAGAGAGTTTTGTAAATTGTTAGTTTGGTTAAGGGCATTAGTGTAATATGCTAAAAAGCCCACAAGTGTATATATAACAAACACTGTTGTAATTATTTCTGAATTGAATGAAATAGTAATCTTCAATTTCTATACCAACAACAACATTCGAATTTTGCATGTTCGAATCTACCTTTAGAACGAGGAGTTCCATAAACCCAACTGACGGTGGGTTTTTCCGATAAAGATCTGAGTTTTCTTTGGCCGGTTTCAGGCATTTCCGACCTTTTTTGGGTCTGGCGAAGGTGATATTCTTACTCTACACCCTCAAATTAGCTTAGGTTGTAAATTTTGTGTGCAATGGTTGAGTTTTAAAGCTAATCAAAATCTGTGTTTTCCATCAATTAGCAATCCTTGGGTATGGCATAAGTTGCTTTTCTTTTCTGGCAAATTAGCATGGGAATCTAATTGCTGCATTGCATGGATATTTTCATTTCTTAAGTATTTTTTTTTGGTGTTTTGGATTAGTTATTGTTGTTATATTTAAGAATTTGAATCTGTTCATAGTTATTGATTTAGTATTATTATAGCATGATGCATGAATTGTGGTTTTGTGAACTTTTTTTAATAGGTTGTTCTGTTGCTGGGTTTTGAGTATCAATTTAGTGGGGATTTTGAATCAATTAACTAAGGAAAGAATAAAAAAAAGGCAAGGGAGCTATTGAGATGGCTTTTTCTCTCTTTTTAAAATTTTAATGATGTATTCTGGTGGTATTCCTCTTCACTTGAAAGTGAGAGGTATTGGGTTCAAATTTCGTGGATGATGAATTCGTGCTGCTCATTGTGTGGCTTAACCAAACTCCATTTCCTCTTAGTGTAAAAATATTGATGTACTAAAAAAAAAGTTAATGATGTATTTGATTTTCTTTTGGGTTGAATTTCAAATTCTACATGGGCTCATGAAAAGTAATCTCTCATAACGGTTTGGAAATGATAATTTGTTCAGAATTGTTTTTTTATTCTGGTTAGACAAAATAGGCTGATTATCTGTAAATTTCATGAGGTTTTTAATAGGACTGTTTACCAACACTTTTGCATGTAAATAGTATGTACATACACATTAAGTAATTGTACTTTTTCAATCCTGCAGCATCGCGCGAGCAATGGTTGCTAGTATATATACCTATATGATTAAAAGAATTCTTAAATTTTCTCTGAATTTGTATGTGGGTTTTTTGACAAAATGGTCCCTGAGATTGATATATATATCCTCATTTTGGTCCTTGATAATCAAAAACGATATAAGTGGTCCTTGAGTTTGTCAACTGTAAATCATTTTGGTCATTCCATAAAAAAAAATGTGTCAATATCCTCTTTAAATTGTTATGTGTCACTTGACCACCTTTTAAGAGTATTTTTGTCAAACCAACTCCTCCACTTAACTAGGATATTAACAAATTTTTCATGGAACTATGGTGAACCAGCTCAGGGATTACTTGTCACATCCCGGCCCAGGCCACCACCACACCTCGGGCTCGACTCCACCATAGCACGATATTGTCCGCTTTGGGCCCCGACCACACCCTCACGGTTTTGTTTTTGGGAATTCACACGAGAACTTCCCAGTGGGTCACCCATCATGGGATTGCTCTCGAGCGTTACTCGCTTAACTTCGAGTTCCGACGAACTCCGAAACCAGTGAGCTCCCAAAGACCTCGTACTAGGTAGGGATGAGAATATACACTTAAGGATCACTCCCCTGGGCGATATGAGATGTCACATTACTTCTATCAATTTTCATTGTTAGGGACTCAAAGTAAAGATTTATACCAATTTCAGAAACCATTTACCTAAAAAGACTTTGTATATTTAAACCTCCTTTATTAAAGCATATATAGGCAAAAAGAATGTTTATGGATAACAAATGAATGGGCAAAAATAACAAAAATAACAAAAAATGAAAAAGAGACGTACGATATACAATGGTTAAGCTTGCATCCCTGGCTATTAAATAAGTCAGGAATTGAAAAAAGCAGCATTATCCCACTAAGACATGGTAGCCCCGAATGAAGACATGGTTGGCAAGCTTATCATCAGACATAACACGCATTGCCCTTCTTGTCTATATGAGAAACTCTGAAGCTGATGAGGCTTATTAGGTCACGACAATGTCTCCACTGAGAACGCAGAGACCAACGAGCAGAAAGGGGTTTAGAGAAAAGAAATAGGACCAACTTAGGATCTGCTTCCAACCATAACGAGACCAACCCTTCTCCCAAGCTGTGATTATAGCAAAGATGCAGGCTGCAAGCTTAGCCCTATGTGTAAAGGAGATTCCGACAGGCTCACAAAAAGCGCTGATCATAACTAGACCAGAATGGCCTCGAAATAGACCACCAAATCCAGCTGCTTCCCCCAGAAAGACTTTTGTTGATCCATTTGTATTGGCCTTGACACATCTACGTATTCAAAAACTTATTAGATGCCATTCAAGGATGAAAACTTGAGACATTTAATTCATCTTGGTATGCATTATTTAAACACATGATCAAGATTCAAGTCATCAGAATCTAAACCACAAATTCATGCCAGTATAAATCTATCCAACGGTGTCAATAAGAAACACGAAAGAAAATTAGTATCGCTATATCCATAAAAAATGATCAGTATTATTCAAATAAGACAATCGCTGAAAAGAATTCACCATCCAAACCAGTTGCAAAGTAACCTAGCTAGGTAGCTTTAATTTTCTAGCACGGCATGATAACCCACGGATTTCAAAAAAGACAGCTAAATAAAACAACTAGGAATTGTAATTAGCACTCTAAAATAGTTAAGCTGCAATATATACTCTCCTCTATCTCGTCTTTTTTCATTAGTGCAAATGCAAAATGATTATTTTTGAAGTGTCAATAAGAGCATAATTAAAACAAAACATTGAGTAGCTAACAAACACATATGAAAGTGGTAATATTTGTGACTTATGGCTTGCTTGCTTCCCAAGATTTTAAAAAATGCCATTAGATGTTGGGAGCTCATCAGCTACACAAATGAAAGTGATAATGTTTGTACATGCCTGATCGCTGGCGCTCGCACTCCCAAGTTGCACGACCGTGTTCTCACAGCATTGATATTGAGACACTTACCAGCAAATCCAGTTGTTGAACTAACAGCATCAAGTATCTGTTCAGCATCACCATGATGATGACAACCATCAACACTGGTACCATCACTATTGCGGTCATCGTCATAATCATAATCGTAATCATAAGCATCATTGTCACCATCATAAGCAGCCGGATCGTCATCGTAGAATACATGATCCTCGTACTCACTACAGTACCCATCATGATCATCCACCTCCTCATCCTCATGCTCATCATTGCAACAAACGATTGGCGGAACCAAAGCCTGGCCATCAAGAGGGACAAGCTGCAATCTAAGACGGCCATTGGCTCTGTGGGCCCTGAAGTACTCATGATGCCTAACCTTCTCCTCCGTCAAAATCAACCGTCCATCGGTGGTGTAGTGCCTCTTCAAAACCCAAGGCATGTGAGAAGTCAGATTCTCCGTACGCGCCAGCAATGAAATCGGAGGTGGAAGTTCCTCATAAGCTCTCTTCTTCTCCTTCTCCTGCGCCCAACATAACATTTCTTTTCCCTGATTATAACAATCATGATGACGGTGACCAAAACTCAACTCATCGTCGCTTAGAAGGTCGACACAGGACTCCATGCCAATGTAGTCCCCAGACATTAATACAGCGTCGGAGGAGGAGGAGGAGGAGGTCGGGGAAAACAAGTCGGAGATCATGGTACCAATGGAGGTGGAGGAGAAGCTTCTAGTAAGAGAAGGGTTTTGTTGGGGTTCAAAAGTAGTGAGGGGCTTGAGGCTGAATTCAAGAGGAGGATAGGAATATTGGATTTCGGATTGGGATTGGCATGGATTAGAATACATGGGACTATTAGTGATCCGCCTTGTATTGGGTATCTGCATATTGTAATATTGTGAGAATACATACAAGTGTATTATCAAGATAGGTATGGACTGTTTTATGTTTGGAAGTCTGGCCTGGTTTGGAAACTACAAGGGCCAGCTACGTAAAAATCTGACTTCAAGGGTAACTGGCTCTATTCAGGAATCAGCTGAATCACCTGGAAATTTAAAAACAAAAAATTATTAAAACAAAGTTAATATATGTTTAATTGTAACATAAATCGACCTGCTTTTTGTACTCCATTTGCACTGAAAAGAAAAGGCATATAATACTTCAACTTAGTTGTTAAAGGTTGGGGAGTAGTGAAGTACGCAAGATGACTATGATTTCTACCAAAAGAAACAAGAAATTAATAATGTTGCTCAATTAGGGTTCATTTGGATGCGTTTTTAGTCATTTTAAAAGTACTTTCAAACGAGCTCTTAATTGTTAGAGTGTTAATTGACATTTATACATTTTTTTTATATATATAAAAGATATTATTATTTAGAATAATGTTGTACATGATAATGTTAATCTAGATTATATATTCAGATTCAAAGAAAACTATAAACATAAAACAGGAATTCAAACTGTAAACTTAAAACAGGAATTCAAATTCATGTATGTATATCTATATATATGGGACCAACATAGTTATATAACACATCAGATTGTTGTGTGGAGTAGACACGTCCTACAGCGTTCTTTGCTAAACTGCACCACGTGTTGTTTTCATGTCATGCATGCATGTAGCATGTAGCATGTATCTGATTTTTTTTAGGGTAAATTACATCATACCTCTTCAGGTTTAAGGTTTATTACAACCTCATACAACATGTTTAAAACATTTCACTTTCATACTTCAAGTACTATTTTATTTCAATTTCATACTTCCGTTACATTTTTAATTGCTAAAGTAAACTAATTTGGTAATTTTGACAAAAACAAAAGTAATAACCAGCTGCGTAAAGTGCAAAAGCAAAAAGACTACGCGCCCGAAAAACTCGAGAGTCGAAAGTGAAGTAAACAGATCAGCATGCAAACCTGGAACCTAGAAACTCAAACCCCGAAATCCGATGGTCAAAACCCTGTTTTTAGATTTGGTTGCTTCAGTTAATCTTTGTGTAAAATTAATTAATATTATATACTTCATGCGAAAAATCTGGTTTTATTTTTATTGCTTCAATTAATCTTTGAGACGGTGATGATTATTTCCTCAACTGGTCAAAGATGAACAAGGATTAATATTTGAGTAACTATACAAAAGGAACTAATACCGATTGGTGAATGATATCATATGTGTGTGTGTGTGTTATACATATTCGTCTAATTAGTATATAAAAAGAAATGTTGTGAACATGAAGATGAAACCACAAGCTAGAACAACCCATATGCCGAACAGAAAGAAATCGATACCGATTTCATATAAGCTATAAAAAAAAAGATATGAACTAAGATACAAATTAAAGCAAATGGACTTACAGGAGGAGAAGAAGGGATGATTGAGGTGTAGGGCTTGTTCTTTCTGGAATCACAAACACACAAGGAGCAGGTGGTGGAGGAGACGACGACGACTGTAGGAGCAACACAACTCATGATCATTATTCCAAAGAGAGGTAGAGAGACAGACAGACAGACAGAGATTGTAATATTGTGTGTTCGCCTAACAGTTAATTGAATTTGGAAGTTAACATATCTTCTGCTTTTTATTTCACGTAGCAAATGTTTTCTCTTTTTGGTTTTGTTTGCTTCTTCAATGTCTCGTAGCAGAACGAACGTACGTTTATGATGGTTGGTCACCATGCTAATTTTAGAGGCGGGGTCTCAGGGATTAGTGTGAAAACCGAGTACGACTCGCATTGCTTTGCTGGAGATATCTGGACAATTCCCGTTGCTTTGCAGGAGATATCCGAACAATTTTGGTGTTTAATCTATATTTACATAGGAACACGGTAAAAAGAGTACAGTTTTCATGATCTCAAAATTGCCTTTCTTATATTAGAATTTCAAAAGAAAAAATAAATTCATAAAAAATAATAAAACCGCTTACTAATGAGAATGCGGATGGTTAGTACACGTGTGGCAAAAGACCAATTTTCATAAATTTGAAAGTTAGTTAATCAAGGAATTAAAGTTTCAAGTGTCATTGTAATTTATTTGTCACGCGCCAAATCTAACCTGCCGCAAAGATAAACACAACCATAATAGTAATCAAATGTGGATTGATCTTCTTTATATGAAATGTTTAAGGGTAATGCTATGGAGACTAAATTTGGAGACAAAGTTTTGAAAACTAAATGACATGAAAATTGATGATTGATTTATTACTTAAACGTTAATAAACGTGCTTATTCATATTGGTGACACATTATTTAGTTTGTAAATTTAGTCTCCAAATTTCTTCCTAGCATTACTCAATGTTTAAAGTACTCAAGTGCTACTCATTACTTGTATACATTTACAGGATCCAGGATTATAATTAATGACATGCTTTTTAGTAAATAAATTATTTTAGAAAAGACTTCAAAAAAAAATAGGGTAAAAGACATTTTACTACCCTAATGTTTGGTGGTTTTCAACATTTAGTACATCAATTTTTTTTCATCCCAGAGTCATACCTAAAGTGTAAATTTTGGGACAGTCTCATACATCCGTTAGTCAAACTGTTAGTTCTCCCGTTAAGTGATGACGTGGCGCTCTGATTGAGTGCCACGTGTCATTAAAAATATTTAAAAATTATTTAAATAAAAAAATATTTAAAAATTAGTATTTAAATAAAAATAATAATAATAATAAAAATTGATATACTAAATGTTGAAAACCACCAAACATCAAGGTAGTAAAATGTCTTTTACCCAAAAAAATTTATTCTTCTCTCCTTCTTCTTCTTCTTCTTCTTCTTCTTCTTCTGGGTTCCGTTTTTGTGTCTTCTTTTTTTTTTTTTTTTTTGTTCCTTCTCCTCCTCTCCTCTGCAACTCCCACCCACCCTCCCTCCCTTCTCTCCTCTGCAACTCACATCACCCACCCTCCCTCATCTCCTCTGCAACCCGCACCAAATTTAGCAAAACAAAACTAAAAAAAAATCGAAGGGAAGGTTTGGGTTGGGGGGACACGGGTCGACGGGAAGATCTGGGTGTGGGTGGGAGGGTGGGCACGGGGGATTGGGGAAGGAAGAGGGAAGAAGAAGAGGGAAGAAGAAAACGGAAGAAGAAGGAAGAAGAATAAGAAGAAAAAAAACGAAATATGGGTAGAAGAAGAAGAAGAGGAAGGAAGAGGGAAGAAGAAGAGGGAAGAAGAAGAGGGAAGAAGAAGAGGGAAGAAGAAAAAGGAAGAAGAAGGAAGAAGAATAAGAAGAAGAAAAAAAAAACGAAATCTGGGCCGAAATCTGGGCAGAAGAAGAAGAAGAGGAAGGAAGAGGGAAGAAGAAGAGGGAAGAAGAAAAAAGAAGAAGAAGAAGAAGAAGAAGAAGAAAAGAAAAAAAAAACAAGCAAACGAAATCTGGGCAACAGAAGAAGAAGAGGAAGGAAGGAAGAGGGAAGAAGAAAAAGGAGGAGGGGGAGAAGAAGAAATTTTTAAATATTTTTAATGACACGTGACACTCAATCAGGGCGCCACGTCATCACTTAATGAGAGAACTAACAGTTTGACTAACGGATGTATGAGACTGTCCCAAAATTTACACTTTAGGTATGACTCTGGGATGAAAAAAAATTGATGTACTAAATGTTGAAAACCACCAAACATTAGGGTAGTAAAATGTCTTTTACCCTTTTTTTTTATTTAAATACTAATTTTTAAATATTTTTTTATTTAAATAATTTTTAAATATTTTTAATGACACGTGGCACTCAATCACGGCGCCACGTCATCACTTAACGGGAGAACTAACAGTTTGACTAACGGATGTATGAGACTGTCCCAAAATTTACACTTTAGATATGACTCTGGGATGAAAAAAAATTGATGTACTAAATGTTGAAAACCACCAAACATTAGGGTAGTAAAATGTATTTTACCCAAAAAAATATATTGGATGAGAGCTATACTTACTATCTAAATATACCACATTTAGCATACCACCTTACGTGACATCTTAGTTGTAAAGTCTAGGTGTAATTTTATTTTTATTTTTATTTTTATTTTAATCTATGAAACGCAACAATATGACTCCTTTTACCTTCCCCGTTCTCTAGCCCCCATCCCTCCACTGATTTGGTTTTGGAGATGAACACATAATTCAAATGAAGGTCAAAGCCAAAAACTTCCAAATATATGGGACTTTCAAAACAGATTCTGCAGTCGGAAACCAAAATAAAGAAAAATTAGAAACGAGGTTGCCATGATAGCAACCAATTTTGAGACGAACTAAGTAGAAGAGAAGAGCCAAAAATTGGGTCCAATCTTCTTCATTCTCTTTCTTTTCATGTTTCTAGTAGTGTCACTCTCCTCTCTATCGATGAGTGCGACGAGTTATCATGGATTTCAATTTCTTGAAAGATTACCACTAACACATGCGAGGCATTTGTATTGCGTGAGTCAAATGCTTTTTTTAGTTGTAGTTCTTTTTTGGTGGTATGATTTTAAAGAAATTTTTCAATATGCCTAGAATACATGACGGTAGATCATGTGTTATTTTACAAGTAGACAAAAAAAAACTCAAGTGTTCTTCCATTTGTATAATGATACATGACTTTTGTACCCTTGTTTTAGACGTACTGAAAAATCTCTCGTGTTCTCAGAAAAATTCAAATTATTTGTGAACTACACCTATAATTAGTCGTCCTTGACACGCATATAAAATCAAACTGATTTTCATTCTAATTCAATTCTACATACCAAATGAGCACGTAAGTCACATAAAATGTGAAATTTATATATCATGAAATTGGGCCAAATTAGTTCAGTGAACTCGTATAATTTTTTTTCATCCAACTCTTTATCTTTCTCCTCTTTGTTCTGGGGTTAGTCCTCCTTGCCCACAGCTGGGGCAACCCTTCATTCCGAATCCTTGGCAATCAAAACACCTAATAATTAAATACACAAGCTCAGAAACTGATTTGTTTAAGGTATTGCAAATAAATACATTCTTCTATATATTCGTGAAAAGTAAACTGAGTTTTATATTTTAAATCATGAAATAACTTACTTCCATCGCTCAAAAATATTTCCATTCTTCTTATTCCTTCCCGTCCCCTGAAAATGAAGGAAGGGTTAAGGGAGTTGAACTAATAGTTGCATACCTATCAAACGATACATTTTTTTTTTTCTTGTCAATAAACAATAAGGAAGACTTGGAGCAAAATTGAGCGCAGTGGCGTTGTAGAATGCATGCAGTCGACCTCCCTTAGTGAGATAAGGCTTTGTTGTTATTTGTTTGTTTGTATGTTTTGCCAATAAACAATAAATGCCATAGTAACTTGGATTAAACATAGCTAATTTTTAGCTAGAAGTGCAAATTCTAGTCAATTAGAGCATCTTCAATGTAAAGATGTAAAAAGTGAGGCCGTAAATGATATATTTATATCGGTTTTTTTTAGCTAAAACGGTTACTGAGAGTGGTATAACTTTTCACTTTGGTCTTTACAATGAAAACTAATAGAAGTGGGTCTTGAGTTTTTCTACCGTAAATTATTTTAGTCATTCTGTGAAAAATATGTCAATGTCCTCATTAAGTGGGAAATTAGATCCCCTCCTGAGCATTAGGTGGGGATCCTCCTCATCAACAAGTGTGGACCGTTGGATGAAAATCCAACGGTTGCAAACAGGGGAGTCCCTTTAAAGTTATAATAATTATAGCCGTTGAGTTTTCATCCAACGACCCACACTTATTGATGAGGAGGATCCCCACTTAATGCTCAGGAGGGAATCCAATTCCATTAAGTGGAGAGATTGGTTTGACAAAAATACATTTAAAAAGGTAGGCACATAGTCGTTCACATGACAATTTAACGAGGATATTGATAGGTTTTTTTTTCGGAATGACCAAAATGACTTACAGTAGACAAACTCAAATACCACTTTTATTGATTTTTATTGTCAAAGATTAAAATAAAGAATTACGTCAATCTCAAGAACGGTTTTAGCTAAAAAGCTTATATATAATATACCTTCAGTATCATATTTGTTGAACTACTTTTAAGGTGCAAAACTATTTTGCTTCGGTCGATAAGTGTACACTCTCATAATTTTGAATATGCATTTACTTGCAATAGTTTACCATCTCCCGGTGAAACCTCAACTTTATAACTTAATAAAATGCATGATTAAAAGCTAATTATAAAAATAAAAAAAAGGTGAATGTCAATGCAGAGGGTGAATACATATCAAGTGAATTTAAGAGAGCATGCACGTACCTTGCATCCCCGGCATTCAATTGCACCTTTACCTCCACAGCTTTCACACTTTTTCAAGAACTACATGTCAAAAGAATTAGAGTCCAACGAACACTTGCATAAATACATACTAATTAAGGTACTTAAATTCAAAGTTTAAAATACAAAATCAAGATATAAAAGAATTAAAAAGTATTATATACTCTAGAGCACCATAGAATTTTTCGTAAAAAAGAGCGGGTGCATACCGAGTTGAGTGGAAATCCTCCAGATTTTGCAGCGAAAACTGCAACAGCCCGAGGCCTGTGCTGTATGCTTGTTTTCAGTAGGATTGGAGCAAGCTGGTGAGGACTAATTGGTGGAAGTGCAGGTGGAGGAATGTTGCAATAGCAAGACATGGAGAGTTTGGTCATCATCTTCCTCAATTAATCCTGATCACACCAACAATATTATTTGAGATTATTCTCTCCATACTTATAAGTTGGAATGAGTGAACTACAAACAATTTCATCGCATCCACAAACTTTTATTTGTTAGGAGGGCTCCACTGCTTTCTGGCCTCTCACTGACTCTGGATATTGTATACCCGTTGAAAGATAAATGGCTCATTTAAATTGTTTGCTTTGTCAAGGTGTGAATTACTACCCAACTATTGGTGGTGGAGTTTCCTACTATCCCGAGGATTCAGAACGTGCTTAGTTTGACCTTGCGTGAGGATAGTGAATCATTCATCTGCTTTGACTCACTCTTCGTGCAACCAATCACTCTAATGCTTAAATTGTATTACTGCAGTAAACATTATATTTTAAATTATTACGATTAACCTCTGTGAGTTTATCTTACACTGTCAGTCCTAAGCTCAAATAAAGGAGGAGAGAGAGAACGTCAGATAATCAACAGCCAACACTCCGATCTTACGTCAAATCCCTATGATTTTCCAGCACACATTCAGCTGTTATATGCAGTAACGCGCACGCTAAAATTTTCACTTGCAATTTGTTTTCGACCATAACAGTCTCTGGACGTAGAATAATCCAATAACAAAAACCAATTACAAGGGGGAAAATTTCAGCTGCGAACCTTGAAATCCAAACCAGAAGAGCAGATCGACAAATTTGGAGTTTTGAGAATTAAAGAATGTTAGAATAATTAAACCACCTCCGAAAAGATTGAGGTTTGATCCCTGCAGTCTTCAAATGACGAGTACAGATGAATCAAAAACCGAAAGTTTTTTAGTCCCAAAAAAAATCGATGGGTGAAATACCAGCAGCAGCAGAAAGTTCATCGAAACATATTAGAGGTCAAGCAGTAACTTGTGAATCCTAAAGACGGAAATGCCTGTAATTTGAACACACTGTATTTACATTTATATGCAAATAGTAAAGCTCAACCTTGTTTGAAGCTAGTAATATGTACACGGCAAGATTTAGTAAATAATGTTTGCCTCTTACACTTCATTTAGCTCTCTTCAAATCCTCTGCACCTTCTCTTCCCCAATTATCCACCTCGTCAACCAGCTCGGATCTTCAGCTAACAACTTACATGATGCAGGGATGCTCCCAAGATCACTACCAATTTGGTCGTATTCCTTGAGGGCTGCTTCCATCTCTACCTCAACATCAGCATCGTCGACAATGTTAATTGTTCCCATATGAAGAGCATCAGCATAGTGCTGCTCCATCTCACGATCATTTTTGAACGGCTCAATGCCAGGGCCCTGCACGTTGAAATGTTTCACAAAAGCATTAAGGATATGAAACGTACCACATATGTGAGAAGAAGGAGAAAAAGGACATGTCCTCAGGTTTAACAGCTGGAGAAAAAAGTAAATCTCTAAGCTCGATATACAAGAGCGTCAAACTTCAACAAAATACCAGAGAACCATGCAAGATTAAAACTTATATATTGCATTTGCAAGAGAGTTATTTTGGTAAAATGAATTATTACAACAGTATTTTGATTGGAAACCTGAGATTATAACAGATCGCAGACGTGAATCCTAGACTCCTCACATGGGCCCCAAATCAAACCTCAAACTTAGACCCCAAACCCTTGATCTGTGAACCCCAACCCTAGACCGGCCTCAAATCGTACCCAGACCCGCATATCCATGCAGTTCTAGACCCCAGCCCAAACTACTCGGAACCCGAACTTTCAACTTGAATCCGAATCCCTACCTCAGACCTTGAACCTTGAGCAATAACCCCAAGGCCCCAAGCCGGAACCCCAAACCAAATATACCTAAACTCCACATGTAACCCTGCTTAATAGGTTAGCCAACAAACTCGAGTCTTTACAAATTGCATCATATTGAAATTCTTTGGTGCATCTAAACACTTCAACCAAACAACAATAGAGAAATCAGGGAGTTAAATAATTAATTGTTAATACATTCGTTATTGGGTTTTCTTTTGTTTCCTTTCAAGAAGAAAACTTCATTGAACTATGCCCAAAAGGCACACTCCTATGTACAATATACAAAACTATCCGTTAAGTAAAATGTTAACCTACAGAAAAAGAAATTTATAATTATGTTTCTTCTACTTTGGTATACACTGATAATAGGAGATATTTAAAAAAAAAAAATATATATATATATATATATATATATAAGCAAAAGCATGGAAAAACCAAAAATGTTAACAATCAGAAAGAAGCCTATTTTTCTGGTCTGAGAATGAACACAAAGAAAAGAAACAAGCACTTTCATTATTTTGAACATATTTATGTCAGATTTTAATTTTTAGAGGAGATACCAGACTTGTCCATGTTCGGAAATTTAGA
Source organism: Crataegus laevigata (assembly GCA_963580275.1). NCBI lineage: Eukaryota > Viridiplantae > Streptophyta > Magnoliopsida > Rosales > Rosaceae > Crataegus > Crataegus laevigata. The sequence goes on from OY756938.1 coordinate 4,168,808, forward strand.
GGTACCCTACCTGACATAACTCAGCATAGTGCTTGTATATCTCACTGTTTTCATCTTGATCACCTAGAAGCGTCCCACCGTACCAACCATTGGCTTCATCTACTGATGTCATTGAAAGGTACCTTGGAATTGCAGCAGAGAAAGACATGATCAACAGATACACTCCATAGGATACCCCAGAGGCTTTTTATACAAATTAAGTATGTCTACAGGTTACTGGAAAACATGGAGTAAAGAAATGAAACATTATAATTCAACAGATTTATCTGTGTATGTGTAATTTTTTTGTTGATATAGATGACGATGCCAACAAGCTGGTAACATAGAATTCTAAATCAACTTAATTACCCAGATAATACTACTCTTATCAAAATTTCTTCGGGTTACTGTTTTATCACCCTTATTATGACCATTTCCCTATATATTTTTAGTATTAATCCTTAGCACCCAACAAACATTAGAGGTCATGGTATTAACAACAATGTATAAGTCATCTACATAGAGATGCACAATACCTTCATGTTTCCACAGATATTTAAGATAATAAACCAGATAAATGGGAGGTTCTTCTCCCATGCCAACGTAAAAGCATTTCCATATAGCATACCTCTGGAAGATATCCTCCTCACTATCATTGGCTTCAGAAGAAAGCCAATTTAAGTCACAAAAGCCATCAACCCCTGTCTCATTACGGGATCTTCCATTACTGATTTCATGTGAAGTAATTTTTGGTGCAGAGCCACTTTCTTCATATTTTCTCTGGCCAAAAAGCCAATTTGGGCTTTTCAACTGTATTTCACTGAAAAAATACAATTCCAATGTTCAGTAATTATAAAGAGAATTTGCCTTGGGTCCCAAGTGTACAGGATAACCAAAGACAGAGACGAATAATCAAATCACTAATAGGATGCTAAACAGAGGGGTAAAAACAGCTTAGGTTGAATATAACTACACTGCATCAGGCGCCACACTAGAATTTGCAGGACCACCACCTGGTCTTTGATCTGGTTCACTGCAAAGTCTAACATCCCTTATTGAACTACACGTCCTTTCAATCAATTTATCAAAAGATGTCAACTTCATCCTCAAGAAGTCTTCTTTGCAAGCAGGAATAGGGGCAAGAGTGTTTCCCAATCCTCCTAAGTGCGTATCATTTCCTTGGGGACTGAAAGTTGAAAATCAAGAATCTTACTATAAAAAAAATGGATGATTAAACTGAACCATTAACTTACAGAAGACTTGGAAAACCGATTGAAATAGGTATTGTAAATGTACAACATGCATCCCTGCTTGTGCATGTTTGTGCAGAGACAAGTGCAAAGAACATCAATTCCAGGTACACAGAGATTTACCACACATCGAGGAGGTCATCAATTCCAGATACATGAAGATAGTAATCAGAATCCAGCTCCCAGAGAGCAGGTTTCCCGTCTTGTGGTTTGAAGTAACCCAAAAATCTCGTAAAACACACAAAAAGATCAAAGTTTTAGAATTTGTTTTTTAAGAAAGCCAAAAGAGAGTGATAATGTGCAACATAACATTGTAAATCAAATTACAAAACAGTGAGATATGATATAATACAGTACAACATAATATGACATACTCCAATACAACATCGTTCCAAATGTAAAATAATACGACATAGAGTTACTAGCTCCTCAATACATTCAAAACCACATAACTATACAACTGCTACAGCAACACGAGTGCCCCTATCCATAGATGCATCTATTTCTTAATGCGAAATGGATAAGCTATTGATCGGGATCAATTTCTATAATTTTATTTTATACGAATTGATGGAGATCGTAGTATGAATAAGCCTTATATGTTACCACAGGAAAGAACAGATTAGAAACTACAAGAGAGATGAAGCAAGTACAAATTTATGGCGTCTTGCTTTTCACCATCAGTGTAAGCATTGCTGTAGTATCTCTTGATAGACTTCAGGAACTCTCTTGATTGGGTTGTGGCTTTCCACTTTCCCTGCCTCTCAGTGAATACCTGGCATTCATGATAAGGAAAAGGCTTCAGGAAGACATATAAAGCTAAATATGGAAATTCGAAAACTATACACAGTTACACACAGAGACATATACACAGACAGAAGGCACCAGTAACTGAAATCAGTAAACCAATCTAGAACCATTAAATCCAAAATCAAAACACTACAGCACAGGCACGAAAAATATTCCCACTTTTAAAGTGATTTTCTCCTAATCCTAAAAGGAGATCTAAGAACTCAAGATTGGTCACTTAGTTTAGTACTTACTAGAGCCTTATTCTTATCTATATAGATGTACGTATCTTCTCCCTCCACTTTAATATATACTTGGACACAATGAGGGTGATCTGATGAAGAACTAAATTTAGTAGGGTTGTATTGCTCTTTTTGTTGCAGATTGCACTTTAAGAGTGGACTCCCTGAGTTCATATATTTGTTTTAGATTGCATCTTAAGGGTGAACTCCTGTTGAGAATGAATCCCACATAGACGAGAGGAGGGACCTTGCATGTGCTTATAAGTAGTTGGGCTACTCCACATGTTGCCAATTGGTTTTATGGTGGAGCCTCAACTTTTTTCATGGAATCAGAGCAGCTTGTCCCACGTGAGGGGGCGTGTCGAGAATGAATCCCATATTGATGAGAGGAGGGCCCTTGCATGTGCTTATACATAGTTGGGCTACTTCCCATGTTGCCAATTGGTTTTAGGGTGAACCTTAACTTTTTTCCAACCCCTTGTCCACTGTATGAATTATACTATTACTGTTTATGTCTTTATAAACTTCTCAAGAAAACCTTAAGTGAGAAGTTAACTTGAAGACCACATTTTAACACCCACCATGCAATGTGGTGAAATGATCCGAACCGTCTATTTTCAGGTTCTCCAATCAAAGATGATCCTCACACAATGACCATAAAATTGAAACATTTTGCCCATTTTGTCATCATGGGTCATCTCTATCAGAAGCATTGTATTCATCTTTTTATTTCACCACAATTATAACACATTGGTTTGTGATGTGATGTTTTTTTTCCTTTTCAGTGGACATCTGATTAGAGTTATAGAGTTTTCTTTCTTTTTTAACTTTCAAGTTAGAATTATAGGGGTTGATCTATGATATCTAGCAACTGATAATATGCATACTCTAACCCATGAATAAAATAAGAACATACAGTGTTGTGAGCTGCAGAGCCACCATACTGCTGTGCAAGGGCATCTCCCATGCTCTGGTACATATCCATGAGAGCGGCAGCAATAGTGCTATCAGGATCCACTTTGGGCAGATTTGTCAAACCCATTGCATGAAGTTGTCGGCCTAAAGCTGCAAGGCCATAAGCATACTGGGCAACATTTGTACGATCCAAACAATCAATACAATTCGTGCGCAGAACGCCACTTTGAAAATGTGGTGGTTCACCGCTAAAATTATCAATTTTCTTCTGTCGACTAATATCAGACTCCCTGTCCCAATTAACAGCAGAATTTAGAGTTTCATTACTGCTTCCAAACCTTGGAACATCCCCAGAGTTTGCTCTCAGATCTCTAAGAGAAGCTTCCCTGAAAGAAAAGGAAGTCTGATTTAAAAGAAATACTAGTTCAGTCTAATACCAGTGTTAATTAGCAAGCAAAACAATATTGGTTTGAATCGAAAATTTAGCGCTCATGTGCACCATAGCACCTAATTTCTGTGTATCAATCCCTAGATGGAATGACCAACTCAGCTGTTGAACTGAACCAGCACCAATTGGGTTATATCAGGATCTCTGCTGGTCATGGGGGACTGGCATAGGAGATAAAAATGTAGGAAATTCAGATAACCAGACAATGACTGGGATTGCCAACATGCTAGTCCCGATGCAATACACTAGGATGTGTTCGGGAGTGCTTTGAACAGTGCCAAAAGTGCTTCTTAAATGTTTGATTTAAATATAAACAAGTACACTTTGATTTTGAGAAGCATTTTACTACTTCTTCTAGAAGAACTTTATAAGTTTTCTATGGAAGCACTCCCAAGAAAATATGCATGACACACTTGAGTTTTTTAAATGCTTCTAAATTTCTAATAAAGCAGTACAAACAAAAGTACAGTACTTCATAAAAAAGTGCTCCCAACCAAACCCTATAAGTAAGAACTTTGCTGTAAAGCAAGATTGTTTTTCATCTAGCACTCGTCTGCCTCCTAGAGTTTATCCGATGCAAATTCATTCAAAGATAACAATCTAAGTGCAACGGAGATCTGGAATAAATCTCTGAGAATAGAGTAGGGAAATCACTGAACCAGCAAAAAAGTGGGTTATAGTATATCAATATTTATAATTATGCATTCCTCAGTCGAGAACCAGCATAAAAGAATTGGAAAAGTGGTGTAACGTAAAAATATCGCATGCATGAACGGTAACATGTCACAACAAATGTGCATGGAAATCAGAAATTACGTTAAAACAGTACAACTAGTGTTAAAAAAAAAATTATTTTCCCAATAAAAAAGAGGACTGATTCATATCTATGATGACTCCATAACATTTGCAAAAACTAAGAAACCAACACAAAATTGCATACCTTCCTGTGCTTGTCCGGCTTATTTGATTGGCCCTCCGTTTAACAACGCTAGGTTTGCCACTGTAGTAAAAACCAGTCAAGTCAAGCGCCTCACTTGCCACAGCACCCAAAACTGCTAAAACATTGGCAGACTTGCTTTGGAATCAGAAAAGATAGAGAACAGTTAGACAGAAGAAAACAAATATAAACACATGCAGTTAGCGATGATTATATTGAAAGCATTGCAGAGTTATCTATTGGTAAATAAGTATACTTCTTAGCAAGATGAGAAAGTGGGAGCAAAATGATGTATGCATATGTGAATGATATATACATATATAAATCTGTGAGCCTATGAAACAGAATTAGTCATTCAATGTAGATATGGAGTATCAGATACCAATATGGTCTGATGTGTATCAAATACTCCATATAAATCAATACAATTTCGTAAAGAATTTCCAGGTCTCGACAAAAAACTCACTCCCCCACGATACTATGTGTATGTCTTGTTTCAATTGTGTTGGACTCCTATAATTGTTCATGTAAAGGAAAAGGAATTTTGGTTCAATTGTGCTTACTAGATTTTAAACAAAACAAAAATGGGGGATATGCTTTTCATACCTTTATGGTTGCAACCAACCATAAGAGAAGTGAAAAAAGAAAAACATAGAACTAGCCTGCACCACAACAGATAGGGATGTTGTTTACCCTACTCTCATCTTAGCCTACACAACACCACAAAAGAAAACATATATGATACAGCATGGTTTTTATTCTCCTATTCTTATCCTAGTTTTATGGAGACTTTTCATATCATATTTAATCATGTATCCTATATCTATTTGTGCATCATAGGTGTGTGTGTGTCTGTGTCCACTTCGCCAAAAAAAGCAAAACAAAACATAAAAGGAAAATGAAAACTCAACTGGTTACCTTTTTGCAAACTTGTGAAAGTCCCAGTGAATAAACTTAAGATGGTTTTCTTCCGAAAATATTTGATTCAAGTACCCAACTGCACTTGCAAACTCGCGCCTCAGCATCATTTCTCGAGGCCTTTTTTCGACAGTCTACATTAAAATTGTACGAGACACATGAAATGAAAAATAAGAAGAAAAAAATTGCATGATGGGCAACTGATAAATATAGTTTAACTTGTGATTCCAACAAAATATTTATCTCTATGTATATATGTATCTTGAGTAGGCTGTAACTCAAATAGTGTTTAAAAAGATTTCAGCACCAAAAATATTTTTACCAATTAACATCCTCGTAAGAGCAATCTCCCTATGACACAAACACACACACACACACACGAGTAGAAAACTCAACCACTGTAGATCAGAAGCACAAATAAATCTTCAACTTATACTGAACGTCAGGCAGATGTGAGAAACAAGAGATGCATTTAATATTCACTATTGCACCAGGATAGTACACCATGCTTATACGATCCTCAAATAGCTACAACTCATTCTACAACCTCACTTGCAGCCAACAAAAGTAATATGGAGGGCAATGTATCGGCAAAGTTTCAACTCATTCTCTAAATAACGGAATTTATCCATAAAGAGTATCTACTATGTGGCGATAGCTATCACACAATTATTTGCCCCTGCAAAATAGAAGCACATTAAACTAATGTTTCCCGCATACAACACGTTGACTTATAAAACCTTGCCTTAAACTATTAACCAGAAACTCCGGCATCATTGTCAAAATTTTCTAGTTTTGCATTCTCTGTCTTACTAGTAAATTTTTAAAGTTAACCTAAGTTGGCTGAAAAAATTGCATATGTTGTCTTTATTAAATATCCACTAACCAGTTAGCTCTAGGTCTAATGGTATTTCCTTTCCCAATGTTCGAAGAGGTACAACATTCATTATGATCTGAATGCACATTTATCAATAACCCCTCCCTCATTTAATTAAAATAAAAAAAAAACAAGAAGAAGAGAAGAGTTATTGATCATCCAACACATAAAAACGTTGTCCAATAACATGCAGTAATAGTAACGACAAACAATATGAGAATATGTTTTTATTGCCAGCAGCTATTAAGAAGGCATATAGAAATAAACAAACCTTGATCAAATTAAGCACAATAACTGGGTTGCCATATCGCCTTGCCAGGTCTTCGAAATGTAATTTGGTAGCCTGATATGTGGGGTCATATCTCTGTACTAAAGCCAGAATAATAACATGCAAAAAATGATTAATTCCAATGAAACCTTGTAAACGGTGCATGGGACGTGTAGCATATGATTCAAATGAAACTAATATGCATCACATAGTATTCTTACATATAATATCAGGCTTAGGACTAAATCTTGAAGCTTCTTGTGACCAGAAAAGGGGAATCGAGCCACGCATCTGGACAACAGAACTCATTTTACCTTTGCATGATCCAGCTTCTTCATCGAGGATTATCTGCTCTGTCTCAACATCATTTGCAACCCTTCCCCTATCATTCACTCCCCTTTTCAAGTAACTGTAACCCAATTGAAAACATGATTAAAATATTGACATGTTATACAACAAGAATTTTCTGTATATCAAAAAATTATCAAAGCTAATACCAGTGAAATTTCACCCTCAAAACATAAAACTTCAATTTTTTTTTAAATTAAAAAAAGAAAAAAAATTTAGTCGTAAAAATTTGACTTCTGTTTTTACATGCAATATGGACAGCTTTGTGAATAATTAGGAGAAATGAAGATGGTGCTGACGTGATATTCAAACTACAACATACCGTGTTCCTGCAAAATGCCGAGAGCGTCTAGAGACCAGAGAAACGCTGAAGTCCCTACCAAAGATTGATAGCCTAATCTGCCATCACCAAGTAAACTAAACTTCATCCAGATATTTAACACATATTCAGCTAACAAGTTTTTCTTTTCAAAAGAGATACAAGTTTATCTAGAAAAAAACACAAGGAAAGACGAGAAACATGGGTGACCTGTCCATCAGACACCAAAAGCATCAGTCAAAAGACCAAAACTCATCAATCCCTCATCACAAGGTAATACATAGGTAGCATGAGAAGTAAATACATACGGTTATAAGTTCACCAAAATGAATAGATAGGATAATAGCAAATTTTATTAGTAAAAAATGTAGGGTAAGTCTAAAGCAGTGTCATTTTTGGCTTGCTAAAACTACCTATGGGTTCCGCAGCAAAACAATCTCATTACCACGCACATACAGTGAGAAAGAGAGTGAGTTTCATACCTGCTTAAAATGGCCATGCACTAATGCTATTGTCCAGATTGTGTTATTGCACCTTGATCGAATAGCTTCCGTTAGATAGGCATTCCATACAAATATATTATCATACGGCATCCTTTCTTCACCCATTGATAGCACATTTTTTTGCAAGCTCTGCATTATAGGATACGTATAACTATAGAAAAAATCTTTGGTCAAATCAACACTGGATAGAAGCTTCCTGTACCTACAGTTACGGGAGAAAAATATAAGCAATAATCTGTAGAAATTGAATTACGAAATATATTAGTTGGTTATCATGCAGTTGAGAAAAAGTAAGCCTGCAGAGTACCGTTACTGTACATTTTGCCATTTTAAACAAGAAACACCACCTACTGATTAGATAATGGAAGGAACACCCCTTTAAGCCCATCCAAAAGTGGGATATTAAGTAAAAAAGAATTATATGCATCTTCAAACGATCACAGATTAACTGCATAGTTCTTGCGTTAAAGATATCCACAGGATATGGCATTTGCTTCGCCGGTCACTTTCTAACATCGCATTCACACCGTTTTCCATTTACTATCTGAAGTCACCAACCCCTTCCCAATCCAACTTCCACGTAGTCACTACAGGAAGCTGTGAATGAAACCATTAGCAGTGTCATTCATGAACAGTATATTTTTGCAACCACCACTTTATCCAGCTAAGCAAAAAAGGTAAACCCCCAAAGCAAATTATATCTCCTCTAACAGGACACCAGTAATTATAAATCAGGGTTTATGTGCTTTATGTGTTGAGGAACACTGGTGTAATAAACTTAAGTGACCCCATAGAACTTTGAAGCAAAATTTTACAATGTCGGGACCCTTGGTGGGTACCTTCACCCTTTCTGTCCCTGAGCTTAAAGCACTACCCAACTCCTAGACACATACCAAAAGGGTTTTACTCTGACAGCTTCGCTTTCTATCTTATTCTTTCGGGTATTCTTTCTGGCCTCTTGTTTCTATACAAGCCCGATGTATGAGACCAATGGTGAGAGACCATGTCGATTATACAAATATATAACACAGCGACCGTAAATCTCTAAGCAAATCAATTATATCTCTGCCACACTGAAACATGAAAACAAGGGAGAAAGTTACCGCAACTCGGTCTTAGAATGAGCAACCTCAGTTTGAATCGAGACGTGCGGAATAGTAATCAACTGGCTCTCATCTATGCTATAAATCGCATGACCACATATACTTCCTATTTGGCGACGCTTGGTGACCAAGATCAAGTAGTACGATTCCAGAAACTTAATGCAACCTACCAAAACACCAAAACCCCATGCAAATAGTAAACACAAAACACACAAGCAGGCAGTGCGTCAATCTCTCCAAATACCCAGTATTCAAGTCGGTACTCGAGGATATATTTTTCCGTGTCCCTCCACTTGAAAGCCGGGTACTTGGCAAAATTTCTCAATATCTAGTCGTAAAATTAAGGTCTAAGACACCGACCAGCGATCCCATAAACCTTGGCCACAAAAGTAAGGCCTCCGGTGGCGCGATTGCCCTCGGCGATTCGCTGAAGCAGACTCTTGATCTCCTGCGGCGAGTACACGACGGGGTCTTCGCTTATATTCAAATCGTCGGGCTCCGATCGGTCGATTTTCAAGACCCGGAAGAACCGCTTGTTCCGATCGCTTCCGATCAAGTAAAATCGCTGGAATTGGAAGCGTCAATTGGAGGAGAATGAAGAATTAGATTGAATTGGTGAGAGCGAGCGAGAGAGAGAGAGTGAAGAATTGGGTACCTGTCTGGTCTCGTAGAGCTTGAACTTTTCGAGGGAGTAGGAGTTGGGGTCGGCGTCGAAGTCGTTGGAGGGGTGGACTTTGGCAGAGGAACGAACGTATTGGGGGATATTGGGCTTCGACTTGTCAGGTTTCGCCATTTCTGCACTGCGGATGGAGGGAACGAATAACTAACATTCAGAAGAGAATGGAACTTGCCGTTTTTATATAAAGTGCGAATGGGAAGCTGGAAAATGTTACGTCAAATACGTCAAACAAAGTGGCACACTGAGGAGAAATATTGTCTGCCCAATAACTGATTAAATTTATAACAATAAAATTTAGAAAAGTTAAGATAATAACTATGTGTCAATCTTTTATTGGGACCACAGAGATGTCACACCAAATTTGTCACACTAAATTTGAGTGCAGAAGATTTAATCTCCATACTGAGTGGGACGAATTCATATTTCAGATGACTCTCTGAAGAATGACTGCCGCGCCGAAGTCACTTTTCCTTTTTGAAAATAAAAATACATGAAACAAAACTAAAATATATCATTGTGTTCTTTAATGTAGATATTGTTATAAATAAGTAAAAGTTAGAGAAATAACATTTCTAAAAACAGGAGCGAAGCAAGTGCAAAATATCACACTATAACTTTAGTAGCTTTTAACACAAAAAGATGGCAGATAAAGAGAGAGAGATACTGATATTATTTATCTTGCTTTCTTTCGTAGTGCATTTGATAACAGAAGGAGTACTCTATTTATAGAAAGACTCCAGTAACTACATCCATCCAATATACAATGATGATACTTTTGAAAGTATCAAACACTATTACTCACTATTACTAAGTCTTTGGGCGTTCTTTTGAGTGGGCATTCACACACTTATTCTATAACACTCCAGATGCCCACATATCAACATCAGTTGCCTCGTTAAAACCTTGCTCGGAAAAATTCAGTGAAAAAAAACCATAGCGAAGAAAAAAGAGTACAACTTTACCTGGATTGTTGATATAGTACTAAGTATGCTTATGTTGTCTCGTTAAAACCTTGATAGGAAAACCCCAATGGGAAAAATCCTAGTTGAAGGAAAAAGAGTACAACGATGCTCCCCCTGATATTTATCTCCCTATGATTCCGCATTTTTCAAATTTAGCTGATTGATAAGTCGATGTAATATGATACTCTGCATTAACTTCTGAAACTTGCACTTTAGTAGACTTGGTGAACAGGTCTGCCAGATTTTCATTAGAACGAATTTGTCTGACTTCAATAACTTTAACCTTCTGAAGCTCATGTGCACTGAAAATTTTTGGAGATATGTGTTTAGTCTTATCGCCCTTAATGAATCTTTCTTTCATTTGGGCAACATAGGCTGCATTATCTTCATGGATGACAGTTAGATTGTCTGTCTTCGAAGGTAGACTGCATGAATTCCGAATATGACGGATCATTGATCTTAACCAAGAACAGTCACGACTTGTTTCATGTAAAGCAAGTATTTCTGAGTGACTGAAAGATGTAGCAACTAGTGTTTGTTATGTTGAGTCCATTAGTGAACCCATATCCAGTTTGTGAGCGGGCTTTATGCGGATCAAAGAGGAAACCAGCATCTGCATATCCAACAAGGATATGGTCATTTGTGGTTTTCTCTTAGTAGAAGAGACTCATGTCTATTGTCCCACGAAGGTATTGCAAAACATCTTTGACTCCTTTCCAATGACGAATTGTTGGAGTAGAGATATACCTTGCTAACAAGTTAATTGAAAAAGCTATATCTGGTCTAGTCATTGTGCTTAATACAATAAAGCACCTATCGCACTCAGATATGGTACTTCTGGACCAAGGACCATTTCATCATCTTCTTTTAGACGGAATGGATCTTTCTTAATGTCTAAAGAACAAACGATCATTGACGTGCTGAGTGGATAAGCCTTATCCATACCAAATCACTTTAGGATTTTTTCAATGTAAGATGATTGGTGGACCAAAATTCCACTAGCACAATACTCGATCTGCAGGCAGAGACAATATTTTATTTTTCCAAGGTCTTTAGTACAAATTCGCTTTTCAGATATTCAGCAGTTTTATTTAACTCTTCAGGAGCTCCAACCAAGTTCATATCATCAACATATACTGCCACTATAGCAAATCCAGAATTGGATTTCTTAATGAACACACAAGGGCAAATGACATTGTTGATATACCCTTCTTTGATCAAATATTCACTGAGACGATTATACTACATTCGTCCAAATTGTTTTAACCCATACAATGATCGCCTTAATTTGATCGAGAGCATACCTCATGGTTTGTTAGTTGTTTGCAAACTCGTTTTTCTAATTGCATTTTCTTGTGAATGCCCATTTGTAACCCATGGGATTTACATCATGCGGAGTTTGGACTATTGGTCCAAAAATACTTTGCCTTTCCAAGGAATTTAATTATGTCTGGATTGCATCTTTCCACTTAAGCCAATCTTGTCTCTGTTTGCATTCATCAACAGAGCGGGGCTCAATATCACCACTTAATATGATTTCAGTGGTTACTGCGAATGCGAACATATCATCGATGATTATTTCATTCTGATCCCACAATTCATTTGTACATGCATAATTTATGGAGATTTCTTTGCTTTCGTGTACTGCTATCTATTCAGAGACATGTGTCTCATCAAGGACATTTTCTTTTTCTGGAAGTACAGAATCATGAATTGTGGATTTTTCATTCATTTTCTCGTCCTAAATGATTTCATTTGGATTCAGATGTGCCCTTGTCTTTCTCTTTCGAGGGGCTGAATCTTTTGAACCTAGGGGTCTACCACGCTTCAGACGTGCATCAAATGAATCATTCGCTGCTACTTTATTTTGTCCAACAGGGACATCAATCCTTGCAGGTGCATTTGCAACTGGTATATGTGATTTTGTCACTTTCATAGCATCATTAAATGCATCTGGCATTTGTTGGCAATACTTTGAAGATGAACGATTCTTTTTACTTCATTTTTACATTGAGTGCTACGTGGATCAAAATGAGACAATGTGGGACAACCCATGTAACAACCCGTCCCTAAAAATTATGATTTTTATAATTTTAATAAGTGAGTTTACGAAAATGTCATTCGAGGCAAAGTGTTGACTTTTGTTGACTGCTGTGTTGTGTCACGTAAGGTTCATTTTCTTGGCATATCCTTGTAGTACTTGTCGTTACGGACGCGTGGGCGCAGACGGAGCGCAATTTGAAGTTATAATGAAGAAGATATTAACATTTAAAATCGTAGACATTTTAGTAAATTAGTTATTTTCTAGAAAGCCCCAGATTTCTAGAGCAAAATTTGGAAGACCACATGTATGGCCCAGATTAAAAGAAAGAGAAATGGGCGGTAGAGATTAAAAAGGAAGGAGAAAAAAAAGGGAGTGTGTGGCTAATTGAAAGAAGAGGGAGGAATAGGTAGCCAATCAGAAAGAAAAGAAAGAAGGGGAAGGGAGAGAAACAAGAAACACAGGATCAATTCTGACCCGTGCACCCACGACACCCAGTTTCGAATCGGTGAAATTCTAGTGGTTCTCAGCCGTTTTTCAGGCAATTCACCCCACCTTCAATTACAGTCATCACCATACTTCTTCTCCTTCATTTTACACTCAAGTTTCGACGAAAATTGGGATAAATCCGTGACATTTGGCGACGGGGACACCGACAAGTTCTTGGCGGCGATCCGCCGTTCTGGCGAGCTTCATCACCCACCACCACCCCAATTTAACTTCTCTCAACCTCTGGAACAAGGCCCAAACAAGTTTGAGGGTGTTGAGGTTCAAATTGAGGATGAATCAAGAGACACCCATAATAGGGTTCCCACAAGTTTTAGAAGAATTAGAGCACTTTGCAGACAAATTGGCCTTGGTCACAAGCAAGGTATAAAATATCGATGATATTGGAAATATCGGTAGTCCGGAAACACGGAAATATCGACGAAAATATCGGGATAATATCGATATCGATAAAAATCCAATGGAAACCACGGAAATTGTAAGAAAAACTTGGAAATTTTTATTGAAACTTTGCAGAATGTTTATTTAGTCAATTATCTATTAGTTTATCACAAAAAATTGGAAGGAAATGCATTGCATGATGGATTTAACTTATTTAAGTTGATTATATAGCGAGCTGACAAACACTGTGAGTGTATAAAATATGTAGTAATTAATGAAAGAAGTTTAAACACACCATAATCATTTATATATAATGAAAGAAGTTTAAACACACAATAATGTCCTTGAAAAAGAAAAAAAAATGCCATCAACCACACACACACACTGACACACACGCACACAACACACGCACGCATACACACTTCCTTCTTAGTTTCTCTCGATCCTTCCATCCTCTTCTCTCTCTCTCTCTCTCGATCCCTCGATCCTCCTCTTCTTTCTCTCGATCCCTCGATCCTCTTCTTCTCTCTCTCTCTCGATCCCTCGATCCTTCCGTCTCAGTCTCTCTCTCTCTCTCTCGATGCAGAACCGTCTTCTTCAACACTCTCCCGTAATTACCCTAGTACATGACGGCACCCACACCGTCGTCTTTCTCTCTCTTCCTCTTCTCTCTACACGATCGACGAAACCCAGAAACGGGGGGGCGAGTTTTCTTCATTTTCTCCGGTTAGCATCACCTTCAAAACCTCGTATTTCTCTCTCTTCCTCTTGTCTCTGCAAGATTGACGAATTAGGGTTTCGAATTAGGGCTTAGGGTTTCGAATTAAACTCAGGAATAAGACGAAGGTCGTGGGTTTTGAATTTCTCTCTCTTCCTTTCGTCTTCTATTTCATTTTTTACGCCTACATTGGCGTCTTGGGTGTGTTTTTACGGTCGGCCGGAGCTGTACAAGCTTCGGCCTTCTTCTCCGATTCAAATTTTGCCGATATCGCGATATTTTCAGAAATATCGTGATATTATCGATAATATCGCGATATTTCAACGAAAACCATTTGGATAGCAAATAAAATATCGCTGGGTGAAAAAAAACGAAATTATCGGCGATATCGATATTTTAGACTGTGGTCACAAGTATGAAAGTTACTGTACTCATTGAGATCTTCATTCTTGTAAAATTTGGAAATTTTTAGAAATAGTTGGATTTTCTGGTGAGTGAGGGCGGCCAACCGCCACCTACAGCGATGTGTGGCCAGATGGCCATCAATACTATTTTTAGGCCATATTAAATGCATTGAGTTCAGTTTTGAGAATTGAATGACGTAGGTTGGTTGTTAGAACCTAAATTCTCTACAATACGTTAACATGTCAATATATGAATCGATGATTCGACCGTTGGATCGTCATCAAACTTTAGTAGGTTATTATTTGTAACATTTGAGGAATGTAGGGAATTACGGATCAGGAATCCGACGTACGAATCTTCCCGAATTGGATTGTACATTTGTAAAATAAAATGTTAACTGCCATTTGGTTTTGGCAATTGGCGGAGATCCAGCCGTTGGATCGTAGTGAAATTTTAGGATATTGTTCTAGAAGCTTAATGTAAATCTTTAAAAGTTACAGATCTAAAATCTAATATGTGGATCTTTCGAAGTGAATTACGTACGGATATGTTATAAGTAAATTATGTATTCTAGCGATACGAATTATGAGATGTGATTTGATAATTGTTCTAGACGCCAATCATTCGTGACACCTCGATGTTTGTGCTAGGGAGTAGTAGCGCAGACTCCAGGTGAGTGGGCTTTTGGTTTTCTATATATGCTTTACGTTTTTCCCATAACTTGTTTTAAATGAAATGTGATTTGAATGCCATGTCAATTGAATTACATTTTAGTATATGCATTAGCTTAGATATGCAGAGTATGCATTGATGCTGCGGAGGCTCAGTTAAGTTCCAGGTGAGTACATCATGATAATAGTGAATACGGTGAGTATGATTATGTTGAGATGCATTTAGTGCACCCCAGTGTTAGTGCTCCCGCCCGTGACCAGGGCACAGTCCTATATGTGATGTTCACCTCCCGCACCACACGCTCACCTTGGATCCAAGTTTGGTGCACAATCCTATCGTATAGACCACATTAGGTGGTTCCGACTCGTACGTGACCAGCGATTATTCGCATAGTCTTCATGTGATCGTAGCACTTGAGCATACATATATACACCTAGCCTTGTCATACAGACCACATTAGGTGGTTCTGACTCGTGTGCATGAATAGATTATGAGCTATAGATTCAGCCGTACAGGTCATGTTAGGTGACTCCGGCTGAATTAACATTGACATTGATTTATTATCACCTGGCTTGCATTTTTATATTGGTTGAGACTAGACATGGCATATGCTTCGGTTTCCACAGCTTTTAAGCATGTATTTATATACGTATATAGTATTATTTTTTAGGAAATTATACGGCTTTTACGGTGAGGGGTTATTACATTTTTAAAGAGAAAGATGCTTTCAAAACCTTTGTTTTTGCTCATTCACATTTTCTGTTTTGCATCCCTCCAGGTGTTAGTTGCTAAAAGTTCGTATCGACGAGGATTCTTCAAGAATCTCAGTTTAGGTGGCTATCTCTGAGGGTATGATTATTCAAGAATCTCAGTTTAGGCACTCTTAGGTTTAAATTTATTCACATGGTGTTCAACATCAACACCCAATGTCATGCAGTAATCATCAAAGGTTTGAGACGTAAATTCATCAGCGTTATCAAGTTGGATTGACTTAATGGGATAATCTGGGAACTATGCTCGCAACTTAATTATCTGAGCAAGAAGTCTCGCAAAAGCTACATTCCGAGTAGATAAGAGACAAACATGTAACTATCGAGTAGATGCATCAACCAAAACCATGTTAGAAATGTACCCTAAAACTAATCATGTGATGATACTTTGCGGACATTTCACATGTTAAACTAATCTAGTTTAATATAAAGAGCAAAGGTTATTGTTTTAAGCTGTCTCATATAAATGTTATATACTTAAACGATAAGTCCAAGGAATATATGATTAGGAGAATGTAATCTAAAGAAGTTAGATTCATGAGACCATTCTCTTTCGTATACATATCCTAAACGTTCCTGATCATAGGATTGCCAATTGGGCATTGATAGTCCGTTAAGATCAGTATGTGCTATGTCTTCTCTTAGGGAAAGTGATTGGCCTCGAGTCATTGGTGTGACTGACACCAAGACAAGTATGTAGGTGCTCAATAAAGAGTGAGTCCACTGAACACGATCAACGAGGAGTTCTCATGCTCATGTCACATGAGAACTCATGGTTGGGATAATGCAAAGTAGTCCTTTGACTTGAGGCATCATAGTTGTTTTGTGGTTAGGTCCTTGATCTTTGACTATGTCAATGTCACTCTATCAGAGGGTGTCCACGGCATAGTTGAGGTTAAGTCACTTAGCCATGGAGGCAAGTGAATGCGCAACAAGGGATCTCTAACCTTCAAACTGTTTGAGGGAGAATACTCTATGATATGATTTAGAATCTCAGGCTAGAGTATGAATGAGATTTGGAAAGTCGTTCTGAATCACATTCAAAGTAATCATATAAGTAAATGAATCACATTGGATAGTAGACATGAATAAACTATCAAACCAAACAATGTGGTCAAGAGTGTTGTATTAGAGAAATACCGTATTGCATTGTAATCCTAAACTGAATAGGTTCTCCACCTCTTCTGATTAGCTTGGGTAGCCATGACATACTGCTAGGTGTCACTCATGTTTTGTGGAAGCTCTAATAGTGAGTAATCACTAAAGGGAGAATTGAAAGTAAGTTTCAATTCACAATCGATTTGAAAGAGTTCTAATCGCCCACTGCCTCGCTAAAAGGAACCTAATGGATCGTACACCGAGTAAGGTTGAGATTGAAGAAACAACGGAGATGAGTAAGAATAATTAAATGGTTTAATTATTTATGGCTAGGATTAATTAATATGTTAATTAATCAAACGAATAAGTTGATTATAGACCTCGGGTTAGTTTTGGGCCTCAAGGCCTAATGGGCTTCGAACGTCAAGCCCATTGACTTAAGTTGTATGACAACTTAATGAATAAAGATTCAAGAGGACCCAAAACAGCCCAAAGACCCTAAGAGGCCGGCCACATAGAGGATGGAGTGGTTTTTGGACTTATTACAAGTTTGCCATTCCAATTAAGGTAGGTATAAATATGACTTTATAGCCTTTTCTTCATTAAGGGTTTTCTTTAGGAGAAAAGATGAGAACACTTTTCTCCCTTTTCTCTCTAAGTGGTCGGCCCCCTTGGAGGGGATTAACTAGCATCTAATCCTCCTCCAAGGTCACTCATCTCTTCTAAATGCTCACCTTGGTGTGGATGCTTAGAGGTTCCCTTTTCTTGGGAACTTGGAGAATCCATTCCACCATCCTCCTCCAAGAAATCCATGAAGCCAAGAAGCAAGGAATGAAGGCCCTCTCCTTGGGTGATTAGCCTTTGCTTATGCAAAGAGGAATCAACAAAGGTATAAGATTTCTCAACTCACTTTATTTTAAGTTGAGTCTTGGTTCACCTATCTACTAGGCTTTGAATTTCATGGGTTAAGTTTTGTTTTTGAGTGCATATAAACATGATTCCGCCTTTAAATGTTAATTGCATGTTGTTGATGCTGCTCAAATGAACTTGCTTTTCACAAATTATCCTTCAAGTGGTATCAAGAGCCTAGGTCTAGTAGTTGGTGAATCCTTTTGGGTTTTGTAGTTCATAGTTTGTGATTTGAATGTTGTAATTGTTACAAACTTTATTCTTGCTTCTTTGAATGTAAATTTTGTTAGAAAATTTGCCATCTCAAATGTTGTAGATGTAGTTCATATGAGCGTGAATTTTGGAGCTAAAATTTGGTGTCATGTTTTTGGGAAAATTCGGCCAAATCCAAAGGGTGGATTTTTGGGTTCATGTTTGTCTTGTTAAAAGTGTTTTAAAGTGACTTTTGGAACCCCAAAGTACCCTAGTTTGGTAATATGTTATTTCCCTTAAGTTTGAGAGTTTTTATGGTGTCTTTGGGTGAAAAATGTTCATGGAGCTCTTATGAGTTTTCATGGATGTTATTCATTGTTCTTGATATGTTCTTGGCAAGAACAAAAAGGTTGGGAATTTTGATTCAAAGGTTTTGGTTGAGAACAAGCCTTGCAAGGGTTATCATTTGAGATAGCAATGTCTCTGCTCAATAATGGATGTCCATTATAGTTGGTAATGATCCTACGCATCATAATGGATCCTGGATGACCCAAACGGTCATGCCAAAACATGTAAACTTTTGAATCAATAAACTTCTGACTCATGACAGTATGTGATTCAATTGTCTTTATGTATGTATAATACAATCTATTCGACAAACCACGCAACTTCTCCAATATACGCTTCTGGGTATCATTGGAGGTAATGCATAGATACTTTACATTTTCTGCACTTTTCGTTTCAATATGGTATCCATTTAAACCTATGTCTTTGAAACTCAACAAATTTCGAGTAAATCAAGTAGCATACAACGCATTTTGTATGGATAATATTGTTCCATTTGGTAACATAATATGGGCTTTCCCTAAGCCTTCAATTATATCTAATTGGCCTGATATTGTTGTTACCATTACTCTTGTAAGTATCAAGCTTAAGAAATACTTTCGATCACGAAGTATTGTATGTGTGGTTGCGTCTTCTGCAAGACAAATATCTTCTCCATTTCTCCTATTTTGAGAATAACCATAGTTTTTATCCATACTTTCTAAGTAAAGAGGATAATGGTTAAAAACAATTTAGAAATTTAAATGTAACTTTTATTGAATTGAAATGCAAGTTTTAAACTACAAGTTCATAATAATAAAAGTACATCAAACATAAATGATTCAGTCAGACCGATACACTTCATTCCCCATTTCCACAATGAAGTCCGAGACATCTAAGTGGGTTGTGTTGAACTGTTCTAATAAGGCGCACACTGGATTCGGTATATCCATTGGTCTAGATTGGTCAAGGAAATTAGTCTCGACACTCTTCTCCTTGAGGGAGGCTTAATATAGATCCACCAGATGTTTTGGGGTACGACAAGTACGCGCCCAATGCCCATCGCCACCACACCTATGGCAGGCTCTATCAGAGTTTCTAGAAGTATTGTTCATACGAGCTTTACCTTTGTGGAGATTTCTATTTTTAAAGTTCGAGCCTGAATTTTACCTTGGAACCTGGTTATGAAACTGACCACCATGATTCTTGCCTTTCGTGTTCCACCGGCCTCGCTTGTGGCCACGTCCTCATTTATGATTATCGCTACCAGAAGATGTAGCGTTCACTTCGAGGGAAGCAACATTCACTTCTGGAAATGGTGCAGATCCAGTAGGCCGGGACTGATGATTCTTCATCAGGAGCTCATTGTATTGTTCAACTACCAAGAGCACAAATATCAGCTAGTTGTATTCAGTGAACCCTCTTTCTCTATATTGCTGCTGCAGAAGCACGTTAGAGACATGAAATGTGCTGAAAGTTTTTCCAGCATAGCTTCCTCAATAATGGTATCCCCACAGAACTTCATCTAAGAGGTAATTCTGAACATCGCAGAATTGTACTCAGTCACTGATTTGAAATCCTAGATTCTTAGGTAAGTTCACTCATAGTGAGCCCTTGGAAGAATCACCGTTGTCTGGTGATTGTATCTATTTTTCAATGTCTTCCAAAGAGCTAATGGATTTTCAATTGTTAAGTACTCGTTCTTTAGTCCCCCATCAAGGTGACAACGAATAAAGATGATGGCCTTCGCCTGATCTTGAGAGGATGAGCTATTTTCTTCCCTAATGGTAGCTCTAAGATTCCCTGCTTCCAGATGGATCTTGGTATCCAGTACCCAGGTAAGGTAATTCTTCCCAGTAATGTCCAAGGCAGCAAAATCAAGCTTTGTCAAGTTCGTCATTTTCTTTTCCGAAAAAAAATGAGATGTATAAGAACTTGCAATAATATATATTTTTAGAGGAATATAGTGTTAGAACTTCTGGTTCTTACAAATTTTTCATTTTGATCTTCAAGCCAAAAATGATAAGCACTCGAAACTTTAGGCTCGAGATTTTCATGATTAATAAGAAGGGCGATTGTACCGCACCATTCTCATCGAAATAAGCATAAGATGGACGATTATTCCGCACCACTTAAACATCAGAAAAAATTAATATGCAGAGCAAGGTGGAAAATTATACCGCACTACCTAAAATTGCAGTAAAATTAAATTGCAGAAAATTTAGATATGCAAAGCAGGGTGGATGATTATACGGCACCACCTAAAATTGCAGTGAAATTAAATTTGCAGCTCAAGATCGGCGATTATACCGCACCATCTTTGATCACAGTAAAAATTAAATTTGCAGTTCAAGATGGGCGATTATACCGCACCATCTTTGATTACAGTAAAACTAACATAATTAAATATTGGGTTAGTAATCAAGAACTACACCAAATAAGAAATCAAATATATAAGTAATTGTTAAATTTAGAACGAGAAGCAGGCATGATGCTAGCAGTTCATCATGAGGGTGCATCATGCAAATGTGGCAGAGGAAGAAGAAGAATATGAAAAACCTTGAAGGAAGCGTTTTTTTTTTTCTTTCTTTTGGTGAAGGGAGATGCAAACTATTTAAGGTTAGAGAGTCGTGTTGATAACGTGTTATAAATAGGCTAAAGTTAGAGAGATAACCTTTCTAAAAACAGAAGCTAAGCAAATGCAAAATATCACACTATAACTTTAATAGCTTTTAACACAAAATGATGGCAGATAAAGAGAGAGGGATACTGATATTATTTCTCTTGCTTTCTTTCGCAATGCATTTGATAACAGACGGAGTGCTCTATTTATAGAAAAGCTCCCGTAACTACATCCATTCAATATACAATGATGATACTTTTGAAAGCATCAAACAATATTACTCACTATTACTAATTCTTTGGGCATTCTTTTTGAGTGGGCATTCACCCACTTATTCTATAACAGATATTATATATAACGTGACAGTTGAATCTTGCTTTTTATCTGTCTTGGTAAAAATTCATTTTTTCAGAGTTTTCTATTTCTCATAATACACCCATATTTGATTTGTGCTAATTGGAAAAGGATCTTCTTAAGAATCCTCAAGATCCCGTGATCTTACTCGTTCATCGTTTATCGTGTGGTCAATTTTTGTCAAATACTATTCATATTTAATTTTAAATTTTAAATTTTAAAATGATTTCTGACTGCACAATGTACGATGAACGAATGAAATCACGGAATTCCTAGAATCCCTAGGAAAATAATCCGGAGGAGATCTTTTTCAGTGCTAATTTGTGCCTTCGGTCGAATTGATTTGATTGTATAGATAATTCTAAAATAATAACATAGTAAGTTTTAAGAAACTTGTCAATTTAATAGAGGACTAATTATTTAAAGAAAAATAAACTTACTACTGTGAACAAATAACTTTTAAATGAAGGCCGAGTTTTGATAGATAAATCTACCAAGTTATTGCCAGCTAATTATGAAGCTTAACAAAATCCCCTTCCCCACAATATTGTTGTGTAAAAAAAAAAATAACTGTTGTAGGCCTATTTGATTGAGCGATCTAGGGTTAGAGAGGGAGAGGGAGGCCGGCCACTTTAGAGAGAAGAGAGAAAGATTTAATTGTGAGGTGTGTTTTAATTCACCCCATTGTGCCTCTATTTATAGTGGTAGAAAGGACAAACTCTTTCCCATAAGGATTACAATACTTAATGAGTAATCTACTCCTAATAGGAATATAAGATATATTCCTAATCTATTAGGATTTACACAATCACATTCCTATACTAAATATGACTGCAACACTCCCCCTTGAGTGTGTAAATACTCAAAGCACCATCGCATCAGATAAGGTTGAATAGTTGATGAAGCCATCGGCACAACGGGTATTCGCGAGTTTCAAATTTATGTTGAAGTATGCATTTGTAAAAACTCACAAAAACCTCGCTATGGTAAAACCCATGATAGGCAAAACCCATAGACTAAGGAGAAAAGTAAGAAAGTATGCATAATGTCTAAAACACTCGTCGAACTGGATGAAGGTAGTGAACTCAACGGAGTATGATCATCCCAGGATGGGTGCCTCGTTAAAACCTAGTTAGGTAGCAAAAACCCAGTGGGAAAAATGCTCCTAATCGTAGGGAAAAAGAGTACATTAAGATCATGTGAGTATACTTCTAGATACTCCCCCTGAGTTAGACATAACTTCTAAATAAGAGAACTACAAGCGATTTAACTCAGATAATTTACGCATACCGATTCCTTGGACGAGCTTCTGGAAAGTAGACTTGGGCAATGACTTGGTGAAGAGATCGGCCAAGTTGTCTTGGGAACGGATTTTCTTGACTTCAATGTTCTGATGCTGCTGCTGCTGGTGTGAGTAAAAGAACTTTGGCGCTATGTGCTTAGTGTTGTCTCCCTTGATGTATCCCTTCTTTAACTGCTCGATACATGCGGCATTGTCTTCAAAGATCGTCGTAGGAAGGTCAACGACTGATGTAAGACCACTAGTACTTCGGATATGTTCCATAACTTCTCTCAGCCAAAAGCATTCACGCGTTGCTTCATATAGGGCGAGAATCTCAACATGGTTCGACGAAGTAGCCACTAGTGTTTGCTTGGTAGACCTCCAAGATATACCGGTGTCTCAAACGGTAAAGACATAACCTGTTTGAGAACGTGTTCTATGTGGGTCTGACAGATATTCAGCATCTGCATAACCAACAAGGCGAGAATCATCCCGAGGACCGTAAGGGGTGGCAACACTCGGTGATTCGTGGGTATAGAACAAGCCCAAATCCGTTGTACCCTTGAGGTAGCGGAAAACGTCTTTAACACCATTCCAGTGCCTGCGTGTGGGTGCATTGTTGTATCTTGCCAAAAGATTAACAGCGAAGGAGATGTCGGGTCTAGTGCACTGAGCCAAGTACAATAAAGCCCCAATTGCACTCAGGTAAGGAACTTCGGGTTCCAAAATCTCTTCCTCATCCTCCTTTGGACGGAAGGGATCTCGTTTAGCGTCTAGAGTCCGAACGACCATTGGTGTACTCGAAGGCTTCGCTTTATCCTCATTAAAACGACGCAACACCTTTTGGGTGTAGTTCGATTGATGTACTAGGATTTCATCCGAACAATGCTCGATCTCCAGGCTGAGACAGTATCGAGTTTTTCCAAGATCCTTCATCTCAAATTCCAATTTCAAGTGTGTACCAATTCCCTCAAGCTCTGCAGGAGTCCCAGTGAGGTTCATGTCGTCAACATAAACTGCAACGATTGCAAATCCGGAATATGACTTCTTTATGAACACGCATGGGCATAGTTCATTGTTCACATAACCCTGACTTGTCAAATATTCACTCAGACGGTTATACCACATCCGCCCGGATTGTTTCAATCCGTAGAGTGACCTCCTCAACCTAATTGAGAGAGTGTTCCGTGGTCTAGAACTATTTGAGCCAGTCAATGGAAGTCCTTATGGAACTTTCATATATATTTCCGTATCTAGATCCCATAGAGATACGCGGTTACCACGTCCATAAGTTGCATATTCAGTTTTTCGGAAACTACCAAACTGATTAGGTAGTGGAACGTTATGACGTCCATTACGGGAGAATACGTCTCCTCGTAATCAATTCCAGGGCGTTGAGAGAAGCCTTGCGCTATGAGGCGTGCTTTGTATCGCACTATTTCATTCTTCTCATTACGCTTCCTCACGAAAACCCACTTGTAGCCAACGGGCTTCACACGTGGTGGTGTAGGAGCGACTGGTCCAAACACTTTACGTTTCGCGAGCGAATCGAGTTTGACCTGGATTGCTTGTTTCCAGTTTGATCAATCGGTTCTACGTCGGCATTCATCGACGGAACGTGGTTCAATATCATCGCTAAGCATGATGTCAGTAGCTACTGAATACGAGAATGCGTCGTCAACGATCATCTCATTCCTATTCCAAACCTCATCCAATACTGTGTAATGGACCGAAATCTCGCGATTCTTGGGAGGCCGGCATGTTTCATCTGAAGCATCACCGTAATCTAGAATAACCTCATGCGTTGGAATGGATGAGTGAGCGATGGTCGGATTCAAACTAGGGTCACTAGTTGGTGCCATTTTCCTCTTCCGGGGTTATGAATCCTTTGAACCAGGTGGTCTGCCACGCTTCAGGGTCGGAGCAGATGATTGGCTAGCCGCCAATGTACCGTGTCGCGTGGAAGTTGCAGCCTCCCCTCCTTCGGGGACGGTCCAGCCTTCCCAGGCGGGTTGTTGACGTACACGGGGTACATCTATCCTTGCAGGTGTGTTTGCAGCGGGTATATGTGATCTTGTCACTTTAGCTAGATCATTAAAAGCATCTGGCATGCTTTGAGCAATGCTCTGAAGATCTATAATTCGACGCACTTCAGTTTCAGATTGAGCAGTGTGGGGATCTAAATGAGACATAGTGGGAGCATACCACGACAATTCGCGGTGTTCTACGGGAACGTTAACATGCTTATCTCCCCTTAACGCCAGGAAGACTGTCTCATCAAAGTGACAATCCGCAAAACGTACGGTAAAAAGATCTCCTGTCAAGGGTTCTATGTATCGAACAATTGATGGCGAATCATAACCGACATAGATTCCCATTTTTCTCTGAGGACCCATTTTGGTACGTAGCAGCGGCGCTATTTGCACATAAATGGCGCACCCAAACACCCGTAAATGCAAGACGTCAGGCTCGTATCCAGTGACCAACTGTAACGGTGAATGTGGTTGGGTAGCGGTGGGCCTCAGGTGAAGGATTATTTTGGAGAAACATGTTCATTTAAGCAATATCATTAGCATGCAATTAACAAATTAAAGGCGGAATCATGCTTGCATATACTTAAAAACAAAACAT
Organism: Crataegus laevigata; assembly: GCA_963580275.1. Classification (NCBI taxonomy): domain Eukaryota; kingdom Viridiplantae; phylum Streptophyta; class Magnoliopsida; order Rosales; family Rosaceae; genus Crataegus; species Crataegus laevigata. Next base: position 4,194,252 of record OY756938.1, read on the forward strand.
CAACCATGAATGTTCAAAGCCTAGTAGATTGGTGAACCTTTAAACAACTCAAAACAAAGTGAGTTGAGATTTATACCTTTGTAGATTCCTCTTTGCTTAAGCAAAGGCTAATCACCCAAAGAGAGGGCCTTCATTCCTTGCATCTTAAATCTATGGATTTATATAGAAAGGATAGGTTCTCTAAGTTCTCAAAATTGAGAACCTCTAAGTTTCTACACCAATGTTTTGATTAAGAGGATATGAGTGACCTTGGAGGAGTTAGAGTGCTAGCTAAAACCCTCCAAGGGGGCCGGCCATTTCTAGAGAGAAGGGAGAGCTTTTCTTCTCTCCAATTTCCCAAAAACAAACCCTAATGAATTTTGGCTATAAAATCATATTTATACCTTAATTCATTTGAGTGGCAAACTTGTAAATAAGTCCAAGTTTGCTACCCTTCACAATATGGCCAGCCTTAGGATATTTTTGGAGTATTTTGGGCCTTTGTAAATCATTATTTATTAAGTTGTCATACAACTTAAGTCAATGGACTTGACGTTCGAAGCCCATTGGGCCTTAAGGTCCAAAACCATCCCGAGGTCTTTAACGAACTTATTCGTTTGATTAATAATCATATTAATTAATCCTTGCCATAAATAATTAAACTATTTAATTATTCTTACTCATCTCCGTTTAATCTTCAATCTCTACCTTACACGGTGTACGATCCATTAGGTTCCTTTTAGCGAGGCAGTGGGCGATTCAAACTCTTTCAAATCGATTGTGAATTTGAAACTTACTTTCAATTCTCCCTTTAGTGTTTACACACGTTTAGGGCTTCCACAAACCATGAGTGACACCTAGCAGCATATCATGGTTACCCAAGCTAATCAGAAGAGGTGGAGAACCTATTCAGTTTAGGATTACAAATGCAATACGGTCCTTCTCTAATACAATACTCTTGACCACATTGTTTGGCTTGATAGTTTATTCATGTCTACTATCCAATGTGAATCTCGTGTTTATATGATTCCATTGAATGTGATCTGGAACACATTCCAACATCTCATTCATACTCTGGCCAGAGATTCTAAATCATATCATAGAGTATTCTCCCTCAACGGTTTGAAGGTTAGAGATCCCTTGTTGCGCATTCACTTGTCTCCATGACTAGATAGCTTGACCCCAACCATGCCGTGGACACTCCAAAGGAATGCCATTTGACACGATCAAAGATCAAGGACCTAACCACAAGACAACTATGATGCCTCAGGTCAAAGGACTAATTTGCATTATCCTAACCATGAGTTCTCACGTGACATGAATATGAGAACTCGTCGTTGATCGTGTTCAGTGAACTCATTCTCTATTGAGCACCTACGTACTTGTCTTGGTGTCACTCACATCAATGACTCGAGACTAGTCACTCTCCCTGAGAGAAGACATAGCACGTACTGATCTTAACGGACTGTCAATGCCCAATTGGCAATCCTATGATCAGGAACGTTTAGGATGTGTCTACGAAAGAATGGTCTCATGAATCTAACTTCTTTTAGATTGCATTCTCCCAATCACATATTCCTTGGACTTTATCGTTTAAGCATATAACATTTATATGAGACCGCTCAAACAATAATCTTTGCCCTTGATATTAAACTAGATTAGTTTAACATGTGAAATGTCCGTAAAGTATCATCATATGATTGGTTTTAGGGCACATTTCCAACATCAGGCGGACCAACATGGCTGCGTGTAATATTGCATAGCCCCAGGCAGATACCGGCAGTTTGGTTCTCATAACCAAAGTCCGAGCTATCATTTGAAGGCGCTTTATGAAAGCTTCTGGCAGGTCGTTTTTGGTGTGAACATGGGGTACAGGATGTTTCACATCAATCCCTATTGACATGCAATAATCGTCAAAGGTCTGTGACGTAAACTCTCCAGCGTTATCCAATCGAATCGACTTAATCGGATAATCATGGTGGTGAGCCCTTAGCTTAATAATTTGAGCTAGGAGTTTAGCAAACGCGGCGTTGCGTGTGGACAACAAGCAAACATGTGACCATTGTGTCGATGCATCAACCAACACCATAAAATAATTAAATGGTCCGCAGGTTGGTTGGATTGGTCCACAGATGTCCCCTTGAATCCTCTGAAGAAATTTAGGAGGGTTGTGAATAATCTTTGTATATGAGGGTTGAATATTCAACTTCCCCAAAGAACACGCTTTGCATGGTGAGAGTTCTACATGAGGATGTAACTTGTGCCCGTGTGATGATTTGAGGATACGACGCATCATGTCACGTCCAGGATGTCTCAAACGGTCATGCCAAAGCAACAAAGTGTCCTGAAACTCAGGCATAGGGCCGGCCACACTGTGGGCTTCTATGCCCCGAATGGTTGTGATGTATAACCCATTCGGCAGACGTTCCAACTTCTCATGAATACGCTTCTGGCCATATTCGTATGAAGTGATGCAAAAAAATTCAGAACCATGATCTTCAGTGGTTTCAATATGATATTTATTATCTCGAATATCTCTGAAACTCAGCAACGTTCTTCCGAAACGTGGAGAATAGAGTGCCTCCTTAATGGTCAAGGTAGTACCATTAAACAACATGATACATGCCTTTCCGTATCCTTCAACCAGGTTGGATGGGCCTGAGAGAGTTGTCAAATGAGATTTCTAGGGTATTAAATTAGTAAAATAGTGTTTTTCACGCAAGATGGTGTGCGTGGTTGCACTATCTGCCAGACAACTAACTTCCCCACTGGACATACCTAGAAATAAATTGATTGAATTGGTCACATGCATAAATATAAGTCCATTCATTCAATTAAGCAATTCGAGAAAAATAATATCCATTTAAATAATAATCCATAATTCAAAACAAATCAAAACCAAACAAATTATTCCAAATACTTAGGAAAATTGTTCAAAAATTTTAAACCATAAACCTAGGTAAATAGGGGGTAGGGCCGGCCACTCCTAGTGGGTTCAGCCACTAGGGGTAAACACCCTAAAAACATGTCTAATTTATTCTTCCATAGGGGCTGACGCCTCCTGAAAATCCGATATCTCCATGGATGTGGTTGCATCTTCCGGACGATCCACAGCTGCAAAGTTAGACTCACGATGTAAATGATACTTGGCAATAGCCTCAGGGGAAGCTCGGCATACGCGTGACCAATGATACTTTGATCCACAACGATAACACATGTCCAGTTCAGTAGAAGCAGACTGACCGGGAGCTTTGCCCTTATTCTTGAAGTTTGGGACCTTAGGGGCGAGTGGTGGACGCTGCTGGGTTGCAATCCTTCCCTTAGGCCCGTGGTGGAGCTTGCTGCCTATTACCACGATCACGACGATTCTGTCGTCGTTTATGGCTACCAGAATATGTTGCATGTGCTTCAGGCACAGCGTTCGAGCCAGTCAGTCGAGCTTGATGATTCTTCATCAAAAGCTGGTTCTGCTTTTCAGCGAGAAGTAAAACAGAGATCAAATCCGAAAACTTGGTGAATTTATGTGCCCTATATTGTTGCTGCAAGACAATATTGGTGGCATGGAAGGTCGAATAGGTCTTCTCCAGGAGATCTGATTCGGTGAGTTCCACTTTACAGAATTTCAACAATGAACGGATCCTACAAACTTCAGAGTTGTATTCATTCACAGACTTAAAGTCTTGGAAGCGAAGATGTTGCCAATCGTGTCTTGCTTCAGGCAAGTAGATGTCTTTCTGGTGATCGAAACGGTCGGCCAGAGGGTGCGTGGGTCCTCTTCAGCGAGGTACTCGGTCTGCAGTGCATCATGGATGTGTCTTCGAATGAAGATCATTGCAGTAGCCTTCTGAGCTTCGTCAACAGGTTTGTCAATGACGGGTGCCTCGATAGTGGCTCTAATACCTTTTGCAGTTAGATGGAGCTTCACGTCTTGAACCCACTTCAGATAGTTTCTTCCAGAGACTTCTAGAGCGGAGAAATCGAGTTTGTTCAAGTTCGACATGTCCCTAAAACGGAGGGAGAAAAACGTGAGTAGTCATATGGTAAGCCATAGACATATATCGTAGAACATACAGGTTCTTTAGACATTTATTGGTTTAAATTATGCATGAAAACTTCAAGTTTCATGTGGTATGTTTTGAATGAAAACTTCAGGTTTCAAAGGCACTAAATTTGAAACTATAGGTTCAATTTAGTTTTATGAACAATTAGTTCATAATGAGAGGTTCCTGCAAGAAACACAGAATGCAATATACAAATATACATATAGTGGATTTGAGGTTCTTCGGGAACTCAAGTGTGAGAGCTTCGTTACTACGAAAGTATGTGACGGTTCAAAGTATAAAAATAAATTATTGAATCGTTAATGTCCAAAAATGATCTTCAGGTCAATAATTTTGGATTTATTATCAGATTAATGAACTGCAGGTCAATTTTAATTAATTCAATAAATCAGGCCATGCAGGGTCAATTGTAGAAGCAAAATAATATTAAAATAATATTATTGGGTCGAAAAATATAGCCCCAAAATAATATTGGGCTTGGTGCCGTGGGTTAAGAAGGCACGGGTGTGGGTAGGGGTGGTCTGCAGGCCACGGGGAAAAGAGAAAAACCCCAGCCGTGAGCTGGGTTTTAAACTTGGACCAAAAAATTGGGCACGGGTCAAGGCCCAGCAAAAGCTGGCCTTGGGTTTGTGCGGGAGAGCCCAGCCGCAAGGCTGGCTGTGTGTGTGAGGGAGCAAAGCCCAGCCACGTGGGCTGGCTTCATGCAGGCCGCAAGAAGAAAGCCCAGCCGTAAGGCTGGCGTGAAGAATGCAGGCTAAGGCTTGCAAAGCCCAGCAACCATAAAGGTTGCGGCAGGCAGGCCGAGGGACAGGAAGCCCCAGCAAGCCAAGCTTGCGGGCAGTGGACCGAAGGGAATAGGACTGCAGGCCCGTGGTCAACCAAACCAGGCCAAAAGCCTGTGGTGCCCTAGCAGCAAAGCTGCTATCGAGGTCCAGAGGGCAGGGTGCCCAGTTTGTGCCGCAAGGGTAGCATTAATTTTCCCAAATTTTTTTGAAAGTGTTAGGGTTCTTCAAACCCTAATATGCTTCTAATAAAATTAAATTAGGACTCACAAATTCCACATAACAATTTAATTGTGCGATGCATGAAACAAATATATATATTGACAAATATATGAATACATACAATATATATCGAAAGGAAAATATAAACATAGAGGGATTTATGCATCATGGGGAATGTTTTCATACTTCGTGGACGTTTCAAATATCTTCATTTATTTTAAGTGTACTTGATTAGTAGAAAACAAATAAGCCTTTGAATTTTGGTGGATGAAAGCCTCCTCCAACGATGCGTCAATTCCTTAGCTTCTGGCAAGAGCGTGCTGATAACGTGTTGTAGGCCTCTTTTATTAAGCAATCTAGGATTAGAGAGGGAGAGGGAGGCCGGCCACTTTAGAGAGAAGAGAGAAAGATTTAATTGTGAGGTGTGTTTTAATTCACCCCATTGTGCCTCTATTTATAGTGGTAGAAAGGACAAACCCTTTCCCATAAGGATTACAATACTTAATGAGTAATCTACTCCTAATAGGAATATAAGATACATTCCTAATCTATTAGGATTTACACAATCACATTCCTATACTAAATATGACTGCAACAATAACAATAATATTGTTAGCAAAATTTCATTTATCAGCCGCAAAATGTTCAGTTACAAATGTTGTTGGAGGGATACATATAGACATAGTAAATACCATCAGAAACGCTACTTGATGGGAAACCAAAATGAGGATTATTGTACCAGTTTTCCAGCAGCAGCTCTGTAATTTTAAAATACAAATGCAATATTACACACAACCCCTTCGGATGCTCACCTGTGCTCATTTCAGTACTCGAATCGGACCTCAATCTTTTGGGAGGGCGATCCTCATTAGATAAGCCCGTCGCTTGGTCCTCCTGCCTCACTGCCACTGAGCGCCCTCTCTTTGACTTGATTTTTGCCTCGTCATTGGAAGGCAACTGTTTTCTTCACACCGAACTAGGGTCCAAATCCACGATAAACTCACGTTTATCACAGCCTTCCAAATTGAACCCATTCCCAGCGAAAGACGATTTTCATAGGATGCCACTACGTCTACTGTCACTGGCCTGGAGGTACAAATAGTGCCGTTGGTGGAGAAAGAGAGAGAGAACCTGTAAAATGATCTTGTTACGAGCATCAGAGATCTTGTTCAGCCTTCTTCCACCAGAACGAATTTTATGGACCTTAGCAACTTAACCAAGCCTTGAAGTTTGTAAAGAGCCAAGGTATCCATATTTGAGATTTCTGATCAATTTGGGATTCTTTTCTGTCTTCTTAGTGCAGTTGGTCCTCGAATTTTCCAAGCCCTTTTTCTTAACATATGTGCCACGGCGATCTCACATGCCACCGCCTCCTTGATACGCGTCATGGCTACATTATGACTATTCCATAGAGCCGTAACTTTTGATCCATATCCCACATTGTTGTTCCTTTTCCATCAGTGCATATGCTTCATATATAAAGCTTAGCCTAAGAATGAAACAGAAACAAAATGTCATAGCCGTAACTTTTAATCAATCTACATATAAACGTACTTTGTGACTGTATAGTGTATCAGTGATTCAGTGTTATGCAGTTTTTAGAAGAGAAAAGGGAACAGGTACTGGAGCAAGCCTAGCACATCTTTAGAGAGAAAAATACAAATTCTCAAACCACTTTTGAGTTACGATTATCAGCATAATAGACTTTTATGATAGTACTCTGTAAAGCTGCACTTTTCCTATATCATTTTCAAAACTATAACAAAAATCCTATATACAGAAAGACTAACTGAAACATGTGGATGTGCACCATCTACATTCACAGCATAAAAAATTTGGCAGAACTAAGCTTATCAATAAAATCAATTCCAAAAACTCGGCAACCGTAACATGTGAATCGCACACGAAGAGATGATGTATTCACATATCCCAAAAGCAATTCAGGCAAAGCCGCAAAGGTTCCAGTCCTTCACAGACCCACAAAGGTTCCAGTACTTCATGGACCCAAAAGTACAGTTTTTTTCAAGTAGAAGGCCAATATGATCTAAATGATAGAACTGAAATGAAATTTAAATCACTTATTAAAGAGGAAAAAGTAATGTATCTAATCGTGAAGCAGACAAAGCTCCTATCTCACAATGAAGACAAAACCCCTATTCTCACAGTAAAGACAAAGCCCTAACCTGAGAAAAATTGAGAGCTTCCAAATCCAAAAATAAAAAAACGATAAGGAGATCAATAAACTTACAGAAGAGTAATAACTTGATGAGTTGGTCGTCGCTGTTAGCAATATATTTCTCAGATGAGAGCTTTAGAGATCTGCAGCTGTAAATTTGAAGATAAAGGAGAAGACTCGACTGCCAACTAGTGAAAGCTACACCAAACCCAAAAAAAGAAATAGACTAACATAATTGGAGGGATAGGGGCTGTCACTTATTTACAAACTACTTTTAGAGGCAACCTTCCAGAATCCTTTCTAAACTGCTGCCATAGAACCCCATAGTTTTGTTTTAAAGCAGCTTTTTAAAACTTTACCAAACAATTGGATAATCAAAATTAAAAAAAAAAAAAATAGTTCTGTAAAGAAAAATCTCAAACGCCAAATTATATTCACAACTGCTGAATATCGAATGCAATGTTAACAACATCCAACACAGCACACCACAACTCACTCTTTGACTTTCTAACTGTTTGATAAACATCTAATTTATGACTACGAACCATAAACATATCTTGTAAATTATAACTATAGAGTATAGACAAGGTAAAGCTTTAATATACATGTGAGGTGGTAACAAGAAACATTTCAGGTGTGAATTCTGGCACATAGCAAGCATTCACATCATATAACCCCAATCACAATACTGCAACAAGGTAAGGTAAGAGTGGAGAAGAGCATCTTGGTTCACCTTCCCCTCAAGCTATTTTGTAAATCTTGATCAGCATTCAGGAAGCGATTGAGCAGAAGAAAAAGGAGAAAACGTTGCAGCTGATTCACTACAATGTAATGGATGCTGTCGATGACTGGAAGAGCTGAGGTAGCTTGGTGATGCATTGCTAGGGCTTGGAAAGTGCCCAACAGATATGTATCTTGAATTCGAGGGTAATAAAGATGGGTAACCAAAGGAATTGGGTGATACAAAATAGGAAGCATGAGACCTTTGGGATGAGACATTTCGGAAGTCCATTGAACTTCTGCTTGCACTAATAGAAGGGGACTGACGATAGGAGGACCTAAGAGACTGCTGAATGTGACTTGTGCTAGCGTAAGAGTGAGAATGAGAAAGTGAAGGGTTCCGTGACAATGCTGGTCCTATCTGTATTGCTGAAGATGATGCTATTGATGATCTCATAGATGAAAGTACAGAAGATGCCACAGAGGATGGACTGGATGAAAGCAAGGGTGTGGATTCTGAGGCGGGTAGATCACCTGTGTTAGCTCTTGCATCACGCTTGCAAACTGGACAAAAGGTTCTCCATGAAGTAAGCCAAGAATCCACACAGAAAGCATGAAATTCTGTCAAACCCGGGAAAACATATAGTGAGATATGCATACTACTAAATAATTACTTTAGTAAATATATAGCTGAAGAGAAAAGTTGTTCAAGATTCTACATTCTGTATGCTAGTTCCATTGACATTGAACAACTTTCATTAGGCTAGATTAATATCATGGCAGGTTATCAAATTGGGAGATGTTTTAATTTGTCCTCAAAAACTATTTCACATTTTATCACCATTCAAAATTTAACCACTAACAACATTCTAGAATTACTGGAAAGGTATCCAAATTTTCAGCATACACAAATATATACATTGCCATTACAAAAGCATTACCAAGAGTTTTTACTTTGCAGGATAGGAATTCTACTGCCATACCATGAAGTAAACATCAAACAAATGAGACGTTTTATATGATTCTTCCATCGTCCCAAGTCGGTCTCTCCTAGTGGACCACTATTCAGTACTACAAACAAGAACAGATATTTGCCCAAAAATTCTATCAGGATTTCAAGCCTTGTAAGAACACATTAAATAAGCTCTTTTTTCCTCTACTAAATAAAGTCATCAGATCCTATATGCTTTATTTACACAGCCAAGTGACTTTAAAGTCCCAAAAAAACAATGCAACTTGTGGCACCCAACCCACTAGGTCAAGCCCAGTTGAAATCCAAAAAGTAGCGCAACTTCTGAATACTGATAATGGGAAACAATGAGCAACCAATTCTTTGTTTATACTAACTGAGCCATCAAATGTGACCAACGAATCAACTTTAGCATACCTTAGTAGGGTAGATATCATATATGCATTCAAAATGCTAACGCACGAAACACCCGGCAATCAATCAAACAAAAAAATGCTCTGCAAGGAACAATATTTTTCACATGGCAGAACAAAAAGAAACTTACTATGACGACATGGCAGAATCCTGAGTTTTTCTCCAACACTATAGTCCTCAAGACATATAGCACATGTTCTTGATGTACAGTTGTCCTCTAAAACTGCGGTAAATATCAAACTTGGCATTGCTTTTACTAAGCGCTTGCTCATCCCATGAAATTCTCGAACACGAGGCCTTTCTCGTCTTATTCGATGCCTACGAACGAAAAAACAAGTAGCCAGCACCGCAGACATGGCAAGCAATGAAATGAAAGAGATTGCCATGATTGTCCATGCTGAATTCTCAAAGCTTGCAATTAGCCACAGCTCCATGTTAGTAAGTCCAGCATACTTCTTTAGTAGTTCACCAGAAGCTTTCGAAACGAACACAGCGTATATTTTTATACCAGCTGAATTTCCTGCCACTGTTTTCCAAACAAAAGGGAATTACAGATTGCAGAAAGGACAAAAAAAAATTACAAATAAAATAAAGAATTAAAACTTAAACCACTTGGGACAAGAAAAGGGTATAGAGAATATTAAAAATAGACTACACACATAAACATATGGTCACAAATATCAGAATCTGAAGAAAGTCCGTGTATCTTCTACTGCATGTATGTATTCTTAAATTACTTGTGGAAGAAGGTTCATCACCACTACAAAAAGTAGTAGATTGGGTGTATCATAACAGCAGATAAGGAACAGTATTGCCGTTAACATCAGTTTTCCACCTTGATCATTAAGCCTACAACTACACTTTTGTTCTATATCAATGGCAATTTATTCCAGGGATCCATCATAATTTATTTCAGTAGTGATAAATTTTCCTAGAATGACTTGAAAATTACAAAAATTCTACAAGCCAAGGCCTAAATCGTAGTTTTCAAAAAGCAACGGTAGCAGTGCACAATGTTTTCCAAGGCAAGGTGTAAACCTGGGGCATTGAAGTGTAAACCTTTCGGGCGGTGAATAGAAATGTAAAATATACATCTATTATTTAACAATGTCTGAATCTATCATTCAAGCATAATAGTCAACCTTCAAACAGTTTTTTATAATATCTTCCTCTTGTGAAACTTTTTGCTATAATTTATCATCTTTCTAATTTTAGTTTTTATACAACTAGTTCGAATAAATAAAAAGTACATATAACTAAGCTAAGTTATAACTAGCAACTAGGAGTTTATGACAATTTGGGGGCGTGGACAGACGTGTATTGTTTACATCTCCAATGACACCGTTAATTCTCCTTGATCGGTAAGTAATTGCTGGAAAATATGAAACTTGACAAATCAAAACAATAGGCATGAAAAGTAGTTATCGGAAAAGGTCATTACTTGAAACCAAGACGCCGCTAACTTCGTTGTCGTAGATAATTGCAGCTTTGAAGCCGGCCTTTTGAGCTCTTCTAATTTTATCCTCAAAACCACACCCTCCTCTTACGATCAAAACAAAAGGGGAGCTATGATTCGTGCCATGTTCGACTTGATTAGTCAATGTCGAGCACGCATCAGGAGGCTCTGCCAAATACAATACTCCGCATTCCCCCGAACCCTTAACCGCCGGAGCTGGAATTATCATCAGTGTCCACCACAAAAATCAATAAAAACATAAACATGTCAAGCAACAAACAAACACACAGATGCATAGAATCATTATTAGTTTGGTTTCACTTTCAGCTACTCTTGTTTCCCGCAATTTCTCACCAACCAAACAGAAATTTTCTTAGCAACCAAACAGAAATTTAAAACATGCAGAGAAAAGCAAAAGGAACTCACCGAAACTAGCTTCCATGTCATCGAAAGAGAGAGTAACGTTGTTCCCGATCAGAACCACATTGGCGTCGGTGATGCAAAATCGGCCGAACAAAACCACCGCCACCGCCACCAGAACCACCGCCAGATTCATAGTGCTCATCAATCTCCCCATACAAAAACCCTAAAGCAACAATTCGGATGTTTTAACTCTCAACTGGTTGGGGAAAAGGACAGACAGAGGAGCAAAAACGATAATATAATTTAATTAAATCCATCTCCTGATCCACAAAGCATCTGGAATCCCTGTTTTCTACCTACTTTGATGCTTTAAAATTCAAAGTGGAAGTTCAATCATGCAGGAACTCCAATTCCTTCCAGTCCATATTATTATATTATTATTATGTGATTATTGATAAGTTCAAAATATAAGTGCTGTTTTAGCTTCCAGAAAAAACAAAAATAATTGGTTAAATATCTAAATTCCCCTTCATTTTACCAACGACTTCTCAAATAAGCTTATTTGAGATTTTGCAGAGAACTTGTCTGAATGTCGTGATGATTCTGTATTTATCTGATTTTTTTCGTAAGAAAATATTTGACATATTTTTTTTTAAAAATACGATATTCATTAAGAAGTAAGTAGAATATGCATATATAAGAATATAATGTATAAATGAGTCTCGATAAAAATTTTGTCGAAAATTTCAATTTAGTGTAATAAAAAATAATTTTTTTTGTTTTTGAGAATTTACACGATAACTTCTATCAGTAGGTCACACTACTCATGTGAGTGATCTTGCGTACTACCTCGCTTAACTTTAGAATTTCGATAAACTCTGAAACCAGTAATCTCTCAAAAAATTTCGTACAAGATAGAGATGAAAATATACATGTCACTCCTCTGAACGACGTGAAATCTTACCACTTTCGTATAACAAGGCATCGCAAATGTTTTTAGATCATATTTTTCCAACGTTGATTTATAAATAATAAATTAAAATACAATTGATTGCGTCGTTGAAGAGTTATAGAGTCGCATTGGATTTGTGCACGCGCAGTCGCGTCAAGCATTTGGCGTTGGATTCGCTGTCGGCTTTACCCTTTTTCTTCTGGATTGGATTCTACATTGGCCTTACCTATTTTCTTCTTCGTTGGCTTTTGTGAGTTGGAAACAAGGTCTAAAATATTCATAATATTTTGATATTTTTATTAAAATTTTCATATTTTTTTACTATCGATATTTTCAATGTCATTGATATTTCCATCGAAATTTCCTTATTTTTTAAATTTCTATATTTAAAAAAACACCAAAATGATTCGAACCTCTCCCATTTTACTCCTTCAACACTTTGACCACCATATCACTTATGTTTTTGTGAAATTATGCTAAAATATTTACATATTTTCTACACTCACAATGTTTGCCAGCTCGCTATATAATCAACTTAAATCAGTTAAATCCATCATGCAATTCACTTCCTTCCAATTTTTTGTGATAAACTAATAGATAATTGACTAAATAAACATCCTGCAAAGATTCAATAAAAAATTTCAAGTTTTTCTTACAATTCTGTGGTTTTTATTTAATTTTTATCGATATCGATAATATCCCAATATTTCCATCGAAATTTTCGTGTTTTTGGACTACCGATATTTTCGATATCATCGATATTTTAGACCTTGGTTGGAAATCATCATGAATATGTGGACTATTAGGTGGAAAATCAGAAGCTTCATTAGAAGCTTTTATCTAGCTGATTGTCGTAAATGTTCATACTCATCCGCATTAGGTCATCTCCAACTAAAGAATGATTAAATGGCTCGTTTTAGTCCTATAGTCTTCCAAGAAATTAATATTTTAATGAACAATGTAAGTCTATATTTCTTATCATCTCCAACTGAGGGGACAGAGGGTCATAGGCAAAACATAGCCATGTGACAAAAAATCATCTCCAACCGAGAGGGCCAAAGAGTCATAGGCCAAACATAATTTATTATTTTAATTTAAAAACTACAACAACTTAAATTTAAAAATGATCTCCAACCTTCTCTTCTTTTGGTCATAACTAACCTAATGTCTTGCTTCTCAAATTTTCCTATTACCACTTATCATTCATAACTATGCATATAAAAGTATCCAGGATTGAAATTTTCCCTTCATAATATTTCTTCATTTCTTTTCATAACCCAAGGAATAACATAAAAGACTCTTAACTGATAACCATCAATGCATAATTCTACCTGCAAGGTAAAGACTTTATCCAAGGATTGTTCTGTTGCCACTGCTCTAGCTCTATCACTCTTATGATCAACTCTTTTCAAATCTGATTCTTTTGCTCGTATCAAAGTAGCTAGGTGAATACTTCTGTCAAAAAAAAAAAAAAAAAGTAGCTAGGTGAATACGATAAAGAACCTTAGCCACCAAAACATTGTTTTGCGACAGACCAAGCCGTAAGAAGAGGCGCAAGAACTTAACTTGAAGATCGTCAATTCTTACCAAAGGATCCATGTTTTTCTTACCAGAGCGATTATGAGAGTGGTCAGAATTTTCAACTATAACATGCTGCAGAGAAGGACCAAACTGATTTTCCTAGTCACTATTAAATGAGGCTGATGTGGCAGGATGGATGCGTGGTGTTACCTGAAAATTAGAAAACATCGAACTCTCTTCACAGTCAAACAATGTACAACCCATACGTTGATATTGGTTTTTACTTTTTAGCATCAACTAAGAATTTAGTATCTTTTACACTAAACAAAATTCTTAAACTAAACATTCCCAGCTGAAAATCACATATGTGCCTAACAATATTCCATCTTTCTGTAAATCTAATTCAAATCATAATACAAGAAAATACAGAGAAAATTAAAAAAAAATCCCTTTTCATATTTTAGTTTATGCTTCTAATAATTGCAGCAAGTTTGCTTCTCTACTTAAGTAATTATAATACAAAAATGAAAATTGTACAGCTAGAAATGAGAATTCAATTGAAATTCATGAATTTTCTGGCTAATTTGTGATAATTGCTCAAAAGTGCATGTCTAATGCACTTTGATTATACCCGTTACATGTTTTTCTCTAGTAATTTAAGGTCGGCGTTGTATGGTACGGAATGTTGGGCGGTGAAGCACCAACAAGTGCATAAAATGGGTGTAGCGGAGATGAGAATGCTTCGTTGGATGTGTTGGCACACAAGAAATGATAAGATTAGGAATGAGGATATCCGAGGTAAAGTAGGAGTAGCCGAAATTGAAGGAAAGATGAGAGAAAATCGGTTACAGTGGTTTGGACATGTGCAACAAAAGCCTACTGACGCTCCGGTTAGAAGATGCGACTACGGGGCAGAGGTTCAGGGCCGAAGGGGTAGAGGAAGACCTTGGAAGAGACTCTAAGAAAAGACTTAGAGTATTTAGATTTAACAGACGACATGACACAGGACCGAGCGCAATGGCATCCTATGATTCATATAGCTGACCCTACTTAATGGGAAAATGCTTTGTTGTTGTTGTTATATTAATGTTAATGTGCAAGACTATGAGAATGTTGCAGGGCAATTAAAGGGTGAGGCACAAGGCAATAAATTGGTGATTAACTCTATGTATGTCGGTTACCGAAAAGAAATGACGAAATGAGAAGGCAAAGAAGAAGAAGAAGAAAAAGAAACGGCCAACCATTACCATGCATTTCAATATGGCATTAAGGCTTATCAATGACCATTATTCATAGGTTTATGGGGGTTGGCTACGACAATCTCAATATAACCATTCCCACTTTTATGTTTTTGAGTAGTTTTTTTTTTGTTCTTCCGTAACTTTGAGAGTTTATTATTTTTCTATATTGTTATATGGAGAACTAATCTTATATGGAGAACTAATCACTCTAGCTAAGGCTAGGAGGAAAACCTTCAACTACTATGTGGTTTTATTAGTTTGATTCGAATTGCGATATCAACAATAAACTATTGTTATTGGTTTGTTCAAATTAATATCTAGTTTTTCTCTATTTGTCGATTGATGAATTTTAGTTAATATTCATAGGTTCAATCATGTTTTCCTTATAGTTTAGTTTCAGCATTCATGCTGTTGTGAATTGAGATAAATTAGTAGATATCTAGTAATTTCGATGGAAGTATTTCTTAATAGCTTGTGCTAGAGGTACAGGTTATGCTTGGAATTCTTCCTATAAGGAATTCAACTGAGTTTATTGGGAACAACCATGTTTAGAGTTTGTATATTTTTCTGTGTGTTTTAATACAATTATAATTGCCATATCATTGTCACATCCCGCCCCGGGGTGGACCACTTCCCAGGCCCGCTCCACTACCGTAGCACGATATTTTCCGCTTTGGGCCCCGACCACGCCCTCACGGTTTTGTTTTTGGGAACTCACGAGCAACTTCCCAGGAGGTCACCCATCCTGGGAGTGCTCTAGCCCCCTTCTCGCTTAACTTCGGAGTTCCTACGGAACCCGAAGCCAGTGAGCTCCCGAAATGCCTCGTGCTAGGTAGGGATGAGAATATACATTTAAGGATCACTCCCCTGGGCGATGTGGGATGTCACATCATCCTATCGGATGCACTGTATGTTTCATCTTGATTGAGTTATAAAAAGAATGAAATTACATATGTACGTTGAAGGTGGAACTCTAATGTCTTGGTATTCTTATATGATTGGATTTTCTTTTTAAAAATTATATCTTATTCAATATTGTTCTTTGTTTTAGTCATGATAATTCTGCATTCTTTTTCAACGCTCTTTGAGGAAGACGACACTCGGACTTCGAGTTTGTACTGCTACGCAACACCTAGACTTGGGTTTAGCAAGCAAATTTGAAAGAAAATGAGGTAGAATTTTACCTAGAAAATACGAATTTTGCGATGAATATGCTTTTACTCTACGATTTGGAGGAGACGAGTATCGAAGCCATAGGAAATGAAATCGAGAATTGGGGCAGCTCATAAACCCTAATTCAGAAAGCCAAGGAATCGAAAGGGGTGACGAATGTAAGGGTGTGAGAGGCTGAGGAGGAGCAAGATGGGGAAATTTAGAAAAGTAACCATATTTTAGACCCTATATAGAATTACAACCACCATTTTAATTTTATGATAATTCTAACCAAAAATTTATGTAAAAGTACTAATATACCCTTAATATTAGGGTTTCTCGTAACAAAAACAAAACCTCCTTTAAACTCTCTCCCAACCTTTTGGTTTCTCACCTTAAACTAGAAGAGCACTCTTTGCTGATTTTGCATAATTAAGCAGCATGGATGTTCTGACAAATATAAAGGCAGTAGGACGCATCAGCCTTTTCAAATTGTCCAAAAAACAATGGTATGGTTGGTCAATTGTAGATTCCAATTCCTAAATCAACTTTTTTGATATTTCATATCATGGTTTTAGTCAAAACTTTAATGATTTTCATGTTCCAATGTAGGTGAATATATTATGAATCCTTCGACAAATCAATAGCTTTAATGATTCAGTTCCTAATTAACTTTTATGTTTAGTTTACTAGGTTATCTTCAATTTTCACATTCTATGATTACATTTGAATTTCTATATCTACTCTATATCTACTCTATATCTACATACATATATATATATATATATATATATATATATATTGATAAAAAAAAAATTTTAAAATGTGTAGGAAATGGAAGGATTCGAGATTAAGGGTAATGGGTAGTATTCCAGAGGCTACCTCTTTTATCTTCAAGATCTCAACTAATATATTTTTTTTTTCATGATTAAGAGCAATGGGGAATTTTTTGTTAGTAAGGGTATCTTAGTACTTTTACATTAAGTTTTGATTAGAATTATCATAAAACTAAAATGGTGGCTATAATTCTATATAGGGTCCAAAATATGATTACTTTTCCAAATTTCCTAACAAGATGATGACGATGACTATGAGGGCTGGTTGGCTAATCTGGCCAATTTTGAGATTTTTGGCTCGGTTAGGTCCACAAGCCCTTTGGTCTAGCTCTTGGTTGGAGACGATTTTCATGTCAAAACGCGCTATTTTTAGCCTTATAGCCCTTTGGCTGGGTCGGTTGGAAATGGCCTTAGTGTTCCTTTTTTGTCCTGTTGGATTTGGAACCCTTTTGAGCTATGTATAAACGAGCAGGATTCTCTCCCATCTTATTTCCGTCCTCTTTCTCCTCCTCCTTTCACACTTTACTTTTTGGCTTTTTGTCATTGTAAAAAAAAAATCAATATAAGATTTTAATGTGGCTTAATCGTAACCGTTCAAATAAAAGAAAAGGGAAAGGAATAAAGAGATTAGTAAGAAAGATAATCCTCCTCCATGCATAAAACATGGAAAGTTCAACAAAGTGAACATGAGGTCATCTCCAACCGAAATGGCTAAATATAGCCATATCTAGAATTATAGCCCTATAAAATATTATTTTTAAATGAACATTGTTATGCTATACTCATATATCATCTCCAACCTAAGGACTAAACATAGCCCCTCCATAATTTATTAGTTTTAAGTTTATACTTTAAATTTGTTAGTTAATTTAAATAAACTACCTTTGGATATTTTCAAATCTAACCATTGGATTTGAATTAATTATTACAACTGAGGAGTTGGGTCCCAAAAAAAAGCTAAAAGTGGGGCTATATTTGGCCCCTTTGGCTAAATAACGGCATGGGGGATCCATATAATTATCGACCAACCTTCAATTGAAAACAAGTTTTTTGGCAAATCAAGTCATTTTTTGGCTTTTGGACCTTTAGCTTTCTATACAATTGAAAAAGAACTATGAAGTTCTAACTCTAGTAACTTAAGAAGTGGGGCTTACTTCACAAGACATGATATGATTACTGATGTCACCTCTCGGCCCGGGCCCCCACCACATCTCGGGCACGACTCCACCGTAGCACGATATTGTTCGATTTAGACTCCGACCACACCCTCACGATTTTGTTTCTGAGAACTCACGAGCAACTTCCTAGTGGGTCACCCATCATGGGAGTGCTCTAGCCCCCTTTTCGCTTAACTTCGAAGTTTCTGCGTAACCTAAAGCCAGTGAGCTCCCAAAAGGCCTCGTGCTAGGAAGAGGTGGGAATGTAGGCTTATAGGATCCTCTCCCATGGGCGATGTGGGATGTTACAATCCACCCCCCTTCGGGGCCTGATGGAAAAAAATCAAAGAAGAACGTCGGAGCTTCTACAGCTCCGGTCAACTACAAACGGAGGTCTTAGGCTCCGATCTAGCTACCAACACGAAGAGGAAAGAGAGAGGAGCAAGATGATACCTTCTGGTTGCCGTGAAACAGTCGAAGATGACCGGAAAACTCATTGATACCCACGGCCTCGCTAGAGCTAGGTTAAGCTTCCTCCGAGTAAAACTCGTCCTAAAAACCTCATAAAGACCGAAAATCACTCTCAAAATCACAACCAAACAACAAATCAACCCTCATAGAGAAAGATCTGAGGCTTACCTAGCCGAAAAAAGAAGAAACTCGCCAGGAAGTTTCTGGGTCCGTGCTGACTTTGCTGCAACGGGAAAAAAATGAGAGAGGACGAGGGAGAGACGAGATGAAGGCGAATGAGAGACGAGGATGGGGTGATGGCGTGCGTGCGTTCACGGGAGAGTAAGAGGGATGAGATGGATACGAGAGAGAGAGAATAGTGAGTTCGAGAGAGAGAAAGAAAGATAGAGAGCTCTCGGGGGATGACAGAAAGAGAGAAACGGGAGAAGGGTTAGGGAGCTGCCACATGGCAGTTTGGGACAAGGGAAAGAATCCCCTTTTTAGATCCTGATTGAATAAAAAGAGAGAGACCAAATTGATAGTTCGTTAAATTTTCGGGCCAAAATCTGAAATTATACATTAATAAGGGGCGAGTGTAACAATTCTACCCTCCTTACAAAAAATTTCGTCCTCGAAATTACAAACTTAATAAAATAAAAACGGGTACTGATTCATCATCAGATCCTCTGCTTCCCACGTCGCTTCCTCAACAGCATAGTTCCTCCAAAGTACTTTTACCATACGGATAATTTTGTTCCTCAAAATCTTATCCCATCGATCAATGATGGCCACTGGTTCAACATAACTGGCATCCTGATTCACCTTCAATGACTCTATCTAGATAACATGGGAAGGATCTGGTACATATTTTCGAAGTATGGAAACATGGAATACACTGTGAATCATCGACAACTCCGGCGGTAGCTCCAACTTATAGGCAATTGCACCGATTCTCTCTGAAATCTGATAAGAACCAATGTATCGAGGGCTCAAATTCCCTCACTTGCCAAAATGAACCACACCCTTCCAGGGAGATAACTTCAAGAACATAAAGTCACCCACCTTATACTCGCGGTCCTTAGAATGTTAATCTGCAATACTCTTATGTCGATCCTGTGCTGCCTTTAAGTTCTTCTTAATCATCTGGATCTTAGCATTGGTAGTATCCACAATCTCTAGTCTTACTAACACCCGTTCGCCGACCTCAGACCCAACACAAAGGCGTCCGGCACACCTTCCCATACAGTGCCTCAAAAGGTGCCATGCCAATACTCGAATGGTAGTTGTTGTTGTAAGCAAACTCCACTAGCGGTAAATAGCTATCCCAACTACCCTTCCACTAGAGAACAGACACTCTCAACATGTCCTCCAAGGTCTGAATCATCCGTTCGGGTTGACAGTCAATCTGTGGATGGTAGGCGGTGCTATACAACAGTTAAGTATTCATGGCGGTATTAAATGCTCTCCAAAACCTGGAAGTAAACCTGGGATCTTTGTCTGATACAATGGAGACAGGTACACAATGAAGTCTGACAATGTTATCGATGAACAATTTTGCCACCTTCTCCAGCTAATAAGTCTGTCAGACAGGCAAGAAATGAGCGAACTTAGTAGACCGATCCACTATCACCCAAATGCCATCCAGCCTCGACTGCGTTCTCGGTAGACCATACACAAAATCCATGGTTATGTCCTCCTATTTCCATGTCAGTATTGGAAGGTTCTGTTGTAATCCTCCCGGTCTTTGCCTCTCAGTTTTCACTTGCTGGCAAATGATGCACCTACTCACATACTCTGCTATATCCCGTTTTATTCTGACCCAGTAATAAAACGGACAGATGGTACGGTAGAGTTTGGTGCTTCCCGGATGCATGGAGCTACGGCCCAAGGGTTTTGGGTTGAAGCCTTTGGGTTTTGGGTTGGGTCAACGGGCGATGAAGCCTTTGGGTTGGGTCAAATACTCCGATATATCCTCTCCCCTATGTGATGAAGCCTTTGGGTTTTGGGTTGGGTCAACGGGCTAAAGGCCCGTGGGTTTTTCAGAAAGCCCAAAGGCCTGGGCTCGACTGAAAATTGAAGAAGAATGCCGGAGCTTCTACAGCTTCGGCTGACTGCAAACGAAGGTCCTAGGCTCCGATCTAGCTACCAACGCGAAAAGGAAAGAGAAAGGAGCAAGATGACACCTTTTGGTTGCCGTGAAACGGTCGGAGATGACCGGAAAACTCCTCGATACCCACGGCCTCGCCGGAGCTGGGTTAAGTTTCCTCTGAGTAAAAATCCATGCTGACCTTGCTGCGACGAGAGAAAGGGAGAGAGGACGAGGGAGAGACGAGATGAGGGCGAATGAAAGACGAGGATGGGGTGATGGCGTGCGTGCGTTCACGGGAGAGTAAGAGGGATGAAAGGGATACAGGAGAGAGATAATAGTGAGTTTGAGAGAGAGAAAGAAAGATTGAGAGCTCTCGGGGGGGGGGACAGAAAGAGAGAAACGGGAGGAGGGTTAGGGAGCTACCACATGGCAGTTTGGGACAATGGAAAGAATCCTTTTTTTTAGATCCTGATTGGATAAAAAGAAAGGGACCAAATTAATAAGGGGGCGGGTGTAACAACTGACGCGTAAGTGGGAGTTAGATTCTATCCATACCCATTTCATACAAACCATCTTGACCACTTAATCCTGACTATTCAATAGAGAACAAACGGTAAGGATAATTACTGACACGTAAGTAGGAGTTAGATCCTATCCATACCCATTTCATACGGACCATCTTGACCACTTAATCCTGACTATTTAATAGAGAACAAACAGTAAAGATTAAGGCCATTTTTTTTCTTAACTATTCGCTCACTTTTGCTAAACTCTTCTCGGTTCCTTTCTCGGCAATCGCCCCTCACTGACAGTTTAGAAAAAGAAACACAAAATAAAAGGCCTTAAACACGAGACACAATGACATCAAAAAATTAGAAGTTGTAATTGAAAGCATTTTCATATTTTTGCAGTTGAAAATTAGTGAAAGGATGAAAATTTGTATTTGTGGATTTGTAGTAATCTAGAAGGTCTAGAAAATAGAAAGAGTTTCCAGATTTTTTTGCAATTGAAAATTAATGGAAGGATGGAAAATTGTAGATTTGCAGCAATCTTGAAGGTCTAAATCTTTTCTTTAATGAATTGTGGTGTGGAAGGCGAGATAGAAGACAGAGGCTTGCACGAAACAGATGAAGTTTAGGTTGGTGCTTTAGTTGGGTGTAAAAGAGAGAAAAATAATTGGCCACCTGTTATATAGTGAGCGGTTAGGATAAAGTGGTTCACAAGGCCTGCATGAAATAGGTATGGAGAGATCCAATTCTGCATAAGTGAATTTGTACAATTCTTTAGATATTCTTCATAATAGTTAGGGATTTCCTCGTTAGATAAGAAGACATCCTAAGAATATGCCTGATGAGACTCCAAATGTTTATTTGGCGGGTTTGAGCTTCATCTTGTACTTCAGGAAGATGTTGAATGTTTCTGCCAAGTTTATTATGTGGTCTGACCGCTGCTTGTCTTTCACTATGATGTCATCAACATAGACATTCATGGTTTTTTTATCTGCTTCTTGAACATCATGTTTACCAATTGTTGGTAAATCGCTCTTGCTTTATTGAGGTCGAAGGGCATGACTTTATAGTAACATATGTCTTGCTCAATGACAAACGCAGTATTCTCATTGTCGGGCACACACATGGCAATTTGATTGTAGCCTCAATATGCGTCCAAGGTGAGGGTGCACATTGCCTGAACACTCGTTAGAGGCTAGTTGAGTGGTTGCTTGCTGGGACATCTTTGGAAAGATATATCATCATCAGATATTGTCTTGCTTCAGGATACTTCATGAGGAGTGCATTGTGGCAGTGTTTAATCTGTCAAAAAAAGAGGTGAAAAACCCTTGGTTCAATTGTTGGTTTGTGGATCAGGTCGACAGGTCCAGCAATCAGCAGATGATTTGGTTAAACAGGTTATGAGACGGTCTGAAGGTGTAGAGCAAAGTCGGGTTTGTGCTAGCTCAGGTGCGGGTCGACTTGTAGGGGCTGATGGATTGGGTGCCGCAACCCGCTAGGCCATGACTACTTAAGCCTGAGAGGCTTACTTCAGAGATGCTGCCAGCATTGCTTAATGCAAGTTTTGAACTTTATTCTTATCATTATTAAAAAAAGAAATACAAATATAGTATAAAAAAATGATAAAAAAATGAGTATTTATCATTAATAACCAAAATTTAACACCTAATTTCATAAAATGTCACTTTTTATAAAAACTTTCAAATATATCAGAAAACTCACATGATAGACCTAAATACCCTTAAAATTCAAAACCATTTACATAGAAGTGCTCCACGAGAATTCTTAGGACCTCTGAGAAGAACCCTGTTCTGACCCAATGTTGCTTTCAAAGCAAGTTGATCAAATGTTAAGCACTCTCATACTGCTGCAGTCTCAGTAAACCTCAGTGTTGTAACCTTCAATTGCGGAACTTCATAAACCCTAAGGTTATCGGTGACAGCTCTTGTTGTCCTTTTCCATTCGTATACTTAATCAACCTCGAGAGAGAAACTGGTGTCTTGTTGACTTTGTTCATGAATAAACGTTTAAGAATGACTGCATTCAACTTGCTTTTAGTCCTCCGGACAAGAAAACGGTATAGCTTGACGAGAAGCTTGAAATAGATATCATCGGATTTGGGTGCAGTGCGCTTCATCTTCTAGCTTTTACCTCATGCATAAGATCGATCTCCATTGTTGGTGCTAGTGTTGAAGCTCGGTTGCTCGGGATGTCGCTTCGAAAACGTTGTGTCTTTATCTGGCCAATTCATTAATCAAATATGAGATCTCGTACTGCAATATGGTTGAGCCAATGATGAAGACAGTAGGAGAAAAAGAGTGATTCCCCCCACAGTCTTGTACCATAAGAAAGACTTTTAATGGTACCTTCATTATTGGAAGCAATTTTTGCTGCTGGTGGTTACGACAAGGAAGTTGGGAACGATGATGTGGCTGATGGCTGTGTAGATCTTATTACTTATGGTCCTTTGTTCATGGTATTTGGTTTTAATTCTGAGGGTATTTAAGTCTATTTAAGTAGATTTTTTTGGTATTTTTGAAATATTTTGTAAAAAGTGACATATATGAAATTGAGGGTTAAATTTTGGCTATTATCGATAAAAACTCATAAAAAACAGCATTTTTCCTACTCTTAAATTACATGTTTAATTTGAACTGTCAAGTTGTCACATCCCAACCCCGGACCTCACCACAACCCGAACTCGACTCCACCGTAACACGATATTGTCCGCTTTGGGCCCGAGCACGCCCTCATGGTTTTGTTTTTGGGAACTCACACGAGAACTTCCCAGTGGATCACCCATCATGGGATTGCTCTCACGCGCACTCGCTTAACTTATGAACTCTGAAGCCAGTGAGCTCCTAAAAGGCCTCGTGCTAGGTAGAGATGGAAATATATATACAAGGCTTACATGATCCTCTCCCTTGGACGATGTGGAAGGTTACCCAAGTTGGTGGAATTTGGCAATTACAAATCCAACAAGATCCTCTCCGGATTCTTTTGATAAAGATTATGGGGATTCGTAAATCATGTTCATTTATTATACATTGTGCAGTCAGTTTTTGTCAGGTGCTATTTGTATTTAATTTTAAATAAAAATATTTAAAATGATTTGTGATCTGACTATGTATTAGGGGTGGGTTCAAAAAACCGAAAACCGAAAACCAAACCAAACCAAAGCCGAAAAAAACCGAACCGAAATTGAAAAACCGAACCGAACTGAAGTTGATTTGATTCGGTTTGGTTTTTGGGGTTCGGAAACCGAACGAAACCAAACCGAAGTTTTAATAATTAGTTATAAATTAATATTTTTATTATTAAATACATGTATTTGAAATGATTAATTGTAACTAGTCATTTCTGAGAGTGTTTTATAGAATAGTGATTTCGTATATGTTGGTTTTGGAAAGGATGGAAGGTACCAAAAATGGTGATGTTTGCACAGAACCATACCGACCCAGTTTTGGAAAGCTTAGTCAGCCCTTATCTCCATTGGAGTTAGCTGACAAAAATCATACCCTTATATGCATTTACAGTAGTAAATATAAAGTTTCTTCTTCTTTATTATAATTTTGTTTCATACTAAAATAAAGGCTAGCTTTTGTATATATAGATAACCCAAGCTGCATCAAAGATCAGTTGTTTTGTAGACAATCTAAGTTCTCACGTTCTGACATGTTATCCCTTCACTGACCCATTGGATGTTATGTTCTGTTCTTTACAGTTATATGTTATGTAATTGGTGTATGGGAAAGCTTTATGAATCATGATTTAGGGTTGTTCCCTAATTGAATCTTATTATATGTTTTGTATCTTAATTAGATGAGCTTGAGCTTGAAGAGAAGAAGTGTGTGCTTGAGGACTTTAAAGTTTGGGCGTTATGTTTATTTTAGGTGTGGAAGACTTGAAGTGTGATTGTGTTGGAAATGTTAAAATTTCATATTTCAAATTTTTTTTCATTATTTTGAACAAAAAAAAAACCGAAAAAAAATCGAAACCGAACCGAGAAAAAGCAAAACTGAAAAAAACCGAAAAAAATGGGCCGAACCGAACTAAAATTTCGGTTCGATTTCGGTTTTGACAAAAAACCGAACTGATTTGAACCGAACCCACCCATTATGTATGATGAACTTATATGATTTACGAATCCGGATGCTCACAAAGAGGATCCGAATTCATTACCAATAACTCTCTGTCTCACTCCAATTTTAATACCCAAAAAGAAAGGTAGGGAGAGGGAGAGAGGGTTGGTGCCAGGCAGCCACTACCCACCCGAAACACTGACCTTCTCTCCTTCTCCATCTCCCTCCTCATCACTGCAACTAAATTAAGGTTTCTGCAGTCCAGATAAAGAGAAACCCTAATAATCGCAGAGAAGAGAGATGAGCAGCCAAGTGGGTGTGAGGCGGACCAGTCTCAGCCAAAGACGCGGCCCCTCCGCTGCGATTAAGAAATCGCCCCCTCCCGAGAATGGAACCTCTAATGGCACCACCAGTAAACCATCCTCTCCTCCTCCCCTTTCGTAAGTTTTCTCTCCTTTCTCGTTTGCTCTTTGTTTGTTTCCCGAGAAAATGGTTTCTTGGAAAAATTTCCTTGCCTTTGTTTGTTTAGTTGATTTCAAATTTGAGAATTGGGGTCTGCAAAACTTGCCTTTAATTTTTTTTTTAACCGAAATGCTGTTTTAATTTTAATATTTAAAAAGGTCTGGTGGTGGGGAGAGGACGGTGAAGAAGCTACGGTTGTCGAAAGCCCTCACTATTCCCGAGGGGACGACAGTATCCGATGCATGTCGGAGAATGGCGGCTCGCCGTGTGTATGCTGTGCTCTTAACTGATTCAAATGCGTTGCTTTCCGGAATTGTGACAGACAAGGTTGAATTTATAACTCATAGTCGGCTGTCGTTGTGAGTTTTTGAGTATCAGCTTTGCTTATGGTACTTTGCTTTCAGGACATTTCCGCTAGAGTCGTTGCCGAGGGGTTGAGACCGGAGCAGACAATTGTGTCAAAGGTCATGACGCGGAATCCTATTTTTGTTAACTCTGATGCGTCTGCGCTCGAAGCTCTTCAGAAGATGATCCAAGGTTAGTTTTTTCATCTAACAAGGTTTTATTTTTTAGCGAGATTTTATTGCGTTTGTCCGCGTGTGGATTTGTCTAAGAATTTGCTTCTGAATCTTCATTTGTTATGGCTATATTGGGATAAAATGGTGACTTCTTTTCTTGTTCTGTTGACAGGTAAATTCAGACACCTCCCCGTCGTAGAGAGTGGTGAAGTTATTGCCTTGTTAGATATCACAAAATGTCTCTATGATGCTATATCAAGATTGGAGAAGGCAGCGGAGCAGGGAAGTGCCATTGCTGCTGCAGTTGAAGGAGTTGAACGCCAGATGGGAGGCAATTTTTCTGGTCCGTATTAATGTTTAAAAATCTTACTAAATTACTTTGAGTCTGATTGGAAGTTGCTTCCTATTTAAAGTTTTTGAAACGCCTGTGCTTCATAGAGAACCTGCACTGTATTGTAATGGATCCTATTTGTTCATTATTTTGGTACATACATATGATACATCTGGTAGAATTTAACCTTTTTTGTTCTGTTTATCATCATGTATTGCAGCTCCATATGCTTTTCTAGAAACTCTGAGGGATCGAATGTTCAAGCCTTCCTTGTCAACCATCATTGGTGAAAATATGAAGTACAGTTCTTTAGCGTGACTTGCCATTTGGCCTTCTTTGTGGGAGGATGCAATTAATTGATTTTGGCTTGATTTTTGTTTAAAGTTTATTTTCTGTTGCCAAGCTTGTAGCTCTATGATTTCAGGGTTGCCGTTGTTTCTCCATCGGATCCTGTCTATGTTGCAGCAAAAAGGATGCGGGAGTTTCGGGTTAATTCAGTCATAATTATAACGGGCAACAAGATTCAAGGGATACTAACGTATTGTTCTTTACCTTATATTTGTTTACGAACATTTTGCACTTAGATGTTATTCTTGGATGTTGTCTGTCTTCTTTTTAATGAATATCATATGATGTTTGCTTTTGACTGACTGCAGTTCCAAGGATATCCTTATGCGAGTTGTGGCGCAAAATCTCTCTCCTGAGTTGACTCTGGTGGAAAAGGTTTACTCTAAACCATTGAATATTTGATTATTCTATATTTTGTATTAAGTATATAGCTATATTCCATTTTTAAAATAAGCTTCCTTGATCAAACTTGTGCTATCCAAATAATTTCTCTAGGTAATGACTCCAAACCCTGAGTGTGCCTCGTTAGAGACAACGATCCTTGATGCGCTGCATATAATGCATGAAGGGAAGTTCTTACATCTTCCTGTCTTAGACAGAGGTGAGTGGTACATGTTAAGTACATATTTTTAATGTTTATAAGGTGTATTGACATCTATCTGCACAGATGGATGCATTGCTGCTTGCTTGGATGTTCTGCAGATTACTCATGCGGCAATTTCTTTGGTAAAGTCATTGCGGTTGTGGTTTAGATGCGTGCTTCAATCATCAGAGGGAAATTTTTAATTTTAATTTTTTTTTCCTTTGCCTTTGTATGTGAAAGATGTTGATTTTTCATTGAAGTGGAAATATTGAACTTTTAAGGGATGGGATTGCCCAATATATAATTCAACGCATTATATTGGTTTATGTTTTTAATTTTCCAATTATGGTATAATGGAAGCTGGTCTAACATGTTTTGTGGGTGTGTTTCTCATAGTTGTCTGATTTTATTTTACTTCTATTTCTATTTCGTTCCTTATATGGTTTACAAATTCTGCATGCATGTTTTCCTCCTTCATTGCCATGTTAGTCTTGATTTTTGTCTTTTGGTTATGTAGATTATATGTATCTTAGATTCTTATGTGCATTATACTTAAGGTTGTTGCCGAGTTTTTTGATTTGTTGCATACGAGTTATGAACTTTTTGGCCATAAATGTTTGAAACTAAAATTCAAAATTTGGGTGCTTAAATGCATTAAATTGAAGGACTATTAATTTGTTTCCATTATTTACCTTCAAGGGCGAATTAGCCTGGAAACAATAAGAAATAATTGCAAATTGGGCCAAAAGTGAGAAAGAAGAAAAAAACCTGGGTTAATTCTAATGGTAGTTGCATTGTTTAGGCTTGAATCTAAAAGCCCCTTGGATATTCTCATTTATCACTTTTGTAAAACTTCCAAGGATAAATTGATTAATTAGTTGTTGTTCATTCCTTTCCTAGGTTGAAAGTAGCTCAGGAACAGTTAATGATATGGCAAACACAATGATGCAAAAATTCTGGGATTCAGCACTTGCTTTGGAGCCACCTGATGATTGTGATACTCAAAGGTATTCAAAACTTGCTAAGAACGGCACTTAAATTAGGTTCACCTACACAATTTTTATACTGAATTATACAATCTAGTGCTGATGTGAGACTAATTGATCGGAAGTTTTGAGATTAGAAAAACTATGGAAAACAAAAATTATTTGCAGAGATGCATGTTGTAATTTTATTTCATCACTGATTCTGTTTTTGGGTAACCCGGTTATTCAGTAACCATGCTTTGTTTTCAGTGAATTGTCTACAGTGATGGCTTCTGATGGGGCTGATGGAAAGTTTTCTTATCCTTCTCTTGGTCTTGGAAATTCATTTGCCTTCAAATTTGAAGATCTTAGGGGTCGAGTGCATCGAATTAATTGTGGTGAGTGGTGGTCGAAGGCCAAAAATTATTGCTAGCATACTTTGCCATCACTTTGCTTGATGACCTATATATACTACTCCTAGCATGAATATTTGTGGAGTGATTGCTTAGTGAAAGGATAGAATTGGGTCAATTACAAATTGTTAAACTATTGTGCCCTCTCTGTGTCAAACTATCAAGTTTATCCTTATTATTTTACTACGCACTCTAAGTAATTTTTTTTTTTGTTATATGGATGCCAAATTGATACCAGGTTGTTCACTTTTCACCCCTCAAAATTTAGAAGGTTAAGTCTTTCTTTAGAAAAAAAGTTCGTATTTGTTATATGGCATCTGTTAATTCCACCTCTCCTACTATTATAGAGTCTAGAAAACTGGGATCTCGAATTTTGATTTAATTAGTGATCAATGGGTTATGATTATATCTGTGGACGGGAAAATCAATGGTGATCAATGGGTTATGTTTATATCTGTCGACGGGAAAATTAATGGAAGCTTACGTGCGGCCCCCGCGCCGGGGGGCGGGGTGGCTGGGGGGAGAGCTCTGTGACTGAGTTAATGGACGTGGTTTATTTTTTGTGTGTTTACATATCAGATGTTTAGATGCTAGAATTGAACCCACCTTATTTTTTGCCTTTCCTGATTGTATTATTATTTTTGTTTATTCTCTTCAGGCATGGAAAATTTAGATGAGCTGGTATCTGCTATCATGAAAAGAATCCGTGTTGCTAATGATCATGATCGTCCTCACATTTTGGTTAAAACTTTGAGCTAATTTTTGGTTTCATCTGATTTATTGGGCTGCAGAACTTCTTAGTGTTTACTTTTATAATTCTTCCCCCCCCCCCCCCCAGTTTGAAGATGAAGATGGTGATAGAGTTCTACTTGCAACTGATGATGATCTTATTAGCGCAGTCAGCCATGCTCGAGGAATGGGACTGAAGGTAGTACAATTTTAACTATACGCTCCTTTGTTGGATTTCTAAGGCCCTTTTTAGCTTTTTGCCGCAGTTATTATAGATTAAACTTTTAATCACCTCCCCCCTTATGTAGTTGTTAATACTTGTGAACATATTTGTTGATACTTTGATTTGGTTAGAAGTTAATATCTTAATTAGAAGCCCGGCAAAAGCCATTAAAAAACCTTTCCTTTCTTGACGCACTTTGCCCAACTGCAAATGATCATTTAATAATGGTTTGCAGTTGAGAAACTTTTATATTGATAGTTTTGGGGATGAAGGGTTGAGTGTTTACATTATTACACTGAGAAAGAGAAGTTTTTATGAGGGAAAAAAAAATGAAATGCTTAAAAAGATAATTACCTTGTTAATTTTTTTTCGATATGTTAACAATTATACTGGAATTCAATGGAGGATATAACACTTTGAGGCAGGTTTGCGTAGCTTTGTTGAATTCGATTGCCGATGAGCTGTACTTGTACATATTGTTCATGATAGGATCAGATCAGTAAAGGATGTGTTGGAGTTTGTGTGTAACTATTTTTCAGCTGCATGGTTTATTTCTTATGTGTACCTCTTCTCTATCTCAGGTTCTAAGGTTGCATCTGGACTTCTCTGATTCTAGCCACCGAAGTGTATCAGGGTCAGGAACAACGACGACCCAAAGAAGGGGATGGACGTCTTTGCACACCGGAGTTCTGGCGAGTGCTGTTGTGTTAACAGGCACTGGGGTGCTGGTCTATTTAAAGCGCACTAACCTGTAATGCTTGTCCCGATTGTGTAAAGAAAACACACTAGGATCGATTATAAAGGTACTCAAGAGCCGCTTGGCCCTGCCAAACCTCGTTGGCAGAGGGCTCGAGGAAACCAAACATTTTGGACTCGGAACAGCAGCAGCAGCAGCAGCAAGCGTTGTGTGACTGCAGAAGGATAAGGCATGCATATTGTAGGTTAAACAAAAGAGCCGGATGAAGGCGATGACTGGAAAATCGATATATTTTTGTTTCATGTGTTACCGTGGAAGGGCTCGCACTTGGCAAATGAGAATATTGAGAAAAGAAAATGGAGAATTTGCTCCAATCAATCTATAAAGCTCATTCGAATTATAATGCGGAAGGGATTGCGTAGTTGCAAGTTTAATGTGTTAATGTGTCGGTAAAAATGGCAACAACAACGACAACAGAAAAACAAAATAACGTTATTGTATTTAGAAGTGGCAGTGGTGCGATGTGAATTTGCTCCCCTCGTATTCGTGTCGTTCTCTCATCACTCTATTTAGAAGTTAAAATCATGAACGTCGTCATGCTTATTAGGGGTGCTTATAAGTGTTTAAAATAAAATATGAATTGAATTCGTATTACGAATCGAAATTAGAGAGTTCGTTCTATCTCAGTAGAGTGACTAAACCCTAACTAGTTACATATTACGAATTGAATTCATGTGGACAGCCGCACAATCAAATCAATGACATTTACACCACTGTCAAAATTTTCCAACTGCATAACATAAGTTGAAAGAAAGGAATAAAACATGGGCGAGTTCGGTATTACTCGATTTTTAGTGGGTCCAAATAAAAAGTAAGTGTTACATAACCTTTCGCTCTTTCCGTCGTCGTCGTCACTGCGTTAGAACTGAGAAGCCTAAACTCTCGCAGACGTTCGTTGGTGAGTGTTTTGGTCAGACTCCGACTAAGAAAGCTAAGAAAATGGAGGACATTGAGGATCTGTTGATTGCCAGCGGAGGCGGAGCTCCTCCCGGTTTTCGTCTGCCAATAAACACCGTCGGAATGAACCCAAAGAAGAAACCCAATCCCAATGGCCGCAATACCAACAAGAAGCTATCTCAAATCCAAGACCCACTCGCTCCTCTCTCTCCCGAAGTCCCTGGCACTCAGGTCCCCCTCCCTCTCCTCTCTCTCTCTCCTCTCTCTCTCTCTCTCTTCCCCCTCTCTCTAAAGATGGTTTCTTTCGCTAAGTGCCGACCTTGTTTTTCTCTTTTGGCAGACTATATATATCAAAACGTTTGGATGCTCACACAACCAGGTCCGTTTTAGGGTTTCTTTCTATTGTAATTCAAGTATATTTTTTTTCTTTCTGAAATTAGCATTGTCATTTTATACTGGGATTACTAGGCAAACCATTCAGGTTGTTGCCTCTACAATTTTAACAAGATGTTATTAGTTTTGGCTTCAAGTTCAATAATAAGGGGCTGGGTTTCGGTTTTTGTTAAGTTTTGAGTTGTTGAGAATGGTTTGATCGCGTGTGTTGGAAGCCGGATTGAAAGGTTTATGCGGTTTGTGGAATGAATTATGAGATGAAAACAATACATAAAAATGGGTTCCTTGCTGATAATACATTAACAATAAACTTTAATCACTCTCGTGTCCTAGTGCTCTTCAAGCCGTACGGGAAGAGAAGGCTGCTATGTTTTTATGAGGATGCTGCACTTTTATTCTCAGCCTTTTTTTTTATGACATGGGACAGTCAAATTTTCGAGTCAGTGGTCGTGTGGTACTTTGCCTTCAACATTTGCCTCATCAGAAATCTGTCACTTCGATGGAAGAGGCAAATTGTTAGGCAAATGCCATGCATTGGAGAGGGTGAAAGATGATGTTGCAAGGTAAATATGGTTTGCCTTTTCCTTTGCCTTGTCCCTTGGAGATGCTCATGAATTGTCTCATTGGCTTTTGTAACGTGGTTGGCTTTCCAATTCAATGATGTAGTGTGCACATCAAGTGCCACATAGGTTGGGAAACAAAAGTTGCCGCATAGGTTGGCCATTTAAGCAGTTTCCAATTCCATATGTTTTTATGAAATCGAATAACTGAAAATATTATTTCATCTATAAAAAGTGCTGGAGGGGGCTTGAAAGATTAGAGAACATCAAATTGAGGGGGTTATATCAGGTTAGCTTCTTAGAATTAAATATATAGAATTTGGTGGAGTTTTAAGTGATCATAAGCGTTGCCTGGAAAGCCATTGGGCAGACAGGATCCTAGTAAAGCAGTTGTTGATTTTCAGGGTAAGTCCTATCAATAGATGATCCACGTGAGAAATGCATGACGTCAACTGGGGCATAAGTAAAGAACTGGCAGTGGCTGCATTGCTTTTCTATATGTTCATGAAATAAAGGTGTATTCGATTAGATTTGTTGGTAGAAGCTTGTGGATCTATATCTGCCATTTTAGCTATTTGCTGATTATCGTCTCTCATCAACCTCTTTCAAATTGATCTATTGATAATTTGATACCAAGTTTTAGGTTGTCATTGTGGGTACAAGTAGGATTTATATGGTGATAAATGCCCCTTTTCTTTGGTTGGAGTATTAAACTCCTTTGTTCTATTTACTTTGGATCTTTCATCCTTTCTGATGGTACTGTATGGAGTGGTAATGATGGGCTGCTTATTGTATTTTTACTTTTTCTTTTCCCATCTATAAAAAGACCTTGTACTGAGAACTTCGCACTTTTAGGGAGATTGTCAGTGGATTTAAACTTAATGTTAACTCCAGCTCTTTGTTCACCTTTTTATCTTGCTTGACCATTAATGTTATATTAGCATGAGATCTGGTCACGTCACCATCATTGTTTTCTAAATTTTCTATTCATTAGAGAATGCATTAAATTTCTCATTTTTGTTTTCGCCCCTTGCACTTTGTTGTTGTGTCAGAGTGACAGTGAATATATGGCTGGTCAACTTTCAGCTTTTGGGTATCCGTTAAGTGACAATCCTGAGGAGGCAGACCTGTGGCTCATAAACACGTGAGGATTCTTTTATTTGTCGCATTTTTTTGGTGGATTTGGTCATGCGTTACATTGAAACAATTACATAATTATATTTTATAATCAAAGTTAGGGAGTATTTAGTGCTTCAGTCTTTGGGAAATCATTTTGGTACTTGCTAGAATTTAATACGCAGTTTATAGTTTGTGTCATAGTAGATTTTGAACTTTAGTAGACCTCTTTTAAATGCTATTCCTATATTTAAGTCAACTATTCCATGTGTACTTTTTTGCCTTTCTTTTAATGCTGAAGTTTTCTTTGAAGTTGACTTTTTTTTTTTAAAAAAATTTACACATTTAAGATACTCTTTATATGTGTCCAATTTTTTAATTTTTACAAGTGATGTCTTTTATTATCTGTTAACTCATAATTCTCCGTGTATTTATTTTGTTACTTGATGTAGATGCACTGTCAAAGCTCCAAGTCAGTCTGCCATGGACACTCTGATAGCAAAAGGTAAAGGTGCAAGAAAGCCCCTGGTGGTGGCTGGGTGTGTGCCACAAGGAAGTCGAGATCTAAAGGAGCTAGAAGGTGTCAGTATTGTAGGAGTCCAGCAAATTGACCGTGTGGTTGAAATTGTTGAAGAGACTTTGAAGGGTCATGAGGTGCGCCTTTTGAGTCGTAAGACATTGCCCGCACTTGACCTCCCCAAGGTGCGTTTTGTAGATTTTTACCACGGTGTCAGCATTTTATTTTGTTTCCTTTTAAAATTAGTCTTTGATTGTTAACCACTCTTGCAATCTGTTTCTACCTTGCATTGTTTTTTCTACCTTATATTGTCTACTAGTCTAGTCTAGATTTGGAGTTTTTTATTTGAATTTTTTTCCACAGGTGAGAAAAAACAAGTTCGTTGAGATTCTTCCCATTAATGTCGGTTGTTTAGGTGCTTGCACTTACTGCAAGACGAAGCATGCTCGTGGTCATTTAGGAAGTTATACTGTTGATAGCCTTGTAAGTATCATGCCACTAGTTTTTCTTATATTTTATATCTGTTTCCAGTTTAATTAGAATTTTTGCACTGCAGGTGGGACGTGTAAAATCTGTGGTAGCTGATGGAGTTAAGGAAATATGGTTGAGCAGTGAAGATACTGGCGCTTATGGTAATTTGTAGTTATAATTCTATTTTCTTGATTGGTTAGTGATCATGGAAGTACTTTTTTTTCTGGAGAAACTTTGCCCCTGTGTTGAAGGTACTTGGTTTTAGTGATTTATACATTCATGGGAAGTAATCCTTGCAAGCATGTTGGATTGACCCAACCATGTAAGAAATTGTAAGATAATTCCCCAAATAATCTTTAAGTGAATGATAAATTTTTGGGTTTTATAGCTCAAAACGGCAATCTCAGCTTAGTTGTAAACATGTAAGTATATTTGAACAGAAAAATAGAGTAAATAATAGGGAACTTTAACGAAAAGCTCTCGGTACTGTTCACTTTTAACGAAAAACCACATTTTTACATGAAAAAGTCAATATTGGTACTATTCACTACTCTTTATTTTGTCCTTATCGTTAAAACTCAAAGTTTTCAAGCCCTTTCCGTTAGTTTTCCTAATAATAAGTATATCATAGTCACGTGTGTTGAAATCTTCACAGTTGTAGTATAATTGTTTGTTGGATGTTGGAGGAAAAATCATTTCGGGACACACCAAAAAAGTAAAACTAAAAGGAAAAAAAAGTCAAAATGCTGTTTATGCCATGTTTTAGTTTATTAATAATGGTTGCCCTGATGTTTGCAGGTCGTGACATTGGGGTCAATCTACCAATTTTATTGAATGCAATTGTCGCAGAACTCCCTTCTGATGCAAGCACAATGTTACGAATTGGGATGACAAATCCTCCATTCATTCTGGAACACTTGAAGGAAATAGCAGAGGTTTTGCGTCATCCATGTGTGTACTCATTTCTACATGTACCAGTCCAATCCGGAAGTGATGCCGTCTTGACCGTAAGTCCTAATTTTTTTCTTCTCTTTTTTCATAGATTATCACATTTTCTTATGGCTAAGTTTGACTTATCCTTTTACTTTGTCTTCCTAAGTCTTTAATTTTAAGTGTAGTTTAACAAACGTACAAACCTAGACTTCCGATTACATTAAGGTTTCTTTATTCAAATAACTATTATTCAAATAGCTATGCTTATTCATTCAGGCAATGAATCGGGAATATACTGTAAGTGAGTTCAAGACTGTGGTAGACACCCTAACTGAGCTTGTGCCAGGGATGCAGATTGCAACTGATATAATATGTGGATTTCCTGGTCAGTATGTAGCTTGATTCTGATATCATGGCTCCTGTTTGTTTTTGTACTTCACATGGATTGATTTTTTTCTATGTACATATTCATTGTTGATCAATTATTGATGTAACATATCTCTAAAAGTTCAATTTAAGATTGTGACTCTAGGGAACACCAAAAGCAAGATAAAGCACTAAGATTAAGTTGGAAGTTTTGAGAGATAAACTTAGCATGAAAGGGATATAAATGATTCCTGGTGGGTAAAAGCACTAAGATTAAGTTTGAAACGTTGAGGGGGATAAACTTAGCAGTTAGCATGAAATGGGTGCAACTGATCCCTGGAGATGAACATAGTACGTTAGAATGTTTTGAAGAGTTGGACACCAAGAAGCCTTGAATACTACATACGTCCCTATTCAAGGTATTGTATATAGATATTTTGCCCAATACCCCTGGCTCCAATGGTACCTGATTTTTTCATAGACTTCCAGATATGCTCTGTATAAACTGCAAATATGTCTGGATATGTTTATGGGCTCAAATTGGTTTTCTTTTGTTCATAGCATGATCTTTATTTCTTGCTTTTATTAGAGGAAATTAAGGTTCTTTAACATCATAGATAATCACGGCAAATTTCTAGGGTTTTAAAAAATATGTATGAAAATATTTGGTTGCTAATCATCTAATCAGCAAGTAACCAGTATACTCCCAGCTAGTAAAACTTAATTCTCCAAGAACAGCGTTAACAATAACATATTCTTGGGAGTATCTATATTATTTACAGTCATCTTGGGGTATTTGATTACTTTATTCTCTGCATTGAGCAGTACAGAGAACATTACTTGAGAAGTTTACATTTATTTCATGGCTTCTCAGGTGAAACGGATGAAGATTTTACTCAAACTCTTAGCCTTATTAAGGAGTACAAGTTCTCCCAAGTTCATATTTCACAGTTTTATCCTAGACCAGGTATGATAATATCTGGTATTATAAAATTTCAGATTTCACTTAATAGGTTGGAGCCAGTCTTCGCCTTTTATATGTTTTAATTGCGGCTTGGTCTAAAGTTACTTTGGGATGCTGTAAAGGGCGTCATATGCACATACACAATGGTTAAAGCATGGTATCTACATATTTCATTGTCCATATATGGGGAGCTGATATAAATACAAAGTTACGATTAAGTTTATTGTTTTTAGACCATGTAACATTATACATCCCCTGCTCAGTTTGATAAGAAAAAAAAAGTGTGCATGGATATGGTTTGAAGCATAGTTTATAAATAAAATTACATGTGTAATACTGTTCACGTGCATGGATATGGTTTGTAACATTATACACGTATTAAACATAATATTAATATTTATTAAAATGTTATTGATTTTTTCTATAATAAGTTAAGGTACATGTCAAATACGTAAATTTTATATGTATTATTGAACAGTGTGAAAATTACACGTATTAAACATGAAAGTACATTCATGTGCAATACTGTATTGTACGTGGAGTTAAAAAAAAAAAAAAAACGTGTATCTTAATGAATCACTGAGATGTACAGTAAATGAAAGTAATTTTCAAAAATTAAGGACTTATGTGTATAATACACGATATTACTATATTTGTGGCTGCTACTGTTGTAGAAACTATGCTTCAAAAGATTTGTAGGCCAATGTATCATGGGAAAGTTAAGAGTGCTTTATTACTTTTTGTTTTTTTTTTTATAGCAAATAGTCACTGATGTTGGACAAACCGGACAAAAATTGCTCTGTACCAAATGTTGCAGGACCAGAAATAGAGAAGATAGGAATAAAGAAAGAAATAAAAAAAATGGGAAGATAGGAGAAGAAAGGGCAGAGAGATAGAGGTAGAGAAATAATTGGAGGGTATTTTGGGTAAACTCAGTCTTTATTGCCAATCAATATGCCAAACCTAAACCATAAAACAGCCTATGTAGAGACAATCCTACAAGTATGATTTGATAGCTACAAATTTTGACTAGAAACATGTTATTAGTTGGGTGACCCCAAGGGATGGTTTCTCCTTTCTTTGTGAAAGTCACAAATTGTTTTGTAAAGGGCAATTTGGCCAAAATCATGTGGGGATGTACGTATGATTCCGGTGGTGTTATGTTAGAAGTTTGTTTTTGGTCGGCTCTTTGGCATCTGTCTCCATTGAGTTTAGAGCTTCTTCTTTCTCTGAAATCTGGCATGATTGGCAGGCAGCTTTATGTTAAGTTGCTTGTTGGAGGGATTTAGTCTCTGTTCTCCCTAGATTGTTTTTCTTTATGCTGTCCTGTTGGCGCTGGTAGGTTTTATGTGCTCTTCTCAACAGCTTTCCCTTCTGTTTGTTCATCATTTGATGCATAAGTGGCCTTTGTACATATTAGAATAAATAAAGAGTTACCTATAGATGTGCTCTAACCACTCGATGGTATTGTTAAATTTCCGTAACATTTTAGTTACCGAAACTGGTGTAGGTCTGGGAAGGAAAATATTTTTAACCGAAACTGAGGATGATAAGTTAGGTGTTGTGCTATAGTACAGAAATCAGTTGGCTGATACATAGATCTGTAATTAGCTTTTGTGCTTTATCTTGTTTGTAAGTTTAGGAACCCCTGCTGCCAGGATGAAAAAGGTCCCCAGTGCTGTAGTGAAGAAAAGGAGCCGCGAATTGACTTCTGCTTTTGAAGCTTTCGCACCATATGTTGGGATGGAGGGCAGGGTGGAAAGAATATGGATGACTGATATTGCTACTGATGGAATTCACTTGGTAAGTATATGCTTTTGTCGACTCAACATTTGATAATAATGAAGTGCAATGTTATGCGCTGACGCAGTGTTTGTTATTTCAATTTTGGCGCCGATGATCTTTTGGTCTAGTAACACCACGTTGGCCATTTTAGCCAAGAGTTTTCGGGTTTATGACGATTCTTCAATCGAGGAATGAAGTGAAGTGATTTTTTCAATTGTATGTTCTATGTTTTCCCAAGGTTGGCCATACCAAGGGATACGTGCAGGTTCTTGTAGCCGCTCCAGAAAGCATGTTGGGGACTTCAGCTATTGCGAAGATCACATCGGTAGGAAGGTGGTCGGTTTTTGGAGAAGTGATTGAGACCATCCCTCGCATAAATGATAAAACAGCTCCAACAAATGAAACGCGCAGTCAGGAAAAATGTTTTCCAGGTGCCAACAGTTGTGAGACTTGCGCGTGTTCAACAGAGCAAGAAACTTGTGCCTGTGGACCGGAAAGCTGTGGAGGACAGGCTGCCCCGGGAGAATGTGCTGTAACGAAGAATGCCGTTCTGTTGGAAGATCGGAATAACGGAAATCTGCTTGGATGGTTACTGAGGAAGCGAAAGAATCAGGTTGAGAAACGCGTGGAGAACGAAATCGGCTTGGGATCCCATAAGAAGCAAGAGCAAGCCCAAGGAAGATTGGGTGAATGGGGTTTTATCGATAGGGCTCTTCTGGGCGGGATGCTCGTGAGCTTCCTGACAATCGTAACGCTACTAGTACATCTCGGCTTTAGGATTCTGTCGTCAAATTAGCGAACATTGGTTGTACAAATCCAATTTTTGACGAGGATTTTCATGGAAAATAGCCACATGAGCTTGTCTGTATCTTCAGAAATATAAAATTTTTGGTATGATTGTAATGCTGGATATAGTGTGGTTGCACGCAAGAAGTTGCAACTTTTAACTGCTGTAAATCGTCATGCTTTTCTCTGAAGTGCTTTTCTTCACTTGTAATTGAATCTGGATCTGATTTTTTGCAACTGAAACCTGAACCTGATGGAAATGGCAGTCCGGAAGGTAGGGATAAACGACCTGTTTGGAAATGCTCTGAAAGTAAATAAAAGCGCTTTCAGATCACGAAAGTTCTAACCATGTTTGCTAGATATAAAAGTGCTTTTGAGTTCAAAAAAGCTATTGAAGTGTTTGCTGGATGAAGCACTTGCATATTTATTAAAAATTTCAATGTGCTAATAAAAGCGCTTTTACATAAACTGATTACGAGCACAAGTGCTTCTTAAAAAAACAGTTCCAAACGAGATAGAAACCTTAAAAGAATGACTCTACAGATGGGATTGACAAACTGGGTGTACATAATATTTAGTTGGTTTATTTACCAAGTAGCCTTTTTCTTCATAAGAATGAAGTAAATAATCAAGATAATTAGCTGCAGGTAATAGCTCCAGTTTCATAGTAGCATATCTGACTTGGATGGCAATCTCTTGAAGAAATTAACTGGTGCAGAAGGCATCTTGCTCCTGAATCGCGGATGCCGAAGCAAGTAGATTCCGAGCAGCACTGCCACGAACTGGAACGGAGTAACGTATATGAACACAGCCCAGATCAACGAGAAGATGATGAAGATTGCCGTTGCTCTCGGATCCCTCCAGCTTAGTAATGCTTGGGCTCTCTCCCCTTGGGTTGCCAAATCTCCAACCACCGTCTGCACCCTTCCCGCCACACTACGCAACCTGTCGTACCTCATCCTCACAATGTCGGCGGGTCGACTAGTGGGGAAGCTGTCAAATTCCTCGTCCAACTCATCCGGATGGGTGAACTCTGCCTGTGAAATCCGAGCATCCATGTGCGGTGGGCTCCTTGGCCTGAACCTGTAGTTCCATATGCCAATGACAAAGAGGTAGAGGAAAATTGTGGGCAGTATTAGTTCTGGGTAGCAAACTAATATCACAAACAAGATATGGACGAGGCACGTTGTGATCGGGTTTCTCCAGCAGCAAATGTCATTAAACCATCTGCAGACAGTCGTGACACCGGAAAGAACCGACATTATGCGATGGAAGTTGGCCTTGCTTCTCCTCAGACTAAACATATGGTAGTCTATATCTAACATGTACTCGACAATCTCCCGCCTGAGCGGTGGCTCTGAACGGGCTAGCCTCGTCGATACAATTTGCATTGCTTGGTGGCGGAGCCAATCAACGTACCTAACAGGTATAGGTTGGATATAGTGCATCTTTGGAAGCAATGGTCTTCCATATTGAGCTACCATGTTAACCCAAGCAGTGCAAGTGAACCTCACTGCCAACTGAAGTTCCCCGTGCTTTTTTAAACCCGAGGGCGTGAGGATCAGCAGGGGATAGAAATGCGTATAAACTCGATCAGTTTCTAAAGTCGATAATCGGATTCTCACCTTCCCAATCCTCTGATCTCTCCCTTCTTCCCTGCTTCCGTTGAAATGGCAATTGTCGAAAACGCCAATGGTGATGACGGTATATGGATCAAAAACTTCCCAAGTATACTGCTCATTCCAGCGAGGAGTCAGAGTGTCGAGAAGCGTTCTGGTTCGCACCCACTTGTTTCCGTACTTGGCCACGCAGTAGGCATCAGTAGTCCTACCCTCCTTTCCCTTCATAGGCGGCAAATTTTTGGCACTCAGGATCCCAAGCTCAAGAATCCCAATGCTTGGTTTCCTCAGGAACTTGGACGACGGCTGGAGATCGCTGCTAAAGTGAGTGGACTCGTCAAGAACATGATAACCGGCCTCTAAACAGATGCGGAGCTGAATCTTACTCGAGAACTTCTCCTTCTTCTTTTCACTTTCTTCTTCAGCAGCTGCTGAATGCTTGCGGAGATTGAACCATTTAGGCTCGGGGAGCTTATGAGTGTGAATGTCAATTCTCTGCGGAACGTCCCTAACCGAAAGAACCAGGTTCCCTAATACCTCATCCTTTCCAGGACCAACCCTATCGTCGACTGATACAATTATGAATTCGTCGAAAGGCTCGGAGGCCACGAACATGAGC
Source organism: Crataegus laevigata (assembly GCA_963580275.1). Classification (NCBI taxonomy): domain Eukaryota; kingdom Viridiplantae; phylum Streptophyta; class Magnoliopsida; order Rosales; family Rosaceae; genus Crataegus; species Crataegus laevigata. The sequence goes on from OY756938.1 coordinate 4,235,739, forward strand.
TCATCGTTCCAAATGGGGTTAACAGTGCGCACTTGGGAAGGCCTTGTGACTCTGAGCTGATTCCCAAGATGTACCTTGACATATGTATCCAAAGCGCGGTTTCTGTCCCAAGGGACAAGATCCTGCGCCTGCAGAACTTGAACTCGAAGGTAATATAGCTTGGGGGAGAAGTAAACCTTTGAGCGAGTGGTGGCCAGATTGACGTGGCTAATGTCGTGCGCATCGGAATGCCAGGCGTCGGGAAAAGACTCGTCGGCCTGAGTCCCCATCCAAACAGCAAGCATAAGCTCTCCCCTCACCTTGTGCCCGTGCTTGTCCTCCAACATGTACCACTGAGGAGCCAAAGGGCTGTCGGGCGGCAGGCGAAGGGGGACTTCGGTGAGGTCGAAATGTCGTCTCCCCACAAAATCGTCCTTGGCAAAGTCCTTGTCTTTGACGGTGACTTCAAGCAGATTGGATTGCAGGCGCTCTTTCGAGAAGGCGAAAATCTGGTTCCACACGGGGTTCTGGTTCTTATCCAGATGCTTTGTCACCCCTTTGTAGTTGCCGAGCTTCACCTCCACATAAGGATCAAGGCTTCCTGTAACATCCATGGTGGGAAGATCTCTTGCCTTCACCACACTCACATACAAGAAGTGCATCTGCTCAACCAGATCGTATGTGCTCGAAGTCTTGTCCCCTCCAAATCCAAACCCTCTGTACCGCCGCGCTGCCAATGGTGGACTTGTCTCCACCAGGGCGAATTCCGGGTTCTGCCGCGGAGCCTGCTGCTGCATGTGCATAACCGTGGCAGGACCCGCCCGGGCAAAATCCGTCCTTGTTTCGACGGTGGGCGCCTTCTCCTTCATCTGGTATGTCTCAAATCCAAACCCGGATGACATAGGAGGGGGATAAGAACCGCCGCCGCCGCCTCCTCCACCGCCTCCACCGCCGCCACCCATCCCAGTACCGATGGTGTGGAAAGTTCTCACTTCCTTTTCCTTCTTCTTCTTGATCTTCTCTCCCCCAAACTGGTGGTGATGAATCTCCTCATCCATCCTATTAGTATTGATTTCCTGCAGAGGAGGAGGAGGAGCAGCCTCTGCAGCACCACCAGTGCTAGCAGTAACAAATTCATCATTTAGTACTGGCGGTGCTTGCGGTGGCGGAGCAAAGTCACCATTGCTGCTGTAATCTTGAACAGCATAGATTCTGAGGGCAATATCGCCTTTGACATTGGAGAAGAGGCCGCGTTTATCAAGCGGGTAGCGCTGGACGGTGGCCTGAGACTCGGAGAGAGGGACGGAGACGCCGGAGATTCGCACACGGCCGAGGAAATTCTTATGGTGTCCGGTTTTTCTGTCATTGTAAACGACAACGTCGACGGTCTTGTGGGAGAGGTGAGATGGGTCGTCGATGTTGAACACGAGCTTCTCGTTCCAGTAAGGATTCAGGTCTTTGGGCTTGGTCTGAGTCCGCTGGCGTTGCCCCTCGAAGTCGACCTCCACGAAGGGACTCGCAAAACCGTCGCCGTCTTTGGGCATCAGGTCGCTTGCGTCGTGAACTTCCACCACGAGTTTAGTACTGGCCATGGCTAGCTCGGCGGAGCTGAGAGAGCTCAGAGGAGGTTGTCTGGTAAAATGGAAGGGTAGCTAGAAGGAGTGGGAGTGAAGGAGAAGAAGAAGACAGAAGTGGTGGGAGAGAGGAAGAGTTGGCGGAGGTGGTGGAGGTGAGATGAGGGTATTCATTTGGAGTAAGAAGACAGAAACAAATGTTGGAAAGGAAGAGAGAGAAAAGTGTCGAGTCGAGGAGTTTGGTGGGGAGGAGTGTGAGGTGGCCCTTTTGGATCATGTGGCATATTTGACAGGGAAAGATTCTGGTGGTGGTGGCGGTGGGTGCGTTTGTGCTTTTAGGAAATTAGGAAATACATTTTATAATGCACTGCATATTCATACAAAGTAAAATAAATCTTTAATTGTCATGTAACATCCCATGTCAACGAACGGAGAGTGGGTGATGTGTTTTATATGTACATGAAGTTCTCGTGCTGAGTCCCAAAAAACAAAACCGTGGGCCCGGGCCCAAAGCGGACAACATCGTGCTACGACGGAGGCAGTCTGAGATGTGACAGAATGGTATCAATCCCAAGATGGGTGACCCATTGGGAAGATCTCGTACCGAGTCCCTAGAAACAAAACCATATGGGCCAGGCCCAAAGCAGACAACATTGTGCTACGTTGGAGCTGGTCTGAGATGTGACAGAATGGTATCAGTCCCAAGATGACTGACCCATTGGGAAGTTCTCATGCTGAGTCCCCATAAACAAAATCGTGTGGGCTAGGCCCAAAGCGGACAGTATCGTGCTATGGCGGAGCCGATCTGGGATGTGACAGAATGGTATCAGTCCCAGGATGGGTGACCCATTAGGAAGTTCTCGTACCGAGTCCCTATAAACAAAACCGTGTGGGCCAGATCCAAAGCGAACAATATCGTGTTATAGTGGAGCCGGTCTTGGATGTGACAGAATGGTATCAGAGCAACTCTGCCATGTGGTGCGAAGAGTGTGCTAATGAGGACGCCGGGCCTCTAATGAGGTGAATTGTAACATCCCACATCAACCAATGGAGAAGGGGTGATGTATCTTATATGTACATGCCCACCTCTCTATAGTAAGACGCGTTTTGGGAACTCACTAGCTTTGAATCCCATAAGAACTCTGAAGTTAAGCGAGTTTGGGCGAGAACGGTCCCAAGATGGGTGACCCCCTGGGAAAGCCCTAGAACCCAAGAACAAAATCGTGCAGGTTGGGCCTAAAGCCGACAATATCTTGCTATGTGGACTGAGATGTGACATGTCATAACTCTCTTGTTACACAAATGTTGTTGAGCCACTCTACCGTGTGGTGCGAGTGTGCCGATGAGGACGTGGGGCCCCTAAGGGGAGTGAATTGTAATATCTCACATCGACCAACGAAGAGGGGGTGATGTGCTTTATATGTACATGCCCACCTTTCTATAGTAAGACACGTTTTGGAAACTCATTGGCTTCGGATCCCATAAGAACTTCGAAGTTAAGCGAGTTTGGGCGAGAGCGATCCTAAAATGGGTGACCCCTTGGGAAGGCCCTAGAACCCAAGAACAAAACCGTGCGAGCTGGGTCTAAAATAGACAATATCTTGCTATGCGATTGGAATATGACATGTCATAACTTTCTTGTTACACAAATGTTGTTGACATGAATCTATACCATACATTCAAATTTAACGAAAAGTGATCATAAATCTTTAATCACCAAGTGACTAAGAGAATGATATCTCTATTAGATTTGAATGGTGCAAAATAAATCAATATATTTTAATATTTTGATATCAAATTGAATAGCATGTGGGATCATAAATCATTAATCAGTTAGTCGATAAAAGAGAAACGAGACTTGTACGTGACTAAAATCCATTTCCTTGTTCATGTTCACGTATTTATAGCATAATGATTGATTGATAGATATTTTGGCATTTGTGATGAACATAGGATAAATTCAAATAGGTGTATTCCACTACTCGTATCAAGATAGGCTGAGGCTGCGGGTAAATCTCAATCACTAAAATCCATATCTCATTCCCCGTCTCTCCACTATTGAGTTTTGAGAAAGATGAAGTAATAATAATGGGAAGATTGAACATAGGATAATGTTTAGTTGGATTGGATGGAAGAAAATTGCCGAAATAATTGTAAGTGAAACTTGAAAGCGATCCTTCATTGATGAAACGAAACATCCACACTTTTGCCAAAAGCAATGTCTCCTTCCTTTTTAGCAGAGTGGGTATTCACACACTTCTTTGTATTTGTTACACATGTTTTATTAATTTTTGTTTTTTAATTTTTTTCAATTCATTCAAAGCAACGGTCGAAAAACAATGTATTCTTCCTTTTTAGCAGAGTGTGGTATCCATACTCTTCTTTTTATTTGTTACACATTCTTTATTATTTATTATTTTTTTAATTTTTTTCAATTCATTTAAAATCACAATCAAAATTTTTAAAAATATATAAAAAGTAAAAAAAATGTGTGAGTTACGCATTCCTCTATTAATTGTTATGTCTCTCTCTCTGTCCCTGTCAAGGAATTAGGCAGATCCATTATTTTTCATTCATTTCTTCTAACAGTGCGTGTCAATGTTGTCAAGTCTTTTGGCCTCAAAGGTCAGCAGAATCATAATTCTCCCTTTGCCTAGAAGAAAGTAGATATTCTTTATATGGGAAAGAAAACATGTCACAAAGAAAACCTTCGAGGACAATTAGAATTACAAAAATCGCAAAGCTAACTTGATCTCGCTTAAGAAGGAAGCTTTCTCTAAATGTCTCTTCAACAAGCAAGTTTTCTCTAAATGTCTCCTTAACAAGTTTTTTTTTTAATCATCTCCAAATCCATTTCTCCTAATTCACCAAATTAAGGAATTTGTCCTGTTGAAAATTAATTCAACGGTTGAAGTTATTATAATTTTTAAAATATGCATTTGTTTGTAATCGTTTGATCAATTTTCAACAACACAAAGTTTTTGATTTGGTAGATTATAAGAAAAAGATCCGGAGAGGATCCCTTACCTCCTTTGTTATTTATTTATTTTTATTTATTTTTACCTACATGACTCTTTGAAGACTAAAATTGATTGACTTACAATTTTGCTCCCACCGACTTCACAAATTAAATCGGTTTTTTGTTAATTTCCCCATTTGACTGTTTTTTTAGTATTTCATTTTAGTTAACTTTGACAAGGACAACTTTTAATAGTAAAAAAATATATATTTGAAGAGTGAGATAGGGACTCGAAAGCTTCAAAAACGTCCCCCCAAAAAATTAATTTCTCAATAAATGCGATAGAAAACGTAAGTTCTTTCAACTTAAAGTTGTGATGTGTCCTAACTCTAGTAGTAAGAGTAATCAATTTTTTTGTATTTTTTATTTTAATTTTTTGGTATATGCAATGAGAGATTGCTTTTGAAACAAAAATATTTATTATAATTAATTTACCCAAATAGATAAATGCATAGGCAGAGAAAGAACAGAAAATTGTCTTGGAGATGAGCCGACTCGGCTGAACTGCTTTACATTCTCTCCGAATCTCTTTCATCAAATCTTCTCCATTAAACAATCTGAATTTTTAAAATTTGATCAAACGACTAAAGTTATTACAACTTTTAAAATGAATTCCTATTTATAATCGTTTGATCAAATTTTAAAAGCTCAAATTAATTAATGAGAAAAATTTAATAAAAGAGATATGGAGAATATCTCTTTCATGCTTTCCTGCCTTTATTGCATAGTATATTCACAGTTGTGGGTTTGCTTTTTCAAGGATATACACTCAGGAAAGCCCAAATGTTTGAATTATGCGTCTTTCTTTATTTTACTTTACTTTATTTAATCAAATATATCTTTTATGTTTTCAAATGTGACATGTAGGGCGAAGAAAACCAGGTTCTTGTGGTTTGCCAGTTTGACTGGCACAAGACTTTGGTGTAAATAAAATACAATTTGGTCATGTGCTGATAGCTCACACAAGGTAAGGTGACACATCAGGTTGTTACACAAAACGTTACATCTACCAAATTATATATTTGCTTTTGTAATAAATGATTGAAAACGCGAGAGGATGTATACAAAGAGAAGCGGTGTTATTTTATTTTCTTGGTTTTTTATTATATGAGTTGGACGAGAGGAAGTTTCGAACTCAGGATGAATTAGAGTCATATTTGGCACCAGGCAATCTTTTAGAGTACAAATACGTATATGCATTAGACAATCTTTTTATGGTACAAATATGTTCGATTGTTACAAAATAAAGTTGATATTTTTTAGTACGAACACATATGCATACAGGAGTTTCTGTGACCGTTTGATTACTTAAAAATAAGAGGCTAGAGTTCATGAAATATTTGTCCACTTCTACACACTTGGTACGATTATGTTATAGAGAATCATTTAAAATCCCAGAGCAATCCAAATTCAGTAAGCAATCTCTTAAACCAGCACAATTCACATAGTTCATTTGTCTCACACACATATTTCATAATATATTACAAGGCCCACTCTTCCAAACATATGATTTACATGGGCTTAGAAAACATTACAAGCCCAACAGAAAAGAGCTCTGAAATTTAACACGCACACATATTTCATAATATATTTTTTCATATAACCATTATTATTATTATTTATTAAAGGTGATGATTAAAAACGGTCATATGCTTTAAGACTCTGACTACACCATACGAGCCTTGCCAATTTTCGGGATTGACAAAAAGGATTTTCAGTCGTTGGATTCTTGAAATTTATGTTGTCGACAAAAAATTCCAAAAACTATTAAAATTGGGAGTTGCATAGCTTGTCCAAACACATTTCTTGAAAGTTGGATCGAAAGGATTATGCTCCCATCAATGCTCTTTGTTAGAGTTAGGATGACATTTGAACCACGAGTCAGGAAGATTTGTCCTTTTCTTTTGAAGTGATCAAAGGTGACGATCAGGGTCTACGGTAAAGGTGTAGGGATCTTGGGAGTCTTCTCTGACATTGGTTGGAAGAGCATGTTGAAGTTTTAGAGCCCAAGGGTTGGGAGGTTCGCTAAGCAAAGGCAAGATGTGAGATAAAGGGGAGCCTTCAAGGTTTTGTAGACAAGACAGTGGAGAGCTTTAGGGTTTTTGTCTAGGAGAATCAAGGAGTACCCTTGAGATATGTTTTGTAATAATTGCGAATGTAAGAATCGAACAACTCAGACCGGTGTTTGCACTGCTCAAGGGTTTTTTTTTTTCTTTCTAAAAGATGACGATTTGATTTTTGAGGCAAGCCTATTAAAGGAAAATACCTTTTGATGGCCCTGTCTCAACATACATGTTTCTCACGAATGCCCCATCTACAAATAGAGAAGGCTCTACAACAGAACAACCCCATTCAGCTCAACAAACAACTCAAAACCTCTACGTGAAAACTCACACTCTACACCAAAATCGCTGAGAAAAACACTAACTATCCTAACACTCTTGTCAACACATCTTCAGTTCAGGGTAAGAAAACAACATTGTATTGGCAACCAGTGACATCTTTGGTTTGGATTAACAACATTGGAGGTGAAAAACCAAGTGATTCAGGAGTACCTTTAGTTTGGATCAATGAACAGCACTACAACTAGTTGATTCGTTATTTATCCAAGTATTGGGGGGATGAAGAATTCCCAATTCTCTCGTTTCAAGAGGTCATCTCATTAGCTTCCGCGAAGTGAGGTGTTACTCGGTACTCCCTTGCTTGGCACAACGATAGATGAGCTTATCAGTGAACTTTGCAGTGATGTAGTAACATTGTCTTTAGGTTCTAGAACCTAAGGCCGATACATGTTCCTTCCTCCACTGTAATCGCTTTGGTGCATAAGTTAGCAGCATATTCGACACCACTACCACATCCATTATCGCTCTGACTAAGCTCGGTTGCAAGTTGGCATACCTATATTTACAAAAATAACGTAGTTAGCTCATAATTACTCGACATATGAGCCATGTAAACTTTGTAATTTCTATGATCAACAAATTCTCATGACCTACTTAATTGCCACAAAAAGTGCATCATCCTTTAGGCCATCTCCAACCCAAGGGGCTACTTTTAGCCCCTATCCAGATTATAGCCCTTCAAGAATTTTTTTTTAATGAAAAATGTCATGCCATATCTACATACAATTTTCAACCGAAATGGGCTATTTTTTAGCCACCTTAATAATTTATTATTTTTAGTTTGTTCTTTAATTAAAAAAATTAGAAATTAAAAAAAAATTATTAAATTTCGTCTTAAAAAGAAAAGGCTACATAACGTCAACTAGTAGCACAGCTGGGGCTAAATTTCAAGGTTTGTTGGTTATGTTTGGCCAACCCTTTAGCCATTTGGCTATATTTTGGCCTGGTGGGTCCCAAATTTTTTTGGCCCAGCCATCCATTAGAGATAAGTTTTGTGTCAAAACAGGCTATATTTTGGCCTATAGCTTTTCGACCGGCTCAGTTGAAGATGGCCTTAATGTACCGGGGATTGAACCGAGTAGAGCCATAAATTATGAAAGCTGGGCAGAAGCCTGCAACAGAAAATGGGAGTGGGGTTAGGTGGGGGACAAATATTGTGTCTCTTACTTACCCAGATTTGTTGCCTAAGAATTCTATTTGCTCTAGGACCAAACTTGGTCCATTCCTTCTTTTCTAATTTCTTTTACAATTTAGTCTCGAAGATGAGTTTTATATCAAATCAGACTATTTTTGGCTTATAACTCTTTGACCAGCTCGATTGAAGATAGTCTTAATGTATCGGGGATTGAACCAAGTAGGGCCATGTTAGAATACCTAATCTCTAAAGTATGGGTTATAGTTGTTGGAACCTTGATGTAAGCAGCTAGGGTTTAGACTGTGTAAAGTATGGGTCTAAGCATGGTGTTTGTTAGAGTTGGGATGACATTTAAAGCACAAATTAGGAAGATTTTTTTTTGTTTTCTTTTGAAGTGATCAAAGGTGACGATCAGGGTCTATGGTAAAGGTGTAGGGATCTTGTGAGTCTTCTCTGACATTGGTTGGAAGATGATGTTGAAGTTTTAGAGTCCAAGGGTTGGGAGGTTCGTTGAGCAAAGGCAAGATGTGAGATAAATGGGAGCCTTCAAGGTTTTGTAGACAAGACAGTGAAAAGCTTTAGGGTTTCTGTCTAGGAGAATCAAGGAGTAACCTTGAGATATGTTTTGTAATCATTGAGATTGTAAGAATCGAACAACTCAGACCAGTGTTTGCACTGCCCAAGGGTTTTTGTGACATCCCACATTGCCCAGGGGAGTGATCCTTAAATGTATATTTTTATCCTTACCTAGCACGAGGCCTTTTGGCAGCTCACTGGCTTCGGGTTCCGTAGGAACTCCGAAGTTAAGCGAGAAGGGGGCTAGAGCACTCCCATGATGGGTGACCCACTGGGAAATTGCTCGTGAGTTCCCATAAACAAAACCGTGAGGGCGTGGTCGGGGCCCAAAGCGAACAATATCGTGCTACGGTGGTGGAGCGGGCCCGGGAAGTGGTCCTACCCTGGCCGGGATGTGAAAATTGGTATCAGAGCCTAACCCTAGCCGTGGTGTGCCGACGAGGACGTCGGGCCCCTAAGGGGGGTGGATTGTGACATCCCACATCGCCCAAGAGAGTGATCCTTAAATGTATATTCTCATCCCTACCTAGCACGAGGCCTTTTGGGAGCTTACTGGCTTCGGGTTCCGTAGGAACTCCGAAGTTAAGCGAGAAGGGGGCTAGAGCACTCCCATGATGGGTGGCCGACTAGGAAGTTGCTCGTGAGTTCCCAGAAACAAAACCGTGAGGGCGTGGTCGGGGCCCAAAGCGGACAATATCGTGCTACGATGGTGGAGCGGGCCCGGGAAGTGGTCCCACCCAGGCTAGGATGTGACAGTTTTTCTAAAAGACAATGATTTGATTTTTAAGGCAAGAAAATACCTTTTGATGGCCTTGCCTCAACATACTTGTTTCTCACAGATGCCCCATCTACAAATAGCAAAGGCTCTGCAACAGAACAACCCCCTTCAACTCAACAAACAACTCAAAACCTCTACGTGAAAACTCTCACTTTACGCCAAAATCGCTAAGAAAAACACTAACTATCATAACCCTCCCGTCAACACATCTTTAGTTCGGGGTAAGAGAACAATATTGTATTGGCAACTGGTGACATTTTCGATTTGGATTAACAACACTGGAGGTGAAAAACCAAGTGATTCAAGAGTACCTTTAGTTTGGATCAATGAACAGCACTAAAACTAGTTGATTGGTTTTTTATCCAAGTATCAGGGGGATGAAGAATTCCCAATTCTCTAGTCTCAAGAGGTCATCTCATTAGCTTCTGTGAAGTGAGGTGTTACTTGGTACTCCCTTGCTTGGCATAGCGATAGTTGAGCTTATCAGTGAACTTTGCAGTGATGTAGTAACATTGTCTTTAGATTCTATAACCTAAGGCCGAGACGTGTTCCTTCCTCTACTGTAATCACTTTGGTGCATAAGTTAGCAGCGTATTCGACACCACTGCCACATCCATTCTCGCTCTGACTAAGCTCGGTTGCAAGTTGGCACGCCTACATTTACAAAAATAACGTAGTTAGCTCATAATTACACGACCTACGAGCCGCGTAAACTTTGTAATTTCTATGATCAACAAATTGTCATGACCTACTTAATTGCCACAAAAAGTGCATCCTCCTTTAGACCATCTCCAACCCAACGGACTACGTTTAGCCCCTGTCCAAATTTTAGTCCTTCAAGAATTTTATTTATTTATTTTATGAATAGTGTCATGCCATATCTACATACAATTTCCGATCGAAAGGGGTTATTTTTTAGCCACCTCAATAATTTATTATTTTAAGTTCGTTCTTTAGTTAAAAAAAGTAGAATTTTAAAAAAAAATTATATTAAATTTCGTCTTAAAAAGAAAAGACTACATGACGTCAGCTAGCAGCACAACTGGGCCTAACTTGCAGGGCTAGTTGGCTATGTTTGGCCAACCCTTTGGCCATTTGGCTATATTTTGGCCGGGTGGGTCTCAAAATTTTTTTGACCCAATCTTCTATTGGAGATAAATTTTGTGTCAAAATGGACTATATTTTAATCTATAGCTTTTCGACCGGCTTGATTGAAGATGTCCTTAATGTATCGAGATTGAACCGAGTAGGGCCACAACTTATGAAAGCTGGGCAGAAGCTTGCAGCAGAAAATGGGAGGGGGGGTTGGGTGGGGGACAAATATCGTGTCTCTTACTTACCCAGATTTGTTGCCCAAGAATTGTATTTGCTCTAAGACCAAACTTGGTCCATTTCTTCTTTTCTAATTTCTTTTACACTTTAGTTTTAGAGATGAGTTTTGTATCAAAACGGATTTTGTTTTGGCCTATAACTCTTTGACCAACTCGGTTGGAGATAATCTTGAGGTATCGGAGATTGAATCGAGTAGGCCACAACTTATGAAAGCTGGGCAGAAGCCTGCAGCGTATCAATTGTCTTATTGCCGATAGTGGAGCAGCTAACTTGGACTTGAACGACACGGTCACTCGAGGGTGTGACGCTCCCCCTCCCCCACCCCTTGTTGGTTATTGTACTTCACGGGATGGACTCCCCTGTCTTCTGTTATTAGTGATACGAGGATGGCTAATAAAATCAATGATTAAACTATTCAATTATTAATTTTTATTTAAAAATTAGTTTTACAAAAAATAATTGGGTGAAAGATTGTTTAATCATTCAAATGTATTACATAAATAGATGATTAATTATAACTATATTACTTGGTTATTACCCTGCCAGTTTGTATTACATTTAAGGGGTGTGATATTCACACACCTTATTTTACTTTTCATACATTTATTTTTTAATTTTCGATCGTCGGATCGAATGAATTGAAAAAGTAAAATGGAATGTGTGGATAGCACAACCCTACATTTAAATATCAAAGAATCTTCGGTAGAAATGATTTTTGCAGAAATAATTTTTAAATAAAATTAATATATTGACAGATGACGCTTATAAAATTAGAAGATCAAGATATGTTATTTGTAAAGACAGAACAAGCGGTGTATTATGCTAAACAAAATAGGCACCGATTATAAACAAGATAGGAACGCTAGGGAATCAGTGAAGCCATGGCGAATAGCTCAAGCATTGTCCAATCGACACGAACCAATCGACGTGGCCATGCAGGTGAACACGTGTCAACTCCTGTCGCAATGCAGTACGTGTCAAGCACAGGTCGCACACCAGCAACAAGTGCCAATTTCGTACACAACCCCGATCCTTCACTCCCACCGTTTGTGATTTTAAAAAGCAAGAAATCATCGTATTATTCGTGACGTACCCAGAAAATGATGAACTTTGTGGCTCTGTTCCTTGTTGTGAGTTCACTGGTAACCGCTGGGGTGTGGTCTCCGTCTGCCAACCCACCAAATGATCAGACCCAGCAGCAGCAGCAGAGGCAAGAAGGTCTTCAGCAGCAGCTTGCTAGGGATCAGGAAGTTATTGTCAAAAATGGGCACAGGGTGGTGGTCGTGGAGTACGACGAGCATGGCCACTACAAAACCAAAATCTCAATCTCGCCGGAACACGGCCATCCACCCCGCGGAGAGTCTTCTTCCTTCTCCGAAAATGAAGTATCGTCGCCCTCGAAGATTTCTAGGGCGTTCGACAACTCCATGGAAAACATCAAAGAAGCCGCCTCTGGTCTCGCCAACTTTGGCCAAGGCCATGGCGAGGGTCACGGTCCGAAAGAGCTCATGTGCGATGCCTACGGAAAATGCAAGCACAAGATTGCAAGTGCTATCGAGACCAAAAAGGAGATTTGTAAGGAGACCGCACACGGGGCAAAGGAGGCGGCGCATAAGGTAGGTGAGGCGGCGCACAGGGTAGGCGAGGAGGTCGAAAATGTGTACGAGAGGGCGAAAGATACGGTGTCGGAAAAGGCGCACGAGGTTGAGGAAACTGCTAGAGACACAATGGAAAAAGCAAAGAACACCTCCAAGACGGCCAAGGACATGGGGGACACGTTGGCTGGAGACATACAGAGGAATGCGTCGAGACAGCGCGAACACTTGGCGGAAATAGCGAAAGAACCGAAAGAGACTGCGGAGGAAGCAGCTGTTAAGGTGAAGGCTGGAGCGGGGGAGCTCAAAAGTGACTTGGCGGAAAAAGCAAAAGAAGCTAAAGAGACTGCGGAGGAAGCAGCTTTTAAGGTGAAGGCTGGAGCGGAGGAGCTCAAAAGTGACTTGGCGGAAAAAGCGAAAGAAGCGAAAGAGACTGCGGAGGAAGCAGCTGGTAAGGTGAAGGCTGGAGCGGAGGAGCTCAAAAGTGGGACCCAGAAGAGGCTGCATCAGTTGAGGAACAAAGGAAGAGAGTTCTGGTACGGTGCATTCAGGTCCATAGCATCGGGTGACTTACTGGAGGGTTTGCTGTCCGTGGCGCATCTATTCGGGCTGGCTACGGCTTACGGGATGTGCATGTGGATTACGTTCGTGTCGAGCCACGTGTTGGCGGGGAGTCTGCCGCCGCAGCAGTTTGGGATGGTACATAGCAAGATTTACAAGGTTTATTTCAAGGCCATGGCGTATAGTGTTGGGATGGCATTGTTGGGTCATCTGTGGAGACATAGAAGCTCGTTGTTTCGAGGGAAGGCGGCGGATATGTTGCAGAACTATAATCTTATCGCTGCCCTATCGATGATTTTATTCAATATGATGTACTTGGAGCCTCGATCCACTAAGGTAACCGTCAACAATTAATTATTTAGAATCATATGTAAGTTGTATGTCTAGTGTTCATGTTCTATATTAATGGCATCCTTGGTCCGTGTGTATTTGCTCTCACGGCATTGAATGTGCGTGCAGGTGATGTTTGAGAGAATGAAGATCGAGAAGGAAGAAGGAAGAGGAAGCGAGAGAGTACATGTTGATGCCAGAATCAGCAGGGAGGCTAGCCACCAGCAGCAGCGGCAGACTGCCACTGAAGGCGAACCCTCAATCACGACGCCTCCACAAGTCTCGAGGAGGGAGCAACAGGTGGTTGAGCCCGATATTGATGGGCTTAACGAGATGCGCAAGAGGCTCAAGAAGCTAAATACATATTCGTCCTTCCTCAACATCGCGTCACTAATGGCTCTTAGCTGGCATCTTGTGTATCTCGCCCAGCACCTCCGTACTTCGTGCTGTTGATGAGGACTTGGATTCGGAGAATCTCTTTGCTTGTCGCAGATAATTATGTGTTTTAATGCTCTTCTTTTTTTATGTTTGTAAAGTTGATATTTTTGGTAAACTTTCGATACGATACTTGTACCATAGCTGTAATGATAGATATGGAGTCAAGAGTGCTGCACTTGTTCTTATGTGAAGTTACATGAATTAACGCTGGCTACATCTTGTGTGTTTTTCCTTTCGTTTTCGCCTGGATGAGGGTATCGGATCCTTCATCTTAGTCCGGATACTCGACGTGGGCGTACAGTTACTGCGTGTGTCGACGACATGACAGGGCTCTCCGCATTGAAGAACGTCTATCATAAGCAGCTTTACTTCATTTTTGCAAATGGGCTATTTTACTTTTGCAAATAGGCTGTTTCAACGATATATCATAGAGGAGTAACATGTTTGTTACGCTAAGGCTCACTCATTTAGAATCATTCTTGGATCGATCCCGTTTAGTAACCAAATAAAAGATGTATGATATGAGATGTGTCATTGACCATAAGAATGCTTGTTTTGCTGAACCAAAAATTGGCTCGTGTAAAGAAAGCAAACATCAAAGAATCTGTACCTTCTACTGTTAAATATCTAATAGAATCTGTCGAGCATTTTGAAATATGCCTACAAGAAAGAACTAGCCTTCGATCATTTGAAGCCGTTAGTTCTTCCACAGAAGGCGACTAAGCTTCGGAATTAACAGGGGCATACTGTGTAATCTTAGCAGTGATTTGCCCCTGTAAACCTTTCAAAGAGTCATACTACTGTTTAAATCACACATCGAAGCGAAAATTATCTTAACCTATAACACCTTTGCTATGAGCATAACTGAAAGATGAAAACTACGTTTATTCAGGTAAACGAAAACAAAAGTACATTTGGGACAATGCTAAAGGTTTATAGGATTACCGGTATCATCAACACTAGCTCTCTGCTCACAGTTTATTTTGAATTGGTTGAATTACTACACCTCCAGACACCAAATTAGCCTTGGTTGTCGTCAACGACTCCCACCATCTCATCAGAACCAACTCCCGCATCAACTTGGTTGCGCCCCACACCCTCGAAGAACTCAATCCGCTTAGTAATGAAATCAATTCTTTTATCCAACTGATGATCAAGTCCGTCCAAACTTTTACGACGACCAGGATCAAGAAAATTCTTACCTTCCAGTTCCAGGTATTCAATCAAATGCAGCTTCTCATCAAGGTCTTGATTCTTAAATCTCGCTCTTTCCAATTGTCTGTTCAGCTTGGATATATTGTTCTTAAGAAAGGATTCTTGATCCACCATGAACTTACTTTGCCTTCTTCAGGTAAATTCTTGAATTTTTCGAGTACATAAAATGCTTCCTGTGGAGAGGGCCGCACATCCACCTTGGTATCACAAGTATTGCAAATAACAGCACATGCAATAACCCCGCATAAAGTTGTGATCTCATTCAGCTTTCTGCAGAAACTAGCCTTCCTCTTTTTTAAGGTTGCTCTCGTGCTTGGTTCATGAGAAATCAATTCATGCTTAGACCTATTTTTAGTCATGGTTGGGAATACAAAGAAGCAGCAGGTACCTTCCGGAAGTTTCACAAGAGATGGTTATATAGGGAAGTGCTTCGGTGGCTGCAAGGAGTCAACTCAAACCGTAATATTGCTCTTAACTGTAGCATCTTCACGGATACAGGTATCACCTATAATTGGTCAGGAAAAGAGTAAGTATGGTATATAATTGAATAGGATTACTAAACAAGATTTTCAGCATTTAATTTGTCAACCGAATTCAGTTGGAAAATGACGTTTGTATTTCATTTAAGAGTAAACAACCTTCTAAAAGGATATTCAACATACGACTAAGATTATTTGCATGACCTAGTGCATTTGTAGAATACACGATACTTGCACTAGTGGTGGTAGTATCTACATTTGATCATTGTTGTACAATACTCTTGCGTAACTAGCATAAGCCTTGTTTACTAGATTAAAGTACTGATTATTACCTTCATGTCGAATGTGGAATTATTTATAATCTCGTTAACCTCTCCAAAAACTTCGACAATGTTTTAAGGAGTTCTGTTTTCTTTTTTAAGCAGAGTTCTTACAAGTCTTGCATGCTGGTTTTGCATCCTAAAAATCCAATAAAATTAAGTAAATAAGAATTAGTGTTCTGGCTAAAAAGACATTGAACATTTGACCAATAAAGACGTTGAAGCTTCAATGTGAAAAAGGCATCGACGCTTCCTTTTGTTTGGCATGTTACTTAGCAACTAATAAAACTTTACTTCATTGAGGGAGGAGACATTGGGGGAATGTCAAGGGGGGATGGGGCGTGGGATGTTTGGAGTGGGCTGCAGAGAGAGGAAGCCGAAAAATAGAGATTTTGTTTTGTTTGTTTTGCTTTTCATTGTTATTTTCTTTTGCTCTTCTAATGCATGGTGTTCATTTTCTTTTCAAAGGCTTATGCATGTTATAATATCTTTTTCCAAGTGGCACAGATTTAGAGTCCACATAAGCGTAAAACGTGGGATTCACAGCGTCCACGCAGACACACTAAAAAGACTTACTAACAGGCTGGTTAATGGAAGGGTCAATTTGTAGGTTTTATTTTATTTCGGGTATAAGTTTGAAAATGTGAAGGAGTACCTTGGAAATGACCCAAGAGTTTGGGGAGTTTTCTGTAGTTGATCCTAATAATAATAGAACTCTAAGAATCAACAAAAAAAAAGAAAAAATTAATAAAAGAGGTGAATTTCCAACCCCTTGATACACCGATTTATACTGATCAAAGATTTCAGTTAAAAGTCCAAAGTAAATAGAGAACTATCTTTTAGCCAATAAAAGTTACCTGAAATATAGATGAGTTTCTGAGGTCAATTGCTTGGCTTGAAGATCAATCTCCAACAAGCGTCTCCATCATAAACATTGTGGACCTTCCTTTTAACAATCATAATCTCATAGGAGGAATTGCAACTGATTTGGCATCTTAAGGAAAACAACATCTCCAATTTAGGACTTTTGAGTAAAGTTGTGTAATCTGAACGAGGAAGAACAAAAACTGATACATTTAGTAAAGGTTACCTGCCACAGATGATACTGTTCCAAGGTCAAATGCTTCTCTACCAAGCAGTCCATCAATTGCTTCTCTACCTAGCATGTCTGGTAATAAATGAAAGTGCTGGAAGAGGAAACAGGATGAAAGCATATAACAGATGAAGGAAAGCTAAAAAATCAATTCTGTGAAGACAAACAAGGAAACAATTTCAAAGCATTTACGGTTTTTCTTATTGTGTTCTAGTAATGGTCTCAATTCAACATAATGAACAAATTATATAGTTTTGTACTTTTTCTAAAAAAAATATTTCCTGGAAAAACTAAGAACTTGGTGATATGTTAAAATAAATATAAAGTTAAAAATCTACTCAGAACTTTTTAGTGTACTATTCTCTATCGAAACAAACTGAGCCAAGGCAAATAACTTTCTCGCACTTTCCATTATACTAAATTTAAATCATTGAGATCAGTAAATTATACCTAAATATACCAGGCTCCTTTGACATATTTGTGTACCGATGAGTCCACACTAGTTTCCCACACGATGTTTCCAAATCTGTTTTAGCTTCGTACCATGTACCTTCTTCCAAATAGGATCCACTTATTCTCTGTCTTTGAGTTTTGACTGAAGGACTCTTGTACTTCCACAAGAGAGCATTTATCCAGGTATATAATCTCAATTCTCAATACATACACAATGTGGCTACCAATAATCTCTACAAGAACAAGCACCATCTCTGAAATGATGAAAACGAATAGGATCTCTTAGGATTATTTCTCTTTTTTCCACCTCAGAGAAGAGCTTCATTGTTGTATGACAATCACAGCAGACTCTCAAATTCTTCATCACCCTAATTGGAGCTGATGGTGGCAAGCTGATAATTCCAAAAGTTACAGCTAACTTTTCACTGTGGTAGTTCACTTTGATGTCCTTAAGTTCTGGTTCAGAAGTAATCAACTTACCAACAATACAATCTATTTTCTTTATCTTATGCAACATTTCTTCCAACCGAGTATAAATTAATTGAACCATTTGGTGAGACCGATCGCCACTAACAAAAGAATGAACTTTGTTTCCTACCTCTATCCAACTTAGACCAGGTTCCTTCTTAACTCCTCGATTTTTCATCAGTTCCCTAATTCTTTTGGCCGGTAACTCTATCCCAGCATCATTGTAAACGTTGTACAGAAGAACATATGATGCAGCAGCCTGAGGTTCAAGATCAATTAGCTTTTCTGCAACACGTTTTGCAGCAACAGTGTCCATATAAACCCTGCAAGCACTCAACAAGGCTCGCCACATAACTGGATTATCCTCAAAAGATGAGTTGAAAATGAACTTCTCAGCATCTGCTAGCCTTCCTGCACGACCTAGGAGATCAACAACGCAGGCACAGTGCTCTACATTGGTTGACATGCCATAATCTTTCTTCATTGTTTCAAAATATCTGCACTAACAAGAAGAGTCAAGAAATTAACACACCCTGGAAGTGAGCATTTAAAGTGCATTCACAAGTGTTCATTTTTACAAACCAAATATTGGGTTGCAATTGAAAAGGCCTGACGTGATGACCTAGAAACAACAAAATAAATTTCAAAATGCCATCTCTCTCCAAATGATTCCTATTCAATTATAAATTGATTCCCAGCAGTTCAAGACTACAAAACAATACACTTTCCTCATTACATCTAAATGCTCCACGCTTTCTTCCCTTTATTACTTCTTAGATGGATTACCTACGCTATTTTTAATTTCAGTTCCTGCAACTTATCAACTCTTACTTTCCCAGCCAAGTCCCAAATTCAGGAAAATTACTTACTGAAAAAACTGAAGAGCAGAATATTAACCATTGGTGAATTGTGAACAAAAAACAAGGAGCGAGAAGCATAAGATGAAGTTTGTTTCACTTTCAAAAAGATTTGAACTTAAAGAAAGAACAAGAAATGTATGAAGAAGGAAAATGGAGGGAAATTGTTTATGTTACTGTATTTGGTTCCTTGAAGAATACATAGGGAAATTCTTACAACTATACATACTTCGTATTATATTTCACATATTTTTCCCAGAAACTTTGAGAAGGAAAATGGAGCTATTTAATCTTGTTTCCTTATCTTTACTATTTTTATTTCAAATCAAACAAAAGCAATGAAATTTAAATTTTCAGTTTCAGTTTCTATAACCTACCGTAAACCTTCTTCTACAAGCCCTCCATGACTGCATGCAGTCAGAACTCCAAGGAAAGTGATGTGGTTGGGTGCAATTCCACAAGTCTTCATCAATTCAAAAAGATTCAAGGCTTCATCTGCACATCCATGTTGTGCCTTGCTACATATCATCACGGACCAGGAAACCACATCAGGATTCTCTATCTCTGTAAAGGCCAAATTAGCACAATCAATATCTCCAGATTTTGCATACATACATATCTGTGAATTTTGAACAACAGTGAATTTCCCGAATCCAGCTTTTACAGCATATCCTTGGATCTGCTCTCCAGATCTTGCGGCAGCCAAATCAGCACACGCACCCAGCATGCTTGATATTATGAATTCATCAGGCTTCATTCCAGATTCCAAGAGTCTATAAAATAAATCAAATGCACTTTCAATTTCCTCATTTTGGAAATAACCTGCAACCATGGATGTCCACGAGACAATATCTAGCCTAGGAGTTAAGTTAAAGCATCTCAACGCATAATCAGATAAACCCAAAGAAGAGTAGAAATCAATAAGCCCACTTCCAATGAATTCATCTCCCTGTAGGTCATACTTGTAGACTTGAGTGTGAACTTGTTTCCCGTACTCAAGAGCTTCAACCGATTTACAAGCTCTCAATATGATTGAGAAGGTAAATGTTGATGCCTTGATTCCTAGCCTTTGCATCTCTAATAGAAGATTGAACACTTCGTTTGCATGTCCATAAGAAAAGGCATCTATTTGGAGGAACCCCGCAATCATGGCATTATACAAAACAACATTTTGGTAAGGCATGAATTTGAATATTTGTATCGCCTCACCTAAGCCACAAGTCTTTGCATACATATCAAGCAATGCCGTTCCTACTACAACATCCAAGTCCAACCCCAGTTTGACCGTGTATCCATGAAGTACTTTCCCAAATAGTCCTGAATTGTCAAGAATTTTGCCACACACCTTGAGGGCACTCCCCAGTGTATAGGTATTCAAGCTCAACCCACACTGATGCATTTTCACTAGAGTGGTCAATGTTTCCTCATTAGCACCAATTCGAGCATAGCAAGCAATCAAGGAATTCCATGAAACATGGTCCAAGTTATCCGAACTCTGAAACAAATTCCTAGCATGATCAACTCGGCTGCACTTGGAGTACATATCAATAAGAGAATTGGTCAGAACAACTTCTGAGCCCGACCCGTTGACGACTATCAATCCATGAACCAGCTTACCCAGCTCAAAATCACTGGTTTGACCACACACACTCAAAGCACCGGCATAAGTAAACCTATCAAGTTTTAAACCAGCCATTCTTGCTTCATTAAAAACACCCATTGCCTTATCAAACAGACCCACCTCGTTATATCCAGAAATCAAGGAGTTGTACGAAATGAGATTCCGCTTAGGCATTCTATAGAACAGGTGGCATGCACTGTCGAATTCTCCGAGCCTAGAGTACATGGTGAGAAGATTGTTGAGCAAAAACATACAGGGCTTAAATGAGGTTTTGATGATGTGGGCATGGGCAAGTTTGCCGTGGAGTGAAGACCCAGTTTTGGTAGCGTGTTGGACAAGTTTTGTATAGGCAACATTGTCGAGAGAATAGTTGGGATGGCAAAGTTGAGAGAACTGATGTGGAGTCAGTGCGGGTTGAGGCAACATACTGGGTTGTTTTACTTGACCATTGGAAACCAGAGGGTCGAAAAGTTGAATGGAAAGAGGACACTCAGGTTTTGGGGGCCCTGATTTATGGAGCAACATGATTCAAGTCGACAGCGATTGCGGTTCTATGATGACATGGCGACGCCCATTGTCTTCTTTCCCGTGCTTTTTTCAATCAGCCACTCGACAAAGCTTTTCAAATTTAGCCTTCTCTTCTCGATCCATGGTCCAAAGTCCAAACTCAAAAAGACTTCTTTTTAGTCCGAAAACTAGAAATTAGGTCCGTGCGTTGCTGCAGGAACCAGCTGTTCAGATGGATAAAACACATTTAAGTTGAATAAATTCAAGACAATTATGAACAAACAGAGGAATACATGAGTGAATGAGGCCGGTAAGATAAGTAGTTTTGCATACACATTTAAGTGAGTTGGCATATAAACATATTGCAGAATGAGCGAGAAGAAACTGAACGTGTTTGATTAGAAAGAGATGGTTTCCAAATAAATATTTGTTTGCTTGAGAAACAGAAAGGTCTGTCTTCATACGAAACTGAAGAACAAGAAGCAAGCTGTAGTTTACACATATTTTTCCCCTGCAATTAAGACAGCAAAATATATGCTCTGGAACCTACATACCTCACCGAGCAGTTAGCAAAACATACGAAAAGTGGTGTTTGAGCAAGTCGTCAACCATACAAGTTAAAACAAAAAAAATATGCAGCATGGTGTGTAACAAAGGCAGCCATTACATCCAAATCCTCCCACACTTCTCTCGGACACTCCCTCTCTCTGCAATTCCTAAAACAAATCTTCCTAAATCCTATCTCGAACACCCCCCCCCCCCATCTCTCTACAAATCACACAAACAAAACCCCAAACCTAATCCTTGAAATCCCACCCAAACCTAATCCCTGAAACCCTTTCTCTCGAACACCCATGCCACAGAAAATGCATCTGAACTTTAGTTTATAAAATCGCAGGCCGCCTTCTCTCTTCCTACCTTTTAACAATTTACCAGTAAGATTATCTCACTAAAAACTTATATTAGCAAATCCAATGACGAATGATGTGAAACTGAAGCTGTAATGAAAGCTTATATTATGAAAGAATGAAAAGCCGTCTTTCTACAACTTGAAACCAAAATTTAAGTGAATGGCCCTATAACTAAGGTTATTGAACATGATTAACTATCCACAACCCTCAACCTTGTAACCTGAATCAAGCTGGTTTCACACATACCAATTGAAAACCAAAATATCAGTGTTTGGGGACATTACCTTATTTGAAATAGCACTAAAAAACAAAGTATACTTTAAGGCAAATATTGTTTAAACAGCAAATCTAATTCATGATATCTGCCAAAAAGAGAATACCTCTCGATTAGATTCCTTTTGTTCAAGAACTTTCTCCTTAACAAACTTCTCAGATAGAACCAAAAAAGAAAATAAGTCACAACTGGTGAAAGTAGAGGGGAAGGAGGCAGAGAAAAGTAGGAATTTATGAGTACACCAATCATGTTTTAGGTTCCCAACTTATAAGGATGCTAACTTCATCATATAGGGCTACCGTTAAACGCATTTCTTTCCGAAATTAAATTAAGAAAAAAATTTGACACTTACAGCCACAACACAATGTTACATGAATGAATCTTACCATCACAACCAAATTGACAAAAAACTTCTAACAGTCGTTTTGAAAGCGAAAGTCAAGCGATTAATCAAATACTCATTTTCCGAAAAACAAAAAACCCAACAAAAATATATAAAAAGTAAAAGTAACTAAGGTCCGAATAGTCTAATCCATAAAAATAAAAATAAAAATACAAACTTGCTCATGTTTGAGTATAAGGACCATAAGAAAGAAGCAGGGGATGAAAAATTTTGAGAATGGGTCTAATAATACTCATCCAGTACAGATAATCAAAGTTAAAAGGAGATAACAAAGGTATAGAAAAAAGAAGAATATATTCTAAAAATGAATGAAACAAAAGATGGTGACACTGGAATGGAAACACTTCAGGAGGCCAGAGGAAGAGGGACATTTTTTTTCCTTTCTAGAATTTCAGCTCACGACATGTCGAGAATTATTATAGTACTGTGATAATGTCATTAACTCATGCATCTTAAGCACCAATATGCAGACATGTGCACAACTAATGGTACACTAATTGAGTTCCCAACCTATAATGATGCTAACTTGATCATATAGTACTACAGTTAAACACATTTCTTTCCCAAATTAAATTAAGAAAAAAATTCAACATTCACATGCCACAACAATGACACTATTCCATGAAGTACTCTTACTATAATAGCCAAATTGACACAAAACATTTGTTCAGCAATCTGATTATGAAACAACCAACTAATTAAACACCAAATGATAGGCAAGATTCCGGTAACTAAATTCAAAGAACAGAGTTCAGATAACGAAATGTAAAGAACACGATACATATAGTAAAATTCAAGAACATGATTCAGAGGATTCAAACTGTATTGTGTTGAAAACTTACCAAAGAGTGACGATTCCAGGGCGGTAGCAGTCAGGCTTCTTGACTCCTCCAGTTGCAGGTGCTGATTTAATTGCAGCATATACAAAATTAAAACAATTAGCAACTTAGATTCAATAATTTGATTGTTTCTTGGAAAAAATCGCTTGCAATTATCAATTCTAATTTTCGGCATTAAAAACCCAAACGAAACGCACTTTGGTGGCAAGTGCCTTCCTCAGAGCCTTACCACTTCGTACGACCCATTTCTTCACAAATGAATGATAAAAAAGCAAAGAATCTGAAGTAAGAGAGACGAAGAACCATAAGAACCCAGAGGTTACGAACACAACCGAGCAATAAACTCTGAAAGCAAAAAGAATTACGAAAACAACATATTATGTTTCATTATCATCATATACAAATTCAATCTACAAACTCATCGTTTCTACCAGATTCCTCCACTAACAGCACCGCTCCAATTTGGTCTCTGCATCACCACAGTCAGAGAAGCCTAAAGCATTATCCAATTAGGAGGCTTCAATTGAAATTCCTGATGCATAAAAATCAAACCTAAATTTAAATTATAATCAATTAGGGGGCTTCGATCAAACCAATTCCGAATTCAAAATAAAAATTTCTAGTCACTGTCCTTGGATTCCATCGTTGTCCGACCATAAAAACCTAACGGCGCCCGGGGAACCACAGAACCAAGAGTAAAAAAGGGAGTGCGGGAGAGAGAAGCAGCCAAAATACAGAGAAGATGGCAAGAGTAAAAAAAGCAAACCGTTTAAAGAACCAGTGGAGATCAGAACAACGATGAAATACTATAGAGGCAACCGAACAACCATTTAGAGGCAAACCGTTTATTGTACCTTGTTTTTCTCAGCATGCCAAAACCAATCAGAAAAAGAAAAAATATCTACGGGACAGATTTAAATCAATTTTAAAACTTCAATATATTTGTTTGTCAAACTCAGTGAAGAAACTTCGCACCCATGCTTTCCAAATAGAAAAGAAAAAAAAAGGGTAAATTGTACGAATGGTCTCTCAATTTTAATTAAATTAGAATAATGGTTTTTCAATTAAAAATTCATTATCATTGGTCCCTCAACTTATCAAAATGTGTAGCTATAATCATTTTCATTAATTTTGTCAAAACAAGAGAGGTTAGAATGACCATTTATACAATTAGGGTCCATCAACTCATCAAAGTGTATAATTATGGTTCTTTTTGTCAACTATGTCAAAAAATTTGTCAAAACGAGTTATATTGGAAGGACCATTGCTACAATTGGGTTACAGTTAAGGAATCATTTCTCCAATTGAATTAAAGTTGAGAGACCAATGATAATTGAATTATGGTTGCTGCAGATCCTAGCTACGGCTAGGATCGGTGGGTTTTCTCTTGTTTCTGTCTTTCTCTCTGTCTTTTCTTCCATCCGCTGTTTTCTTCCTTGGGTTTCTTGGCTGATCTGTCTTCCTCTCTCCCATATGTTGTCTCTAATCAATCTTCATTCAATTTCCGATCTTTAGTCCCATTTGACCGCAATTTGTTGCGGATGTTTGAGTGGGTGTGTATCGATCTGGTGTTTTCACTGGGTCGGGTGTTCCTTGCACCATCACCCTCTCTTTGTTGTCTGCCCTTGTTGGCAGTGTTGCTCGTGGCCTCCCACGAGCTTTTTCAATTGGCTGCAGGTTCTTAGTGGTCTGTAGCTGTGCTCCGACTGAAGCTTGGATTTGGTTGTGGGTTTCGATGTGGCGCAGTTTATTTTGGGGCCAAATTATGGATGGATCGACATGCACAACTGCTGTTTTGGTGGTTGCAGTGGCGGTGGCGGTGGATGTTGCAGCGAATGTTGCAGCGGATGTGGTTGTTTATGGGTTTTCTGTTGTTTTGGTCTCAACCTTAGGGTTGGGCTGTTGTTCTTTGTTTGTGTGTTTCGGTTTTGGGCCTTTGTGTTGTTCTTTTGGCCCTTTGTGTTGTAATGTTTGTGGTTGAATAATTTAATCCTCCTTATTCCAAAAAAAAAAAACAAAAGTAATTTTCTACATAAAGTAACGAGGCTTGAGATGTTGTAGATAGGATAAAAAGCCAAAAGCTATGAAATTGCCAGATATGTAAACGATTAATATGGTGTATGTGAATGTGAATGGTAGCTCTCTTAAATTGTAAGACGCCAACATATCATGTATAAGTGCCTTTTATACATTGATATTGTTAGAGATTTTTTGTGCAAGAGAGCTATTGTATAAGTGCCTCATACAAATAATTATGCAAAAGATTTTCAGTTTTACTTCTACCATCCATTAATTGTCCCATCCAAAATGCTTAGAAAAATAAATCTATAGCTCTAACGGTCTATATTCTTCATGTTGTCGGACTCTGCAATCCAAAAATTCATGTAAATGAAGAGGTTCGGCTGAAGGAGAGGGCATCGAAGAAATCCAAAAATCCTTCCATGACAAACTTAGTTGTACACCCATGGCGTGTGAGCTATATGGTAGATGCCTTCTCTCTTTTAACAACACACAATAGCTTATGCAAATGCAAAGAGACTTCAACATGTTTCATTTAAAATAAGTTTACATTTTGTAGCAAATGCATATGGCAAAATAGTGTATAAGTAATCATACTGGAGACCAAACAGAACAGTTCAAAAGCTTCAATGGAAAAAAAAAAAAAAAAAAAAAAAACCTTGAATTTCCAAACCCATAAAATAAAAAATTCAACTAAATTAAATTTTAAGAAGAAATACCAAGAACTGAACTCAACCAGATTAAATGTAAGAAGAAATACCAAGAACTGAGAGTTGCAGACTACCAAAAGGCTCATGATCATGGTCGTGTTGATGAAATCCAAATCTGTAATTTCATGTCATCTTCCTCGGTCAATTCCTTGAGAAGCTTCGATGTCGCCAACAATCTCTCCTCTTTGTGGCTGCGGTCATGGTCGTGCCCACTGACGTGGATCTCTCTCCTTCTAACCAGGCACCACTTCAACCCCTTCTACTTTCAAACTTACCTTTCATTATCTACATTAATAGAAACAATAACTTCTGTCAGTGCATTCAAACCAAACCTATAAATCAATTCCTAAAATCAACTGCAAATCACAAATATACCCAAAAAAAATCCCACAAAGACCCAAAATCCCTGAAAATTACTATACTTTCACTCCCTCCACCTCAAAATCAAAAAATTAGAAAATAGAATTTAATAACATTGTACATAGAAAGCAAGGAATCGATAATTTCGGAGGCTTCCCATGACAATAATGAGCTTTTAGAGACCATATTCATACATGGATGCACAAATACACAGGCACAATAGAGACCATTCGATGAAAAAAACAATAGACACTGAGAGACTCAAACACACACTATTCATATATCCATGACTTACTCAGATCCAGTTGAAATTATTATAATAAAAAAAATTAGGGATGTGAATTTATACCTCTAATAGTCTGAAATCTGTTGCCTTGATTTTTTCGCTGGCTTGGGCCAAACCTGAGGAAATCAGCGATTAGGGGATAAGAAAACTGGAGGTCGTGGTTTAGTTTTATAAGAGACAATTTGAGAGAAAAAGAAGAAGAAGAAGGGGAGAAGTTCGATAATATCTAAAGTATTTAACACCCATACACCATATTTACACACATTCACTAATCACCACTCATAACATATCAATGGTCCAACAATTATGGAGCTTGAAATTTATATAAGTAAGGGCCAATCTAATCATAAAATTAAAATGAAAACATGTAAATAATTAAGAATTATTACTTGTTTAGTCAGTTCCTTCTTGTCATTTCAAGGATTATTCAATTCATTCGATCAAACTACATCTCCCAACAAAACAAACAAACATCCATACATAGCTGAGAATGCTTATTCCCACCACCATAGCATTGTTGCTTTAGTATGTGTGTTTCACTGAGAAGAAAAGGAAAGATCAATTGAAATGTAAGCTTTTTAGTTTAAAAGATTCTTGCTTGAACATGTATTATAGATCATGCAGACAGTGTTTCTTCCTTAGGGTACTGTGATTTGCAGACATGGGATTGGCACCCAATACTCAACTCATTTTAACTAATATGCGTTAAAAACAACCATCCATTAAATCCCTATTTCAATGAAAAAAAAATCAAAAATTACTCATGATGAAGACAAATAAGTTGCAGGATTTATTAGATTAGCACATAATATTGCAGTATCAGACTCCACCTAAGGTCAGTGGCTCAAAGACGCATCAAAAAACAACGTAAGAAGCTTTGAGAACTACATATTATAATTTCTTGAAAGGTGAAACAATACCTTGATGGCTAATGCTCTGTCGAAGCTTTGAATGGCACTATCAGCCTCCCAAAAGTTTAATTATGCTCTACCAAGGGTAACCCAAGCTTGAACATATGATGGCAAGTGAAGTTAGGACAAAAGAAAATCATTACACAACCAAAGGAAATATGACAGGAAATTGCCTAGTTATGAATCATAACAACATCGGCCACAATTATCACCGTATGCATAGCAAGTGAAAGTACCCATGAGTTTCAGGGACCATTAAGGATCATGGCTAAACCTTTATCTTCTTTCATTAGCAACACACATAGATTACAACAGAATTTATCAGAAAGAAAAAATACTAATGGGAGGAGTCAAATTTAAAATGCTAATTGCATCAAAGATTCCACAAAACATATGAAAAATTCCCCTCCCAATTTTCCTAGAGCAATGAGCACCATCATAACTTGGCACTGGCACATGAACAAATAATAAGGTGACAACTGTGATATCCCACATCGCCCAGGGGAGTGATCCTTAAATGTATATTCACATCCCTACCTAGCACGAGGCCTTTTGAGAGCTCACTGGCTTCGGGTTCCGTAGGAACTCTGAAGTTAAGCGAGAAGAGGGCTGGAGCACTTCCAGGATGGGTGACCTCCTGGGAAGTTGCTCGTGAGTTCCCAGAAACAAAACCGTGAGGGCGTGGTTGGGGCCCAAAGCGGACAATATTGTGCTACGGTGGTGGAGCGGGCCCGGGAAGTGGTTCTGCCCGGGCCAGGATGTGACAACAACCATTTCAGAAGTAAAAAATAGCCCTTGTTTAGGAACAAAAGCAAAACACCAATACCAAATTTATTTATTTTTTTTAAACCAACGTACAAAAACAAAAAGACCAAAATTTTGGGGGGAAAAAGCTTCACAACTTCCATATAGAATCCAGATGGCAGATTCCATATTTGGGTTGTTGTAGGAAAGCGACGGTTATGAGATCAATACATAAGCAAGGCAAAGTTTGATAAAAACTGAAATCCAAATAACCCAAGGATTTATACTATACTTGAGAATAAGCCTAAGTTTAATTAACCTTCCAACATAATTTCTACACATATACATCCATTTGAGGCCTATTTTGCTTCTTTCCTTCTATATTAATGTTAAAGATTATGCCAAATTTTATTAAAACAGTGGCTTCTTGATTAATAAGTTTGGGGTAATCAAAATTCACTTTGCAGATAAATCCGGTGTTGGTGAAGATGGTCTCCTTCATATGCAAAACTAATTGGGAACTTGTATGAATGTGATAAATGATTTGACTGAGGATTGCATTAAGTCTATTCATTTGCAGGAAAATAAGAGATCTGACTTATACATATTATTGCAAACAAAGCTTCATTTGCCAAGTTGGGTTACGAAATAAATTATCTTGAAGAGAACAGAGATGGTTCCGTCTATTATCCTATGTTGGGTGACATTACATCTAACTAAAGAAACCAAAACAAAAGTATAGCAAATTATATACCTAAAAAAGTCAAGCAACCAAGGCCATAATTAAAATGTTTCCGTAAAATTAACAACAACTAAACAAATTAACAAACTGAAAACTCAAAAAAAAAAAAAAAAAAACAATTGACCTTAAAACAAAGAACAAACAGCAGGAAATTATGAGAAGTAGAGAAATGACCACGGTGAAACAAAAAAAATTCAAATGATGGTTTTAACAAAGCAAAAGGGAACAAAAGAATAAAAAAAAAAGGTTTTTCAAACAGTGCATAACTTATTGAATCAGAAGAAAGAACTGAAAACCCATACCCTCCCACATGCCTCTCCGTCACTCTGTCACTCACCCTGCACACCAACCCATTAATTAACACACAAAAATGCACACAGCCATGCTTTCTACTATCTCTCTCTGAAATGATAAATCTCCCAAAACCGGAGCTAACACACTAAACAATTCCAAAAGCTAACAGTGTACTAAACAGATTAATCTTCCTAACACCCAACTAAACAGGCTATAAACATCCTTTACAATTTTATCGAAATAACAAAATGTTAATCACAGTTTTAACAAAGCAAATGGCAAATCAAACAATAAACAATGATTTCAAAATAATGTTTTACATGTTGAATAAGAGGACAAAACCTCTAAAAAATTGGACAAAATCCATAAATCTCTCCCACAACCGCATAAACTGCACACAACCATGCCTTCCCTATTAATTGTTGCAGAAATGGCTTCCAGCTAGAACCAAAATTCCAAAAGGAACCCTACCCCTAGCCCTCCCAACTTGCCTCGCTGTCTCTTTGCGCACCTTTTGTTGTCGACCCTTAAAACCAAACTCTCGAGCACCCTATCCTTGATTCGCTCATCCTACCCCTCCCTCTCTCCTTCTGTCTTTCCTCTCATCTCGTTTGCAACGCATGACTCTTCCCTCTCTCCTCTTCTCACACCCACGACTCTTCCATCTCTACTCTTCTCTCTGCCATTCTGCAAGCTGCACTATGGATGACTCACGACATCCACCTCAATCCATTCCTATCGAAACCAACCAAATAAAACCCAGCCACAGGCCAAACCAGCAAAAGCCCATCGGCCCAAACCCAAAAAAAAAATCCCCCAGCCCGAATCCAAACCTTCCACAAAGTCCACTCATTAAAGCAATGGCATGGTTGTAATTAAACTGAAATTCGAATTGGAACACTATTCATTCTACAGTGCAATTGAAAACCCTTCTTTAGACTAAAGTAATGTGTGAACCGGTCTAGGTGAGCTAAAGGCCATCTCCAAACCGAGTGGATCATGTTTAGTCTCTATCCATATTATAGTTTTGCAAAAAATTATTTTTTAATAAACAGTGCCAGACTATATTTATATACCATCTCCAACCGAGCGGGCTAAAGGGCCATAAACCAAAACATAGTCCATTTTGACACAAAACCCATCTCCAACCGAAGGGGGCTATTTTTTAGCCCCATCAATCATTTATTATTTTAAGTTTGTTTTTTAATTTATTGGGTTTTTTTTTTTGAAAATATTAATTTATTGGTTAATTGAATTATAAGCCACTCAGTACTATGGTCTGGTGGTATTCCTCTTCACTTGGAAGTGAGAGATCTTAGGTTCGAATCTCGTGGATGGTGAATTCGATACCAGATTAGGTTGTCCATTGTGTGGCTTAGCCGAACTCCTCTCCCCTTAGTGAAAAAATATCGATGTACTAAAAAAATTGAATTATAAAATCCCAATAATTTTTCCAATATGATTTCAAGTGACACGAGTCGCTAAATGTTTTTTAAGTTTTTTTTTTCTTGTAAAAAGGGGGGGGGGGGGGCAACTGGTGAAATGTTGTTTAAGTTTCATGTTATTAAATATTTTAATTTTACTTGCATGTTAACAACGTATACATTATGTAATACCCTGAAAAATTGTAAGTATATGAATAAGACATTCATATTTATGAATATGTGGGCAAAATAGGAAAATTAAACAATAAATAGTTAAGAATATTTCAGTGGGGAAATGTGAAATCCCATTCCTAGATTTGATTATTATATTAAGTATTTTGTAGTCGTATTTGTAGTTACGACGTATTTATAATTATGGTGGATATTTATTCAATAAGTGAAAAGATGAAAATGCCCTTAGTTGGCTTACTCTAATTATACAAGGACATATTTTATCCTCACATATTTTATCATATTTCTTGATATATTTGGATAGAGGACGATCCCACGAGCGCGCAGGCAAAAACTATTCGTGAAAAGGAGTAATAACAAAAGAGTTACAAACGTTTAAAGTTAGAGACATTTTTGTAAATTTGGCCCTTATCTAGAAGGCTCCAGCAATTTCGAAGTAGGGAGGATGTGCCATGTGTGTGGTTGGATGTTGTATTGAGGAGAGAATTGAGAGAGATTGAGGGAGGAAAAGAAAAGAAAAAGAGAAGAGGGGAGGGGGCTCGGCCAATGAGGATGAAAGAGAAAAGATAAGTGACCAATGGGTGAGAAAAGAAAGGAAGGGAATGGAGAGAGGTGAAAGGCATGGAATCACTCAAACCGTTACACACGTCGACCCGACGGTGGCTTGCAAACCTGACACCATTTACGGCGAATCGAGGTAAATCGCCATCTGGAAACCACTCCCTAGCCTTCCCTATTCTATTTTCACCCAAAATTAGAAGGAATTTGGTGGTAGTTTTGGGAAAGAACACCCCGACGGGAACCATAGGTGCACGGCGGCAATTCTACCATTTCTGCAGGTATCGCCAGCGACCATCACCCTTGTCCAACTCTCCCTGAGGCCTGAAATGAAGCACAAACAATTTTAGGGGCGACAGAGCGATGAAATCGACGAATCAAAGGACACCCAAATTCTAGGGTTCTGGTGGGTTCGAGGAAATTCCGAGAACTTCCCGGACGAATTGGACTTCGGCCAGTGTATGAAAGTTGTTCCTCTCATTGAGCTCTATTTGCCTATAAAATTTGGTAATTTTTAGAGTTAGTCAGAAAATTTGATTTTTCGTTCGCCAGAAACTGCCACTTGGGACGACGTGTACAGCGGCACATAGCCAATGGGTCATCTCGGCCCGGGGTCAGAAAATTTGATTTTCCGTAGTACGATATTGTCTGCTTTGGGCCCCGACCACGCCCTCACAGTTTTGTTTCTGGGAACTCACACGAGAACTTCCCAGTAGGTCACCCATCATGGGAGTACTCTCGCACGCTACTCGTTTAACTTCGGAGTTCCTACGGAACCCGAAGCCAGTGAGCTCCCAAAAAGTCTCGTGCTAGGTAAAGATGAGAATATACATATAATGCTTACAGGATCCTCTTCCCTGTGCGATGTGGGATCTTACATCGATGTTGCCTTTTTACGCAGATTTTGATATTTTGAATTCGTTTTTGGTATCCGTTTGATGTATTTCAACTGCTAAATATAGTATTGAATATCTCTTCCAATTGAATATTTTTGGAAATGAATTAAAAATGAATTGTGAACTGCGATTAGCTTAATCCTTCAAAAGGGTACGTAAGCAATCTAAGAGAAGTTAGATGCAGCCATAAAATAAACGAGATTAAATTTTTAGTGGAAAATCGTCAAAGAAAGAAATGTTAGAATGGTTATTAACATAAAGGGTAACTATTACATTTTTGGCCTACCACTAAATATAAATTCCGCAATAAATTGGCAGGGCTGACATCTTAATTATTAAAACTACAACAACAACTTAGATATTAAAGATTACAACAAATTAGGAGTTTAAAGAGTGTGAAGAATTGAAATAAAATGAGGTAAGATAGTATTGAAGGGTGAAAAATAATGTGAGACAGTGTGTAGAAACAGCTTAGGTATTTATAGAAAAAAATATATAGATTTTTTTAAAAATTTTGTCCTAAAGTAAAAAAATAAAATAAAAATTCAAAATCTAACGGCTAGCTGACGTCAGCTAGCAAGTGGCTGTGCAAATTGGGCCTCTCAAATTAGGCGGGTTGGCTTCATTTGGCCAGCCCGCAAGATTTGTGGCTATTTTATGGCCCAGCCCTCGGTTGGAGACTGGCTTTGTGTTAAAACGAGCTATATTTTGTCCTATGGCCCTTTGATCGAGTCGGTTGGAGGAGGCTTAAAGCTCAAAATGTGCGTTTGTTGCACCAAACTATCTCGAACTAGATTAGCTTCAGGGACTAAGTTAGACTGAGTTAAAATAGACTAAGTTGGACTAACTTAGAATATACTAAGTTAGACTAACTTATTGAAGTGTTGGACTAAATAGCAGGACATTAAAAAAGTTTAATTTTTTCAAATCATAAATAATAAAATTAAAATTTAAAAAAAAAAAGGCTGTCAAAATTTGTTCATTTTCCTTGACCCAACTCTTCCATCATAACCAAGAACGCATCTTGCCACAAATTACGGGTGCTCCCGGAACATCGTAGCCCAACTCCTCTGCTAATTCTTAGAAGAAAAAAAAAGGTGTATCCTAGTCTAATTTAGCCCCACTTTAATCCCTTCTATGCAGTAATTGTACCATCAGAATTTTCAGAAATCAAACCACCGTTATAGCTTCCCAAGACCTAAATTCGGTCGATCTAGACTTTCTTTCAAGCTCAAGCTTGACGATTTGAGACCCATGCCGTCATATTTCTTGCAGTCGTAGAATTGAGCGATATCTCCAGACCAATGAAGTAGAGGAACGAAAGAACAGACCAAGCAGAAGAACGAACAAAGCAGTGAATCAGTGTCGTAACGAATGAAGCAGTGAGTCAATGTAGTAGACAAACGAAGCAGAAGAACAAAACAGGTCTTAGTAGTCTCATTGTTTTCAAGGGCTCTCGCTAGACCACCTAACGATAGTGTTAGTCGTAGCGAGTCCCTGATAATACCATTAAATGTAATTCCTGCATAGAACAACACATATGACTACTTTAAGAGTTAGTCCAGTCTAATCCAATGAGACTTAATGAAGCTAAACAAGCAACCCCAAGGCTCCTTTAGAGCAACTCCAACCCAAAAATACCATAGGTTATTGGGCAAGCGAATACCTTCTGTGGCGACCCGTCCCAAACTTTCTATGTAAATTCTCCCCGTACGTATAAAATGATGATTATACCCTTATCGTTGAATAATATGAAAACATCATATTAAGCTTAGTTCGATTTAACTATAGTAATATAAACTTACATTAGTAGAAAATATTTGTAAGATTAATCCCTCACCAACCTATTCCACTACACTCACCCACCCCATTCCACTCAAACTTTCCGAAGCCTTCCATCCCCCTCTGTGATCTTCTAATCATAACTCTATCTACGCCGGAATTATACAACTCACAGTCTCTCTCTCCTCTCTTCACTCTCTCTCTCTACCATTTTCATACAGACAAACACCGAAAACAACTCAAACCTTGAAGATCGAAGGATCGAAGGTTACCATTGGATTGCTTAGGACCTCACGAGTCCATAGATATCAGTTTCAAGTAAGAACTCGTTCGTTTTCACGTAGAAACTCGAACCCGGAATCCGGTGAGCACCGACGAATTTCGAGCCGATTTCCGGCCAAACCATGGTGAGTTGGCCGGCGTGCAAGGTATCAATCTCTTCGTCTCGATGAGTACTACAACTTTCCTTTTTATTTCACCCAATTTCGTTGAGTATTGAAGAAGTTATACTCATTTGAATCTTGCCAGTTTCTGGCGAGTCCGGCGGCTTTCGAGGCAGTTTTCGGCCAAACCACGGCGAGTTAGATGTCGTGCGAGGTACCATTCTCTTCGTATCTTCGAGAACTACAACTTTAGTTTTTGTTTCACTTGATTTCGTTGAGTATTGACAAAGTTATGGCCATTTAAATTTAGAGCAGTTTTCCAACATAAAGGACTATGGTTGTTAGGTCACTTTCAACTCATTTTTCTGGTTAACCTCGACCTAAACTGAACACCTACTAGGTATAGACTTGTTCTATACATTCCTAAATTTATAAGGGCTTTTGAATCATCAAGTTTGGCTAAGAATCGAGTTAGATATCGACTCTAGAAGTTGGGAAGAAAATATAAGTTTTCTGGAAAAATGTAACCATGGTCATTTGGCCACTTTCAGGCCTAATTTCTGAACAACACAGACTACATATGAACTTTCTGTGAATGTAGATCTATTCTCTACATTCCTAACTTTAATTTGGCTTTTGAATTACTAAATTTGGTTAAAAAACGAGCTCGTTTTAAGCTCTGGAAATTGGACGAAAAATCTGTAAAAAATGGCTGGAACCCGCAAAGAAGACGAGTACACTGTACTCGCAGGAGCGTGGCCACCAGCGCAGCCACCTTGTGGCAGTGCGTGGGGGCGTGTGCATGATCCAAATTGGAATCTGAAAATTTTTGTGTGTCCGTGACGTCGAGTAGATCGATTTCATATATTTAAACCCTATATTTGGACAATCTACGAAGATTTTATTTACGTTTCCGTTTATGTGTTATTAAACTAAGTTAATTAGAAATTTCACGTATAGGGAAACGTATTCTGAGGACGTACGTGGTTAAGCCAAGCTAGGAGACTTCGTTTCGACTGCGTATCTGTGAGTGGGCAGTTTGTTTTTGTACTTATACATATTTATGATTTCCAAAAATGCATGAATGATTTACTTTACGTATACTTTGTTAAATAAATGTTAAGTACGATATAATTGTGATAAATGCTGCTGTATGGTTGAGATATACTTGTCATGATATTCATACATGTCATATACATACTCATCTGCTGCACTGGTGTTAGTACTTGCCCTAGGGCCAGGGCCAGCCTTCACGTGTATGTTCACATTGCACCGTTCGCTCGTCTGGATCCAGGTTAGGTGTCAGCCTGTCGGGTAGATTGCATTAGGCAATTCGACTTGTATGTGATGTGCTTTTGCACCAGCTTCACGTGACCGTAGTACTTGAGCGTATTGATTACACCCAGCCTGTTCGTGTCAGAGTCATCTGTTCGAACTTGTGTGCTAGCATTAGATGGATGAGTACTTAGGAATATAGTTTATCACATGATTATACTACTGTAGCATTGATACATAGTTACTTGGCATATTTTAGTTATATTGCATTATAACATTGCCACATGATTATATAACTGCAGCATCGATCTTATCATGAATTGACTTGTATATTGTCGTTTATACTTGGCTTTAGTATTGTGGATATATATATACGTACGTACTTACTCATAATGTGCTTCTTAATAAAGGAAACTATAATTGTTTTACGGCGAAGGGTTAGTATATTCAAAACCAAACGTTTTCACATAAGTTTGTTTTACTGACCCACTCAACCTTGTTTTTCGCCCCTCCAGGACCTAGATAGCTGTTTTGCGTGGCATTTGAGGAACCTTGAAACGTTTCTGACATTCGGCATTCCGCTTCTGACGTATGAACTTATCACTATGTGTAATAAGCGTACTTTAGTTGCTTGACTACTCTTCGGTAGTCGTTCCCTCGTTAAGCTCTGAATAACTATAGTGGGCCACACCCACGTTTGTGCACTCTGTCACTATTTTAAATTTTAATTGATGCTATGTTCGTTTTAAATCTATGCACTTTTTACATCACTTACCCCTATGGTTACGTCACTTCACAGTGACGGCCAGCATGCGCCGACCTTTCCGGGTCGGGGCGTGTCACCTTCCCCTGGAAAAACAAAGTTATAGCCCTACCCAATCCAATGGGCTCAAGCTGAACCCGACACAATGCCCAGCCTCGAATTGACTGACCCAGAGACTGAGGTGTAGTGACGTCAGGCTAGTGTGGCGTTAGTCATGTTTCGATTTTTTTTTTTTTTTGCGTCGGCCGCGTGAATTACACTCGTGAGTTAAGGCGCGTCGTCCGACATGATTTCAGAAGTGGAGCCTGCGTGCAGGCGCACTAACGACTTCGAATTTTGGAGCGACGTGGTGTGACCTAAGGTGTTGGATTTCCACCAGTTATAAAAAAAAAAATTGAAATTCAACCCTAACAGCCAGGTGACGTGTCACAATTTGGACCGTTATAATTTTTGAACAACCGTCCATATTTTCTAAACTTGAAAAAAAAAATTGGAATTGTTACCGTTATATTACGTGTCACAATCTGAGCTGTTGGATTTCAAAAAAAAAATTTTGGTAATAAAACGATCCAGATTAATTAAGTTAAAAAAATATTAAAAATTTATAATTTTTTCCTCTAAATACCTAACTATGCTCTTCCACCTTGCACCACAATTCAATATTTTCAAGTACTTTCAACCAATCTTTCTCTCAAAGTTTTCATATTTTCAAAAAAAAAAAAGACTAATAATGCAGGTTCGGATTGGTCGATCATTTAAGATCTTACATTGTGTGATGCAGGGGTCAAGCCACTCATGTCCTAATTACAAGTAATGAGCAGAAGTTGCGAGAACTTTGGAAGATGGTTTAAGCCACTCCTATCTGAAATTATAATAAAATTATCTTATATTGCTTTATAAAAAATATTATTTAAATACTTCATGAGTTATTTAGTTTAGATGTGAAGATGCACTTGACAGTTAATGTTCATTAAAGAGAGTAATTGCCTTTCTCAATAACTTAGAGAGTAATAGCCCAGGGATATTTTAGGGGTGGAGTTACTGTTAGTAAAGATTAGATTGGAATAATTTAATAATTAGGTATATTAAAAAATGAATATAAAAAAAATTGACCAACTTAAAATGTATGGGTTATGTAACTTATGTTTAGCTACACTTTATATAATTTAATTTTGATCATACACTCAATATAATTCAAAAGTCACAATTTACTCTTTGAAGGTTAAAATTTGTTTGGTTTTACAATGTTTTTATTTTTATTTTTTTGTCAAATAGCCGTTAAAGTTGTTGATGTGAATGGATAAAAATGTAATATCATAGATTTAATTTAGTTACGTCTCATAAAACTCCGTTTGATCACACTTTATCTTCTAAAACTCGATTTAATCCTCACTTCTCTCTAGAAACTCGATTAGCTCTTATGTTTTCACATTTTTTGTTGGTCAATAGAACTTTCATTACAATAGACATCGGGATGGTCACGTGCTGGCCGACACTCGAGGGGTGATGAAAGCCATTTAGAATGCATAAGAATGAGAAATAAGAATTTAATGGAACATTAAATAGGCATTTAAGGAACATGCTCAGAGCATACAACTAATTTGAAATACTAAAAGAAAGAATATAAAATTGAATAAACAAAAGGAGTAGGTCCTACACCAAGAGGACTCGAAGATGCCGATGCAGAAGTGTCTTGACGCCAGGATTGTATGCCTTGATTCTAAACCCTGAAGGGGATGCAAAACAAACATGAGTGAATCAATTTGATATACATATAATAAAACAGTTATCAACATACTAACCCCCATGTTTTATGAAAACTCATATAAACATGATAATAAAATAGGTTTTCCGAAACCTAGAATGTCGTATGTAATAATCACTAGTGAAAAATATCCACATATCCCTCCAGGCCCTATGTCATCTCCTCGTCCCTGAGCATACAGTCAGAAGAAAATATCACTTCAAGCCCCGTGCCAGCTCCCCGTCCCTGTGCTAAATAGCCAGAGGAAAAACACTTCAGGCCCTATGCCAACTCCACCCGTCGTCCGGGACGGACCGGAATCTATCCTTTATCCCGTAGCGAAAATTGGGACCACTAGGTAAATACAACATCATTGAACATATGCATATTGAAAAGCAACTTCATAGTATAAAGTCATTCGTCATCTATACTATAAAGAAGTTTTCTAAACGTATTATAAACATCATATCATCCAGTAGATGTTATATAAAGAATACGGGTTATAAGAAAAATAATAATAATTCAAAATAGCCTCAGTAAGCATGTCATCTCATAAAACGTTTCACAAAACGTAATCATTAAATCATGTTTCTCATGTATGCATTTCTACTATTAAAACATGTATTTTTAGAAGGGGTCTACTCACAGTACTTCGCAGTCGAAAGATGCGCTGCTAGCAAAGATAAAAACATCACAATAGTTGCCCCTAAGCACATAAAGGGTACACTTGGTCAAACTATACTCAAACAATTTAATTTGAGAAAACGGACTTCAAAAATGGGTCCAGGACGTCGAAATTAGCTTAGGAGGGGTCTCGAACAGAACCCTAAAAAGTCAACTCGAAAGTCAACATTGATCGGTCAAAGTCAACGTTAACCATTGACTGGGTCAACACGAGTCAATGGGTCAGATAGGGGTCAATGGTCAAATAGTCAAATGGGCTGGACCTAGGTTTTGGCTTTGGACTTGGGTCCTTGATGGTTTGGGTTTAAAAGGAAAAAGGCTTAGGGCCCTGACTTGGAAGGCCTAAAGGCTTAAAGCCTAAAGGTTTTCTGGGTTGCATTAAACGGGCCGAAGGCCCTGCTCTATAATGGCCCAAAGGCCTTTCTACTAAAAAAATTAAAACAAAACAAATATAAATAAAAAGAAATGGGATTTGGATTTGGGGTCCCGGGCCTAAGGCCCTAACAAATAATTTAAAACAAAACAATTAATTAAAAAAAGGCTTGGGCTTAAAACAACGGGCCTAAAGCCCTGGGTTTGGCACCGCCCAAATGGCCTGGTGTGGTTGCTGCTTGCCGGAGCTAAACGGAAGGGAAGGCCGGATTTCGGCCAGAAAGCTACACGAACTTTGAACGTTCATAACTTTGGCAATACTCGACGAAATTGAGTAATACAAAAATGAAAGTTGTAGTTCTCAAAGAGACGAAGAGAATGGTACCTCACACGATGTCTAACTCACTGTGATTTAGCCGGAAATCGCCTCGAAAGTTGTCGGACTCAATGAAATTAGGTGAAACAAAAAGGAAAGTTGTAGTACTTGATGAGACGAAGAGATTAATACCTTTCACGCCGGCCAACTCGCCGTGGTTTGGCCTGAAATTGGCTTGAAAGCCGTTGGTTTCTCGCCAGAATTCTGGGGAAGTCTCCCCGATGTGTTTCTTCATGGTTTGACGTCCAAAACACAACCACAGGGCCAGAAAAGAACTATAGGGATGAAAAGAGAAGCCTTTGGAGTGTTTTGTGGCTTACCCAAAATGGAAGGATGAGGAACTCGCTAGAGTTTCTCTGTGCTCCACAGAGACGAAGAGAGAGAGAGAGAGAGAGAGAGAGCTAACGTGGTGGTGATGGTGATGCTGTCGTCGTTGCTAGGGTGTGGGCACGGGGGTGTGTGTGTGTGCGCGCTCTTATCAAAGAAGAGATGAGAGAGTTGCAGATAGTTTTTGGGGGAGAGAAAGAAGAAAGAAAAGTGAAAGAGATAGAGTTAAGTTTACGGGGAAGGGAACCGGGGGAACAAATCAGGGGGTGGGCCTTTTGGGCTCACCAATTAAGACCCAAAAATCATTTTTAAAAGGAAAATATCCCAAAACTAAGTGAAAATACAAATATACTCTTTTTGTTCCGTAAAATTCGGGACGGGTTGTTTCAAAGTGAAAGTAGCAACCCAAGATACAATGGGAGACCTTCACAAACTTAGGCCTGTAGGCTACAATAACAAACAACAAAAAAACCCTAATCTCAATCAGCATAAACCAGACCGCCGTAACCACAACATCTAAGGATGCGTTTGTTGCATCGAACTATCTCATACTGGACTAGCTTCAGGGACTAAGCTGGACTGACTTAGAATAAACTAAGCTGGACTAACTTAGTGAAACGTTTGGTACAATGTCAGACTAAGATGGGAGGATATAAACTCAACTAATTTTCAAACCTTTTGCAACCACAACTGGAATCAAACATGCATCCAGAACCCCCAAACGTTCATCACGATAAAAAAAAAAAAAAAAATTAAGGCAAAATCTTTGAACATTAGGGCTCAACCATTCGGTTAGGGTCTAATAGGGATTTAGTGGGAATTCGAAGGATTATATGATTTGGGGATTCAGGGTTTTTGGTGGTTGCTAGATTGTGAAGGGGTGGTGTATTAAGAAAGAGGTATTTCTAATTTATTGGATGTCTTCGTCATCGCGGTTGAAAATGGTTGAGGACGCTAGGAAGACGACGACATTGAATAGCCTCGAAAAGTGAGGTCGAGAACGCGAGAGAGATACGGTTTTAGCAGTCCCATGGTTTCGGGGGGTCTCGCTAAGACCGTCAAGTGAGGCCTCCAATCTGGGCGAGTGAAACTTAGTCCTACTTAAGTAAGTCCATGTGGATGCAAATTTCTTCCTCATTGTTCTTGGACAAAATTACGCCTACAAAACAAATAACACCTTAGGTAAAGGCCAAGAGCCTCACGCACCCACAATGAATGAGGGGCTTTGGCCGAAGAACCTCCGATGTCAAAGTTAGAATTTTGAGAGAAAAGTGTTTGGAGAATTTTAGAGAACTTAGCAAGATAATTGGAATTGAGTTTTGGAGAAAATAAAGTAGTATTTATAGGAGTGTGGCCGGCCCCTTTAGGAGGAGGAGGAGGACTGGCCACTTGGTTGGTATTTTGGGCGAGATTCATAATTTGTAACTAATTATGAATAATTGAAAAATAAGTCAATTAATTAGCTAATTAATATAATTAAAAAGGAATGATTTGAGGGTTAGCTTGTGGAGAGGATTTGATGATGATGGATGAAATAGGTTTTGAATTATTATCTATTTTGAGCACTTTTGACTTGATTGAGAGATGATTGCCCGTTGCTCGCGCGTAGGAATTTCAGTGTTTCTCGAGAGTAATTTTGTCCTTTTAGCCCAAAAATTCACTTGTCGCCTTGTAATTATTTTTGGCTCCACAGTCCATACAAATAACAAACAAGGGATTGAACTAATTGTTAGTCCAGTCTAGTTCAATGAAACATAGTGAAAAATAAAAATAAACACACCCTAATAGTCCTAAATAAAAGTTGAGACAATTGTAATTAAAGTAAGTGACAGTTGTATGAATTTAACAATTGTAATCCACAAATGTTTTGTTCAATTCATGGCTAAAAAGAAAGATACGTGGCACGTCTCTTGACCGATCGTAATACTATATTAGAAAACAAGATGAAAAATAAAAAGACAAACAAATCATGGTCAACTTCCTTGTCGTTTTGATTGACTATTGTTTTCCTCCTAACAAATTAGTTGGGGCGCACAGGCCGTTTACCAACATCAATTCTCTTC
This sequence comes from Crataegus laevigata, assembly GCA_963580275.1. Lineage (NCBI taxonomy): Eukaryota > Viridiplantae > Streptophyta > Magnoliopsida > Rosales > Rosaceae > Crataegus > Crataegus laevigata. Next base: position 4,277,803 of record OY756938.1, read on the forward strand.
CGTTGAATTTCTGTTCTCAAATCACTTAAAATTGCAGCACAAAAAGCGACAGGCAAACAAATCATAACTACCACCGGCAGTCGCAGCCGCCGCCATGGGAGACGCCATTGTGCTGTACGCAGCTCCAGGGATGGGGCACATCGTCTCCATGGTGGAGCTGGGCAAGCTCATCGTCCACCGCTACGGCCCCCACAAATTCTCCATCACCATTCTCTACACCTGCGGCAGCGTTGTCGACACCACTAGCATCCCCGCCTACGTCCGCCGCATCTCCCACGCCCACCCTTCCATTTCCTTCCGCCAATTCCCTCGCGTCACCAATAAAATTACCCGAAACATAAGCGGCGCCGCAATCATGTTCGACTTCATCCGCCAGAACGATCCCCACGTCCGTCGTGCCCTCCAAGAAATCTCTAAATCCGCCGCCGTTAGCGCCTTCGTCATCGACCTCTTCTGCACCTCCGCTCTTCCCATCGGGAAGGAATTCAATCTCCCAACATACTACTTCTACACTTCTGGTGCCGCAGCTCTTGCTGCTTTTTTGTATTTTCCCAAGATCGATGAGCAAACCACCGAGAGTTTCAAAGACCTCCGCGACACTGTTTTCGAATTCCCCGGATGGAAGTCTCCTCTGAAGGCTATACACATGGTCGAACCGGTGCTCGACCGGAACGACCCTGCTTATTCGGACATGATCTATTTCTGCTCACAGCTTCCCAAATCCAATGGAATCATCGTCAACACGTTCGAAGAGCTCGAGCCACCTACCGTCCTCCAGGCCATTGCTGGAGGCCTGTGTGTTCCTGATGGGCCAACGCCGCCTGTGTACCACGTTGGTCCATTGATTGACGAAGAGAAAGAATTGAGTAATGATGCAGCTGCGGCCGAGGAGGAGGACTGCTTGTCATGGCTCGATAAGCAGCCAAGTCGAAGCGTGCTGTTTCTCTGTTTCGGAAGCAGGGGATCCTTCCCGGCTGTACAATTGAAGGAGATAGCGAACGGGTTGGAGGCGAGCGGGCAAAGGTTCCTGTGGGTGGTGAAGAAGCCGCCGGTTGAAGAGAAAACAAAGCAGGTCCATGGAGTTGACGACTTTGATTTGGAGGGTGTGTTGCCAGAAGGGTTCTTGGAGAGGACGGCAGGCAGGGGGATGGTAGTGAAGTCATGGGCGCCGCAGGTGGTGGTGTTGAAGAAGGAATCGGTTGGTGGGTTCGTGACACATTGCGGATGGAACTCGGTACTGGAAGCAGTGGTTGCGGGGGTGCCGATGATTGCTTGGCCGCTTTACGCGGAGCAGCATATGAACAGGAATGTTCTGGTGACGGACATGGAAATGGCGATCGTGGTGGAGCAGAGAGTCGAGGAAGATGGGTTCGTGAGCGGGGAGGAAGTGGAGAGGAGAGTGAGGGAGTTGATGGAGTCGGAAGGAGGAAGAGTGCTCAGAGAGAGGTGCAAGAAAATTGGGGAGATGGCTTTGGCTGCTTTGGGAGAGACTGGTTCGTCCACCAGAAACTTGGTCAACTTTGTTAGTAGCATTACATAACGGTGCGAATTTTGGGTTCGCATTTGCGCATTTGGATTTCGAGACAGAGTCGTGTGCAAGGATAAACACTCTTAACCATAACCAACTACGCGTTACTTAGTTTGGCATCTCGTTCTAATAATGGTAACACATTTCTGTTCATGTACGAGCTAACAGCTAGTGTACGCACTCGTCTGTACATCAAGCTCCAAAAGAGTAAACTGCCGTTAGACCTCCTAAACTATTACTCTAGCTTAAACTAACCCTTAAAACTATTTTTTTGGTACATTAACTCCCTGAGCTATATGAAATTAGCCAATTTTAACGCCTGACCATCAAATTCGATGAAATTCATCCACTTTGCCATCAAATACTAGCACCTAATTCACGCTTGAGAGTTAAGTCATGCCAGTATTTGATGGCAAAGTGGATGAAATTTCTTCGAATCTGACGGTGAGAAGCTAATTGGCTGATTTCAAATAATCAAGAGCTTAATTTACCAGGAAATATTGTTTAGAGGGTCAACTTTATCTAGAATAATAAGTTAATAACTCAAGCAGTCAAACGACAGCTTACCCGCTCCAATTATATGTTTCACAACTAAACTAAAGCCGGTGCAACTCAAACTAAAGCATCATTGCTGACCATGCATTTGTGAATCTTTAACTCAAAAATGCTAATGCAAGGTTTCAAACACACGATTTTCATTTATGATTCCCTAGGCTCTAATTTTTAAGATACATACCAGTTGACTAAGACTACAAATCGTACAGCCTACCCCACTTAGTGCAAAACCGAACTCAGTAACGTTCTAAAATTTATACAGTCAACCACACTTAAGAGGCTTCATTGTGGTATTTAAAACAGTCATCAGCCATAAGCAGGACGATAGTCTCTCACCTGAATCTTCCTTTATTGCGATGACAACATACACATCAAAACTCAATGTCACTATGCTACAAGGTAACTGAAGTTAATTACCACTAGAATTTCACAAGCGATTTTACTAATTATATAGCTCCATCACGGAACAGAAAACTTTATGAATATAAACATCCGGATACGCAATAGTAAACATTACAGATGCATAAATGAAGCGTGTTAAGAACAAAATAAAATAAAAAAATATTGCCATTCTAATGTACAACTACAATAATAATCTGTTTCCTTGGAAGCGACAACCAAAATCATACCGATTGAACTTTTCCAAGTGGAAGCAGCTAAGCGCGGAATCATGGAATCTAGGTATGGCAGTCTTACATCTATATATTGCAGAAGAATGCAACATAGAAAATGGTGTATCTCGAATTACAAGGTAAGTCTCTTAGGAATCGTTATCAAAATGCCACCAGCATGATGAACCTTGGCTGAAATTAATATATCTAGTAATTACACTAAACAGTAGGACAGTAGGAGGCATTTTGGGTACCTTCTGGTCATTCTTTAGCTATGCATTTGCACCGGCGCTGATCCTCCGAAAGTTCCTGCCATGTTTCGAATTTTTTAGCATGCAACTTCCCTTCAATTACCTCAATTACACCGCAGACAGACATAACATCTTATTCAAAAGACGGAGCAAGAAAGGAAAAGCTAATGTAAACTTTTTCTGTTCAAATCTTTCCCAAGTGTCTCCTCAGAGGAATAATACCTGAATCTGCTTCTGAAGAAACTTCACATACTCCACTGCCTCATCTAACATATCGGCAGTATTAGTTTGCTGCAAGGAAAATCAACAGAAGCACCCCACCAAACAATTGTAAGCTATTGTCCGCTTAGTTTCATAAACACATGATAAGTTTTGACAAAATTCATATACACAATTTTCAGATTTTGAAGTTATTCAAAATATCTTCTTGCTTCTATTCTTTGTGCAAAGTTTTAAGATAGTTCTACAAATTCTAGGGTTAGGGATTCTAAAGACACAAGAGTTTTATACAGAAATGTTTTTTGGTCACCTGGTGAATAAGGAATGCATGGTCCTTCACCCTTGAATTTGATATCAAGGGTTGGATATGCTTTTAAAGTTTTAATCTCAACCCCTGATATCTAATCAAGGGTGAGTGACCATGCATCCTTGGTCACCAGGCAACCAAGAGAATGGGACTCAAGTTTAATATGTATTAAGATTTCAAGTTCAAATTTTATTTATGAAAAGTAAAAATTTCATAACACACACGACAATCTCAATAAATTGTAGAAACTATTTAGAAACCGACGCCCACTATAATGCCAAACAACACACTCGTTCCCACAAAAAAGATACCTCCTATCCTCGTATTCCTTCAAAATCCTTGCATTCCTTTATATAAAAATGTTCAAAATGCATCAGCTCCATCATATTTGCACCGTTTCTGCTCCACCGAAGGCACAACCTCTTTCGTTTATAAAGTATGCAAGACTAGGGAATCAATCATAATAGTCAACCTTGCCTCCCTAAATAACTTTCTCCATAATCAAGTGAGACCAACGGCCCAAATAACACTATGTTCACCAACTTATACATATTCCATTCAATAATCTTTCTGCTGTAATGGCTCCACCCGCAGGCCGCAACCATGCAACTTATTCCCTCACATAACGTTTGTCCCATACAATGAAAAATGCTCAAGTGCTACTCTGTTAAAGGATTTCTTTCACTCAAATTCTTCAATACGAGATTCAAGTGATTCAGTTTGAAGCAAGACAAGCATTGATATCACATCAGCATTATAGCAACGATTACCGTGCGTAGAGAAACTCTATCTAAATAGGTCCCAAGCCAAAGAGTACTCGCAACCTCTATCTGGAAAAAAAGTTTTACTGTACTTTTGTCATATTACTGTAATTTTCTTGACTGATATTTTCTTATCTAAAGGAGATTGTCTTTGTCAGTAAAATTAAGTCCTAACTTGTTACCCTATGGGTTAAAGTTGATGGCAAGAAGCATAATTACATATCATTTTTCAGAGCACCAAAAAAGTTTTTAACCTTATAGATTTAAGCTTTCTAAGCTTTAATCATGAATCACGATTCCTGATTTTTAAGTATGCCATTATCTTTGACCAAATATTGAAAGCATGCCATTATCCAACACACAATCTATGATTCTGTTCTTTTTTCCATATATTTAATATTTTGATCATACAGAAGCTCCAAACAAATCTCACTAACTGGAAGCCGAATTTAAACCCCAGAATGACAAAATAAGAACAGTGCTAATTTGAAATACAATGGGTGCTTACAATTTACTGCAGATCATGATAACTTCGCACCTCAATAAAAAACCAAGAAGTTGCAAAATACACAAGAAGTCTTTTAAATGTTTATTAACCATTAAAATTGATGCAGAACCCTTCATATACCGATGACCTATCACGGGGATAATTTTCTTGTAGAAACCACACATACTTGAAAGGTGTTGTACCCACCAACCTTGGTTTTCATCTTCTACATTGATGTACTTTTCAAACAAGCATTCACGACGCTTAAAGGAGAGTGGACGTGGTATGGATTCTAAAAATTTGTCTTAAACTAGGTAGTGATTTCCTAGATTCAAAACCTAAATAAATGTTTATTATATAGTAATGAATACATCAATCATATACTTTACCGGCGCCCTAAGACTTGTTTCAAGTACGTCTGCACTGCAGAACTAGAAGAACCAAAATGTGTAGAAAACCGGAGCGCCCTAACGATACGAAAAACGAAAAAAGGAAACTGAAAAGGAGGAGTCTGGGAGGGTGTATGTATGTACCTTATCCATGTTGGGCACCAGCTCTTGTAGCTTCCTTATGCGGTCACTGATCCTAGTCCTCCGGACCTATAATATTACGAATTAACCCACAAAATTAAGTTTGAAATCTTTAATAATTAATATAAATAAATTCCTACACCTTTCAAAATTCTGGAGAAATACATACAATTAGTGTGTAGTTAACGAGTGATTAATTTAAGTTAATGGAAATAATTACAAACCCTTTCAGCAATGCTCCTGGGATGTGTAGCACAACCACGCTTGGCCCTCACCCTGCAACTCACTGAATCCTCCAACCCACCTTCCTCCACTTTCTGCCATTTCACAAATTAACCCAGGTTACCAAATTTTAATTTTGATTAATTAATGAATTAAACCAGATTAACAAATTAATAACCAAACAATATATTAAATAAAAAATAAAAAAAACTGACCACATGTGAGTCGGAGGAAAAGTGGTGTTGCTGCTGCTCCCGAACCCTCTTATTAGCAGAGGAAGAAGAGCTGTTTGGGGACAACGACGACGACGACACAAGGTCGAGGTGGGTCGGAATTCCAAACCCCGAGAAATATCCCCCCGACCCGCCGCCGCCGCCACTAAAATCAGCCGGTGAGCTATGCTGTCGACTAAGATACCCATCTGCAGCCTCATACGACGCTGGATCCACCGTCGTACAAGGTGTGTTGTCAGCAAGAAGCTCAGTCAAGCACTGGGTGGGCTTCAGTGGGTCCTCTTCGTCCTCTTCAAGCAGCGCTTCTAACCATGTGGCTGGGGCGGAGCTGAACCGCCCGAGTCCGCCTCCTCCTCGACTCACTTCGCCGCCGCTGCTTCCGCCGGCTGCCCGTTGCATCTGCTTTGGACTCTCACACACACTCAAACTCGGCTCTTTGCTTTGCTTAACTGCTATTAAAATAATAATAAAAGCGAATTAATTTCTATTTTTGTTTCTGTCCGTTCTTCCTTTCTCTCTCTGAGCTTTTGATAGTTTTCAATATTTGGAGAATGAAACAGGAAAAGAGGAAAAAGATGGAGACAGTGCTGAAGGTCTCTCTTCAGCGTTGCATCCAATCAAGAAAAAGGAGAACAACTTTTAGGACACGATCACATTGTTTTGTTTTGTGCTAATAAAATAAATATATTTTAATAACATACTACATAACGTGTGATAAAATATCAACTTTTTTTTATTATAGTATTAGACGGCTTGTCCTAAGTGCGAAGCATAATGTTCACACGTATTTCACGTCAACTCATTTGTATGGTTCACATAGTAAGCTTGAAAATTCGCCACACGTGAGAGAGCGTGTTGCGAATAAATCCTATCAGAAACCAAACCTTGCATATGCTTATATATAAGTTGTGCTACTTATATTATCAATTGATTTATGGGGAATCTCAATTTACCTTAGACAAAATAATAACACAATTAAATCGAGTACATAATAATTGCAATAACCATTAAACCTGTAATATGATTAGTTTGAATACATAATAATTGTAATTTTCTCTTAAACTAAAAGATATGTGTCAGACTGTGATATAGCGAACCCTGAAAATGACACGATAGCATCCAAAATGAAATATGTGTTTTGCAAACTCTTCGCTCCTCCTTGATTTTGGACCTTTGGATGGGTGGAAAAGGTGTAATATTGGTAAATTAACGGTGAGTGTGTAACAATGACGTGCAGGTTACTTAAAGGGTAGGGTCGGTAACATATATATGTAAGGCTGGACTGCTTCAAATTCAGCGTTTTTCTAGAGAGATTTTTTAGTGTGATCGGTATATGGGTGATACATCATGTGTTATTATAAAAATAGTAGAATATGTGTGCTACAAAGTTAATAACTTAAAAAATAAATTTTTTTATTACTTCTATTAAAATACATAGTGTACAATTTATATTTCAGTCACAATTAAAATTTTCTCGTTTTTCAGTCTGATAACAGTGTCTTCAATGTCACAGAGTGTCAAGCCCCAGACGAGACATGGCGCGTGGATGAACGTATGGAATAAAATGGATACAAGGGTAAAGGGTTGACATTGGCGCGTGGACGTAAATTACGGTAGGTAGGTAGGTTAGGTAGATATTTAATCTGTGGAATTTGTGTTTATGCTTTTTGTGGCAAATTTAAGGAGGAGACAGCAAGGGTCCCCATTCCACAAATGCACACCACAATGAGAAAGTGGTTATGCTTTTACTCGCTTTCTTCTGTTCTGCTCTGCCAAAGGGTTTGTGAGAATGGTGGGTACCCTCTAATAATTTAGGGTGCGTTTGGTACGCGGGACGGGACGAGGCGTTCCGTCCCGCGTTTGGTACGCCTAAAACGAGTGGAACGAGGCGTTCCACGGGACAAGTTTTGGATGATTTTTGGTTCCACCTCCCCCCCATGGAATGGGGTTGTTCCACGTCTGTGGGACAGAAATTTTTAACATTTTAGGACAACAATGCCCTTTGTCTTTTTCAAAATTTACAACATCTGTCCCGTCCCGCCCCGTCCCGTCTGCGTACCAAACGCACCCTTAGGGTTGGGTAACTTGGGTGGGATCCGAACGGCTGAAATGTCTTTGGGAAGGGTATGTATGTGATTTTACAAAAATGAGACGCCTTGTCAAGGCCCAACCCACTGAATTCTGTCTGAAAACTGATGGGTATTTAATTTGAAGGCAAATGGAAGTACGAAGCCCGACGAATTCAAACTGCTTTATGACGTGGCAAAAAAACCGAATGAGGATTCTCTTCGGATTCTTTTTGTAAGGAACTTGGGGGTCTTCAAATCGTGCCCGTTTATCGTATATCGTACAGTCATAAATCATTTTAAATACTTTTATTTTAAATTAAATATGAATAGTATTTGACGAAAAATGACTGCACGATATACGATGAACGGACACGATTTGAGGATTCCTATGATCCTCGTAAAGAGGATCCGGAGAGGATTCTCGTGGCAAAAAACCCTCTTTCACACAGAAGGAAGACTGGTTAGTCGAGTTTTATAAAAGAAAAGCATTTTACAGTGGCAATTATGCAGTTTCAATGGGATAAAAAGCTCAAGTAATTAAATAAAAACTCGTTCTCTTACAACAATCACATCATGCAATTCGGTCAGAGGAAATGAACTAACAGGGAAATGTTTACTCTTGAAGAAAGAGGCGGTTCTATAGAAGGCAACATAAAGGAAGAAGATAGATAAAATAACACTCAACTCAAGACAAAAATTTGAAAGCTTTGCAGCCTACTTTTCATACATCCATTTTTGTAGTTCAAACACTCTTTACTTTTATTGCTTTACTACTTTCTTTATAGCATCGATTTCTTGTATTGAAATTATTTTTCCAAAACACATCTTGTACTTGTAAGAACTTGCCCAACTGATAATTGACCTTGCCTGAATAAGTTTAAACTTAGCTCGGATGTTTGTATTTATCATTTACTTTCAAGTTATTATTTTGTGCAAGTCATTGTTCTTTCTATTAACATTTGACAAGCTTTTACATTGCCCTTCCATTTAGTTTTTCACTTTTTTATCTGTTTGTCTTACTTTCTATCCTTCTCTTTACATAAAAACTGCAAATTGACATAGGCCAATTCTAATCAGTTTATGTAAGTTGTGAGTGTCAAAGAACATGTGCTCACTATTTCTTGACAGACAGTAACTTGGTCAATCCGAGTTAATAGTTGAGAAAATTATGGAGCCTTATTTGGTTATGTTAGGAGTCCTTATTTAGTGCAATTAATTATGAAAACCTTATTTAGTTGACAAAAAATCCGTTACCATTTAGGACTATAATGAAATCCTAATTGATTTGGAATATCCCTTTAATTAGTTAATAGGCCGGATTAAAGGGATGAGTGTCTATATATTAGGAGGTCCCTGCACTCACAGCATTATCCTATTCTAGTGCAAAACCCTATTTCTGTGCACAAGGACTCTCGACTGCTAGAGTGTAGAAGTTCCTCCTTGAAACCCTAGCAGTCATGGCTTCTTCTTCCTCCGCTTTGGAAGATAAGTTTATTTCCCTTTAATTGTTTGATTGGTTTATTGTAGTTATATTTGTTATATATGTGATTCTAGTAACTTGTTGATTTTTAGATTACATCTTACATGTGGTATCAGAGCCTCTCAACTCGTCTAGGATTCAGAATTTCGATCATGGTTGATTTTGAATATAATGTTAACGTTCAAATATCATGCCATAACTTTTTATCCTTTACAATGTGTAATGCTTCCGCGAATAATATGATTCATTGATTTAATTGCTGATAATTCAATATGTGAAGTGATTATCATATTGGCTTTGCAAATAATTATTTAGATGTTATTATTATTAGTTTTTTTTTTTAATCTGACCCATCTGCAGAAACTGCTTCTGCGTGTAGTTGTATCATTTTTGTCTGCAGATACAAATCTGCTAGGGAATTTGCAAAGCTTGGGGGTTCGGATTAAAGGTAATCTGTTTGAACAAATTTTTGACAAACTGAAGGCACAATTAGTTTGTGTTTTAGTTAAAGGTCTTTTACTTATCGATCTTGAGGCTTCTGCTTATTTTTAGAGTATTTTTATAATTACTTTTCTGACTTCATGATTCTCATGTAATTATAAAAAATGGTTTTGTTTTGCTTTCATGGGAAAACATAAAGATAAGTTTTCTTAGCCATGTCGTGATAATGATTAATTAAGAAGCAAATATGATTGCTTTATATATGGCTATACCTCTAATATATATATCTAATTAATAATAATTTTGCATTGGATTTAAAGTTCGAAGGCTTGACACATATGCATCTAAATAATTTGATTTAACTATTTTTTTTAACATGATTAATATCAAGATTGGCTTTGATCCGCTTGGATGGCATTTGTGTTGCTCCTGGGCAGTGGTTAGGGTTCCTTGTTTTGGAATCCCATTTTAAATCAATAATTATTTTTCATGCTTCTCTCTTCTAGCGCACCGTGTCAATGATCAGGTTTAAAATTTCGGTTGTTTTCGAAGGTTTTTCAATGTGAATCACTTGACGTCAGAAGATAACTTGGGTGAGCCATTGTGATCTTATATCATGTTCACATTTTATGTTTTTTTGGGCCTTCAATTCCTAATGCCTAGAATGAGGCTTTGAGGATTTTCCTCAATTGCATTTAATTTCGTTTATTCCAGTCCGCTGCATATTTTTGAGTAATGGTTTACAAGAATAATGATATGGCCACTTTGGTGTATTAGTTGATTGGTTGAACTAATTTGAATATAAAGTCCATCTGCTTTTGCAAACTAACTTTCCCATACATATTAATTAAGTTGATTACGCTTCCATCTATTGTTATGCCTGGAAGCATCCCTCTTCAGTAATAAGAATTTGGTAACTTTTGATTTCCCTTATGTTTCTATGACTGATGGTTGGGACCAATTAATGTTGAGACTTTCTTTGCTACGTTTGTCCTTTGTGACTTTCATCTTCAAACATAAAATTGCAAAGTTGAGACTCAAGTGCTTTTGGAAAAATTTCTCAAATACACACACTAATGACTGGGCGTTTTTGGTTTCCCTTTTGAATTGTGTTCTTATTTTAAAGGGAGATTTTGATACATGCTAAAGGTTATTTTAAAACTACTCATGGTCAATTGTGAATTATTATGTAATTTTATCATGCTATGTTAGTATGTGATTTTTATAATTAAAAGTTCTCACGTCACTTTGGCATGAAATGAAATCATTGTAAAATTTAAAAAGGAGATTATGCTACTGAAATTTTCAAATTTCTGCAACATTGTCTGTTTGTGATATTATTTTGGTATACCCATTCAACTCCTAAATTCATGAAATTTTAGTATCATATAGATCGATATATCTAGTTTAAATCTGGAAATTTGCACGACAATTGGCTGCAAAATGAATTATTGGTGAATTTTGTTTTAGTCTCGGGTATGTAGTGCGGAATTTCTACAGCTTCTGCAGCACATTCCATTTCGACTTTATTTTTAGCCCACTTATAAAATCTCAAAAATTATGAAATTTTGTGATATTTCAGCTTTATGTATCTACTTCACTTCTGGAAATTTTCATATACATTGGATGGAAAATGAATGTTCAGTCAATTTTTCATCTCAGTTGTACTGCAGATTTTCTGCACTTTCTGCAGCATATCCCATTTCGAATTTGCCTCTCGTATACTTGTCAAACTTCAAAAAAAAAAAATTATAAACCTTTAGGAAATAGTAGCATTGTATGTCTACTTTATGTCTGGGAATTTTTATGCACATTGAATGAAAAAGGAGTATTTAGTGATTTTTTTTTTAATCTCAGGTCTGCATGCAAATTTTTTTGCAGTTTCTGCAGCACATCTCCTTTCGAATTCATTTTTGGCTCGCTTATAAAATTTTAACAATCATGAAATTTTGCGAATTAGTAGCCATATATGTCTAGTGCGTATCTAAAAATTTTCATGACAATCTAAAGAGAAGTGAGTTTTTAGCGAATTTGCAAACTAAAGTAGTACTGCTGAATTTTGGTACTTCAAAACTAGTTTTGTTATGTGATATTGTTTTCACTTATTTGTGCACATCAATTGGTACCGATTATTATACAAGATTATGGTTCCAATTTGTCTTTATTTAATGCGATTTCTTAATACTAATGACTTTTATTAGACAACACTGATTAAATTATTGATTTAAAGATGTATTGGTTTGTTTTGCTTAAACCAATGTTTTGTTTGGTCATCAATTTTGATTATGATGATAATTGTCTTTTGAAATAAAATTGGAAAGTGACATCAGTTTACTAATTGATCATTTTGGTCCCTATCGAATAATTGAATAATCATGTTTCCTGTTTCGAGAACTCTATTGTTCAATGTCAATAACGACATATTTTGTGTCTGATTGAATCTTTTGAGAATCATTGAATATCCAACAAAACGGTTATTTAATATTGTTCTAAAGGATTATTTTGAAAAATCAGAATTCTAATTTTTATGGTGAATACTTTTTGTCGCAATGGGAATTTTAGGAAATAACTCACCAATTATAAATTAGTATTATAGCAAATCATAAAGTACTTCTAACATATTTTCATCTGCCCAAAGCTGTTGAAGCTATATGTATTTTGTATTTTATGTTTTGGCTAGCTATGCAGATATTTTCTTTGCATGATTAGTTTCTGCCCAAAGGTGTAATAATCATGCAATTTGGAGTAAGTTCGATCCTCCACAACTCGACTACATCCATGATGAATCTTGCAGAATCGAGAATGAGTAGGTAAATTTGCCAATCTTTTGCGTTAATTTTCTGTGAGTTCTAAATTGGATTAAAATTATTGTTGAAAATTTGATGTTGTTGAGATATCTATGTGTTTACCTTAATTCTACTTTGTTTTAGAATTAAAACATAAATTTTGAGTTTGGATTCTCTTATTAGGTTTCATTTTAATTTATGACCTAATCTTTAACACATATATGAGTCTCATACACTAAAATAAATTTCGTATCCATTTGTTTATCTAATCACTTGTCACTTTTAGATCGATTAATAATGTTGAGATATTGTTCCTTATATAAGCCTAATTTTTGATACATATAGATTGGTTTATTATGTCCAAACCAACTATTTTGTGACTCAACAAATTTGTTTAAGAAATTTTAATGTTTTGGGCATATTAAAGGTTATTTATCTAATGAAATGAACCTTTAATTTATTTAAGAAATTTTCGTGTTTTGATCATATTAAAGATTGTAAATTGGTTTTATTTAAATTATGATTAAATTTGAAATTTTGGTAGAGCTTACACTATCTTTATTGATTCAACTAGCCTATATTTTGTTTTATGAAAACCACTGTCTCTAGTGTTTAATCTTGCAATTTTGAGTCTTTGCCCAAGTGGGAGAAATAATGTATTATGAGTTTCACACTCACCAATTTTGCATGCTTTTAATGGTCATAGTTTTGGTAGATAAAACATACATTATCATACTTGTTTATATTTTATATATGCAACTAATCTTGCAGGAAATTCAAGAAGGGTTAATGAGTATATTCTGCTCAAAAGTGTTTTGCTTATTAATTCTTGTTTGTTGTTCAAAAAATTGGACTTGTGATTTACATGTTATTGATGGATAATTAATCAGCTCAAAAGTGTTTTCTTATTCAGTCCAACTATAAATCAATGAACGGTTAAACATGAAATTGACAAGATTGTATATACTTCTTCTGCTCAAAAGTGTTGAAACTATATACGTTTGCCCTTGTATTTTATGTTTTAGCTGTGAAAACCTAATATAATCAGATTCTGTCCAAAGATGATTCTGGAATTATATGTTTTTGTTGCAATCTGAAAACGTTCCGTTAAAGTTTTCTATTTCTGTCAAATGTTAGATGAACAAAACGGACCAAATGATTTTGTATAGTTTTTTAGTCACAATAGTCACTTCCCTACAGATATCTGGAATAAAGATGTTGAGCTCACAAATTTTATGTTTTAGATCCCATGACTAATGTCTTGCTAATGGGAGTATTTGAAAGGTATCTGTTTCATTTTGTAGACATTTACAAAGTTTTTTTTTACTCTCTTAATCAGTGGGAGTAATAATAATTTATATAATTTTGTCTCTTTTAATCAGTGGGAGTAAGAGATTACCTTTTGTGTTTAAAATTTGAAGTGTTAGTGGCTGATATTTTAAGAGTTTTTGTTTAAGTTTTGTTCATAAGTTTAATAAGAGGTCCTAATTTTGTAAATAGTATGTTGTATTTTACTTGTCCTCTTATCATATTATAAATTGACAGAAAATATGAGCCATGCTTGCATGAGGCTCAGTTCAGGAGTTGATCTTTTGCTTATCAACCTGAATTTAACGAATGATGTCAGACAACATTGTGCTCGTAATTTGATATTTGTGGTAATAGAGTAAACATGTAGAAGCAATTACATGTTATTTTCTATAATCCAATATTTAAACTACTAGTGACAAGTTGTTAAAGGTATAATTGCAAATTTTGGTGGGACTCAGTGATCACCTACCACTTAGCCAAATAAGGATCATGTTCTTGAACACTCAAGTGGGAGAATGTAAGTTGTGAGTGTCAAAGAACATGTGCTCACTATTTCTTGACATACAGTAACTTGGTCAATCCGAGTTAATAGTTGAGAAAATTATGGAGCCTTATTTGGTTATGTTAGGAGTCCTTATTTAGTGCAATTAATTATGAAAACCTTATTTAGTTGACAAAAAATCCGTTACCATTTAGGACTATAATGAAATCCTAATTGATTTGGAATATTCCTTTAATTAGTTAATAGGCCGGATTAAAGGGATGAGTTTCTATATATTAGGAGGTCCCTGCACTCACAGCATTATCCTATTCTAGTGCAAAACCCTATTTCTGTGCACAAGGACTCTCGACTGCTAGAGTGTAGAAGTTCCTCCTTGAAACCCTAGCAGTCATGGCTTCTTCTTCCTCCGCTTTGGAAGATAAGTTTATTTCCCTTTAATTGTTTGGCTTCTCACTCCTAACATTATAATTTATGGTTCTCTCTTGGCATTAACATAAAGAAAATATAAAGTCCTTGTCACTAAGGCATAAAAAAAGAACTTAACACATATTTAACCCCTTTATGGCACAGTCCTTTTGATCACAGAGTTGAATTACTTGGGATGCAAGCAAGCAAGCTAAAACAACCTCATTTAAGATAGGGGTGGGCACGGGCCGGGCCGGGCCCAATTTTGAAGGGACTGGACCGGACCCGGGTTCAAAGGAGACGGGCCGGGCCGGGCCGGGGATAACATTTTCAAAGATAGGAACCGGACCTTACCCGGCCCGGTTCAAACGGGTCGGGTCTACGGGCCTTTTTTTTTTTGTGGATACAATTCAATCAGTTTGATCCAAATACAATGTCCACATAAACAAAACAAAATAATGGACCTCATAAGTAACCTAAAAGCCCAAACAAAGTTTTGAGCCCAATCAGACATCTAACCCTAAAACTAAAGTTTTTCTTCCAGCACATTCTTCAATATCGCCGCAGCTCCTCCGACGATCTCGAAACACCACCACCGTTTTTTATTCATTTTTTAATTTTTTTTTTGTGGCGAAACCACCACCTTCCTCGACGTCTCCGCCTCCCTCTGCCAAGGCCATGCCATCGCCGTCCTCTCCTTTGACCCTGAATCCCTTAAGCCCTTGGAGTCCCAATCCCAGGAGTCCCGACACCCTCAACTCCTCTAGCCTGCAAATAAGCCTCAGTACAACCAACCTGCTACCAAAACAAACTGAAATAACTCAATCCACGCATATGAACAAACCCATCACTGAATACAATCATAAATGCCTAGAATGCAAAAACAATGAAAGAATACAACCCAATAGATATTTTCTCCAAAACAGAAAGAAACCATCCAAAGCTCTAAACTTTGTGAATAAAATTAAGTACCCAAAAAAAATGGGTGGATGGAATGGTAGATATATATGATGCATGGATCTAAATTCACAAAATAAATTGAAAATCGGACAGATGAAGCAGATCAGAGAAACTCGAGAAGAACAAACAAAATTTAAATTTTAAAAAAAAATGTTTACCTGTTTGAGACTTGAGATCGTTGGTTCAACAGAGGAAAAGGGTTCTTCTACAAATGAGTGGCTAGCCGAAAACAATAAAGAAAACATCAACCCACTCACACTCTACTTCTACCCAGTCTTCTCTCTCTGACTGCCTCCCTCCCACGCACAGCCGCAGAGAGACTGTGGGAGACTGTGCGAGAGAGAGATCGAGAAGAAGGAGCTAGAGAGAGATGGAGAAGAAGGAGATCAAGAGGGAAGAGATCGAGAGAGAGGAGATCGAGAGAGGGATGAGATCGAGAGATCGAGAGAACGGAGAGATCGAAGGAGGAGACAATAGACTAGAGGGTGAGGGTTGAATTAGGTCTGAGAATAAGAGAGATTGAGATAGAGGTTAATAACTTAATAGACACCAGAGGGTAATCACAGATTCACAATAGGCAATGAACGGTCCGGGCCGGGGGCCCGTTTTCTCCAATCTTTAGAACCGGCCCGCCCCGTTATTTATCAGGAACCGACCCGCCCCGCCCCGTTTTGTATTTGTAATTTTTGGACCCGCCCTGTACCCGCCCCGAACTGCAAAGACCCGCCCCGACCCGCGGGTCCAGGACCCGTTTGCCCACCCCTAATTTAAGATAGCCTGAATGCCTCCTCAAAGCTTGTCAAAAGCAACCTTAAATTGACACTGAGTTTACCATAAACGCAGGAGGAATTATGTCACCAACAATTATATCATCAATATTTGATCGTTATTTCGTTAATTTTTCTCCATTGTGTCATCGATAATTTATTGATATGTTGTTGACATTTAATCTTCATTGACTGTGTATTTGAATATGAGTTAGGATCCGAGACACTTTTTTGACACATATTTTTGGCATCCATTTTGTATAATGCACTTTATTACAACGATCCGAACTATCTATATTTTAATATACTATTTATAGATCATTCTTTATATTCTTGACGACTGCGAGTTTTTAAAAAATTTCAATGAGTCTGGTTACAAAAGTTACTTCCTACGTCCTCTTTGTCATGTCGGTGTTTTTTTTTTCTTGTACTTTTTGAGGGTTTAAATGTAACAAAAAAAATCATACAGGGGGTTGATAATAATTTCATAAAAACAAAAAGAAAACGAAGAAGTAAACCCGCACTCTGTGTCTTTATTATTCCAGTGTTGGTTTCGAATCTGCGTCTGGCAAAACCCGAATCGCAGGGAACCCCATCGGAAATTGCGTTAATCGGCGTACGGTGGTGTAGCTATGGCGACTCTGGTGAGCTCGGCGGGTGGGCTACTAGCGATGCTGAACGAGTCCCATCCTTTGCTCAAGCTCCACGCTTTGTCCAACCTCAACAACTTGGTCGACAACTTTTGGCCCGAGATCTCCACCAGCGTCCCCGTCATGTGCTCTCTCTCTCTCTCTCTCTCTCTCTCTCTCTCTCTCTCTCTCTCTCTCTCACACACACACACACACACATGTATTTTCTTTTTTTATTTTCTTTCTGAATGCTTGTGATTTAGGGTTAGTGTTTCGCTTGTTCTGAGAAGAATTGTTCGATTTTTTTTGTGTGTGTGTGTGTGTGTGTGTGTATTTTGGAGTATTGAGTAGTTGAACGGACGTGTGAACTTGAATAATTTGTTTTGTTTTCGATTTTGTGCGAATGGGATAAGGATTTTGTGCGAATTGGATTCATGTACTGGATTGCAATTGTTTTGTGGGTGGTGGTGGAAGAGTGAGCGTTGTGTAGGTTGGAGTAATTGAGATCATGGTTTAGGCAGAGTAGGCTATGGAAGCAGATAATGGGGTTTCCATTGTCTTCGATTCGGCGTTGGGCAGTTGAATTGTACTTTTAAGGCAGTGTTGAGAAATAAGACTTTGGATTGATATTACAACGGACATGGAGAAATGCAACTAAGTTTTTCTGCGTTATTTTTGAAAACTTTGATTTTCTAGATACTTAAGAGGAACTGAGGAAGAATATTACTTGCTCCTCGTTGCCAGTGTCCAGTCAGTGCCCCTGCAAGTGGGAGGGTTTTCCTTATTTGATTCTTTCTCCCTCCATAATCTTGATCAGTCAATGGCTCCCAGAATTTTTTTTGAGGCATTGAGATATATTCTTGGAATAATCAGACTAGGTTCATAAATAGTAATGTATTAGCCAACAAAATACTTATAAAGATGTCTTATTGTTTCTCAGAGAAAGTTTGTATGAAGATGAAGAGTTTGATCAACATCAAAGACAACTGGCGGCATTGCTTGTGTCAAAGGTAAAAACTGTGCAGCCTACCTTTTGGAATTAGTGTGGCAGTTTGAAAGTGATTTTTCAATCAATCAATTTGGTTGCAACTTTGCACACAAATAAGGTTGGGAAAATCTATCGGCAACCTGGGCCCTGTTGGCTGAATTTTGTAAGGTTGCATTTTTTCATTCGAACAGCCAAGAAATTCTTGAAAAACATCAATGAATTCGTAATACTAAGTATTTGCATGCAATCTGACGGGTTAAATTTGAAGTTTGTGTGTCTCTTTTTCATTTGTGGGTGCAAAATTTCCTATTTTCTTCTGGAATGTAAGCTTAACTACTTCAATCTTTTGTTTGCATGATCTTTTTCCTCACTTCAGGTTTTCTATTATTTGGGTGAACTTAATGATTCACTCTCCTATGCCCTTGGAGCTAGTTCGTTATTTGACGTGTCAGAGGATTCTGATTATGTCCATACTCTTCTAGGTAAGCATATTTTTGTAAGTATGATACTCTAAGGTATTAAAACTGACTTCACTTTGTAAGCGAGGACTGTGATGAGTAAAATCTACGATGTACTTTGAGGGTTAGAAAACTGTGAAAGGACAATGCAAGCAGGTTTAAGATATCTCAAACTAGATAATCAACTTTGCATCATGATCTAGTAGAACATCATCTCCGATTTAGTATTGTTAGAAGTGGATTTGTATGGAATTTTGAGGATACAGAACCACAATTTATATGCATGACATATTTGGTTGTTTGCTCCTCCACAGCTAAAGCTATAGACGAATATGCCAGTCTTAAGTCTAAGGCAGCAGAATCAAGTGCTGAAGCAGCAAATGTGGATCCTAGATTGGAGGCAATTGTAGAGAGAATGCTGAATAAGTATGCAGGCCTCTAGTGTCTTTAAATACAGTACTTCAGTACCTTTGGGTTTCTTACCTGTTTTCCCCTTTAGGTGTATCATGGATGGAAAGTACCACCAGGCTATGGGGATTGCAATTGAATGCCGAAGATTGGATATACTTGAGGAAGCAATCACAAAAAGTGATAATGTGCATGGAACTTTGTCATATTGCATAAATGTCTCTCATTCCTTTGTTAATCTTAGAGAATATAGACGTGAGGTAAGATGATACCTTGTTGGCTTGTAACTTTTAGATACATTTGATTCTTTTGATAACATGAAAATGTGTGACTTCATATCTCCTTTTTTAGCTAACATTTTGTTAGGCACGTTGATATAAGGATATTAGAACCATTTTCCTTTTGTTGATTCTTGAGGCTATATATGTCTGTAACACGGTAGATTTGTTTAAACTGGAAAGTATCATCTCTATGTATAACAGGAGAAGGGTAATTTGGTGAAATATTCATAATACCAAAAGTTTCCATCAGGCATTCACAAAATGAGAATTTAATTATCAAGGACAAAATAGTAATCATATAACATTTTGAATTGAAAAAATTTTGAATTAAAATTTTAAAATAAGTTACACACTCCACACATTGTGGGTGGTTACTGACTTTTTTGAATTCTTTTATATTTGTTTAATTCTTTTAAATTACACAAATTATAAATTTAAACTTTTTTGTTCAAATAAAAATTAAGTTATAAAAGAGCTAATTGCCACACGCATACGCGTGTGGCAAGAGGCTTGTGTCTTATTATATTGTTCTATTTAAAAGTTTATGTATTTTTTATTCTCTTGAGAAGTGCACAGAAATGCAGTGTTTAAAGAAAATATGTATGATACATGTATAACAAAGGTGTGCATGGATAGTTCAGTACATTGCATAGCTTTAACATTTGTTTGCACGTTCATGATGTAGTTTAGATTTCTGTTCCATAATAATTTTGTATTTCATATAATATTACGTTTAAATAATGTGGAGTTAATTAAAATAGGAGAAAATCATTTAGAGCTCTAGCGGTTCTGATGATGGTGTTCTGGATGTTCCAGTGGATATTGAGGACTAGAGTTTTGAGTGAAAGAAAAGCCTTATTTGGTAATTACAAACAATTTCGTAGTACACCTGGAAGACAAATTTTAATTCCTTTTCGGCCGTTATTTGTTGATATATAAATTTTGGGTTACTTATTTGCCAAGGTGTTGGGAAATGTGTTCCAACACTCAGTTGGAGGTGTTTTGAGGGGTACACATATGCAAGATGGGACGGATTACATGGCTCTTACATAGGAAAGCTAGGTTATAAATCTTAGAGGTGTTCTCTTCTTTCTTCTTTCATCTGTATTCCAGGTTACATACTCTGAAGTTAAATCTTGATGTTAGAGAAAGACGGGGATTTAACTGGTTTGGAACCAAAACCGAAGGCTTTCGGACGATTTGATAGGAAATTGTCTGTTGTGTCTTTTTTTTTTGTTTTGTGGCCTGTTGGTGTCTCATTTTCTTTATTATGCTTCCGCAAGTGTCATGTTTGATAATTCCTCACACTTTGAGAGAAGGGACTGTGTAGTCTTGCACAATACATGCATGTTATGGCTTGAGTAGTGACGTCGAGATGTCTCGGTCAAAAACCTCTGGCAAGAAACAATTGTTATTTAGTTATATAAATTCAAAGGATTCTATTTCTTTTCCTAATCTCATTGGGGTCTCTGATACAACTTGTTAATGCTCTAATTTTCGTGATTATCTGATGACCCTATCTCTTCATTATGGCCAATTTTCTTGTTCGACAAAAGGTTCATTAATATACATTAATTAGATTGTAGTGGCTATAGTTTAGTGGTAAAAATGTGATTTGTTGATCTGTTCTATAATCCTTTGATAGAGAAAAGCACTCAATCCTTTACTCCTCAATGCTTTCTGCTATGTTGATTATTTGAATCAAGTCATGCATTTACAGATGTTGGTTATTTGAATCAAGTCATGCATTTACAATTGTTATTTTGGAGTGTGAGACTTTTTTTTCTCCTTTGGTTCTTTGTGACAGGTACTTCGTCTTCTGGTAAATGTGTATCAGAAGCTGCCTTCTCCAGATTACTTGAGCATTTGTCAGTGTCTCATGTTCTTAGATGAACCTGAAGGTGTTGCAAGCATATTGGAAAAGCTTCTGCGTTCTGAAAACAAGGACGATGCGCTCTTGGCATATCAAGTAGCCTTTGATCTCATAGAGAATGAACACCAAGCTTTTCTCTTAAGTGTGAGAAATGGCCTCTCACCTCCCAAGCCTCAGCCATCAGAAGCTGCGCAGCCAGAAGGCAGTGAAGCTGCAACAAATGAAAGTTCTGCTCTTGAGGATGTTCAAATGACAGATGGAGGTTCTACTTCTAATGTGAGTGTGCTCGAAGATCCGAAAGAAGTGATCTATTCTGAGAGGCTAACAAAAATTAAAGGAATTTTGTCTGGCGAGACGTCAATACAGTTGACTCTACAATTTTTGTACAGTCATAACAAGTGAGGCTTCTGTTTTCTTCCCTATTGTTTTTTAATCCAATCTTCAGAACTTCTGTTTCTTCTGAATTGAGTGGTGGAAAAGTGTTTTGACTGTTTTGAAATTTGCATATAGGTCTGATCTTCTTATTCTGAAGACAATAAAGCAGTCTGTTGAGATGAGAAATAGTGTATGCCATAGCGCAACCATTTACGCTAATGCAATTATGCATGCTGGAACGACTGTGGACACATTTCTTAGGGAGAATCTGGTAAAGCACATCTCTTAAGTTTTTCATTTGGCCACCGTCTCCATTGGCATATTTCTTTGTTATCAATATTGACAACAACAATTTAAATTGTCAGGACTGGTTGAGCAGAGCCACAAATTGGGCAAAATTCAGTGCGACAGCAGGGTTAGGTGTTATTCACAGAGGCCACTTGCAGCAAGGAAGATCTCTGATGGCACCTTACTTGCCTCAGGGTGGTGCTGGTGGTGGCGGCGGCAGTCCATACTCAGAAGGCGGTGCTCTGTATGCTTTGGGTCTTATTCATGCCAACCATGGCGAAGGCATCAAAGAATTCCTCCGTGATAGCCTACGTAGTACCAATGTAGAGGTGTGTACTTTGTAAATCAGCGATGATATCTTTTTGTGCATATTTGGTATATTGCCAAATTTTTCTAATGTGAGATCTATTGACACAGGTTATTCAACATGGTGCATGCTTAGGTCTTGGCTTATCAGCTTTAGGAACTGCTGACGAAGAGATCTATGATGACATTAAAAATGTGCTGTATACTGACAGTGCTGTTGCGGGTGAAGCTGCTGGGATTAGTATGGGTTTGCTTATGGTTGGAACTGCAAGTGAGAAGGCTAGTGAGATGCTTGTTTATGCACATGAGACACAACATGAAAAGATCATCAGGTATAGAGAATTGCTTTATCTTTTTATTGTTTCCTTTCGGCGTTCTTTTACTTATAACTATACTATTTTATCGAGCAAAGCATGATAATTTGTGATCTGTGGTAGGTATAATACGCTTAAGGTCTTTGCTAACTGTATAGTGTGTTACAGGGGGTTAGCATTGGGAATTGCCTTGACAGTATATGGAAGAGAAGAAGAAGCAGACACACTAATTGAGCAGATGACAAGGGATCAAGATCCTATTCTACGTTATGGTGGTATGTATGCTTTGGCATTGGCCTACAGTGGGACAGCAAACAACAAAGCCATTCGTCAGCTGCTGCATTTTGCTGTGTCTGATGTGAGTGATGATGTTAGGAGGACTGCTGTTCTAGCACTTGGGTTTGTGTTGTACTCTGAGCCAGAGCAGGTTGGTACTTTCTTATTTGTCCATTGCTATGCTCTGTCCAAATCAATTTGATGCTGCTGCCCTATTTTATTTTATTTTATTTTTTTATTGCTTATGATGCCTTTGTAACTCCAAAATTGCACAAACTGCAGACGCCGAGAATTGTCTCCCTGCTATCTGAGTCTTACAACCCGCATGTTCGTTATGGTGCTGCTCTTGCAGTGGGCATTTCCTGTGCTGGTACTGGCTTGAGTGAGGCCATATCTTTGCTAGAGCCTCTGACTTCAGATGTTGTTGATTTTGTGCGCCAAGGTGCTCTCATTGCAATGGCTATGGTCATGGTCCAGATTAGTGAAGCCAGTGATTCTCGTGTAGGAGTTTTCAGGTACTGTTTTTGTATTTTGCAAACTCTCTCTCTCTCTCTCTCTCTCTCTCTCTCTCTCTCTCTCACTAAACACACACATCTCGTGCAAGCCAATGATCTTAACTGTCTATTTCTGAGGTTTTCTTCTCAAGGATCAACCATAGGAAAAACCGACCAAATTGAAAATCATTAGGATCTATCTAGACAAAATAAATAGCAAACCATAATGTGCTGCAATGCTCACAATGATAATGAAATGGTGAAATGGTTTCCGATTTTGCTGAATTTTGCAATTTTATGGATAATTTTTAAGTGGGTTAAAGTCCCTTTCTACCGTGTATATACCAAACACGCACACACATAGGGAGCTTTGGCGGAGGGATTTAGCTTTGCAGAAAAAAAGGGGGATCGCTTGTGGGGCTTACCTTTCATTATAGTTCAGTATTCTGAACCATCTTTCTATTGAGTACCCATTCAAAGATCTCTATGGCAAAAGTTTATCCGAATTGGAAGTTGTTAACCATTTAATCCTTGGAAAGACTGATTGTATACTTATGTTTATGTCTATCCTAGGGGTAGCTTCATATGAGGGATTCCTTGTATGAGCAATTTGTAGGGATAACGTTGTGGGATCCAGCCACAATGTGGTCTAATGATTAGAACCATTTACTTTTTAGGTTTCCATCCAATATCATCTTTACGAAAAGTCGGCCAAATTGAAAGTCATTAAGTTATCTGTGATCAAATAAATAGATGAATTGTTGTGATAAACATTGAAATCATTGTGTGATGATACTATTGTCAAACAAATTTTGATTTGGCTAATTAGTTGTAAGGATGATCTTTTGATGGAGACCTAGAATATGGACTGTTCAGAACATTGGACCGTAACATTGGTTGAGTCCTGCAGCATGGAGTCATATATAGATAAAATATAGTTATCATTTACTTCCAATGATGTCTGAAATTTAAAATCGAGTTAACTTGTTTTATTTTTGGTTCTGTTTTTTAACTATAGGCGGCAATTGGAGAAAATTATTCTTGATAAGCATGAGGACACCATGAGCAAAATGGGAGCAATCTTGGCCTCTGGAATTCTCGATGCTGGGGGAAGGAACGTGACCATAAGATTACTTTCTAAGACAAAACATGATAAGGTCACCGCAGTTGTTGGCCTTGCTGTTTTCAGCCAGTATTGGTATTGGTATCCCCTCATTTATTTCATGAGCTTGGCATTCTCACCAACAGCTTTGATAGGACTGAACTCTGATCTGAAAGTGCCGAAGTTTGAGTTCATGTCACATGCAAAACCTTCGCTGTTTGAATATCCTAAACCGACCACTGTGCCAACTGCCGTATCGGCTGTAAAACTCCCCACTGCTGTATTGTCAACGTCAGCAAAGGCCAGCAAAGCTAAGGCCAAGAAAGAAGCAGACCAGAAGGCAAATGCTGGAAAATTATCCGGGCTGGAGGCTTCATCTTCCAGAGCAAATAATGAGAAAGGAAAATCCAGTGAGAAGGATGGGGATTCAATGCAGGTAAGTCCTGTCTTACCCCTTCCTCTTATGCAATTTCAGAAAGTTCAATGTTTACGGTTTATGTTTCTTCCGAAAGTTGCTCGGTTTATATTCCATAATCATCAAGCTGTCTAATCTATACACAGTACACACAAACAGTGGTTACTATTGGAAGAAAAATGAACTATGATTAGATCCATGTACTTTACAGTCTTTTAGTTTCTAATCCATGCTTTTGCCAGGTTGACGGCCCAACGGAAAAGAAATCAGAGCCTGAGCCTTCTTTTGAGATTTTAACGAACCCTGCTAGGGTGGTTCCTTCTCAGGAGAAATACATCAAATTTCTGGAAGAAAGTAGATACGTGCCCATTAAGTTAGCACCTTCGGGGTTTGTTCTCTTGAGAGACCTGCGACCTACTGAGCCCGAGGTGCTTTCACTTACCGACACTCCATCTTCTACAGCATCTGCAGCTGGTGGTGTATCGGCAACCGGACAGCAGGATTCTGCATCGACCATGGCTGTTGATGAGGAACCTCAGCCACCTCAGCCTTTTGAATACACTTCTAATCAATGAAAGAGGCAAAAAGCGTGTTATATACAAGGTTGAGTCGTATTTTCCCCTCTTGGTGCTAACGGAAGACTTTGATGCAAAACCAAGCACAATGACGTTTTAGGATTCATACGGCGGACTTCACTTAATAGAATAAGGCTTTGTTGTTGTTGTATTGTGACCAAATGTTAGATATTCCACTCACTTTCTTTCTTTTTGCTCTATGGAGTCTTAAAATATTAAAGGGTTTTCACTTTGCACCCATCTATTTAGGGTCAGTAACATTTTGGTCCTTGACTTTTATAATTTGGCATTTTACTACCATTGAGTTATGAGTTCCTACACTTTTGGCCTCTCTTAAGTTTAAACATTAATTTTACTTTTCCGACTTAGCACTCTGTTGGTTTATTTTTATATGAACAAATAGAATTTTTCGTAATGAAAATTATACCCTTGTAGATATATATAGAAATGAATTTTGTCGTGTGACATCAATCGGGTGTATGTAAGCAAAAAGTACGTACCTTGAAGTGTCATGTAGGATAGTAGAAGTGTCGATTTTTAAGAGACAAAGGCTAAATAGCTACATATGCTCTTGCAAATTGTAAAAGTGTCAATTTATGACATCATCTATCGATCTTTTGCCTTGAGCGTTTGTTGTGCCTCGAGACTTTAACGAGAAAGCCTAATAAATTTTGCCCCAAAACAACTTGTGAAAAGGGTTGTAGGGAGTTGAAAAGGTCCGCAATAAACCATAAGCGCAAGCAATGTGACTTGTGCATGGTTATTTTGGATGAAAATTTTATCAACATTAGTGTGAGATAAGAAAAATGGATAATTTTAAAAAAATTAAAATGCAAGTTGCTTAAAATTTTATTATATATATGTTTTTCAAGAAACTTGACACACCATGACCTGGAATGTCCACTTGGACTCCAAAACGAGCTGTGCTGGCCGACACCTGGAAGGTGACGAAGCCATAAAGTGTAGTGATGTGGAAAATGTGAATAAATTTAAACCTAAAAGTGCCTAATCAAAAGAGTGTGCAGGTGAGCGGGATTGAACCTATTCACACGTGATGTCAAAGCATAAGACAATATAGTAAATAAGATGAGGGTTATACCACTAAGGGTAACCATCTCCTGATATTTGCCAGAATCCTCGTACACATGTAAGCACAACTACTAAACCTGGAGGGGCGAAAAACAAAGTTGAGTGGGTCAGCAAAACAACGCTTATACGAAAACCTTTATTTTTGAATATACTAACCCCTTGCCGTAAAACAAGTATAATTTCCTTAAAACATACTGCGTAAGTATGTAAACAATAATACGATAGTAAAATAACCAAAAGTATGCCAAGTCAAATATATATCAATGCCACAGTAGTATAATCATGTAATAATCAAGTACAGCTGAGTACTCATCAATCTAATACTGGCACACAAGTTCGAACAGATAAACTCTTACACGAACAGGACTGGGTGTAATCAATACGCTCAAGTAATACGATCACGTGAAGACTGGTGCAGAAGCATGTCACGTATAAGTCGGATTGCTTAATGCAATCTACCCGACAGGACTGGCACCTAACCTGGATCTAAGATGAGTGAACGGTGCGATGTGAACATGCACGTGAAGGACTGGCCCTAGCCCTGAGGCGAGTACTAACATCGGTGCAGCAAGATGAGTATGTACAGATATGTATAAATGTCATGACAGTAATATCCCAACCATATAGCAGCATTTATCATAATTTATCTCACAATATCAAATACTTGGCAGTATAGGCATAAAATGAAGTAAATACGCATTTATGAAAACTATAATATGTATAGGTATAAAATAAACTGCCTATTCACAAATACTTTGTTGCTGATGAGCCACGCAACCTAGCGAAGATGGAAACACCACTAATAATTGCCCCTAAGCATAGAAAGGGTACAATTAATAAAACTATATTATAACAATTGAATTTGGAAAAACGAAAGTAAAAAACAAATTCATGGCGTCGAATTACCCTAAGTAAGGTCCCGCTTAAATTTCTGAAAAGTCAACAAAAGTCAACAGGGGGAATATTCCATCTAGGTTAAGGATTATTAGGCTGGGTTAGATTGATAGGTTGGCTTAAGGGTTCTAGGCCCAAAGGGCTAAACTAAAAAGGTTTAGAGCTTTAGGAATTGGGTTTAAGATTTAAGGCTTCACAAATAAGGCCCAAGGCCTTTAATTTAACAAATAAAATAAAAGCAAAAGGATTAAAAGGGTTGGATCAAAACGGGCTTAAGGCCCGAAGGTCTTGGGGATGGCCCGAGGGCCTGGTTCCTTGACATGGAGGTCGCCGGACTTCAAGAAGAAGAAGGCCGAAATTCGGCTGGAAAACTACACTAACTTTAAATGGCCATAACTTTGTCAATACTCAACGAAATCAAACGAAACAAAAACGAAAGTTGTAGTTCTCGAAGAGACGAAGAGAATGGTATCTTATAAAATATCTAAATCACCGTGATTTGGCCGGAAAACGCTTCGAAAGCTGTCGGACTAGCCGAAAATTGGGTAAGATTCAAATGAGTATAACTTCTTCAATACTCAATGAAATTGGGTGAAACAAAAAGGAAAGTTGTAGTAATCAGTGAGACGAAGAGATTGATACCTCACATGCTGGCCAAATCACCGTGGTTTGGCCGGAAATTGGCTCAAAAGGCACGGGTCAAACTTGAACTTTTCGAAACCGAGTTGTTTCACGTCAAAGCTTCCTCAAATCTTGACTAGGGAACCTAGGGAGTTGCGTAGAGGCTTCCCCGAGTTCTAAAACACCGTGACTCAGTCGAAAATACGTTGAACTCAACTCGTCCGAGTTCGGACCTTCCTAGTTAGCGAGTCAAAACTCATCCATTCTTGGGTTGGTTGGTATGGTTGTGTTTGTGGTGATGGGATGAACACAATGGTGAAGTTTGTTTGTCACGTTGGTGTGTTTTGAAGGCGGTTCTTCCTTGTTGCAGAGAGGAAGAAAGTTCAGGGAGAGAGGGAGAGAGAGAGGGTTACTTTTTCCTTATTTCTAATTGGACAATGTGAGAAGGGAGTGGACAGGATTGGGTGGCTGCAATAAAGGGGAGTGATGGGTGAGTGAGGTGAAAGGAGGGCACGGGTATGGGTAGAAAAAGTCTAGGGATAGGGTTATTTGGATTTCTTACAATAAAAGAAATCAAACTCTATCTGAAGTAGATATTTCTTACTCTGGTAAACTACGTAATCTCATAATAACGTGCACCATTTAATTTACAGAACGAGAAAATTAATAAGGAAGAAATAAACACGTCCTCGTCAATTGCCACTAAGGGCATAATCGTCAATACACATACGCGGGGAGAAATGACATAGGAAAATTAGGGACGGGTCGTCACAAAACTTCTTTCCTTTTTTATTTGACGCCCACTTAATAGAGAAATATTAGATCATACACATTCTGAATATAACGTCTAAACTATCTCAACTATTTCAAGTAGAATCTAATTGTATTATGGACTCTTTATCTTTATTTATTTATTCTTTAAAAAAAAATCAGCTGGTGACTTACTTAGTCTACACTTCCGGAAGTCGGAGGACTTACATAAGCATTTCAACTTCCCTCTAAGCACTAACATATGATTCACTAACGCTATGAATCAGAACTTGTGAGGGACACCAAATGGAAAATGAGGAAGTCAAAGGAGGCTTTCCGGAAGCCGGAAGACTTACATAAGCATTTCAACTTCCCTTTGACCACCAACGTGTGATTCACTAACGCTATGAATCAAAACGTGTGAGGGACACCAAATGGAAAGTGAGGAAGTCAAAGGAGGTTCACATACGGCTGACATCACTTAATGAGACAAGGCATTGTTGTTGTTGTTGTGACCAAATGTTAGATTTGGCACTCTTTCTCTCTTTGCTCAACGGACTCTTAAAAATATTAAACGGTTTTACTTTGCACCCATGTATTTAGGGTCAGTGACATTTTGGTCCTTGAATTTTATAATTTGACATTTAACTACCATTGAGTTATGAGTTCCTACACTTTTGGCCCCTCTTAAGTTTAATTATTAATTTTATTTTTCTGACTGCACTCGGATGGTTTATTTGTTCGCTTGCAATAGTCATGACAAATGTATTAACAAATTTTATTTGAACAAATAAGAATATTTCTTAATGAAAATTATACCCTTCTAGATATATATAGAAATGAATTTTGTCGTTTGGCATCAATCTGGTGTTCATGTAAGCAAAAAGTGCGTCATTTATGTGTCATGTAGGGATCGTAAAAGTGTTCAATTAAGTCATGATGATTTATGACATCATCTATCGATCTTTTGTCTCGAGCTTTTGCTGTACCTCTCAACTTTAACAAGAAAGCCTAATAAATTTTGCCCCAAAACAACTTGAGAAAAGGGTTTTAGGGAGTGGAAAAGGTCCGTAATAAAACCATATACGCAAGTAATATGACTTGTGCATGGTTATTTGGGATGAAAAATTTAGGCTAATTATATTAACACTCCACAAATTGTTGAATAAATCCCACATACTTAATACACTCAACATTTGCTTTTTCACTTAAAAATTATCTTAATACACTCCACATACTTTTCCATAATACCCCACACCCCACATTCTCAATATACATCTTATATTTTGTACATACACCCCACATTTTCTTTACAACCCCACATTTTTCAAATCTTATAACACTCATTTTTAATTTTCAGGGATTGAATATAACCATTTGAACGTTTAATTTACCGAAAGATTTCAAATCAAAATTGAATCGGTCTCAGATTTATTTCACAAGTCTTTAGACTTAGTCTTGAACAAAATAAATAAAGACCCTTTCTCTGCTAATGATCCAAGTGTAGAAGTTAATTAATAAATCAAAACTGAATTGGTCTCAAATTTCTTTAAATAATGCAACTAACGCAAAATTAAATAATTATCGATGTCATCGAAATCACTAAAACAATGAAAAATATGAAGTCTTACCTCATGTGAAACTTCCGAAACATCGATTTCATGTTCCATTCGTCAAAAATAATTTTTCTCAATCAACATGTTTGTGGTTTCATTGGTTAGGATTTTGTTCAACAATAGAGGATGAGAGGGTTTTGATAGTTGAGAAGATAAATAATACGCTAAAAGTGATTTGGGGTGTATTTATGAATTTTTATTTTTTTTTAAACCTAATAAGGTCAAAATTGTCATTGCATAATGGAGTAAATAGGTCATTTAATGTTAAATTTTAATGTGGGGTTGCATTTAACATTTTGTGGGGTGTTAATATAAAAAGCCAAATTTTATAGACATTAGTGTGAGATAAGAAAAATGGATGATTAAAAAAAATTAAAATACAAGTTGTTAAAATTTTATTTTATATATGTTTTCTCAAGAAAATTCTTTCTTTTTTTATTTGACATCTAATTAATAGAGAAATGCCAGATAATACACATTCTATATATGACGTCTAAATTATCTCAAGTAGATTCTATCTTTATTAGAAAGATAGATATTGTTTATCTTTTGTAAATCACGTCTCAACAATTTCAAATAGAATCTAATTGTATTGTGGATTCTTTATTTATTTTTAAAAAGACTAACTGATGACTTAGTTTTGTCAATCTACACTATTAGAAACCGAAAAGCTTATTTAGACATTTCAATCTTTCAAAAACCGAACAACTTATATGAGCATTTCATAAACTAAAAGACTTATACAGGCATTTCAATCTTTCAAAAACCTAAGAGCTCATATGAGTATTTCAGCTTCTCTCAAGCTATTATTTGTGATTCACCGACGCTAAGAATTAGAGGTCGCAAGTGGAAACCAAATGGAAAGTGAGGAAGTCAGAGGAGGTTCACATGGCTCCCACATGTATAAAAAATCCCCCCAGCCCAACTCATGTGAATCGTGATGCCCCACTCCCATCCCCCACTTCGAAACCCAAAGCTGCTCACGCTCACCGTCGTTTCCGACAAATACGCTATGAAGTCAATCTCCTCGATTACCAGACTTCAACGGCCACGATCTCTCCCTCTCCCTCTCCCTCCCCCTTCCCACTCCTCGCCACGTCCATAATCATGCTCGCCGCCGCATCCTCCTCCTCCACAACATGGCTCCAAGCTCACCGTATCCGCTACCTCTTCCTTCTCCTCTGCTCTCCGATTCTCATCCCTTTCCTCTGCGCCATATTCCCTCTGCTCTGTGCCGCCGAGATTTGCCTACGGCTCTGCTGCCGCCGTATAAAGACTTCTCATGATGAGGCCGGGGAGGAGGAGGATCGGATGGGCCGGTGCGAAGAAGGACGCGGCAGTGGAAGTGCGGCGGCGGCGGGAAAGGAAGACGGGAAAGAAGAGATGGGGCTGCTGCAGAGGTACTTGGAGGATCAGCTGCTGCTGGTTGGATCTGTGTACGATTGCCGGGACGAGGATGGTAACGATTTGTATCGCGAGATTCATGACTATGATAATGATTCCAACACTACTCCTCTTTTGGCTTGATTTATTTATTTATTTTTCTTTTTTTTTTGTACATCACACTTTTTTTGGTTGATTTTTGGTGAAATTTGTTTGTGAAGTTTTATGGGATTCCTTTCTACGAATTGTGAATACGATTTTCACTTTGTGAAAGAGGATATTGGCAGATTTGAATTTGTTGGTAACTAAAGTTTGGTAGTGCTACACAGCCACTTTTACTTATTGCATATCTTATACGAATTCTTAATTTTCGACAATAAGAATTAATAAACTAAATAAAAATATAACAAGGGGCGGATGGATAAAGAAAAGAAAAACAGAAAACTAATAAACAGAGTTTGAAAACTTTCAGTTTTAATGATAATGACAAAATAAAAGTTAAAGTAAATAGATTGATTTTTTAGTGTAAAAATATGATTTTTCGTTAAAGTGAACAGTACTAGAAGCTTTTCGTTAAATTTTTCAAAAAAGGTATAAATAACTTACTTTTAAATTTAAAGCCATTGGCCCATTGGTCACTAGTACTTCTGCTAATTTGAATCACATTATAATAGTAAACTCAGTGTGAGACTTAACTCACTTAATCACTCTTTTATAGTAGAGAATATCGTTTGTTAAAAAAAAAAAATTAAGCCATTGAGATTGAACCAACTTGTATTTATCTTTACTTGTAATTTAGAAGTCACAGTTTTAACTCACATAAATAAAGATAACGCATTATATATTTACCAAACCAAAGATTATTTATTAAGAAACTAACAAAAAGTTCAAAAAACTTTAGTTTTAATGAAAAAAGAACAAATAAAGGTACAATGAATAGTATCAAGAAAAAGTAAAAATATGATTTTTCGTTAAAAGTGAACAATACCGGAAGTGTTTCGTTAAAACTCTCTTATTTCTTATCCCAACATGCCCGATATCACTTCGGTCCCAAAATTGGGTGCCAAAACAAAGTTCTAGCCCCGTATCAAATAGGGGTGTGATATCCACACATTTTTTTTTACTTCTCACACACCCTTCTAATTTTTGATCGTCGGATCGAATGAATTTAAGAAGATCAAATGCTAGAAATTAAGAAGAGATATGTGAGAAGTAAAAATGAATGTGTAGATAGCACACCCCTATCAAATAATATGGTTGATGAACGGTCTAATTAAAAGTCTCAGCTTTGATTACCCCAAAAAAAAAAAAAAAAGTCTCAGCTTCACCCAAAATTTATTAACATTAAGATGAAAGATTACTTCAAAGCGCATAGTGATTACGTTATATTTCAGATTTTATTTGTTCTTTCATTGTGCAAAGAAAATATGTAAATTAAGTTCTGTGAATACGATGAATTCCAGACTAATAATATGTGTTTGTCAAACTAAAATTTTCAACTTCAAAGCTTCAATTCCAAGAGCAAGCCTGGGGAATATTGACTGTCTAAAAAAAATTGAACATAAAGATGCCTTTATTCAATCCACCCAAACATTAGACTGATTTGTAAACAAGAACCATATATGCCTTAACTCCAATCTAAGTTTAGACCAAAATAGGCTTTTTAAAAGCAATTTAAAATGTCACATGAGCTTCCTTGCATGCCTTCTTCTTATGTCTAGCGACTAAACCACAAAGATTATACATTGAAATGCTCGTCGGGAAAAGTTAATGGAATAAAAGTCAGTGACAATAGCTACGATATAGTGTTTATTTCTCTTGTTGTAAACACTAAATCCTAGCTATTGAAAAATTGAAAGTAATAAGGAACTTGAAATCGCATAAATTGCAAACAACCCATGATAAACATGTATTAGAAGATATTGATAAGTAACGTATCTCAAAATTGTCAATCTCCACAAACATAACAAGAATTTGGAGAAAAAATCGTTGGATGTGGTGACTTATATGTCGGAGCACTATAATTTTTTTTTTGTATAAATGTAATTTTTTTTTTCCTTTTGTATTCCTTTTCACTCTACATTTTGGCCATGATTGAATGTTATCCACCAAGACATTTGAACGTTCCGCAGGGACTGGGTTGCTCACTACTTCGGAGGTGGAAGAAGCAAAGGTTGTGCTTGGTCTTGTACAAAAGTGGAAGTAGTGGTGGTATGCATACTACTAGGCTAGCGTAGTTCCTTCAAGTGGGAAAGGGATCCTTGATTTGGGCCGTTGAATTTGATCTAATGACTACAGTTATTATCACTTTTAAAGGGGCCCCCTTGCTACAATTATTATCACCTTTAGAGAGGCACCCTGTTTGTAGTTTTTGAATCAAATTTTAACGGCCAGAATCCCGGACTAGGTGGAAAGAGATCCGGAGGATCCCTTTCCTTTACCTAGCTTGTCGTAGTTAGTAATGGAAAGGGATTTCCACACTCTTGACCGCATAGCATCGCCACTGACCTTGGTGAATTTAAATTGATAAATGCTAATGAGACTCTCTTAAAATGAGACTTTTCGTATACGTTCTGCTAACTTATGTTTTTGGCGCAATATATAATATTAGCACGCAAATTAACATTAAAATGTGATGTGATAGAGAATCTCACTTTTAAAAAAAGTCCACTTAGCACTTTTCGAATTGGAACATCTAAATCTTAATTTGGATTGTTACATGAGGTTAATTTTGTCATTATGAAATGTTTGGGAGATTTGATGTTAAGAGTCAACAAACAGAGACAAGTTATGTGAGACAACTTCAAACTTTAATACAAATACAAGTGAATCTTGTAAAAGCAAATACTTTATGCCCAAAAAAAAAACTGTGCTGACACACCCGTACCCGAAAGTAGGGCATGCTGGCCGTCACGTGAGTGTGACGTAACCATGTGCGCTGTGCGGAAGCAAAGATCGTTAACGAAGTACGAATAAATTCAAATCGAAGTCTAGAAATGTGTACTAGAGTCAATTCGACACTTATACATATTCAGAGCGTACTAAGTCGGTGCAGTCAAGCACAAATAAAAGATGTTTAAATACACACTCGATGCCATACATGATGATAAATCTGTCAGAAAGGCCGAAGGATCCTCGATGCGTCAACCCAGAATTCAAGCTATCTAGAACCTGGAGGGGCGAAAAACAAAAGGGAGTGGGTCAGCAAAAACAAATCTTTTTTTTCCAAAATCATTCTTTTCTCAAAGTTCTAGCCCCTCTCCGTAAAACCTGTATAGTTTCCCAGAAAATAATACATACATATATCTCAATCTCTTCTCAGCATAAAACGTTTTCAAAGTATTTCAGTGTATGACGTGCAATGCATCTCAATGTTATCTGAGTCTCATAAACGATGTCATACTATGCATTTCATAATCACATTGCTAACATATGTCATCTCAGCCCTCGGCTGTAAATATAGCTCATAACTTCTCAATCACATAATCATATATATCCTGTACACACATCATAATCTCATCATATCATCATTATCAACACTGTTTCAATAGTAAATGCTCTAGTGCTACAATCACGTGAGGACTAAGCGAATGAACGCGGGTCACCTACATGTCGTAACACTCAAAAGTGATCTATACGACAAGACTATGCACCTAACTTGGATCCAAGGCGAGCATGCGGTGCGGGAGGTGAACGACACGTGAAAGACTATGCCCCTATCTCTGGGCGGGAGCACTTACAGTGTGTACAGATCTATGAGCTAATAATTCATGATATCTCATCATATCTCATCACATCTCATCATATAATTCATCATATCTCATTATCGTTATAAGCATAATATCTCAATTGTATCTCAATCGCATTTCAATTATATCTCAATTGCATTTCGTACGTATTTCTAATGTATTTCATACGTATATCAATCGTTATTCGTTCTCAACTATGCATGTACCTACCTGGTACTTACCTGGCGTCCTCGGCACCATTATATGCATGAAATGTATAATTAAATACTCATGCATCAAATCAAGTAATATGCAAGTCGATAAAACGTATATTTCCATTTAAAAAGTGATTCTGGGAAAATCATATGTATATATAGGTATACGGAAAATAATACTGCCCACTCACTGATAAGTAGCTGGCTCGTAACCCCCACGTCGGGCCTGGCTACGGTCGTCCTCGGTATACGTATCACCTATACGAGAAATTACGTAAATACGTTATTTAATACATACTCACAACTACGGAAATAACTTCTCATACATAGCTCAATTTTGGTGTTTCAATATACCAACGTGACCTACTCGTCGTCATGAACATCCCCATATTTTTAAAATAATTTTTCACCGTTCCACGCGCCCCCACGCGCCTGACGTGGCACGGACCCACGCGCCGAGCACAGTGACGGCGTCAGTTGACGCCGTCAGGAATATTCCGTCAACTTTAACGGCGTCAGATTAACGGCGACGGAATATTCCGTCAGGTCGCCGGAATATTCCCTCCGGTTGTCTTCTCCGGCGACTTCGCCGGCCGCCGGCGACTGGTTTCGCCGGATTTCTGGGAAATTTTCAAATCGTCCTATCTTGCTCATTTTTCATCCTTTTTGACCCATTTTTCTTCCTATGTGCTCCAAATTAAGTGTAGAACATGAATATACCTTCAAAAACCTTGAAAAAAGTCCTTAATTTCCTCGGGGACAAACTCCAAAACCGGCCACTCTCGATGCACGTGATCCCGACGTCCAAACACCTCCAACGAACTACTCCGAGCTTCCTTGGGACCTCACAAGGATCACTGTGATCTTAGATTGTCCTAAAACACAACGTATGAAAAGTTGATGAATAGTGCTCAATAAGAACATCGAGTTTTGGACGTGAAATCGAAGGGATCCTTACCTGAAAATTATACCACTGAGTTCGTATGATCTTCACGAGTTTGAATATACAATTAGATTCGTCGATCTGCAAGTTTTGGTGAGGGTTGACCTTATGCCGTGCCTAAGAGAACTAGAGAGAAAGAGAAAGAGACAGTCGAGAGAGAGAGAATGATTGAGAGAGAGACAGAGAGAATGTTTTCTGAGTGTTTTCAATAATGCAAGAGAGAGAGGGAGAGTGACGGGAGTGAGAGAGAGGGATTGAGTGAGTGAGGTCTTAGTTGTCCAACACCATCAATAAAATAACTTCAATAATTTGAGGGTCACTTTCATTATTCCTCACATCACACACATACATACGTAAATAATCCCCGTAGGGGTAATTCCGTCATTTCATATCCAATAATTTAAAATGTCGGGACGGGTTGTCACAGTGCTCATTCTAAAATACACTTTTAATATTTTTGAAATTCAAAAACAATTTTACCACAAGCGGTTTTTGTCATTTTAAAAAGGAAAAATTAGGTTCTCATCATTTCTTTTGCTACTCCTTTGATTAAAACCTTATTCCTTTTCATTTTTTGATCAAGGTCCTTGGTATTAATAACATCATTAATTATTTCAATAATGAAATATTTTTTATTTCTAAATATATTCATTTAATGTTAAAAATGTTACAATTAGTATATTTTGTTGTGATCTATTTTATTTGACAAGGTTAAAGGGGGCCGGCGGCAAGAGTGTAGAGATAGATGTGTCTGTAGAATTGTATGGGAATATGTGTGTGTTGTTATCCCTTCTACATTGTGCCTTTATTTATAGTAGAAGAGGAGAGGAGATATTCCTTCTTCCCCAAGGAATACAAGATACAATAGGAAATGATAACTAGAATTAAATCTAATCTAGGATTTACACAATCACACCAAAATTAGGAATGTTTATAACACTCCCCCTTGAGTGTGTAGATATTCAAGGTAGATTCAACATCATGCAGAAGTTGAGGAAGTCGACTCGTCGGCACTGATTCCAAGGAACAACGCTTATTCTCAATAAATTAGGAACTTGCATAAGTAAGTCTCACTAAAATACCCTAAGGCTATGGCAAAAACTCGAGTAGGGACAAAATCCATAGTCTAAGGAAAAATGTGTGAGAAATGCAAAGTCAAAAGAAACGTCTACATAACGTCATCAGGGATATGACCAACCCAAGGTATGTGCCTTGTTAAAACCTAGTTAGGTAGCAAAACCCCAGTGGGAAAAATGCTCTTAATCATAGGGAAAAAGAGTACATTAAGGTCAATCAAGTATCTTTATAATACTCACCCTAAGTTTGACACAATTTCAAAGAGAAATAGCAATGTTACAACTCAGAAAGTTTACGCATACCAATTCCATGAACAAGCTTTTGAAACGTTGTCTTCGACAGTGATTTGGTGAAGAGGCCGGCCAGATTGTTTTGTGAACGGATTTGCGTGACTTCAATCTTCTGATACTCTTATTGTTGACGTGAAAAGAAGAACTTCGGCGCAATGTGCTTGGTGTTGTCTCTTTTGATGTAACCCTTCTTGAGCTGTTCGAAGCATATTGCGTTGTCTTCAAAAATTATCGTCGGGACATCAATGGCAGGATAAAGGTTGCAGGAGCTTCGAATATGGCTCATAACTGCTCTCAACCAAAAGCATTCCCGAGTTGCTTCATGTAAGGTGAGAATTTCAGCATGGTTAGGCGAAGTGGCAACTAAGGTCTATTTAGTTGACCTCCAAGATATTGCGGTGCCTCAAATGGTAAAGACATAACCCGTTTGAGAGCGCGCCTTGTGCGGATCAGACAAGTATCCCGCGTTGGCATAACCAACAAGGCAAGAATTAACTCGAGGAGCATAAGGTGCGGCACCATTCGAGGATGTGTAGGGATAGAACAAGCCTAAATCCGTAGTACCCTTAATGTAATGGAAGATGTCTTTCACGCCAGTCCAGTGTCTGCGTGTAGGTGCATTACTTTATCTTGCCAAAAGATTAACAACGAATGAGATGTCAGGTCTAGTGCATTGAGCTAAGTACAAAAAAGCGCTATCGCACTTAGATAAGGAACTTCAGGCTCTAAAATCTCTTCATCATCCTTCTTCAGACGGAAGGGAACTCGTTTTGCATCTAGCGAATGAACGACCATAGGAGTACTCAAAGGCTTCGCTTTATCCTTATTAAAGCGGAGCAACACCTTCTGGGTTTAGTTCGATTGATATATTAGGATTCCATCCAAACAATGCGCTATCTCAAGACTGAGACGGTATCGAGTCTTACCTAGATCTTTCATCTCAAATTCTGATTTTAGGTGCGTAGCAGTATTCGCGAGCTTTTCAAGAGTTCCGATGAGATTCATGTCATTGACATATACTGCAACAATCGCAAATCCGGAATGTGACTTTTTAATGAACACACAAAGGAATATTTCGTTGTTCACATATCTTTGACTAGTCAATTTTTCACTCAGACAGTTATACCACATTCTTCTGCATTGTTTCAAACCGTAGAGTGAACACCTCAGCAGAATTGAAAGCGTGTTCCGAGGTTTGAAAATATTTAAACCAGTCAATGTAAGTCATTCGGGAACTTTCATGTAAATTTCCGTATCAAGATCCCCATAGAGATACGCGGTTACTACGTCCATCAGCTGCATACTCAGTTTTTTGGAAACTACCAAATTGATAAGGTAGCAAAAAGTAATCATATCTATAACGAGTGAATAAGTTTCGTCATAGTCAATCCTGGGGCGTTGTGAGAAGCCTTGTGCAACAAGACGAGCTTTGTAATGCATAATCTCGTTCTTCTCATTACGTTTTCGAACGAAAACCCACTTGTAGCCATCGGGCTTCACATGTGGAGAAGTAGGAGTTACAAGTCCAAACACCTTACGTTTCGCAAGAGAATCAAGTTCAACTTGGATTGCTTGTTTCCAGTTTGACCAATCAGTTCTACGTCGACATTTATCAACGGAACGCGGTTCAATGTCATCACTCAACATGATCTCAGTAACTACTGCAAATGCTAATGCATCATCGAAAATCATCTCATTTCTACGCTACACATCATCTAAGCTAGCAGAATAGACCGAAATCTCACGATTCTCGGGAGGAGGATTCGTCTCTTCAAGGACGTTTCTGTAATCTAGAATTTCGTCATGAGTTGGATAGAATGAGTAAGCGATATTCGAATTCACGGTAGGCTCTTCAAGATCTTGTGTCGTGGATTTCCTCTTCCGGGTGTGTGAATCTTTTGAACCAAAGGGTCTGCCACGCTTTTATGTAGGGGCAGATGATTGACTAGCCGCTAATGTACGTGGATCACTAAGATTGACGTCATTGGCTTCCAGAAGGGCAGTCTGTCGTACATTTGGTACATCCATCTTTGTAGGCGTATTCACAGCTAGAATGTGTGATCTTGTCACACGCGCTAGACCGGTGAAAGCATCTGGCATGCTCTGGAGATCTAATATATGTTGCACTTCAGTTTCAGACTGAGCGATGCGGGGATCTAAATGAGACAAAGTGGGAGTCCTCCACGATAATTCGTGTCGTTCATCTGGAACGTTGACGTTCTTATCTCCCCCTAACGACGGGAAGATTGGCTCATAGAAGTGACAATCTGCAGAACGAGTGGTAAACAGATTGCCTGTCAAAGGTTCTAAGTAATGAATAATCGAAGGAGAATCATATCCGACATAAATTCTCATCTTTCACTGAGGCCCCATTTTTGTACGTAAGGGCGGCGAGATCGTCACATATACCGCAAAACAAAAAAAGTGCAGATGCGATATTTCGGGTTCGTATCTGGTAACCAATTGAAAGGCACTAAATGGTTGTGTCGCAACAGGCCTCAGGTAAACCAACTTTGCTGTATGCAATATTGTATGGCCCCAAGTAGCGATCGGGAACTTGGTATGTATGACCAACGATCGAGCAATCATTTGTAAGCCCTTAATGAAAGCCTATGCCAGGCATTTTGGGTGTGAACATGGGGTACTAGATGTTCAACTTCAACCCCAACCCCAACCGACATGCAATAGTCATCAAAAGTTTTAGATGTGAATTCTCCAACATTATCTAATCGAATAGATTTGATCGGATAAATAGGGTGGTGAGCCCTGAGCTTGATAACCTAAGCCAACAATTTCGAGAATGTAGTGTTCCTTGTGGACAACAAGCACACATGTGACCAACGTGTGGAAGCGTCAACCAAAACCATAAAATATCTAAATGGTTAGCAAGGAGGGTGAATCAGTCCACAAATGTCTCCCTAAATCTATTATAGAAAAATGGGAGCATTCGAATGA
Organism: Crataegus laevigata; assembly: GCA_963580275.1. NCBI lineage: Eukaryota > Viridiplantae > Streptophyta > Magnoliopsida > Rosales > Rosaceae > Crataegus > Crataegus laevigata. Next base: position 4,318,571 of record OY756938.1, read on the forward strand.
ATCTTGTCATAAAAAGGCTTAGTAATAAGCTTTCCCATAAAACATGTTTGACATGCGATTCTTTGGATCAAAACTAAACTTCGGGTTAGTGGATGCATGTGTGATGATTTGAGGATACGGCGCATCGCTACTCGTCTAGGATGTCCCAAACGGTCATGCCAAAGTGTAATTTCATGCGCGGTCCCAGTAGTAGAGCCGGCCACATAGTGGCATTCTATGAGGCGTATGGTCGTAGTATATAGACCACTCGGGGTACGCTCCATCTTCTCTAGAATATGCTTTTGGCCATATTCGTAAGAAGTTATACACAGAAATTCAACTCCGTTTTCTACGTGGGTTTCAACGTGGTAATTATTATATCTAATATCCTTGAAACTTAGCAACATTCTTCCGGAACGTGGAGAATAGAGTGCCTCATCAATGGTCAAGATTGTACCATTGGACAACATTATACGTGCTTTACCGTACGTATCCTTCTATCAGGTTGGATGGGCCTGAAAGGGTTGTCAGAAGTGCATTCTTAAGTATAAAGTTAGTGAAATAGATGCGTTCATGTAAAACTGTGTGCGTGGTTACACTATCTGCCAGACAACTAACTTTCCCACTAGTCATACCTAGAATGAAAAAATAATTTGAATCGGTCATATGCATAAAAGTTCTTAAAACAAAAATCAATTCAAAGTAATTTCATTTATTTAAGGATGGTAATTAATTAAAACTTAAAATCCAAAAAACAAATCACCAATCAATAATCCAAACATAAAGGAAGATTGTTCAAAAATCAACCAAAAAACAAAGGAGGGGTTCGGCCACTTAGTGGAATTCAGCACTAATTGTCTTATTTTAACTAAAAATAAGTCCATGTCTAAGATTCTAATCTTCCATAGGGGTGATATCCTCTTGAAAGTTAGAAACCTTCATCTTGGTAGTCTCTGAATCGTCCACTTGCATGAAGTTTGATTCAAACTTCTTACGACGAGAATGATATTCATTTACAACCTTTTTGGGAGCTCGGCAAACACGAGACCAATGGTCATTTGAACAACAACCATAGCACATATCTGCATCCATGGTTTCAGGTGCTTTGCCCTTATTCTTGAAGTTCGGGGCCTTGGGAGCGAGGTTTGAGCGTTTCGGGGCTTTGTTTCCTCCCTTGGATGGGCCTTGACTCTGTTGACATTGGTGGCTTCTAGCCTCCCCTACCATGCCTCTTTTGGTGTTTTGGGTACTAGTTAGTGCTATAATGTGCTTTATGCACAACAGTAGCCCAGTAGGTCAAGCTTGATGATTCTTCATCAACAGTTGGTTCTGATTTTCAGCAAAAAGTAAAACAGAGATCAAATTCGAGAACTTAGTGAACTTCTGAGCTCTATATTGTCGCTGCAGGACAATATTAGAAGCACAGAAGGTCAAATAGGTCTTCTCCAGGAGATCTTCTTCGGTCAAAGTTTCATTGCAAAACGTGAGAAGTGATCGGATTCGACAAATTTCATAATTATATTCATTCATAGACTTAAAGTCTTGGAAGCGTAAGTGCTGCCAGTCGTGTCTTGTTTCAGGCAAGAATATGTCTTTTTGGTGATCAAAACGATCAGCCAAAGCGACCCATAATGCACGTGGATCCTCCTCAGCAAGGTACTCAGTTTGCAGAGCGTCATGGATATGTCTTCGAATGAAGATCATAGCAGTGGCTTTTTCAGCTTCGCCAATAGGTTCATCTGTTGCTTTTTCAATGGCATGACGCAAGTTCTTTGCAGTGAGGTGAAGCTTCACATCTTGAACCCATTTGAGGTAGTTCCTTCCAGAGACCTCCAATGCGGTAAAGTCGAGTTTGTTCAAATTCGACATGTTCCTATCACGAAATAGATGGACAAGATGTGGTTAGTGTAATGGAGAAAAATCAATCCATTCACGTAAGAGTAGAACATACAGGTTCTAATAGACATGTATTGGTTTAATTTTTGCATGAAAAAGCTTCAGGTTTTCATGGGTGATGTTTTAAAGTGAAAACTTCAGGTTTTCAAACAAGGCATATTTATAAGAAACTTCGGGTTTCAAAAATAACTATGAACTTCAGGTTTATATATTTCTGCAGGCAAACACAAATATATATGCAAGCAAAAATGCAACAAGAATATGCAAAAATATAACTTTTAGGTGTACAAATATAATTGAATTAATTTAGGTAAATTACACCATAACCACCCCTCAGGTTTGAGGTTTATTACAATCCAATACAACATCTTTAAACTATTTTATTTCAATTTCATACATCCGTTACATTTTCTATCCATTGATCTGTTAAGTGCTGACGTGAATGCCAATGTGGCTGCCAAATGTGTGCCATGTGGCAAAAAAATAATTTTTTTATTTAAAAAACTTGAATTTTTACACTAAATCAGCGACCAAATCTGGAAGAAGAAGGAAAAAAGAAAAAAAAGAATTGAAATCATCCCTTCCCCCCGCCCCCTAGCAAACACATCTGCAAGAAGAAGAAGAAATAAAGAAAAAAAATATCCCTCCCCAGCGAAAAAATTGAACCCCCCCCCCCCCAGCAATCACATCTATAAGAAGAAGAAGAAAGAAAAAAAATTTGAAACTATCCCTTTGCCCCTCCCCCCAGCGACCACATCTGCAAGAAGAAGAAGAAAAGGGAGGAAGAAAAGAAAAAAAAAACCAACCGGATGCGTTTTGGGGGAAGGGGGTTACAAGATCATGGGGATATACAGCGGGGAAGTGGGGGTGGGGCGGGGGGGGGGGGGGGGGGGTGGGGTGGGGGGGAAGGGGGTTTACGGGATTGTGGGGATATGCGGCATGGGAGTGTTGGGGGGGGGGGTGGTTATGCGATTAGGTTTTTTTTATTTTTTATAAATAGAAAATTTAGGTTTTTAAATTAAAAATTATTATTTTTGCCACATGGTGTGCCACATTAGCAGCTACATCAGCACTTAACGGATTAATGGATAGAAAATGTAACGGATGTATGAAATTGAAATAAAATAGTATTTGAGGTATGAAAGTGAAATGTTTTAAAGATGTATGAGGTTGTAATAGACCACAAACTTGAGGATGTATGGTGTAATTTACCCATTAATTTATTTTTGGACTTCGGGCCAAATTAAAATGTGGGTGAAAAAATATAAAACCCATTAGGCCTAAAATAATTAGGCGAATAACATTCGGGGTCCAAAAGAAAAAAAAATGTCCACGAGGTGGCTTAATTTAGAGGTGTCGTGCATTCCGGGCCCAAGAATGGGCTGGATTTGGACTCGGTTGTAGGCTGCAAGCCTACATAGAGGGCGGGAAAGTGGGGGTAGGTTGTTGCAGGCAAGCCCAGAGAACCATATATGCCTTAACTATGTGTGTGTTATTTAACTCCAATCTAAGTTTAGACCAAAATAGGCTTTTTAAAAGCAATTTAAAATGTCACATGATTTTCCTTGCATGCCTTCTTATGTCTAGTGACTAAACCACGAAGATTATACATTGAAATGCTCGTAGGGAAAAATTAATGGAATAAAAGTCAGTGACAATAGCTACGATATAGTGTTTGTTTCTCTTGTTGTAAAGACTAAATCCTAGCTATTGAAAAATTGAAAGTAATAAAGAACTTGAAATCGCATAAATTGCAAACAAGCCATGATAAACATGTATTAGAAGATATTGATAAGTAACGTATCTCAAAATTGTCAATCTTCACAAACATTACGAGAATTTGGAGAAAAAATCGTTGGATGTGGTGACTTATATGTCAGAGCACTATAATTTTTTTTTTTGTATAAGTGTAATTTTTTTTCCTTTTGTATTCCTTTTCACTCTACATTTTGGCCATGATTGAATGTTATCCACCAAGATATTTGAACGTTCCGCAAGGACTGGGTTGCTCACTACTTCGGAGGTGGAAGAAGCAAAGGTTGTGCTTGGTCTTGTACAAAAGTGGAAGTAGTGGTGGTATGCATACTACTATGCTAGCGTAGTTCCTTCATGTGGGAAAGGGATCCTTTCCGGATCTCTTTCCACCTAATTCACTTAGTCCGGGATTCGAGTCGTTGAAATTTAATCTAACGACCACAATTATTATCACTTTTAGAGGGGCCCCTGTTTGTTATTATCATCTTTAGAGATGCCCTATGTTTGTAGTCGTTGGATCAAATTTCAACGGCCTGGATCCCGGACTAGGTGGATTAGGTGAAAAGGGATCCGGAGTTAGTAATGGAAAGCGACTTCCACACTCTTGACCGCATAGCATCGCCACCGACCTTGGTGAATTTAAATTAAGAAATGCTAATGGGACTCTCTTAAAATGGGACTTTTCACGTACGTTCTGCTAACTCATGTTTTTGGAGCAATATATAATATTGGTACGCAAAGTAACGTTAAAATGTGATGTGATAAAGAATACTTTTCAAATTAGAATATCTAAATCTTAATTTGGATTGTTACATGAGGATAATTTTGTCATTATGAAATGTTTGGGACATTTGATGTTAAGAGTCAACTAACATAGACAAGTTAGATGTGACAACTTCAAACTTTAATAAAAACAAAAGTGAATCTTGTAAAAGCAAATATTTTTGCCAAAAAAAGAGAAAGAAACACATACCGTGCTCATTCTAAAATACACCTTGAAATTCAAAAACAACTTCACTACAAGCGGTTTTTGTTATTTTAAGAACTCTTATCAACAGAAGTCTAATTCAACCGTCTCCAAATCGAATACGTTATTTACAAATAACAAATCAGAATATGAGCTCGTGCAAAGGGAGAACAACTATTATTCTTAATTTTCAACCAAACGAAAATGATGACAGCAGAAAGCTCTGACAAATTTGCAATAAAAGGAAAAAACGACAAACCCACCAGGGCCACCACCATTTTTTCGTATAACATCATGTTAGTTGCTCATTCAAGTCCACGTTTCCAGTAAAACTCAATGGCCGCTTCTCCCCGCCGATCCCCGGAGCCGGACGCCCAAACCCCACTGCTAGATGACGTCGTCGACGGCGCCGTTGACCACAAAGGCCGCCCCGTTCACAGATCCAGATCCGGCGGCTGGCGTTCCGCTAGGTTCATAATCGGTAAGCACCGCAGCGCACTGAATCCAATCAGTCAGATATTAATTAAATTAATTGCTCTGATTGTAATTAAATAAGTGTGGTGAAGTTTTGATTTGAATATTTCAAGGGGTGGAGGTGGCGGAGAGGTTTGCGTACTATGGAATCGGCTCCAACCTTATCACGTTTCTGACGGGGCCTTTGGGGCAGTCCACCGCCACTGCGGCTGAGAATGTCAACATATGGTCCGGAACGGCGTCGTTGCTCCCTTTACTCGGAGCCTTTGTCGCTGATTCTTTCCTCGGACGCTACCGCACTATTGTTTTTGCTTCCCTACTCTACATTTTGGTACGTGCCCCTCTCTCTCTCTCTCTCTCTCTCTCTCTCTCTCTACAATTTTGGCACGTGACTAAGTTGCCTTCCTCCGCATTAGTTGGAAATATTTAGGGAAATTGGATGAATGCTTGGTTTTGCAAATGACAATTGCTGAACTGATCAAAATCAAATATCGGCATACATTATTGATAAAATTCGGTAAAATGATCATTCAGCAATTGGGATTTGTAATTTTGTAAGGTATAAAAACTCTTCTGATTAATGCATGAATTGATGAGCAGCCAAACAAATCATTAATTAATTTCAACAAATAGAGATCTACCCAATCAACTTCCGAGCGAATTGAATGATGGTATGAGATAGCCATCCAGGACTGGAGTTGGAATCGCATTGTCTGCCCTTGTTGGATTCTTCTTAGTACACATCCCACACGCATCTAATCCATCTTTCATACAACTTGTACCCATTTTAGACATTTATTAGGAAATGAACCTCAAATTGGATTGGAGGATAGGTGGAGGTGGAGGTGGCGGCGCCTTGGCTTCGGGGAGGGAAGTGACTGGTGAATGTCTAGGTCTCTGGTTGTGTTCTTGGTGGGAGAGAAGATGGATGTTTGGGTATTGGTTATGTCGAGATTTTAGCTATTTGTTATGTCAAATAATAGGTGTTTAGTAAATCTTTACAACGCCATATCTTTTAGTTTTATTGGTCCATGTAGGAAGTAAGTATATGATGTAGGACAAGAAGGGGGTATTTATCTAGGTTCCATGTATCGCATTTATTTTGCACACATTTAACTCTTGCTAGCTGTTTATGAGTAAGATCAAAACCATATCTCCAAGGGAGGTAGCAAATGTTATTTTAAAGGCTTATTTACACCAACACCCCATAAAACTCAGACTTAGTCACACTTTGCCCCGTGTAACTCAAAAAACATGTCACTTAACCACCTGAAAATTATCTTTGATTCTCACTTTGCCCCATTCCGTTATATCTGTCAAAACTTCTGTTACATCATGTGACGTGGCAAATGTAGGGCCCATTAACTAAAAGTGTTAGCCATATCATTGCCACATATACAAATATAATACTTTTAACATTAAAACTCGATGCTGATAAAAGGTCGTACCCAGTGCACAAGGCTCCCGCTTTACGCAGGGTCTGGGAGAGGTGAATGTCGGCTAGCCTTACCCCTATTTATGGAGAGGCTGCTCCCAAGTCTCGAACCCGAGACCTACCGCTCATGGGCTCGATGCTGATAAAAAAAAAAATTAAAAAACAATTTAGAAAGGGAAAAAAAAAACTAAAAACTGGGAGAAAACTATCACCACCATCGCCACCTGCTCTCCATCACTACCAAAACCCCACAAACTCCACTCCTACTATCAAATTTGCTTATTTCATATCAATTTTGTAACTCCATCACCATAACCACCTACGTTGCTCCCCATAACCATCCCTAGCAACATCAGCGCTGTAACCCAACCACATCAAATACCCAGAAAAATGATGTTGTAATTATTTTTGTTGTTTTACTTGTTTCTTTTTTTCTTTCCAATTTAAAATATCTTAAATACTATGAAAGTTGGACATGTGGCGATGACATAGCCAACACGTCAGCCAATTAATGGGCTCTACATTTTCCACGTCACGTGATTTAACAGAATTTTTTACGAAGATAATGGAATGGGGCAAAGTGAGAAGGAAAGACAACTTTCAGGGGGTTAAGTGATACGTTTTGAGTTACAAGGGGCAAAGTAAGACTAAAGTTGAGTTTCAGGGGGCGTAGGTGTAAATATGCCTATTTTAAAAGCGTTTGTTGCTAACTTATGTGGCACTTTTATGCTACCTTATAAGTCAAAATATAAACTAAAACGTTTGTGTTATTTTTAAAATGTCACTAGAAGGCCAGCGCCATTCACTGTTTGCGAGTCAATGGCATAACTTCAAAATTTAGTTAAACATATGGATGCAAATGATGATGAAATTTTGACATAATCAAAATCCAACACATTACCAAACTAAATGAGCCAAAAAAAAGAAGTTAACGTGCATCAATTCAAATGAAAGACAACTTTCTGGGGGTTAAGTGATACGTTTTGAGTTACAGCTGGTTCTCACGTTTTGAGTTACAGCTGGTGTCATTTCTAAATACACCATAAAGAACTTAGAAAAATAAAATTAAGAAAATTCCATCAGATTGATTAATATTTTACTTTTCCTTATGATGGACGGAGTTTCTAAGAAATGATTGGTTATTCTTCAGATATAATTAGGGGTATTTAGAAATGACACCTTGCTATGTCTAAATGCTATAATTTTGGACCTAAATTGAAACAGGGACTTGGCTTGTTGACCCTGTCAGCCGTGCTTTCTTCTTCTGAGATCCAAGTAATATTCTTCTTCTTCTCCCTGTATCTAGTAGCCGTTGCACAAGGTGGACACAAGCCTTGCGTTCAGGCATTTGGAGCTGATCAGTTTGATGTTTCAGATCCAGATGAGTGCAAAGCCAAAAGCTCATTCTTCAATTGGTGGTATTTTGGGTTGTGTGCAGGTACCTCCGTGACACTTATCCTATTGACCTACATACAGGACAACCTGAGTTGGGGTCTGGGTTTTGGAATTCCTTGTATTGCAATGGTCTTTGCACTGTTACTTTTCTTGCTCGGAACTAGAACTTATCGGTATAGCATTAAAGGGGATGAAGAAAGTCCTTTTGTAAGAATTGGAAGGGTGTTTGTTGCTGCTTTAAGGAACTGGCGAACTTCTCCTTCAGCAGTAACTTCTGAAGAGGAATCTCGCGGAACCTTGCCTCACAAGAGTTCTGAACAATTCAAGTAAGAGAGTTAACTGTCGGCATATTTTAGTTTAAAAAGGGGGGAGAAACTGGCAACGAGAAAGTTTGATATTATTTTAGATTAAAAAGGAGGGAGAAACTGTCTTCATGACTCTTTCAGTAACCTGTCCTATGAAAGCAATTTGTGGAAGATGAGTATTCATATATTGTTATAATCTCTTGCATGGCCATTTAAGTCTATCAATTTTAATTTCAGTTAACCTTAACTAGCTGGATTAAATTGAGTATAACAAGTGGTATTTGCAGCACCTTTCTTTCTTTTGTAGTAAGAGCATTTTACAGTCTAAAATGTTAATGGTTTCAGTGATTATATCATCGTACCTATACTTTATAGTATGTACTTAGGTTGTTGAGGATGAACTATTGCCTTTGATTGCATCATCAGTAATACGATATTTACTTCGCTGTAGAATAGAACTGTTGAAGTCTGTTTAGAACAATAAAGTTACTCACACAACCATACTGTGATTTCAGCTAAGAAACTGCTATGATATGCTTTACTGGCAGGTTTCTCAACAAAGCCTTGCTTGCACAGGATGATTTGAAGGAAAACAGAAAGGGGTGTACCATCGTTGACGTTGAAGAAGCAAAGGCTGTTCTTAGGCTATTTCCGATATGGGTTACATGCTTGGCATATGCGGTTGTGTTTGCACAGTACTCCACGTTCTTCACCAAGCAAGGTGCCACCATGGACAGAACGATTGTGTCTGGCTTCGATGTACCAGCCGCTTCACTTCAGACTTTCATCAGCTTTGCCATTGTCATCTTCCTTCCCATTTATGATCGCATTTTCGTTCCAATTGCTAGATCATTCACGGGGAAACCCGCTGGAATTACAATGCTGCAAAGAATTGGAACGGGGATGGTCTTATCTATTATTTTGATGGTAATTGCAGCTCTAGTTGAGATGAAAAGGCTCAAAACTGCCAAAGATTATGGTCTGCTTGATACACCAAGTGCCACTGTTCCAATGAGCATCTGGTGGTTGGTTCCTCAGTACTTGTTGGCCGGAATAGCTGATGTTTTCACAATGGTCGGTCTGCAAGAGTTTTTTTATGATCAGGTGCCAAATGAACTAAGGAGTGTAGGACTCGCCCTCTATCTCAGCATCTTCGGCGTGGGAAGCTTCCTAAGTAGCTTTCTTATTTCCGTCATCGATGACATAACCAGTTTAGCAGGCGAAAGTAGCTGGTTTTCGAGTAATCTTAACCGTGCACATCTTGATTACTTCTATTGGCTGCTTGGTGGAGTCAGTTTGGTACAACTGGTTATCTTCCTCTACTTTGCAAAATCGTACATTTATAAATCCCACGCCTTGTAAGTCGTACTTCTTACAAAAATTCAGTGTATACTCTTTAAGATTTAAGATTTAAGTTTTTTCTTCCGTTAAATCCCTGTTAAGATTTAAGGGCAAATATGTCCTTCACTCCTAAGACGCATGCCAGTCTTGCTGACCAAATTCATTCTTGCGTCTGCATTTTGAAACCACAATTTCGTTCTCTCTAATCAACTGATACTCTAATTCATTAATAATATCATTGGTTATTATTCCTTGTACTATTTCCTCTTTGTTTATCACAAGCTTTTGCTAGTCTTCCGTCTTCTTCCATTTGCTACTCATTTTCTTCACCAGACCTTGGTTTTCACTGCAAGGATCGATTTTTCTTTGAAAATGGTAGGTGCCCACATGGGTTCATGTTTAGGACTTGTGCGATTCCTGGGTTCGACTTTGGCAACTTTGAAAGTGCTCAGTCGGTTTTAGAGGCGGCTGCTGAGTTAACGGCCATAATTGTTGTCCATGAGAGCGGTCACTTCCTTGCAGCTTATCTCCAAGGCATCCAAGTAAGCAAATGGAAGAAGATGGAGGTTTTGGGTTTTGATGGAAAATCAGAGATGGGTGATTTGGAATTGGATAACTTGATGAGAGAGAAAGAAGAGGAGGGTGGAGAAGCTGAGAGATTAATGATCATGGTTTATTTTCTGTGGTTTTCTGGTAGGGGGTTGTTTTAAGATATAAACAGATGAAACGCAGAGGGAGGAAGAAGGAGTACACGTTAAAATACATTTTTATCCCTGTGTTTAACAGACAAGTAACGAAAAAAATCAATTTTGGACCAAATTTACTAACAGACTTTATTTAAATTCTAATTTTTTTTTTATCACAATAGTTATTTTCTGATTCCCTTATTATGAAGATTGTTTATCCGATTGGGCCAATTATATAATAAGATAGTAAAAATATTTCATACATAAAATATAAGTTAATTGTAAAAAGATATTATATAAATTCAAATAAAATTTATATTGAGAGAATGAGCTCGTGTTAAAAAAGAACGAGTATTAGTCTTAATTTTTCAAATTTCTATATAATCAACCAAACAAAAACGATGACAGCAGAGAGCTCTACAAACGTCCCCACCACCATCATCATTCCGGATAACATCACGTTGCTCATTCAAATTCACGAGAGATTATCAGTACACGAAACTCAATGGCTACTTCTCCCCGCCAATCCCCGGAGCCGGACACCCAAACCCCACTGCTAGACGACGCCGTCGAGGGCGCCGTTGACCACAAAGGCCGCCCCGTTCACAGATCCAGATCAGGCGGCTGGCGTTCCGCTCGGTTCATAATCGGTAAGACCGCACAGAATCCAATCAATCAGATATTAATTAAATTAATTACTATGATTAATAATAAATAAATTGTAATTAAGTAAGTGCTTCGGAGTTTTGATTTGAATATTTTCAGGGGTGGAGATGGCGGAGAGGTTTGCCTACTATGGAATCAGCTCCAACCTTATCACGTTTCTGACCCTTTGGGGCAGTCCACCGTCACAGCGGCTGAGAATGTCAACATATGGTCCGGAACGGCGTCGTTGCTCCCTTTACTCGGAGCCTTTGTCGCTGATTCTTTCCTTGGGCGCTACCGCACTATTGTTTTTGCTTCCCTACTCTACATTTTGGTACGTGCCTCTCTCTCTCTCTCTCTCTCTCTCTCTCTCTCTCTCTCTCTCTCTACAATTTTGGCACGTGACTAAGTTGCCTTCATCCGCATTAGTTGGTTAATCCGCATTATTTGGAAATAATTTGGGAAATTGGATGAATGCTAGCTTTTGCAAATGACAATTGCTGAACTGATTGAAATCAAATATCGACATACATTACTGATAAAATTCGGTAAAATGATCATTCAGCAATTGGGATTTGTAATTTTGTAAGGTATAAAAACTCTTCTGTGAATTCATTAGCACCAAACAAATCATTAATTAATTTCAACAAATAGAGATGTACAAAATCAACTTCCAAGAGAATTGAATGATGGTATGAGATAGCCATCCAGAACTGGAGTTGGAATCACATTGTCTTTCCTTGTTGTATTCGTCGTAGTACACATCCCACAAGCATCTAATCCATCTTTCATACAACTTGTACCCATTTTAGACATTTATTAGGGAAATGAAGCTCAAATCGGAGGAGAGGTGGAGGTGATGTAGCCTCGGCTTCAGGGAGGGAAGTGGCCGGGACTGTCTGGGCCGCTGTTTTTGTTCTTGGTGAGATGGAAGATGGATGTTTGGATATTGGTTAAGTCGAGATTTCACCAAACAGTAGGTGCAGTAAATCCTTACAAGGCCGCAAGTTTTAGTTTTATTGCTCCATGTAGGAAGTAAGTGTATGATGTAGGATAAGGAGGGTGCATTTATCTAGGATCCATGTATCACATTTATGTAGCATACATGCATTTATGTGCCATCTATCAATATAAGGGTGGCTTGTACCCTTAGTTTCTCAGTTATCATCTATTATCTCTGTCAGAACTTATATTACATCACATGACGTGTAATGTGTTAGCGATGTCATTGCCACATATACAAATATAATATTTTTAACACAAAATTAATGCTGATAAAGAAAAGCATTAAAATCAATTTAGCAAGGAAAGAAAAAACTAAAAACTGAGAGAAAACTCTCACCACCTGCTCCCCATCGCTACCAAAACCCCACATACTCCACACCTACCATCAAATTTGCTATCAATTTTGTAACTCCATCACCGTCACCACCTGCCTTGCTCCGCATAACCATCACTAGCAACATCACCGCTGTAACCCAACCACATCAAAGACCCCAAGTTATGAATTCAAGGTAGAGGGGTTGCCTGATTCACCAGTCTTTCCTCCGAACTCATCGAGCGGAGGGTAACTCTGTTGACTGAAGCTGGTGGAAGTCCCTCCAAAGAGGGTAATAGTTCACAAGCCCAAAAAATGATCTTCGCTAACTCATCTTGCTAGGTAATTGTTCTTATTGTTCTTATTGTTTCCTTTTTTCCTTTCAAATTTAAAAATATTAAATACTTAAATGAAAGTTGTAAATGTGGTGATGACATAGCCAACACGTCAGCCAATTAATGGGCCCCAAATTTGCCACATCACGTGATTTAACAGAATTTTTTATGAAGATAACAGAATGGGGCAAATTGAGAAGGAAAGACAACCTTCCGCGGGTTAAGTGATACGTTTTGAGTTACAAGGGACAAAGTAAGACTAAAGTTGAGTTTCAGGGGGCGTTGGTGTAAATAAGCCTATTTTAAAAGTGTCCATTGCTAACTTATGTGGCACTTTTATGCTACCTTAGAAGTCAAAATATAAACTAAAACGCGTGTGTTATTTTTAAAATGTCACTAGAAGGCCAGCTTCATTCACTGTTTGCGACTCAATGGCATAACTTCAAAATTTAGTTAAACATATGGATACAAATGATGATGAAATTTTGACATAATCAAAATCAAACATATTACAAAACTAAATGAGCCAAAAAAAAGTTAATGTGCATCAATTCAAATGAAAGACAACTTTCAAGGAGTTAAGTGATACATTTTGAGTTACAGTCGGTTCTCACTTTTTTTGACCTGGCTTACAGGGGTGTCCTTTCTAAATACACCATAAAGAACTTAGAAAAATAAAATTAAGAAAATTCTATCAGATTGATATTTTACTTTTCCTTATGATGGACGGAGTTTCTAAGAAATGATTGGTTATTCTTCAGATATAATTAGGGGTGCAAGTTTCTTTCTACATCTTGCTATGTCAGAATGCTATAATTTTGGACCTAAATTGAAGCAGGGACTTGGCTTGTTGACCCTGTCAGCTGTGCTTCCTTCTTCTGAGATCCAAGTAATATTCTTCTTCTTCTCCCTATATCTAGTAGCTGTTGCACAGGGTGGACACAAGCCTTGCGTTCAGGCATTTGGAGCTGATCAGTTTGTTGTGTCGGATCCAGAGGAGTGCAAAGCCAAAAGCTCATTCTTCAATTGGTGGTTTTTTGGGTTAATTGCAGGTACCTCATTGACGTATATCCTATTGACCTACATACAGGAAAACCTGAGTTGGGGTCTGGGTTTCGGAATTCCTTGTATTGCAATGGTCTTTGCACTATTACTTTTCTTGCTCGGAACAAGAACTTATCGGTATAGCATTAAAGGGGATGAAGAAAGCCCATTTGCAAGAATTGGAAAGGTGTTTGTTGCTGCTTTAAGGAACTGGCGAACTACTCCTGCAGCAGTAACTTCTGAAGAGGAATCTCGCGGAACCTTGCCTCACGAGAGTTCTGAACAATTCAAGTAAGAAAGTTAACTGTCCGCATATTTTTAATTTAAAAAGGAGGGAGAAACTGTCTTCATGACTCTTCCAGTAACCTGTCCTGCGAGAGCAATTCATGAACGACGAGTGTTCCTATATTATTAAAATCTCTTGCACAGCCACTTAAGTCTATCAATTTTAATTTCAGTTAACCTTAACCTTTCTTTCTTTTGTACTAAGAGCATTTTAGAACCTATCACAAAATGTTAACGGTTTCGGTTAAATTGTCATTACCTGTGCTGTATAGTGTGTACTTAGGTGGTTGAGGCTGAATTATTGCATTGGATTGCATCATCGGTTAAACGATATTTACTTCTCTGTAGAATGGAACCGTTGAGTCTGTTTAGAACAATAAAGTTACTCACACAACCCGACTGTGATTTAACAATAAAGTTACTCCACACAACCCGACTGTGATTTCAGCTAAGAAACTGCTGTGTATGATTTCCTGGTAGGTTTCTCAATAAAGCTTTGCTTGCACCAGACGATCTGAAAGAAAACAGAAAGCTGTGTACCATCGTTGATGTTGAAGAAGCAAAGGCTGTTCTTAGGCTTTTTCCAATATGGGCTACATGCTTGGCATATGCGGTTGTGTTTGCACAGTGCTCCACTTTCTTCACCAAGCAAGGTGCCACCATGGATAGAACGATTGTGCCTGGCTTCGATGTACCAGCCGCTTCACTTCAGACTTTGTCCAGCATTGCCATTATCATCAGCCTTCCCATTTATGATCGCATTTTTGTTCCAGTTGCTAGATCTTTCACCAGGATACCTTCTGGAATTACAATGCTGCAGAGAATTGGAACGGGGATGTTCATGTCTAGTATTTCCATGGTAATTGCAGCTCTAGTTGAGATGAAAAGGCTCAAAACTGCCAAAGATTATGGTCTGCTTGATACGCCAAGTGCCACGGTTCCAATGAGCATCTGGTGGTTGGTTCCTCAGTACTTGTTGACCGGAATATCTGATATTTTCACGATGATCGGTCTGCAAGAGTTATTTTATGATCAGGTGCCAAATGAACTAAGGAGTGTTGGACTTGCCCTCTATCTCAGCATCTTTGGCGTGGGAAGCTTCATTAGTAGCTTTCTTATTTCCGTCCTTGATGATATAACCAGTCTACCAGGCGAAAGTGGCTGGTTTTCGAATAATCTTAACCGTGCACATCTCGATTACTTCTATTGGCTGCTTGGTGGAATCAGTTTGGTACAATTGGTTATCTACCTCTACTTTGCAAAATCGTACATTTATAAATCCCACGATCTGTAAGTTCCTTCACACTTCGTGCGAAAATTCAGCTTATAATCTTATTATTTGAATGCTTGTATTTGTATATACTAGAGGGAATCTAGTGACAAATTGCATATGCATTACTTCTTTTAAAAATCCCAAGAGTTCGAATTTTGAATTCTTGTATTTGTATATACTAGTTCCTAAATAGTTCCTAGCGTTACGCATTAAAGATTTATTAATACTAATCATACTTTTTATGGGCAATGACGAGGATAATCGATCGTTTAGGAAATTGGCTAAAATGATGAAAAACTAAATTGTGACTGTCATGTTGATCAGATGCTCTTGCAGACTTCTCATATCACCCTTTTATACACTGGTTGTACCCGTATAGACCCGTTATAATTTTAAATTGGTTAGTTCAGTACTTTGGATATGTAGAACCATCAGAACCGGTCTTGCTCTCCTAAGGTCTTTATTTTGAAGACCTGCGAGGATCAAATGCATTATTAGCTACAAGATTATATCAGTTTATATCCAAAAACTTAAACGAGGGACAGTGACCTAAACTGTATACATGCAATCCAATTAAACAACTCAGTCTTTTGTGCCAAGTGACTGGCACAAAAGAGCTAAACCCACCAGCTTCTAGTAGTGAAGGATGGGACAATTAAACCCACAACTTCTTTCGCAGAGTCCTGCATGGACGCAATGGTTGAAGCCCAATCACGAAAACAATGGAAAGCGTCAACGGCCCAAAGCCATCACCTAATTCCTAAGTGGAATTTTAGTTCAGTAGGAAATAGGTCGCGCTACTTAATATTACAGTTTAATTATTATTTTTATATTAATAAGTTAGAAATTTTAAATTTAAATCACGTAAATAGCAAGTTCGATACTAACTTGTTTCACTCACTTCTTAGTGTAAATATATTTTATATAAAAATACTAATAATAAGGAATGGAACACAAATTATGATAATAGTCATTTACAAAAGTACCAGACGAGCATTACAAAGACGTGAGAGATATATGTAAATATATTTCATAATGATCATGTAATATGTTTTTAATTTCGTTGATTGCATATTAAAATTGTGCTTCCCCTTTTTCCTTTTGTGAAAATCGTCTTTCTAGCCACTTAGCATCTCAAAGTATAAATTTATCTCCATACAAAAGAGTAGCTTAACTTAGGAGCAAGTCTACTCATTTTAGGAGAGAAAGGGCAATAAAATATCTTATTATTCACTTTAAATAGTATTTGTCTTTTTGAAAGACCACCCGTTTAGTAAGAAGAAGGGCAAGGGCAATGACAATTACTACAAATATATAATTTTTTTAATTTTTTTTCAATGTGTTCCTTGCTTTATCTTCTATATGCCATTATCTCCTTGGGTTATCGATGATATTTCAGCCACTTACGTCGCACCGTGAGTCATTATTCATTAGTAATATCCGCTAATACTTTTGTTAAAATTCTCGAAATTTGTAAGTGTGTTGAACTTTGTAAATTTGTGTAAGTGTGAACTTTGTAAGATTTTTAAGTGCAAACCTAACTTTGTAAGATTTTTGAAGTGTGAACTTTGTGAGTTTTTTTATATAAATTTTTAGATTTTTTACTGTTGAAATTTTCAATTGTTTTTTAAAATCAGATACGTCACATGGCACAGCTTCATTTTTTTTAACGGTTGAAAATCCAACGATCCTGATCAACAAACCGTTGAAGATCAAACGGCTGTAACACACCCAAATAGGAGTCGTCTGGCTCACTTCTTCAGTGGGAAAAGGATTCTCTCTGGATCCTCTTTGTGAGGATTTGGGGGACCAGTCAATGATGTACGTTCGTCGTACATCGTGCGGTCATAAATCATTTAAAATTTAAAATTGAATATAAATAGTACTTAACGAAAACTGACCGCACGATGTATAATGAACGAACATGATTTATTGATCTTCTGGATTTCCACAAAGAGAATCCGGAGAGGATCATTTTCCTCTTCAGTGCACGTCGGTGGGGTGGGCTTTCTACTGCTCGACATTAGGTCCAACGTCGCCTATTGCGAGCGGACTCAAGGCCCTGCAATTGTTGCGAGGGTCAGTCCAACGGGCTTCTGGAGCCCATCATTTGCAAGTGGGGCACCGCTGGACTTACTTTAATAAACAAATTTAAAGTTATTTTGTTGACAAAAGAAAAGACAAATAGTTTGGATTTTTAGATTTCAAATGGGAAGAAAAGAGACAGCGAAGAAGAAGAGGCCAGCCAACGGCTTTGGCTTGCTTTTGGAAGCAAGACCGGTAGACGTGGGTCCCACCGGCGTGTCCCTAAAAAGACAGAAATGGCCCCTCCTCGACCTGGCACCGCCACTGGCGGCAGCAGGCGTCACAATGTTTATCTGTTCCGTTGCGGCCGGCTCGATGTCGTCAAGGCTCCCTTCATACCTGATAAGTGATGCCCCATCCATTTTTCAAATAAATTTAAAAAAAATAAAAAAATAAAAAAATAAAAGAAATACAATGCATTGTTGTTGATCATATGACAGCCTGTTGTACCAACACCACTAATAATACGACACGTGTACACGGATTTCGGTGTGGCCTTGGCCTTAGGTTCCGGTGTGAATCCTCGTCGAGAGAATCTTTGGAGAGAAGGAAGAGGGGATAATTTTAATTTTCAATTCTTCAAGGCTGGAGAGGAGAAGATTTATTTATATAAAATGGATGTTTAAGTTCTGGAATTTAGGTAAGGGAGAGTTTCGAGTTCGGAATGTATAAATAAAATCTAACATGTTATCTGCAAGGATATCAGATTATATGCAAATGATAGAATTAATGGGTTAAATAGTTAAATGTGAGGGTGAGGAATTGGAGAATTGAACCCTCATTGCATAGATATTATTAATTTCTGTCACTAGCGTACCACTATCTACCAAAATATTAAGCGACTATACGATATTATATTATTAGTTAAAACACCATGGTAAACGCATTTTGCGAAAGACATTCTCGAAGATGAGAAGGTAGAATGATGTTTTGAAAATGTATTTTTGATGATAAATATCATAAAACGTGCTTAGCGGTTTCCGAAATTTCGTTTCAAGCGACTCCTCCTCCTTCTCTAGGGGCTGTGCGGCCCACTGTTTTTGAAAATCGGACGGCTTTTGGGACTATTTAATTTGTGAAAAAAGGAAAAGAAAGAAAATTGTGAGTAGATGAATTGACAGATATATCATTCGTGACAACCAATACCTCCAATCTTCTTATCTGTTTATTTGGGTTTATGTTTTTAAAGATGTATGATTATTTTTATTTTTTGAAAAAGAAAAAGCATGTGCATTCACATCAATAAAATTAAAAAAAAGATTTATTTTTATCAATAAGTCATCACTCTACCAACTTTCTCCACAAATTCAGCAATTGGAACTTCATCCTTGCATCCCAAGCATGTGCATCACGTCAATAAAAAAAAAGACTTTTAAAATCAATATAAATGGTTCTTAAAATTGTTCAACGTCAATTATTTTAATTAAGGGGTCTTTTGATATGGATCTAATTTTATAAGTCTGTTTTAATATGGGTCTAATTTTATAAGTCTCTTTTGATATGGATCCAATTTTGAAGAAATAGGGGTAGGTTTGATAAAAATGCCCTCAATTTAACAGAGATTTTTCCGAAATGATCCAAAATAATCGATGTCGAACAATTTCAAGGACAAATTCAATGGATTTTAAATCTCGGAGATCAAAGTGAAAAGTTATGTCATTCTCAGAAATTATTTTGGTTAAAAAAGCTTAAAAAATTAAAAAAGAGAGAGAAAAAAAAAGGCAGCTCTTGCATGATCATTTTCACCACAATCCAATGATGTTTTAATTTAAACGAATCAGCTTTAATCTCACATTTTTGCAATGATTAAATAGTAGTTTATAGTTTTTATTTTGAAGAAAAGTCACCATATGGTGTATTAATATACGCATTTCATGCCATGCGTAATGGTAACACCATGAAACATATTGGCAGACTAACAGTTAAACTAAAAAAAATCATCTTATCACTAAAAGAAAAGGTTTTTTCACCACCTAAAAATCTAAAGTAAAAAACGAAAAAAAGGCTACTCCCGCTTAAAGCTACCCACTCTTGTGGTGAACCTATAATCCTTTTTGTTTTTGTTTTTTATGTATCAAGGCTAACACATTGATTAAACCTCTAATCCTCAATGTGTGAAAGATAAAGGTTTTTTGTGTTATTTAATACTAAGGTCTTATTAACTTGTACGTGAAATATTTTATGTTCCGAACTCATCAAAAACGAATTTAAATCATATTATTATAGTTAGTTCATTGTCAGACTTAAGTCACTCTCCTACCCCCTTTAGTATAGCTAATACTGTTTGTGAATTCTTCTTCTTCTTTTAATTAACAAAGTGAAAATACAAGAAGATAATTTATATTTGTAGAAAGAAGATAATTTATTTAAAGAACATGTTGAGCATCTGATATTTATCTATTTTACAAGTAAATAAGGTCATCTCTTAAAAAAAGTCAGATTAAATAACAAATTTGAGTGTTGAACAAATCGACTGATCTTGAAATAATTAGTTGCTCGTGATGAATCGTTGTGCCACCTATCTTTGGTCCTCTTGATTTTTCATCACATGTTGATGTAGAAACTAAATATTTTTCGATTTTAATTCATTATTGTATCAAGAATTATATATATTTTTTACAACACTATTGGGTGCACACGTTGTCTAAACACAAAATGACCCAATCATAATTAGATTTTAAAATTTCATGAAAATTGAACTTGAAGCGTTTCAGTTAAAAGTCGAGAGAAATACCATTAGACAGTGGTGCAGCTGATCCTTAGGGAGTGTATTTGTGTGTGCAATAAAAAAAATTCTAAATTGCTAAGGACAAGTGACCCATGATTCATGAAGTTTAACGAATTTGTAAATCCATGAAGTTTTCGTTGTTTTTTAGAGATTTTATGTAACTTTTGAGTAAAATCCCTTCAAAATCTCAAAAGAAGGTGTGAGATTGCTTAAAATATAGCACGAAGTCTCTCAAATTTCTTTGAAATTCTCAACTTTTTAAAGTATTTTAAAATCAATTCCTAATTACAGACGCATAGAATGTTTAGGTTTTTTTTTTTAAAAATGATTGAATACCCTGAATTATTATAAAATATTTCAAAATTGTTTACCCTAAAAAAAATCAAAATTTAAATACAATTAAACATTTAGAGAATCATACAACCCTAAATTTGTAAAATGAATTAAACTGCTCAAAATTGCAATTAAAATCTTGAGTGATTGCCCTATTAGTTTCATAAAGAGATGAAACATGAAAGTCCACCAGCATTTGTCAAATTTCCTTTGTATCAAGTCTGAATTTATGACAGACGGAATAACTTTGATTACAAGAAATAAAAATAGAAATAAATGAGAAACGGACAAGAGGGTTGGGCTTGTGATTGACAATTGAGATGGTGATATTTCAGCGCAAGAAACATTGACATACAAATTTAGACGACAAAGTGCACTGGACACGAAATAACAGGAGATCATGGGAAACAACCGCAGAGGGTAAGGGAGAGATTTAATTTGTTCAAAATATAAATAGTGCGTGGCGTGTTATTGTATAAATAATAAGATATTTATGTTAAAAAAATTAACAACTCAAAAACAAAATTTTTGATGTTTTTATATAACGATACGTGATTTATCACGTCGTGTGTTCCGAGAGTGGGGTAGGGTGGAGGATTGTGGGACCTATAAAACAAAGTGGTGTACGAGCTGGCGAACCGGTCTGACAGACTGGTTCTTCCCACAGACAACACCACCAACATCGACCATCCTCCTCTCCACTCTCTTCAAACTCCCCCCTCCTCTTCCTCCTCAACCCCTCAACTTCCACTTCTTCCCCTCGTCCCCCCCTACCATCTCTCCTCTCTCCTCTCTCCTCTCTCCTCTCTCAAACTCTCTCTTTCTCTCACTCTAGATAATTAATTAATTGATATGGCTGAGGAACACCAGAAGCCTGAGGCTGCAGCTGCGCCAGAAGCACCACCATCTGAGGAAGTTGTGGTGGTGGCTGATGCGCCAGCTGCCGGTAAGTCTGTGACCGAGAAAGAGGCGGCTCCGGTTCCAGAGCCGGAGGCCGAGGCAGAGAAGCCGGCTGTGACGACGACTGAGGAGGTGGAGGACAAGGCTGCTTCCAAGGCTGACGAGGATCAGAAAGCCATCGCCCAGTCGGTGTCTTTCAAGGAAGAGAGCTACGTTGTTAGCGAGCTTCCCGAGCCCCAGAAGAAGGCTCTTGAGGAGCTGAAAGTACTCATCCAGGAGGCCCTTAATAAGCACGAGTTCACTGCTCCGCCGCCCGCCAAAGAGGAGGAGAAGCCTGTACCGGCGGCTGAGGAGAAGAAGGGGGAGGAGAAGACTGAAGAAGTGCCACCCAAAGCTGAAGAGGAACCCAAAACGGAAGAAGCAAAAGCAGAAGCAGAAGACGAAACCAAAGAGGAAGAAAAGCCAAAAGAAGTGAAGGAGGAGAAGCCAAAAGCAGAGGAAGAGACTGTAGTTGTGACGGAGACTGTGGTGGAGAAAGTTACAGAGACTGTTGATGACGACGGCGCCAAGACCGTGGAGGCGATTGAAGAGACCATAGTCGCAGTAGCCACTGCTCCGGCTGCAGAGGCGGAAGCAGCCCCATCTAAAGAGACCGAGGTAGCGGTGGAGGCTACTCCCACTGCTGCTGCTGCTGCTGAGGAGACTAAACCAGAAGAGGAGGCCCCCGCGGTGCCACCTGTGGCGCCGGAGGAGGTGTACATATGGGGAATTCCGCTGCTGGGAGACGAAAGGAGCGACGTGGTTCTGTTGAAGTTCCTGAGGGCGAGGGATTTCAAGGTGAAGGAGGCGTTCGCCATGATCAAGAATACCGTGCGGTGGAGGAAGGAGTGGGGCATCGAGGGGCTGCTGGAGGAAGATCTCGGAAGCCACTGGGACAAGGTGGTGTTCACTCATGGCGTCGACAAGGAAGGCCACCCTGTGTGCTACAACGTGTTCGGGGAGTTTCAGAACAAGGAGTTGTATCAGAATACTTTTACGGACGAAGAGAAGAGGGCCAAGTTCGTCAAGTGGAGGATCCAGTTCTTGGAGAAGAGCATCAGAAAGTTCGACTTCAACCCTACCGGAATTTCGACCATCGTTCAGGTCAATGATATCAAGAACTCTCCTGGGCTTTTCAAGAGGGAGCACAACCAGGTCACCAACCAGGCCCTTCACCTCCTTCAGGATAACTACCCTGAGTTTGTTGCCAGACAGGTACGCTACTTTATTACTTACTCGTTCTCTTGGTCACCTCGTAAATCAAATCCAAAGATGAGCGACCATGCATTCTCTCTGGTCACCTGGTGACATGACGGAGAGAACGTTTACGTGATTAATGATTAAGTGAATTGAATTTGAATTTGTGGGTTTGATTTGGTGAAGGTGTTCATCAATGTGCCATGGTGGTATCTTGCTTTCAATAGGATGATCAGCCCATTCCTGACCCAGAGGACCAAGAGCAAGTTTGTATTTGCTGGTCCTTCCAAGTCTGCTGAAACCCTTTTCAAGTAATTTAATTCACTCCTTTTCCTTTTGTTTGTCTCTAATTAGTAATATTATTGTTGCTAAATTTGTATAACTGAAAGAAAAAAATATGGAATCTAATTAGTGTGAAACATGGTTACGCAGATATATAGGCCCAGAGCATGTGCCAGTTCAGTACGGTGGGCTAAGCAAGGAGGGTGTCGAGGGTGAGCATGAATTCACCACATCTGACCCTGTCACTGAGATTACTGTCAAGCCAGCATCCAAGCACACTGTCGAAATTCCCGTGTCCGAGGTATGTTATCTAATTAGTAATTATTATAAAAAAGGCCGATCTCAAGCCAACAAGGCTCTCTCGTTTTAAACGTCTATCGTGCAGTCTTGCTCTTACTTTGCAAATATGCTGTTTTCGCGACTTGAACCCATGACTTTTTGGTCATAAAAGAGCAACATTTCTGTTGCTCGGCGCGCCCTCAGTAATTATTGTTATTGTTTTGTATTTGTATGTAAATTTTTAGTAAGTGAATTTTTGTGAATTGATGCAGTGTGGGGAGGTTTTGGTGTGGGAAGTGAGAGTGGTGGGATGGGAAGTAACCTATGGAGCTGAATTCGTGCCAAGCGCGGAGGACGGCTACACCATAATCTTACAAAAGGCAAGGAAGGTCGGAGCAGCGGACGAGCCGGTGATCACGAACACGTACAAGATTGGCGAGGCGGGCAAGGTTGTGCTGACCATCGATAACCAAAGCTCGAAGAAGAAGAAGCTCCTCTACAGGTCCAAGACCAAGCCCTCCTCTGAAATCTGATTCTTCAACAAATAAACAAAACATTCAACATTTCAACTCAAGCTCTCTCCATATTTATTTTTTTCTTCATCTTCTTCTGGTTGATATTTATTTTTGTTCTTGCAATGTATGTGCCTGAAGGTATTTATATTTTTAATTTTGATTCATATTTGTTTTAGTGAATGGGGTTTGTGGTAATTTTGGATTTGGATTGTAAACAATAGTGGAGGATGATGTGCTGTGATGGGGGAAACATTTGACACAGTATATAATATGTTGTGTTGTGTTATGTTGGTACATATGGACATGGGAACAGATTATTCTTCTGCCTGTAAAAATCATTAAATCTCTGTAAATTTGGTCCCCTCCCTCCCTTCTTTTGGCATTTTAGCTATAAATGGAAATAGATTGTTATAACTCTTCATTTTGATCACTAAAATTTAAAATTTATATAAGTCCATCATCGATTATTTTGGTTCTTCTAGGAAAAAATTTCATTCAATTTAAGAAATTATCAGCTTAAATAGAGGAGTTGATTGGACAAAAATACTTTTAATTTAACAGAATTTCTTATAGAAGGACCAACAATTTCAAGGACTATTTTTATTCTATTTTAAATTTCGAGAATTAAAATAAAGAGTTATATCAATTTCAGATATTATTTTGGATAGAAAACTTTTTATTTTTTATCAGTTTTGTTTTGGTCCATGTCACTGTGTATTCTATATGTGGATTAAGATAGAGGGATAATTTTTTTTGACAAAGATTTTTACGCGTAAGTCCTTTTCTTAGTTTGGTAACGATGAGAAATTACGTAGAGAACATGATTTTTTTGGATATAATGGTCACTTTCAAATACTAATGAGGCGTGGGATTCTAAGTGCTTGCGTACATGAACAAACTCTTTTTTAATGATCCAATTTTTCCGTCACTTAAAAGTTAAGAATAAATAAAAGAGTGTGCTATTAACATACTTCAAATTACTTTTCACATTTTTTGTTAATTTTTGTCCGTTGATTTTTTTTAATTCATCTGATCTGACAGTCAAAAATTAAAAAGAATGTGTGAGAAGTAAAATGAGGTTTGTGGATATCATACTCCTAAATAAAAACTTTGTAATCTGGATAAGGAAGAGTTTAAGGAAGTTCTTTACCGAGAGAAGTGGTGATCTCGTCTTGCTTGGTGGGAGAGAGGAAGTTTCCAGAGTGCTTTTTCCAATCAAATAGCTAGCGATCACTCAACAATGGACCCTAACTAAAAGCGGTCGGGAATGAGTACCTATTCCTTGTAAGAATCTAACCTGTGTCCATTTTCAAATATTAATAAAGGCATATTTGTCATAAAAATGGCATTTTTTTGGTTACCTATGAGGAAGTAAAGTGAATACCAGTGGAGGGATTCACTTTTCCCCCTTGCATTTTCATGACTAGGAAATCATTTTCTCAAACCTAGACTTACCAAATATGGGAACGATAATGGATTAGACGGACCTGAAAGAAATAGAAATATATACATATATGATGTGTTTATACGAATTTTGAACGTTTTGTGAACAACGAATATAATTTGGAAGTTTTAACGTTTGGCCTTGAGAACTATTTTGAATACCGATAACGGCTTGTTTGGCTAATTACAAATAAGAAAAACCGAAATTTAGAGAACTGTTAAGGAGGTTCTTTGAAAAGTGAGACTTTCTTTGAACTCTTCATTCTTTTGACGTAATATTTTATAATTTTAATACAAAATTGATATTAAACTATGAAGTGACAGAAAATCAATAAAGACCCTGTGAAAGAGTCACCTTATCAATAAGAAAAGTGATTAGAAGTTGGGACCACTTTCTTGATCCATTGGCAGCGCTTTGGAGGTAAACAAAAACATCACGGCACCAAACAATTCGAATTTGTTTGAAGGAGCGAGTTGGACCATTTTTGTGGCGACCCGTCCCAAACTCTATATGTAAACCCTCCCCGTACGTATGAAATGACGATTTTACCCTTGTCGTTGAATATTACGAAAACGTCATATTACGCTTACTCGTTTTAACTATATTAGGGTAAATTTAAATTAGTAGAAATTTTGTGTAAAACCTAGTTCTCACCAACCCTACTCCACTACCCTTACCAAACCTATCCCACTCGGAATTGTTTATCCCAAACCCCATTTCCCCCGTCCCTTACAACTCACACATTCACCAAATTCTGTTATTCTAATCCTAACATCATCATCACATTCTCAGTCTCTCTCTCTCACTAAACACAGACTCAAACTCCCTCTCTCATCACAGAAGCTCGAAGCTCTCTCTCTCTCTCTCTCTCTCTACATTTACCTACGGACCAAATTAAAAAACAATCCAAACCTTGAAGTTTCAAAGATCCAAGATCACAGTTGGATTCCTTAGGACCTCACGAGTCTATCTACATCGATTTCAGGTAAGAACTCGATCGCTTTTACGTCAAAGTATCAATTTCCGATTATAGTACTGTTCATCAACTTTTATATGGTTGAGTTTTAAAGAAAACTAAGATCACCACGGATCTTAAAATGCTCCCAGGAACCCCGGAGCATCTCGTTTAGAAGGATTTGGACGTCGGAGAGCCGAGATCGACGAATTTGTAGGTAAGCCGAATTATCGAACGATCTCGAGAAATATCTTGGAATTTTTAAGCCTTGAAATCTATGTAACGTGATTCTTCATGCTTAGAGCTTCAATTTGATATAAAATTGGTGAAAAATGGATAAAAAATGAAGAAGATATAAAGAAAACAAAAAATTTCCAGTTTCCGGCGACCGGAGTGTCGCCGGAGGTCCACCGGAGAAGACGACGGAATATTCCGTCAACTCTGACGGAATATTCCAACGCCGTCAGTGATCTTTAACGGTCACCGTTAAGATTTAACGGAATATTCCGAGGAATATTCCGACGCCGTCAGTCAAAACTAACGGTTTCCGTTAGGACTTGACGGAATATTCTGAAGAATATTCCTAACAGCGTGACAGGGACAGTCAGCGTGCGTGGCACGTGACCGCGCGTGGGGGCGCGTAGGTCCGTGCCATGTTTGGCGCGTGAGGGCGCGTGGTAAGTCCAAAAATTATTTTAAAAATATGGGGATGTTCATGATGTCGAGTAGATCATTTTGGTATATTCAAACCTTGAGTTTGAGCAATCTATGAGAGTGTTATTTAAATTCCCGTATTTAAGCGTTAATTAATTCGTTTAAAAATATATATAAATAGGAGAATTATATCCGGAGCAATTACAAGACCAAGCTAGGCCCGGAGACTACGACCCAACGACGTATTTGTGAGTGGGCAGTTTGTTTTTATATCTATACATATTTATGGTTTCCAAACTTCATAAAATGCTTCACTTTACATATATGTTGCTAAGTATTGGACAATTGAGATATAATTGTGATAAATGCTGTTGTATGGTTGAGATATACTTGTCATGATATTCATACATGTCATATACATACTCATCTGCTGCACTGGTGTTAGTACTTGCCCCAGGGCCAGGGCCAGCCTTCACGTGTATGTTCACATTGCACCGTTCGCTCGTCTGGATCCAGGTTAGGTGCCAGCCTGTCGGGTAGATTGCATTAGGCAATCCGACTTGTATGTGATGTGCCTTTGCACCAGCTTCGCGTGACTGTAGTACTTGAGCGTATTGATTACACCCAGCCTGTTCGTGTCAGAGTCATCTGTTCGAACTTGTGTGCTAGCATTAGATGGATGAGTACATAGGAATATTGTTTATCACATGATTATACTACCGTAGC
This sequence comes from Crataegus laevigata, assembly GCA_963580275.1. Lineage (NCBI taxonomy): Eukaryota > Viridiplantae > Streptophyta > Magnoliopsida > Rosales > Rosaceae > Crataegus > Crataegus laevigata. The sequence continues at coordinate 4,345,841 of OY756938.1, forward strand.
ATCGATACATAGTTACGTGATATATTCCTAATCATACTGTGTTCCACATGATTATATAACTGTAGCATCAATCTTAACATGAATTGAATTGTATATCGTCATTTATACTTGGCTTTAGTATTGTGGATATATATATGTACGTACTTACTCTTACGTGCTCTTTTAATAAAGGAAATTATAATTGTTTTACGGCGAGGGGTTAATATATTCAAAACCAAACGTTTTCACATGAGTTTGTTTTGCTGACCCACTCAACTTTGTTTTTCGCCCCTCCAGGACCTAGATAGCTGTTCTTCGTGGCATTCGAGGAATTCGGAAACGTTTCTGACATTCGGCATTCCGCTTCTGACGTATGAACTTATCACTATGTGTAATAAGCGTACTTTAGTTGCTTGACTACTCTTCGGTAGTCGTTTCCTCATTAAGCTCTGAATAACTATAGTGGGCCACACCCACGTTTGTGCACTCTGTCACTATTTCAAATTTTTATAAATTCTATGTTCGATTTAAATTTATACACTTTTTACATCACATTACCCCTATGGTTACGTCACTTCACGGTGACGGCCAGCATGCGTCGACCTTTCCGGGTCGGGGCGTGTCAATTTTGTTCGTCAACAATTGTTTACTAGTGTCATGCTCCTTTATTACTCTGAACGGTAAATTGTTAATTTAGCAATTAAATTATCATGTGAATAAAAATTAGATTTTTAATTTTTTTTAAAATCAGTCCTATCAGTCCTTAAAATTATAAAAATCTACCATTACATTCCTAATATTCTTTTGAAGCTATTATATTCAATTTTTCATCAATTTAAGTCACATTACTTTCATGTGATACACATTGGAAGGTAGACTGATAATTTTACATAAAGAAAGTGTATAGAGTTAACTTTGTAGTAATATTAAGGGCTTATATGCAAGAAAAGAACATTATTACACTCTAAAGTGTGTCAAGTGACTTAAGTTGACGAAAAATTGAATAAAATAGCTTTGAATATAATAGTAGGGATGAAATTAGCAATTTTTAATGAATCTTGAGACTTATTTTACCAAAAAATAATTCAGAGAACTAATTTTCACTGAAGTAATAGTTTATGGATTAAATTGGTACTTCACCTATTTTATGTATATAAGGTCAGTCTCAAGGCACACACATTATAAAAATTGCAAGCATATATGATGTATTTTTATAATATGCAAATTTTTTTTTTTTAAATTTCAAAGAAGTCTATCTTAAAGTGAGATTCTCTATGAACTCTCTGTCACCTCATAGTTTATCATTAATTCTCATGTCAACATTATAAAACATTATGCAAAAAAAAAAATGAAGGGGCAAAGAGTCCAACTTTTGAGAGAGACTCCTTAGCATTTTTTTTGTTTCCTTCAAAGATCGTCTTTACTAAAAGTCATGCAAATCCGTATTATATAACCGTTCGAATAAATGATAGTCATTTTAGTATTTTTTTGTAAAATTGTATTCGTGTTTTTATTTACTATAAATGAATATCTTAAAGGCCTTTGATTTACCTAAGTTTTTACAATAATGGTCTATGAACTAGAATGACAAATTGATTTGTCCCTTCTTAATTAAATTGCATTAATTAAAAATTTAAAAAGAAGATGCGTCTTTTAACAAACAATTTATCTACACTAAAGAATAAAAGAGTAGACTAAGCCTCACAGTGGTCTATGAATAATGTGGTTCAAGAGAGGGGTGTTTCTTGATATTATGAAAGCTTCACACTTTTGCATTCTCACTTTATATACAGACTATTCTCCTGTCGCAAGCCTACGCGTATGGCAATTGACTTTTTTATTAGTTTATTTTTTTGTTAGGAAAACTAACGAAAAGTTAAAAAAAATTTTTAGTTTTAATACAAAAATGACAAATAAAAGTGTAGTAAATAGTACCAGGAAAAGATAAAAATGTTATTTTTTGTTAAAAGTGAATAGTACCGGAAGTGTTTCGTTAAAATTATATATATATATATATATATATATATAAGGAAAACTAATAAAAATGACTTGAAAACTTTAATTTTAACGATAAGAACAAAATAAAAGATAAAGTGAATAGTATTAAGATTAATTTTTTAGTGTAAAAATGTGATTTTTCGTTAAAGTAAATAATATCAAAAGTTTTCGTTATATATATGCATTGGCAAATTAGATACCGTTGAAAAAGAAAAGGAAAGGAACAGGTCGGTAGATCGAGGGACCAGGTGGAGGACCAGCAAATTGCACTTGGGTCTTTTATTTATTTATTGTTCAAAATTGCACTTAATTGGCTCTTTAATCATACATAATAGTACATGCACGGGAACAAGGATTGCACATGTTGTTAACATTCATGATCACTTTCCGTCATATTTTTATACTTTTTTTTTCTATTTTAACGCAAGCCGTATCATTAAGTAAGAGTAAGCGAACAAAAGAACGGTTTAAATAGAAAGGCTCTAACTAACCACTATGATAATTTCCTACTTGCTTCTTTATAATTATTTTTCACCTTGAAAAGGAAAAAAGGTGAGGGCCGGCAGTAATCAATCACTTTGGCACGAAAGTAGTAACCAAACTTACTTGGCTTCTTAGCCAGCTTTACTCATGTTTGATTCCTTCCCTGGGACCCTCTCCATGTTTGGTTTGTAATCATTTTCTCCACCACCTCAATTAATTAATTAGTTAAACGTATATTATTGCTAAGTTTGTCATCAATTACCAGGGTCGGAGCATGATTACCGCTGAATATATTACGTGGCATATGATATTTTGGTGTTTAAGGGGCCTTCACATGTGGATTCCTCGCCACTTTTTACAACGTAGGGCTGTGAATCGACTCGAAACTACTCAATCTTGTATTTGATTCGGACTTGGCTCGTGCGTTTGTAGATATTCAGCCTCTTGGAAGAAGTCAAGTTTATGTTAGGTTTGATAACAAACAAGTCAAGCTGAGTAATTATATGTTTGGTTCGTAAAACTCAAACTAGCCTGTATGTTTTCTTGAGACACCTCCAACTGTGTTATTTCAAAGTAGCTCATATGCTTTCTCAAATTCACTTCAAATGAAAGATCATGTTTTTTTTTTTTTTTTTGTCAAACGATAGATTTTGTTTGATTAGTCACCGACGGAGTTCGAATCTACGCTGTTATGCAAGGACTTAACTCATTTCTACTACCATGGTAAAAGGCCACTTGCAAAATGAAAGATCATGTTTGAGATTTTGCTTTTGCAGAATTATATTTGAGTTTTTTTTTTCCCAAGGTTGAGTTTACTTTCTTCATTCGAATATTTTTTTTTATACAACGATATTCTACTTTAAGAGTTGCGAAGATATAAGACATCGAGTGTTTCAACTTTAATTTATATAGATGATAATAACGTATTATTTTAAGGAAAACTAATGAAAAAAACTTGAAAATTTTGAGTTTTAACGGAAATTGACAAAGTAAAAGATAAAGTGAATAGTATCAAGATTGATTTTTTATTATTAAAGTGAATAGTACGGAGATTTTTCGTTAAAGTTCTTATTATTTTAATGAGGTGTGCGCTTATTTATTCGTTCAAGTTGGATCGCATGTCACGAGCAAAGATTTTAGGCCATCTCCAACCGAATGGGCCAAAGGGCCGAAAATAGCTTGAAAACCATCTCCAACCGAGGGCTAGGTCAGAGGGTTGTGGAATCTGAGAGGGCCCCACAGAATCGGAAAGGGCCAAAGGGCTAGATGGCTGGCCACTTCCAGCCAGCTAGCCAGCCAGCCCCGGGTTGGCCAGAATTTTTTTAAAATGTGTCGGATTTCCTGTCGGTTATAATCGACATGAATTCTTTGAATTTTTTTTACACTTTTATTATTATTTTTTATTTACAAAATTTTTCCTATAACTTTTATTTTTCATATTTTTTTTAAATTCTATTTTTTCCTATAACTTTTATTTTACAAAATTTGTTTCATATTTTTTTTTAAATTTCATTTTTTTTCTATAACTTCTATTTCACAAAATTTGTTTCATTTTATTTTAAATTCTATTTTTTCCTATAACTTCTATTTCACAAAATTTGTTTCATATATTTTTTTAATTCTATTTTTTTTCCTATAGCTTCCTAAGCCATTATACAACATTAAATTAAATTAAGTAACATGAAACAACATTAATAACATTAACCAACATAAAAATTATACAACATAAAAAAAACATTTAACAACATGAAACTTAAACAATATTTAAGTTGTAATTTTTTAATAATAAATTATGTTTGACCCTATGGCCTTCGGTTGGAGACGATTTTTTGTGACAGGACGAAAACGAGCCATCTAGCCAGCCATCGGTTGAAGATGGCCTTAGAGTTGCCAAGATATAAAACATTGAGCCCATACATTTAGGCTTTCATGATGACATCAGTTCATGCATTACAGCCGATTCTTTTTTAGCATAATTAAGGCCATCTTCAACGAAGAGAGTTAAGAGTTCAAAAGTCAAAAAATAGTCTGATTTGTAAAAAAATTCATCTCTAATCGATGACTAAATTATAATTCTATAGAATTCACTGAGCTATTAGAGATGGCATATAAGCTGACCTGACATTGTTTATTTAAAAATAATTTTTTGCAAGTCTATAATTCTAGACGAGATTATGTTTAATCATTTCGGTTGGGGATGGCCTAACTCATTGATATCACACAATAAGTCTTGAGAATCAAAGAGAGGTTGAAATGTCTCTGTGAGTCTTTCAGACCCCAAAAAAGATGAACTGCCATGATGAAACTACCAGCTGATCCTATTTTTAAAGATAAAAAGAAAAGAAAAACTGTAACCAGAAAAGCATAAACTATAATATAGAAGCCACCCAGAATTACAAGGAAAAAAGAAACTGTAGTTTTGCAAATTCAAAAGTTCCAACTGTATTTTTCTGATGTAACTAGAAAACCCAATTTACAAAATACAACACAAAAAAGATGATGATAAACAAGTATGATGCCAACTGACGAAAGTGCACATTGCACAACAGATGTTTGAAGTGGTGCAGCCTCACCAAATTCCTTAGTAATCGAGGGGTTCGATCTTGAACCTGTACAGAAGCCTTTTCTTTTTCGGGGTTGGGTTGTCAATCTTGAGCAATATTTTACCCAGTTCCGTGACTTTGAAGCTGTTACTCACCACTGGCTCATCGGTCGGGCTCATCTTTGTGGCTTTCTGTACGATGATTGTGTATCCATTTTCGGCATCGGGCACAAACTCAGCCCCATAGCTCACCTCCCATCCGACCACACGGAGCTCCCACACAATGGTGCACTTCTGCAACATATCAATTCCATATGAATTAAAGCAATGAGCCACGAATTAAAGCAATGCTCATATATTATAAAAGTAGAGCAAAAGAGAAGCAATCAAACCTCATATATTATAATTTCCACAGTTTGTTTCGTTGCGGGTTTAACTGTAACATCGGCCACTGGATCCTCAATGGTAAATTCAGGGTTGCAGTCACAGTAATCGACACTCAAGCCACCATACTGGATCGGAACATGCTCAGGAGAGATGTACCTGCATTACACGCCAATCGAAATTTAAACCAAAACCAACCGACCATGTGTATATAAATTGATACCGAATGAGAACTGGGGACATAAATTGATAGTCACAGTAGAGAGTAATCCTACTAACTTGAAAAGGGTTTCCGCGGTTTTGGCTGGGCTAGCAACGACAAACTTGCTTTTCGTCCTCTGCGTCAAGAACGGACTGATCATGGTGTAGAATGCAAGATACCACCACGGCGCATTGATAAACACCTTCATTAACAAGATTTATCCACAACCAAACCAAACCAACCAAACAAACATCAGCATTCAGTATTCAATACAGAGACATCAATAATACAAGGTTGCCAAAATCAACAGACAATCAGGTACTACGATGTACCTGTTTGGCTACGAATTCGGGATAATTGTCCTGGAGCAAGTGAAGAGCCTGTTTGGTGGCCACTCGAAGTTCCTTCTTAGCCGGACCAGGAGAATTCTTGAGATCATTGACCTGAAAAATACTACAAACACCACCGGGAGTGTAATCAAGCTTCCGAATACCCTTCTCCAAGAACTGAACCCGCCACCGGAGAAACTTGGTCCGCTTTTCCTCGTCCGAGAATGTTTTCTGGTACAGTTCTTTGTTCTGAAACTCTCCGAACACATTGTAACACACGGGGTGACCATCCCTATCGTACCCATGAACAAACACCACCTTCTCCAAATCATCACCGAGATCCTCCTCCACAAGAGCGTCGATCCCGAACTCTTTCCGCCATTGAATAGTATTGCGAAGCATCACAAAGGCATCCTTCACCTTGAAGTCCCTCGCCCTCAGGAACTTGAGAAGAATCACATCGCTCTTATCGTCCTTGAGAATAGGGACTCCCCAAATGGACACTTCCTCCTCCGCCGCCGCCGCCGGCGGCGGCAGCACCGATTGTGCTGTTTCTTTAGCTACTTCCTCTGCTTCCTTCAGCGGCTGCTCTTCGATTTTGGGTTCATGGGTTGGTTTTGATTCTGATTCCGAAACCGGTGCTCCTGGTGGTGGCGGTGCTTGTGCTGGTGCTTCGGCTTTCGGGGATGTGAACTGGTGAGTGTTGAGAGCTTCCTGGACGAGCTGCTTCAGTTCTTGAAGAGCTTTTCTCTCTGAATCTGAGAGATCGGCCACTACGTTACTCTCCTCCTTGAACGAAATCAAAGATCGAGGAATCTGCTTTTTCTCCGCCTCTTCTTTCACCGGCTCAGACTCCGCCGCCGCCGCCGCCGCTGCCGCAACTGGTGGTACTGCAAGTGCCTCCTCTTTCTCAGACTCTGTCACTTCTGGCGGCGATGGTTGTGGTGGGGGTGCGTATTCTTTAGACTCTGGTTCCGTTGGTTTCGTCAAAGCCGGTGCTTCAGGCTCAGAAGCGGCAGGGGGCGGTGTCGGCGGCGCTAGGGCAGATGGTGGTGTTATGGGGATTTCGTCGGCCATTTTTGGAGATGGAGATGGGAAGGAGGAGTTAGGTGGGCTTACTGTAGTTGGTGTTAAGAAGCAGAAGGAAGATATGGAATTATGGATGGCACTCAAGGAGAAGGAAAGTGAAGAGAGAGAAAGGTAAGTGATGGTTTTGTTTTGTCAGTGAGTGAGTGGCACCGTCAGCGTGGCGAGGGATGTGAGAACTTAAGCATTCTCACCACATGATATTACCAGCAGTCAGAACTGTAGTGATACCGTCGGGATCCATGCCATCTGGAATCCTATGCTCTTCAAAGTACAGCCCCACCCTTTTATTTTTATTTTTTTCCTCTTATGTTTTTGGAAAATATTTTGGATAATATCAAATATTCTAGATTGTCGCTTTAGCACTAGGTAAAAGATATTTTTTTCCAAAAAAAAAAAGGCAAAAGATATTTTTTTCCAAAAATAAAAAAATAAAAAAATAGGCAAAAGATATTTTTGCTTATCATCTTAAGGTGGCGATGCTCATGGCCTCTTCGATTATTGTCAAATAAATTTGATTTAATATCTATTATCAAAATTTTGAAATTTAACTAATTTAACGTTTATTAATATAGAGCATCATCATCATTTTTTAGGTGGTGAGCAATAATATATTCTATCTTTTGTGACATTTTTTTCTATTGTTGTTTCTTCTCTATTTGAATGATAATAAATAAACTGAATTAAAATTACATACGGTGAGAGAAATAAGGTTTAAAAAAAAAAGGTCCGTCTAATAATTTTACGAAACAATTTTTGAAAAACTGTTTAACGAAAGAAAGACTGCTAGAATTTTACATTTTTATTATTCGAGAATGCGTTTGATAGTTTAGTCCAAAAATAATATTCGAGAATGAAAACATTGAAATAGGTCAATTTTTTTTATTTGAAATCATAATTATATAAATTAAAAAAATCCGTGTGCAAACTTGAAATTCAGAAGTTTCCAGTTCCATAAACTGGCCCTAATCTGGGCCCGAACCAAATAAAGGAAAAATAAAACGCTGGGCCAACTGTTTGAAGAGGCCCATATACAATGAACTAAAGCCCAAAAGTATGCAGCTTGAAACCTAAGCGGACACAGTCCCCAACCAAAATCACAGAAGAGTCCCAAAATCGAAGCGCAGGGCAAGAGGAGAGAAGCAAGAGAGAGAAGAAAAGAATCAAAGCAGAGAGACAGAGAGAGAGAGAGAGAGAGAGAGAGAGAGGAATAATTCAGGGGGCTACAATGGCAGACTGCAAAGAACTCATCCCACTGCAGTACGACCTGAACGCCAAACGGGACGCGTGTCTCGATCTGACGGTCCGGCGCTTCGTCTACTCCTCCTTGGGCGGTGCCTTTGGCGGCCTCCTTTTGTTCAGTCAGTTCCCTTTCTCTTCTCCCCTTTTCCTTTTCCCTTTAATTTTCTCGTTTCTCCGTTTTGCTTCTCTGCAATAATTAAATACATATTCCAAGCATATATATGTGTGTGTGTGTGTGTGTGTGTGTGTGTGTGTGTGTGTGCAAATAATTGGAAGATTAGTTGGTTGGATGATGGATTGCAAAATGTTTGCCACTGCAATTTGGAATGCCCAAATTTGTTTGGAACACGAACACTCCCTGTTTGCCTAATTGAATTGACCTACATGGGGCCTTAATTGCATTCATATTAAATACATATTCCAAGCATATATATGTGTGTGTGTGTGTGTGTGTGTGTGTATATGCCAATAATTGGAAGATTAGTTGGTTGGATGATGGATTGCAAAATGTTTGCCACTGCAATTTGGAATGCCCAAATTTGTTTGGAACACGAACACTCCCTATTTACCTAATTGAATTGACCTACATGGGACCTTAATTGTCTTCATATTAAATACATATTCCAAGCATATATATGTGTGTGTGTGTGTGTGTGTGTGTGTGTGTGTATGCCAATAATTGGAAGATTAGTTGGTTGGATGATGGATTGCAAAATGTTTGCCACTGCAATTTGGAATGCCCAAATTTGTTTGGAACACGAACACTCCCTATTTGCCTAATTGAATTGACCTACATGGGACCTTAATTGCCTTCATATTAAATACATATTCCAAGCATATATATATGTGTGTGTGTGTGTGTGTATGCCAATAATTGGAAGATTAGTTGGTTGGATGATGGATTGCAAAATGTTTGCCACTGCAATTTGGAATGCCCAAATTTGTTTGGAACACGAACACTCCCTATTTGCCTAATTGAATTGACCTACATGGGGCCTTAATTGCCTTCATAAAGCATACATACTGGGCTCTGTGTGTGTGTGTGTGTGTACAACCTGGTTATGCCCAATGAACGTGAGAGATTCTAGAACTTTTCTCGATCCAATGACTGCATTCTTTGTGTTCCTTAATTTGTAACATCAGAAAAATGGAGGGGTGGGATTTCCAGCTGCACCGCATTACTTTGCCGGATTGAGCTGTTATGAGTTAGTCCAAGTTGTATCATACAGGGTGCTATTTAGCAATCTCACTAAGTGGGACTAGTGCCTCACCTAGTCTCCTTATTTTGACCTTGTTAAAATGAGGGCTTGAACTAGAACCAACCCAAGCGAAGCCGGACCAATCCAAACCAATCTGGATAATTAGGTCCAAGCCAAGCCAATCCTCTATCAAAACGCCCTATAGGTTTTTTTTTAATAAATAAAATAGAGCTTACTGTTTAATTCAATAAGGGTAAGTTATGATTCATTGGCTGCCAATGTAAACGTAATGTTGTTACCATTTTTATTCACTGGTCAAAGAGAAGAAGATTTGGGTTAGGTCTTCATGTTTTAGTGGCTTTATTACCATCGCTCAGGGTATTCGGCTATTATCAAATGCAAAACTTGTCAAAGCTATCTTTCTTTCTTTCTTTCTTTAACAACTCTCCTATCGTTCATGAGATTTGAACCTATGATCTCCATCAAAGAGGAGAAGAAATGCAACCGGGCTGGACAGTCATAGGCTAGCCCGAAACTATCTTGAGCAAGACGTCTACCATCCCCAATTAGCCTTTTTCTAGGACTTGGTTCAGGATATTATTAGGTAGGTCATGTTGCATTTATCGTTGCAAAGTAATTTCCATTTGCACATTTTCCAAAAACCAAGCATACTGTACAGTACTGTTTAGTGGCTTCTAATGGAAATTGGCTTAGAGCCTGTCTAATATCTTGAAAAATTACCAGTAATTTGGTAGATACAGCTAATTGCCCTGCCTTATTCCTGCGACAGGACCTGATCATGATAAAATGACAGCTAGACACTCCTATGTCATTGGTAATCTTATAAAAACAGACTAATTGAACACACAAACATGTACCTCCATCGAATATTCTTGTCCAAGTATATGTATCATCATGAGCTTTCAAGGGTATGACTTTCAAAGACATAAAAACATAAGTAACATTATCTTTTACATTTTTATTGTCCCTTTTGAGGTTCTTTTGATGCTTTATCTAATTATCATTAGGATGAGACCAATGTCTTTAATTTGCTTGAACCGTAAATATATGTTTTAAATCTTCCAAAATTAGTGATCGTGAATTAATAAATGTATTTTTGTTGTGTCTTACTCTTACTAGGGAGTCCTGTGACTCGTTGGGCTTCTGTAGCTTTTGGCGCTGGAGTGGGCATTGGATCTGCATACACAGAGTGCTCCCGTTTGTTTGAAGGATCTCCTGCAAAGTTGGCTGCTCCTAAGATTATTGAGGTCCCTGCTCCTCAGGTAGAGCTGATCTCTTCTGATTTTAAATAACAAAGATTAAGGGAGAATTAAATTACAACACCCCTGTGGTTTAAACATATTCCATTGGGACCCCACAACATTGTTTTCTTCCACCAACATTCCCTATTTGCAACGGAAGATAACTCAAAATTAACAATTGATAGGCATGGCTGTCTTTTTGTACCATAAAACTCGAAATCTTAAACGTCTGCACTCACTAATCTTCAAGAAAAGAAAAGGAATAAATTAAACACGTGATTGAAGGAGGGTGCTTCCATGGACTCATGAGCCTCTACTCGTCTGACTTCACTCTTGGAGATGTTTATCTCATTTATTTTCAACGCGTGGCCTTGAGTTTCCTCGCCAAACCTGGAAGATGAGGTGCTTGCTTGGGTTGAGGATGGGGCTCTGTTACCATGTGCTCATAAGCTTAAATTGCTTAGGAGAACCCATTTGGACCTCACTCCATTGGTTACTTTATGAGAAAAGTGAACATCTTGCAGTGAATTTGAAATCCATTGAGTCTAGCGTTTGGTTTCAGCATGTTGATTTATTTGAAACCAATGTAAATTTTCAGGCCTTGTATGTGTGAGGATGGATATAGGTTCATTGTTTTGCACTCATATACCTTAGGATGAATTGTGCACGGAAGTTATTTGATGTCTTTTTTTTTTTTTCCTGTTGTTTCCAGGACGGACACGATTGAATTTATGCAAAGTCAAGTTAAACGACAGTTTATGGATTCAAATTGGAGGTTTTTTGACTGTCGGTCTCGGTCGTGTTTATGCCTGCAGGGGATTTGAGTATGTGGTACAAATACTGTTGTTGATTGATAAAGATATCACCTGATCTTACTCAGACTTCATACAAATTTGTTACCTCTTGTTTTGTAATGCTGTCGCTCTTTCAAACTTGGTTTGTGGAAGGAAAAAATAATTGCAATTGCGGCCGACGTTTGGTGTCTTTGACGAGACGACTAAGCAAAAGGAAACCCGTCAGAAGTATGTTTGATGCGCACCACAACTCAATGTCTCTCTCGCTTCCTCCCTTTACTGCCCAGACGCAGACAAACTCCCCACCTTCATCCCAACCTCCCACAACATCCAGACCCCTTTGCCGCCACCAGTCTTTATCCACTTGGCATCTTCCTTTTCTTTTCTTTTTCTCTTTTCTATTTTTGTTTTTCCCTTCGTCCGCCCATAGTTTGTTGAATCATTTTCATCGATTAGCTTGCTTGCTTTTTTATTTATTTTTCACGGATACACACTTTTTTAAACGACTAGAAGTGCATTGGTGAAAATGTTTGAATATTAAAAATACTTGAAGTACTTTTTTTAAGATATAACTTTTGAAATTTAGTTCAAAAAATACTTTTTGTTATAAACTTTATATTTAAGTGTGATTGTGTAAATTCTAGATTAGATTTGGTACTAACTATTCTTCTCTATTATGACTTGTATTTCTTGGAGGAGAAGGATTCTTGCCTCCCTTATTAATATAAATAAAGACTCTGCCTTGGGGAATAACACATCATCTACACAACCCTACAAACACATTTCTCTCTATTCTCTCTTTGTGCCGCCGACCCCCTCTCTCCCTGTCAGATAAAATAAGCCACAACACGTTATTAGCACGCTTCTACCGTTGCGCTTAGGAATTTGACGTGAAAATTATTCGTTTTCAATTAGGCGAGTATTATGTTTCAATTATTTTTAATTGATTAAATTTTGATTTTATTGATTCATATACTTTTATTGATTCAATTTAAATTTTTTGTATTGAACATGATACAAGTTTTGGAGATGAAAAGCCAAAATTGAAGAAAAAATTTATGCATCAAACCAGTTCATCAATATCATCACGCAATCAATTTCTTCCAAAACAACGATTTTTATCTCGATATTTTTACAGCCCTGATAGCCTGAACATTCATCATAATGCATGATCCAACTTTACGTTTTTCGAATTTTAGATTCTACATAAATTGTGTATGCATTATATTCATAATTGTTGAATTATGTGAATTAATATTGCTATGAATCATATTGAATATCTGCTCACGCATTAATTGTATAGTTTGATTATGCATGAATTGAATTGAATTGAATTAAACAAAAAAATTTGAAAATTAGGGTTTTAGAACCACACTGTGTAGCAACCTCGAGTCACGACGCCGACCCTCGAGCCCAAGCTGAAGCCAGAAGCCTAAGCCGAAGCCAGAAGCTCTAAGCCTTTAGAACCCAAACCCACGATGTCGTCCATTAGTCCAAAATTTTCACGATGTCACAGGCATGGCCCGCAACCATGCCAAGCCACCATGGTAGCCATCTCCGATGATCTGCAGTCGGCATCGACCATGATTTTGGCCAAGATTCGTATTAATCTCCACGAATTTCGAAAATCTAAATTTAAATCCAAGGATTTTTGGTTTATTGACGTTGATATTTTTCTTTCTCCGTCACACCATCGAGGTTGCACATTAAACTCGTGACTTGCTTCGAGTTCTTTGACCAGAACACGGCTGCCTAAACGGCGGCACTGACCTTCTTCCCAGATGACCATACCCAGCAAAGTTGGGGTCTTCTTGGGCTGAAACTCGAGCCTATTTGGGCCTTGGTTCCTAATTTTTTTTCCCTTTATTTGGGCTCGCTTGCTGCAGCCCATTGCTTTGGCTCGGCCCGCATGACATTGCCCATGGGGCTATGGTGTCTCAGTGCATAGCGAATCACATGATCATAGACCAATAAGGTTGTGGCGCTCTACTACAACGTGCCGCACCGGATCACAGCCACATGCTGATGCATCCATGCCTACGAAGCACATGATCGTTGCCCCCGTTGGGCTGCTGGATCTTACCCAGCTTTGTGCCTGCTTCCTGACTCTTGGCCCGTGACATTCCAGCCCATTTTTGGGCCTGGATCCCATTCTTTTTCACGATTTTTAAAAGCCTATTAGGGCTTTGGTCCAATGCTTTGGACCATCAATTATATTGCCTATTTTTTTTTAGGCCTTTTGGGTTTTAATTTTTTTGGCCCAAATTTTAATTTTGGCCCGAAGTCGAACTAATTAATTCAATTATAATTATAGGCCCCAAAGACCTACTTGTATATATTTGTTAGATATTTTTGTATATACATGCGTTTGTTTGTAGGTACTATAAACCTGAAGTTCATAAACTTTTCTTAAAAAAAATTAATTGAATAGTTTTAAGTTTTCGAACTTTTATGCATGTGATTGGTTCAATTAATTTTATTTCTAGATATGACTAGTAGTAGTTGTCTGGCTGATAGTGCAACCACGCACATTGTTTTACGTGAACGAACTTCGTACCTAATAATGCACCTCTAACAACCCTCTCAGGCATCTAACCTGATCGAAGGATACGGAAAGGCCCATATAATGTTGTTTAATGGCATTATTTTGACAATTCAAAAGGCACTTTATTCTCCACGTTCCGAAGAACGTTCTTGAGCGTTAAAGATATTCGAGACAATAATTAGACAATAACTACCACGTTGAAACCTATGGAGAAAACAGAGTTGAATTTCTGTGCATCACTTCCAACGAATATGGCCAGAGGCATATTCTAGAGAAGATGGAGCGTATCATGAATGGTCTGTATACTACAACCATACGCCCTATAGAAAGACACTATGTGGCCGACCCTACCTTAGGGACCGCGTACGAAATTACACTTTAGCATGATCGTTTGGGACACCCTGGATGAACAGTGATACGTTGTATCCTTAAATCATCACACGGGCATCCACTAACTCAAAGTTTAGGTTCGATTCAAGGAATTGCATGTCAAACCTATTCTATGGGAAAACTTATTATCAAGCCTTCTTATGACGAGATTCGTTTGAATCCTTATATTTTTCTACAAAGGATTCATGGAGACATTTGTGGACCGATTCACCTTTTCTGTGGACCATTTAGGTATTTTATGGTATTGGTTGACACTTCCACATGTTAGTCACACGTGTGCTTGTTGTCCACAAGGAATGTTGCCTTCTCCAAACTAGTGGCTTAGATTAACAAGCTCAAGGCTTACCACCTTAATTATTCGATCAAATCTATTTAATTGGATAATGCTGAAGAATTCACATATAAAACTTTTGATGGCTATTGCATGTCGGTTGGGGTTGAATTGAACATCATGTACCCCATGTTCACAACCAGAACAGCTCAACAGAGGCATTCATTAAGTGCTTACAAATGATTGCTCGATCATTGGTCATACGTACCAAGCTCCCAAATCGTTGGTCATTCGTATCAACATCTCAATAGCTGCTTAAGGCCATGCAATATTGCACGAAGCCATATTGGTCTGCCTGAGGCCTGTTGTGACCCAACCATATAGTGCCATTCAGTTGGTTACTAGATACGAACCCAACATATCGCATCTGCGTGTTTTTGGTTTTGCGATCTATGTGCTGATTTCGCTGCTTTTATGTACAAAAATGGGGCCTCATCAAAGGATAAGAATCTGTGTCGGATATGATTCTCCTTCGATTATTCGTTACTTAGAACCTTTAACACGTGATCTATTTACCACTCGTTTCACGGCTTGTCACTTCTATAAGACAATATTTCTGTCGTTAAAGGGAGAGAAGAACGTTGACATTCCTGATGAATGACGCGAATTATCGTGGATGACTCCCACTTTGTCTCATTTAGATCCTCACACTGCTCAGTCTGAGACTGAAGTGCACTGCATTTTAGATCTTCAGAGCATAGCTCAGAGCATGCCAAATACTTTCACCGATCTAGCGCAAGTGACAAGATCACATATTCCAGCTACGAATGTGCCTGTAATGATGGATGTACCAAATGTACGACGAAGTACTCTTCTGGAGGCCCGGGATGCCATTTTGGCCGATCCATGTACATTAGCAACTAGCTAGTCATCTACCCATACACATAAGCATGGTAGACCACTTGGTTCAAAGGATTCACACCCCCAGAAGAGGAAACCCAAGGCACTGGCACTCGAAGAGCCTATCGTGAATTTGACTGTCGCCTACTCATTCTATCCAACTTATGAGTAAATTCTAGATTGCAAGTGTCCTTAAAGAAACGAATCTACCTTTCGAGAATAGTTTTCAGTCCATTATGCTAACTTGGATGATGTTTGGTGTAGAAATGAGATAATCGTCGACAATGCATTAGCATATGCAATAGCTACTAAGATCATGTTGAGTGATAATATTGAACCCCGTTTTATTGATGAATGTCGATGTAGAACCGATTAGTCAAACTAAAAACAAGCAATCCAAGTCGAACTCGATTCGCTTGCGAAATGTAAGGTGTTTGAACCTGTAGCTCTTACTCCTCCACATGTGAAGCCCGTTGGCTACAAGTGGGTTTTCGTTTGGAAGCGTAATGAGAAGAATGAAATTATGCGTTACAAAGCTCGTCTTGTTGCACAAGGCTTCTCACAATGCTCCGGGATTGACTATGACGAAATTTATTCACCCGTTATGGATGTGATTACTTTTCACTACCTTATTAGTTTGGTAGTCTTTGAAAAACTGAGTATACAGCCGATGGATGTAGTAACTGCGTATCTTTATGGGGATCTTGATACGAAAATCTATATGAAAGTTTCCAAAGGACTTACATTGACTAGATCAAATATTTCCAAACCTCGAAACACGCTCTCAATTTGGTTGAGGTATTCACTCTATGGTTTGAAGCAATCTGGAAGAATGTGGTATAACCGTTTAAGTGAGTATTTGACTAGTATGGGATATCTGAACAACGAACTATGTCCTTGCATGTTCATTAAGAAGTCACATTCTATTTTTGCTATTGTTGGAGTTTATGTCAACAACACGAACCTCATTAGAACTCTTGAAGAGCTTGCGAGAACTGCCGTGCACTTGAAGTTGAAATTTGAGATGAAAGATCTAGGAAAGACTCAATACTGTCTCGATCTCGAGATAAAGCACCATTCAAATGGAATCTTAGTACATTAATCGAACTACACCCAAAAGGTGTTTTGCTGCTTTAACGAGGATATGGTCCTTCGATTGCTAGATGGAAAATGAGATCCCTTCCGGCCAAATAAGGATGATGGAGAGATTTTGGAGCCTGAAGTTCCTCATCTAAGTGTGATAGGCACTTTATTGTCCTTAGCTCATTGCACTAGACCCGACATCTCATTCGTTGTTAATCTTTTGGAAAGATATAGTAATGTACCAACACGCAAACACTAGACTGGTGTTAAAGACATTTTCCGCTACCTTAAGAGTACTACAGATCTGGGCTTGTTCTATCCCTACAGATCCTCAAGTGATGCCACACTCCCTTATCTCGAGTCAATTCTCACATTGTTGGTTGTGCCGATGCATGATACTTATCTGATTCGCACAAGGCGCGCTCTTAAACGGGTTATGTCTTTACCGTTGGAGGCACCGCAATCTCTTAGAGATCAACTAAATAGACCTTAGTTGCCACTTCGTTTAACCATACTAAATTTCTTGCCTTACACAAAGCAACTCGGGAATGCTTTTGGTTGAGAGTAGTTGTGGGCCATATTCGAAGCTTCTGTGACCTTTACCCCGTCGTTGATGTTTTGACGACAATCTATGAAGACAACGTAGCATGCATTGAACAATTCAAGAAGGGTTACATCAAAGGAGACAACACCAAGCATATTGTGTTGAAGGTTTTCTTCTCACATCATTAACAAGAGCATCAGAAGATTGAAGTCACGCAAATCCGTTATCTAACCGACCTCTTCACCAAATCACTACTGAAGGCGACATTTCAGAAGCTTGTTCAAGGAATTGGTATGCGTAAACTTTTTGAGTTGTGAAATTGCTATATTTCTTTAGAATTATGTCAAACTCAGAAGGAGTATCTTGAAGTATATTTACTTGATCTTAATGTACTTTTTTCCCTACGATTAGGAGCATTTTTCCATTGGGTTTTTGCTATCTAACTAGGTTTTGACGAGGCACCCACCTTGGGTAGATCATATCCATGATGATGTCCCGTAAACATTTCATTTGACTTTACATTACTCACGCATTTTTCCTTAGACTATGGGTTTTGTCCTTACTTGGGTTTTTATCAGTGTTCGAAAACGCGGCATAAGCGGCGCCTAGGCATTGGGTGGTGGTTCGCTGCCGTGATTTAACCAAAATCGTTGAAGAAATCGGAATAGGTATTAGGTGGCGCCTAGATAGGCTCTGGGCGGGCTAGGCGGCCTTGGCGACTGCCTATGCGGCTTTGATGGTAAGTCGATTACAGGCAAAATAAGTTTCCACATGGAAATCTCCTGCTTGCTTCTGAGCTTCCTGATGCCCCTATAAAACCTATCCGCCTCATTCCCCTCATCTTGATGATCTCTTCTACTGGAGCTTTGCTGTGGTAATGAGGTTGGACGACTAGGCGACCATCCATACAATTTCGATTTGCAATTGTAGAGAAAATGAAGTAAGATGACGATTTGGCTGGGATGAGAGCGATAAACATTGAACTGCAATTAAAGAGTAAAGATGTGGGACGAGATAGATTTGCAATTGTAAGATAAAGAATAGGGATGACTTGGCTGGGAAGAAAAAAAGAGAGAGAGAGAGAGAGAGAGAGAGAAAAAAAAAAGACAGGTATCTGTAAATTGCAATTGCAGAGAAAGGTGAAGGAGCAGAAAGGTAAAGAAGAGGGACGGCGGATGATAGGTTTGAAATGGATTTAGTTGCTATGAAATGGATGAGTTGTAAATATGGACGTTGGGTTTGCGATTGAAGAACTGGGAGCTCTTTCTGATTTTCTAGAGAGAGAGGGATGAGAGGGATAGGTTTGAAATGAGAGCAAGAGAGATGCCTTTCGGATTTTCTAGAGAGAGGTTTTGGGTTTTACAAGTAACATTATTATTATTCAGAAAAGGGATGTGAATGGACAGAAGAGAGTCGTTGGCTCTGGGCTCGAGGCAAATGTATCATGAGCATCCAATGTTTATTTCAGACCGGCTAGGGTTTCTGGTGCTTGTGTGTGTTGTGCGTGTGAACAGAAAAATGGGCTACTGTGTCTCTATTTTCGTGGGCCCTTCTTCATGTTTTTCTTTGGCTGTCTGCGGCCCAATGCGTGACTCCTCAGGACTTGGATCCCTTCATGTTGTTATCCTTAACAATGATTAAAATAAATAGGTTGACTAAATGTTACAAAATCAACATAAAAAGTCCTAAAATTTTACACATATACTTAAATCTGCCTAGGCCGCCCGACTTGCGCCTAGCGTTTTTTAGAACCTTGGTTTTTACCATAGCCATGGTTTTTTTTTTTTTTTTTGGTGAGATTTACTTCCTTATGCAAATTCCTACCTTATTGAGAATAGCGTGTTCCTAGAATCAATGCCAATGAGTCGATTTCCTCAACCTCTACATGATGCCAAACCTACTTGAGTATTTACACACTCAAGGGGGAGTGTTATAAACTTCTTGTTTAAGTGTGATTGTGTAAATCCTATATTAGAGATTCTAGTTATTCTTTCCTATATGGACTTGTATTACTTGGAGGAGAAGGATTTTATTCTCTCTCTTATTACTATAAATAAAGGCACTGCGTAAGGGGAATAACACACATTCCTCTACACAACCCTACAAACACATCTCTCTCTATTCTCTTTCTGTGACGCAGGCCCCCTTCCCCTGTTAGTTAAATATAGGCCACAACACACACACACACACATATATATATATGGATAGGATCAAGGGACAAAGATTTTGACAAACATTTTTATACTGCTTTGTAGCCTTTAGATCTTATAACATCTAACGGTCTTGATTAAGAATGATTTGGAGACTTTTTAAACATTAAATGACTTGGATCATGATGTGGATTATAACTAAAAAGCAAAACACTACTTTAAATTAAAAAAGAAATATCAAATAACAATAAAATTGGAAGAAAAAAAGATAGAAATAATTGAACTTTGAAATATAGACGTTAAAAAAATAAAAAAATAGAAAAATAAAAACATGAAAACTCCATCACCTCCTCTTTGCCGACTGATGAGATATGCAACTTCCTGATGAAAAGTCTTCTTTCCTTTTATTGGACAATGAACCCTAATTATAACAAAATAATAATTATTATAATACCAGGTAAAGAGAGTTTTTCTTTGAGAATAATTTACGGTTTTGTTTTGAGTTTAAGCGCCATAGAAACAACAAATACAATAAACTGGAAAAGTAAAGAAAAACATCAATCTAAACGTGAAACCAAACGAGGGATTGACCAAGAACATGAGAAGGAGGCAGAGAGAAAATTCCAGCAAATTTCACCACATGCTTCTTTGATTTGATTGAAACAAAACTATTATAAGCTACCATTCGATCTTTTTATTAAAATCAAACCTTAAACCCTAATCAACCACATTAGAATTGATCAAGAACCCAAAACATAAGAAAAAAGGACTAAAATGGTTATCACTAGCATAGGCAAGCATTTGGTAGCATCATTGGTTTCAACCACACATGATTTATATTTGATCGAATTTTCATCCGGATCTAGAGTTAGAGTTTGATGCAAACACAGAATGTCATTTTCCCCTTATTTGCAATCTCAAATCATTCTTCTTGAACATGAAATTGCTACCTTCTATTTTAAAAGGGGTGTGCTATCCACACACATTTTTTTACTTCTCACACACCCCTATTACTTTCTGTCCGTTAGATCTTCTTCAATTCATCTGATCCGACGGCCGAAATCTAAAAAGGTGTGAGAGAAGTAAAAAGGGGTGTGTGGATATCACACCCCATTTTAAAATTGCTGAGTTTGAGGGTGTGCATGATGGGAAGTTGAAATGTTGAGGTTGGATGAAGCAATTGGGATGGTCATGCACCCAAACGAGCCATTTTTGTTCCTTCTTCAGGCTTTTGTTTTTCTAATAAAAAATTCCTCTTAGTTTTTATTTTTATAAGTTTTATTTTTATTTATTGTTAGTACTATTCCACATCATCATCCAAGTCATTTAATGTATAAAAGTTTCCACATCTCTCTTAATCAAGACCGTTAAATGTTATAAAATCTAAAGGTTACAAACAAGTGTAAAACTATTTGTCCAAATGTTTGTCCCTTGATCCTATATATATATATATAGGTGTGGGGCCCACTTGTAAGTCTCGATTCAACGATCCGAACCATTGTAACCTTTAGATTTTATAACTCCACATCAAATTTCAACGATTCGAACCATTTGCCTATTTAATTATCAAGATCAAATTTCATTGTTTCTTATATAACAAACTATTCGTTCATTTCTTTGAATCCAATTAGATGTCTTAATCATTTTCGATTTGGCTAATATTTTACAAGGATGATCTAGCCAAATCGGAAATGTTTAAGACATCTAATTAAGTTCAAAGAAATTAATGAATATTTTGTTATATAAGAAACAA
Organism: Crataegus laevigata; assembly: GCA_963580275.1. Lineage (NCBI taxonomy): Eukaryota > Viridiplantae > Streptophyta > Magnoliopsida > Rosales > Rosaceae > Crataegus > Crataegus laevigata. The sequence goes on from OY756938.1 coordinate 4,366,977, forward strand.
TGAAATTTAATCTTGATCATTAAATAGGCAAATAGTTTTGGATTGAATTAAATTTTTGTAAGGATGATATATGAATCGAGACTTAAAAAATAGACGGTTCAGATCGCTGAAGTTCGATGTGGATTGGGCCCCATATTTGGTTTGCTTTTCTGGGTTTGGGTTGTAATAGGATCAGGTCTCTTGTTTCGAGACCTGGGTTTGGGGTTTTAATAGGGGTCTCTTGTTTCATGACTTCTAAGCTTGATTCCAATGGTGGCTACGCAGCCAACAAAGAGAAGCACCGAAGATGGCAGTGAATAGAATTAGGGTGTGTATATATATATATATATATATATATATATATATATATATATATAAAGTAGAACTTTACTTCTACTAACAGAAAGATAGGGACTTAGCTAGAACATATAAACCTAAACTACCAAACCTTGTGTCTCGAAGCAAGAGACACCGTATATTGAAAAAAAAATAGAAATCTAAAGCAAAGATTACTTCCGTAGTCGACAACCAAGTTGTTAGTCTTGTCTTGGGTTTAGTGCAAGCCTTGAATGAGTTCTCCAACCTCCAACAGGATCTTCTCCGGATCCTTTTGGTGAGGATTCTGGGGATCTGTGAATCGTGTTTGTTCATCGTAAATCGTGCGGTCAGTTTTTGTCAAGTATTGTTTATGTTTATTTTTAAATAAAAATATTTAAAATGATTTTTGACTGCACGATGTACGATGAACAAACATGATTCATGGATCCCCAGGATCTTCACAAAAAGAATCCGGCGAGGATCCAGACTCCTTCAACCTGACTTCTAGCGCGCACTGCTAGATTTCATCTCAGCGAGTTGGGCTAGCTAATCCAAAAGCCCAAATCTAAGTGGGGCAGCAAGCAGGGCACGCTAACACAAGTGCTAGGCCAATCTCTGGCATCAGCAGCAAGGGGCCACCAGCAGCCAACCGTCAGTTTTTCGATCGTGCAAGTGATTTGGAACCAAGCAGTTTGGATAAGCAGCTTTCATTATTAAATTTTATTGCTTCCCCGAGCACAAACCAACGATCCAGGTAACACGGGCATAGCATTAAGTGCATCCGTTAATCTTGATACAAGTTGGATCATTGACTCTGGTGATACCGGTCATATGAATTTTGACCATACTATTTTTAATTCAACAACAAGACCTTTATATGATAGTATTGCCACTACAAACGGAGGTGTTACCCTGGTCACATAGGCGGGTACAATAGCACTCACTCCTACTCTTTCATTACACAACTACTTGTTCCCACACTCTCTAGTAATTTATTATCAGTGGGGCATGTCACTTAGCAATTAAACTGTATTATGCTAATGTTTCTAGTTTTTTGTCTACTTCAAGATATCCGGACTTAGGTGATCATTAAGCGTGGTATTAAGAGGAGGGGGTTGTACTATGTTGATGATGTTGTAATGGAAATTTGAAGACTATTCAGTTATGGCAATGTCGGTTAGGTCATGCCTCTTTTGGTTATCTACGAGTTTGAATAAAAGAACCACTTCGTTTAAGTTAATTCATTTTGATGTATGGGGGCCATCTTCGGTTACTACTTAGCATGGTTTGTGTTTGTTTGTAACATTTATTGATGATTGCATCAGATTGACTTGGTTGTACCTCATGAAAACTAAAAGCAATGTGGGTGGAATCTTTGAAATCTTTTATTGAATGGTCTACACTCAATACTCACTTCCTATTAAAGTGCTTTAGTCCGACAACGGAGATGAGTATCTCAATCAGGATCTTTCTCAGTTTTTCAAGGAAAAATGCATTCTCCAATAAACTACTTATCCTTAGACCCCACAGCAAAATGGAGTGGCCGAATGCAAAATCGGCACATACTTGAGATTACTCACGCTCTTATTATTAGTAGTTGTGCACCTAAGACATACTGGACTGACACTGTAACTTATGCTATTTTTCTCATGAACCGAATGCCATCGTGTGTTCTCTCTTTTAGAACACTCTTAGATGTGCTTACCGATCATGTTTTGCTCTTCTGCACCCTTCATTTTGAACCCCGAGTTTTTGGTTGTGGGGCATATGTTCATCTCCACAAAAATCAACAAAGCAAACTTGATCCATATGCGATGCGGTGTGTGCTCCTTGGCTTTAGTCCTCAACAAGAGGGATATCAATGTTATCATCCATCTAGCCGACATATGTACATCGCCATGGATGTTACCTTCTTTGAAGACGAAATATTTTTTTTTTCCTGCCATACTCCTCAGAAGGAGACAACCATAATTGAAGATCATGGCGAGTTCGGTGTCTTTGAGATAACATCACCTGCAGACTCTGAACCATTTATAGAATGTGATAGCCTAAATGGGTTGAGTGGGCTGACTGACCGTCAAGTGACTGAACACATTGGCCTAAGTGGGCTGACTAAACACAGAGACAGCCCAGATGATGACTCAAGATATGCTAGAAAAAGTGGGCCGCATGTTTGCCATGATGTTGCCGAAAAAAAGGGTCGCATGTTTGCCATGATGATGCGAGAAAAAAATGGGCCGTATGTTTGCCCAAATGGGTGTAATGATGATGGCTTAAGTAGGTGTAATGTTGGTTTTGTTGCCAGCCCAAGTGCACATAATCAGGACTAAAATAGTGGTGATCCGAGGGGCTTAGGTTAGGGATTGATGGTTCAGACCTGAGTAGTAGGCCTTAGAACAATTTCAGTGAAGCAGAAGTAGAACATGAAGTACACAACCATGATCAAATGAATATCCATGAGATAAGTACTCATTCAGATATTATTACACTATCTTATGTGCTACCTTTTCGACAAAATCAAAGAAAACCACCAGACAGATACTCTCCAGAAGAGAAGGTGAGCTATTTTATTACGAACTATGTCTCCACTTATCGACTTCCACCAAAATATGTGCTTTTGTTCAGCCGATGGAAACTATCAAAATACCCCCCCAGAATGGAAGAAGCATTGAAAAATCCGAAATGAACAGAGGCCATGCAAGTTGAGATGAAAGCATTACAAAAGAATATTGCATGTAGTGTGGTTCCACTTCCTAAAGGAAAGAAATAAGTGGGTTGCAAGTGGGTCTTCACTATCAAACATAAGGCGGATGGAATTATTAATAAGTACATGGCAAGGTTAGTGGCCAAAGGGTTTATCTAGACTTTTGGGGTTGATTATCAGGAAACGTTTGCTCACGTTGCAAAAATGAATATCATTATAGTTTTATTGTCTCTTGCTGCTAATCTTGACTAGTCTTTGAGACAGTTTGATGCATTTCTGCATAGAGATTTAGAGGAAGAGGTGTATATGGATTTTCCACTAGGATATGGCACTGCTAACTCTAGCAAGAAAGTGTGTTGACTTCAGAAGGCACTGTATGATCATAAACAGTCACCCAGAGCATGGTTTGGACGGTTCACCTAGGTAATGAAAAAGTATGGGTATCGATATGGTAACTCAGATCATACTTTGTTCATCAAACGCAAGGATAACAAAGTAACCTTGTTTATATATGTGGATGATATGATTGTCATTGGTGATGATACAATGGAAATTGAACGACTGCAGGGATACTTGTCTTCTGAGTTTGAGATGAAAGACCTTGGCGGACTTAAATACTTCCTAGAGATTGAGGTTGCAAGGTCTCAGAAAGGAATATACTTGTCACAGCAGAAGTATGTGTTAGATTTTCTATCACTAGTATGCTAGGGTGTAAACCAGTAGATACACATATTGTGCAGAACCATCATCTGGCGATCTATCAGGATCAAGTCTCAGCAAATAGGGAGAGGTATCATAGGTTGGTAGGGTGATTGATTTATTTGTCACTTACAAGGCCAGATATTGCTTACACAGTGAATGTGGTGAGTTAGTTTATGCATGCTCCTGATGAAGATCACATGGCAACAATGCGTATTCTAAGTTACTTAAAAGGAGCTCCAGAAAAAGGGCTAATGTATAGAAAGCATGGCTATATGGACGTGATAGGGTATGCCAATGTAGATTGGGCTGAAAATGTTATTGATTGGTGGTCAACATCGGGATACTTTACGTTTGTAGCTAGTAATCTTGTGACCTGGAGAAGTAAGAAGCAAAATGTGGTGGCAAGATCTTCTGCCGAGGCTGGGTACAGAGGAATGACACATGGTATTTGTGAGCTTCTATGGCTTCGGATTTTACTCACTAAGATAGGATTTAAACAAAAAAAGGTCTATGCTGTTGTATTGTGATAATCAAGCACAACGGGAGATAGCTAACAATCCGATGTAGCATGATAGGACTAAGCATGTTGAGGTGGATAGACATTTCATAAAAGAAAAGTTGGATGTTAAGTTGGTTGACATTCTGTTCGTATAGACAAAAGAACAGTTGGCAGATATTCTAACTCATGTTGTTTCTACTTGAAGGTTTCAGGAGTCACTTGGCAAGTTGGGCCTAAATGATATCTATACTCCAACTTAAGGGGGAGTCACTTGACAAGTTGGCGTGAGTAAAAGTTCTAGGTGGAATAGGAATGTATTTGCATTTCCTAGTTTGGTTCTAATTCTCTTTAATGTTGCTTGTATTACAAGGAGATATAATAAGAAAAGATTGAAAACCCTAATAGTATGTTTGGATGAGGGAAATAAACTTGGAATTGGGATAAAAGTCAAAATTTAAAAATTGACATGCACCAATTCCCTTGTTTGGATTCAAACGCATAGAAATTTAGAATTTCCGTGTGTCAAAAAATAAAAAACTTGGAATTTAGGACCTCCAATTCCGCAAGTTTAATTTCACATAAATAAGTGTCATTTCCCAAACAAGAAAATTCACAAATTCTATAAACTAAAATTCCATCATTTTAAAATTTCTTAGTAATCTTAAATTTCTTCGTTCAGGGTCAACAACTGCTTGGAAACCCATCCTTACTCTCGGCAATGGAGTTGAGATCTCCAAGCGCACATTCGGATCCTTTCACACATTCTGCAGCCGCTTCCTCCTCACTTCTCTGGGCTGGTTTGGTATTGCTGTGCTTTGAAAAAAAACTGCTGTGAGAATAAGCGGCTGTGCTGTGAGAATAAGCGGCTGTGAAATAAATCAGCTGAGTGTTGGGTAAACATTTTTGTAAAAGTGCTTTTAAAAAAAAAAGCAGTCTGATAGTGGATCTTTTCATTAAAGGAGCACTGTAGCTCCGTGTGCTTTGAAAAAAAGCCAGTTTTCCAAAGCTACAAATAGCTGCTTCAGCTTTTTCCTTTGATTTCAGCTTATTCTCACAGCAGCTTTCAAAATAAGTCCTTTTTTTTAGTTTACCAAACACCTAAAACTCTTACAGTTTTTTTTCATAGGTGTTTTTTTTTAAAGCACCTCACTCCCAAACTAGGGCTCTGTCACCCCATCAATTCATTATCATTCCCAACACCATCGATGCTGCCAAGCAATGGGATCTTCATCTCGTAGAAGCAAGGTACATCAAATATCTTGGAGATAACCTCAGCATCACCTGTCTCATGTTTAGAGATCATTCAAAGCCTCCCTCTCGAAACAGAGAATTTGTAGTCTACGAGCGATGTGAAAATATGGAAGATGGTATCCTGGTGGTAGCAGTTGTTTCACTTCCAAAGGAGATAGCTGCCGGATTGGAACCACGGCAAAATGACGCCATCAGGGGGCTGCTGCTGCTGCAATCAGGATGGGTAGTCGAGAAGCTTCAAGGTCATTCACGCATGGTCGCCTATGTTGTTCCAGGTCGCCTCCTTATTTCCTCATTTGAAGGGGAAAGGGAAGAGAGAAATCAATCGACCTCCCTGCTTTTTGTCTCTTGTTTCTTTACTCTTAAGAGAATGAAGTTCGCTCAACCATTAAGCCTCCATACTTGGTTAGCTAGCTCAGGTATCCAAGGTTTCTCGGCTGGAATCACACTGATGCCTTGCAGAATCTCTCCACAGTTCCATCATTTAAATCACACACACCCGATTGGTAAACAATTGACAAGTCATTGTATCGAGAATACAGGAAGCTGTATCGTCCAAGTACATTTGATGTGTACTTCAAAAGACTATTTTAACAGACATTCCAAACCATGACATCACTCAACGTTCAACCACAACATTCTACAGTTTTATCATTGTTCCATCATGGGATAATCCTTATTTAGACAGGACCAACACCTGAGTGATATACAACATTTCAAATGCCTCAACTCAGACCTTAATTGTCGACCCTTTATGCTACACTTTGGGATGGACAAGCTTCATCTGATTTTAAAAAGGAAGTTTCAAAAGAATGGAACCGACGATTTCAACAGGTTCCCTGAAGCACCAATCAACACAAAAGCAACAATAAGCATTTCGTTCGTATGGTGCCATACATATACGTCAAATACCAGATTTAACCAGAACATTAGATATATGCTATACTCTAACCAAGAGAGTAACTTAATAAATGTGAATTCAAACCTCTTCAACCCAATTTTTTAACTATGGAGAAGGAGCATCCGGCTGCTTTTCTGGCATAGCATCTAGGAATGCCGGTATCTTTTTGTATGCCTCATGCAACCTGGCCAAAAGGGGGAACTGAGTCTGCACAAACATTTGAGTATAAAGAAATTAATCAGAAGATGCAGATGAAGAAAGCCACTTGAAAGTTGGACCATAAATTCTCAAAAAAGCAAGGGTAAGAGAAACCCCTTAGCTCAAACAAGCCAATTAAGAGATGAACAGAGACTTGCTACACTGAACACATTGATTAGACTTCAAATGTCAACCTAGGCCTTGAACTAGTAGAATTGAGTTCTTCGCACCACCCCACCTCAAAATTTCTAGCAAATGATACAAAGTCCCATATCAAGGAGAGAGAGATATGGTTATTCTAAGTTTACATATCGAGGGAGAAAGAAATATGAATGACAAGCTGTTTGTATTATCCTGAAGGAAAGAGACCTTTGGTGCACTCTCTGCATGTACCTTTTCTTAACCAAGTCCCTGTAAGTACCTTAGTTGTGATAAACCTACCTTGATATAAACCCCTAATTAATGAATGTCAAAAACAAGCTCTTACTGTTTCCTATGAAAAAAAATATAGCTAAAAATAGAAGAAAGACAGGTTGCTCCTGAAAGTTGGATCAGATAGGAACTTGATTTCTGACCCAAAGGACAACAACTTGATCATGTGGTAGAAACATTACAACACCACAAAACTGGATAGTTTCCATCATCATGTGAATCAAGTGAATAAATGTTCATTTGCAACAGTTGTAACTTGCTCAAGAATCGAAATGTAAGTACCATGTCCAGCTGGAACCTAATGGCTGCATAAACCTGGGGTGCCAGAAACAAATCTGCCTGAAAATATTTGTCAATATGTTAGAGATAAAGTAATTTCACACTAACACTTGTTCTGTGGAACATTAGAAAGTGATATTGCCGTGCAAACATGCTACTCCAATTTTAGGGTTCATGTAACGGCTTTTTGAAAATCACAACACTTCCATAGATTTTCTAAAAATCTTCATTGAATACCACAAGACTTGTATGGAATCTCTAAAATTCTAATTGAATACCACAAAACTGCTACGGACTCTTCAAAAGTCTACATCATATACACCTAAACTTCTTTACTCCACCAACTTTTTTGTAAAACTAATCAATTTGCATATGCTCTCATACTTAATGGGACTCTTAGTACTTCTAGGAGTATTTGGGAGTCCTATTATAAGCCTATAAATATGTATATCTTTGGTGCCTTGGTATGTCCTTTCTTCTCTCTTCACCTCCTATTATTCTTTATTTCTCTAGAATCACAGAAACCCCAAAACCTTCATTCCCCATAAACTGTTCTGGTTACCCAAACCCAAACTTCCATCAATCTAAAACCTACCATAATAAAAAAAATACCAGTAACCTCAGACCTGCCTCAAAAATGTTTTTTTTGTGGTTACTCTAGTTTTTGAGTCAAATTATTTCAAAATGTTTCTATCAGTTTTCTTATTTTCCAACATAGAAAAGGATTGCGAGTCTTTTTCTGAAAAGGGAGAATAAAAGAAAAAGGACAAAATAAGCAAACAGACCATGTAAACTTCATCTCCAGTTGCATATTTTCCTGCATGGTTGTTCAGCAGTTCTTCAAGTGCTGAAAGACATGAAAGTATCACATAACTTATAGTTTGATAAATCTCGCACATTTGGGGTGAGTTGGGGAATATAGAAGCAAGTTTGAGGTGGAAATGTCATTATATCTATTCTACGGGAGGGATGAATCGATGGCCTTGTAAAATCATACCTGAAAAGCCTCTTCCAATATGAACTTTAAGCCATTCAAGTTTCTCATCGGGACCAACTTTTTCTTCAATGTACTTCTGTAAGTTGGAAAAGCAGGAAAACAAGATCCATATCATTTAGGTTATAATAGTATCATGAGAAGTGAACTCAATATTTGATCCAGCTAATTACCAGTACAGCCAGATTTTGTAGAGGTTGTATGCTTGAGGAAACAATATTTGCAGCCTGCATATCAGGTGATAAGGGACATGCTAATAGCATCAGAATTTTGAACATACATTTAAGAATCTTACTATAACATATTTTAGATAAGTTATTTGGTCAGAATAATGAACATTCCACAGTTATAATTGGAAACTTAAATTACTAGTAATATATCCCACGGGCAGGGCATCATACTTTTTCCTTAGTTGAATTAGCATCACTCAGTGTGCTAAACACAATATAGTACTAAGCACCAATACAGGTGAAATTAATTTTCCATTCCTCAAAATCACAATAAAAGCAACTGATCCACATCATGTGTGTAGCCGTGTAGGCCATAGCGTACTCATCAGTGCAGTTCTGGGAAAGTTGCACATGTTTTGCCAAGTCAAAAGGATAAAATTGGAAACCATAATATAGATAATGAACTCAGCCAATGATACTGAGGGTTGTCGCAGGCACACTGACGACCATATCTTCATCAGTTACAACATTTGGCAAAGAGAGTAATTGAGCTGGGGTCCTAATGATCGGAGGAGATGTATGGTTACCAATTGGCTATGCCGTGGCCGCAACTTGTTAAGCATTTATATTCTCACTGTAACATTAGCACAATTACTTGTATTGCACCAAGAAATTGAGTCACTCCGCCTATTTTAAAGGCATTAAGTACATGATGCGCCCAATTAGTTCTAAATGGAAAAACATAGTATAACGGAAGGGGAGTTTTCAAGGACTATATGCATACATCTATTTTTGTTTGGTTTCTTTCTCCTTTGCATTGGTAATACTAATAGTTGAGAAGAGGAGTGACCAATTAAAAAGAGAAGAGAAAGAAGCTGTTAGGCCTAACCTGGTAATTGATAGCCTTTTTCTGAAGATCGGGCGGTAACAATGGATGTTGCGGGTACTTTTCTTCTAAATACTAGATAAAGAAGAAGATTAATGCAATGCAATGGAATATTGGGTATTTGGAATTTGGATGGAGGAGAAGCAATCAACAAGTGTAGTAAGAAGATAGAGGAGAAAGTAGAAACAAGAGGTACCAATTACCATTAGGATGGCAAATGAGTCAGCAACAAGGGTGTCCCCATCCACAAGCACAGGCACATACCCGATCGGATTCAGCTTTCTGAACTCTGCTTTATTGCAACAATTTGCAATTTGCAAACAACCAAATTGTAGTAAATAATTTAAACAGAATTACAACAAATGAGTTAGATTGTGAATTGTCACAGGAGGGAGAGGGAGGGACTAAACTAAACTAACCGGGACTGAATTGCTCTCCCTTCAGCAGGTTTACAGCTTTGTACTCGTATTTCAACCCTAATTATTATTAATTCAGTACATAATAAATTATTGCATGAATGAACCAACAATTGAATGAATACTCACTTTTTCTTCCTTTAAGAAAAAAAGGGGAAAAATTGACCTTTCAAGTTGAGAGCAATTCGGACACGGTAAGAGCAAGAGCTCCTCCAGTAGGAATAAAGCTTGAGTTGTTGATCGCCACCTTCAGTCGTCGCCTGCGCCTCCACCTCCACCTCCTGTGCTTCCATCTGATCATTTGTTATCATTTGTTAGGGTTATTGTTATCTATCAAATCAAATCAATCAACCGAATATTAATTAAACGCAGAAAAGAAATTCACTCACCATTTTGATAAGTTAAACGCAGCAGAGCAGCATCAGCCTCAGCCCGCCCTGAGTTTTCAACTTTTGAGGTTTGACAGACAGATTATTCTATTACGTTTTGAGTTCTGACAGACAGATACCAAGGCGAGGATTGACTTGAACCACAGTTTTTTCTATTACTTTGTTTGACATAATATATTTTTTTTTTTTTGGAAACAGATTTGAATAAACTTTAGTTTCTCGCCGTTTGCACTTTTTTTTTGTTTATTTTTATGGATTAAGTACTTAAAATCTCAAAAATTTTATAGAAAACTAACGAAAATGGCCTGAATAGTGACAGTTTTAATGAAAAGCCCTTTTTGAAGGTATAATGAATAGTGACAGTTAAAGGTAAAAAAGGACTTTTCGTTAAAAGTAAACAGTACCGGGAGTGTTTTATTAAACCTCCCAAAATTTTATGGGTGTAGTTAAATCTGATTTAAGAGGATTTTAATAAAAAAATTTAAATGACAGATTTTAAAGGATTTTAATAGATTCTATAATTTTATATAGATTTTGACAAATTTATATAAATTTCACTTATAGATTTATGTGAATTTGTATGGATTTTTTCATAGATTTCTTATGACTTTTATCATGCCAATCAACGCAGAGCCTACATATGAATTCATCTCCAATTTCTTCTCAACTACAAAACACTCCACCACATATCCAAACTCAAATCCCCCATGTCCCCGCACGCTCAAGAATGATCGCCAAAGTCGTTTCATTAGGCGTGTTACAAAAAAAAAAGTCGTTTCATTAGGCTCAAATCCATCACCCCTCATTTCCTTGAACAACCCCATCGCATTTCCAGCACATCCCATCTTGCAATACCCAGAAATCATGGAATTCCACAAAACCAAATCCCTCTATATATTTCATCAAACACTGTCCGTGCAAAAACCCACTCACCACCGTGTTTTCTAGGTCAAATACAATTTGCCTTTGTTGTGCTAGCTTCATGATGAGCTCCTTAAGGACGAGGCACTTGACAACAGGATGACTCACGATACGATGATACTTGTAGTACCTAGGATCGTTAACGCAATTCATTTCTTAGGGGCACTTGAACTCAGACAGCTCAATTACCTTTTTCTCCAATAAATTGTTTAGCATTGCGGACATGTCGGAGTCAAGAAAATGGTACGTCTTCTGCTCCAGTTCCCTCAAGGTGTTTTTGTACCTATCTTGGGTGTTAGAAGGCTCATGTTTCATCTCTTTTGTTTTGCTTTTGGAGGAGATCTTGAAGGGGTGCAACAGAGGTCTTGATGGGGGTAGTATGGACGGGAAAAGCTTCCTTGGAAGGCTTTTTCCCATGATTGGCGATGCTCAGTTTCATGTCATGGGAACGAGTTGCTAGCTCCTCAAATGTGCTCAGTTTTATGCCTTGAAGGATGTAATGTAACCTCCAGTGCATGCCTTGAATGCACATCTCAATGGCAGAGGTTTTAAAAAGTCGATCTTTGCAATCCAGACTTAATGAACGCCATTTATTGATGTAGTCGACGACATGTTTGTCCTTCTACTGCTTTTTACTCGTCAACCCCAACATGCTTATCGTGCGACGACTGCTATAGAAGCAGTTGAGGAATTCCTTTTTAAGATGATCCCAGATGTTGATAAACTCGGGCTCGAGGTCGGTATACCAGTCAAAAGCGTTACCTTTTAGTAAGCGCACGAACTGCTTGACGAGGTAATCTCCCTCCGTCCCAGCATTATTCCAAGTTTAGATGAAATAGGCAATATGTTGTTTAGGACTACCCTTTCTATCGAAATGCATGAATTTTAGGGGCTAATAACCCTTTGGCATCCTCAAGGTGTCAATATTCTTGGAGTATGGCTTTGAGTACAACACAGAGTCGTGTGAGCTTCCTTCGTACTACTTCTTGATTGTGCTAGTGATTATCTCCTGCAGCTGCTGTATAAAGAGAAAGATCTTATGAGCGTCGTTGCTTGGTCTGACTTCTCCTCGACTTTTTCCATCGGAGGCTCCTCATCATCATCGATTTCCTCTTTTAGGTCGCAGTCAACTTTTTTGTCACGTTGAGCCTTTAGTCGGTTGATGAGTGCGGCAATTTGCAAGTTCTTTTCCTCCACGGTCCTTGCTAACCTTGCAATTCTGTCATTCATTTAAGCTAGCTGCTCCTCGATGGAAGTTACACCAGTAGTCATGACTTGCATGGCTACAAGATACGAGCTACTGCTTGAGTCGGCATTGAAAGTCAAGGACTCATAGTACCTTATCGGGCTTTCTTCCTTTAGCGCCCTTAGCAAGGCTAAGGTAATCACGGGCTCGTGCCTCGGGTGCTCTTGCTCATTCAATAGGTTTGGTGTAAGGGTGGAATGCACGACAGAGAGAGCTCTTTCCTTCTTTTGGGTTGTAACGCCCAAAATGCCACCACTTGCAATTAGGATGTTCTTGTTCTTCGCGTTGGTTATGAGAACAGCTTAATCCTTTCTTGATGCCATTTATGCTTCTTGTGGATTTGAAGATAGAGATGAGAGGCAGAGATGTCTCATCGGGCGTGCCAAATTTGTAAACACGAAAATTCTGTAATGAATGAAACAAAAACACATGTTCAAAGTAGATTTGTATTGATGAATTTGTAGTGTTACAATCTCTGTTTATAATTTTCCTTTAATTCAGTCTTCAAATTTGATGTAGTTGAGTAGGTTGTTGATCTAAGGGTCGCAATGACTTGATCTCGGACGAACGATTGAACGATTGCTTCGAGTTTTGAGCTTTAAACAATGCGTGGATAGTCTTCACTTCTAGGTTTGTGTATGACCTGCGACAAAGGTGATGTTGATGTGGGATTTTGTTGATTCAAGGGTCTTGGCAACTTAATCTTGAATCGAACATTGTTATAAGTTTTGAGCTTGCAACAAAGTCTTGAAGGAATCGGCACAAGTACTTATTGATTCTTCAAGGGAATGCTTTGGCTTTGGTTGAAAGAAAGCTTCGACTTTGGTTGTCCGTTCTTTGAAGAGAGCTTTGACAGCGTATTAGTCTTCAAAGATTTTGTAGAGGTTCTTCTGAATGTAGAATTTTCGACCCCTTCAATGTAGAAATTGTTGACCTTATGCTTGTCTTGGGACCTTGTATTTATAGACTTCTCAAAGCTTGCCTTTGGATAGATTTGGCTATGATTTGTGTCTTGATTCATCCATGGGAGAATTTAGGCATGTTTTGTGTCTTAATTTCAGCCACTTTCCCTTGCTTGGTCGAATTATAAGGCTCTCTTGCCTATTTTGTGAGCAATCTTCAATTCTTGCTTGTTTTGTGAAGATGCCTTAGCTTTCTTTCCAGTTTTTGGAGCAATTTGGGCCCCTTGTCGATTTTAAGGAGATTTCTTCCTTTTTGCCGAATTTTGGGAAGGTTTTTTTAATTCTTTTGCTTGATTTGTGCCACATGTCATTAATGACTTTTGTATTTGTGATGAGTCATATGCCACGTAGAGCTTTGTGATGCATCATTTGCATGCAATGAAATTTACATGTCTATAATTATCTCTGCCAAAAATAAAAAGAATACGAAACTTTTAGACCCTTGAATTGAAAGAAAAGAGCTTGAAATATAGAATTTCAAATTAATACAAGTAATAAGAATATCATCTCACTTTATGGGTTTACGAGTTATGTCTTGAAAATCCAACGGGACATCTCATAGGTCATCTCTGCAAAAAATAAAAAGAATACAAAACTTTTAGACTCATAATTGAAAGAAACCAGCCCAAAATACAGATTTTTGAATTAATACGAATAAAGAGAACATCATCCAACTTTATGGGTCTACGAGTTATGTTTCAAAAATTCAACTGGACATCTCATAGGTCATCCCTCAAAGATCATCTCTCCAAAAATAAAAAGAATATGAAACTTTTAGACTATTGAATTGAAAGAAAAGAGCCCGAAATACAGATTTTAGAATTAATACGGGTAATGAGAACATCATCCCACTTTATAGGTCCACGAGTTATGTTTCAAAAATCCAACTAGATATCTCATAGGTCATCCCTTAAAGATTATCTCTGCCAAAAAAATAAAAAGAACATGAAACTTTTAGACTCTTGAATTGTAAGAAAAGAGCCCGAAATACAGATTTTAGAATTAATACGGGTAATGAGAACAACATCGCACTTTATGGGTCCACGAGTTATGTATCAAAAATCCAGCTGAAGATCTCATAGGTCATCCCTTAAAGATTATCTCTGCCAAAAAAATAAAAAGAATACAAAACTTTTAGACAGATTTTGGAATTAATACGGGTAATGAGAAAGAATATCATCCCACCTTATGGGTCCACGAGTAATGTATTGAAAATCCAACTGGCCATCTCATGTGTCATCCCTTAAAGATCATCTCTAACAAAAATAAAAAGAATACGAAACTATTTTACTCTTGAATTGAAAAAAAGAGCCCGAAATACAAATTTTCGAATTAATACGGGTAATGAGAACATCATCTCACTTTATGGTTCTACGAGTTACGTTTTGAAAATCCAACTAGACATCTCATAGGTCATCCCTTATAGAATATTGCTGCCAAAAATAAGGAGAATATGAAATTTGTAGACTCTTAAACTGAAAGAAAAGAGCCCTAAATACATATTTTTGAATTAATACTGGGTAATGAGGACATCTTCCCACTTTATAGGTCTACGAGTTATGTTTCCAAAATCCAATTAGACATCTCATAGGTAATCCCTTAAAGACCATCCCTACCAAAAATAAAAAAAATACGAAACTTTTAGACTTTTGAATTGAAAGAAAAGAGCCCAACATACATATTTTCGAATTCATGCGGGTAATGAGAACATCATCCCACTTTATGGGTTTGCGAGTTATGTTTCAAAAATCCAACTGGACATCTCATAGTTCATCCATTAAAGATCATCCCTGCTAAAAATAAAAAGAATACAAAACTTTTAGACTCTTGAATTGAAAGAAAAGAGCCCGACATACAGATTTTGGAATTCATGCGAGTAATTAGAACCCGACATACATATTTTGGAATTCATGCGAGTAATTAGAACATCATCTCACTTTATGAGTCTACGAGTTATGTTTCGAAAATCCAACTAGACATCTGATAGGTCATCCCTTAAAGACCATCTCTGCCAAGAATAAAAAGAATATGAAACATTTAGACTCTTGAATTGAAAGAAAACAGTCCGAAATACAGATTTTTGAATTAATACGGGTAATGATAACATCATCCCACTTTATGGGTCTAAGAGTTATGTTTCGTAAATCTAACGAGACATACCGTAGGTCATCCCTTAAAAGATCATCTCTGTCAAAAAATAAAAAGAATGCAAAACTTTTAGACTCTTGAATTGAAAGAAAAGAGCCCAAAATACAGATTTTCGAATTAATAAGGGTAATAAGAACATCATCCCACTTTATAGGTCTACGAGTTATGTTTCGAAAATCCAACTGTACATCTCATAGGTCTATAGACATATAAATTTCGTTGCATACAAATGATGCATCTCAAAGCTCCATGTGGCATATGACTCATCATAAATGGACAAGTCATCAATGACATGTGGCACAAATCAAGCAAGGGAAGTAAAAAAAAATTCCCAAAATTTGGCTTAAGGGAGTTAACTCCCTTAAATTCGGTCTAAAGTGATCCTAAAACCGGAAAGAAAGCTAAGGCATCTTCACAAAACAAGCAAGAATTCAAGGTTGTCCACAAAATAGGCAATAAAGCCTCTAAATTTCGGCCAAGGTAGTAAAGGTGGCTGAACTTAAGACACAAAATATGCCTAAATTATCCCATGGACGAATCTAGACACAAATCAAAGCTAAATCCATCTAAAGGCAAGCTTTCAGAAGTCTATAAATATAAGGTCCTCCCACAAGCATAAGGGTAAAAAAAATCTCTACACAGAAGAACCTCTGCCAAACCTTTGAAGACTAATACGCTACCAAAACTCTATTCAAAGAACATTCAACCAAAGCCAAAGCTTTCTCTCGACCAAAGCCAAAGCACTTCATTAAAGAATCAACAAGCGCTCGTGCCAATTCCTTCTAGACTTTGTTGCAAGCTTATAAACTTGTAGCAACATTCATTTCAAGATCAAGTTGCCAAGACCCTTGAAGTAACAAAATCCCACATCAAACACTACCTTTGCCGCACCCTTGAGGTGAAGATCATCCATGCATTTTCAAGCTTAAAACTTGAAGCAATCGTTCAACCATTCGTCCAATATCAAGTCATCGCGACCCTTAGATCAACAATCAATCATCTACATCAAATTTGAAGACTGAATCAGAGGAAAAGTTGTAAATGGAGATTGTAACCTACAAATTCAAATCAATACAAATCTACTTTGTAAACGTGTTCCCGTTTCATTCAACTCTAAGTCTTTGACTTCTAACGCTGATTCAAGCAGTTCGTGTCCCGTAGCCATGCAAGTTATGGCTACTGGTGCGACTTTCATTGAGGAGCAGCTAGCTTAAATAAGTGAAGCAATTGCAAGGTTGACAAGGACCGTGGATTAGAAAGACTTGTAAATTGATACACTTGTCAACAGTCTGGAGGAGTCGAAGGTTGATCCACCAAAGGAGGAAATCGACGAAAAGGAAGAGCCTTTAGTGAAGAAAGCGAAAGAGAATAAGCCAGACCAAGCTGCAGCATTTATAGGATCTCTCTCTATCCAATAACTGCATAAGATGATCACAATACCAAGGAAGCTCACATGACTCCGTGCTGTACTCACAGCCTTACTCCAAGAAGATTGACGCCTTGAGGTTGCCAAGGGGTTATCAGCTGCCAAAATTCATGCAATTCGATGGAAAGGGCAAATCCTAAACAACTTATTGCCCATTTCATCGAAACTTGCAACAACATTGGGACAGAAGGAGACTACCTTGTTAAGCAGTTTGTGTCTTTGACTAGTGCACCGACCTCGAGCTCGAGTCCTTCAACAGCTGGGACCAGCTTGAAAGAGAATTCCTCAACTGTTTCTACAGCATGCACCGCACCGTAAGCATGTTGGAGTTGACAAGTACGAAGCAATGGAAGGATGAACCGGCTGTCGACTACATCAACAGATGGCGTTCATTAAGTTTGGATTGCAAGGATCGACTTTTTGAAACCTCTACCATTGATATGTGCGTTCAAGGCATGCATTGGAGCTACACGACATCCTCCAAGGCATAAAGCCAAGGACATTTGAAGAACTGGCGACTCATTCCCACGACATGGAGCTGAGCATCGCCAACCATGGAAACAATGAGCTAATCACCGATTTCAAGAAGGACAAGGTGTTCACTCCGAAGGTAGACAAGATTAGGAAAAAACCGGCCAATGAAGCTTTTACCGTCAACATTACCCCCATTAAGACTTTCCCTACGCCCATAAAGATCTCCTCCAAGAACAAAACAAAGGAGATAAAAATAGGTGAGCCTTTTCGTACCCAAAATAGGTATAAAAACACCTTGAGGAAGCTAGAGCAAAAGACGTACCCTTTTTCGGACTCTTATGTGGCCGCAATACTAGACAACCTGTTAGAGAAAAATGTGATCAAGCTACCTGAGTGCAGGCACCCCGAAGAGATGAATCGTATTAATGATCCTAGGTATTGCAAATACCATCGTATTGTGAGCCATCTTGTTGGCAAGTGGTTCGTCCTCAAAGAGCTCATCAGAAAGTTAGCACAACAAGGGCAAATTGAACTCGACCTTGAAGACAGCCGCAAAATACACTACTGCAATTGTGTTTGGATCATTAGATCCTGTGCATCTCCAATTAACGCATGCTCATTTCTATCCATGCTCAAGCCACACGGCACCTTCCACACAACCATCGCTGGAGGCAAGTAACCAAAGTGCACTTACCGATGATGAAGAAGGGTAGACATTGGTGACCTACAAAAAGACAAGAAAGCCAAGACCACAAGCCGCTTAGCCAAATGTGGAACAAGTGAGAAAGCACCGCTGCAGCAACAATAGGAAGCCCAAGAGAAACATAAGAGCTGATGAGCCAACGTACGCTAAGGAACCTATAGAGCAAGAGCCGCGTATTCCCGTCTCCTTGCATGAGTACTTTCCGAATGATTTCTTTCAACAGTGCACTATCGCTACCTGTCACATGGTTGAAATAGAGATAGAAGAGCCCTCAAAAGGAAAAGTTATCACCATCAAGAAAGAGAAAACTCCTACACCTGAAGAAAGCCTGGCGTCATACTTTAGCATCGAGGAGGCGCTGCGATTGCCCAAAGAGATGCGAAAAGCTCTAATATCGATTTTGGTGAGTCTCAATGACCACGAAATGCATCAAAGAAAGGACAAAGGGCTGGAGCTTCTGCACATGCTATGTCGCCCATAATGCAATCACCTTCATTGACGAAGACTTACTGCTAGGGTCAAAGCCTTACAACCGTCCTCTCGTTATCTATGGGTATGTGAGGGAGCATAAAGTCAACTGCATGTTTGTGGATGGAGGTTTGGCCATAAACATTATGCCAAAGTCAACAATGACTACAATCGGCATCAAGATAGATGAACTATCCCGAAACTATCTTTTAATCCAAGGTTTTAACAAAGGAGGACAAAGAGCGATGGGCATGGTCTGATTCGAAATGACCATTGGTGAACTTAAGTCAAGCACGCTATTCCACGTGATTGACACGAGAACTTCTTACAACTTGCTCTTGGGAAAGCCTTAGATCCACGAGAATGGAGTGATGCCGTTCACCCTCCACCAATGCCTAAAGTTCTACTGAAAATGGATAAAGGTGATACAAGGTGACAACAAGCCATTCACCGAAGCTGAATCACACTTTGCAGATGCCAAGTTCTACATGGATGAAGAAATAGTGCCTGAAGCTCTTCTAAAAGAGATCAAGTCCACAGGCAAAGCCGCACCCAAAAAGAAAGAGTGGCAAGCCGTGCCTAAAGAGCAAGAAGGGGAAGTTGTGCCATCTTCAAGTAAAAACGCATTGAGCTTGCTAAGCCCACAACAACCAAAGGGAATGTGACATCCTTAAAAAGGTCAAACATACCCGTCTTCCAATACATTCCGATGTCGAGAAGAAAGAATAGGTAATCCCCATTCGAAACTGGAGTAAGAAAAGCCAACACGCAACTACACAAAGACAATGTAAAGCTACTCAAGACAAACGCAGTTCTACCTCTGACATAGCTAAGCAACGCTAAAGTTTCAAAACCACCGCAAGGTTTCGCAAACCCTTGCCAAATGGGGCAAAACCAAGCTCTCTTCCAACCAAGAGGATCGAAGAAGGTTTCAACCCAAACGCTTACAAATTCATGTCAAAGTCTGGGTACTATTTCGCCTGCAATCATATGCCTTTACACAAAAGCATGGCAGACCTCTTGGTTCAAATGATTCACACCCCCGGAAGAGGAAATCCATGGCATAAGGTCCTAAAGAGCCTACCGTGAATCCGACTATCGTTTACTCATTCTATCCAACTCATAAGGAAATTTTAGATTATGGAAGCATCCTTGAAGAGACTAATCCTCCTCCCGAGAATCAAGAGATTTTGGTCTATTATGCTAGCTTAGATGATGTATGGCGTAGAAATAAGATGATTGTCGACGATGCATTAGCATTTGCAGCAGATACTGAGATCATGTTGAACGATAACATTAAACTGCGTTCCGTTAATGAATGTCGACGTAGAATTGATTGGTCAAACTGGAAATAAGCAATCCAAGTCGAACTAGACTCGCTTGCCTGTTGGCTACAAATGTTTGGATGTGTAGCTCATACTCCTCCACATGTGAAGCCCGTTGGCTACAAGTGGGTTTTCTTTCGAAAGCATAATGAGAAGAACGAAATTGTGCATTACAAAGCTCGTCTTGTTGCACAAGGCTTCTCACAACGCCCCAGGATTGACTATGATGAAACTTATTCACCTATTATGGATGTGATTACTTTTCGCTACCTTATCAGTTTGGTAGTTTCTGAAAAACTGAGTATGCAGCTGATGGACGTAGTAACCGTGTATCTCTATGGGGATCTTGATACGGAAATTTATATGAAAGTTCCTGAAGGACTTACATTGACTGGTTCAAATATTTTCAAACCCTGAAACATGCTCTTAATTCGGCTGAGGTGTTCACTCTATGGTTTAAAACAATATGGAAGAATTTGGTATAACCGTCTGAGTGAGTATTTGACTAGTTAGGGATATGTGAACAAGGAAATATGCCATTGTGTGTTCATTAAGAAGTCACATTCTAGATTTGCGATTGTTGCTGTATATGTCAATGACATAAATCTCATCGAAACACCTGAAGAGCTCGCAAGAACTATTACGCATCTGAAGTCAAAATTTGAGATGAAAAATCTAAGTAAGACTTAATACTGTCTCGGTCTCGAGATAAAGCATTGTTCGGATGAAATCCTAGTACATCAATCGAATTACACCCAGAAGGTGTTGCGCCGCTTTATTGAGTATAAAGTGAAGCCTTCAAGTACTTTTATGGTCATTCAATCGCTACATGCAAAACAAGATCCCTTCTTTCCGAAAGAGGATGATGAAGAGATTTTGGAGCATGAAGTTCCTTACCTAAGTGCGATAGGCGCTTTATTGTACTTAGCTCAATGCCTTAAACCCGACATCTCCTTCGTTGTTAATCTTTTGGCAAAATATAGTAATACACCTACATTCAGACACTGGACTGGTATGAAAGACATCTTCTGTTACCTTAAGGGTACTACGGATTTAGGCTTGTTCTATCCTTACGGATCCTTGAGTGATGTCGCACCCTTTGTTTCTTGAGTCGATTCTCGCCTTGTTGGTTATGCCGATGTAGGATACTTGTCTGATCCACATAAGGCACGTTCTCAAACAGGTTATGTCTTTACCATTGGAGGCACCACAATCTCTTGGAGGTCAACTAAACAGACCTTAGTTGCCACTTTGTCTAACCATGCTGAAATTATCGCCTTACATGAAGCAACTCGAGAATACTTTTGGTTGAGAGTAGTAGTGGGCCATATTCGAAGCTCATGCGATCTTTATTCCGTAGTTGATGTCCCGACGTTGATTTTTGAAGACAACGCAACATGCATCGAACAACTAAATAAGGGTTACATCAAATGAGACAACACCAAGCACATCGCACCGAAGTTTTTCTTTTCACATCAATAACAAGAGCATCAGAAGATTGATGTTACGCAAATCCGTTCACAAGACAATCTAACCAAGCTCTTCACCAAACCATTGCCAAAGAAGACGTTTCAGAAACTTGTTCATGGAATTGGTATGCATAAAGTTTCTGAGTTGTAACATTGCTATTTCTCTTTGGAATTGTGTCAAACTTAGGAGGAGTATCCTGAAGAATACTTGCTTGATCTTAATGTAGTTTTTCCCCTACAATTAGGAGCATTTTTTCCACTGAGTTTTTGCTACCTAACTAGGTTTTAACGAGGCATCCACCTTGGGTTGGTCATATCCCTGATGACGTCCTTTCTTTTGACTTTTACATTTCTCATGCATTTTTTCTTAGACTATGGATTTTGTCCCTATTCGAGTTTTTGCCATAGCCTTAGGGTTTTTTAGTGAGACTTACTTACTTATGCAAGTTCCTACCTTATTGAGAATAAGAGTTGTTCCTTAGAATCAGTGCCGACGAGTCGACTTCCTCAACTTCTGCATGATGCTGAATTTACCTTGAGTATTTACACACTCAATGAGGAGTGTTGTAAATTTTCGTAGTTTAAGTGTGATTGTCTAAATTCTAGATTAGATTGGATTCTAGTTATCCTTTCCTATATGGACTTGCATTCCTTGGGGATGAAGGAATATCTTCTCTCCTTTTACTACTATAAATAAAGGCACAATGTAAGAGGGATAACAACACACATTCCACTACAATTCTACAAACACATCTCGCACTCTCTCTTCCCTTGCCGCCGGCCTCCTTTAATATTGTCTGATAAAATAGGCTACAACACTTATGAATTTGTTGCAATGCCAGATTTTTGTTAATTTTTTTTATCAATTTGGTTGTTAAATGATGACGTAACAAATATAGCGCTCACATTTTTCTGAGACGAATTTGAGTTTGAACCAAGTGGACAAAAAACTAATTTTTTTTGACAAACGATATAGTCTACACTAAAAGGGATGATTGATTTATTTGTCACTTACAAGGCCAGATATTGCTTACACAGTGAGTGTGGTGAGTTAGTTTATGCATGCTCATAATGAAGATCACATGGCAACAATGCGTATTCTAAGTTACTTAAAAGGAGCTCCAGAAAAAAGGCTAATGTATAGAAAGCATGGGTATATGGAGGTGACAGGGTATACCAATGTAGATTGGGCTGAAATGGTTATTGATCGGTGGTCAACATTGGGATACTTTACGTTTGTAGCTAGTAATCTTGTGACTTGGAGAAGTAAGAAGCAAAATGTGGTGGCAAGATCTTCGGCCGAGGCTGAGTACAGAGGAATGACACATGGTATTTGTGAGCTTCTATGGCTTCAGATTTTACTCATTGAGATAGGGTTTAAACAAAAAAAGGTCTATGATGTAGTATTGTGATAACCAAGCACAACGAGAGATAGCTAACAATCTGGTGTAGCATGATAGGACCAAGCATGTTGAGGTGGATAGACATTTCATAAAAGAAAAGTTGGATGTTAAGTTGGTTGACATTTTGTTTGTAAAGACAAAAGAACAGTTGACATATATTCTAACTCATGTCGTTTCTGCTAGAAGGTTTGAGGAGTCACTTGACAAGTTGGGCCTAGAAGATATTTATGCTCCAACTTAAGGGGGAGTCACTTGACAAGTTGGCGTGAGTAAAAGTTCTAGGTGGAATAGGAATGTATTTGCATTTCCTAGTTTGGTTCTAATTCTCTTTAATGTTGCTTGTATGACAAGGAGATATAATAATAAAAGATTGAAAACCCTAAAAGTATGTTTGGATGAGGGAAATAAACTTGGAATTGGGATAAAAGTCAAAATTTAAAAATTGACATGCACCAATTCCCTTGTTTGGATTTAAACGCATAGAAATTTAGAATTTTCGCAGGAAAAAAAATAAAAAAACTTGAAATTTGGGACCTCTAATTCCGCAAATTTAAATTTTATGTAAATAAGTGTCATTTTCCAAACAAGAAAATTCACAAATTCTAGAAAATAAAATCTCGTCATTTTAATTTCTGTCATTTTAAAATTTCTTAGTAATCTTAATTATTTTCATTCAGGATCAACGGCGGCTTGGAAACCCATCCTTACTCTCGGCAATAGAATTGAGATCTCCAAACGCACGTCTGGATCGTTCACACCTTCCGCAGCCGCTTCCTCCTCGCTTCTCTTTCACCCCATCAATTCATTATCATTACCAACACCATCGATGCTGCCAAGCAATGGGATCCTCATCTCGTAGAAGCAAGGTACATCAAAGATCTTGGAGATAACCTCAGCATCATCTGTCTCATGTTTAGAGATCATTCAAAGCCTCCCTCTCGAAATAGAGAATTTGTAGTCTACGAGCGATGTGAAAATATGGAAGATGGTACCCTGGTGGTAGCAGTTGTTTAACTTCCAAAGGAGATAGCTGCCAGATTGGAACCACAGCAAAATGGCGCCATCAGGAGGCTGCTGCTGCAATCAGGATGGGTAGTCGAGAAGCTTCAATGTCATTCATGCATGGTCGCCCATGTAGTTCAGGTCGCCTCCTTATTTCCTTTTGAATTTGCAGTTTACAGAGTATGAATGAATGTTATGAAACATTGATCAATTGTGATGTAAAACAGTTTGTTATTGTCGAATGAATATGCAGTTGGATCCTGCCGGATGGATGCCGAGGTGTTTTGTCAATCGACTTAACAACGGACTCTTTATGATCATTGAAAATCTTAAGAAACTGGCACAAGCCTCTATTCCTATCGATGCCCAAACATCATGAGATCATTACTACTTACATTGTACAAACTACACAATACGGAACAACGCCATTGGCAACAGTATCCTCCCCATGGGACACTAGCCACACCCGATTGCTAAACAACTGACAAGTCATTGTATCGAGAATACATGAAGCTGTATCGTCCAAGTACATTTGATGTGTACTTCAAACGACTATTTTAACAGACATTACAAACCATTACATCACTCAACGTTCAACCACAACATTCTACAGTTTCATCATTGTTCCATCATGGGATAATCCTTATTTAGACAGGACCAACACCTGAGTGATGTACGACATTTCAAATGCCTCAACTCAGACCTTAATTGTCGACCCTTTATGCTACACTTTGTGATGGACAAGCATCTAGGAATGCCGGTATCTTTTTGTAACTATGGAGAAGGAGCATCCGGCTGCTTTTCTGGCATAGCATCTAGGAATGCCGGTATCTTTTTGTATGCCTCATGCAACCTGGCCAAAAGGGGGAACTGAGTCTGCACAAACATTGAGTATAAAGAAATTAATCAGAAGATGCAGATGGAGAAAGCCACTTCAAAGTTGGACCATAAATTCTCAAAAAAGCAGGGGTAAGAGAAACCCCTTAGCTCAAACAAGCCAATTAAGAGATGAACAGAGACTTGCTACACTGAACACATTGATTAGACTTCAAATGTCAACCTAGGCCTTCAACTAGTAGAATTGAGTTCTTCGCACCACCCCACCTCAAAATTTCTAGCAAATGATACAAAGTCCCATATCAGGGAGAGAGAGATATGGTTATTCTAAGTTTACATATCGAAGGAGAAAGAAATGCGAATGACAAGCTGTTTGTATTATTATGAAGGAAAGAGACGTTTGGTGCACTCTCTGCATGTACCTTTTCTTAACCAAGTCCCTGTAAGTACCTTAGTTGTGGTAAACCTACCTTGATATAAACCCCTAATTAATGAACACTACAATTTCCACGTCAATGTGAAAAGCTACCATTCGTATCATAAGAACAGATATGACGTCAAAAACGAGCTCTTACTGTCTCTTATGAAAATGAAAAAAAATATAGCTAAAAATAGAAGAAAGACAGGTTGCTCCCGAAGGTTGGATCAGATAGGAACTTGATTTCTGACCCAAATGACAACAACTTGATCATGTGATGGAAACATTACAACACCACAAAACTGGATAGTTTCCATCATCACGCGAATCAAGTGAATAAATGTTCATTTGCAACAGTGGTAACTTGCACAAGAATAGAATGGTAAGTACCATGTCTAGCTGGAAGCTAATGGCTGTATAAACCTGGGGTGCCAGAAACAAATCTGCCTGCAAATATTTGTCAATATGTTAGAGATAAAGTAATTTCACACTAACACTTGTTCTGTGGAACATTAGAAAGTGATATTGCCGTGCAAACATACTACTCAAATTTTAGGGTTCATGTAATGACTTTTTGAAAACCACAACACTTCCATAGATTTTCTAAAAATCTTCATTGAATACCACAAGACTTGTATGGAATCTCTAAAAATTCTAATTGAATACCACAAAACTGCTATGGACTCTTCAAAAGTCTACATCATAGACACCTAAACTTCTTTACTCCGCCAACTTTTTTGTAAAACCCATAAATTTCCATACGCTCTCATACTTAATGGGACTCTTAGTACTTCTAGGAGTATTTGGGAGTCCTATTATAAGCCTATAAATATGTATATCTTTTGGTGACTTGGTATGAACTTTCTTCTCCCTTCACCTCCTATTATTCTTTATTTCTCTAGAATCACAGAAACCCCAAAACATTCATTCCCCATAAACTCTTCCGGTTACCCAAACCCAAACTTCCATCAATCTAAAACCTACCATAATAAAAAAAATACCAGTAACCTCAGACCTGCCTCAAAAATGGTTTTTTTGTGGTTACTCTAGTTTTTGAGTCAAATTATTTCAAAATGTTTCTATCAGTTTTCTTATTTTCCAACATAGAAAAGGATTGCGAGTCTTTAACTGAAAAGGGAGAATAAAAGATAAAGGACAAAATGAGCAAACAGACCATGTAAACTTCATCTCCAGTTGCATATTTTCCTGCATGGTTGTTCAGCAGTTCTTCAAGTGCTGATAGACATGAAAGTATCACATAACTTATAGTTTGATAAATCTCGCACATTTGGGGTGAGTTGGGGAATAGAGAAGCAAGTTTGAGGTGGAAATGTCATTATATCTATTCTAGGGGAGGGATGAATCGATACCCTTGTAAAATCATACCTGAAAAGCCTCTTCCAATATGAACTTTAACCCATTCAAGTTTCTCATCGGGACTAAATTTTTCTTCAATGGACTTCTGTAAGTTGGAAAAGCAGGAAAACAAGATCCATATCATTTAGGTTATAATAGTATCATGAGAAGTAAACTCAATATTTGATCCAGCTAATTACCACTACAGCCAGATTTTGTAGAGGTTGTATGCTTGAGGAAACAATATTTGCAGCCTGCATATCAGGTGATAAGGGACATGCTAATAGCATCAGAATTTTGAACATACATTTAAGAATCTTACTATAACATATTTTAGATAAGTTATTTGGTCAGAATAATGAACATTCCACAGTTATAATTGGAAACTTAAATTACTAGTAATATATCCCACGGGCAGGGCATCATACTTTTTCCTTAGTTGAATTAGCATCACTCAGTGTGCTATACACAATATAGTACTAAGCACCAATACAGGTGAAATTAATTTTCCATTCCTCAAAATCACAATAAAAGCAACTGATCCACATCATGTGTGTAGCCGTGTAGGCCATAGCATACTCATCAGTGCAGTTCTGGGAAAGTTGCACATGTTTTGCCAAGTCAAAAGGATAAAATTGGAAACCATAATATAACTATTGAACTCAGCCAATGATACTGAGGGTTGTCACTGGCACACTGACGACCATATCTTCATCAGTTACAGCATTTGGCAGAGAGAGTAATTGAGCTGGGGTCCTCATGATCGGAGGAGATGTATGGTTACCAATTGGCTATGCCGTGGCCGCAACTTGTTAAGCATTTATGTTCTCACTGTAACATTAGCACAATAACTTGTATTGCACCAAGAAATTGAGTCACTCCGCCTATTTTAAAGGCATTAAGTGCATGATGCGCCCAATTAGTTCTAAATGGAAAAACATAGTATAAAGGAAGGGGAGTTTTCAAGGACTATATGCATACATCTATTTTTGTTTGGTTTCTTTCTCCCTTGCATTGGTAATACTAATAGTTGAGAAAAGGAATAAACAATTAAAAAGAGAAGAGAAAGAAGCTGTTAGGCCTGACCTGGTAATTGATAGCCTTTTTCTGAAGATCGGGCGGTAACAATGGATGTTGCGGGTACTTTTCTTCTAAATACTAGATAAAGAAGAAGATTAATGCAATGCAATGGAATATTGGGTATTTGGAATTTGGATGGAGGAGAAGCAATCAACAAGTGTAATAAGAAGATAGAGGAGAAAGTAGAAACAAGAGTTACCAATTACCATTAGGACGGCAAATGAGTCAGCAACAACGGTGTCCCCATCCACAAGCACAGGCACATACCCGATCGGATTCAGCTTTCTGAACTCTGCTTTATTGCAACAATTTGCAATTTGCAAACAACCAAATTGCAGTAAATAATTTAAACAGAATTACAACAAATGAGTTAGATTGTGAATTGTCACAGGAGGGCGAGGGAGGGACTAAACTAAACTAACCGGGACTGAATTGCTCTCCCTTCAGCAGGTCTACAGCTTTGTACTCGTATTTCAACCCTAATTATTATTAATTCAGTACATAATAAATTATTGCATGAATGAACCAACAATTGAATGAATACTCACTTTTTTTTCCTTTTAGAAAAAAAGGGGAAAATTTTGACCTTTCAAGTTGAGAGCAATTCGGACACGGTAGGCGCAAGAGCTCACCCAGTAGGAATAAAGCTTGAGTTGTTGATCGCCACTTTCAGTCGCCGACTGCGCCTTCACCTCCACCTCCTGTGCTTCCATCTGATCATTTGTTAGGGTTATTGTCATCTATCAAATCAAATCAATCAACCAAATATTAATTAAACGCAGAAAAGAAATTCACTCGCCATTTTGATAAATTAAACGCAGCAGAGCAGCATCAGCCTCAGCCCGCCCTGAGTTTTCAACTTTTGAGGTTTGACAGACTGATTATTCTATTACGTTTTGAGTTCTGACAGACGGATACCAAGGCGATGATTGAGTTGATCCACGGTATATTCTATTACTTTGTTTGACATACTTTAGTTTCTCGCCGTCTGCGCATTTTTTTATTAATTTTTTTTTATGGATTAAGTACTTAAAACTTCAAAATTTTTATGGGTGTAGTTAATTTTGATTTCAGAGAATTTTAATATTGTTGTAAACAATTCTAGTTTAAGTGTAATTGTATAAATTCTGGATTAGATTTGATTAGTGTTTATTTTTATCTTATTGTATCTCTTATTTCTTGGAGAGCAAGGAATACCTTTACCTTATTGTTATTATTATAAATAGAGGTGTAAAGTAGGAAGGATACACAACACAATTCTCCTACAATTCTACAAACACACATCTCTATTTTCTCTCCCTCTGACGCCGGTTCTCTCCCTCTCTTTGTCAGATAAAAATAATCCACAACACGTTATCAGCACGCTCCTACCGTTGTGATTAGGATTGGAGAAATTTTCTGCATCAAACCAATTATCATCACGCAATCAAGTTCTTTTAAAACAACGGCTTTTAACTCGATATTTTGCAGCCCTGATAGCATGAACATTCACCATGATGCATGACCCAACTTTACGTTTAACATATTTTAGATTCTACATAAATTGTGTATGCCTCATAACCAAGGTATAAAATATCGATAATATCGGAAATATCGGTAGTCCAGAAACACGGAAATATCGAGATAATATCGATATTGATAAAAATAATACGGAAACCACGGAAATTGTAAGAAAAAGTTGGAAATTTTTATTGAAACTTTGCAGGATATTTATTTAGTCAATTATCTATTAGTTTATCACAAAAAATTGGAAGGAAATGCATTGCATGATGGATTTAACTGATTTAAGTTGATTATATAGCGAGCTAGCAAACATTGTGAGTGTAGAAAATATGTAGTAATTAATTAAAGAAGTTTAAACACACCATAATCATTAATATATAATGAATTAGTACAATATTTTACACTTTATACATTGCATGGTAAGATACATGAGTGACTTAGTACCACATAGAGTTCCTATGAGGTTCAAAATTTTGACTATCTTCATCATTTCTATGTGTAGAGTAAGTGTATTGTGAAGAGTAGTCATCAAATGATAAATTCCCAAAAAAGTTTTGCATGTAATTGTTAACATGCCACCCATATGGATCCGAGCTTGGTTGACGTTGTCCAGAAGTAAAATCATTTGAAGATTGAGTCTCAGATTCTTTCTATGAGATGCTCGATTCCATCCCAACAGGAATGGGATATGAAGGGTAGGGAAATGGTTGGTTATGTGTATAACCATAGTTACTATTTCCCACTCCAACAGAGTCCGAAGTTATAGATAACGAGTCATGTTCTTGACGTGACAAAGTCCTATTGCCTCTTTCTACATTTATCCCTTCATTACGTTCTTCTTCAGCAACTCTTGGAGCTGGGTTGCTTTCATCATCATCTAAATGAAGAGGTCTAATCCATTGATAAAGTTCGTTATCCTCTGTATCATCATCTTCAGCAACAATATCAAACACATCTAGTGGGTCACTACGGTCAACATGATCTATTTCTGCTTCCTTATCTCGAATTTGAAGCTTCATGTTGTAGTAGCAATAAACTAATTTTTCCAACCTACTATGAGCCAACTTATTTCTTTGCTTTGTGTGTATGAGTGCAAATGTGCTCCAATTTCTTTCACAAGCAGATGAGGAAGCTGTTTGTGATAGTACTTTGATTGCTAACTTTCTCACAGTTGGTGCATCAGTCCCATACATGATCCACCATTCAGCTACAATGAAAAACAATATTGATAAGCCTAATAACTCCAACAAATTCTATTATAAACTGATAGTGAAATATGTTTACACTCACTATGAGACATTTTTGTTCGAGCAGCAACTGATGTTAGTTCTCCAAAAGTTCTTCTTGCATCTTTAAACCATGTTAGCTGAATTCAATAAATCGTGTTAGTTTAATCCAACAAAGTAATTATTATAATTTAAGTAATTGTGTACCTCATTTCCAAATTGGCCAACTGCTGGTGATGCAGGGTCTAATTTAGAGTATACATTATGTACAGCACGTATAAGGGTATCATTATCTCCAACACCGGGTCTGTATTGGTATCGAGGATTCAAATAATATATTGTTCAAAGAAACACATACTTTAATAAAAGAAATAATACTTATGCAACTAAAGAAATGAATTACAAATTATGACATAATTTATACCTGCTGCATGCAAATCGTGGTATAATGTTTTATACCATCGGTCATCAATTATCTTTATGACCCACCTTGCACCATGTTTTCTTTCCAACTCCTCCTTCACTACACGCATCAACTCATATATTGCCCCCATAGTAGGATACACTTCTGTGTCAACGATCCGTAAAACTTTGTAAAGAGGTTCAAACACTTGGCACACATGTTCTGATTGAGTCCAAAAAGCTTGATCAAGCACTATACTTTCCACTATACGACCTGCATTTGAGCGGCAGAAATTGTGGTTGGCCCATTCGTCACTAGTGAATAGTTGCTTCAACCCTGCTTTCTTCTTAAGTAGGCTGTCTAATGCAATATAGTTGGTGGCGAATCGAGTGGTAGCTGGACGAATAATTTCTCCTTTGCAAAATTCACGCATCTTTGCCAACAACCAACCGTGATTGTAAATATAATTTGTGATCGTTCTAGCTCTTTTTACGACAGTAGCAACATTCTCTCTCTTCCCCATTGCCTCAAACATGAGATCAATACAATGTGCTGCACATGATGTCCAAAACACATTATGATGCTTCATTAACTTTTTTTCAGCTTTGACAAATGCAGAACCGTTGTCGGTCACGACTTGGACAACATTATGCTCTCCCACCTCCATGATTACATCCCTTAATAATTTGTAAATATACTTGTAATTCTTTATATGGTCTGAAGCATCAACAGACTTCAAAAAAATTGTCTTTCCCTTGGAGTATACCATAAAGTTTATGATAGACAATCTGGTCGGGCCAATCCATCCCTCACACATGATTGTGCAACCATTAGTTTCTCACTTTGACCTCAACTTGTTAACATACTCGCCAATGTCTTTATACTCCATATCCAAATATTTGTTTCTTACCTCATAGGGAGTGGGAGGTTGTACTCCAACACTGGCCTGTTGACATCCCAATACCATATTTTTGAAATGATGTGATGATGCCTTCTCAGCAGGGACATTGTCATAGATAAAGAACTTGCTAATTAGACGCCACATTCCCTCCTTCACATTACCTCCAGTGAAATAACTCCAAACACTCTTTTGACGTGCTTTGGATGACTTATATAAACTTGGGGCTATTGGTGGTGTTGGTTGTGATTCTCTAACACTTCCTCCGCGTCTCATTTGTGCACCACCACTTGACCCGGAACCTTGTGCTCTATTAGGAATTTTATGAAAGTGTTCTCTTTCCCATGCTGACTGTTTGGAGGCACGTAATGCTTGTTTGAAACTACGTCGTTCTTCAGGTCCCATGTCATCATCACATTTGTCCTCATCATCATCATCATCACTGTCAACCGCTTAGCCAATGACTTCTCCTCATAGCCCAGCTCGAATATTTTCCATTCCACGTGTTATCTTTTCCTTCTCCTGTGTTTTATTTTTTAATAATGTTCTGGTGAATGCCTTCACTTCTGGGGGGGACATTATCGCATCGTTGAACATTTTTTGCTGGATCTAATCCACTAAGATGGTACTTCAGTCGTGTCACTCCGCCACTCTTCATTACCCGAACACAATATTTGCAAATTGTGCCATGTTTGTTTCCATCTATTGGGTCTCCATGTTCCCAAGCTGGATCACTTTTAGTAACTCCACTCGACATCTTAAACGTACATATATTTATTTTTCATGCAAATTAGACAAATTTTTTTTGGCCATAAAATATAGTAGTGATGATGGTTATATAAAAGAACCTAAATAATAAAGTTATTCTACAGAAGAATTAAATACGAAATAAAGAAAATGATTGTAAAAATTTAAGTAATTATAAAAATAATATGGAATAATAAAACCTAATATTAATGAATAATAATCCAATTTGATAAAAAAAAATCCTGATATTAAACATAGATGAATAATAATCCATTTTGATAATAATCTAATTTAATAATAATCCAATTTAATGAATAATCCAATTTAATGAATAATAATCCAATTTTATAATAAAAAAACCTAATATTAATGAATAATAATCCAATTTCATAATAAAATCTAATATGAATAAAATAATAAATAACATTAAACATATTAAAATTATCCTAGAGAATAATCATACAACATTACTTAATTACTTAAAAAAATTAACATGTATTTGTTAACATTACTTTATTACTTAAAAAAATTAACATGTAATTGTTAACATTACTTAATTACTTAAAAAAATTAACATGTATTTGTTAACATTACTTTATTACTTAAAAAAATTAACATGTAATTGTTAACATTACTTAATTACTTAAAAAATTTAACATGCAAGTATTAATTACTTAAACAAAATTAACATACG
Organism: Crataegus laevigata; assembly: GCA_963580275.1. NCBI lineage: Eukaryota > Viridiplantae > Streptophyta > Magnoliopsida > Rosales > Rosaceae > Crataegus > Crataegus laevigata. The sequence continues at coordinate 4,399,804 of OY756938.1, forward strand.
AGTCCACACAATTTTTTTTTTTGTTGTGATGAATAATAATCCAATTTGATAATAATCCAATTTAATAATAATCCAATTTAATGAATAATCCAATTTGATAATAATCCAATTTAATGAATAATAATCCAATTTTATAATAAAAAAACCTAATATTAATGAATAATAATTCAATTTTATAATAAAAAAACCTAATATTAATGAATAATAATCCAATTTCATAATAAAATCTAATATTAATAAAATAATAAATAACATTAAACATATTAAAATTATCCTAGAGAATAATTATACAACATTACTTAATTACTTAAAAAAATTAACATGTATTTGTTAACATTACTTTATTACTTAAAAAAATTAACATGTAATTGTTAACATTACTTAATTACTTAAAAAATTTAACATGCAAGTATTAATTACTTAAAAAAATTAACATACGAGTCCACACAAATTTTTTTGTTGTTGTATAAATTACAATAATATAAATATAAGTTTGTAAACTTACCTTAAATATGGAATCCTTTGTGTTGAAGCTCTGGAATGGATTTGGAATGGCTTTATAAGGGGTAAGGGAAGAAGAAGAAACGAAAAGACTCTGAATGACTCTTTGAATGTGAAAGAATAAGTTATGGAGTCTGAAATCGCTATTATTTTTGTCCATGGTCAAAAAGTAACTGACACAGTCACACAGGTGACCCCTCCTCCCACACACACACATACACACTTTACTATTATTTTTGTCTATGGTGTCTGAAAGTAACTGACACTGAGGTTACCCTCCCCCACCCCTCACCCCCCACACACACGCACGCACAGAAAGATCACACACGCACACAACACACGCACACAGACATCACACACACGCAGACCATACTCTCTCTGTGGATCCTTCTTCTCTATTCTCTCCCTTTTCTGTTGTTCCGCACACACACACACAGATCTGTCGATCTCTCTTCTCCCTTCTCCCACACCCTTCTCTCTCTCTAGATCCTTTTTCTCTATTCTCTCCCTTTTTCATTGTTTCGCACACACACACACACAGAGATCTGTCGATCTCTCTTCTCCCTTCTCACACACCATTCTCTCTCTCTGGAACCTGCTTCTCTCCTCTCCCTTCTCCATTGTTCCACATACACACACACACACAGATCTGTCGATCTCTCTTCTCCCTTCTCCCACAGCCTTCTCTCTTCTCTCCCTTCTCCATTCTCCCACACACACACACACAGATCTTCTGAAATCTCTTTTCGGTCTCTCTCTCGAAACTATCTTCTCAATCTCCCTCTCCGAGACCTACATACACACATGCACATCATCGCACCTGCAGCCTGCTCGTCTTTGAAACCCCTTCTCGTCTCTGCAACTCGGCGAACGCAGGAACTCCGCCGATTTCCGGTTAGGTAGGCTTCGGAGAAATCTTGTTTTTGCAACCTCAGTCTCTCTTTCTGTTCTAGATTGAAGTTATATGTGAAATTTAATTTCAAAATCGTGTTTTTGCAAGGTTTTTGGCACGAAATCGGCTCGGGAATATGCACACCCATCTCCGGCGAGGCCGTGGGTGTCGACGATCTTTCCGAACACCTCCGTCCGTTTCACGGCAAACGGATGTTACAAAAACCCTTATCTCGTCTTCTATTTCATTTTTATACCTAAATCGGAGTCTAGGGTGTGCTTTTACAGTCGGCCAGAGCTGTAGAAGCTCCGGCGTTCTTCTCCGATTCAAACTTTTCCACGATATCGCGATATTTCAACGAAAACTCATTGGATAATCATTAAAATATCGGTGTGTCAAAAAACCGATATTATCGGCGATATTTCGCCGATAATATCGGCATTTCGTTCCTTGCTCATAACCATAATTGTTGAAATTATGTGAATTTGATATTTGCCATGAATTGAATCTTACATATGTACATGCATTGAAAATTTTATTGTGCATATGCATCAAATTACATATGTGATTCATTAAAATATATATTGAATTGAAATATATATGCATAAAATTGAATTGAGTTTTTACATATGCATAAAATTGAATTAAAAAAAAAAGAAAAAAACACATCGGGAGGCCTCGGGTTTTTCCTAAACCCTATGGGATTTGAAAAAAAAAACTACCAGCCCAGATTGGCTGGGCATTGTCCTATGGCCTGCTGACAGCACCAAGCTTTGGCTTGGGTTCCTCGCAACCAAGGCCCGTAGTTTTCATCCACCAGCCCAGATGGCTGGGTTCCTTCCCCTTTCACATACATCAGCCAGCCTTTGTTGGGTCCCCATGTGACAACTCACAGGCCAGCATGCGCTAAACTTGTCCGTGAACTCCCCACGGCCTAAAACCGAAACCCAGCTTGCGGCTGGGATTTCCTCCCTCCCCGTGGCCTGCAGACCCCCTAGTCTTTTGGGCCATGCCGTCTCTACTTACGGCACCCCATGCCTTCCCTTCCCCACGGCACTAAGCCCAAATTTTTTTTGGGACCATTTTTCAACCTAATGTTATTATTTTCCGCATTATAAATAATTTTAACCCGTATGTTAATATTATTTTGCTTTTACGATATTTATAAACCTAAAGTTTTTTTGCATATACTTGTTGCATATTTGTTTGCATATATATTTGTGTTTGCTTGCAGGAACATATGAACCTGAAATTCATAATTAATTTGAAACCTGAAGTTTCTTATAAACATGCCTTGTTTGAAAACTTGAAGTTTTCACTTAAACATATCACCCATGAAAACCCGAAGTTTTTCATGCAAAATTAAACCAATACATGTCTATTAGAACATGTATGTTCTACTCCTATGTGAATGGATTGATTTTTTTTCTCCATTACACTAACCACATCTTGTTCATCTATTTTGTGATAGGAACATGTCGAATTTGAACAAACTCGACTTCACCTCTTTAGAAGTTTCTTGAAGGAACTACCTCAAGTGGGTTCAAGATGTGAAGCTTCACCTCACTGCCAAGAACTTGCGCCCTGCCATTGAAGAAGCCACTGATGAGCCTGTTGGCGAAGCTGAAAAAGCCATTGCTATGATCTTCATCCGAAGACACATCCATGACGCTCTGCAAACTGAATATCTTGCTGAGGAGGATCCACGTGCATTATGGGTCGCTTGGGCTGATCATTTTGATCACCAAAAAGACATATTCTTGCCTGAAGCAAGACACGACTGGCAGCATTTGCGCTTCCAAGACTTTAAGTCTGTGAATGAATATAATTCTGAAGTTTGTCGAATCCGATCACTTCTCAAGTTTTGCAATGAAACTTTGACTGAAGAGGATCTCCTGGAGAAGACCTATTCGACCTTCTCTACTTCTAATATTGTCTTGCAGCAATAATATAGAGCTCAGAATTTCACCAAGTTCTCGGATTTGATCTCTGTTTTACTTCTCGCTGAAAAGCAGAACCAGCTTTTGATGAAGAATCATCAAGCTAGACCTACTAGGGCTACTATTGTGCCTGAAGCACATTATAGCACTAATCAACACCCAAGATGCCAAAAGTGGCGTGGTAGGGGCGGCCAGAAGCCATCCAACCAAGGTCAACAGAGCCAAGGCCCACCCAAGGGAGGAAACAAAGCCCAGCAGCACCCAAACCTCGCTCATAAGGCCCAGAACTTCAAGAATAAGGGCAAAGCACCTAAAACCATGGATGACGATATGTGCTATCGCTGTGGTTCAAAGGACCATTGGTCCCGTATTTGCCGCGTTCCCAAGAAGGTTGTAGATGAATATCATTCTCGTCGTAAGAAGTTTGAATCAAACTTCATGCAAGTGGATGAACCGGAGACTACAAAAATGAAGGTTTCTGACTTTTAGGAGGATACCACCCTTATGGAAGATTAGAATCTTAGACATAGACTTATTTTTTAGTTGAAATAAGACAAATGGGGCTGAATTCCACCTAGTGGCCGAACCCCCCCTTGTTTTTGGTTGTTTTTTGAACAATTTTCCTTTATGTTTTGGATTATTAGTTGGTGATTTGTTTTTGGATATTAAGTTTTAATCCTTGAATAAATGATATTATTTTGAATTGATAATTATTTTATAAACTTTTATGCATGTGACCGATTCAAATTAATTTTTTATTCTAGGTATGACTAGTGGGAAAGTTAGTTGTCTGGTAGATAGTGCAACCACGCACACTGTGTTGCGTGAACGTATCTATTTCATTAACTTCATACCTAAGAATGCACCTCTGACAACCCTCTCAGGCCCATCTAACCTGATAGAAGGATATGGTAAGGCACGCATAATGTTGTCCAATGGTACAATCTTGACCATTGCTGAGGCACTCTATTCTCCACGTTCCAGAAGAACATTACTAAGTTTCAAGGACATTAGAGATAATAATTACCATGCTGAAACCCACGTAGAAAACGGAGTTGAATTTCTGTGCATAACTTCCTACGAATATGGCCAGAAGCGTATTCTAGAAAAGATGGAGCGTATCCCGAGTGGTCTGTATACTACAACCATACGCCCCATAGAATGCCACTATGTGGCCGGCCCTACTACTGGGACCGCGCACGAAATTACACTTTGGCACGATCGTTTAGGACATCCTGGACGAATAGCGATGCGCCGTATCCTCAAATCATCACACGGGCATCCACTGACCCGAAGTTTAAGTTCGATCCAAGGAATCGCATGTCAAACATGTTCTATGGGGGACATTTGTGGATCGATTCAACCTCCATGCGGACCATTTAGATATTTTATGGTTTTGGTTGACGCTTCCACACGTTGGTCACACGTGTGCTTGTTATCCACAATGAACGTTGCATTCTCCAAACTGTTGGCTCAGGTTATCAAGCTCAGGGCTCACCACCCTGATTATCCAATCAAATCTATTCGATTGGATAATGCTAGATAATTCACATCTAAAACTTTTGATGACTATTGCATGTCGGTTGGGGTAGAAGTTGAACATCCAGTACCCCATGTTCACACCCAGAACGGCCTGGCAGAGGCTTTCATTAAGCGCTTACAAATGATTGCTCGATCGTTGGTCATACGTACCAAGTTCCTGATCGCTGCTTGGGGCCATGCAATATTGCACGCAGTAAAGTTGGTCCGTCTGAGGCCTGTTGCGACACAACCATTTAGTGCCCTTCAGTTGGTTACCGGATACGAACCCGCCATATCGCATCTGCGCGTTTTTAGTTGTGCGGTATATGTGCCGATCTCGCCGCCCTTACGTACAAAAATGGGGCCTCAGCGAAGGATGGGAATCTATATCGGATATGATTCTCCTTTGATTATTCGTTACTTAGAACCTTTGACACGCGATCTGTTTACCGCTCGTTTTGCGGATTGTCACTTCTATGAGACAGTCTTCCCGTCGTTAGGGGGAGATAAGAACGTCAACGTTCCTGAAGAACGACACAAATTATCGTGGACGACTCCCATTTTGTCTCACTTAGATCCCCACACTGCTCAGTCTAAAACTGAAGTGCAGCGTATATTAGATCTTCAGAGCATTGCTCAGAGTATGCCAGATGCTTTCACCGATCTAGCACGTGTGACAAGATCACACATTCCAGCTGTGAATACGCCTGCAAAGATAGATGTACCAAATGTATGACGGAATGCCCTCTTGGAAGCCCGGGACGCCAATTCTGGTGATCCATGTACATTAGCGGCTAGCTAATCATCTGCCCCTACACAAAAGCATGGCAAACCCCTTGGTTCAAAGGATTCACACCCCCGAAAGAGGAAAACTATGACACAAGGTCCTAAAGAGCCTACCGTGAATCTGACTATCGCTTACTCATTCTACCCAACTCATGAGGAAATTCTAGATTACGGAAGCGTCATTGAAGAGACGAATCATCCTCCCGAGAATCGTGAGATTTCGTTCTATTATGCTAGCTTAGATGATGTGTGGCGTAGAAATGGATGATTGTTGACGATGCATTAACATTTGCAGTAGCTACTGAAATCATATTGAGCGATGACATTGAACCGCGTTCCGTTGATGAATGTCGACGTAGAGCTGATTGGTCAAACTGGAAACATGTAATCCAAGTCAAACTCGATTCGTTTGCTAAACGTAAGGTGTTTGGACTGGTAATTCCTACTCCTCCACATGTGAAGCCTGTTTGTTACAAGTGGGTTTTCATTCGGAAGCGTAATGAGAAGAACGAAATTGTGCATTACAAAGCTCGTCTTGTTGCTCAAGGCTTCTCACAACGCCCCGGGATTGACTATGACGAAACTTATTCACCCGTTATGGATGTGATTACTTTTCGCTACCTTATCAGTTTGGTAGTTTCTGAAAAACTGGATATACAGCTGATGGACGTAGTAACCGCGTATCTCTATGAGGATCTTGATACAGAAATTTATTTGAAAGTTCCCGAAGGACTTACATTGACTGGTTCAAATATTTCCAAACTCCGGAACACGCTCTCAATTCGGCTGAGGCGTTCACTCTACGGTTTGAAGCAATCCGAAAGAATGTGGTGTAACCGTCTGAGTGAGTATTTGACTAGTCAAGGATATGTGAACAACGAATTATGCTCTTGTGTGTTCATTAAGAAGTCACATTCCGGATTTGCGATTGTTGCAGTATATGTCGATGACATGAATCTCATTGGAACTCCTGAAGAGCTCACGAGAACTGCTTCGCACCTGAAGTCGGAATTTGAGATGAAAGATCTAGGTAAGACTCGATACTGTCTCGGTCTCGAGATAGAGCATTGTTCGGATGGAATTCTAGTACATCAATCGAACTACACCCAGAAGGTGTTTGCGCTGCTTTAATGAGGATAAAGCGAAGCCTTCGAGTACTCATATGGTCGTTTGTACGCTAGATGCAAAACGAGATCCCTTCCGTCCGAAGGAGGATGATGAAGAGATTTTGGAGCCTGAAGTTCCTTATCTAAGTGCGATAGGCGCTTTATTGTACTTAGCTCAATGCACTAGACCCGACATCTCATTCGCTGTTAATCTTTTGGCAAGATACAGTAATGCACCTACACGCAGACACTGGACTGGCGTGAAAGACATCTTCCGCTACCTTAAGGGTACTACGGATCTGGGCTTGTTCTATCCCTACGAATCCTCAAATGATGTTACAACTTATGCTTCTCGAGTTGATTCTCGCCTTATTGATTATGCCGACACTGGATACTTATCTGATCCGCACAAGGCGCGTTCTCAAACGGGTTATGTCTTTACCGTTGGAGGCACTGCAATCTCTTGGAGGTCAACGAAACAGACCTTAGTTGCCACTTCGTCTAATCATGCTGAAATTCTCGCTTTACATGAAGCAACTCGGGAATGCTTTTGGTTGAGATCAGTAGTGGGCCATATTCGAAACTCCTGCGATCTTTATCCCGCCGTTGATGTCCCGACGACGATCTTTGAAGACAACACAGCATGCATCGAACAGCTCAAGAAAGGTTACATCAAATGAGACAACACCAAGCACATTGCGCCAAGATTTTTCTTTTCACATCAACAACAAGAGCATCAGAAGATTGAAATCACGCAAATCCGTTCACAAGACAATCTAGCCGACCTCTTCACCAAATCACTACCGAAGGCGACGTTTCAGAAGCTTGTTCATGGAATTGGTATGCGTAAACTTTCTGAGTTGTAACTTTGCTATTTCTCTTTGGAATTATGTCAAACTCAGGGGGAGTATCTTGTAGATACTTGCTTGATCTTAATGTACTCTTTTTCCCTACGATTAGGAGCATTTTTTCCATTGGGTTTTTGCTACCTAACTAGGTTTTAACAAGGCACCCACCTTGGGCTAGTCATATCCCTGATGACGTCCTGTAGACGTTTCTTTTGACTTTGCATTTCTCACACATTTTTCCTTAGACTATGGATTTTGTCCCTACTCGGGTTTTTGCCATAGCCTTAGGGTTTTTAGTGAGACTTACTTACTTATGCAAATTCCTACCTTATTGAGAATAAGCGTTGTTCCTTGGAATCAGCACTGACAAGTCGACTTCATCAACTTCTGCATGATGCTAAATCTACCTTGAGTATTTACACACTCAAGGGGGAGTGTTGTAAACAATTCTAGTTTAAGTGTGATTGTGTAAATCCTAGATTAGATTTGATTAGGGTTTATTCTTATCCTATTGTATCTCTTATTCCTTGGAGAGCAAGGAATACCTTTACCTTATTATTATTATAAATAGAGGTGCAAAGTAGAAGGGATACACAACACAATTCCCCTACAATTCTACAAACACACATCTCTATTTTCTCTCCCTCTGCCGCCGGTTCTCTCCCTCTCTTTGTCAGATAAAAATAGTCCATAACAAATATATTTTTTTAGTGACAGATTTTAAAGGATTTTAATAAATTCTATAATTTTATATGGATTTTGATAGATTTATATAGATTTCACTTATAGATTTATGTGGATTTGTATGGATTTTTTCATAGATTTCTTAGGACTTTTATCATGCCAATCAACGCAGAGTCTACATATGAATTCATCTCTAATTTCTTCTCAACTACAAAACACTCCACCCACGTATCCAAACTTAAATCCCCCGTGTCCCAGCACGCTCAAGAACCATCGCCAAAGTCGTTTCATTAGGCTCAAATTTATCACCCCTTATTTCCCAAAACAACACCCACCACATTTCCAATATATCCCATCTTGCAATACCCAAAAATCATGGAATTCCAAGAAACCAAATCCCTCTCAATAATTTCATCAAACACTTTCCGTGTAAAAACCCACTTACCACAGTGTCTTCTAGGTCGAGTTCAATTTGCCCTTGTTGTGCTAGCTTCAGGATGAGCTCCTTGAGGACGAAGCACTTGCCAATAAGATGACTCACGATACGATGATACTTGTAGTACCTAGGATCGTTAACGCGATTCATTTCTTCAGGGCACTTGCACTCAGGCAACTCAATTACATTTTTCTCCAATAAATCGTCTAGCATTGCGACCACGTCAGAGTCAAGAAAAGGGTAAATCTTCTTCTCCAGTTCCCTCAAGGTGTTTTTGTACCTATCTTGGGTGTTAAAAGGCTCACCTTTCATCTCCTTTGTTTTTCTTTTGGATGAGATCTTGACGGGCGCAGCGGAGGTCTTGATGGGGGTAGTATAGACGACAAAAGCTTCATTAGAAGGCTTTTCCCAGTCTTGTCAACCTTTGGAGCAAACACCTTGTCCTTTTTGAAGTCGGTGATCGACTCCTTCTTCCCATGATTGGCGATACTCAACTTCATGTCGTGGGAACGAGTTGCTAGCTCCTCAAATGTTCTCAGTTTTATGCCTTTGAGGATGTAATGTAACCTCCAGTGCATGCCTTGAACACACATCTCAATGGCAGAGGTTTTAGAAAGCCGATCTTTGCAATCTAGACTTAATGAATGCCATTTATTAATGTAATCGACAACAGGTTCATCTTTCTACTGATTTTTACTCGTCAACTCTAGCATGTTTACGGTGCGACTAGTGCTCTAGAAGTGGTTGAGGAATTCCCTTTCAAGCTGATCTCAGCTATTGATAAACTCGGGCTCGAGGTCGGTATACCAGTAAAAAAACGTTACCTTTTAGCGAGCGCACGAACTGCTTGACGAGGCAGTCTCCTTCCGTCCCAGCATTGTTGCAAGTTTAGATGAAATAATGCAATATGTTGTTTGGGACTGTCATTTCCATTGAAATGCATGAATTTTGGCGGCTGATAACCCTTTGGCATCCTTAAGGCGTCAATCTTCTTAGAGTATGGCTTTGAGTACAACACGGAGTCAAGTGAGCTTCCTTTATACTACACCTTGATTGTGCTAGTGATTATCTCCTGCAACTGCTGTATAGAGAGAGAGAGATTCTATGAGTGTTGTTGCTTGGTCTGACTTCTCCTTGACTTTTTACATCAGAGGCTCCTTATCCTCATCGGTTTCCTCATTTGGGTCACTGTCAGCTTTTTCGTCATGTTGGGCCTTTAGTCGGTTGACAAGTGCGGCAATTTACAAGTCTTTTTCCTCCACGATCCTTGCTAACCTTGCAATTGTGTTATCCATTTAAGCCAGCTACTCCTCGATGGAAGTTGCACCAGTAGTCATGACTTACATGGCTACGGGATACGAGCTGCTACTTAAGTCAGCATTGAAAGTCAAGGACTTAGTGCCACAAAGTTCAGACTAGAAAAATAAAAAGATTGAGATTAAAGAAAAAGAAATTGAAGTGAAACCTCATTCAAGGAAAAAGGAAGGAGTTTGAGCTCCAATTCCACCACAGAGGTGGCGTTTGGAAGAGCCAAGTGGCGGCATTGTTTCAGTTTCTTCTTGGTAAAACTAAAACCAACAGAACTATAGACATTCCAGTGTGGGTTTTGGATTCGTGTCGCTGGTATAAACTGCTTGTCTAGGACAAACGGAGTGATGGGATTGAATTTGAAGGCCGTACAATTCATTTTCTGCTGCTTCGAATTGGCTTCTTCGTTTCCAAGTTCCAAACTAACAACGTTCTGACGGGTTATCTACTACTATTAAACTAATTCTAACTGCACGATGGTAGGCCTCTCTCCAGTTCAGTATTTAAAATATCAATATTGGTGGAAATATCAATATGCTAATTTGTAGAAATATAGATATCAATATCAATTGTTTTCAATATAAATGGTGGAAATTTAAAACAAAACTTTAGAGATTGTCAAACATTGGTTTGGAAGACAAATATACAAGAGTTTCTCCGATATTTAACAATGTGTCAGAAATATCGACGATATCTGTCGATTTTAGCCTAAACTTAAAAGTTTCTCCGATATGGGTGAAGTAAACCCATTTTCTATACTTTCTCTATTATTTTTTTTGGATATTTCTATGGAAAATCAACCATATCGAATAAATTTTAAACGTTGTTCTTGTCACACTTCCAAGTTCAAATTGTCACATCCCGGCCCGGGATGTTGTGGGTCCATAACATCTCGGGCCCGACCTTTACCGTAGTACGATATTGTCCACTTTGGACCCCGACCACTCTCTCACGGTTTTATTTCTGGGAACTCACACAAGAACTTTCTAGTGGGTCACTCATCATGGGAGTGCTCTCACTCGCTACTCGCTTAACTTCAGAGTTCTGATGAACTCCGAAGTCAGTGAGCTCCCAAAAAGTCTCGTGCTAAGTAGAGATGGGAATATACATATAAAGATCACTCCCCTGTGCAATGTGGGATCTAACACAAATCCTGAACACAAGCGTGGCTACAATCTAATACAATTCAAAGGTCAATGAAATTTCAAGGGTAAATTATAGTTTTTGCAGTCTCAAATTTGTGTCAAATCGCAACTTCATACAATATCTTATTGCAATGTCATGTCAAAAAATTTAGGATTTCAATTTCATTATAATGTTGTAGTCCATCAAAGTTACAATCTTTTGTTAGTATCATTGTTATCTACTTACATGGCATCGCTGGCCCTTTCTATCACCTATTTGGACTACTAAAAAATAAATATAAAAAAAAAGGTTTTTATCATAAATTGTCCTTAAAATTGACCGTGACCATTAAGATGGTCCATAAAATTGAAAATCAATCAATGTAGTCCACGAAAATAGGTGTCGCAAATCAATATGGTCATTCTGTCACAATTTTGTTAAAATTTTCATTAAGCGTTGATGTGACACATAAATGGGACCACAAGATTTACAGGTTTTTATCACAAATAGTTTATGAAATTGACTCACACCATCATGATTGTCCATAAAATTGACCCACACCATCAAGATGGTCCTTAAAATTGAAAATTGATTAATGTAGTCCTTGAAAATAAGCATCGTAAATCAATATGATCATTCTGCCACAATTCTGTAAAAATTTGTGTTATGTGTTGATGTGGGTTTAATAATTAGTTAAAAAAATTTGTCTAAATATATTTTTGCACAATAGATTTTTTTTTTCTTATAGTAGGATCCACTCTGAATAGAGATCCATTCCATATTTGCTCGATTACGGGTGGGCATTTTACTAGAGGTTTCTATTGTATCAATCTACCCTTGTGTGATTCCTGTTGAAGCACATACTCGGGAGGGGGTGGGTGCAGGGCGGATGATTTCAAAGCAAAAGGATCCACTCTGAAGAGAGATCCATTCCATATCTGCTCAATTACGGGTGGGCATTTTACCAGAGGTTTCTATTGTATCAATCTACCCTTGTGTGATTCCTGTTGAAACATATACTCGGGGGGTGGGTGCAGGGCGGACGATTTCAAAGCAGACTCCCCATTCATTAGATAGGGAAGATCACCAAGATTTCATGATCCGCTGCCGAACTTATTCCAAGTCAATGAGCAAGGGGACCCCCTCCCCAGAGAACCGTATATGAAAATTTCATCTCGTACGGCTCAAAGGCACAAGGCTTAACTAAGGCCTAAGATAGGGTTTGGAAATAGTTTTCAACCAACAATAGATGCACCTCAGTTATAACCTCATTATCTCAAGGCATACCTCGCCGTTTTTTGAGTTACCAGACCACCAAGGAAGCGTCAAACAAGCTCTCCAAGATTAAGGTTGTGAAGATGTTGATCGCTTAAATGTTAGCAGTGATGTCCTAGAAGTTGTTTCCAATCAATCAAGTCGTCACCAAAGGTGACCTCGATCTATTTGTAATTTTTTTAAAAATTTAATTAGACTTGTGTTATCCATTTATGTGTCACATCAGCACATAACTTAATTTTTGATAGAATTGTGACAAAATGACTATATTGATTTCGGACACTTACTTGCGAGACTACATTGATCGATTTTCAATTTCAGGGATCATTTTGATGTCACGTGTTAATTTTAGGGATTATTTTGATGTCGCGAGTCAATTTTAAGGATCATTTCTTGTTTGGTTAACCTAAAAGAACAATGAAATTTAAATATTTAATGTGTGTGTGTGTGTGTGTGTGTGTGTGTGTGTGTGTGAGAGAGAGAGAGAGAGAGAGAGAGAGAGAGAGATAGTAGTTAGAAAATGTGACAATAGTGGTAGTAGTGATGATGGCTATGATAGCGTGTAGTGGCTGCGGGTTGTGATATCGGTAGTGGTAGTGGTGGCAGGTGGTAAGTGGTGGTGGAAATGACACTTATTTATATAGAATTTAAACTTATGAATTGGAGATTACAAATTCTAAATTTTCCTTTCTCAAATTTTAAATTACTAGGTTTATAAAACCTTGTAAATAGTGAATGTCAATTTATAAATTTGTATTTTTTTTCTCTCTAAATTTGAATTATTTTCTTCTTCCAAAAGTTAATTTCCAAAACAAAAAGCGATACGTGTTTATCCATTTGCGTGTCACGTCATGATTAATGGGGAACAGATTATCTAAGAGACGGACGGCGGGGTAAGCAAGGAGAGATCGGAATGGACGGCCCTCCAGGCGGCGATCTGTGTTCTGTTTGCCATGGCAACTTCGACACTCCTTGTCAGGCCAATTGCTCTCACTGGTTTTGCGGTACCTATCTTTCTCCCTCACTCTCATTCCTATTTCCTCGCTTACATTTCAGTCAGTCAACCAATGTTGTTATTGGTTTTGTGCAATATAAAAGAACCCTAAACCCAATTTGTCTTCAATTTCTCGATTCAACTGTATTCTATGCATTTTATTTTGTTTCAACCGCTTCTGTTTGTATTTTGCTCAAGCATGCTTTTCATTGTTTTGATTCGATTGATTGATCATTTAAGCATGCTTGTGTTGAAAGACTTGATTGATTACTCTGAAGATTTTAGTAGCGGCGGCTTTCGATATCATTTGCTCTTTAGAGGGAAGGGACTTATAATCCTCATCCAAATTGGGTGTTTATTTCGACCAATTATATGACGTTTTCCCTTTGAAACAAGTCCAATTTAGCTTTAGCTATGCTAACTTAAAAGTTTGGTGAAAACTAAGAAGGGGGCCGAAGATGGAGCTCTTCGAGAAATCGCTGAAGATATCTGATAATAGTCATTATCATGCGATATCATAGAAACCAGTCATATTCATTATGGACTGTTAGTCTCTTGTTCCTATTGATATCAAGAGAAGTCAAAACAGGATGTCATTCTGTACATGTAATATACTCTGTAGAGTTCTGTAAATAGGAAGAACACGTTTGTGTAGGTTTCCAAGACTTGCATCTTAAAAACGTTGAAAAGGAAACGCTTAGATGTAAAAAAAATTCCCCCCTCCTCTCCCAATGTCTGTTTCATTCCAAGCAGAATGGACTTGATATTCTTGGTCCGCCTATCATCTAACATCTGATATAGGTATAGCCAGTTTTTCCAAGCACAATTCCAAGTCTGGTTATAAATCACGCCGATGCCCATAGTGCCTATATATTTATATATATAATGATCATTTGAACTTGATGATACAGCTCCTTAACTCATTCATCATTCATATAGAGGCCCAATGCTGTTTTGAGCTTGACTATAGTTATAGAACATCTCCCGCTTAGGCTTTAACCTTATGTTTGGACGAGAGAATTTCGAGTACCAAGGAAATTTGAGCTCTATTGTTAAAATGCATCACAAGAACACTACCAATGAACTACTCAAGCACTGTTAAGCTACTACTAAAACACCTTTAAATGACACCTTCAAGGAGTTATTTGAAAGTTCTATCAAATGTATTGCATGTTTTCAAGTCCCTTTATCTATTTTTTGTAGTGCATTCTTAACAAATTTATCATACGTTTCGTGGAACTTAAAAATCCCCTCTCCAAGCGTACCATAAGGACTTTTGATGTTTGACAAGTTTACTGCTTCTATTGTACGTAAAAGTGATCTATGCTTGGAATTGCTTTGTTTCAATAGATTATAGAGATTGTGGATATACAAAGTGGTGACAAAATCCCCAACATGCATATTGAGAATATTTGTCTATACTTTTTGGACGAATTATATACCTGAACTGAATGGGCGTGATGTTCTATTTAGCATACACTGCATACTGTGTCACCTCTGAGATTTTAGGGGCTCTGTGCGGAAGATAGTAAATGAGTCCTTATAAAACTCCTGCTACAAAGCTAATTTATATGTCTATAGTTGTATTAGTAAGGATATTAAATGAAGTATTATTACTTGAATTATAGTTCAAATCAACAAAAAATCATGGAAAAAAATGAATAAAATCAAAATTTAGAGCAAATCCGGCAGAACCAAACTAAAAACATAAAAGTGATTTCTCTTATACGTATGGGTGTCATATTTCTCTTATTCATGCAGAACCTAGAAATTTCCCAAAGATGAACCTTTTTTTGCCGCAAACCAAGTTGATACATATGTAGATGATATCATCTTTTAGGGATCCTTTACAGATTGGGGGTCCTATGCAAGGTCACCTATCGCACATGCTCAAAACCAGCCAAAGATAACGGATCAAGTATAACACTCTTGAGTGTAAGTAGAATTAGCAGGACTCTTACAACATACAAACATACAAGTATCAGATTCCATTACATGTAATCTACAAGGCTTGAACTCCAATTGAGTAATCATTAAAATAAGCTGATAATGCATTGTTGGCTCCCTTTCTTCAGGAAATTGTATTATGCTTGTTTGGCATCATGGATCGGCAGTTCGCCCTTGTAAATGCCCTCTATGTCGTCGTCCCATCACTTTGTTGGTTCCAAGTAGGGCTTCTTCAAGGCAGCCTGATAGGCCAGAGGTTGCAGAGATTCTAAGCAGGGTTGAAAGGTACAATCGTGTTTTTGGAGGTCATTCCAGAAGTCTTCTTCAGGTAAATGAATACATTTATACATCAAATAACCTTGTGGGGCCCATTTCTTATTTTATGTCAATAGTCCGAACAATCTATTTATTAGTTCTTCATTCAAAGATCATCTTCTTAAAATATGAGACAAATCTGACCGTTTAGCCATCTAATTCGAGTCAAGAAAAATCAAAATAGACAAACATGGTACATCAAGAAAATACTAAAAGTGACAAACATTTAATTTAGTAGTCAACAGTTTCAGATTTCAGTGATATTTTGCAAGGATGATCTTTGAGGGGAGACCTAAAAATTAGACTGTTTGAATTATTGAGGTTCAATGAGAAGTGGGGGCTGCAAGGGTGTCCCTCTTAATTGGAGCTCCCTCTATAATACAGACATGTACACACGCGCACACACCCACCATTGTTGAATGATTCGATTACATATGTTTTTTGTTGAAAAATATATGCAGTTTCTGTACTCGTCCAACTGCATGAAATGAATACACTTTCAAAAGAAATTAATTCTTTATTTTAAGACTCCTGGAGAAGTAAAGTGTTTATATCTTCTTTTCCTGTAAGGAACAGAATTTTTCCTCAGATGCCTGTTTGGTTTCTTAACTCCTGAAAAAGTATCTTTGTTCCATACATTGAAGATCGTTTTGTAGTCGATATAGAATAGTAGATCATCACTCCTTCATTTCTAATCTGTTTCTTTAAATGGCAATCCTCTTTTGAACAGAGAGCGCAGGACCTTCCTTTTCTCCTGCGGAGGCTGCTGCGAGAACTAATTGATCCTGATAGATCTCTTCCCCTTGTTATAAGGGCTCGTGTTTGGATTGCAGTTAAGTAATTGACACAATATGCGATCACTTCTCTTATATCTTGCACTCTCATGCAGCTGTTAATGCAGTTTATGTGGTTGGCAGTAACGTTATGTGAGAACTCATCTTTAATCTAAAGTATATTGTATACTGCATGTTTGTTACGAAGTTCTGACCGTTTTAAAAATTTTGTTTTCTTAAATATACAGATGATAATGGGTGCTGCGTACCTATTCAGCCCTTTTGACTTCGTCCCGGAAGGTGTTTATTGTGCTTTCAACTTAGTTGTATTTTTCTTGTGGAGTCATCGCACTATTATTAATACATCATCCTTGTTTTGAGTGCTCCTGCAGCAATATTTGGTATAGCCGGTCTCTTGGATGATTTCTTCATAGTGCTCATTGTGTTCTTCCATGTTGCCGCCATTTATCGGTCAGTACTCTATCGCCGTCATGGAGGTTCCTGAACTGTGCGACCATGGAAATTTTTAATCACCCAGGAAAAAAACAGGGAAGGAGCTGGATTTTATATTTTTTTCCGTTATATGGGGTCGAAAAATCGGAGATGATTCACGAAAGATAGGATTGTAAAGAAGGCCATCTATACATTTCAGCGTAGTTTCCGTTGATTTTTGAACTATTTCATGCTTAATTACCATGATTTACACATGAAATCAGAACATGTAGAACCGTATATAGCGGTTCATCGAGTGTCAATAGTACATCGACATTCACACGCTTTTAACGGTCTGTAGGGTTTAGGGTTTAAGGTTTAGGGTTTAGGGTAAGCGTAGCTCGCCGTATTCCATAGCTATCCGTTGTATTACTATTTGATCACATTACGTATGCAATGACGAGTTTTAGACACAGGTTATCTGATAGAGATGATTGTATGATGAGAGTGTGTGATGAATCCTTATAAGTGTTTGTATGATGAGTCCTTATAAATGATTCTTTCGTGGGACCATGTGGAACCAACTAACAATGTGACATCTAAATTCCAAATTAGTGTCGGCACTCTTGTTTGAACGAATTAAGTTCAAATTTTATGTGAGTTGAAGTACTAAGCAGAGCTCATTTCCTTAAAATAATCACCGAGTAACACTTATACATACAGGTTTATAGTTTTAAATTTTCATGTTTTTGCACTTGAGATGTGAAGAAGTACACGGTAGAAAGTAGAGATGAAGAGGAACGGGTTTTTCTTTGAGATTAGCATAATTCTTTACTTTGGTCATTGACAATGAGTTTGTTCACCATACATCATTTTGGTCTTTTCGTGAAAAATCTGTAAATATCTTCGTTAAATTGTCACTGAACAATCACGTGACCACCTTTTAAGGGTTTTTTTTTCTTTTCAAACCAATCCCTTCACTTAATGAGAATGTTGACATTTTTACAGAAAGACAAAAATGATTTATATTGGACAAACTTAAGGACCAATTTTATCAATTTTCATTGTCAATGATCCAAGTGATACGTTATGATAATTTTAGAAACCATTTTAACTAAAAAGACAGAAGAAATGCTCGAACAAGAGTACACAAAGAAAGCTAAAGAGTAAAAATTAAAACAAAATATATTTCGAGTTTGCATTCACTTTCAATTTTTTTTCTTCGTCTTTTCTTTTTTATTTCTTTCCCACTCATCCACCAGCATTTCTTCATCTTCCCTTATCCTTTACATTTTCCACATATATGAAAAACAAACAGTCTAAAAACAAAAAACAAAATAGTTATGAAACAAGCCCTAGTTGTCTGAATACTAGGGAAATGGATCATCTTCGGATCCCTTTTCACCTAATCCATCAAGTTCGGGATTCGGGCCGTTGAAATTTGATCTAACGGCTACATTTATTATAACTTTTAAAGAGGCCCCTATTTGGAGGCCGTTATATCAAATTTCAACAGTCTGGATCACGGACTTGGTTGATTAGTTGGAAAGGGATCCTCTCTGGATCCATTTCCTAATACTAGTACGTGCTTAGGTTTCTATATTTTCCTCCTTAATACTTTTCTCTTAAAAAAGTTTAGTAGGTGTAACTGACTCATGTCTTAGTTGTTTCAATTTCATAATTGTATTATCTTCTTTTATTTTTTATAATGATTCGAGTACGCCTACTTTCTCGTTTTGTATTTCAATTGAGTATATTAAAGGAGATGTTTTTTGTTGTTGAAAAATTAAAGGATACTCAAAAGAGTGGTTTAAACTGTATTTTCCTTTGTGTTTTTTTTTTAAACCTTAATTTGATAATGGTAGGTAGGCTTGTTAACTTCCACTTTGTTTTTGCGTAGAATTATCAAGTATGTCTTATTTTAGCTTAGCTTGAAAGGGATAAACTCGTCCTTAAATACCAACCATACGGCATTTGTTGGTTCCACTAATTTTCTTTTGTCTAACACATCACATGTAAATAGTAGTCATCAATCTCATAAGACAGTTGTTTCGGGTAATATTTCAATCTCATAACATAGTTGTTGAGGGTAAAGATTTGTAGATAATAAGTAATTGTTACTGTGACATTTATAAAGTTTTATATTAGTGATTTAAGATACTACGGACTCAATCAATGTACGCATTACATTAGGGATAGATTCACTTTGGAGCAGGGACTAACCCCTCCCAGCTTAGAAATTCTTCAAGAGTTGGGTGCTACTCTCTGAAAATCTGAGATGCCCTTGAAAATCTGCCCTCTAGTTGTTTGACGAATTGCCTTTATAGGCACGGCAGGAAACCTGTTAGCCTCATACTTTTTTATAAGTTGATATTGACATCTTTCGATACACTCACTTGGTATATGTTGACATCTATCCACATGCTTGCTCAAAGGTTATTGATACCAGTCGACGTGTTTACTCAGAAGTTATTAACAAATGTGTAATATAACTTGACAAATAACTTCAAACCTACCAAAACTCGATGAAATACGCAAATTTACATGATATAGGTGTCCAAAAATTTATGCTTTGTGCACGCTATTGTTATCGACTCCTTAATAATATTTCCTGATCCCACAGCGTTAAATGAAAGTTTCCCTTTTACCCACCGGGATCTCACACAACGAGACGTAATATGAATAAAGGGAACTGAATTTGGCATCATCGTTTGGCATCATCGTCGTCCACTCAAAATTCAATAATATCATATTACAATAATTACATTTCGTGGTTTTCGAGGAGGCCACTAATTTCCAAGAATTGCTCATAAAGCTTTTTTGTCTCTGCTCTCTCTCCATCCCTGCCCCCGTCCCCCACGTCGTCACTCACATCGATACTCATCGTCTCTAAAGTCTAATAATTCGACGACGTACGGCCGGGACTATTTACTCTGTCTCTCTTTTCTCTTCTGCTTCCTCCACCGACCGCTGTCTGTCTAGGTGGCTGAAAGATTACTGAGTGGCGAGTGGTGAGTGGTGAAGTTAGTAAGCAAGAAACATGTGGGTAGGAAAGAAGTGTCAGATATCATTTCTCCAGTCTCCATCCATGGACCATCACCATATGAACGCTCAACACTTGTTCAATATCTACACATAAACTACATCTACCATATACACACACACACACACACACACACACACACATACATGTACATATATGTATCCCATCAGCCAAACAAACACAAAGTAAAGTTATACAGCATGCTCTCTTCTGTATAATTTGGCCACCAAATTCATCCAGTTGGTTGATCCAATTCCGAGCTGCTGTTAATCGGTTCTTCATCAGATGAGATGAGGCATTGGTTGGCCACACTTGATGATGCTGCCTCCTCCTCTCCACATGATCTGCCTCTCACTTGGAACTGATCACCATCAGGTACTCCAATCTCATCTCATCTGTCACCTCTATTTACTCTAAATATTGTTTTCGATTCTCTTGTATTAATTCTTTTTCGTCTCAAATTTTTCTTTCAATTTATGACTGCCTTCTGCTTGATTAATGATTGGATTACTTTCTAAAAACTACCTTTTGTCTTGGTCAACAATAAAACACTGATTTGATTATTGAAAAAGAAACCTGAAATTAATCCAATCTCTTTCCCTTTTTACGCCCGTATATACTGGCAAGGAAATTTGGGAAATCCAAAATTAAGCTATTTTTCTGGCTCAAAATATCAATATATATGTGTGGGTAGCCATTCTTCTCAAGAGTGTGGATTTAATTAATTAGTTGCTAATTGCAAAATTTAAGTTTTTGCTTTCTTTAATTTTTATTAATTAGTTAAAGTCCTAATTAAGAAATTTGAGGAAATTAGGCCATTAGTTCTTGAATGTTGGTCCAACTGAAGCTTTAGTATCTCAACTAAAAATATGTGAGTATTGATTTCTAGACTTGTCACAATGAGAAACAATAACTCTTTTGCATAATACGGTTTGAATTTTCATTCAAAATAAAGGGTATTTGGCGAAAGTTCTAACTAAATTACTGAAAATGACAATCGCTCCACATTATAACAAGTTCAAGAACAAATACTCACTTATTTTAAGTTCAAGATGATAGCTCGAATTCGATGGTATTTAATGCGATAAAGGAGATCCCTTCTTTGCAATTTTTAATTGATTAATTAGTAGGCAGTATAATCATAACATAAACCTCAGATATGCAAAAGAATAAAGAAGATCTCATCTTTACAATTTTTAATTGATTAATTAGTAGGCAATATAATTATAACATAAACCTCAATTATGCAAAAGAAAAAACCATCACGGGTGGCCGGTGATTAGGGAGAATTTTAAACCCGTATTTTACACTAGATGTCTTAAGTTTGATTCCTATCACTTGTAAAACACGCGATGATGGTTAGGAAGAAACTGAAATATTTCTGTGAGCCTTTCCAGCTCTCGAAACGATGGACCAACGTAAGCCACCAGCTTATTCCTTTTTCAAAAAGAAAATATGCAAAAGAAATGATGGACTAACGAGTGACTTGCAAGGATAATCAATTATGAAGTTGTCTTAATTTACAGTAACCATAACTCTAATGTGCAAGCAAGAGAATCCACAGCTACAGACAAAATTGACGTTTTAGCGTCACCTTAGTTGGTATTGACCACTAACACTGCTTAATAAATATTATTACACATTAATTATTATTATTATTATTATTACTGAATTTTAAATTACCAAGATAATGCGGTCAGAGACATTGACTTGTGGGCTTTTTCTGCACAGCTGTTTCCTTCCGCTTCTTCAGAACTTGTTCAAGTCAAATAATGGCATCGGCGTGGGGTAGTGGTGGTGGTGATGGTGATGTTGGTGGTCGCTAAATTTAAAGCTTCGTTATCTTTAATTGACCATTTTACCCCTACTAGTAGTACCTATTACTGTATTGCCAATGGCATTGTACGTGCTGCTGCCAACTGTATTCCTCTTCGGTTTGCTTTTCCCGCCAGGTTTGCCTCTAACGGTCGGAAGTCAAACGGAAACTGAAGCCCTCCTTGAGTTGAAGAGGCAGCTCAAGGACCCTCTGAATGTTCTCGATTCCTGGAAAGAGACCGCCGACCGGTCGCCCTGCAACTTCTTCGGAGTTGCTTGTGATGGGATTAGCGGAAATGTGATTGGAATTTCTCTCGATAACAAGTCCCTTTCGGGGGAGATTTCGCCCGCCATTGGTACTCTTGACGGCCTAGTGACGCTTTCACTGCCTTCCAACAACATTACGGGAAAGCTTCCTGCCCAAGTCACTCGTTGCGGAAATCTTAAAACTTTAAATCTCACCGGCAACAAAATGGTCGGAGCAATCCCCGATCTTTCCGCCCTCGGAAAATTAGAGATTCTTGATCTTTCTACAAACTTCTTCTCTGGCGCATTCCCATCCTGGGTGGGGAATCTGACTGGGTTGGTTTCTCTCGTGCTTGGGGAAAATGACTTTGATGAAGGTGAAATTCCTGAGGGGCTTGAAAACTTGACCAACGTAACTTGGCTCCATCTGGGGTTTACCCAGTTGAGAGGAGAGATTCCGGAATCTGTTTACGAAATGAAGGCATTGGAGACGTTGGATATGTCGAGAAACAAGCTCTCTGGGAAGCTCTCTGAGTCCATTTCCCATCTAAAAAACCTCAACAAGATTGAACTTTTTCAAAACAATTTGACTGGAGAAATCCCACCAGGGCTTGCTAGTCTCACCCTCCTAAGGGAATTTGATATCTCATCAAACAAGTTCTACGGGAAGTTGCCTTCGGAGATGGGAAATCTCAAGAACTTGAAGGTTTTTCAGTTATTTGGGAACAATTTCTCCGGGGAATTCCCTGCTGGGTTCGGCGATATGAAACACCTTGGATCAGTCTCAATCTACGAAAACAGATTTTCTGGGGAATTTCCGGCCAATTTTGGTAGATTCTCACCTTTGGAAAGCATCGACATATCCGAGAATCAGTTTTCAGGTGGTTTCCCAAGGTTTCTTTGTGAAAACGGCGGGTTAAATTTCTTGCTTGCTTTGGACAACAATTTTTCTGGGGAGTTTCCAGATTCGTATGTTCGTTGTAAATCTCTAGAGCGGTTGAGAGTCAATAAGAACCGTTTGTCTGGGAAGATTCCAGCGGAGTTTTGGTCACTTCCCTACGCGACAATGATTGATTTGAGTGATAACAACTTCAGCGGAGAGATATCCCCCAGCATTGGGTTTTCTACCAGCTTGAATCAGTTGATATTGCAGAACAATGGTTTCTCAGGTTATCTTCCACCGCAACTTGGGGACCTATCGAACTTGGAGAAGCTCTATCTGAGCAATAATAACTTTTCTGGTGAAATTCCTTCTGAAATGGGTGCTCTAAAGCAGCTGTCATCTTTGCATCTCGAATTCAATTCTTTGACAGGATCAATACCATCAGAATTGGGAAACTGTGTTAAGTTGGTGGACGTGAATCTTGCTTCGAATTCTTTAACTGGCAATATCCCTCTTACATTATCACTAATGAGCTCTTTGAACTCTCTAAATCTCTCGAAAAACCACCTCATGGGTTTGATTCCTGAAGCTATGGTGAAACTGAAGCTAAGTTCTATAGATTTGTCTGGGAATCAGTTATCTGGAAGAGTACCATCTGATCTTCTGACCATGGGAGGAGACAAAGCCTTCGCCGGAAACAAGGGACTCTGCATCGATCAATATTCCAGAACTCGCACAAATTCTGGGATGAACATGTGTACTGAAAAGCCGAATAAAAAGAAGGTGCTTGAAAGTAAACAGGTTTTGTTCTTTATTATAGCATCGGCGTTGGTTGCTGTTTTTGCTGGATTACTGCTTGTCAGTTATAAGAATTTCAAGCTTGGGAAGGCGGTTGACAGAGAAAATAATTTGGAAACGGGGAAGGAGATAGATCCGAAATGGAAACTTGCATCTTTCCACCAGTTGGAAATAGATGCAGATGAGATATGCGATTTGGAAGAAGAAAATTTGATTGGAAGTGGCAGTACAGGGAAAGTTTACCGCGTAGATTTGAAGAAAGGTCGTGGCACGGTAGCTGTCAAACAACTTTGGAAAGGAGATGGCATGAAGCTTTTGATTGCAGAGATGGACATTTTGGGGAAGATAAGGCATAAAAATATACTGAAGCTATACGCTTGTTTAGTGAAGGGCGGATCTAGTGTTCTAGTGTTTGAGTACATGGCAAATGGTAATTTGTTTCAAGCGCTTCACAGAGAGATTAAATGCGGGAAGCCGGAATTGGATTGGTGCCAGAGGTATAAGATTGCTTTGGGAGCAGCTCGGGGGATTGCTTATCTGCACCATGATTGTTCACCAGCTATAATTCACAGAGATATTAAATCGACCAACATTCTGCTCGACGACGATTATGAGGCAAAAGTTGCTGATTTTGGGGTTGCAAAGATAGCAGAAAATTCTCAAAAGGGTTCTGATTACAGCTCATTCGCTGGCACACATGGCTATATTGCTCCCGGTGAGTTTCAAATCTACAAAAGCACGTACTTATATCCTTCCATCGTTGTTGGTCACATATTTTAGCGTTGGTTTCTTATTTCAACTATGCTTGTATCAATTGATCTGCGAAGTTTTCTACAACTATAGAATTTTAATCTGCTCCCCGGATTTGATGCTGCTTTCATTTTTTATATTGACTGTCTCATTCAATTCGGATTGTATCCAAAATCTTCACAACATGCATGTATTCAAACATTTTGAACTGATTTCCTGCAGAGCTGGCATATACTGCTAAAGTGAACGAAAAGTGCGATGTGTATAGTTTCGGTGTTGTGCTGTTAGAGCTAGTAACTGGTAGGAGACCAATTGAAGAGGATTACGGGGAAGGAAAAGATATTGTTTACTGGGTTTCAACGCATCTGAGTGACCGTGAAGCGGTTGTTAAGATTCTCGATGAAAAAGTGGCATATCAAAGTGTCCAGGATGACATGATCAAGGTCTTGAAGGTTGCTGTTCTTTGTACTACGAAGCTACCTTCGTTGCGCCCGACAATGCGGGAGGTTATAAAGATGCTTGCGGATGCTGATCCTTGCAGTTTCAGGTCCGGGAACAACACCGGTGACGACAAAAATGTCAAGGATTTCTCACCCGGTAATGATGAGTTGCTGTTTTAGCAGTTGCTACCTAATTTCAAGGTTCAAAAGTTTGATGCGAGTGTGAATTCCTTCTTTTATAATTCTTGTAATGTGAGTAAGCAAAGAATATATTATCATTTATATGATTACTAAATGTACCATAAAGTTTAATAGTGTTGTTCCTTGCATCATGTGTGTTTGTCATTTTATCTAGCGGGGCAATTATGGAAGTTGAGGTTTCAATATAAAATAAAAGGAAAACTAAAGAAAATGGCTTGAAAATTTTGAGTTTTAACGATAAGGACAAAATAAATGATAAAGTGAACAGTATCAGTATTGACTTTTTAGTGTAAAAATGTGATTTTTCGTTAAAGTGAACAGTACCGGGAGTTTTTCGTTAAAGTTTTCTAAAATGAATTGGTAATCAATGTTTTTAAAGGCATAGGTGAAACTAAGGTGTTTCATGGATAGCCCCGCCTAGGCGAAACAATACAACCGACATCAAATATATGGAGTCGAAATCAAACATACAGAGTCGAAATTAAGTATAGAAGAATAGGCAAGAAATCAAACATACAAAGTCGAAATTAAGTATAGAAGAATAGGCAACAATCAAATAAAAAAATTCTTCACTGTAGGGATAACCTAACCTTGAAAAGAAAACACCCCAGTTGATGTCTCAGGCGCACCTCAATCACTTTAAGCGAGTTTAAACCTACTCCCGTGGGGCAGAGGCGTTTTCCTCACCGCCCTGCTTCGAAGACCACTAGGTGCATCTCAAGGCTCATTTTTTAAAACATTGTTGGTAACAAAAGAAGTAACTCAATTTCAAGGTTCAAAAGTTTCAGGTCCGACAATGTGGGAGGTTATAAAGATGCTTGCGGATGCTGATGCTTGCAGTTTCAGGTCCGGGAACAACACCGGTGATGACAAAAATGTCAAGGATTTCTCACCCAGTAATGATGAATTGCTGTTTTAGCCGTTGCTACCTAATTTCAAGGTTCAAAAGTTTGATGCGAGTGGGAATTTCTTCTTTTATAATTCTTGTAATGTGAGTAAGCAAAGAATTTATTATCATTTATATGATTACTAAATGTACCATAAAGTTTAATAGTGTCGTTCCTTGCATCATGTGTGTTTGTCATTTTATCTAGCTGGGCAATTATGGAAGCCTCGCTTAGGCGAAAGCCTTGAGGCATGAGGTATGCAAAGCCTCATAGGAGCTAAAATTATGTATATATATATCAATACAACCGACATCAAATATATGGAGTCGAAATCAAACATACAGAGTCAAAATTAAGTATAGAAGAATAGTCAACAATCAAATAAAAAATTTCTTCAATGTAGGGATAAACCCTAACCTTGAAAAGAAAACACCCCAGTTGATGTCTCAGGCGCACCTCGATCACCTTAAGCGAGTTTAAACCTACTCCCGCGGAGCAGAGGTGTTTTCCTCACCGCCTCCGCTTCGAAGACCGCCTAGGTGCATCTCAAGGCTCGTTTGTTAAAACATTGTTGGTAACATAGGAAGTAACTCATTTTTTTTATAAGTACATGCAAAGTTTTTTCTTTTTTCGATGTGAAATTCATACTTTCAACACTCAAATAGAGAAAGACAAATAGAAGAAAAATGGCTAGTATTTTGTACTTGATATTTATAAATAAATATGGGAAATAAAGTATTTCCTCCTCCTTCTACTAAACTAAGATTAAGTTTACCTTCCTGTTTAGAACAAGATTAGGAAGACTTTTTATGAAAGAAAATTAAGAAATAATTGTCCATCCTTTGTTATGTTGGACTTAATCGAGTCTTTGACCCACACGCTCCCTTCTCTCTCTCTACATGCATACAAAAGCCAAGGTGTTCAAAGGGACTTGGTCTTTGGTCCTCCAAAACACTCTCAAAAGCGTGTAGACGAGTCTTTGGTCCACTCTCCCCGACTCTTCCACCTTCTACACGTTTAAATTGAAGGTGCCACCACAAACTTAATTTATCCCTTCTCTCTCATTCTTCTTCTTCTTCTTCATCATCTCTCTGCCTCTCCTTCACCACCATGAAAGTTTCTGCACTATGGCTGCTCCTTATTCTTTAATGCTTTTCATCATCACCTTCTCCTTGCTTGCTTTCCTTCCTCTTTCACTCTCCTCCACCGTCTCGATTTCGGAATATTCTAACCAGACCGTAATCTGCGCACTCATACATCCCCAAAACCAGAAATCCTTTCTCAATTGTACTAAGTTTCCTACAGCTGCAACCGGAAGCAATGGCGGCAGCAGTCAAATTCCTCTCAACAAGAACGCTTCTTCTTCCCTCACTGCTATAGTCGCCGGAGATGGCTTCTTATGCGCCTTGAGGCCCCTGCCGTCTTCTTCCTCCAATACCAATTCGTCTTTGAGCTGCTGGAGGTTATCTGGCAATCGTACTAAGCGCATCTACAGCGGCCCCCCTCTCAAGCAACTTGTTGCCGGAAATTCTCACGTTTGCGGCCTTATTGAGAATGGTAGTAGTCGCCTCCAGTGCTGGCAATGGCATTGGTTTAACAATAGCACGATCAGCAGACACAACTACGGATTTTCAAGCATCGCGGTGGGAGAAAATTTTGTATGCGGAGTATCACAAATCGGAAAGGTTACTTGCTTAGGAAGCAATTATTTGGTGGTTGGGAAGGAGCCCAGCGCTATCAATGGCGGGAATGTTTACGGAGCTGTGAGTGCAGGTTTCCGTCATGCGTGTGCCATCTCATTGGTCGATAGCAGTTTGGATTGCTGGGGAGATATGAAGGGTGAGAAACCTCAAGGGAGATTCACGTCTCTGGCCTTGGGAGAAAACCGCAGCTGTGCTCTCAGGCCTAACGGAACAGTTGTTTGTTGGGGGGAAAACAACTTCAGCATGCCTGATACTCTGAAAGATACTTACTTCACCGCAATTGAAGCAAAACGCAGCGTCTTCTGCGGAGTTTCATCATCCAATTTTTCCTTGTATTGTTGGGGCAACCCAATTTTTGACGTCTCAAACAATTTCATGGTATTCGAAAGTGATGTGAAGCCGGGGTCATGTACAAGTGAATGTCCGTGTCCATTGCAAGGCTATGGTAGATTCTGTGAACAAGGATATAAAGTCTGCCAACCATGTCAGCAGGATGATGGAATTTTGTCGGCAGCAGGGCCAGTGCCCGTGCCCGTGCCCTTGCCACCGCCGCCATCAAAATCAGGAAGTAGTAAGTGGAGCCGAAAAATGGTTGCTTTTCTTGTAGTCGGTTGTGTTGGGTCCTTAGCTTTGGTGGTGTCGGTATGTTTCTTTGTGTTCAACTATTGCAAAACTGGAGTTGGAGGATCCCGTGTTCATGACTCAGGCCCCTTGGATGACCAGCTCCAGTTACAAGCCGAGCAAGGTGCAGCGGCAATGGCAGGGACACCAGTGTTAGAGAAGCGGTTAAGCCATTTGGTGAGCAATGGGGCTTCCTTGGAGGAATTTCCACTGCAACTACTACTCGAAGCCACCTCCAATTTCTCCGAAGAACACAAGGTCGGAACTGGCAGCTACGGCTCTGTCTACCACGCCACATTAGATGATGGTCGAAAAGTGGCCATCAAGCGTGCTGAGACGTCAATCTCTTCATCACACGGAGGCTACACAAGGCGCCAGCAGGACAAGGACAGTGCTTTTGTAAACGAGCTCGAGTCCCTTTCACGCCTCAACCACAAGAACTTGGTTCAATTACTTGGATTCTTCGAAGATGCAAAAGAGCGAATACTCGTGTATGAATACCTGGAAAATGGCTCTCTCCATGACCATCTCCATAAGCTCCCACACTCCCCTTTGCTCTCATGGCCCAAGCGCATCGAAGTGGCTCTTGACGCAGCCCGAGGGATTGAGTACCTACATGTGTATGCAGTCCCACCAGTCATACACCGCGACATTAAGTCATCCAACATATTGTTGGATGACACATTGCGGGGCAAGGTTGCTGATTTTGGCCTATCTTTGATGGGGCCGGAGAATGAAGAAACTCACCTTTCGCTTGGTGCGGCTGGCACATTTGGGTACATGGACCCGGAGTACTATAGGCTTCATCATCTAACGACCAAGAGTGATGTATATAGCTTCGGAGTGGTGTTGCTTGAATTGTTGTCCGGTTACAACGCAATTCACAAAAATGAGAACGGGATGCCAAGAAATGTCGTCGATTTTGTCGTGCCGTACATTGTGAATGACGAGATACACCGGATTTTGGATCCAAGAATGGCACCCCCAACGCCGTATGAAATAGAGGCAGTGGCGTATGTTGGGTACTTGGCAGCGGACTGTGTAAGTTTACAAGGTAGTGACAGGCCAACCATGACTGACATTGTAAGTTGCTTGGACACAGCGTTGGCTTATTTTTTGGCACACCCTTCTCACTCTCGTTCCAGTTCCACGATTGAATCCACGTGATAATATAATTGTGCCATGACGGAGTCAATTTTTGTAGAGCAAAAACTATTCACTTCCTTTTCATTTTTCCAATTTTCCAATTTTTTATGCATATATTGGACTTTTTTTTTTTTTCTTAATCTTCTTGGCATTTGCGGATTGGACAAGGAAAAAAGTGTATATAATTATATGTGTAAATTGCAACCACTGGATTTCAAGCCAGGACCTTTTCTTTTCAACTTGGTCTTCGTTTCATTCAAATGGTTTTGCTTTGAAATTTTTTCTCCTTCGAGAACAAGTCAAATTGGAGGAAAAATCAACAGATAAGGCACCACTATCAACAACAAAGCTTTTATCTCATTAAGCGAAGTCCACTGAAAAGGAACACCAATTGAATAAAACTGAAAAGGAAAAAAAAGTATAATATCTATCATCCTCCTTCATCTTTATTACTTAAACAAAACAAAACCCTAAACTGTAACCTTGGTGCGTTTGTTGGGATAGGTTGTGAGTGCGACCAATTAAAATAAACTTGAGTCCTGTCTATTGTTTGTTGCGGCAAAATGTGAGCCACAATAGAGTGGTTTATACAACCCATCTTTATACATGGGTTACAAGTCCTGTTTTACAAAGCTTAACCAATCTTTGTCCATCCAATCCTACTCCTAAAGCTCAATCTCATCCAACGCGCCAAACGCTCCCGAAACCTTTATTCTTCATTCTTTGAGTGATAATACTAGATTGTACATGAGATGGGTTTGGGACTGCAATTAACTCGTGTACTAGAAGAAAAACATAATTGCGGATGACCTTGCTAATTGTGGCTATATTGCTATAATATGGATCTCAGGTATCACTGTCGTTTATTTGATGATACGACGAGCGTAGCTAGGACTCTCCTTGTTTGTAATAAACCTTTGAGCTAGTTTTGGGCTGATGCACCGTAGTACTAAACTTCAATTCTCTAAAGTTTTCTTAAAAACTCTTGACTCTAATACAGGACATCAAAGGTTCAAATTCAACACATAAATATAATTGACCCACCGTGTCGCTTAAGCCAAATACCAGGATAGAAAAAGAAAATGAACAATATTTCTCCATATCGCTCCAATTTTGATTCAAAATATTTTCCGAGTTGTGGTTATAAAACAAATTTACTCGGAATTTAAGCTGACTCATGTGCCTTTAAAATAAATAACTGTGGTCTAACACAAAATGAGTGTAACTTATTTACTTCTTTTCTTTTTTCGGGCTGACCTTTCCATAAGACATGTAGAGGTTGGGTCTCCGTTCGCAGGAGATTGCAAGCACAGCCTAACAACCAAATTGTGCAAAATTACTGACTTGAACTAACTTGTAAGAATAGGAGCACTTCACCTTCTATGCCGCCAGAGATTCTGAAGTCGACTTTCTTTTCTCAACAAGTCTAGTCAGCGCACTGTCAATTTCGGCAAACACATCCTCCTTGGCAACACTTCCATTAATCTGAAGCAAACAGAAGTACAATCCAAGTTACACAATCCACAATCAAATGAATACAGTATTTTCATCATACAGTATGCAATCTCGTCCCAACGGTTGCCAGCATAAGTTAAAATATAAAAGGCAAATTATGCAAATAGCACCAGTATTTTAGGCCTTGTTGCAATTTGCCACCCGGATAAAGAAAATGGAGTCACCGACCTCAGTTTAATCTAATTGCAATGGGCAACCCATGACTAACTCTCTTCTTTTTTCTGTCCAAAAAGTTGCATGTACTTTGCATGACCCTTTCAACAGAGTGGGTATCACATGACCCTTTCAACAGAGTGTGTGCTGACATCTTAGAACTCAAAATACCCTTCAAACAGGCTGACCTGCGAATCATGTGCAACTTTTTGGACGAAAAAGTAAGCGGGAGGTAGGCTATAGGTGGCACAGTGCAGGAATATTGTAATGAGGTGGCCAACTCACTCAATTCTTTTCCAACTGGAAAACGTAAACAACGGCTATAGATCAGATGGTATTGGTGTAATTTTCCCAAAAATGACAAATACAAACCATTCTAACTATTTGACACTCATCCCATGTCAAACTCCTGCCATCTCATAACAGATCATAATTTGCTTTAAGCTTATAAGCACAACAAAATGACTTGGTTAAAGGCATCAGCAATGTGAAGAGGGAGGGGTATCAACAGTCAAGAAATAAATTCTGCAGTACATTTCACAGGAAGAAAAAAAACACTATTCAATTAACCCCAGCAGTTTATACATCTACAAAATTTTATGATACCACAATCAACCTATGCATATATTTATTTAGGGACTCCCATTCTCCTAGACCCCAGGGTCCAAGGAAATCATGGTGATCCACCATTCGATCTTAATTTAACAGTGGAGAAGAAAGTACAATTTAAAAAGTTAAGTGACCACCTGGTTAAGATAGAAATGGGGGTGATGACAGTTTCCTCGGACCCTTGGGTCTACGAGAACAGGTCTGTTTATTTAGGATCCTTCACTTGATGATATCATGATACCATATGACACAATTTTTTATATAGTTAGCTACCTTGGAGAAAGACAGTTTAGTAGGCTTTTTTTTTTCTCCCAATAAAAGAATATGCCCATGGAGCCTGCTACTAGGCTTGACTTTACACCGTTTATGTTATCAGAAAACCAGACTTAGCTGTCATGGTGGAGAGACTTTTTCAGTGGGTCAGGAACACGGCCTAATACACCAAGTGTCATACTACAAGTGGTTGGATACTTTAAAAAAAAAATCCAACCACTTATATTATGACACGATATATCGGGCAATGTTCCCGGCCCACTGAAATTTTTTTCGTCTTGGTGGACTACGCTGGTGCAAACTTGCAATTGCATAGGTGTACAATTATGAGTAGAGTAATGCCGAAAATGAGCAAGTATATCAAGAAAAAAAACACTTAATAAATTGTTAAAAAATAATAAGAAATGAGTGAGGTGAAGTGATTCTTCCTTTTCCTTTTTATATTCCTCCCCATCCTCTCCAAAATATAAAATAAACAACACTAACAAATAAATAACCCTTTTCCCTCTGACCTTTTACTAAATTTTATTTTACAACTCTACCCTTGGGTAATTCAGCACTGCCAGGAGATATGAAGATTGACAATTTGAAATGGGAATATGAGAAGGGAACAGCAACTCCTCTTGGCTTCAGACACACGTGTTGTTTTAAGCTACTTAGATATCTATCTAAAGCACAATGAAGACACTTCTCCCATCGTGTGACTTAGATATCATCTATATGATTAGCAAATGGATGATACATAAAGCACTCCCAATTGATTAGAATAATGCTTTAGATAGATGATGTTGCTAGGACTGCAAAAATTTCATATTTTCTAATAGTGAGGAAATATGAGGTCTCCATTGGGTTGGCTGGTCTCCAGCCTCCATAGCCTTTAGGCTCAGCTAGCTCGTGCTGGTAGGTAGGTCTTTGGGTTCATGGTGGGCATGTAAGATGAGGTAGGATAGGATTGGGCAGCGGAATTTGGTAGACTAGAGGAAGCAAAAATACATAAAAGTTGAAATTAAATGATAATAAAAGATAACCGGAATCTATCCAGGGGCTTGACGCCCGTGGTGAGAGGGGCCAAGAAAGGGTGTGAAGCCAATCCTGCAGAAACAGACAATAGCAGAGATACCGTGGAAGGAATTGCTTCACCCCTTATTTGTATCTCTATAGGAAAATATCAATATATTGGCTGACCTATCAGAATATCGGCAAATATTTTTCATCCTTAACCTAATGTACTAGCATCAATAACACATGTTCAGGCAAGGATATAGTTGGACACCCCAAATATGTGGATCATTTGTTCTAATATCCAGCTACGAAATTAAACAAATGATAAAATGGTTGATGAGACGAGAATGTTTAAACCACCGAAGACTAGCTATCAACAAACATTGATATCCTAAGTTGATTTCACATCATATTACCAGAAGACTAGCGACCAATAGACAACGGCTATACAAGTAAATAGCATGCACATATAAGAATAAATAGAACATGCATATAGGGTGTACAAGTAAATACACACATTGAGTACTACACGGATATGTACATTGTGCAAATGCAATTTTTTTTTTTTAAAACAAGAAGCATCACATACACACATTAGAGAGAGAGAGAGAGAGAGAGAGAGAGAGAGAGAGAGATTATATACATGCCTTAACTGTTATGTCTTCATACATTGAAAGTACCGCCTCCACATTCTGATGATGAGTCTTTAATCGCAATTTCACCTTTTGTTGAAGTAAAATAAAAATAAATATTATATAGTCGCTAAGTGGCTATACTTGATTAAAAACCTACACGGACTATCAAAGAATTAAGAAAATCTATTAATAAGAGACCGATGATAATTGATCACCTTGAAGTCAAAGTATTATGAATTGGAAGAATGATTCAAAATTTACCTTTTCTTCTGTATCGTCAAAACGTTGGGTGAGCCTTGAGGCTATCTCTTGGGTCTCTGGCGGAGAATACTTCAAATGGTATATCTTTCCAGTAATAGGATCTAACCTTCTTCCAACAACTCTCTCAACAAGAATATCTTCTGAGACCTGCAAATGAAATATCAGATGGTTAACAACAGTTGTGAAGCTCACACTGACTTTTTGCATCCAACAAACGAAAATTTCCATTGTTCTTTTTTTTCCCCTCTATGCATGAGAAAAGCTAAAATTCGTGATATAAAACAATTTTCCTGGCTTATAAACTTTTTTAAAAAAAATCAAATAAAAGAACTAAAATATGCAACGATGCTTCTTCAAGACTATCTCCTATTTTATGTACAATGTTTGAACAATTATAAAACAGTAAACACCAACAGCAGCAAAAACTAATCCTTACTTCTAGTAGAATGAAAAGATCCGGCTTGAAGCCTAATTCCTTAAGAGCAATTGCTTGTGATGAGCTCCTAGGGTACCCATCCAAAAGCCAACCTTTTTCTTGAGAATCTGGCTGCAATAGACGGTCTTTTACCATCTACAGGATTAAAACCAAGGAATCGTCACTAGCATAACGAAATGTCAACATAAATAAATTTTCCTTGTTCTATGTACTCCCTACCATGACAACTATTTCATTCGGAACCAATTTTCCTTGTTCCATGTACTCCCTTGCACGCCTTCCATTTTCACTCCCAGAAGCAATTTCTGCTCTAAGTAAATCTCCTGCAGCGACGTGCACTAAACCATACTGCATATAGAGGATGACTCGATTCAATCTGCTTTCGTCATGAGAAAATCATGACATAAAGTGGTAAGTAGTAACTTAAATAAACAATGCCATAAATTCATTACGATTTGAAAACTTCTCCAGCCTCAAATTTTAGCGTCACGAAGATACACACATTACACATACAATCATCCAAAATCAATCAATTGTTTTACATGCATACCTATTATATCTTAGGCAAACAAAAACTGCATGAAATTTTTCCAAAATGGGAGTCCTCTGAGGCAAATAGAACATTGGTATCGTTGCGCTTTCGAGTAGAAAAAGTCCCAAGTTGCAGATAGACCCAGCAAATCAAAACAATTAGGCATAAAATTTCGCAATAGCAAGAACTCACTTTCTGAGTAATCAGCTGGCACTGCGTTCCTTTACCGGAAGCAGGCGCCCCCGATATCATTATTCTTAGAGGATCCGCCTTGCCACAACCTACAACCTATTAAACAACAATAATAATCAATAAAATTAACCAAAAAATAAACAAAAACAAGAAATTGTGATGGGAGGGTAAATGCGTACCAGGAAATTGGGAGCTCTGCTAGAACGAGAGGGAATTAGGGTTTGAGGGCGAGAGGGGGAGAAGGTGGAAGCGAAAGAAGATTGGGAGGATCGAAGGAGCTTGAAAGGCTTGGGCTTTGAATTGGAAGACGAAGACGGATGTGCGCAGGGGAGCTGAGGAGGAGCTTTGTTAGGCTGCGCTATGGCGGATGCCATTGCTTGGTGGACTACACTTACATTGCAAGCCATTCTCTCTCCCTTGCGCGCGCGCTCTCCCTCTCTTTCTCGGCGGGTGGACTTCACGGCGCAGAGCTTCACAGCCACCGTTCAATTCAACTGTAGCGTTAATATTTAAAGAGAAGCCTTCGGCTATTATCTAGGGGTGGGCATCCATACGACCAAACATGGGATTGAGAGAATTAGGGTGGAGCTATCTGCATTTTTTTTTTAATCTTTTACTGAACTTTATTAATTTCTGTCATTTAATTATCTTTTATTCATTTAATTCGAAGTTAGAAATTGAGATGGGTTTACAAAAGGTAAAAATAGGTTTGTTAATAGATCAGTTATAAAATAAAGCTATTAGGTATTTGATAAATTGTATTTTGAAAGTGTTGAGTATGAAAGGTAGTATAAAAGTATTTGGTAATTTTTTTTGTAAAAGTGATATAATTGTATATATGATAAAAATAGACATGGTAGTGGGTGGGGAATGGTGGTGACTACAGTGATGGTAGCTGCAAATGGTCAGGATATTGTGGTCAGGAAGCCAAACTTGTGGCCAAGGGAGACTAAAATGTATCTGTGAGTCTTCCTAACCCCCGGAAGAGATGGATAACCGTGGCTGGCCACCAGTTGTCCCCATTTTTAAGAAGAAAAAAAATATAAGGTGTGCTAGTTGGGGTGAAGAGGTAGTTGTGGTGGTAGCGATAGTGATGGCTATTATGGTGGTGGTGAGATTGTTTGTGGCGGTGGCAGTGGGGTTGTGTAGGGTTGGTGGTTATTGTCATAGGCAGTGACAACGGTGGCAATGGTGGTTGTAGTTGTGGTGAGGATGGTCAGTGATAGTGGTGATGGGGACGGCGGCAGTGATGGTGGTTGTGGTAGCGGCGCCGGTGGTGACAACAATGGTGCTAGTGCAAGGTTAGCGGTTGTAGTGGTAAGCGGTGGCCGTCACTTTAGTTCAAACTATTGAACTCATATGTGGGGTGCCTATAGAATATATACCAAAAAAGAGAAATGAAGTAACCAATCATAAAATAGAGAGAAAAGGTAAACGAGTCCCACATTTAATATATCAAACTCATCCTATTGTGGCAATAATGTAAGACAACTCAAACTCACGATGTCTGAGTTTCAAACTCCATTGATATATATTATATAGGTATCCCGCACACGAGTTCAATATATTGAACCAAAAATAAGAACTCATAACACTCAAATTTTTCGGCCACTGTAGGAGTTTTTGTTTTTATATTACTAGTATCACACTCAATTTTCTATTCGCTATGGAAGGCTTTAGTATAAATATATTATTATATAAAAAATGACCATTTACGTTCTATTTTTTATGCAACGACACATTTACAAACTCACCCATTTTAAAGGTGACAGGAGTAAATTGGTTTGAATTTAACTTCAAATAACAAGTAAAACAACTCAAACTTAGCCCACTCCTTAATATAGATAATATCATTTGTTTAAACAAACAAAAAAACAACTCAAAATTAGCCAAGGTGTAACGAATTGGGTTGGCTACAATTTTGAGCTTTGTGAACTCCCTTAAACCGAACTTGACTGACCATTACATATTTATTTTACATGTGTTTAGTTCTCTTATAATCTTATTGGCTAATAATCAATTTTACATTAAGAGGTAGGAGAACAAATTGTTATCGAATTCGTTATCCACAAGATTTAAATATAAGATTCCTCACTTACACGAAAAGAAAATACGACCTCTCATTTAAATTTGAAGGTTGAAACTGTGAAGTTATTGACTCTAAAGTTGTAACCATTAGTTATTAAACTTTGAACTTTGAACGATTTAATTTGGTACATTCGAAAAATTTTGCCCCATTCGAATCCAATCGTTATAATGAGTGAAAATGGACATGGATTGAGAATAAAAACGGTCCATCTCAAACCATGCCCATTTCTTAGTTTATTGTTTCAATGACTTCAAGGACTTAAATTATAGGGAGAAATTCACTAACACCTTAGATTTGATGTTTTGCATAACCAAGACTAAATATTGTATTTTTTTTGTACCCGTAAAACGAAAAGCTTACCAAATATAAAATTGTAGGATTAATTTTCGATTACACCCCCACATTTAACAGAAAAACTGAACGGAGTTGACGAAAAGGATTAAAATGCCACTCGATTCGAGAGTGAAAATAAAAGGTGAGGAGGGGCAAGTTCATGGACAATAGATTAAGGGGTAAAACCAAGGTATATAAAGATACAAAAGAGAGATTCAAGCTTAAGCTGATAGTCAATGTTTTCTATATACAAACCATTGCTGAAAGATCAATCATCAGACATGTCCCGACTTGCTTCCATCCATGAAACGAGGGTGTTGACATGAGGCATGTAAGAACGCCGGACACATCCGTTTACCATCTCGACCTTCCTCATCTCTTGGTCTCGAAAACTATAAG
The DNA here is from genome assembly GCA_963580275.1 of Crataegus laevigata. Taxonomy (NCBI): domain Eukaryota; kingdom Viridiplantae; phylum Streptophyta; class Magnoliopsida; order Rosales; family Rosaceae; genus Crataegus; species Crataegus laevigata. The sequence continues at coordinate 4,437,649 of OY756938.1, forward strand.
CATACAACGAGCCATCTTCGTCTCTCTTGAAAATAATATCTCCCCTGATTCTTAAACTGAAAAGAGGAACCATGTCTATGACGGAACCCACTGTGATACTGTGATTCTTTGTCCAGACTTGCCCACACAAACCTTTCAAGATCCAAATGTCGATATGGTTCACGTCCTCATGAATCACAAAACTCAAAAGGCCACCCATTTCAAGGATCCTGTCATGAGTTCGGCCAGGTTTTGGGAGCGGTATTTGGTGAAACTTCTCCTTATCAAATTCCATAGATACTATGTAATCGCTGCGGTCAACTTGAGGAATCCAGTGAAGAGCTCCGACGGCTGAAACAGGTGCATATCCAAACGACTGAAGGAGCCTGAATGGAGGGCCATTTACCTCTCTCCATGCTTGTGTCCAAAGACTCAAAATCTCACAGCTGTCAAACCCCAACTCATCCCGAAACAAGTGGACTACTTTGTATTCACCCGTAACATCATTCAGTATAAAACCATAGGATTCGCGCTGTGGACGAGATAAAGTACCCAGAGGAAGTGCAATCAGCTTCCTAGTCACTGGATTCATGACCGCTAGTCCTCCTTTCTTCACCATGTTATCAAGCAAAATTAGACCATTGCAGGTGGCTCTGATCTTGCCCGAGCATTTTAAATTGTACTCTCCTATCTCACTCTTATCATTTTTGAAGTCCAGAAACTGGACAGAAAACATTGGAGAGTTTATGAGAGGATGGCCAAAAATGGGGATATGGTTTGGATCAAGAAGTTTTAGTTCAACCGAGACAGTGTTTGGCTTCTCTCGTGGTATAGAAGCCTTAGAATAAGGGTATAAACTGTCCCTTGGAATTGGTGATAGAAAGATCAAAACAGATTCAGAACGATGGAGATGAGCATCAATGAATTTGGGGTTTTTAATTATGTTATACCAGGGCTTGCAGACAAACCTTGACCTTTGAAGAGAGTCGAGAGGAAGTCGCACAAGGATATTTGATATGCAATCTTTATGGAGGTAAGGGGCTTGTGTTTCTGGCCGCTGCTTTTTCTCTTCCTCTAATTTCTTGGTCAACGATCTCTCCTCCACTAACCTTAACAAGCCTGCATTCTTGTTTCCAATTAATTTCTCCATTATGGCCTTTTAGTTTAAGCACTTGACACCTACAAATAAACGATAACGTCACAAACATTCATTTCCAAATGAAGTAAGAATTAAATGAGCCAAAAATAAAAAATAAAACAACAGAGTGAGGATAACAATGGCTTGGCAGCTTTCAGGAAAGCATCAAATGAAAAGTCATGAAACGTACTGTGTGGAAACCTATTTCCACCGCCCAATGAGAATATTACACGTGAACTGAAGGAAGCCGCTTTGACGGTACCCCTCAAACCAACATGGGAAAGCTATGCACAATCTCGCCCTGCATTAAATGAGGTAGGCGAAGCCTCGACTTACAAACCCACAGAGGAAGCCTCCTCTGTTGGGCTAGCATACCAGACATGCCAATTATTGCCCAAAAGCTCATCAACCCCTGCAGGGCCTAATAAGGAATACAACCCAGATAACGGTTGATACTGCGACCAATGAGCACACGCCACATGTACCGCTACAAGCTACAATCATTCTTGAGTTAAGCCAGTATAAAAGGACCAGGTACGACTACGCTGGGGGCTTGCTATTCAGAAGGTCCTACTTAGGATGACGTCTAGCTTGCTTAGGACCAAAAGAAGCTCAAAAGGTGTTAAGAATACAATTCATGACGGGGAGTGTGACCAGTAAAAAAAGGCTCTAAAATCTAGCCAACTATGTACTAGGATGCCAGATTTATGTGCACAAATGAGACAAGTGTCAGAGCTTCTCCGCAACACCTCGACAGCCACTCTAGAAACTTAACCCCCAACCTCTGCACAGAGCTCCCGAGGATATTTGCTGCATCCTAGTGGCCACCGATTACTTCAGAAAAATAGGTTGAAGCATTGCCTCTGCATAGACATCTAGCAGAAAACAAGCTACCATGCACAAGGATATAAGGATGAAAAGATACAAATTATCGCAGCTTGCGGACCAAACTAACAACAATAATAATCATCCAACTACAGCACCCCCACCAATCGCAATCGACATGAATCAAAGAAAACAAAAACTCTCACAATTCTACACTACACTATATAATTGTCACCTCTTCCTCCTCCTCCCCCTCCTCATCATCATATATAAAATGATCCAAACCAAACCTCAGTGTCGTTTTAGAGCGAGATTGCCAAACAAAGCATTATATATATATATATATATATATATATATATATAATTTCAGGGTAGTAATAGTAACGAAGCCATTAATTCAGACAGACTACGAGTTGACTTTTGTTGATCAAATTCAATTCAGAAACAGACTGATTAGCAAAGAACAAGTAACTATTTATTTGACAAACACCACATCACACCACACCGAAACATCTCCTCCACGGTGGCAGGACCGGTGGTCCACAAAGCAAGCAGCCGGCCATCCCTCCCTAGTTCTAATCGCAATCATGAAACCTAGTTCTAATCGCAATCATGAAAGAAAAAAAAAGGGAAATTTAACAGTAGTTCAGTAAAAAAGGGCGCCCCAAGCTAACAAGGGTCCCACTTTGCGAGCGTCGGGAAACGTCCAATTCTACGGTAAGCAGCTTTACCTTGCTTTGCAGGCTTCCACGACTCAAAAATGTGACCTTTCAGTCCCAAAGCAGCAACCTTTCCGCTGAGCCGAGGAATGATCGCAACCTTTTGAGTAAATTTTTCAAAAAAGAGAACCCAGAATCAAGAAGAATTAATTCAATTATAGAAAGTGAAAGTGAAATGGTAAAAAAAAAAAAAAAAAAAAGAGTTGGGAATTGGGATCATATCTCAAATTCCCCGCGATAGGAATTGGGATGGGATCATGGGATTACCTGATTGATGATTGTGATTGATTCGTCGGGCGAAAGTGATCGGAATTCACGACGTCTGCGTCTCGGAATTTTGTAAAGAGAATGAAAACTGAAACAAAAGCTACTAACTACTACCACCACTTATACGACAAAGACGACGACCAAGACCACGACCAAACCAAAGGAGAAATGCTCGTCTTCCGTTACTCACAACGCCAGCTGGTGACCTGCGCCCTCTCTCTCCTCGCTTGACGCGTCCCTCACAATTTAATACGCAATCCAGACCCTCTTTTTTATTTCTCATAAACTCTTCTCAATTTTAGCAGTCAGATTAAATAAATTAAAAAATATCAATGACTTAAAATTAATAAGAATGTGTGAGAAGTAAAAAATAGCGTGTGAATATTACAATCTTTTTATTTTACGGAAGAAAAAAAAAAGGAAAGTGTGATCTGGTTCAATCTAATTTTGAAATTTTGAAAGAAAATTAAGTGCAATCTCATCCAAATGTCAAATGGGAATGCAATTACTTTTGGCCTACCAAGTCAAACGGAAAGTGAAAATAGATGCGATAATTTAAAATATGTTGTAAACGGTAGGTATGTTTGCTCACATGTACACAGTAAAATGTTTATATGCTTAATAGTATAATTTGTTTGTTTTCAAAGTAGTTAGTCTATAAATAGAGCACTATGAGTGTTCAAAATATATGAACACAGAAAAGCAATAAGAGAAGAAAGAAAAGAATATTTTCAGGATCTTTCTATTTCTCTTTTACCTGCAATCATTTTGTTATAGTTAAGAGAGAAAACAGTGTGATATATTGCACCCGATTCGCCCTCACTCTTAGCAAAGGCTATTTCTCTAACTTTTGTCTATTTATAATACATTACCAACACGACTCTCTAACCATTTTCTCATTTCCCTTCACCGAAAAAAAAATGTTTACTCCAATAATTTTACTGTTCTTCTACTTCCTATATCTCACCTGCTAGATATACTCTCATGAAGAATTATTTGCACTATGTCTGCTTTTAGTTCTCAACATAATAGTTACTTATATCTTTGATTTCTTATTTGGTGTAGTTCCTGATTACTAACCCAGTATTTATTTATGTTAATTTTACTGCAATCAAAGATGGTGTGGTACAATCGCCCATCTTGAACTGCAAATTTAATCTTACTGCAATCCAAGATGGTGTGGTATCATCGCCTATCTTGAACTGCAGATTTAATTTTACTACAATTTTAGGTGGTGCAGCATAATCGTCCACCCTACATATTTAAATTTGAACTGCTATTTAATTTTACTGCAATTTTAGATGGGGCGGTATAATCGTCCACCATGCATATTTAAATTTGAACTACTATTTAGTTTTACTGCAATTTTAAGTGGTGCAGAATAATCACTTATCCTATGTTATTTTATTTCAATGAGAATTGTGCGGTACAATCGCTCTCCTCATTCATCATGTAAAATTCGAGCCCGAAGTTTCGAGTGCTTATCATTTTGGCCTGAAGATCAAAAATGAAAAATTTGTAAAAACCAGAAGTTCTAACAATATATTCCTCCATAATACATATTATTGCAAATTTACACATCTCATCTTTCTTTTAGAAAAGAAAATGGCGAACTTGGCAAAACTTGATTTTCTTACCCTGGACATTACTGGAAAGAACTACCTTACCTGGGTAATGGATACAAAGATCCATATGGAAGCAAAGAACCTTGGAGAAGCCATTATAGAGGAAAACAGTGCATCCTCTCAATATTAGGCGAAGGTCATGATCTTTAGTTGTCGCCACATTGATGAAGTACTAAAGAGCGAATACCTAATGGTTGAAGATCCGTTAGCTCTTTGGAAGGCATCAAGAAATAGATACAATCACTAGAAAACGGTAATTTTTCCAAAGGCTCGTTATAAGTGGACTCACCTAAAGATCTAGGATTTCAAGTTAGTGGCTAAGTATAATTCTGCAATGTTCAGAATTAGCTCCCAACTGAAGCTCTGTGGGGAAACCATTACTGAGGAAGATATGCTAGAAAAGACTTTCAGCACATTTCATGCCTCCAACGTGCTCATGCAGCAGCAGTATAGACAGCGAGGGTTCACTGAATACAACAAGCTGATATCTGTACACCTGATAGCTGAACAAAACAATGAGCTCATGATAAAAAATCATCAGACTTGACCTACTGGATCTGCACCATTCCCAAAAGTGAATGATGTTTCCCTCGAAGTAAACGCCACATCCTCTGGTGGCAATAATCATAAACAATGACGTAGCCACAAGTGAGGCCGGTGGAACGGGAAAGATAAGAATCATGGTGTCCAGTTTCATAACCAAGTTCCAAGGCAAAATTCAGGTCCGAACTTCAAAAATGTAAATCGCCACAAAGGCAAAGCTTATATGAACAATGCTCTTAGAAACTCTGAATGAGCCTGCCATATTGTGGTGGCAGTGGGCACTGAGCACGTACATGTCGTACCTCGAAACATCTGGTGGATCTATATCAAGCATTCCTCAAGGAGAAGGGTGTCGAGATCAATTTTTTCGACCATGCTAGACCGATGGATATACCTGATCTAGTGGTCGGTTTATCAGGACAGTTGAATACAACCCACCTAGATGTCTCAAACTTTATTGTGGAAATAAGGAATGAAGTGTATAGGTCTGAATGAATCATTTATGTTTAATGTACTTTTATTATTCTGAACTTGTAGTCTAAAGCTTGTATTTCAAATTCAATACAAGTGGCATGTCAATTTACTTTTAATATAAATAAATTGTTTTTGTGATTCTCTTACTTAGAAAGCATGGATAAACATTATGGTTATTCTTAAAACAAGCGCAATGGTAGAGATTTTTGTCTTGCAGACAGTGCAACCACGCATACAATACTTTGAGATCGAAAGTATTTCTCAAGCTTAATGCTTACAAAAGTAAAGGTAACAACAATAGTAGGGCAATCAGATGTAATTGAAGGCTCAGGAAAAGCCTAGATTATGTTACCAAATAGAACAATATTGTCCATACAAAATGCGTTGTATGCTACTTGATCTACTCGAAATTTGTTGAGTTTCAAAGACATACGCTTAAATGGATACCACATTGAAACAAAAAGTGCAGAAAATACGGAGTATCTATGCATTACCACCAATGATACCCAAAAGCGTATATTGGAGAAGTAGTGTGGTTTGTCGAGTAGATTGTATTATACATACATAAAGACAATTGAATCACATACTGTCATGAACCAAAAGTTCATTGATTCAAAGGTTTACGTGTTTTGGCATGACCGTGTGGGTCATCCAGGATCCACCATAATGCGTAGGATCATTACTAACTCTAATGGACATCCATTATTGAGCAGAGATATTGCTATCTCAAATGATAACCCTTGCAAGGCTTGTTCTCAAGGGAAGTTGGTAATTAGACCATCACAACTAAAGGTTGATGCTGAATGCCCATCATTTTTGCAAATAATTCAAGGGGATATTTGTGGGCATATTTAACCATCTTGTGGACCATTTCAATATTTTAAGGTTTTGGTTGATGCATTTACCCGATGGTCACATGTTTGTCTTTTGTCTACTTGAAATGTAGCTTTTGCGAGATTTCTTGCTCAGATAATGAAGTTGTGAGCACAATTCTCATATTACCCCATTAAGTCAATCTGACTTGATGATGTTGGCGAATTTACGTCTCAAACCTTTGATGATTACTACATGACATTGAGCATTGATGTTGAACACCTTGTTCCTCGTGTCTATACTCAAAATGGTCTAGCAGAAGCATTTATTAAGCGGCTTCAATTAATAGCTCACACTCTGCTCATGAAGGAAAAATTACCAATTTTTGCATGGGGACATGCCATCTTACATGCTGCATCATTGGTTCAATTGAGACCCATAGCCAACCACTAATACTCATCAATACAACTCGTGTTTGGGCATCAACCAAAAATTTCACATTTACGAGTTTTTGGTTGTGTTGTTTATGTGCCTATTACACCGCCACAATGCACTAAAATGGGACCTCAGCACAGACTGGGAATTTATGTGGGTTTTGATTCACCATCTATCATTAGATATTTGGAACCCTTGACAGGTGATATATTTACAGCTCGTTTTGTGAATTGTCATTTTAATGAGACAGTCTTCTCGTCGTTAGGGGGAGAAAAGACCATTCTAGAAGAACAGCAAGAGTTGACATGGGTTGTTCCCATCTTATCTCATTTTGATATGCAAAGCATTCAATGTGAAAATGAAGTAAAAAGAATCGTTCATCTTCAAAGTATTGCTAATCAAATGCCAGATGCATTTAATGATGCTTCGAAAATGACAAAGTCACATAGACCAGCTGCAAATGCACCTGCAAGAATTGATGTCCCTGTTGGACAAAATAAAATGGCAGCAAATGATTCATCTAGTACACGCCTGAAGCGTGGTAGACCCCTAGGTTCAAAAGATTCAGCCCCTCGAAAGAGAAAGACAATGGCACAACTAAATCCAAATGAAATCATTCAAGAAGAGAAAATGAATGACAAATCCTCAATTCATGATTCTGAAAAAGAAAATGTCCTTGATGAGACACATGTCCCTGAAGAGACAGAAGTGCATGAAAGCAAAGAAATCTCCATAAATTATGTATGTACTAATGAATTATGGGATCGAAATGAAATAATCATCGACAACATGTTCACATTCACAGTAGCCACAGAAATCATATTAAGCGATGACATTGAGTCCCACTCTGTTGATGAATGCAAACATAGACAAATTTGATCTAAGTGGAAAGATCCAATCCAGGCAGAATTAAATTCCCTGAAAAGGTGAAGTGTTTTTGGACCAGTAGTCCAAACCTCGCCTGATGTAAATCCCGTAGTTTATAAATAGGTATTCATAAGAAAGCGAAATGAGAAAAATGAAATTGCAAGATATAAAGCACGACTCATTGCACAAGGTTTTTCACAAAGACCTGGAATTGATTATGAGGAGACATACTCTCTTGTAATGGACGCAATTACGTTCCGTTACTTAATAAGTTTAGTGGTTTCAGAAAAATTTGACATGCGACTTATGGATGTCATGACTGCGTATCTATATGAAGAATTAGATACTGACATATACATGAAGGTCCTAGAAGGACTTAAATTGCCTGAAACAACTAACAAACCATCAGGTATGCTATCAATCAAATTAAGGCGATCATTGTATGGGCTGAAACAATCTGGACAAATGTGGTATAATCGTCTCAATGAGTACTTGATCAAAGAAGGATATGCCAACAATGTCATCTGCCATCGTGTGTTCATTAAGAAATCCAATTCTAGATTTGCTATAATGGTAGTATATGTCGATGATATAAACCTAGTTGGAACTCCTAAAAAACTCAATAAAACTATTAAATATCTTAAAAGCGAATTTGAAATGAAAAACCTTGGGAAAACAAAACATTGTCTCGCCCTGCAGATCGAGCATTGTGCTAATGGAATTTTGGTCCACCAATCAGCTTACATTGAAAAAATCCTAAAGCGATTTGGCATGGACAAGGCTTATCCACTTAGCACGTCAATGGTCGTTCGTTCTTTGGACATTGAGAAAGATCCATTTCATCCAAAAGAAGATGATGAAGTGGTCCTTGGTCAAGAAGTACTTTATTGTATTTAGCACAATGTACTAGACCAGATATAGCTTTTTCAGTCATCTTGTTAGCAAGATATAGCTCTACTCCAACAATTCGTCATTAAAAGGGAATCAAAGATGTTTTATGATACCTTCGTGGGACAACAGACATGGGTCTCTTCTACTCAGACAAATCCACAAATGACCAAATTCTTGTTAGGTATGCAGACGCTGGTTTCCTTTCTGATCCGCACAAACCCCGCTCACAAACTGGATATGTGTTCACTAATGGAGGTACAGCAATTTCATGGCGCTCAACAAAGCAAACAATAGTTGCTACATCTTCTAATCACTCGGAAATACTTGTTTTACATGAAGCAAGTCGTGAATGTTCTTGGTTAAGATCAATGATCCATCACATCCGGAATTCATGTGGTCTATCATCGAAGACAGACACTCCAACTGTCATCCATGAAGATAATGCTGCATGTGTTGCCCAAATGAAGAAAGGATTCATCAAGGGCAATAAGACTAAACACATATCTCCAAAGTTTTTCAGTGCACATAAGCTTCAGAAGGCTAAAGTTATTGAAGTCAGACAAATCTGTTCCAATGAAAATCTGGCAGACTTGTTCACCAAATCTCTACCAAAGTGCACGTTTTAGAAGTTAGTGCAGGGAATCGGATTACGTCGCCTTACCAATCAACTAAATTTGAAGAATGCGGAATCAGGGGGAGCATCCATGATACATGCATGTTGTACTCTTTTTCCTTCGATTAGGATTTTTCCCACTGGGTTTTTCCTATCAATGTTTTAATGAGGCAACATAAGCATGCTTAACACTATATCAACAGTCCGGGTAAAGTTGTACTTTTTTTCCTTCGCTATGATTTTTTTTTCCCACTGGATTTTTCCAAGCGAGGTTTTAACGAGGCAACTGATGTTGATATGTGGTCATCCAATGAGGAGTGTTGTAAACAGTGGGTATGTTTGCCCACAGGTACACAGTAAAATGTTCATATGCTTAATAGTGTAATTTGTTTGTTTTCAAGGTAGTTGCTATATAAATAGAACACTATGAATGTTCAAAATATATGGACACAGAAAAGCTAGAGAAGAAAGAAAAGAATATTTTCAGCATCCTCCTATTTCTCTTTTACCTGCAATCATTTTGTTATAGTTAAGAGAGAAAACAATGTGATATATTGCACCCGATTTGCCCTCACTCTTAGCAAAGGTTATTTATCTAACTTTTGCCTATTTATGACAAAATAAATGTATTTGTGAAAGTTTAAACTCTCGAGTTAGAGAATTTTTTTAGTTTTTCTAAAATACAAGTACACCACATATCAATGTACAAGTAATGAAGCACTCATAAATATATTCTTCACCAATTATATCATAACATATGAACAATCAACTTGTGTTCTAAAAACATTAAAAAATTTCTCCTCAAGTTCTAGTTGAGGAGTTGCAAACTAATCACTAGAAGAACCTCTGCTAAGGGTAGTGCTAGACCGCAACAGATTAATACTTAGATTGGTATTTTTTTCTTCTTTTTTTTTTAACAAAAGCTTTTTGAGATCAAGTACGATATTCATTTTATAAGGAGAACAACATACAAATAATGGAAAATGGTGTTAACAATGCGCCTCAATAAAAACCTTCCCGGGTGGAACCCCGAATGAAGGGAAAAAAAGTGTCCTGCACCAACTGGAACAAGAATTAAAATTATCCTCCAAAAACTTAGTTGTTAAGTTTTGGTTTATTATATTTTAGTGTGAAGAAACTCAAATAAAAAAGAGAACCACCCCCTCCTCTCTTCAGTCGTCACCATTGAGTTGGTCACCCCCCCCCCCCCCCCCCCCCCCCCCCTCTCCCTCTCCAGTCGTCCAAGCGTCATCATGGCGGTAATAGAGTCACTCAACATATTCCCTTTCTCAGTCATAGGAAGTGAGTGAACTACCTCTACAGAAAAGCCCTCAAGTGGCGGCCCAACCCATCCTGTAGTTATTTATGTGCTTCTAGCAAAAACAGCCTTATCTTTTCCATTCCTAACCACCAAGCTGGCCCATGAAAAGCGTGGACTTTCAACGTCTCCATATGAAAACTATGAAAGTTCCGTACCGAGAAACTCACTTTTTGCATCCCCAATGTCTTCTATATCTGAGAGGTCAATGGATCTATTGTGGAAGCTAATGTGCTATCAATTGTCAAACTCTTCACTAATTGTCGGGAAACTAGGAGGAGAATTCTCTCCCCTTCTCTCTTCTACTTGGATGGTTAGAATTAAGCTACGTCAATATCTGAAATTGATTTTTTTATAAAGACAAAAAACAAAGTATGAGTGAATGGGAGGAAATGGGGACACGCACAAAAAATTATAAAAAACAAATAGAAATTCAAATTACAGAAATTACCAGTAAACTAGTAAAAGAACAAAACCAATAGTCTTGAGCTTATTAATTTTTTTATCAGCACAGGCAGGCATGGACGAGTTCCATAGAATTTTAAACATAGAAGGCCAAATGTTCAAATTTATTTGAAAACAATAAGCAGTCTCGGCACAGCACACACTATTGTACAAAATCACATTGTCGATCAAAGCTACGAAACAAACTCCCGAAAGAATTGTGTAGCAAAGAAATTACGAGTATCACTCACCTTTTGATTTTCCTCTGTTTTTTTTTTCCTGCCATTTTTGTTTTAGCTTTTTTGAGCTTCTAGCAAGTCCAAGACGACGATCTCTTAATAACTGGCTTCATTTGTTTGTCCTCTTCGAGCGAAATCATCCCCAAGTGTGACGGATCCTCTAGCATCATCTTTGCAACCAGATATCCTGCTATCGACCACGTCTGGTACTTCCTTGCTTGTTTACCAATATATCTTCCTAGTTTCCCGTCATAATATTCTGGCCAAGAATCTTTTAGCAGACGACTCTCAGCAAGCTCAATTGCCCGTCTTGCAATTTGTGGTCTTCCCGTTTTGATGCAAGCGGCAGTTAGAATCCATAAAAGCACTGCAGCAATTTGAAAGACAAAAATATTAAAAGGATTAAAGGATATGTATGGTAATGCGATTATAGGAGAGAATCAGTTAAGGTGGTTTAGACATGTGAAACAATAACCTAAAGATGCTCCAGTTAAAAATGAGATTATGAGACAGAGGCTTAGGCCAAATGAGGTAGAGGAAGACCTAGAAAGACTTCGAAAGAGACTTCTAAGAAATGACATGGAGTGCTCGGAACTAACGGAAGATTTGGCGCAAAACTGAGCGCAGTGGCATTTTAGGATTCATACAACCGACCTGCCCTAGTGAGATAAGGCTTTGTTGTTGATATGTATGGTAATAATCTTGGTGCGGTTTTTTCAAAGTGGAAACTTCATCTAAACCAGTCTTGGCAAGGGAATGCAGCCCAACGCTAGGCAAGGGAATCGAGTATAGTAGGCACGAAGCCTGCTTGGTTCTTTTACGAAATTGAAAAAATAGATAACTGCGTGAAATATACCACCACTGTTTCCGAAAACAAACTTGAAGAAAGAGATATCAAACTTACTTTTTCAGGATGAGTATTCAGTTCCGAAGTTAAAGACTTATAATGACAACAAAAAAAGGCTGCTATTTCATACTACTTGAACACTGTATTTAAAATGTGCTTTTGAAAGCTCATCTAAGCAAGAAATCTTCCACCACGTAAAACATCCACAGTCCACAACTGATTTCCACCTTGGAAACCAAGCTATAATCCATAACGCAAATAATAAAAAAATTATCTACCATCACAACTATTCATTTTGAATTTTATTTGCAGCAATAACATAGAAACTTCAAGTAGAGGGACAAACCTGGCCAGGATCCTCCATTATGGTAACTCCATCTGGTATTCTTGGGATCACAACCAGTTACGATTCGCCACTCATGACTGTCTATTGCTGGATAACATATTTTTAACGGCATTTCTCCAACCAACTCTTCCCAACGGGATTCAATGAGATCCATTATAGCCACTGATTGCTCTGGGGTTGCAAGAGAAGATAGAATTGCAACACAGTTACCCAAAGCAAACCATCGAAAATCCATCCTAGCAGGACTCACGTTGCCAATAAAGTAACCACCACGGCTTGGCATAAAATCAAATACCCAATCTGGGATGGAATCAGGAATGACATTGAACTTATTTACAGCTGTGTGCGAGTACTCTTCAGTCTTGTAACGGTATATATCATTTAACTGTTGGAAATCAAGCCAGAAGTAAACTCGCATGTGATAACTTAGGGCATGTAAACGCTTAACAATTCGCTCTATGAATTCTTTTCCTTCTCCATCAGGTTTCAGCATTCCCAATGCACATCTCAATGCCATAAAGAACAGAGCTTGGATTTCAATCGGATAACCATAAATTCCCTGGATAACCATATAACATGTTAAATAAGATAAGACATTTTTTAAGGTTAAGTATATTAAAACCACGATATAGAAATAAAGCAATCAGGCAGACAAGAAAACTTGAAGTCAGCTTCAAACCTGCATAAACGTGAAGACTAATGGACAATAATATATAAACAGTGAAATAAAATGCATAATATACCATGTAAGAAATACGAAAAGATTTATGCAAATGGTTCCTTTCTCGCTTTTTCTTTTACTAAAAACTTCAAGCTGCAAACCTTCATAACAGACAAGAATTATCCTTTTCTCATTTTTTTATTCTTTTACTATAAATAAATAATATCCTTCATGAGATTCTAAACCTTCATCTATTGGCCCTACAAATCATATTCACTTTTATTATGGGTGGAACTTAGTCGGCTACCCATCCATACATGTCAATGGAAAAGGCGTTAGACACTAACAAATAGAACCGCAAGAACACGACCTTCAAATTTCAACGCTTTAAATAATTACAAATTTCTTTATAAGCTAGAGCACTGATTAAAGCCACTTTTAATCAATGTCAATGCAGCTATCATTGTTGTCTTCAAATGAAGAAAGCAAGAATATACTGCTAATAAAAATGATACTAGGGGTACCATACGCAGACAGATTGCTCTACGAGAAGTCTATTGGTGATATATTCCTTCAGGCACAGTAAATTAGTCGCCGAGTATTAACCATCAGTCCACACACTCCCACACACATATTATTCAGATAATTCATCTTGTGGGTCAATTCATGTAAACGCCAACTATGCATTGTTACTGCCCAGAATTTTAATATTGAACGTGAGAACTAAGGGTAATGTGCTACGTACATAATATCCAATTTCATGTGCACTCTAACCACATTTAAACAGTGTATCATCTATTTGAAATTAAACCTAGCAAAGAAACCACAGTTGCAAACTTGTAATCTTATAACGGTTAGGAACAGAAAGACTAAAGATTAATGACCTTATGATGGCCTTAAAGGACTTCTCACGCTACTTCTTATTTGCACTGGCAATTAAGTTTCTTTTCAAAAAAAGAAATTCCGTTGAAAATGAAGTGCAACTTACCATTCTACGGTCAATCATGGAGCATCCATCAGCACAAAGCAATGTTGGGAACGTGTCAAAACCTTCTGAGAGACATAGAGACAATATAAGCCTCATTCCTTTTTGACAATCTTCTGTTTCTGCAAGAGATAAATCCCCGGTTGATTTTGTATATGCACGGAGCAGAATAATCCACCAAAAACCAGAGTCAACAGGAGCAACTCGTCCAATTGCACTCTCTCCGAAATCTGCAATGATTGTATCTGATTTTCGGATAGGGTCATGAAGAACTTTGAAGCTTGCTGGCATTGCACCTTCCCCGAGCTTGAACCTGTCTATTCTCTTTTCCCATCCTTGAAGCTGCAGGGTCTTCAAGAGGAAGTTCTTAACTATCTCCGGCTCACCATTCATAAGGAAAGCCAGAGCACTAGGTACAAAATCTCGGACAAAAACCTAAACACAACAAGAATCATGTCAAGATTTAATGCTCACTTAACTGAACACTTAAAACATAAATGTTTTAGAGCTTTGTTTGCCTTCTCCCAAGGGTGTAATTCCTTTTTATATCCAATATTATGCCAAAATCAAAGAGAAAAAGCGACATTTGCAGGATCAATAAGTTTCTCGGCGTCATCACCTCACCTCACGAGTCTAATTAGATATTTCAACTGATAGCAGATATTAAAAATGTCAATCAATCTAGAGGGCGAACCAATTTTCCCCAAGTTGATTTGATTGCCAAAATCATTATTTCAAAAACAGATGGATTATTGCATAATCTCACAAAAAATGAAATTGAAAACAAAAGGCAAGCAAGGGTTGACAATTGTGAAAAGTTGACCTGATCATAATTCAAAACTTCCTCAGAGGCATGATCGTATGCGGCAATGGTGCCCATAGGCTGGTTGCGGTAGAAGACCAAAGAGCGGCGGAGAGCTTCCCATGCCTCAGCGACCATTGGATGGGGCTCAAACGAGTTGCGTGCAGAGGAAGCAGGAGTGTCAAAACCAGACCTTCCACCGGGGGAGTAGGTGCTGTCCATGTTGTCCAAGCCGACTCTTGTGAGGCCAATGGAGAGCTCACTGAGTGACCTCTCGTCGAAGGACCTCTGCCTCTCAATGTTGAGCCTGGGCTTGTCGAGAAGGCGTGAGAGGTCGTAGTCATCCATGTCCGAAATGGAGCAGTGCGAACTCACATTTCTTAGCCCAAACTCTTTGGTCCCTTCCATTTCCTTGGTCCGTTTCTTCTTCTTCGAACTTCAACAGATTCCAATCGAACAAAATGACTTGCTTCACTTCTCAAGTCTCAACAGATCTGAAATCTGTTTGTTGTGTTCAACTCCTAGCAGACCAATTTATTTATTATTTTAACAGGCAAAACATACAATTTACATGAAAAACAAAATCACATAAACCTTTCAGGAGTAAAATAAAATTGAAAAAAAAAACAGAGAGAAAGCAACTCCAGTGAATCATATAATCTGTCACCAACAAAAATTAAACACATTAATTAATAGTTAAGTAATAATTTAATCATCAACAATAATCTTGTACGGATCATAAAATTAGTCTCCGATCTTATCCATAACTAAAATATTATTAAGATGAACAATCATTTTTCAAAACCTGTATACAAAAATATCCAACAAAACAAAAGATTACAGATTACATAGGGTGATGTAATCCACATGCACACCTATTTTTTCTTCTCAGACCTCTCAATTTCACCGTCAGATAATGAATTTGAGAATGTGAAAGGACAAAATGAACAGAAGTGCGCGAAAAGTTTTTTTTAAAAAAAGTGTGAATAGTACTATCATTATATAACAGAGTCTCTGACCGATTAAATCATTACAGCAGAGAAAATTAAACATATATGTTTATTTAATAATAATAAATTATAATAATGATAGATCAAGAACAACAAGCAACATTTAGCATTAACGTACAAGAAAACCAGATCTGAACCTTCTCAGCAAAAAAAAAATGCAAAAATTAAGGAGAGAGAACGAGAAGAGAGAGAGATTATACCTCAGAGAGAGAGAAATGTCAAAGGAGGCGGAGGAGGTGGAGTCTCCGTCGGCGTGATCGGGCGATCGCCGGGGACAGGTCGGAAGGATGACGTAAAAATATAATATTAATATTATTACAGCAGCAGAGTGATTTGCTTGCTTCTTGGAAGAAGGGAGAAAGAGAAGAAAGAAGAGAAAAAAAAGAGCAAGTAGTTGAGCACCTACTATTTATAGCGTGGGAGGGTAGCTGAAGGAGAGCAGCTGGCTATGGATTTGCCAACGTGGGAAAAACGACACCGTTTATGGATTTTATTTTAAAAAAAAATTAATAAAAAGAGTTTGAAAATTTTAATTTTTAACATAAAATAAAGAATAAAATAAATAATATCATGATTAATTTTTTAATATAAAAATATAGTTTTTCGTTAAAGCGAACAGTAGTTTTTCGCTTTTTAAAAGAGCTAATGAAAAGAGATTCTATTTGGATCTTTTCTACCAACCTTATCAAATCAAATGATTCGGGCCTTTAAAATTTCATAAAACGGCCTTGTAAGGAATCAAAACAAATGACCTGTTAAATAAAATTTCAAAGACTCGATCATTTGATCCGATAGCTTTGGTGAAGAGATCGACAGAGAATCTCTTTCTTTTTTAATTTAAAAATGGACAAAAGGCAAAATGAAGTGTAAGAGAGTAGACCGGGAATAGCCGGTGAGAGAGCACGAGTAAAATTTGTCAACGTGGGTAAAACGACACCGTGTGAGACTCCGTAAGTGTCTCCGTCTCTGATCCAGCATTGGACGTTTCACTGCCCGCACTCCGCAGGCACGCCCGCTGTCAACTTGTTTTATCCGTTGGTCTTCCTTCATTTAAAACACTGTTTTTTGTTGTACTCGCCAATTCCTTCCCCACTAACTATAATTCTCCGTGGTGGTCTGGTAAGCTAATTAAATATTGAGAAAATATTTTATTACATGTGATTATGACAGTGTTTCCTCTGTTTACGAGAATAGACCAAGGTATGGGTACATCCAATGGTGGAGATACATAAAAACTAAGGTGATTCTGATACTCTAAAAGTTTGAATAAGTTATTTAGTACTACGATCTAATAGTATTTAATAATACTTATTTTCATTTGTGAGAAGTCTTAGGTTTGATTCTTCATAAAAGACGAATTTGAACCACATTATTGCTAGTCTATTATGAGGCTAGGCTCATCCCGTTCTTTTAGTGTAAATAATATTGTTTGTTAAAAATAAAATAAAAAACTAAAAAAATGCTTGTAGAGGACTACCAGGACTAAATTTATAAAAAATGACTTTCATACACACATCTTTATTTATGGTCATTGAAATTGAATAAATCAAACTCAATCAGCAGCCAAAATTAAATGTGGTGATGTGGTGATGAAACGCGTTGTTGACTTCTGCATCAAGCAACTATGACTGAGAAATGAACTGACACACCCCGATCCAGAAACCGAGGCGTGCCGGCCGTCACGTGTGAGTGACGTAGCCGTGTGCGTCAGCGGAAGCAAAATTGGCATTAAGTGCAGCAGTGAAAATTAAGTTTATAATATACATATGATACAGAGCCGATCCTAGGTGCAGTCAAGTTAAAATAAACGTTACAACTGTGAAAGAAATCCTACATAAGTGGTGGTCTGTCAGAACCGCCTTGGTGCCTCGCTAAACGTCCACGACGTCGCTACCTAGTACCTGGAGGGGCGTAAAACATAAAAGGTGAGTGGGCAAAAACAAAGTTTTCCAAAACCATTTCATAAGATCCATGAATAACCCCTCGCTGTAAATCAGTATAATTTTCCCAGAAAATAGTACGTATATAAACGTATATACAAAAACATCGTCTACATATCACAACTCATCATCAAGTTCAAGATTAGGCCATATCAAACATACTCAATCCCTATCAATCATTATCATTATCATCATCCTGCACACGAGTCGGAACCACCTATTGTGGTCTGTACGACAGGCTAGGTGTATAATATTACGCTCTGTGCTACGATCACGTGAAGGCTGTGCGACGAATCGCGGGTCACCAACGAGTCGGAACCACCTATTGTGGTCTGTACGACAGGCTAGGCACCTATCTTGGATCCAAGTTGAGCGTACGGTGCGTGAGGTGAACGATCACGTGAAGGCTAGGCCCTACTCTGGCGGAGCACAACACCCGAGGTGCAGGTGATTAACTAAATCACAATCTAACATCATTTCAAGCACTACCACATTACTTACCTGGCCGTCCTCGGCGTCAGTGCATAATGAATGCAATCGTAATCATATTCATATACTATAGTAGACATACGACATGGCAATAATTATCACATCCAAACAATTCGTAATTCAATCAATTTACGTTTCTGGGAAAAACGTCATATATATATATATATACTGAAAACAAAAGCCCACTCACTGGTATGTCGACGGGTCGTATCCCCCGAGCCTAGTATGACTGCGCTCGTCCGTCGGATACGTCTCACCTATACGTGAATTAATCGCAAAACCGTCAATAACAACACATAAACGACCTACGTAAATAACTTTTCATACGAAGGTCAATTTTGGCATTTAAATATACCAACGCGACCTACACGACGTCACGATCGTCGTGATATTTTTAAAATAATTTTAGGACTGCTCACGCGCCCCCACGCGCCAGGAATAACACGGACAGACGCGCCCCCACGCGCTGTCACGTGCTGTGCACGCGCCTGGAATATTCCCTAACAGCAAAGGAATATTCCGTTGGAATATTCCGTTAACTTCTAACGGCGTCAGTTAACGGCGTTGGAATATTCCGTCAACTTTGACGGAATATTCCGTCATCCCCTACCTCAGGTCGCCGGCCGGACTGGTTTTTCCGGCGACCGTCGCCGGCGCCGGCGACCGATTCCGGCCAAAACTTCAAACTAGCCTATCTCCTTCATTTTTCATCCTTTTTCACTCGTTTTTCTTCCTACATGCTCTAAATTCAATGTAGAACACAAATATACCTTCAAATCCTTCGAAAAACGTCCAAAATCTCGATGGGAAAATCCTTCAAACTCGGCCAAGTCCAGAACTCAGTGATTCCACGTCCAAACTTTGCAAACTGGGTACTCCGAGGTTCGTGGGAAGGTTTTAGGACTTGTGGTGATCTTTGTTTCACCTAAAACAATCCAAAACAAAACTACATGAATAGTACCCTAATTTTAGGTCACGGGTTCAAGGTGTTTTCGAGGGTTTCAGAGCTTGAAACTAATATAAATGAGTTCAACAGAGTCCCACGAGTTCGAATAAGCTTACCTGAAGTCTTGGTTGGTGTCGAAATCGTTTGTGTGTGTGTGTTCCGTAGAGATGAGTCGAGAGAAGTGAGAGAGTTTGAGAATGAGAGAGAGATAAGGAAAACCAGAAAAAGAAAAAGGGTTGTGCACGTGTGTGCGTGCATGTATAGGGACAGATGTCCCAATTTGGATTTAAGGATTTAGGACACCCCCAAAACCCAATTCCGTGTCCGAGCGTACCCGTTCACGCGTAGGTAAGGGTATTTTCGTCATTTCACATCGTCCGTATAAAAGTTCGGGACGGGATGTCACATGAACACTCTCGACCTAGGGTTCTAGAACCTAGAAACAAGGTTATGCAATTCACTACTAAATTTAAAATCTTATGCATCAAATTCGACAGCTTTAACTATATTTGTGAAACATACATAGCCATGTTAACCCCTTGCCAATTAGTGGATAATCCCATGCAAAACCAACGCTTCTGGCCTCAGATAAAGACACGCGACGAACATTACCAAACACCACCACATCCTAATCATTATCCCCCATCGTTAGTTAAACATTATTTAGATCAAGGATTTATCCCACAAATAATGATAGGGACTCGGTGTTGATAACTGGATGAGGTTCGGATACTCTTTGTGAGGATTTTGGTGATTATTTTATTGTGTCCGTTTATTGTATATCATGTGGTCGATTTTCGTCAAGTATTATTTGTATTTAATTTTAAATAAAATAATTTAAAATAATTTCTAATCGCATTAATTTATAACAGGTGAATAGACAATCAAAATCTTTACAAAGAAGATCCGAATGGAATCTTATTTGGTGATAACCGACCATTCTTTGGTGGTGATGATTATCCCCTGAAAAGCTTAACAATCCACGGCACTGCATGCTAGCTATAAACACATGCATGAACCCAAATCATCCCAATTGTTGATAGCACCATCTTGATATTGATAAATAGACGTCAAGATAACCTCCCGACACAACTACTATGATTATAAAAGAAATCATAATAACATCCACATAAAATTGTCTTAACTGTTATTTCATTCAACGTCTTAAAACTCTATTCATTCAACGTCTTAAAACTATATTCATTCAACGTGTAATATTGGGTACAAACAATCTCTTTAGAAATCTATCTTCAACTAACGTCAGCTCCGACTTAGACATCAAAAAGAAAGATTTTATTTTCTGTCTAAGATTGGTTTTTCTACGGAGCCTTGCTAGAAACCAAATCTTGAGTCATGAAACCAAGACCTAAGCCCTAATCACAAAACCCGCAATTGATCAAGTTTCAAAGAGATTGAATTTTTTGCCTGAAATCAAAAATTTTGCCTGAGATTGAATTTTCTTAGGAGATCGAGCTTTCAGTAGAAATTGGGTTCTCATTGCCAACTATGATGAATTTGCACTATCCTTCCAAGTTAGCACTTTTGGCATAATTTTCCCAAAGTGGAGCAAATAGAATTTTAGAGTGCAAAGTGACGATATTTTAGATTCAAGGAAAAAACTAAGGGTGTGTATGGTTTGACAAAAAGTGAGCTTGGGAATGGGAAAATATTGTATTTGCCATGTTTTATAAGGGCAGGCTTGGGAAATAAATTCCTGGTCATGAAAAAACAGAGAGGAAAGTTTCCTTCCTCGAGGGAAACCAAAATAAAGCATTTATTACTTTTTTTTTTTGGTATGACCAACCCACCATCAATGATTTGAAAAGGTCAATATCTCCAAAAAGTAGTAGTTTTTAGATCCTTTTTCATCATTACTAAATAGGGATGTGATATCTACACACTTCATTTTACTTCTCACACACTCTTCTAATTTTCGACGGTCGGATCGGATGAATTGAAGAAGATCAATGAACAGAAATTAACAATGGGTGTGTGAGAAGTAATTTGAGGTGTGTGTGGATATCACACCCCTACTAAATATAGGTAGGAAAATTGAGAGAGGATCTGACGTATCCTGAGGATTCTCTAATTATTTTTGTTCATTATACATTATGCGTTTAATTTTTGTCAGGTATTATTTATATTTAATTTTAAATAAAATTTTTATTATGATTTTTAACTATACGATGTACGATGAATAAATGTGATTGGAGGATTTCCAGAATCCTCACAAAAAGGATCTGGCGAGAATCCTCCTGGAGGAAAATTTTCATTTCTCATCCCCCTAAGTAAAGACATACGAAATTATTTCCAATGGGATACCAAACTTAGCCTTAAGATTACGTGGGCAAGTTAGAAATGGCGTTTTCGTTTCTAAATCTTAACCCAAAAATTCCGAATATGAATATTTTCGGAAATTTTTGGAATAAAAATCGGAACGTATCTAAGGTCCTATAATTTTGAATTTTCAATTCAATTTTTTTTTAAGTGTTCTGAACTTATTCCGACAAAAAAAAACTGATATTTTATATTTATTTACTCAAACTATGCATTTTGTATTGGAATTAAATCACCTCCGGAGCAACACATGCAGAGTCTACTGAGCAGGATCATCAGCCCATCAGGCCGTTGAAATTTGATCCAACGACTACAATTATTATAACTTTTAGAGGGCCCCCTATTTGTAGTTGTTGAATCAAATTTCAACTGCCCGATGGGTCTGCTAAATAGGCTCTGTATGTGTTGCTCCGGAGGAGATCCGATTCCTTTTGTACTAACTTATATACTTTATGGTTAGTTTTGGATACCTTTTTCTTGTGGCTTATTTTATCTAGCACGTAAAGAGGGGGTGCACCACATAGAGATGTGTGTGTACGATTGTGTAGAGGAAAGAATCATTATTCTCTAAGGAATACAAGTCTTAATAGGGAAAAATAACTAGTAATAAATATAATATAGTGTTTACACAATCACACTTAAATACAATGTTGATAACACTTTTGTTTATTTTTTTAT
Organism: Crataegus laevigata; assembly: GCA_963580275.1. Classification (NCBI taxonomy): domain Eukaryota; kingdom Viridiplantae; phylum Streptophyta; class Magnoliopsida; order Rosales; family Rosaceae; genus Crataegus; species Crataegus laevigata. The sequence goes on from OY756938.1 coordinate 4,459,880, forward strand.
ATTAATCATACACTTTATTAAAAAGGATAAGCATATTAGTAGAACAAAAAATTAATTGAATTTATATATAAGCTTATACCAATCATTAAATAGAATAATAAATTGCATGTAAAATTCCAGAATATTCAAAAACATAAATTGCATGTGTCATAGGTTTTTTTTATAATATACTTGTATCTTATCAGAAAAAAAAAATGAACATAATGTAAAATTCTGTATAAGTTAATAAATATTCATTTATCGATGTATAATAACCTCTCTATAGTAATAACTTTTCTAGTCCCAAGATTATTCATTTATAGAGGTTTTCCTGTAATTATATGAATTTTTGAATTATATTCCGAAATTTTCAAAGTTACTCGAATATTCCGAATTTGAAAATTTTAACTCAATTGGATCCTATTCCGAAATTTTGGAATGAAAATAGCAAACGTTGCTTCTAATCCAATCCATCTGAAAATCACCCCTACTTAAGATTAAAGTTCCAGAGGAGTTAGCTAAACCTTATATATATATATATATATATATATATATATATATATATATATATATATATATATATATCTCACCAATGAACAAGTGAGAGGTCTTAAGTTTGAATCTCGTGAATGACAAATTCGATACCAAATTAAGCTGTCTATTATGTGGCTTAGCCGAACTCATCATTCCCTTAGTGTAAAATATATCATTGTACTAAAAAAAAAATGACCACACCCGCACCCATCAAAAGGTCAATCTTTGGCGCCATTTTAACCGAAATGGTCTGTGAGAATAAAATAACTCTTCACTTTGGTTCTCGAAATTTGAAATTAATAAAAATGGTCTCTAAGTTTATCTACCATCAATGGTCATTCCGAGAAAAAATTATGTTCAATTAGGACCAAAATGAGAAAAATACCCTCAATTTAATAAGCAATGGGCCAATATGACTTGACAAAATTTAAAGGTATTTTGTTAATTTTGGATAAACGATAAATAAATTGCAACCAATCATGGATAAACAATCTCAATTAGTGAGAAACAATATCAGTTACATGTGTTTTCCTGTAAGTTTATTATATACCAAGATCAAATGTCGGCTCTAACAGCTTGGGAACCAGATGCTGCTCCTGCGGCCTAGGCGCTTCTGTTTTCTGTTTAAGAAGCAATGTAGCTTGCGCTTCCATTGCGTCAAGATCAAGACCCTCAAAAAACTGATCGTCAAGCATGTCATCGTTTGCATCAATGCGCTGCAAGTCTCTGCCTGCAGCCTCTGACTGGAGCGAGAATTCTCGCTCCAAGTTGACTGCAGGATATCTTGAATGATGACAACTCAATTTTCTTTTTCGGCTTTCAACTTCTCTCTCGTATTCTGGGGAAACACCACTAGTACAAGGTAGGTCTACCCTTACCCGGTTCATTTCCAAGGACTTTGAATCCATCCTGATTGACTGATTTGTACCATCACTTTGGGGCGTTTGGAGAGAGAACGATGTTTTGCCACATGAACTTCCCGTTTCAGTTGTCCTCGTTGTCGCTGCCACAGAATCAGGTGAATATACCGCAGAACTAACTGGCTGCCTCTCCATGGGTGATTGGGTGAGCAATGAACGCCTTTGTAAGAAGTCAAAGTAAACTTTTATAAGAATTTTAATACAGGTTACAGAACTAGAAGAGACAATAACAAATAAAAAAGAAGAGCAAAGAGCAAGGAAACAAAGAAACCTAAGCAAATACATTGATGGCACAGTTCACCGGCCAAATGCAGGTGGATTGGGGCCTGGTAAATGGTTTTACATGGGGCGTAGCAACTCCAACTGTCACTTCAGTTTGTAACTTAGAGAAATTTTGAGAGAGAAAAGAAGTTCAGCTAAATAATCTCATTCCAAGTGACCCACTAGTTGTAACAGTAGTTTTGAGAAACAACCGCCACTGCTTCCAAGGAAAGATTAATCAACTGCACATAATTTTAATTTTTGCAAAGTTATATCTAAATTCTTATAACAATTGGATATTAGTTTCCAAGTTCCTTAAAGGATAGCAAAAACTTTGGAACGAGCACCTCTTTGGATCAGTATCTGCTTCTCCTTACAAATGTCACTTGATCACAGAATGATGTTTTATGTGAAACAAAGTAAAAGTTGGATTCAAGTTCTACTACTACAGTTTTCCAAGATGGAGTATTCAATAATATTGACTTTCAAAAAAAAAAAAACCCTTCCGACAACTCCCCAGTTCATATGAAAGGCTACATTATGAAAAGTAGTTCAGTCAAACCGGTAATGGTTTGTGAAGAATAAACTGCTCACTCCTTGACCAAGTGAACAACTTGATCATCCATTCAAATGTGTGTCGGAGTGTGTGTGTGGTGTGTGTGTGTGTGTGTGAGAGAGAGAGAGAGAGAGAGAGAGAGAGAGAGTGAGATGAAAGACCTGTATATTGCCATCATATCATTTCCTCCACTTGCAGACTGAGTAGCCGCAGCTGTAGGATTTATTCTGTCATCTATGAAACTATCATTTGAATAGTTGTCTTGATCATCTTCCTCGTCATCAGACATACCAGCTTCTGAAGATACCCTGAGCAATTTCAGTGGAGTAACAGCATTTCAAATATTATCTTTCAACAAAAGCTTCATTTTATTACCCACAAAAAATCAGACAGTAAACATTCTTTATTCTATTAGGTGAAATTGCAACTACACAAATTTACAACAAAAAAAAAACAAAGCCGCATCATTCTAATATAGAAAAAAGTATGATCTTACTCAGCTTCCTCCTCAATGAAGGCCCTTACGTCATCAACTGAATTCTTTTTACCTAAGTAACAACCGCAATGTATTGGTATTGGTCACATAAAAAGATTAGCATCTGAAAGGCAGTCCTAAAAGACTTGGTGTGGTTGCACTTTAAATTACGGAAATGAGGATCGCTAAAAACTAGTCAGTAAGCATTGAACTCGAAAAATAGATAGATTAGCAAAACAATAAAGAATACGCAAAAGGAAACTAGCATCTCTATTGTATTCACGGTACCTCTATTGTGGAGGGAACCAGCTTTAGAAAATGGTCTAGCAAGGTTTCTTGTTGACCCCACATTATTTGTCACGCTTTCTCGATTCATGCTTTTCCAACGATCCCCGACTTTGCGCAACCTTCTAAACTTGCGTGCCTCTTTTACACTTTCCGACTTGTCTCCAGAACTTAAATTCCAATCTTTGCCACAACTATTGTTCGTAAGGTCAGCTAAAACAGTATTGACTGTTCCACTAATTGGTGAAGCGGAGGTACAGCCTCTTATACTGGCACTACTATGCTTGTTATGGAATGGAGTTCGAATTTCAGTATCCATAGAAGAAACAGAGACTTTTCCTCCACAGGCATTGTTTTCAGTACTTACCTTTTCACTATTTGCAGGATGTAACTGGGCAGGTGAAACAGGGACAGGAACTGCATACTCATTTGAGTTATTTGATAGTCCTGCATCATATGTTAGCATCAATTTTCATACTAGGGGACAATAGCAATCTCAGGAAAACTTATCCCAATTTGAATTAAAATGAAATCTTACTAAGTGCATTACTAACCACTAGTGTTGATAGGAGACTCTGGAACAACTCCACTTTTCATTAAATTAGTAAGCCGTGGACTGAGCTCACCATCTCTCGAAATACTATTGTCTTCATCTGTGAGCAACAATGATGCCTTGCTTTCCAGAACATCAGGTGTGTTGGAAACACTATCTCCTTTACTTAACAAATCTCCCTTCAAATTTGTAGTTCGAGGAATTTTTTCAGCCCCATTGAATGTTTTCTCCTTCCATATTTCAGACTTGCACAATCTAGAGCTAAGTGAATTCTCATACTTTATGCTTTTCATCTGAATAGTTTTAGCATCTCCACTGGCACCACCTTGAGTAGTTAGTTCTGTGTGGTCTTCATCTGAAGTCTTTCCATGGTAAGAATTTTGCTTCAAGCTATCCAACTTAATACTACTTTCACTTGTGAACATGGAATGTGATAAGTCTTTCCATCGAAATACAGGAACAGACGTGATTACGACCTTTCCTGAAGCATCCACATTTACAACATCTGAACCAAAGAGGTAAGAGTGCTCATAAGGATTTTCACCAGGGAAATTAAGTTTGTAATGCTTCTCCTTGGTTTTCAATGTACTATTAGGTGATAATTCAGAATCCAGTACTTTTCTTTCCGACTGTTTCTCTAAAGAATCATCAAGATTCAAAAAACCTGCAACAAAATATTCAAGATTTAAGTACAATACTAAGAAAATGGGTAGCACAGCCTGCATCTTCTCTGCATTCAATTCCCCTAGCCAAAAAAATAAATAAATAAAAGAAGAAATGAAGAAATGATGGGTGCTTAGTCTTTAAGTAAATGATTACTTAATCCATAATATTTTATGCACACAAAATAGATATAAGGGGATAGCAAGAAACAAATCCTCTCTATAATCTCATTTGAAACATGAGAACAAATCCTAATTAAACTTCGCATTCCGTTACAAGGGATTTGTTTTATACCCTCTGACAGAAAACAAAATGGGGTTTCTTATCTAGCCAACAGGTAGAGGGTTCAAATTCTTAGATTCGCATTATTCATTGACTGAATTAGTTAAAGAATCCAGGTGCAGCATCATGACTTCAAATTAGCAGCATGATTATGCATACTAGTTTACAGTACAAAATGTGGTAAGAGTGAACATTATGATACTTTCAGTCCATTCCTTGTGTTAGTTAACTCCAAGAAAAGATAACCAACCTCATAGCTGTCGAACTACTACTATATACATCGGAAGGCGAAAAGTATACAGAAGATAACAACATTATTTCATTCATCAATCAAGAACATATCAGGATAAGAGGAATGAATTTCAGAACAACTTTGAACAGGCATGCATGCATACACAGGACCAAAAAGTGAGAAAAAATCAAAGTTACAAAGTAAAGAACAAGATGACTCAAAGAATATGATAAGCTTATCCAGTATGACATTATGGTTGCATATAAGATGAAAAATAAAAGTTAAAACAAAAACGAGAATATAAAGACATCACGAACCAATGACTTGGTGATCCTGAGCTTAATTTCTGAACTATTTGTAGAACGAGTATTGAAGTATAATATTCACTTATCTCAAATAAACTTTAAAAGAAAATATAAGAATGATAAACTATAGAAGCTCAGCTGGATTTTGATTAGCATGTAAACATGCATAGGTTTGATGCGGGGCATTGATGCAAGTATGACGAATCAAATGCACCTCAGAACTCCATTTGACACGATGAAACTAATCCTAGTAAAACAATATTCATTTTTTCATAATAATTGAAGGAAGTTGAGGTTCCACCATGAAACCAAATGGCAACACGGGGAGTAGCCCAACCCTTACAAGCACATGCAAGGTTCGGTAAACTTCCGATGTGGGACATTTCTTCACATCCTCAAAGTTATCATCTGCATATAATCTGAATGAATCCTTAAAATAAACAGAAGAATTTTGAAATCAAATTTTCTTGTTACACAGCCCTTTTTGAGTTGGGGCAACTAGCTACAATAAACATATTTTGACGCTTGGTTGCAGAAATGATCAGTCATCATTATATCATCATCGTGTTGTTGTTATGTCATCATTTGTGTCGTTACTAAATGATCAATATGTTGCCGTGTTACTGAAAAATGATCATTTATGCAAACCAAATGTCAAAATATGTTTATTGTAGCTATTTTCCCTTTGAGTTACCTTGTCTGTTGTTGTCATGATGTTCAGCAGTGTCAATGACATGTTGCTCAGTAGTGTCAATTCCCTCTACATAGAATTCATCCTGAAAGCAATTAAGTAAAAGTTGTAAAACTCAAGAATATGTAATACATTACAAGAAGGAAAACAACTTAACCACATAGATCAAATCAAACCTCAACAAGGGAGATATTGCTGTCCCTAGAAAAGGTTAGTCCTTGCAAACATTGCATCATATCAATCAGCATTGTCGTCCGACGTGAATGCATTACTTTATACACTCTTGACGGATACGTTTGAAAGTGAGGAAAGGCAATAAGAGATGGTTTCCATGTAAGTCCATGAGGGTGGAAATACTTGGCAATTAAGTTAGTCTCAGCTACAGTTAACGTTTCTGCGATCACAGGCGTCTGAACAGTGTTATCATCAATAACCTTCTTTCCACGACGAATAAATTGTTCAACTGAAAACTGAACAAACTGGACTTCGGGTTTGAAAATATGAGGAATCTGCAATAAAATTTGATGCAATCAATAGCTAAAAAATGGACTGCAGCATTAAAAGTTATAAAGATGCAGCATCAGTTAGAAGATCCCACCATCCTTGGACTAGAATGGAAATTGAAGCTATTTATTCCCCCATTTCGCATGTGTTTCATCATATTCTTACTGTTTCCTTTCTTACGATGGTAACCCTTCAACTCTGACCCTTCACAGGCTAGAACTAGTAAGACTTGTCAAGGATTTAGGATTTCTCATTGAATATTTTTTTGAGAAGAATCTCATTGAATATTCATACTGATCTTACTAACAACTAACTACATAAAATGCCATTAGTCATAAGAGAAAAGGATATCAACTCGTCCATCATGCTTCCTTCCAGTTCTCCCCATGCGTTGAATCATTCTCAATGGTGATACATTAGCATCAAAGCATATAACCAAATCAACTTCCATAATATCCAGGCCTTCTTCACCAATAGATGTGGCAACAATGACATTGTATCCGCCAGCACGAAATTTCTGTGGGAGATCAAAATAAGCTAATGCAAGGTACTACAAAAAGAAATAAGCACAACATAATTACCTCCAAAACAGCTTGTTGAACTTTTTGTGACTGGCCTTTTAATGTTTTCCCTGTAAGAAAATAATAGTCAATATATTTCACAATAGACACACAAACCAATATAATTGTGAGGCAACCTGTGAGGCCCTAAAATTTCACAGGTAATTTCCATCCCAATTTTGTTATAGGCTTATATACTTATTTTATAATCAGTGTTCTAAATTCTGCTTATAGAACTATTTTAAAATAATTGGTTTTCCACCTAACAGCTATCATTCAGAACCAGATTATTTAAATTAAATCCCAATTATCACCGCACAGACCAAGAAGCCTGTTCTTGTTTCCAAAAGCTCTACTCCAGCTAATTCACAATACCCACGTAAATCATTAAGTGAGTTAGAGGGATCGAAGGTTTTGAACTGAGGAGTTCCTCAGACCAGAGCTCTGATACCATGTTTGGGAACAACTAGAACCCAAATGCTTCAGGTATTAGGGAATAGGCCAACTATATAAGTTAATCCTAATGCAAATGTTAACCAAGACATACATAAATTCTTAGTTGTAGTATGCCATTTTAAGAACTAGGAAACCATTTCAATCCAATCTCCTAAGAAGATCTCTTAACAATTATTATCTTCTCTTTGCCTTGAACACAAATTCATTTCAAAAGAGGTCAAGGACCTGAAGAGTGGGAGAAAGCCAGAGAGAGAGAGAGAGAGAGGTGGACAAATAAGAGGCAATATAATAAAAAGGAGAAGATAAGTCAATATCTGACGAAAACTCCATTGTCTTCCTGCATGTCACACTCACTCTTAACATGTCCTGTTCAACATGCCGGACACATGGTTGAAAAGGTCGACCATGTAGTATAGACATTGGATATGACAATTTTGTTTTGAAGTTTTGAACCAAGCGTATATATAAAATAAAATAAAAATATCAATGAGAAAAGCGAACATAAAACAAGAGAGGAAGTTAAAGAATTAAGAACAACTGCATCTTATAATAAATTTTTATTTAGGCAACAAAAGATAACTAATTTTCATTAAACATCACATTTAATAGGGAAAAGGAACAAAGTGAAGAATGGAGCTTCAAACCTGAACTTTGACCAATAAACTGGGTAGCTTTGACTAAATTGCCAAGGTTTGCTAATGCATCCATTATGTCCCTGTATAATCAGAAGGGTTTTCCACAGTTTATATATAAATAGCTTGAGAAAACATAAAAAAAATCATCATAAATTAATTAAACACATAAATTGTTGCACCTGACACTCCCCCGAAAATTTGAGAAAATTATAACCCTTGATTTCTGTGGATCATTTGTTTCTACAATGAGAAATATAATTATCAACCACTGAGAGCTAATACTTTGAGTCATACGATTAATATATGCTATCAATATAAATGTTTCATCAGCACAAACATAACTCAAAAACTCAATTAAATCATTGTAGCCAGAGCACATACAACCATTGGTATAAATAGTAAGTAATCAAACATTTTGTCCATTTCCAATCTACAAATGTCAACTTAAAACTCAAGTCTTCAGAGTTTAGCCGCAACAAGTTCTGTTCAGATAATAACACACAGTCCAAATCCAACAAGGAAATAAAGCCAACAGGGAAACCCTAATGGTAAAGAAATATAAACCCATAAAGCAACAGTAATCCAATTAAAATTAAACATGTTTCAAATAAAAAATCCCTAAAATCAAATAAAAAAATTGAACAGGTCTGACAGAAATTTCTGTTTCATATTAGTCCAAAAAGTTTTAAGCTATTATGATGGGGATCAACAATTAAATTATTTTCTAACACTCCCCTTCATATGTGGGCCTCTTTCCAGTGCTATAGGGCTCAACTTGTGGAGCTCAAATTGCAGAAGTAGAATTAAACCCACAACCTCCTTTACTATGCCATACTAAGTCTTTTTGCTTTATCATTGCTCTGAAAATCTTTATTGAGATGTGATACGATAATTATCTTATTCTCTCAAGTCCTAGCAATCTCATCTTTTGCAGTTGTTTATACATGACAAAATTGGTCCATTGGCTTACAAAAATGTAAAAGTTTTGGCATTGCTAGTATTGCTAAATAAAATTATTTATACATTAGAATAAAAATTTAATCCCTTAATCCCTACTTCAGCCATAAGTGAAAGTAAAGCTGGGTAGATGTTTCAGGCCCTTGTTTGAAAACAAATATTATTTATCTACAAATAATAGTTTCTGGACAAATTGGTATATTGGCTCACAGAAACATTAAAGTTTTGACATTGCTAGTATTGCTAACTAAAATTGTTTATACATCAGAATAAGCATTTAATCCCTTACTCCCAATTCAGAACTAGTGAAAAAAGCTGGGGAGATGTCCCAGGCCCTTCATTGAAAACAAAAATTATTTATCTACAAATAGGCATTTATTTTGACAAACACAATATTGAAACCATGAAAGCAGCAGTACTTCTAACATTTGATACACTTATACATTTTATAGGCAGGAGTTATAAAATATCAAAACCAGCATATGATAGCATACAATAAAATTAAGAAAAGAGACCACATACTGAAATGATCATGCAGTACTTCTAACATTTTGGACAATTTGGGACTCGGGGCACCATGTGACAAACTTTGCTGCATTATGAGCTTTGCTTTACAAATATCTTCATTTCTGCTCATATACCTTGCAAAAGACCTGAAAAAAAATGATCTTGAACAGCTTAACGGTCTTGAATTGCTTGCTAAAAAATTTAACAGCTTAAACTCCATGCCATCAACATTAATATATAATATATTAGCAAGGATATTAGTAAAGTCTATACAAGAAGTTTCTGTCCTTCAACTCAAAGTCCAAATACGGAAAAGTCAAACACCAATTATCATAATGAGACAACAGAGTGTGTGCCCTTCATGTAACAAAAATATCTTAAAACATAGAAAATTATCCGCCTCAAAATTTCTGCAAGGCAGATCTGTTTGGAATTGCTTGATACCAAATTTTGTTATTAGGCGATTCTCATCAAAAGCAACAGTTTCTGGCACTTCATTTTCAAGGTGCATTACTAACACATCAATGGGAAATTGGGAATTGGGAAGGTTCCTACATAGATTAAGGAATATTTAACTCGAGAAAAGTAAACAATAAAATGCACGATGGTTCCACATATAATAGGAAATAGTTATTAGAATCTGAGTATGAGCTAATAAAGACAGTGAGGAAACTGAGAGTATAGAAAAACCATACCCTTGTTTTAATTTTTCTTCAAGCATTTCATATGCTGGCCTTATTCCATGGCTTGATATTAGTTTACGAATGTGGTAAAGTGTAAGCAGTGCTCCAAAGAAACCTTCAATGTCTCCAGGCTTAATTTGGGAGAGGTCTGGAGGTGCTTGACGAAATTTCTCTCTTGAATTTAGTAATAGACAAGGGCTTAACTGTAACAACACCCCCCCCCCCCAACGCAAAGAAAAAGGAGTGAGATTACGTGGACCCAGAAAGTACGTAATTGTTTCAGTAAGAATGAAACAGAAAAAGAAATAACATATAGAAAGATAAGGTAATAAATTTTCATTGGTAAAAGAAATTGGTTATCTATACAGTGGCTTTTCTATTCCTTAAAACTAGAGGAAAAACAAAAGGAGAAGTTACTAGAAAAACTCAAAACCACCCCTTTTTTACCATGTCTGATGGCATCGCCAGAACAGAATAAAAATGCAAAGAAACAATCCCATCCAGCACAGTTTTCTAGAGCAAACTAGAGGAATTCAAATTATACTGAACCATACATTCTGAATGTCACGAGTTGGGAGAACTCCAATGGCACAAAGCCTGGATGCAAATGGATGCATTGCTTCCAAGAGCTTATTGTCTATCTCAACAGCAGCTTGACCCATTGCAACCTAGAAATATTGCAACAAAAGTGTATTCCTCTGTACAAAAAAATTCAGCAAACAAGAGATTACAATGCATACCTGAATCAACTCGACCTCCCTGTTGTGGACATATGGTTTGACATCAGGGTCATCTTCGTTGCGATATTGAAGTGTTGATATATATAAGTTATCAATAACTTGCTGGACAGTCTGCTGCTTTGCTGTACAAGTGCATGTAGTTTAGGATACTCTAAACGAAATTTTGTAGAAACCCAGTATATTAGCAACTTACATCCCGGTGTTGCACTCAAAGCTAAAATTCGCAGTTGCACTTGTTCAGCCATTAACTAAAAAAAATTAAATTATCATTAGTATCTAAAGCCATTAAATTTGTCCAATAATAACACACTGAACCAACACTTATAAGGGTAGCAGTACAAGAACTTTAGTGACGATAATGACACCACACTCTGAGCCAGTACTCGTGCAAAGGATGATCAGACAGAGTATAGATCAGAAATCAACAGAACATACCTCACGAACTGCAACACTGTAAGAATAGTTTCCTAATGCTCGGTGAGCCTCATCAATCACCAAACATACCAAGTATTCTACAGCACATATGCCTGCAATGAATTACCCCTGAGCAAAATCCAGCGACAAAAGATATTTTCTCAAAAGGAAAATATATATATATATATATATATATATATATATATATATATATATGCATAAAAAATGGTATTGGAATATACTTATTTTCTAGTGGGGACAATATTCAGATTTTAGAATAGAACAAATGATAATATCAAATTCTGATGCTTTTCATTAGATAATCCTAGTGTATTAGTTCAAAAATTAATCACCAGACTGTATATCCTTCTCCAGCACTTGTGGAGTAACAAAGAAAACTCGTTTAGTTTTCCACAAGCAAGCTCTTTTAGTAGGACTTGTCTGACCTGTCAGATCAATTGTCCATTCCTGCAATCAGTTTGATCAGAATCTTCTCATAATTTCTAAGTGAATAAAATTGTTAAGAAACCACCAAATCTTGAACAAAGCACTGCCTACAAGTAAACGCGGTTCTTACTTGTGGTATTCCTACAATATTATGACACGCTTGTATTTGTTGCACAACAAGTGGCCGAGAAGGAGCAGCAAAGACAATTTTTCCTGTTGTGGGATGAAATGTCCATGTTTCACAATTAAGAAAAACAAACTTGAAAAGCCAACAGCAAAATAAACTGAAACAGAAATGAGGATGAATTGACATGAGAATGAAAAGAAATCGTAATATGAACAAGTTTGAAAAGGCCATATCCTAAAGTGTCTAATTGTCTACAATAGGATGAAGTTGGTTCGTAGTAAATTACTAAAAGAATTCAGAATCATGGAACAAAAAAAATTAAGAATTCAGAATCAGAACCCGTACAATAAACAACTAGTTAAGAAGCATGGGACAAATTACTTTACCATTAGGGAACCATCGGAAATAGTTATACATAACAACTGCAGCAATTAGCGTTTTCCCAAGTCCAGTTGGCAGTACCACCAATGTATTTGAAAATAATGCCGTCTGGGTAATAGAAAATTGATAGTCACGCCGAGGAAAATTAACTGCAATACGTAATAAGACTCCGAAGATAAGTTTTATGCTTTATACACTTAACAATAAACAGAGAAAAGAGACAAGAAGAACCCTGCCCAAGTATTAAAATCGAAAAATGTGAGATCATAAGTTCACAATCTCAATCTATGCACAAGTACTCACATTTCCCTAAATGATCCCATGCATTTGAACCCACATTACCTCAATAACACAACCCACTAGCAAAATTTATACTTTGATATAAATGTGATTGAAAATCGAGCATCCGTGGCAATACGCCATCTAGTTCATTCAACTAGAGCTACACAATATAATCAAATTCCAACTTCAGTCTCCAAATCCCATATCAGAGAGTCAAAAATAAGAACAGATTACCCCTTTTCCTGAAGACCCAAAATCCAAACTTCCACGGAGTAGCGAAAATAATTGCAGAGAGAAGATGAATCTAACCTGGGTACATCCAAGTTTTAGCTGCCTCAGCATCAACTGGAACACAGGACACTCTCCCATCACCCTCACTACAATCCGGGTTTCGTTCTTCGACTTCTCGAATCTCTGGAGGAGGCCTGCCGATGAACTTGTCGAGGGTGCTCTGCCGGCAAGTGCCGGCCTTCTTCTTGTTGCCAGGGATCGGGGCAATCGGATTATGTACTGGGGTGTTAATGTTACTGGGAGGAGGGGCAAAATGGGAAGATCGATCTGAAGTAGAGGAGGGCTTTGAAGCCTGGGTCTGGTAAACCACGTCGATTTCTCTCGCCGCCGCTTCCCAATCAAAATCGTCGTCGTCGTCGTCGATGACATGGTGAGGATTGGTGGAAGTCATTGGAGAACGGGGCGAGGAGAGAGAAATGTGAATCGATAAACCCTTGGAGAGAGAGAGAGAGAGAGAGAGAGAGAGAGAGTGTGTGTGTGTGTGTGTTGGCGGGAAAACTTGAAGAATTCGCGTTGCCCAGCAGGCCGCTATACGTGGGCTTTCGTTGTCGTTGCTACTGGACTCAACTAAATAAAATGAGAACATTGCACAAGCCCATACGTTTGAATCTATTTGAAAGATTTTCAAATGAGTTTTTGAAGACTATGTATTTAATATAAGAGAAATTTTATTTGGACCCAGTTAACTTATCTCTACACCCATTAATATTTTTTAAAATTTTATATTCCAATTATGCCCTAATGAAAAGATGGGTATAGAAAGATATTATCAACTAGCGAATGGGTGTGTCAAAGTGGCCCTGAGAAGACTCTCTTTTCTTATGTACGCAATCGGATCTCGTTTCTTTTGATCTAGAATAGTAAACAATTTCAATTCCATTACCATGAATTCCAACTTCGACTTCGATCTGGGTCTCGGATCGAGTCGATCCAAATCGCTTAACGACCAAAAGAACAAGACTTCTTCTTTCTCCTCCTCCGCCACCGCCGCCTAATCCCGACCCGCCTGGCAACAACCCACCGCCAGCAGAACCACCTCCTGGACCCACCAGCAGGCTCCGACCCAGAGCTCCCTACCCGGATTGACCAACACCCCGACTTCCATGGTCGGGGATATCTTCTGAAATAGCTGGACTTCCGTGGCTCCGGCGGTTTCCGCCACTTCGATCACCATCGTCAATAAAAAACCCAAATTTATTTGGGGGTTTGTTCAGTTCCGCCATGGGCAGACCAAATCATGCCCCTTCTTCCAAATCGCGGCTGTGACCTTATCGCCACCACCATAGAGATGAGCATGAAGAATTGAACATTGACGAGATAAAGAGTAGGTCGGCGATGACAATTTTTGTAACGACAATCGGAATCAAATCCGATTACTGCCACAGTAGGTGGTTGGGTGGGTTTACGTGTTTGTGTCCTTTTTTTTTTCAGTTTGTCAATTTTGTATTTAAGGGTAAAAAGGTAAGTTTGTGGGACAAAATTTTTAAGTTGGGTGTGAAAAGATGATTACTGGGTGTAAATAAAATTTCCCTTAATATAATCGTGTTATCGGTCAGATAATAATTGTATTAAATATATATTTATAAGAATTATATCTAAATGTCATATAATGATTGTAGTTTATCCGTCTTTTTATATAGTGTCTTTGTAGCTTTTTTTTCATTGATTACATGTTTGTAATGTATTTAGAATGATACTATTCACACCCTTTTTTTTATCTCTCATGCACACGATGGTAATTTTTATCATTTGATTTTCTTTAATCAATTTGATCTGATGGCTGAGAATTGAAAGAAATGTTTGAAACGTAAATAGATGTGTGGATAATTATTAATAGTTTTATGTTGTTGTTGTTGGAAATTTTGAAGTTTGAGTAGAACTTTTATTGTCCCACATTGGTCACTACCAAATGGTTTCCTCACTTTATAAAGCTTTGTCCTTATTAGAAAGTGATTGGAGTGATGGACCATAGAGAACAACATTGAGCTCAAACCTTGGGTTTGGGCTTTGGGGTGTGCTAATTAATTGATAATTAATATATAATTAAGAGTAATAATAAAACTTGTGTTATTGTATGCTTATATGTGGATGATATGCTCATCATAGGAATTGATAAACAAAGAAAATGTTGAATTCAAGTTTTGACATGAAAGACTTAGGTCAAGCCGATGTTATTCTAGGAATTCAAATTAAGAGAAATAGTGAAGGATATGTCCTTACACAATCTCATTACACTGAAAAAATATTACGAAGGTTTGGTCATTTAGACTGCAAACCTGCTGCAACTCCCTTTGATCCTAGTTGCAAGTTGGAGAAAAATAAAAACAATGTCATATCTCAACTTGAATACAAGAGCATTTGGATGCTTTAGTAAGATTGTTAAGGTATTTGAAAAATACACTTGACTACAAATTACACTACACCAATTATTCACCTGTTGTAGAAGGCTTCAGTGATGCGAATTGGATTTCTGACACTACAGAATCCAAGTCGACAAGTGGATATGTTTTTACTTTGGGAGGTGCAACAATATCTTGGAAATCCTCTAAACAAAAATGTATAGCTCGTTCCACCATGGAGTCGGAGTTTATAGCCTTCGACTTGGGTAGAGACGAAGTCGAGTGGCTTAAACATTTTCTGGAGGATATTCCAGTGTGACCGAAGTCTGTAATTGCTATATGTATACATTGTGACAATATGGCCGCGCAATCAAGGGCCAAAAGTCATGTATACAATGGAAAGTCGCAACACATCAGGTGTCGGCATAATACTCTTAAGAAGTTGCTCTCCGATGAAATAATATCTATTTATTATGTAAAGTCAAAGGAAAATATAGTTGATCCTTTGACAAAAGGCTTACCAAGAAAGCAAATATTATTTACATCGAGGGGAATAGGTCTCAAGCCAATTCAATGAATCGGACTGGACGGAAACCTAACCTAGCTGATTGGAGATCCCATGGTCTAGGTTCAATAGGTAAACTGGTTGAATTTGATTCAACAGTTGAACACACGACTTACCCATTCCTATGATCAAATGTTTGTTGTCTGTTAAAGTTTGATGGGTTACGTTTTATACATTTAATGACATTAATATCTTGTTATCAATAAGAGTATGGCAGACTATTCTTAATTAATGTCACCTATATAGGAGTAAATGAGGCCACATTTTATGAGAATTGAAATGGCTAAATTCTCTAAAGCTTCTACGAAACCCGGGATCTGTTCATGGCCAAAATGAACACAACCGTATGAATTGACGTCTGGCAGACATGATATGCGCGTAGCATATTGTCTCGGTTTACTGCTTGCGGTTAACAGTTCAATATCTTCTACATCCACTGTGTCACCAAGTAAACCCGCTATGTTTTCACTAGGGTAAGTTCAAGTCCAAAAGACATTTCACTCGATGCATATTATGTATATTCTCTCTCAATTTTAGGCAGCCTAGTCATACATTTACATTTACATTTGCATTCAAATGTGGGGTGTATAAGTAATTGGTAGTGTTTGAATAAAATTTCAACTCAAATGTGGGGTATTGTTGGAAATTTTAAAGTTTGAGTAGAACTTTCATTGTCCCACATTGGTCACTACCAAATGGTTTCCTCACTTTGTAAGGTTTTGTCCTTATTAGAAAGTAATTGGAGTGATGGACCATAGAGAACAACATTGGGCTCAAACCTTGGGTTTAGGCTTTGGGTTGTGCTAATTAATGTATAATTAATTATCAAAAGATGGCCTTGGGCCTCTTGGGCTCGGGCTCTAATAATTAAATTATTTAATTAATTATTTTCAATTAATTTTGAATTTAATTAATTAGTTATTTTTTTACCAACAGACTCATCATTTCAGATGAAGTCTGATGTGTGGTGAAAGAACGCATAAAGCAAACACCTCTCTGAGAATATGTCTCTCAACATATGCATCCCTTCTCCATACCTGTTGCGAATAGGCACAATCATACCATATATAAACCCATCCTCATGGCATTTAGAACATAGAAAAACATAATTATCCTTCTACAATCCAAAGCATTATTACTGAGAGAACCACAAAGAAATTCACCAGAAGTTAAGGTTTTATGGGGCTGGAATTCTATATTGATCCTTGAATCTTGGTGAAGGAGACGTACGTAGAACTACAAGCACTTAGTAGGGACAAAATTTCTGTTTCAAGGACATTGCGGTATGCAAGCCTCGATCTTCTGTTAATCTGCTTAATTATTATTGCATTCTGTTTATATTTTGTAAAATATTTAGTCACATTTATTATTAGTATATATATAAATTATCACAGATTGTTGATATATCTCCAACAGTGATTGTGTATTTTAAGTCTAAAATTTCATAATCCAAACATAATCCCATATAGACCATTATCTGGCGAATCCCCACCACGCGATAGCTGAATTATGCGAGTTGTTGGGTCTGCTGGGTTGCCATCTTCAGTCGGCCTCAGCCTCCCCTTTCTCTGCGCTCCGCCCCTCCATCTTCATCTTGCATTTTCAGACTGAGCTCCCTCACTTCAATCTCCATCACCACTGCCACGGCTTCATCTGCTCCGTCTTGCTCTAGGTATTATTCATTCCTATTGTATTGTATTTATGGGTTTCGTTAATACTTGAATTTTTATTTTATCTTTTGTTTCCCTGGAAAGAGAAAAAGAGTAATTGAAACCTAAATATCACGGACATTTGCCAATTTTATTGGTTTAAATTCAATGAATAGGACTCTACTCGTGCGTTCCCTAAGCTCTGAAATGATCGACAGTAGACAGACAATCTGTTTTTTTTTTTTTTTACTTTTGGGAACGCACGAGTAGAGTCCTATTCTTCAATTCCGAAAACTTATTACCTGTGAAATATTTTCTGGAACAGTCATGGTCCAGATAATTGATCTTTCAATTAGATTTGATTCTTTCAGAAATCTTCGTAAGCAGACTTCCTACCATAAAATCTCGAATAAGTTATTAGATAACAATGTATAAACCAATGCGAGATACATACACAGAAGGAGAATAATATTAAGACCACACCTCCAACTGACCCCAATTCCAATACTTTCGTATCAATCTCAGCCACAATGGATTTTAGAGCAAACTTTCCTTTTTCCCACTTTTGCTTTTCTTTCTCAAGATTTTTCATTTTTGTTGCTTCAGCTTTCAGATATGTCCTTTGCAGCTTCTTTAAGTCCGTTTGTACTCGATCAACATCTTCTTGAAAAGCCGTAGGTTGTGAAGAACTCCCAGAAACATGTTGTAGATCATCATGTCCTGATAAACATGCGTTTGAAGGGTCCATATTAGGAGCGAAAACATATTGCATGGAGTTGACTCATTTTAATTAACATTTTTGAATTCAAAACTAATAAACAAAACTGAACACCCAACCACAGGTCTAATAGATACAACCCTTAACATACCAAAAGAACATGGGGACTTGTCAAATCCGGATATCCAACCTAAGTCGTTCAGCACACCAGAACCACCACCAGCTGATTCATTCTTATTATCCTTTCCCCTTCCACAACCACTTTCACACTCATCATCAGATTCCAAGCATACCAATCCATCGGCGCCTAAATGAAACGAAAACAACGCCTCTATGACCAAATTTAACCAAGTTTAGCCAAAAAATGCAATTCTACAAAATCATAACATAATTCAAACCAACCAAAGCATAGCAGAGAAAGCATAAACACGTAATTTTCGAACACAATGAACACGGCAAGTATTAAGCAATTCCACAATTAGGGTTACAGAACCGTAGTTGAAACAAAAACAGAAATCCAACAGCCAACCGGAGAACTTGTGTTGGGAATGTGAAACCCTAGTTTGGGTTTGGAAGTCCGAATGTGCTTTTGTGCATGGAGACTCATCGAGGACCAAGTAGCGAGATGAGGTGGGACCATCGTCGTCGTCGATGACAAGAACAGTAGGAAGAGGATTCGGGTATGGCTTGAGTTCGGTTCGGCGTCTCTTCGAATGGTGGAATGATTGAAATGGAGGAGGGGTTGACGAGAGCGCATTTCGGTCTTCTTCGTTGTCGGAGAGGACGATTGGCTGCTGACGCTTCGACATTTACGACTGGGAATAGGAGGGAAGAGTCGAACGACGACACTGCACTCTTGACTCCTGTGAGTGATCAATAAAAGGCAGTATGAGTTTCAAAATTTTAAGCGGCAAACCTGTCTTCCCATTGTTCCCGGTCTTCTATTACAAGAGTTTCGAAAAACCATGGAGATGATTAAGCGCTGGTTTGGTATTGTTGTGCCTTGGGAAAAATTGCTTCTGTTGAGCTGTGAAAATAAACAGTTGTGAAATAAAGCAGCAAAGTGTTTGATAATTTTTTTTGTAAAAGTGCCTTTGAAAAAAAAACAGTAACAATACCAAACCAACTCTTAATAGGAGAGAATTTTTTAGGTGCCTGGAAATTTGGACGGTAAGTCACATATTATTAAATAAATGTATTTTTTTAAATAGCCCACTAATTGTATAATTGCATGTAGTGTATCGATTTGTGTTCTAAACACACTGAAAAATTTATGATTTTAAAGGCTAAAAAAATGTGTGTGCGCGCTTCTTTGGGAAATTGGTAGTCATTTTTGAAACATTATAAATATGTTTTGCTAAAATAGAAAGATTGACATGAGAGTAAAACCCTGACATGAGAGTAAAACCCCAGCATTTGAGAAATGATTTCCTGTGTTATGGAAAATAGGGGAAAAGTGAAACCCTCCACCCCTTTGGTATTTATTTTCCTTCTCCACGGGAATCCAAAAAAATCTTTTCTACTTACTTTCCTATTGTTACCAAATATAAGAAATGAAAATTAATGAAAAAAACTTGAAAACTTGAAATTTTAATGATAAGGACAAAATAAAGAGCGAAGTAAATAATACCAAGATTGACTTTTTAATGTAAAAATGTGGTTTTTCATTAAAGTGAACAATACCGGGAGTTTTTCGTTAAAGTTTTCTAATGAGAAATTTTTTTTTTTTGCATTTCCCTTCTTCTAAGAAAAAAAGAGGAAATAATGTCTCATTAATTTCTTTCCGTGTATCAAACGCAGTCGTACACAGGGCCGGTCCAAAGTTTTCTAAGGCCCGAGGCGACGCCAAAAAAATCTCTTAACTTCATATAAGAAAATTATTTATTTTCACACATAAGACATAATAATATTATATTTAGAAAAGCGCTTCAAACTCAATAATTAGAAACACAAAAAGACTAATTTATTTTGTATCGAGAGAAGGAAACTTAGAAACTCCGGGCTTACAAGTAAATAAATGATGAGTTTTGTTTTCCATTTGAACTTTGAAAGTGTTTTTGTATAAATCGTAAGACGTTTTTTCTTAATTACTAACCTTGTCAATATGGGACTAAAAAAATAATGATGTTTTCGAGTCGTTAATTGATATGTATTAGTAATGAATTGGCACTAAATTAAACTTTTTGATGACACGTCATATAATTTGCAAATTTGCTCTAAAAATTTGGTCTATGTATTACTCATTGTTGAAGATTAGACTTGAATTGAAATGAATATTTAAAAATAACAACTCACATAGCTACTAGCTAGTAACTAAAAATAAATTAACAACCAAACAAAAATTTGTAAAAATTGAAAGGGCAAATAACATAATACCCCCTCAAGTTTGAGGTCTATTACAACCCCATACAATACCTTTAAAACATTTTACTTTCATACCTCACATACTATTTTATTTCAATATAGTACATTCGTTATATTTTCCATCCATTGATCCGTTAAAAGCTACCTGACACATTTGTACCACGTGGCTACCACATGTGTGACACGCAGCAAATTTTTTTTAATTAAAAAAAAACCCGAATCTTCTCAAAAACAAAAAAAAAAACTGAAAAATGTAGAACCCACCCCCACCATCCCTGCAACCCCTCCCCACCCATCTTCAATGTTCTCAAACAATCATATGGTTTAGATTAACTCAAATAAGAGGCATAGGAAAACAAACTCAACCTTAGATTGACGGATCTATATTAGGATCCATGGATTGAGCATGGATCTAATGGTTTTTGGACTAGATGCATTTTTACTTAACGGTGGTGGGATATTTGGGACTTGGGCATTTAACACCGACTTTCTGAGCTTTTGGCAACAAGAATTTCTACGTTTTCTGAAGGCATGAGCGCGACAGTCATTTCTCGAGGCTTTGAGTAATTCCATAACCTGAATGGATGGATGGATTTTGTTGCAGAGAGGGTTGAGGGTTTGCTTTGTATATTTGGAGTATGTATTATGGTTTGAGTTTTGATTCACGCTGGGGACAACAGGAATCAGGTTGTAGAGCGGCGCACGGGCTGACTGTGCCGTTGCTGGTGAAGACGATTATGAAGATCTCGGAACGGGGGACGGAGTACACGGCGGAAGAGTTGCTGTTGCTGTGCTCGGCGTTAGAGAAGAGCCAAAACGAGGCCGTGCCGGCATGGGTTTTGAACCAGGTGAGGGAGACGAGGGTGAGAAGAGATAAGAGGTTGGAGATGAGGGAGGTGGTTGGGAGGCTCGGGAGGGAGGGAGGGAAAAGAGGGATGGGGATGGGTTCTGCGCTTTTCAATTTTTTTTTTTGTTTAGAGAAGATTCAGGTTTTTGTTAAAAAATTTAAAAAAAATTGCCACATGTCACACAGGTGGCAACCACGTGGTACAAATGTGGCAGTCACGTCAGCTCTTAACGGATCAATGAATGAAAAATATAACGGATGTACTATATTGAAATAAAATAGTAGGTGATGTATAAAAGTGAAATGTTTTAAAGATGTTGTATGAGGTTGTAATAGACATCAAACTTAAGGGGATATTATGTAATTTACCCAAATTAAAAAGAATAAACATGCACATAGCATTTCGAACTTAGGACCTCTCGTTAATTTTAAACAACAAAAATCATTACTTCTAATTAAACTTCTTGATCCTTTAACCAAATTTTATAAATTTATACTCTTATGAATTTTTTTTTGTAAAAATTGAAAAGTAAATAAGCACAAGTGGGGTTTTGAACCCCAGACGTCCTTGTTATTATCAAATGACAAAACCACCACATCTAGTTAAATTTCTATATCATTGAACCAAACTTTATAAATTTATACTCTCATGAAAACATATATAAGTATATCGCCTAATAATTTTGGTGCCCCCAATTTGTTTAGGCTCGTCGCCCTGCTCACACTGGATCTGGGCCGGCCCTAGCCGTTCAATTTACATATTAGCACATTTGACGCTACTTTGAATGACATAGATAGATTATAGCTAAAGTGGGGCGAAATCGAGATTTAAAGTGTAAAGCAACATTATCAGCGGAAAAAAAACAAAAGAAATTAAGTTTGAGTTCAACCATTACCAAAATAAGCCTAAAAAAGGGTAAAAGGATTGAGAGAGAGCACAACAAAGCGGGTTAAATATTGGGTTTTAGAGAGTTGGGATGATTCGGGTTGATCCGACCCGAGTTGTATAAGGGTTTTGTTTTTCCGGAGTGTTGCAGAAGGAAAGAGAGCGAGAAAGCTACCGCGAAAAATCCCAAAATTAACTTGGTTTTTAGGGCACGGCCACCGGTGGATATTCGCATCAATTCAAATCAAAGTCTCTTCTCCTTTGGTCCTCCTCCTGGTGTTTGGGAAAGTCTGGTTTCCCAGAAAGTTGCCATTTTCGTGGTAAGTTCGATCTGGATCTCATCTGATGGAAAATTCTCTCTCCTCTCTCTCTGTCCCCCTCTCTTACTCTCTGTCTGTCTGTGTTTGTGTTCAGTTCAAGTGCTTTTGGTGGAATCAGTCGTCGTCGGGTCGGGTCAAAGGCGGACGGGACGGACAAGTACAAGTAGGAGAAGAGAGATGAAAAGGGTCTTCGGTGTCAAGAAAGACAAAGAGCCCCCTGCTTCTGTTGGCGATGCCTCCGATAGGGTTTGTTTCCTCCCTCTCTTTCTTGTGATTGATGTTTGATTGTTGGGTTGGGCATCACTTAATTTAATTAGAGTTGGGATTATCAGCGTTTTGTTTTTGTTCCAATTTTTTGGGAATGGGGAATGGGGATTTCAATTTATTGCTCTACTATGATTAGGTTTAATCAAACCAAAACGAATAATAGTAAAAATTGGGTAGATTTTACTACAATCATGAGTTTGAAGATTTAGTCGAATCATTTTGACTAGCTGTAGAATCGATAGTTTTCGTAACTAAACGCGATCTTTTGTTTTGAAGAAACTATCGTCTATTGTTTCAATATATAGCTTTGTAGTTACTATTGGTATTCTATCTGCTACTACTGTTGAAGAAGGAAAACATTATTATGTAACAGATCAATAAAAGGGGCGAAACAGTGGATGAAAAGATAAAAAAACTTGATATTGAACTGAATAGATACAAAGAGCAAATCAAGAAGACAAGGCCCGGTCCTGCACAAGAAGCTGTCAAGTCTCGAGCCATGAGGGTTCTCAAGCAGAAACGAATGTAGGTCTCCACACCACACCCCCCCCCAAAATCTTCCATGTTACTAACTTATTGCTTCCCTCGGTGGTTTATCTTTTCTCATATTTATTGCATCCCTTTTGTTCTGCTTCATTCATATGAAATTTGCGAGGATTTTGAGATTGGTGTATTTTGACTTTGGAAAAAGCTTGGGAGTGACAATTATTAAACATTTCTGTGACTTAAGAACGGTTGGGACTTAACTTTAAGTGGTTAATTGAAATAAAAGTTTTGAAAAAAAGGGAAGTTTTAAAAAAAACATGAGGAGCAACTTATGGGTGCACAATAGTGCTAGAAGAACGTCAAATAGAATACAAAGTAGGCGTGCATGAGTCTGTATACACACTCAGACATCCTGAAGTGTCCTGCAGCTAACCAAAGGCATAAGTTTACGGTGTCTTTGCATGGTTTAGCCTCAATGAGAAAAGGAAATCTTTCAAATATGAACAGTTATAGCATCATTGGTTCATTATGTCCAGTGGTATAGGTTACGATCTGCATGTGAGGACATTTCTGCCTATTACATGCCTTTTTTCAATATTAACTGACCATGATGGTAAATTTGCAAATAATAATAATAAAATTTAAGTTTTAAATTTTTTTCACCAATGATGATATCATTTTAAAATTTTCACTAATTATGAGATCGTTCTCTTTGGAATTTAGAATTATTGAGATATCTTTTGCAACTTGTAAGGTATGGGGTGAATATACCACATGAATCAATTTGCATTATCCTTTTTTCTTTGATGATTGGTATAATTCCTTGAGCTTCTGGACAGGTATGAAGGACAACGAGACATGCTGTATAATCAGACATTCAACCTTGATCAAGTTGCCTTTGCTTCAGAGGGTATAAAAGATGCTCAGCAAACGGTAATGTCCCTAAGCTGTTAAGTTCTGTGATAAACTTCATATGTTTGGTATTGAGTAAATAGACATATAAGGATCTGTTCGTTTAATGTTCATCCATGTGTTGGATTGTTTTGATTTTCAAATGTGAGGATTCTAGAATACTGAATGACATAGCTCAACATAACAAATGACATTGTATGACGAACTGCTTTCATTGTATTAGTGAAGCCAGGGCTGGAGGTAGGGTACCCAGTATGTTTTGATTATGACATGTATTTAGATGGATTAGATGCCTTCTTTCCTCTAAAAAACAAGTACCAAAAAAGAAAAAAAGAAAAAAAAAAGAGAGATAGGTAGGATGCCCAAATTAAAGGGTCAACTATTGATTTACAGCATGCTGGAGAGGTTCTCTTTTCTACATCAAATTTGGTTGCACTGGGAATATACTAAATTCACCTTAAAATTGTTGATTTTCCTTGGTAGCGGCCCAAGGGGCATAGTTCAAGGCTGTTGAGGCGGAGCTTTTTCTGTACCCTGATTGGAACCTGCTGCCTACCTCATGAGAGGTAGGAGATGGACCATTTGTGTATGGGGAGGGGTTTTTTCTTATAAGTTGGATTCTGTTATACTCATGCCTGGTATCCATTTAGGATTCTAAATGTAGACGCCATGGAGGCATATTTTCTGCCGTAAGAATACTTTTGTTTGGAATATAACATTGATATGTTTTACACAGATGACAGCTCTGAAGTCTGCAAACAAGGAGCTCAAAGGGATGATGAAAACCGTGAAGATTCAAGATATTGATGTCAGTAGTCTCTTTCTACTTTTGTTCCCTTGCTTCCATACTAGCTACTTTTGAAAGCTTATCTTTCTAAAATGTGAATACTCGTTTGTTGTAGAATTTGCAAGATGAAATGATGGACCTGATGGATGTGAGCAATGAAATTCAAGAGACCCTTGGCAGAAGCTATAGTGTTCCTGATGACATTGACGAGGAAGATCTTATGGGTGGTAAGCTTAGAAATCATTCAAGTTCCCAACTATTGAAGGAAATACTGCCTTCACATTTCATTCATGGCTGAAATCTTACTGTTCAATTTCGGACTGCCAATCTTTAGACTATAGGCTCGGGGAAACCTTCTTATTCATCTTGTGCGCTGTTAAGATCTATTCTGGTCACGTTCAAAGCTGATATGATTCTGTATTCTTGATGGTTCTGTTTCTAATTGTCTTACCGTATTCTTAATTTGGTGTGCAGAGCTGGATGCTCTAGAAGCAGACATGGGTATGGAAACAGAAGCTGATGGAGTTCCGTCCTATCTCCAACCTGATGCTGAACCGGACTTGGATGCGGAGCTTCGCTTGCCTTCAGCACCCACAGGACATTCAACAGCTCCGGCTGGGAGATCCAATGCCCAGGTATATGTGCCTTGATTTTGTTTGCTGAATTGGATGTTTTCATTGTGGTTAGAAAATCTTTTTCAGAGTACCCGCTCACTGGATTGGCAGCATGCTCCACATAACTGTTTTCTGTTGTGCTAATTCTTCTTTGAAAAACAATGCTGGCAGGCTGAGGACGAATTGGGTTTACCGGCTGTACCCCGGGCAACACTTCGCGGTTAGGGTTCATTGCTCTATCTTTTGTGCATGCGGGACGGGAGCTGGATTGAGGAGTAACAACCCTAGTATCAACATATTGTGCAGAAGTGAATATTCATTTATGTAGTGTTCAAATTCACGTATATTGTGGTTGGCTGTTATGCAGGAATAGTTTGGTTTTCAACTTTTCATAACAAATGTCTCGTTTAGAAATGCTTTTAAAATGATTTAAAGCAGTTTTGGTGAAAATGTTTTTGAGTTCCAGAAGCACCTTAAGTGCTTCTTTCAAAATGCACCAGCTATGTGCTTCTTGTAAGCAGCACTTTAAGTGTTTTGTAAGGATTCACTTGCATTTTTACCAAAGATTGGTTTCAAAAGAGCACTCATATGCAATATTTTTAGTTATTTTAAAAACACTTCCAAACAAATTCAAATAGTATTGAGATTTTGAACAAAAAAAGGCAGAAAACACTTTCACAACTCACAAGGTTATTAGCCTATGACTTGTGTAGTGTGACGGTTAACGAAAATTATCTCACAAAAGTTTAGATTGATTTGACTGACGTTGAAGTTAAGGGATTACGAGTTTATAGTACTTTACAAGATATTTTTTTAGAGGCATGAATTTATAGTGCATTTAAAAAAATTGGTGTCAAACATATGGTATAAAAACCATTCGTTGAGTAATAGGGAATCCTTTTATTAATTAAAAGAAAAACTAACGAAAAAGATTTGAAAAATTTTCTTTTAACAAAAAGTCACTTTTAAAGGTATAGTGAATAGTGACAGTTAAAGGTAAAAAAACAGTTTTTCATTAAAAGTAAACAGTACCGGAGATGTTTTATTAAACTTCTCTTAATTAAAATGCTTAGAGGCACAACTTGATTGAACAACAATGAATAAAAAAATAGAGAGTTGGCCACTCGGGAAATAGAGAGGAACTTTTTATCTTTTGTTGGAATCAAGGTCTAAAAATAACATAGCCATGATGATTTTCTCTCTTTCACTACTTGCTCAGGCCGTTAGGTGATCCTTCGAACTTTCAAGTAGTTTCGGGACCATTTGAGTCCATGAATGGATCTGCTTTGGCTCATATCACCAAATTCACTAAAATACTAATTCTAATATTTTGTAATTTGTATGTTATATGTCAAATAATAAACCTAATTAAAATAATAAACTCAAATTTTCAATACATGTATAATTTTCTTATGTGTAAATAGACACTTATTTATATAATAAATAATAAATTTATTTAAATAGGCGCTAGGCCTAAATTTGTCGCCCGACTAACACATAGCTTACTTTGATTAGGACTATTAGATGATAGAATCATAGATCTGCCACTGGCTATAATATCTTTTATTAGTTCACAACAATCTATGAATTTCAAGCATCATTTGTTTTGCAATCAATATATCAAAACTCTTCATTAGCATTGCGTTTTTAAGTAAGTGTTAGTGTAACAAATATTTGATAAATAAACATATATGTGTTCAAATATGAACAACTAAAAAAATCGTCGTGTCCAATCTCATCCCACAAACATTGTACCAAACAACAAACCACACATGGGTTGTTGGTCATTGAATATTTTTATTTCATTCCGCCTTGCGCGCAACAACCACGAAACAAAACAGTTGTCCCATTCTTGCATCCGCATACCATATGCAACACAAAACCTTCGTTCTGACTCATTATGTCTCATTTTGTCCCATTTCGTTCTGTCTCCTTACCAAACGCTTCCTAACTTTTCAGGTTCATTATACGAGGATTGTGTGAAATTTAAAGCGGAATATTACGAGCCCACAATTTTTGGTGCATTAGATTAGATATTAACATCAAGCAAGCATCTCCCTTTGTGTGTTAATTTGGTCAACATGCATTCTCTAGTCACTAAATAATTGACAATCCAACATTCAATAACCCAGGAAGCCACCCTACAACGTACGATTCCTCTACCACCAAAAAAATTACAGCACAATTTTTACTTCGGCCATTAGTCGAGGCTCAGGAGAACAACTTATATGCCTAATGATTTCTAATAGTAATGAAACAATGACATGTACGTAAAAATTTATACATACATTATTTTATCAAGAGAGAAATGCTAAGAAGACGCCTTGGACTCTCTATTGCCTTATGTTTTTTGCACAATGTGTATATAATGTTGGCACGAGTATTGACGTTAAACTATAAGGTGACATAGAGTCCATGAATAGTCCCACTTTGAGAGAGTTCTCTTAACATTTCTCTTTTAAAAAATGTTTACCACATATTGATATCCATGGGCGGATCCACTCTTGGACCCAGGTGGTCCAGGGACCACCTAGACATCCGAAGAAGCGCCTGTGAAAACCTTTGAGGACCATCCCATGATCTGAACATTTGGTGGAAGAGAGAAACCATCATGGCTCTGATGTTCTTGAACCTTAGTTACAACGAAGAAGAAAAACTTTTCTCTCTATTTCCCACATAACAAACTCTCATTTTTTAAATTGTTGTCTATTTTAATTAGCAAAGGAATAGTGTACTATTTTTTTTGAACAAACGATATTATCTACACAAAAGATAATGTATTACTCAACTAATATTTTTATACCTTATGTTTGACCCCCGTTTATTTTTATTTTATTTATTTATTTATTTTATTTTAATTCCATATAAATTCATACTACATTTGAAAAATGTTTCGTAAAGTACTATGAACTTTTAGTCGTTTGCATTTTCATCTCATACCATCAAATTCACTAAAATGCCAAAGCAAAAATGTTGATATTGTTATATGTTATATGTTTAATAATAAACATAATTAAAATAATAAAACCTCAAATTCTCAATACAAGTATGTTATTTTGTAAGTGTAATTTAACTAGGCACTTACTTGTACGATATATAATAAGTTTACTTAAATCCGCCTAGTCTACCTAGGCTTTTGTCTGCGCCCCAACCTGCTTAAGTCCCTTAATTAGGACCACCCAAAGTTATAATCTTAGATCTGCCAGCCACTGTTGGTGTCATCTCTCTAATAAAGACAAAACCTACATTTGTTGACAAACCCTATTTTTATTAAAGAGATGATATAAATATGTGTTAAATGTAGTATTACTTTTATTTTGGCACATAAACTTGTGTATTTTTGCTCACCTTAAATGTAGGGGGTGATGCTCGCCTCACTATTGTTTATTGTAAAATTAGTCTCAAAATTTAAACTAAAATAATGGTGATCAATAGAGGTGGTGCTTAATAATTTCTCTTGAGAGAGAGAGAGAGAGAGTAAAGTCATATTTGTTCTCAAAAAAAAAAAAAAAAAGTCATTTTTATCATTTACTACTCGGTTAGTGTGCTGGACTAAGAGAGTGAAAAAGAGCATTGAAAAGTCTTTCTACCGTTGAAAAGCAGAAAGAAACAGAGCAAGGCAATTAATCGCTCTCATCTCAGTTGTACAGAGGGAGGGGGAAGAGGGAGAGAAGAGTTCCAGTTTTTCACCGCACATTACACGGCACACATTCTTGTATATTAATACCAAGAAACTTCTCTCTCCACCCTCACCTAATCTCTCTCTCTCTCTCTCTCTCTCTGTGAGTGAAGAACAAAAAAAAACTGATAGAAAGTTCATCAGCTTTGGCACCGAAGACTGCATCTTTACGGACAGACAGTACCATCTTCCTTCACCAAGACATCATTTTCCGGGAAAATGTACTGACTTTCTTCCATTTTCCGGGGAAATTCGCCAAAACGAATTGTGGGTTGTGCTTAAAATTCCTTCTCCAACAATGGGTAATCGATTTATTTGCATGTTAAAGAAGGACACCAAAGAAACTGGATCGAGAAGCAAGAGAATGAGTCGCTCGCAGAGGAAAATGGCGGCGGAGGAAGACTTGTTGCACAGGCAAGCTCTGTCTAGGGTTCTCCATCAGCACCAAATGTCTCAGAGGCTTGACGGATCCATGTCTAGGAGGATTGGGGGGTCCACAAGCTCCAGGAGACTCGCTCTCTCTGATCCATTATCTAATGGGAAGCAGGTTGATTTCCACTTTTTACTTTTTTTATGATTTTGAATTTTTGATCTGTGATGAAAAGGGTGCTTTCATGATTTGATTTAATCAGCTTTTGGTTGAAGCTAAAAAGTGCTTAATCATAATGAAATCAACAGTAAGTTCAAGGAATAAGTGGCAAAAGGAGTGAATTATTCTACTGCTTTGCTATGATGGCTTGAAAAGTGCTTATTAAAAGTAGGTCTATTCTATGTCGATTGTGCTCTCAAGGATCTTGCAACTTTATTATTCTACTGTTTTGCTTTACCCAGAAGAAAAAGTGCTTTTCAAGACTCTCACTTTCTCTTGAGAACCATGTAACTTTTACTTTGAATCCCTTGATTAGCTAGTTTAGAGCAGCGCGTTTATGTTATCTAACCAAAATTAATTGCACTAAATGTGATTAATCTGCTAAAGCCCGGGGGAACTCGAACAAAGTATTGAGATCTAGGGCTGGGCACTTGAAACCGAAATACGAACCAAATCAAACCGCACCGTACGGTTCGGTTTTGCGGTTTTGAAACCCAACTGCATTGTAGGAAACGGTTTGGTTTTGGTTTTGGCTTTTGAAAACCGCACCGAAACCAAAACTGAAACCGCACCTTAAATTAGATGTCCTGTTTTAATTAGTTGTTTGTTAGAGTCCATACAATTAGTATGTACATGTCATAATAATGATTATTTTTTCCAAATTATATCCCTCATCAAGCTTGGCATCACAATGTTTCTTTACAGGAAAAGATGAAAATTTTATTACCAGTAAAAGCAGACCGAATCTCTAATCAAGTAATAAGCCGCAGCACTCCATTTGGGTACTTTTCCCTGCTCACAGAGTATATCATCTGTGCAATTAGCTAGCTAGAGTAAAGAAAAGAATTCTCATGTGGGTTGGTTAATTAATGTATTGTGTGGAAAATGAGACTGTGTTACGTGTAGATAAGTATAAATTATAAATTGTATATATTTTCTCAAAAACCAAACTGAAACCGTTTGAAACCGCACCGAACTGAACCAAATGGTTTGGTTTCATTTCGGTTTTGGCTTCAAAACTGCACTGCAAAAAGTTGCACTTTCACTCAAAACCGCACCGAACCAAACCATGTCCTTCCATTGTGGAGCGTTTGGACCAATTGAGTCCTTTCTTCTTCCGCAAAGTTGCTAGCACCATTCTGTTAAACAATGTTACATCCCTTTGCAGGAGAGCCAGATCTTTCTATAAAAAAACAGAAAGCAGTTATTGTATATATGCGTTTGTATTTGGATAGAAGCTGTCCTAAAAGATTTGGCTGTATGTCCCGGGAACGTTGTTAAGCAAGATTCTGGAGGCATCTTTTTATAAGTTTTGTGTCCTCTGTATGATGTAATTTAGGTTTTGTCTGAACGTGTACTTATTGAACACTGAGAATAGATTGTTTGTATTTGAAATTTTTGATAACCTTGACATCATCTGGTCTTTAAATTATGTCATAACTGTTTATGTTTTGGTTTGTGGGTTTCAAAATTAGCACCGGGTAACATAATCCATTAATGTACACTTGTCTTCTTCTAGAACACAATAATGCAGAACATGGTTTTTTAACAACTCTCAACGTCCATAAAACTGTTGCCTTCATGCTGTTTGTTTCTTTTGGTTTCTAGTCTGCTTCCTTTTCTATTTTATACAGTCAAGAAACTTTTAACATAGCAATTGGTTACCACCAGGATGTGGTCATGCACCAACTCATGTTCATCCTCCCTTGAATTGTTGGCATGATTACTGATTTCATTATATTTTACAGGGACCGGAATTTTTGGAGAAGCTTACATCAAAAAAGTTTATTCTTGTACATGGAGAAGGATTTGGGGCATGGTGTTGGTACAAAACAATTGCTTTACTGGAGGAAGCAGGATTGCTTCCAATCACCTTTGATCTCAAGGGTTCTGGTATTGATCTCACAGATACGAACTCTGTAACTACACTGGAAGAGTATTCAAAGCCATTGATTGACTATCTACAAAATCTTCCAGAGGATGAAAAGGTACACGCTGATATGTTATTCATTCTATCACTCTAAGTATGTAATATATTGTCAAATCTTCAATGCATATTACTTTTGTCCAGGTCATCTTAGTTGGTCACAGTAGTGGGGGTGCCTGCGTATCTTATGCAATGGAGCACTTCTCGCTGAAAATTTCAAAAGCAGTTTTCATCTGTGCTACTATGGTGTCTGATGGGCAGAGACCTTTTGATGTGTTTGCTGAAGAGGTAAAATAGTTAAATATAAACCAGTTCAGGCTAAGATCAGTTAAACTTTTGTTGTGCATGCCTGAAAATTATAACGATTCTGCATATGCCCTGATTACTTCTCAAAAACACCACATACTTCCATTTTTCACAAAATTCCAAGCTGTTGCAACTATTTCGTCCCATCTGTGCATTGAACATTATATTGTTGATAATTATTGAATCCATCCAGAAAACTTGCATAAAAATTTGAATGGAACTAACGAGCGTCTAGTGAATCTGTTGCGTGTGGTGTCTGTGTAAAATTGTAAATACATATATGATAATATTGTCTTGTTAGACGTAATAACACGTTAGGCTGTCAGAATGTCAATCAGACCTGACAGTTACACATGCTCTGTATAAATGTGGAGCCTCACACACTGAAGAGGATGTTTGTATCCTTTCACCTTTGTTCTAAAAAATTTATCTTTATATTCCTATCTATTAGTGATGAAGGTTATTGAAGTAAGTTAGGAAAAACTATTTTCCTTTTCAAGGAAGCCATTTTCTTCTCCTTACTGGCATGTTGCCGCTTTATCCTTCTGTAGCAAGCTTGCCTCTTTCTTGTGGGTTAAATAAATTATTTGTGCATTTCAATCTTTTCATTTACCCATTCCAGGAGGTATTTGCTTCTAAATTTCGTGTTGGGGTTGCAGTTCACTTAAACAGTTTAATTTCTTAATTCTTTCTGATTTCGTGTTCTCAAGAAGGAAATCTGTATTGCAGCTTGGTTCCGCAGAACAATTTATGCAAGGATCAAAGTTTTTGATTCATGGGAATGGGAAAGAAAAGCCTCCTACAGGATTCATGTTTGAGAAAGAGCAGATGAAAGGGTTATACTTCAACCAATCTAATGTGAAGGTATGTTACAACTAAAGCAGTCTATCTTTTCGAGGTTTATATTCCCTTGGTAATTTTTTCTCATAGTAAACAGCATTTGCTTAAGCTTGGAAGAAATGTTTGGTGCTAGTGCTAGATCTTGTTCTGTGGTAGTCTAGAACGAAAAGAGAAAAGACGAAAATTCTGTGATTCATTAAGGGTAGATAGTTCTCTCTTTACATACCTTAGTTTTCACGTAGTCCATTGTAATCTCGTGTTTATATATAGTTCAGTAACTTACTCTCAAATCTTTTTCCAGATCAGCATTTATTATGCCTCACAGTCTCAGATGTACCTAGTCACTTTTGAAAGCCGAGTCTTAAATACTAAATCCACTTTCCATGAAGGGCTACCTTTTAAAACACACACAAGCGCACACGAACGTAAGCATACAGTCGCACACATTCACACAAGCACGTATTCGTATTTTCAGAATTCATATTTTCATTTCAGACTCTAGGTAGACACTCCGGGTTTATAAAGTTGAACTTCTACCCTAATTTTTTTTCTTCTAGCAAACAAAATGTTTTAATTTGTGCTGATTTTTTACAGTTTAACTACTTGTGCACTTGAGTCCTTTTTCTGTGAGAACAACGCATACCGATCAGTCTGCTTATATGTTAAGACAATAAGATCAGATATAAGTTGTGTGGCTTTACTGGAGTTTCTTTACCGTGGTAGAATCTTATACGAAATTTTGTTTTTGTAAGTTGATTTAACCTACCAGTACATTATTTATATGGTAAGTTAATTCATTTCCAGGATGTTGCTCTGGCCATGGTTTCCATGAGGCCTATCCCACTAGGTCCGATCATGGAAAAACTGTCATTGACACCTGAAAATTATGGTTCCAGCCGGCGATTCTTCATTCAAACACTGGATGATCGGGCACTTTCATCAGACGTCCAAGAAAAGCTAGTGAGGGAAAACCCACCGGAGGGAGTGTACAAGATAAAAGGGAGTGACCACTGCCCGTTCTTGTCAAAACCGCAATCATTGCACAAAATGTTGCTGGAAATTGCTCAAATTCCATAGCTTCTTCATAGAATTCACAAATGGTATTTCCTTTTATTTTACATTCCAGTTACAGAACAAAACGTAGATGATTGCGTAGTTCTACGGCGTGGAAGGCCACGGTTGTATGTAGAACACGGTTGGCCGAGTTGTCCAATTTCTTTTTAATTCGCATATAGTTGAAATGATATTCTCTGGTTTATCTATATATATAAAGGGAGAGCACCAAAATGGTGAAGCATTCAAAATACCATAAATTACCCTTTAAGAATTTCATAAATTACAATTGAACCAAAAGAAGCTAAAGTATTTAACCATATTTTTATTTTGAATGAATTTAATATTTAAAATTATAGGAAAAGAATAGCCCCATCTCCTCAACTCTCTCATTTTTACGCCCAGACACTCTCCTGCTCTACTCTTTAATACCGTACTCTCTCCCCCTTTTACCTACTCTCTCTCTCTCTCTCTCTCTCTCTCTCTAAACCCACAATCTCAGATATTGCATAGCTCGTTTTTTAGAAAAAGAAATCTCACGATTGCATGATTTAAATTGAACGGTCCAGATTGCTTGGTTCGAGAGCTCCGGATTGTGTGATCCAGAGAGTCTCACTCCAATTTGTACGGTTCATCTTATCATCTTCTTGAGCATCTTTGCAATATTCTAGCGGAAATATGTAAATTAATGTTCCATTAGTCTTTAATAAAATTTCAATGGTTCTGGACAAAAAGAATATACTAATATTAGAGGTATTGATTAATTTCTCAAAACTTTTTTTAGATCACAACTGACCAATTAAGGCTCGGAGAAAGATCGTCTCATCTCGATTAATTTGGCAATTTTTTGTCCCGTGATATCTCTCTTCTCAATGTGACTTCTTATTTCCTAATGGAAAAGCAGTGCTAAAGTTAAGCTTGGTAATTAACTAATGAACAAATAAATTAAGGTACTGTTTACTGTTAACAACCAATAAAACAACAAAATTAGTCTAAAAGTGCAAAACCATTGCGCATTTCTCTTCACGAAAATATTCCTTGTTACATTCATCGTCATCGTTTTGGTACATAGAGGTGGAGGTTCTCATACTCTTACCAGTCCGCCAAGTACACACAACAATCGAACTCGACTGAGTATTTTAGCGTTACGAAATTCGTCATGAATTAAACTATACATATGATATAACGATAAAGTCGTACACTGAAGATAAAAAAGTTAACCATCTCTCAAACTTTTGTCATGTTTGCAAAGGCTTGTAACTTGGAGCGTGCCGCAATCCTTCCATCCGGCACAAATTGGACAATTTGGTCTAGAATCCCCAAAAGGTAAATGAATAAACTCAAGTGAGATTGCAACCCAGGATTAAGAACCAGTTCAAACTAGTAACACGCGGACATACCGTAATTTGGCATGAACAAAACTCCCCTTTAGGTATGCCTCCTTTTTCATGATGTCTTCAGTGGAGGCCTTAAGCCACGATTACGGAGATGATTGCCTTGAACATACGAGGAATTAGTGTTCTGACTGAATGACATAATCTGTTTTCAACAGAATAGCAAACAATCGAGATTAGGTCATTGTTCATCACAAATAAGCTGCAGAAGGAAACAATCGAGATTAGGTCATTGTGCAGGAAAAGTTAAAGGCAAAACAAAGAAGGAAACTAAAGATGTAAGTAATCAAGGACGTACCAGCCTTGGATGTTCTAAGAACCTGAGGATGATTTCTGAACCCACACTTGTTTCTGCTAGTGAACAGTGAAATATTCCAACTACTTTCAGATAAAAGGAAGACTAAATAAAAATAATATGGTAATCAACATGGCAAGAGCGATGCATACCTCAGGGGTAGCATGAACAGATGCACCTCTTTTAGATGGCTTCCCCTCACCTACATTTACAGAACCGTCATCTTTCATATTATGGGCACTTCCATGGCGACCAAAATGTCTACGTGAACCTAGACAAAGTATAAAAGTTGGTTTAGCAGAAGATGTACGAGTGATATTTTAAAAATATAAACAAATAGATGACATGCGATAAGTTCAGAGTTGCTAGTATCTTGGCTTTGAAGATTTAACTAACCATTCTCTATATGAGAACTATTACGTCCACTTGTAGGGTTTATAACTTCCCCTGTCCTGCTTCCATAAGAAGAGTCGTCCTTCCCTTCTCCATGACCTAGAAAATCTTGCACTGATAGTGAGTGTATATTAATGCATTGAGATTTGACTCAGGAATGATTTAATACTAAACTCATGTTCTCAAAGTATCTATAGACTCACAAACACCTGAGCATCCATGTACAGGAATAGCCCTTACCTTCAAAGGAATCAGATATTAATTGAGGGCGTTGTAACCCGGAGGATGGCAAATGCTCATCACTAGCATGTGAACTATCAGCACGACGAAGAGGAGCCCAAACACCACGATCAGGTCTATCCTTGTTTCGTGTATTTTTTTCCTGCCTCTCACTAACACTAGTTGTACTATGCAGGTCCTTTTTTGTAAATCTATCAACTGTTGCCCTCTTTCTATCCCCTTCAGAGCTCATTGAGTTAAGTTCATTAGTAAAGACGTGACCATTCAGCCCTAACCTTGCGTTGGAAGGTCGAGATACTCGCTTAACATCTGAGTTCAGACTTTGAATTTTCTGCTGAGGCTGAGTTTCAGTTGAAGTTTGACTTTGGCGTCCCTCATTATTTAAGAGTATGCTTCTGATCATTCTTCCACTAGCCTCACGCCCTTGGTTCTGCTTCGGAGCATGTGAAACAGGAGAACTTCCAAGTTGTGACATACCCTCAGCCTGGGGAAAATAAAAAAGACCATCACAAGTAATTCAAAATTATAAAAACTCAAAAGACTGGTAAAATAATGGATCATGTCCATGTGATAAATGAAAAAATAGTATAAAAATCCGAAATAGGGAGTCAAATAGGAAGGCAACTAAAAAAACTGAGAACTTACAGGAGGTATTTCATGCTCTTTTCCTTTAATAAGTAAGATTTTCTTCTTTCCAGAGTCAGAAATCACAGGGATTCTTGAAACAGAGCCTTCATTGATAAAAAATTTAAGTTATCAAACATAAAAACACAGCAGAAAGATACGAGAAATTACGGGCATATATTTTTTCATTGTAGTATCTAGTTTGGTGTCTAAAGAAGATTGGAAGTTCGTTCTCCCAAAATTTCAGTCAAGTGAAAACATTAATTTGCATAATGCTCTCAATTAATGACAGACTCTAATGATGACCTAAAATAAGGTGGGGGAAACTTTTTTTTCAGTTTTTTTCTTAAGCAATTATTTCGTATTATACATTTGCATCAAATGGAAACTTCAATTACATGATATACTTTTCATTCTGCAGAGCTATCAAACTATTATTTAGTTTAGGCCTGTTCAAACTTACAATCAGCAATAAACACAACAATACTCAGTGGTAATTAGGAAAGTATCGTCAAGAAAAATACATGGAAGAGTAATAACAGAAATTTGGGACATTTAGGAAAGGAGGCAAGTGGGGATTCAAAGGGAGCACATCATCTCAAACTAGGGCTGTCGGTGCAGCATGGATCAAGTATGAAGAGAAGCCTATATTTCAGCCAGATCACTACTAGAGTAATATCCAAAATAAAGCAACGTCCAAGAAAAATATCAACTTTCAATGTTTTGAAACAATGTTTTCATCTAAGAAAATGATTGCTCACATAAAGTTTCATTTAAATATGTAACACTTCTTCATTTAATATTTAAAATCAAGTTCAGATCTAATCTAACCTAACGGTTCTAATCACCTTCACCGAATCCTAAATTTGACCAAACAATACTTGGATTCAGAATCAAATTCAAGTTTGAACCATCAGACTTTTTTCTGTAAGATATTTGAACCTAATTGTATTCAACCAATCTTTGATCTGACCATTGACAGCCCTATCTAAACTATTACAGTAACATTATGACATGTGACTAACCACTGAGGAAATTTTTGATTAGGTATTACTTCACACACTAATCGCATACATGATTATTGCTTGCAACCAAATTATACTGGAAAAAGTGGCCAATTCCGAATTAAATTAGAGGCAGAAATTCCTTCATGCACATAATAATCAGTCCACCTTGAGCAATTGTTTAAAATTGAAAACATCTCCTACGAATAGAAACAATAAACACCAACAGAAGAAAAAATAAACACCAAGTACCAATTTCATTTTCTAATGTTTCTTTTCCACTTGAACGAGCCAACTGATCCTCTCGCCTGGGTACCACATTGAAAGTGGACTTGTCCCTTCGACTTGTCTGTTTAGTACCGTCCTTTATTATGTACTGTGTCAATCAAAAAGGTAATTTACAATTCTGTTACTTTCTATACAGAGACATATGTGGTACATGTCACAGGGTAAAATAGAAGAAGGGGTAAACGTAAATAAAAAAGAACAAAGAGTCAAGAGCATATTTTGCCTCCGCAAGGAGAAATCATAACTGAAAGGAAAGGTCTATTGACAAAAGATGCCCTCAAAATCCCTCTTTACAGGTGATTGTGAACATACTCTACAGAAACTAAAAGCATGAGAAACCTTTCCCACCAATACCACAAAACATATTTTGCATGTTAAAATAAATTTGAGAATCAATTTAAAATATACATATAATGGAGGCACATGCCTTTTTCTTCTCAGAGACCCGTTTTGTAGAGGGTGAGCCACGTTTGCTAACAGAGGCAGCCCCAACTCTTCTTCTAACCTTCCGAACAATGGATGAAACCTATTATCAAACAAAACATTCAATACCTCAAAAGAAATGTAGATGAAAATTATAAACTAGGATGTACCTGGAGAAAGGAAAAGAATTACATTTCACCTTAATACCTTATAAACTAGAATGTACAAAAATAAATGTCGTATAAGATTCTACCACGGTAAAGGAACTCCAGTAAAGCCACACAACTTATCTTATCTCTTATTGTCTAACATATTAGCAGACTGATCGTTATAGGTTGTTCGCAGAGAAAAGGGACTCAAGTGCACAAGTAAATAAACCGTACAAAATCAGGACAGCTTAAAACATTCTGTTCGCTAGAAAAAATAATGAGGGTAAAAGTTCCAACTTTTTAAACAATGAATGTCTAGCTAGAGTCTGAAAATATGAATATGTGCTTGTGCGGATGCGCATGACTATGCTTACTTTCATGTGCGTTTGTGTGTCTGTTTTAAAATAAGGTAGCCCTTCATGGAAAGTGGATTTATTATTGGATAGCGAATGAAAATTTTTATTATTTAGGACTCAGCTTTCAAAAGTGACTAGGTACATCTGTGAGGCATAATAAATGCTGATCTGGAAAAAGATTTGAGAAAGTGAGTTATGCTATTATTTTATAGGGTAAAATACATAAAAGACAGCCCAAGAGACACCATATATCAAATTCTGACCATAACAGAACTCCAGACTACCATTGTGTGCTCCAGAGCTCTATCTTAATTTAACTATACATATTTTCAGACGCAAGTGAAGGTTTTCAAGGATAGAAAGTACAAATAAAAAGACTCTTTACATATTAGGTAAATAGGCAGATAAATAAAAGTAGGGAGTCAACTTCTTTTCTTAATTGGGTAATTTTATAATGTCCTCAAAGCAATTTTTTCTATTCTTTTCTGGTACTGAAGCGATAAGTTGAGAAGAAGACTACAAGGAAATGTAGTCTATTTATTATTTAGGGCTATGTAATGTATTTTCAACACAGGGACACATAGAAACACAGTTGTAGTGCCATTACCTGAGTCCCACTTCCAATAGCTCGTTTCTGACGAACATACTCCATGAGGGGTGTAACAATTGGAGCTTCTTTTGCACCACCTAACAAAATAACATAGAAATAGTGTCAAATCTTGAGAAAACTAACTCGTATTGATATAACCAAAAAAGAAGAGGGGAAACTTTCCAGACTACCAAAATATTATGCAAGTACTAAGAAAACATACATACATAAATGCATAACTAACCAGCTTGTTCTGCTTCCTTTCTCTCCAGCTGTATTTCTGCACTAGGCAGATGCTCGACAGGCTTTGAAATAAGTTTGAGGAACTCCAAATAATCAGGATCTACATTTGTCAAGTATGTTGCAGTTAGTTGAATAAGTCAGGTCAGATCATGTTAGTGTACAAGCTTTTTTTTTTTGTTTTTGGAGAGAGAGAGAGAGAGAGAGAGAGAGAGAGAGAGAGAGAGAGAGAGAGAGAGAGAGAGAGAGAGAGAGAGAGAGAAGGGGAGAGGGGGGGGGGGGTGGGGGGAACCAAAATGAAAGGTAGTTTTTTACTTTTAATTCTACTTATTCTTCAACTTCTCTTCATTGCCTCTCTCATTTCCATTTTATGCCTCTCTGTTCTCTCCTCGTTATTTCCTCTTTATTCAGAAAACAAAAACTTTATCAAACTAGTCCTAACTTAGCACCTTTATATATGGTCCCTTCACGGCCATCCTTTTTTGTACTAGGTTTTGGAACACGCTGTGAGGGTGCATATTCAACTATAGCCTTGAATTGAGCCCCTGGAAAGGAAAAAATAATCAGTTTCAAACTTTCAAGCCAAGCTTCAAATATAATATACGACTGAAATTCTAACACCAAGGTGGACATATTCTTTTATATTGCAAGGATCAAGCAATCTCTCTCTCTCTCTCTCTCAAGTTACAAAGAAAATTTGGATACATCAATATCACACAAAGTCATTAAAACAAGGTTCTAACTAAAGCCAAAAAACAGAAAGATTCGTACATATGAATATACCATGGTACATAAACATATTTCCAGTGTTCATTACCCTTCTCATTGACAAACACGTGTCCATCAAAGAATTCAGCAAACTCAAAAACATCTTCAGGTCGCTTGAAATCTATGTAGGCCCGAGAATACCACTGGTTCTTCTGGCTGCAACATTATTTCAAAAGAAAACTATTTAAATGAGAAAATTTTCTTATTCTCCATTTCTTTGCCAAGAAACGAATTGGAAA
The DNA here is from genome assembly GCA_963580275.1 of Crataegus laevigata. NCBI lineage: Eukaryota > Viridiplantae > Streptophyta > Magnoliopsida > Rosales > Rosaceae > Crataegus > Crataegus laevigata. The sequence continues at coordinate 4,500,750 of OY756938.1, forward strand.
ACACAGATTCTTGCAAAACCAAACCTTCCCCATCAATCATGAGTTCCACAAACATGTGAATCCACCAAATTGATAAATCAAATCTGGCTACACAAAGCAAAATTTAATAAAGTAAAAATGAAAAATTCAAATATATATGGTTTCCTTCTTGCCCAACAACTGTTTTTACAACTGAGCACAAAAGGGAACAAAACCACTTTCCACGTCTATCTATCGACATTAGAACAAGTAAAGGAGTAGGAACTGCATGGGGAACTCACTACCTATAAAACCCCATAAAATCTACAATATTGATTTCATGTTGTTTTCATCGCAATCACAGGCCAAAGCTTAGCACAGAATTTATTCAAATAATCTGTTACGGGTATACAAACTCAACAAAATAAATATTAACCATTCTAAAATGCAAAAACATATTTGTATAAATTTTTTTTTATCCTTCTCTCGTTCCCCTTAAGTAACAAAGAAACAAACATATCTCTTTCCCCTTAATGTAACAAGTTCAATTTCCCCAAGCCACCAAAAAAGGGTAAAGAAATGCATTCCGGAAGTATTTTTATTTGCTTTTAATATCAAAACCAAAATCCAAAATTTGCATAAAAATGAATAATCACTTACAATGCTACAAAAAAATGCCATATATACAGCTCCAATTAGTGGGATAAGGGAAGACATGGCGCAGATAAGGCTTGATTGTTGTTGTTGTATAAACAGCTCCAATTAAAAATAAATAAATGAATGAAATCCCCATTCGAATTGAAATTACAATCCTAAACCTAATTTTTCTAAGAAACAGTAAGAATAATAAAAAAATGACTGAAACCCCAAAGGAATTGAAAAGGCATAACCTATTCTTTCCTGGACGGAAGCAGAGCCAGTTGTAGCGGTCGACGAGCTGGTTGTCGATTTGGTGGAAGAGATCGGACTGAGACAGAGACGGAGGCAAGTGCCGAATTAACACCTTCGTCCTCACCAGTGGCTCCTTCATCTTCTTTTTATCTCTTCTCATTTTATTTTTTTTTCAATCTGCCTGCCCTCCTACTTCTCTTTTTCCTTCGATTCTTTCTACCCTCCTTCCTCCGTTCTTTCTTTTAGAAGTATTGTTCGTTCGCTCCGAATTCTAATTTCCTCCTGGACTTAATTTCAAAGAAAATTAACGAAAAGTTTAAATTTAATTTTAAAAGAAACAAACGAAAAGTTAAAATTTTCTTTTTTAATAAAAAATTATTTTTAAAAATAAAGTAAATAGTACTAAATAAATGTAAAAAGTTTGATTTTTAGTTAAAAAAGAATAATATCAAAAGTATTTTTATTAAAATTCTCTAAATTTTTTTAATTTTTTTTTATAAATAACTAATTTCTCTCCTATTGTTAGAGATTGGGTTACCCTAAGAAGCAATGCCCAGGAATTGGGCCAGTGACTAGTGCAGAAGGTCCAACCCAACTCCGGAACATGAGCAACTAGGATGTGAGAAAGACTTTGCGTACACTTATTTTATTTTTATTATTTTAGTATTATAACATTATTATAAATGATAGAGTTTGAAATTGTTACAATAATTTAGAGGATAAAGAAATTTTAAACTCGAAGTGCATGGGTAGAAACATAATACCTTATCCATTAAAATATTAAACATTGTTTATTATTACGGAAGAAGGAAGAGTTCGAAACTGATATATGTACGTGTACACTATTTATGATGGGTTTCATGTAATTGAAACAAATATATGTGTAAATTTTTATTTATGAATCACTTTTATATTAATAAAAATGTTAGATAATAGTGTACTCGTGTCATGTAAGTTATTCTTATTAGAGAGACTCAGTGCCGTATAGTCTTTTAGAGATGTAAAACTCTATTTTTACATGACAACTCATATGATTCACATTTTTGAAGATATATTTTTCCTTGCGAAGATCTTTCTCAGAAAATTGGCCGCAACACAAATTAAAAATCCGAACAACAATTGACAAAAAACAAATCCCAATAAACATGGAAACCGTAGGTGCAATCTCGGCCGTCGATTGTAATTATAGCGGGCGCCACAAACGCCAAGGGTCCCTAGTCCCTCAGAATACGAGCTGTGGCTTACTTCTTATCCTCCGTCGGATACAAATACATACAAGTCAACAAGTCTTGGGGAACTTATCGTCTCCCCCACAGTGTCGGCGACTTGGACGACTCTACTCTTTTCCTTTGCAAGTAAGTCATCTCCCAATTCCTAATCCCTTTAACAAATTCTTCTTCTCTTTCGAACCAAATTTCTGCTTTTTGTTTGGTTTCCGGGAAAATCCAGGTATACGCTTTCTGCTTGTTTCGCCTCTCTGCGCCCAGTCGAGATTTTGCAAGTGATTCTACTTATTTCGTGTGTTATTGGGGGCTTTTCGTTTTCCCGGAAAATCCCAAGTATTTCTGCTTCTGATCTGTGTTCTTAGCGTATTTAGCTGATTCAGGTTTTGGATTTGATTAATTGTTTCTTATTTTGTTGATTGGGGAGTTATCTAGCTTTAATTGCGATGATTATGATTAAATATATTAGATTTACTTTGAAGATTGCAGTCCTTGTTGATCGTTTGCTTAATTTGCTACATGCATTCGTACAAATTCGTTTGCTTCTGTGTTGCTTCCTCGTTTGCTTAATTTGCTAGATGTATTCGTTCAAATTTGTTTGCTTCTGTCTTGGTTCCTATGGTCTGTTTAGTGGTTGGAAATTGTTTTAAATGGAATTAATAGTGATATGTGAAGCATAATCAGCCTTTGTATTAGCCGAAATTAGAACATCGGGTCGGTGTTTCAGTTGTTTTTGATTTATTTATTTGGGACTTCGTATAATTGTTTGAAAATCGTGTTATGTTTGTTTGTTTGATTACCTCGAAACTCTTTTAACTTCATGGAAGGTCTTGCCGGTCCATGGAAATTGGAAACACATGTGGCTTTTGGGTGCTGAGAAAGTTTCCATTCAAAAAGGAAACAATTCATTGACCATGTTTCGAAATCACTATCTTCTGCTTAGAATAAAAAACGATGTATTGAATTAAAGGTCATTCGCATAATTTTGTTTCTATCAAAGAACGGAGATATGACTTCTGAGTTTTGGAATTGTGGTTGCATGAAATAGGGATTCATTTATGCAGTGGGTGTGTCGTAAAAAAAACATTTTTCTATTGGTCCGAACGTGATTTTTTTCAACGGATAAGATTGATGCACGTTTATGCCTTATGTGATGCATACTTTTTTTACTATTTATACTAACATAACTAGATGCCAGCTCAGGTTTCCTGATTTACATAATGGGTGGAAGTTCAATTGATGATGACTGGGAGCTTGCTTCACTGTCTAGTGCTGTTCGCACTATGGTCTTAGTTGGACGTACTGGTAATGGAAAAAGTGCAACGGGAAACAGTATTCTTGGAAGAAAGGCCTTCAAATCCAGGACAAGCTCCTCTGGTGTTACGAGTACTTGTGAATTGGAGAAAACTGTATTGAGAGATGGACAAGTCATAAATGTTATAGACACTCCTGGTATAATCTTGCTGATTTGTATTCTTTGTACATTCAATCTGAATATATAAATTCAGTCCATTTTTTGGAATAGAGAGACAGATGGATAGGGTACTTGCATCATTGAATTTAGTTTTCAAAAGCTAATTTTTCTCCCTGTGTTGACTTGTGTGGCACACCACTGCAGGTCTTTTTGATTTTTCTGCAAAGTCGGACTTTGTTGGCAAAGAAATTGTCAGATGTATTGATTTGGCGAAAGATGGAATCCATGCTGTGATTGTAGTTTTCTCAGTTAGGACTCGCTTTTCACAAGAAGAAGAAGCTGCATTGCGTAGCTTACAAACTTTGTTTGGAAGCAAAATTATTGATTATATGATTGTGGTCTTTACTGGGGGAGATGATCTTGAAGACAATGATGAGACCTTGGATGACTATTTGGGCCGTGAATGCCCAGAACCTTTAAAGGTTATTCACCAACTTTTAAGCTTGTTATTTAACTTTTTGCTTCTTTTGTTTCTTTTCTATAAACTATTATGTTATCTTCACCATTAGTTTTTTTTTTTCCTGCATTTCTTCTAGAATTGATTTTCCTTTTATTTGATGTATATCAACAGGGTTGTGCTTATTACTTCCACCTAGTTCTATGATTATCTGGAATTATTTGCTACATAACTTGAATTACTTCACATTATTAAAGTTTCGTGTAGAAACATGAAGTCAAGTTAAAAACCTGTTAAACCCACCCCTATGCTCATAATGGTTTTCCATTTCCTTCATTCTGGATGACCATTCATTTCCTCATAAGCTCACATCATCCTTATTTAAGACAGTAAGAGCTGGACTTGCCGTTTAATTTTATTGGGACAGTTTTCAGCAACTTCATTTTCAGCGTGTCCATGAAATCAGCGGCTCCATTTTTGTATTTAAAAATGGACTGTCATTGATCATGTCTTGTTTAGTTTTCAGCAACTTCATTTTCAGTGTGTCCATGAAATCACCGGCTCCACTTTTGTATTTAAAAATGGACTCTGTCATTGATCATGTCTTGTTTCTTTGATCCCTTCTCTTCAAATGTCTAGTGTGCTGGAGATCAAAGAATATTGTCTATTAGTAAGCATGGTATAATGGATTACGGATTTTCACTATAGTAGTAGATACAAGAGAAAACGTCAGCCCAACCTAGATTAGGGAAAACTCTATCAATCTTCGCCCAAACAAGGCCCTATCCTCTTTCTTCTTCAACCATGCCTGAATCAGGGCTTATTATAGTTTGTATTTACGTTTTAATGTATGGTTTGCAACCACGTATGTGCAATTTCTTATGTAATCCATTACCAGCTTGAATACGTGGATGTTATGTATTAAAAGATTAATGAATTCTTGGATTATTGTAGGACATCCTTACTCTGTGTGAAAACCGCTGTGTGCTTTTTGATAATAAGACTAAGGATGAAAGTAAGAGGGTTAAACAAGTCGAGAACCTTCTATCCCTTGTAAACAAGGTCATATCACAAAATGGTGGGCGACCGTACACAGATGAGATATTTGCTGAAGTGAAGGTATTTTATTATTTTTATTGTTAAATGCTTGCTTAAATTGTCTTTTTGTTTGTAAATATCATGATAAAGTTTTCATTGTATCTGACAGAAAGGGGCCATTAAACTTCGTGATCAACAAGAAGAGGTCAACTCCTTGAAGGGGTATTCCAAACGAGAAATATCTGAATTGAAGGATCAGATGCAGCGTGCACATGACGAGCAGCTTAAACGGATTACTGAGATGGTAACAGATTGCCCTAAGCTTTCACATGCTTTGCTTTTGTATTTAGCTATGGATGTCAATATATTCATCCAGTTTTCATACTAAGTTAAAACTAGAATACCATGTTTGGTTATTGACCACCTCTTGTTCAACCAAGTTTGTTTGTTTTTTTTTTTAATATGTTAGGACCTATTTCTTATACCTAAATCACCGTCCCATGTTTTTCCTTTCCATTGATTGCCTTTGAAAATATTATCACTTGCGAATACCCCTGTAGACAAATTATTGCATATAAGGTTGGGATCAATGAACTCTTGAATGCATTTAGTAGTCAGTCCCAGGGTTGTAGAATACGTTCAGATGAGATTTTGCAAAGTTGATTAGTTCTCTCTCACATAAGTATGGGGATGTACAGTTTTATGCATCATGCGTTACAAAGTTTAGGGATGGCTTCATAAGTTTGATTTGTATTTTTTAATCCATTCTAATGCTCATGTAATAGTATAGGTACAAAAATGAGTGTAGTGGTGATCAAGAATTGACATTTAGTATTTGCAGAGTTGGTAGTACAAAAAAGTGTTAACAGTTGGAAATTTCCTTCAAGCCATATCTTCTGATATATAGGACTTCGACATCATATGTTTGTAGTTGACATATCTGGTTTGCATGCTTATGTTCTCGTGATATAACAGAGAATGAAGCATGAAACTGGGATCACCTGACGAGTTTGATAAGAAAAATAATTGAAGAGAGTATTTTTCTGTAAACTACGAAACAGAATTTTTATGAAGATAACTTTTAACTGAATTTTGACGTCTTCTTTTTAGTTTTTGTTGTTTGTGGCAGTTGAAAGATTGGGTGAGAAAGACTATAGGGAGGCTTTACAAAATTGCACATTGTGTGGCTTACTGATTAATTGCATTATTTTTTCTCTCAACATTTATATTTTTGGACTAACCATATGTTGTGATTGAAATAAACGTCTATATGCTTGGGCTTACGTTATTATTATTTTTTTCCTTTGAAAGGACCAAATGTTGGATTATTCTTTAGTCCTGAAACATGATGATATTATACAGGTTGAGTCAAAGTTAAGAGAGACTACTATGAGGCTTGAGCAACAGTTGGCAGATGAACAAGCTGCGCGTCTGAGAGCAGAAGAGAATGCTCAACTGGCTCAGCTGAAGTCTGATGATGAAATTCGAAAGCTTCGAGAACATTTAATGAAAGCAGAGGAGGAGCTTCGTAAAAGAGGTGAAACCAAGTGTGTCATTCTATAAACGTAACTTTTGACAAAGATGCGTGGTAAGGAATCAATCCTTCTCCTCGTTTAACCATTGGTTAATGTGGAGTTTGCTGCAAACTGTTTGTGACAGCGATTGACGATGATTATGGTTTGAACCTTTTATGTAAATAAATTGGTAGGATGCTGGGTTTACTATTTCTGTTTTATACCTATCCATATATTTTATATATTTTGTCTGCAACTCTGGCTTACAATTTCAGCATATCCTTCTGTATTGCAACTGAAACCACCTTCACACATACCACCCTTTTAGGTTTCTTGGAAGAGTTAATCTTTATCTTCAGTTCTCTGTGTTTATTTTACGCACTTTTAATTGATAGTTTAAGCCAGGAAGGGTCGACTCGAAGAAAAGGCGGCCCTTGCATAACGGTGTCGAAACTGTTTGATGTTAAAGGAAGGGTAGAGGGTATTTGATAGTCCTTTCGTTTTTAGATTTTTGTTTTTGTTTTCATGTTTTTTAAACTGAAAGATTGTTTGGTAGCTTTTAGTTTTCAAAAGCGTGCTTGGTTTTGGTTTCTGAAAATAAAAAACTACTTTTTTCAATTTTCACTTTTTAAAAATTAAAAACTAAAAACAAATAGTCACAAGTTTTCAGTCTTGCTGTTTTTGCAATGGTTATGAAAATTGATGATAATTAGTAGTTTTAATTAAGGAAAACTAACGAAAAGTCTAATTTTATTTTTTTTTATAATGAAAAGTCATTTTTTAAAGGCATAGTGAATAGTATTAGAGAACGGTAAAAATGTGGTTTTTCGTTAAAAGTGAACAGTACCGACAGTGTTTTGTTAAAACTCTATTTTAATTATTGCATCCAATCAACGGAAGGGGAAAGTTGTGTCGAAGATATATATACTAGTACGTGCTGCCATAGATACCACCATGAAAGAAACTGGGAAACCCAGCTACTCATTATCTCATCTTTATGTAACGAATAGTTCATCATCACTGCCATAATTAAGCTAATTAATTAAATTACAAGACATAGTGTAGTAATTGTTCTGCTAGTATTGTATTTAAAAATTATTCTGGGTAGTACTAGGTACTAAATCCCAAAGTCATATTACAATCCTTACAAATACATAATTAAGCTACTAATTAGAACTCTTGTTGAAAAAGTAAAAGTTCGTCCCGAACATAAATCATCGTTATTAATATCTGGATATAATTAAGATGATTGAGGTGACAGAGGTAGCATTTCCTGCATTTGAAGATTCTGCCTCCAAAAAGCTAACTAATTACCTGCACGTAAACACAACAAAATATGAAACTCAAGATATAAAATTTCTGTTTTATTATTTTCTGTACGAATTAAATTACAGGTTAAATTATATATATATATATATATAGACATTCATAATTATTAGTAATTTAGTGATTACCCAAGATGGAGAATATTCTTGTTTTGCTGTGGGAAGGTAGCTCCTCCACCCTCAATGATATTCTGGCTAAAGAAATTGCGAGAAGCTAATGCCTGGATTGCATTCATCTCTGGCTCAGAAACCATGTTTGCTTGGTGAAGCCTCTCAACTTCTGATAACTGATCATCGATCCATCAGAAAATTAAACGTCGATGTATATATATCAATAATTTCTGATTTAATTAGCTAGTAAATGTTGGAATATCGTACGTACATTTTATTTTGTGAGAACTAATATAAAACGTATATAACTTAGAAGAGACTGCATGCATATTAGTTATTTTTGAGTGATTTTAGTGGCTAATTAAACATGCATGTATACACGCACAGATGGGAAGGGAAAGTACTCTCTTCATCTGATGATTAATTAGTTTCGGCATGCATTTTCATAAAATTAACGTATATGAATACTAATCTCTGCGCTTGTGCATACCTTAGTTCGAAGACAAACATTTTCGTTTTCCAGCTCAATCTCCTACGAACATAACAGAAATAATTGATTATATTTAGAGCATTCACTTCATAGGAAGAGGGCAACTCTCTTCTTAAATGTAAAAGGTTTACCTTTTTCTGCCAGTACTCAATCTCTGCAATCAGCATTTCATCCTGTTCTCAAGCATCAGATACATACATACCAGGAAATAATTACTCAATTGGAAAATACGCGTATGCAGCATTCTTCGAAAGCCATCAAGAGTATCGTATGAATCAATTGTTTAATTGAGTGAATTAATTACCTTCTTGTTCCTGATTCTAGTCATGCCTCGTTCAAGCCTGTTCTCCAGCTGCTTTAGTTCTTTCACAGTCAGATTACTCAAGGCATCTCCCATTAAGTGCCTACAATTAAGCAATCAATATTTTTATTCATCCACTATATATACAATTAAGCGACTTGAGATGCAAGCTAGGTCAATTCTATAGAGAAGTATGTTGAATCATAATCTTGTTTCTTGGCCCAAGGAATTGATCCAGCCCATAGAAAACTCATAAAGTGTGCTAGAAATTTCTAGCAAAAGATTGTTGGTGTGTATGCTAGAAAGGTCTAGTTGATTGTAAACTTGTGTAGTGTGATCATACACTAGAAAATTCTAGTGATGGCTTAAGTTGACAAAGCATGCCTATAAATATAGGTATGTGTGTGTGTTGTGATGCAAGAACTAAGAAAGAGAGCAAGTAGTGAGAAGTGAGAAGAAGCAACAAAGCTTCTAAGAGTGTTTGAGTGTTTCCTCTTGTATTAAGTTTGTGTGAGTGAATAAAAATTTTGTGAATTAACTTGAGTGTTCTTTCTTTCTCTTACCTATCAAATTCCGCTGCGTCACAATCTTCTTTGTGAGATAAACATCTCCAAAGTAGTGAAGTCCTTTTAAGCCCCAACAAAGTATACTTTAATTTCAAAACAAATTGATATCTCTAGGCAACTGATGAAAATATGTATATATTTTGGACTATTTTCATGCAGGTTCATGCGTGAGGTTATAAACAATTGCGATCAAATTAATTGTCCTTTAATTTCCAGTTCAATGCATGTATAAACAAGGAAATATACAGTGGAGTGGATCACCTGTTAGAGTTCTGCAGCATTTGAATCTGTTGCCTCAGTTTTGCCGATTCCTGTTGATAATACTGCATATCAAGACAAAAAATGCAGCAAGTATTTCTGTCAATTTGACAAATGCCATTATCCAAATTAAGTAAGTTGCAACCCATTAACCAGACCACAAGATATGTATCAAACTTCAACAGAAAGGTATATACAAGGACCAAGGTTATACATATGTGTGTGTATATACTACATACATACATACATACATACATACATATATATATATATATATATTAGAAGGGAAAGGGGGCAATTAATCCTTTGATAAGATTGAAATTCAATTAAAACCTAAGGTAAGATCAAATATTAATTATAGTCCTTTGACTAGATATCCACATAAGCATTTATATTTAAATTCATAATTAACTATTATTAGATACTTAAATTCGTTTTTTTTTTCATTTCCAAAATGTCCATATTAAAATATTTGATTTTTTTTGTCAAAATAAAATTTTGATTTATTTGATCCAGATTTTTTGCCATCATCCTTGACTTACTCTATTAATAAATGCACTTGAATGGAAAACCAAAACAAAAAAATATTAATGAAACGTTAAGAAAAAAATGTAAAATACATAAAGTCTATCGTTATGCAAGTTGCAGAGTAAAGAGTACCAAACAATTATAAAATGATTGTACCTAAATATGTGTACCAAAATATGTGCACCGAAGTATATGTACCAAAGTATATAAATGTACCGAAATATAGAACCTAAACATGTGTACCAAAACATATGTATCGAAATATTGTACAAAGTATATGTACCAAAAAAGGCTTCTTGTTGAGATCACTATTGTTGTGAAAAATGGAAAAAAGGCTTCATATATTTAGGTATAACAATCACTAAATAGAAAGTTCCATTCAGATTAATAGAATTTTTTTAGGCAATTCAAACTAGAAGAGGCAAAATCAAAATTCATAAAGTCCAAGATTTTATTTAGGAGATTGAAAAGGAGTTTATGGAGAAAATGTGAGCCTCTGGCCGACACCATGGAGGTGAGTGGTGGTCACCGACTCACCGTGGAGCAGTATGGGTGGGTGTCTTGTAGGAGGGAAGGAGAGAGTGAGAGAGAGATCGAGAGCAAGAGAGAGAGAGGATCATCACCTTATATCAAATGAGTAATAAATTCTACAAAATTTCTCAAATGAGTAATAAATTAAATGCAAATATTTGAATTTCAAATGAGTAATAAATTTTGCAACATCTGTCATACAAATAATTATTGTTCACATGGATAAAGTTGAAAGAAAACCATAAAATCAATGTAAAATGGGTAAATATGACGTGGAATATGCATAATGACATATTGTCACATCCCAGCCCGGGGCGGATCACTTCCCGGGCTCGCTCCACCACCGTAGCACGATATTGTCCGCTTTGGGCCCCGACCACGCCCTCACGGTTTTGTTTCTGGGAACTCACGAGCAACTTCCCAGGAGGTCACCCATCCTGGGATTGCTCTAGCCCCCTTCTTGCTTAACTTCGGAGTTCCTAAGGAACTCGAAGCCAGTGAGCTCCCAAAAGTAGGGGTGGGCACGGTCCGGTTCGGTCCGGTTCCACCCTCAAAACGGAACCGAAATCGAAAAATTTTAACGGTTCGGTTCGGTCCGGTTCCGCTTAAATTTTTACTAAAACCGTACGGTTCGGTTCATAACGGTTCCAGTTTGGTTCATGCCGGTTTACGGTTCTAACCAAAATTATATATATATATTTTTTTTTCTAATTTTTTTTACTTATAATATCAAACACATATTTCAACCACAAATTTTCCACTACTAAATCTACAAGATTTGTGACCAGTTGATAGTAAGTGTGCATATAAATATAAATCAAAAGATAAAAAGGCTCATATCAAGACCAAAGTATAGATTTTAAACTAAAACTAAAGTGTACATAATGCATAACATACTGAAAAAGAATGGAGAAAAATAATGGAGGCGGAGAAAAGTGATAAAACAACAAAGGAGGGGAAGAGAGGTGAAGAAAAATATTAGGCTTATGCACATGATCTTCTTGAAAAAATGTCTTATTTATATGAAAATAATAATAAAACAATAATTTATATTAAAAGCGGTTCGGTTCGGTTCCTCCGGTTCTTAATATTTCCGAACCGAAACCGGAACCGTTTGAAACGGTTCGGTTCGGTTTTTGTTCCGGTTTTGACTTTTTTGGTCAACGCGGTTTTTTACGGTTTTTTTTGTCACGGTTCGATTCGGTTTTCCGGTTCGGCGGTTTTTATGCCCACCCCTACCCAAAAGGCCTCGTGCTAGGTAAGGATGAGAATATACATTTAAGGATCACTCCCCTGGGCGATGTGGGATGTCACACATATAAAGCGGATCAAAGGACTAAATTCAATTCTTAATCTTATACCAGGTATTAATGGATCTTATTAAAGGATTAGACTGTAGTTTTCTAAAAGAAAAATACACTTGTAAAGAGTGTATAATGCAATTTTTTGAGTGCTAATAGCAGTTTCATATAGGCGTACCTGAGCGTTAATTTCAGTAATGGAAGTTGATCCTGTGCTATCTGAACATGCCTTCTTGTACCTCTCTATGGTGTTTCTTATACTGCTGCAGGTTAAATATTAAATTGTGAAGCGTCAATAGGAGATACAGATGAGTAAACTAATCAACTTCTTTTTCAAATAAGTTAATTTCGCATGAACCCACAAAAAGGATCTAGGAAAGATAAAAAGAGTCGATGAACCAATAGAATAATTACTCGCACTGTATGGGTTCATAAATTTTTGAAACATTATAAATAGAGAGGCTGAGAGAGCCATATATATAATTCATGATAATATATAATTGGAAGTTGTATCGATCTTATGTTAGATGAATTTTGAGGGTGTCAACGAAGTTCGGCTTATGGTGAGCTTAAATATTGTAGAACTACATGACTTTTAAGGGGTGATTCTAAATATATATAAAAATTTTTATTAGATACTGTAAACTGCTATTCCATGCCAAATAATGTTTTTCAGCTTTCTTTAGCTAAGGCTATTTACAGTCATGAACGGCTAAAACGTACTTAGCCCTTGGCTACGTTTTAGCCACTCATATACCAATATTTTAAAGAATATTGTAAGGCTAGTCTTTCTTTCTCCTGTCATACATGGCTAAATTTTTCCATCTTCAAACGGGCTTGATTTGGGAAGCACATGTTGGCGCCGCCAAGGGACTTGAGGGCTTGTTATATATACCCTGCCCTTTGTTAAATTTAGATTTGATTCTTTTAGCTGGTTCATTTTGGTCCTTCGTCAGATACCCTTGACTGAAGATGACCTAAATACTTATATATGAGCATACCTGGTTTTGTTCAATAGACAGAACTTTAAGTGCAGAAATAACCTCATGCGATTTCGAGGTGTCAAACAATAAAGGGGTGGCTGAAAGCACATATATATGTTGGTGAGATGGGACATGAATGAGAGATAGGGCACACTTTATTTTCTCCCCTACTTTTAGTATTTCTTTTCTCAGCTATATACATAAATATATAAATCACCACTTAATAAAACAAACAATTATTTCGAAAGTTTTTTGTTTTAGGGAGAAAAATGTTAATTAAACAAGGAGGTTTTCTCAAACAAAGAAATGGGAAGCATAAGAGAAAAAACGTCGACTCTCAAAAAGATAGAAGAGTAATTCATAGGTGTAACTCAATTCTATAAAAGTCATTGTCAAAAGATATATTGTTATTGTAAAATAAATGGTTCAAAAGTGTTGCAATTTTTAATTTGACATAGCTTTAGATATTGTGCTAAAGCAGACAATTTTGACACTAAAAACGAATAAGATGAAAATTTGACACTGGAAAGCAATTAGGACTTAGGAGGATGTAGGAAGACATGCATGCATGCAACAAAAGACTAAATGTCAGCACAATTACGTACGGTACGTCTAAAACTCCCCATTCATGCAAAGAAACCCCATTGATCAATGAGCTCTCCAAACTCTTCAATTCTGTCTGTTTAACCAAAATTTGAACGGCCAGGAATTAATTTCCTGTTTACCTTCACCTTCACCTTCTTCTTCTCCCATTCATCTTCTTCCTTGTTTATCTTCTTCCCTCTTGATCTCCATCTCTCTCTCTCTCTCTCTCATCAGCTTCAGAATTGAAGGATCCAGAGAGGATTTGGGTGGTAGAGATCCGGAGAGAATCTCAGTCCGACCCCAAACCTCATCAAGAGTAAAAAAAGAGTATGGGTGGATCATGGATGGGTCGGTTAACTTGTTCCATGCATAACCCCCACATGCAGCAGCATGGCACGTGCATGTTACCCTTGCATGTATTAAAATAGAAACCCTAGAACTAAAACTAAGCACAGAGTTTATTAGAGTTTCATATTCTTTTTTGCAAAGTGGTAAGTAAATATACATATATATATATATTATATGAAAGTTTTAACCTCTTAGAGTGAAAACCAAAGTGAAAAGTTGAAGACGCTTTCTCTTGAATTAGAGTACTGCACAACAGCTAGATAAAGACAAACAGAAGGGTAGTAAGGGTTTGAAAGCCAGAAATGGAAAGGGAAGACTATCGTCACGGTATCATGATATATGTGATCTCAATGCATGCCACTGCGCAGAGAGAGAGAGAGAGAGAGAGAGAGAGATTCTAATAGATTTGTAACCCTGAAAATGAAGTATCAGATTCTAATAGATTTGTAACCCTAAAAATGAAGAAAATGTAGTATCAAACACACCCAACAAGTACTGGATTCTCGTGGAACAAAGTAGGTCCAAATTGGTGCAACTGTCTCCTTTTCATTCACTTTTAGGTCTTTGAGAAAACTGTGACTACAGTAGTTTTATAAACACCATATATACAGCAGTAACACATATATAGAGAGAAAGACAGCATTATATATTGTGTGTTTCTTTTCTTTTTAATGCAAACCCACAGAGACACATGCAAGCGCTATTTAAGTTGGACTCAACTCTTTCTAAATTATTTTCATAAAATCAAATTTAGTTGGACTCAAAAATTGGGAATTAATAAAGACAAGAAAAATCTTCAATAATATATAGTTGGACTCAAAATATATATGTTGAACAATCTTTAATTACAACCACTCCTACTTTATCTTGGATATCCTTGTTCTTAATCATATCCTCACTTGGATGTGTGGCACATGAGAAAAGACATGACAAAGAGCGAGTATATCTGAGGTAAAGTAAGAGTGGCCGCAATTAAAGACAAGATGAGAAAAAATCGGTTAACGTAGTTTGAATATGTGGAACGAAGACCTACAGATGCTCATATTAGAAAATATAATTACGAGATAGAGGCTTAGGATAAAAGGGGTACATGAAGACCTGTGAAGACTTTAAGAAAAGAAATGAAGAAATTGAAGCTAACGGAAGACTTCTTGCAAAAATCGAGCTCAGTGACATTATAGAAATCATACACCTGACTAACTTAGTAGGATAAGACTTCTTATTGCAATGTTGCGTAGAGTGATATTTATTAATAATGTAGAGATCCAGCGCATAAATTGTGACCCGAATGTAAATAACTACTTAATCAATGCATGCATGCAAGTGAAGAAAATAAATAAATAATTTATAAGTGAAGTGAAGTTAAAGAACAGTTAAGGATGAATTTAGTTATAGGATATTACTTGTTGTTAGAGTACTCGTAGAGACGGCCCCGGGTAGAGAAGACAATGAGGGCAATTTCAGCATCACAGAGAATGGATAATTCATATGCTTTCTTCAGCAGCCCATTTCTTCGTTTGCAGAAGGTCACTTGCCGATTCGTCGTGTTCTCGATCCTCTTGATTTCAATCTTTCCCCTCCCCATCTTAATATCTATTTACTTTGGTCCGATCCAAGAACGAACCAACCTCCTGCCTGTACACATAAAAGAATTTACATAATATTAATAAATAGGATATATATATATATATATATATAGTATACTAAATTCATATAGATCGTTATAGATCGTTGCAGCATGATCATTAATTAAAACAACAAGAATTAATTCAGAATAAAAGAGAAAGCAAGCATATGTGTGTGCATACATACATATATATTACTAGATGGAAAATAAACTGCTAATTAAATAGAACACCCTATAAATCACTATATAGAACAGACAGAAAAAAAATTAAAAAAAGAAAAGAAAATCCTCTTTGAGATATCTCCTCTCTCTTCTCGAGCTATCAAAGGGAACGAGAAATAGTTGCAAAATTAAAATTCAGCAGACTGAACTCTGTACATACAACGATTAAGGAAGAATTTTTTTTTTCTAATAGGGGTTTTATTGGAGAAGAACAAAGACTGAAATTAAAGATATATTAAAAGAAAAAATGATTATAACGGTGAATCGATCGGGTGATGGGACTATATAACGAGTACCGTAGAAATCAAGGATTATTGTGTTAGAGAAGAAAATAACACAAGAAAAATTGATCAAGGAAGTCAGACAAAAGTATGATAAGAAAAAAGGAAATCAGACAAAAAGTTCAGGAGATCTAGAAGTAGATCTCACCGGAAAAGTATGAAGGTTGTAGGCCACTGAAAAAAAAACAGCAGTTTGATTAATGCGAAGACCAAACTAAGATAGAAAAAAGTCCATAAATATTTTACCCAAAAACAAAAAAAGAAAAGAGTCCAATATATATTAAGCATAGAAAAAAATGCCCTATACAAACTCTGGTACCAGAATCTACAACATGCTGAACAAGATTTTGGTAGTCATGGCACCATTATTAATGGTGCAGGACCCTTTACTGGGAACTCTTTCCCTCTCTTTCTCTCTCTCCCTCTCTCTCAACCATATGAGACAAACACAGTAGATTACTGAGATAGCTAGGTTTGTGAGCATGAGCTGGAAGTTAGCTGAAGAAAACTGGGGCTGAAATCAAATTCAAAGAAAAAAGGAGGAGGTGGTGGTTCTGCAAATTAATTAGAATACACACACACAAATATATGTTATATATATATATATATATATATATATATATATATATATATATATATATATTGCAAAGCCAAAGGCCTAAATTTATATAAAAACGAAGTCTTAGTTATTTTATTCTTGATATCATGTTCAATATGTAAATAAACAAGTTGACAGAGAAGAAAAAGAAAGTGAAAAAAGTCAGAAAGATGAAGCAACACATGATATATATTTAGGATCATATATATCAAGAACACTAAAACCCAGAATTTCTATACAAGATAAAATAAATAAAATAAGAAGACAAGATTAGCTAAATAAAAGTTCGGAAACAAAGATCTAGCTATATATGAAATACGATACGATGAAAAATAATTAGTATTTGGAAATTAAATAACATAATTATTGTTTTAGTTTTTCCATGGAAAAATGATGAGATGATTTTGTTTAAACACAATGAGCTGAGGACCTTTACTTTAGGGTTCCACAACTCCCCACAACTCCTTTGGGTCTTCTCTTCAATTGACCTCACCTCAGCTTTCGGAAATATCTAAACCCAAGGAAGCCAAAGCTTGTAGGCAAGTCCTCTTTCCCACGCCAATTATAGCCTCTTTCTTACTTTGTCCAACTTTGATTTTTGTGTGTGACTCTAGAGAGAGAGAGAGAGAGAGAGAGAGGGTTGGCCTTTTACCGAAATGGGATACAAGATGTGGTTGTTTGAGCTGATTTGAACAGCTTTGCAGGTTCAAATTCGCTCCATAAACTGCAAGTTTTGTTCAAATGTTGGTTTATAATTATTTGGTGAAATGAAGAGCTAACCTGACTAAAATGCCCTTAAAGAATAAGAGAACTTGCATACAACGAGTTTTATCTCTTCTGTGGCATCTCATTCCAATAAAAAAATGACATGGTTTTTCAACATGTATCATTATATTGAATTGAAACACTACATGACGGTGAATTCGTTCTATGTAAATTTATCTACAAGAATCCTATCTATTAATCTATTTTAGCTAGCTAATGAATTATTCATCATCGGTATCTAATGCTTGTGATACGTGCTTTTTTTTTTCTTTTCTTCTGGCGATCAAAATATGTGAGGGAAATTTCCAAAACGGGTCAATGGAAGTTAATTACCGTATGACAGATTAGGGTATGGTGCTATCCATATATGCCTGCACTAGGTTTGTCAACAAATAGAAGAATAAAAAGTCATTTTCATGCATTGCTAAGGGCTAATTACATTTTATACCCTTAACTTTTAAGGGATTTTTAAATTAGACTATGAGGTTTTAATTCTCATATTATTTCACTCTAAGGTTTTGTAGTTGTATCAATTTATATCTTTTGTTTAATTGAACATATAATTCTCCGTTAAATTTATGAGTTTATAATCAATTTGATACAAATGTGGTTTACCCTAATAACGGGTTACACGCTCACCATATCATCAGTTTTATGAAGATTCAAAGAATTTGTTAGACAAACTCACAAAAGGCATAAATTGATACAGTTTCAAAATCTTAAGGTGTAATGTGAAAAAGTTAAGACCTCTCTAAATGTTAATTTATTTCAACCATTTTTAATTTGTCCTTAATCAGGACTTTATAAAAAGTTTCATCAAATGTTTGGGTGTGAGGTAGAGCTATGCTCAATGCCTAATTACATAAACATAACTGAGAAGTTCGGGTCCTCTTTTGAACTTATAGAACTGATGAGCTTCTTGCTGGATTTCAAAAAATCAATGGACTGCAGGCCTTGGTCAAAAACAGTAGGTTCTTGACAAAGGATTTATGAAACTTTACATTTCAATTTAGTTATCCACCGAGTTTGACATACTCATTTCGTTTGGATTATTGACGCAATGAGCTATGTTCTCAATTGCTTAAATATGAATTTCATATTCACATACAGACTCCTATATCATTATCTGATGAAAATTGAAGATCAAGAGACTGTCTTAATTAGATCCAATCGTGGAACTTCATATCCAAATTTGGTGCAGCGTGACAAATAATGGATGTCAATTGATAATAATAAAGAATGATAAAACTGTAATTCACTAAAAAGTATGAGAAAATCTCAAAGTTCATGATAAAAATTATGAAATAAACAAGCCTAGCACCCTAAAAGTGGTATTTATAATATCTCTTAGTCTTAATATACATTTCAGGAGTTCAAATTGGAAAAGCATTAAAAAAATAACAGAATACTAAAACGTCCTAAAATCTTAGAATCCTAATAAATAAACAATAGATTTCGGCCGAAAAATCTCATATGTTACGGCATATTGAACTCATGAATCATGATACCGTTTTCTTCAGAAAGGTGGGTCGTTGACCTAAATCAAACACTAGATTCCAAATCCACAGAGTTTTATTAAAGGAAAACTAATGAAAAGGGCTTGAAAACTTTCATTTTAACGAAAAGCCACTTTTAAAAGTATAATGAATAGTGACAGTTAAAGGTAAAAAAATAGTTTTTCGTTAAAAGTAAACAGTACCGGGAGTGTTTTATTAAACCTCCCTTTTATTAATGGTGTCGGATTTGCGACTTTCAACTTGATATTCAATCCATTCTACCATATATTTACAACAAGATCTAATCAAAGAACTTTCTTTTGTATGATATTAGTTCATCATAACACAAAGTTCAAACAAATATGAATTCTGTACCAACATATGTTAAAGAATAATCTTGTCAAAGAGACATGGAAGACGATCCAAGAAAGTTGTTAAAATGTGTCAAATGTGTCATTATACTATGAAATCGTTATGTTTATAATCTATGTCAGTTTTGCATTTAGTTAAAGTAGAAATATTATAGTTACTCGTTATGTTAATCATTAGAGAATCACTTAGTACTACAGTTTAGTAATATTTTGTTCTTTTCAATTGTAAATAAAAAATTTAAATTCAATTTTTGTCGAAACTGAATTTGAACTAAATATTATGGTTGGACATTCATTAGAAAATGCGACGTACCTTATGAAATGATTATCGTGGTCTTTACGTCAAATCTAGTATGATCAGATTGCAGTATAAAACTTCATATGTAATATATTTTGGCCATTTTACTTTGATATCTACTAGTACCATTTTTGGGTGGCAACCTTCCAATAAATGGGGCCTGCCTATGTATCGTTTCTGATGTACGAATTCATCGTTGATAGGAGAGAGGCCTATTTATGTATAACAAAATTGACTAGTTATTATTAGCTAGCTGATATATGCTCATTTGTAACAGCCTGTCCCTACCTAAAAATTATGATTTTTTATAATTTTAATAAGTGAATTTATGGATATGCCCTTTGAGGCAAGTGCGTTGACCTTTGTTGACTGCCATGTTGTGTCACATAAGGTTCATTTTCTTGGCATATCTTTGTAGTACTCGTCATTACGGACGCGTGGACGCAGACGGAGCGCAATTTGGAGTTATAATGAAGGAGATATTAACGTTTAAAGTTAGGGGCAAAATGGTAATCTAATTGTTATTTGGAAGCTCCAGAAAATCTGGAGTGCCACCTGGGTGGCCCAGATTAAAAGAGGAAATGATGGGTGGTGGAGATGAAAAGAAAAGAAGAATGCGGGAGAGAGAAAGGGAGGAAACTGCCCAATTAGAAGGGAGATTAGGGAGGGAAAGGAGGCAGGTGAGTGGCACCCAACCAAAAACCTATCTCCTTGACCCGTTTCTTCCAACCGACCCGGTTCGATCGACATCCATTCCCGACACCCTTGCAGCGTTTTCCGAGCAAATCAAAGCTCCTCCTCACTACCAAATCATTTCCCTGCTACTTTCTTATCCATCTCCAACCAAAACCGACTGAATTTGGCTTCGATGGTGCGAGGAAGCCACCGACGGGTCTGAGGGTTCTTGGCGTTGATTCTTCTAATTTTGAAATGTTTTCCCTAAATTACCACCATCATTAATCTTCCATAAAGCTCAGGAACAAAGCCCAATCCTTTGTTGGAGCATTAGAGTTTAGTTGAGGACGGATCAAGAACACCCAAATTCTAGGGTTCCGACGAGTTTTGATGAAATTGAGACTTTCTAGGCCAAATTGGCCTTGTTCACAGGTATAAAAGTTGCTCTACTTATTGAGATCTTCAATTCTGTAAATTTTGAGAATTTTTGGAGATAGTTGATTTTTCCGGTGAGTCGGGGCGGCCAACCGCCACCCACGGCAGTGCATGGCCAGAGGGTCGTCAATGCTATTTTAGGCGTTATTAAATGCCTTGAGTTCAGTTTTGAGAATTGATTGATGTAGGTTGATCATTAGAACCCAAATTCGCTACGATACGTTAATAGGTCATTATATGAATTGATGATTCAACTGTTGGATCGTCATCGAACTTTAATAGATTGTTATTCGTAATATTTAAAGAATGTAGGAACTTTCAGATCAGGAATCCGACATGTGGATCTTCCCGAATTGGATTTGTAAATTCATAAAATAAAACGTTAACCGCCACCTGGTTTTGGTAATTGGCGGAGATCCAACTGTTGGATCGAAATGAAACTTTAGGATATTGTTTTAGAGGCATAATGTGGATTTTTGGAAGTAACAGATCGAAAACCCGTACTGCGGGTCTTCTGGATCGAGTTATGTGGGGATGCGTTATATGTAAATTACGTATTCTCTCAGTAAGGATTTTGAGATGTGATTTGATATTTGTTCTAGGTGATGATCGTTCAAGACATCTCGACATTCGTGCTAGGGAGTTGTAGTGTGGACTCTAGGTGAGGGGATCTTTTCCTTCATATCATATATATATATATAATTGATAATTCCACAAATGCTTTTAAATTGA
Organism: Crataegus laevigata; assembly: GCA_963580275.1. Taxonomy (NCBI): domain Eukaryota; kingdom Viridiplantae; phylum Streptophyta; class Magnoliopsida; order Rosales; family Rosaceae; genus Crataegus; species Crataegus laevigata. The sequence continues at coordinate 4,522,072 of OY756938.1, forward strand.
ACTAAGAAATTTATGCCATGTTATATATAATTATATGTTATAAAGTACTATGAGATGGTTGAGTTTAGATTATATCATGATAGATCCATATGCATGTTACCTACAAATAATTATTGTGAACTACGATTGGCTTGATCCCTGTTTAGGGTACGTTGGCAGTCTAACGAGACGTTAGATGCAGCCATACAATAAGTGAAATTAAATAATCGAGACAAAAGCTCTATTTGAAAAATTGAGCAATGTGAAGGAATCTGGTGAAAAAATGTGAGATTTAACCCTATGATTTAGTGATTTAATGTTGGTTATAAATCATTGTGTGAGGAAACGAGAAATTGTGGTTTTACGTTTTATAAATGCCATGCCATAATTAGTTTATAGTTTAGTATGTGATTTAGTAGAACTTTGCACAGTGTTGCACACCAATGCGGAGGTCAAGGTAAGTTCAGGTGAGTATATAATGTTGGTATGATCGATTGGTAATTAGTGATGAATGGATTTGAATAGAATTCATTGTCCTGCACCCCGGTGTTAGTGCTCTGCCCAAGGTCAGAGCCTAGCCTTCACGTAATCGTTCACCTCCCGCACCTTACGCTCACCTTGGATTCTATGGTAGGTGCTAGCATGTCGTACAGACCACTTTAGGTGGTTCCGACTCGTAGGTGACTTGCGATACTTCGCACAACCTTCACATGATCGTAGCACTTCATCGTATTTATTTACACCTAGCCTATCGTACATACCACTTTAGGTGGTTCCGACTCGTGTGCAGGACTTGATTGATGAGATATGGATGAGTTGTATAGGTCACTATAGGTGACTCTGACTTATATGCTAGCATTGATTGATGAGATATGGATGAGTTGTACAGGTCACTATAGGTGACTATGGCTGACATTCATTTTATATTGATTTACTTCATCTTACTTATATGGTTGTTACTGAGATATTTCGACATGGCATACCTTAGTTCTTACTGCTTTTCAACATGATTTTATATACTTATGTATGGATACTTTTTGGGAAAGCATACGGATTTTACGGTGAAGAGTTATTATATTTGAAAAGAGAAATGTGTTTTTTTTTAAAGCTTTGTTTTTGCCCACTCACATTTTTCAGTTTTGCACCCTTCCAGGTTTTAGCTGTCGAGGTTTGTATCGACGAGGATTTTTTTGGCAAATCCTGGGATTGGTGGCTACTTTTGAGGGTATAATTCTTACCCGCTCTACTGTACTTTACTTATACTCTGACGTCACGTGTGAGATGGGTACGCTCCCAATCACCTGCGCACTCTGGTATTTAGGCACTTTTAGGTTTAAATTTATTCACATTTTTCATATCACTACACTTTATGGCTTCGTCGCCTTCCAGGTGTCGGCCATCACAGCTCAAATTCGGAGTCTTAGTAGAAATTTCGGGTCGGGGTGTGTCACATTGGTATAAGATCCCCATCCCCTCCTTAAATGGTGATCCATAATGCATGATTGGCTTACTGGTCTTGATATGCTTAGTTCATACCTTAGCAGCCATCTCTCTCTCTATCTCGGTCTCGAATTAGCATCATATATCAATCTGGAGAACATTTTTATTGGTTTTAGTGTGGATTAAGGAGCCGCTCCCCAAGCTGCGGCTGCGGTTGCGAGGGATGCCGCCTCCCTTGGTTTTTGGGGAAAGTATCCCAATTCTAATATTTGACATATTATTATACACATACATACATACATACATACATACAGGATTAGAAAATAAAAAACTAATTATCTGTCCATATAAAATTCTTAACTGGAAAGTGAGAGGTCTTAGGTTCGAATCTTGTGAATGGCGAATTCAATACCAAATTTGGCTACCCATTGTGTGGTTAAGCCGAACTTCTCCTCTCTTAGTGTAAAAATATCGTTATATGGGATTCTCCAAGTTATTAATAGAAGACAGGACTCGAAGAATTGAAGAATTTCAGACACATGTACAAAAAGAACTTAATTGTGTAAACCAAAAACTCAACATTGCTATTACAAGAATTGCAAATCCTTAAGGGCACCCCAATATTCTTGCAGAATTTATAGCCGGACAAGTAAAGAATAGAGTTTCATTTCGCAAAACAATGAAAAAAGCTATTGAATTAACTGAACATGATGTACTAAAAAATTTATAATTTAGGCCGAATTATTTTTGGGGTCTAGGTGGTGAGACTCATATTTTAAGTTGACCCATGTTGATGGAGTTTTGATGGAAATTTCAAATTGGGCTATGATTACTAAAAAACTTGACCACGGAGTTATGTTTAACAACTTTTATACTACAATGGTCAACTGAAACTATGAGTCAACCATAGAAACTCATAATGCATTTAAAGATTCGAAACTCAGAGGCTCGTAATTACCTCCTTCACCCATGTCTCTCAAATCAAAAGACTAATTGACTTGATTACGAGAGATTTTTCAGTATGACCAGTACATGGGATGATAAACCACATGTTACTATGCAAATAGTGAGATATGTGTGCTAAAAAGTTAATAATTTAAAAAATAAAATTTTTCACTACTCCTATTAAAACACGTGATGTACCACTTGTGTTCCTGTCACAATTAAAAAATTCTCCTTGATTAGAGAAATAACAGTTTATAAAGCTATCATTGTGCTCATTCCTACCGCTAAAAAAAAAAACAAAAAACACACACAAGATAGCCTTTCACTATGGAACGTAACCATTCATCCACCAAGAAACACTATTGATCACCATCTAAGTTTAATTTAAACGTCTAAAAATCATTGACTCACACCTCATTTATGTATCACCAATGTGACCAGATCTTACCTATCATTTTTCTTGATTGCAGAGAGACAACAAACACTATACAGCTTATTTTGAATTTATCCCCCAAAATAATTTACAATAATTTAGTAGATATAAAATATGAACTACGCTACTTATATTTGATAAGAAGTAAAATACTTTATTAGTAGTGACCAGTAAAAGGCAGGAGAGCAATAACCTAACCAGTTATGGAAGGAAGTTCTGCTTGGGCCACGTGAAAATCTATACTTTAGGAAACCTTCAGTATCTGAATGCATAGAGCTTTCACGACCTTCATTTGCTTTGCTAGGGCATCCTGTTTTGTGCCTCCTCTTTCTTCTCTCTCGCCACTTATGATGAAAACGACATGCACTCGTATGAGATCTTTTACTCTGCTTCGGAGGAGGCTTTGACAAATTTTTGCACGACTCGTTAATTTGACATCAAAATAATAGGTTTTGGATCAATTTGTTAACGAGTTGGGTCGTTATTGATCACTTGTTAATGAGTTGGGTCGTTACCGGTCACTTACCGGTCATCCGATAAGATATCATTTGCCAAATTTAGGCACGACAATTTCTTGTAGACCTATTAATTTGACACAAAATGACACTCCATAACTAACCTAGTTGTTATCAAGTCACATATTAAGAATCCGTTAATTTAACAAATTTGACAGGGCAACGACATGAACACGACAAACATGAATTGTTTGCTAGGCTTACTTCGGTATCAAATACTTTGAATTTTTTACTGTTAAATTCACAAAAATCAAGATCTAACAATTATAAAATCCGGAATATAATTGAAAGTGTTTTTAACTAAACGAGTTACAAGTATTTTACAAAACCGAACGTCCACTAGTTTGAAATGTTTTAAGGTACCTAGGCTAGCAATTAGCATCCAAAGTAAACGGAATTGCATCGACATTAGAAACTTGTCAATGAATCATTCTATTAAATGGCTCGCTATGTTGCGTAAACGGCGCACAGTAGGTGACCGGAAATCTGCGATGAGGCGTCGGGATTTCGAGAGTCTCAAAATGCATATACAATTTACGCAGTTTTATACACACAATTATCCTAAATCCGAACATAGCGGAGATTGAATTAAAAGCTAATTCTACCCTCATCCCCACCCAAACCTGGCCCCCGAACAAGAGCAGCAACATAATTCTTGGTATACAAATGATTCGAACCTGGCCCTGAATTTCCGCTATCAATTACGTGTTCTTTAGAATCTGCGCATAACATTGTTAACCAACATAAAATATTTACTGTTACCCAGCAGCGAATAGACAATAGAAGAAAGACGATAGCCTAACAAGAAAACTAATAGGTTGTTGTGAAGATGGAGCTTAATACAACAGAGAATTTCCCGAAATCAATCTGAAAATTAATCACTATTAAGATTGTTGCGCTTCATAAGCAATTTCTAAGCAATTTATATCTTAACAAACTAACAACTACACTGGCTAATCTATTGACATATGGCAGTATCTTGACCCTTATCATCCTTACATCCCCCCTCAATCTCATACTTGTTCGAACCAAGCATGATATTGGAACAATGCTCTTGAAATAGGGAAATAGACAAGCCTTTAGTGAGAATATCAGCAAATTGCTCTTTGGAAGACACATGCTGGACAACTAAGTCTCATCGAATCACCCTTTGTCTGACAAAATGGTAGTCTATCTTGATATGTTTAACTTGAGAGTGAAACATCGGATTGGAGGACAAGGCTATGGCACTGATATTGTCACACAACAGTAATGGATGAGCATAAAGAGACACATGAATATCACATAATAGCTGTTGGATCCATGATAATTCTGCAACTGTGATGGCCAACGCTCTATATTAAGCTTCAGTAGATGATCTGGAGACTGTATGTTGCTTCTTGGAAGGCTAAGAAATAGGACTGGAGCCACAATACACAATATATCCAGATGTTGACCTTCGATCATTGGGATCATCGGCCCAATCTGCATCACTATACGCTTGCAAAGATAGTTTTCTAGGTTGAAAAGTAATACCATAATAAATTGTACCACTAAGATACCTAAGAATTTGCTTGAGAGCTAGAACATGAGAATTTATAGGCCGATGCATAAACTGACAACATTGATTGACTGTAAAAGCAATATCGGGCCGAGTAAAGGTCAAATATTGCAAGGCACCAATGATATTTTGATATTGATCCAGACTGTGATATGGATCACCATCTTCCTTTAAGAGCCTATGTTATGGAAGGCAAGGTGTAGCACAAGGTTTGGAGTTGCTCATGTCCACCCGAGCTAGCAAATCTCTAATGTATTTCTGCTGAGAAACAAATAAGCCCTGGGAATGATATGAAATCTGCAACCCCAATAAGTAGTTTAACTAACCCAAATCCTTCGTATCAAATGCCTTGGTTAACTATAAGATTACTGCAGCAATATCAAATGAATTACTACCAGTTAGGATTATGTCATCAACATAAAGTAACAAGACTACAATACCAAGAGAGGTGTGTTTAACAAACAAAGAAGGATCTGCAGGTGAAGCCTGAAACCCCAATCCTAGTAGAAAGCCAGTGAACTTATCATTCTAGGATTTGGAGCTTGTTTAAGACCATACAAGGATTTATTAAACTTGCAAACAAATCAGAAGAATGATGAGTACTACCAAAACTAGATGGCTGTGACATATAAACTTCCTCAGTCAAATCACCATGTAAGAAGGCATTTTTAACATCAAGTTGCCTTAAAGACCATTGGAATTGAGCTGCAAGTGCTAAAATAAGTCTGACAGTAGTTAGCTTCACTACATGACTGAAGGTTTTACTATAGTGAATGCCCTTATCTTGATTATACCCTTTAGCAACTAGCCGAGCCTTATACCAGGCTATATATCCATCTAGATTCTTCTTGATATTTTAAACCCATTTATACCCAACCAAGTTCTTTCCAGATGGAATAGGAACCAAATGTAAGGCATCAGTTTCATCTTTCATAGCTGCTTGCCATTCTACAACCTTACTAGCAGCTGTAAAGGATGAAGGTTCTGTATGTGAATGCTCAACATGGGACAAAGATACTGCAAAGGCTTTCTTTTTCATAATGCCACTTTTAGATCGAGTTTGCATGGGATGTAGACTCACAGTAGGCACTAGAAGAACAATTGTGAGATTTTTTGGTTGAAAATCAGGATCCACAAGGACTGAAGACTGTGTAGATGTTAAGGATGCATATATACTAGGTGGTAGTGAACTCAGAGACTCTGAAGCATTAGATATAGGTTATGGGATATGAAGAGTTGATGAAGATAGCTTTGAGGCTTTAATTGGGGAGGCCAAAGACTTAGAGGCACTAGTTGCTTCATGAAAGGACTCTGAAGCTCTAGTTGGTTGAGGCAATAGTAAAGATGCATAAGATGCAGATGTGTCATGAGAAACAACAACATTTTGACTTGTGACTAGTGGTGCAATAGATGGTGGTGTGACAAAGACAGAAGTAGAACATTGTGAATGTTTGACAAGTAAGAGTTTGTAGGGAAATGTGGTCTCATAAAAAACAACATGTCTATAAACATAAAACCTCCTTGAGAGTGAATTAAAACAAATATAACCTTTGTATTGACCTGCATATCCAAGAAAGATACATTGAACTGTTTTGGTTTAAAGTTTGTTGGTATTGTAAGGCTTTAACAAGGGAAAACAGCTGCACCTAAAAACTTTTAAATATGTCAAAACAGGAGGTTTATCAAAGATACAAGTGTAAGGAGACTTCATAGATAATGTGGAACAAGGCATTCTGTTAATCAAATAGACAGAAGTTGCACATGCATGAAACCAGAACTGAAGAGGTAATTATGTAGTGCTTAATAGGGTTAATGCAGTTTCAACAATGTGCCTGTGCTTTCTTTCAGCAAAGCCATTCTGTTCAGGTGTATGAGGACATGATCTTTGATGAATAATGCCTTTGTCTAATAAAAACTGTTGAAATCGAGTACTACAGTATTCACCACCACCATCACTTTGAAATTTTTTAACATATGTAGAAAACTGGTTTGACAGAAAAGCATGAAAGTGCACAAATACTTGAAACACCTCACTTTTATTTCTTAAAGGAAATATCCAGGTAAACCTGGTATATTCATCAATGAAAGTAACATAAAACTTGTATCCATCAATTGATACAGTAGGTGATGGTCCCCACACATCACTATGCAAAACCTCAAAAGGCTTGATTGATTTATTTGCAGGAAAAGAAAAGGAAAGCTTAGTACATTTGCCCTCTAAACAAGAAATACACATATGCTTAGATTGATCAACATAGAATGAAATTTGTGATTGATCAACATTGTTGAAACCACAACATTGGATGGATGCCCCAATCTATTATGCCACAAACTTATGTTGATTTGATGACCAAGAAAGCAATTTTGGTGTTGTTTGAGGGAGTGAGATGTATTATATGCTTGAGTAAGTATATGTTGAGGTATGTGAAATGGAATCGGGTACAAGCCATCTCTACACAGTCCCTGTAGAAGTATTGTCCGTGTGATCTTGTCCTGAATCCATAAACAAAATTCATCAAAGATAAATCGACGTTTGTTGTCTTTGCATAACTTATAAACTGATAACAAGTGCTGAGAGATTTGGGGAACATGCAATATGTCTTTTAATTGGAATGCATATTTAAGAACATGTAAGATTGAATTGCCAGTATGAGATATTGGCAAACCTGAACCACTAGCAGTGGTTATCGTATCACCACCAGTGAATGGAGTAGCCATGTTGAGATTGTTCAAATCAGAGGTCATATGGGAGGTAGCACCAGTGTCAGCCACCCAAAATTGTTCCTGAGGTGCTGAAGGTTGATAATTGGCATGCATGGCAGTTAAGGTAGAAGGTGGTGATCTTCCTTGATAGGAGAAGTTTGCCCTGTGATAACACTGCAATGCAGAATGGCCAAATTTCCAACAAATTTGACATTGTAGAGAAAAAGATGTCACAGTTGTAGAAGAGTGCCTCTGGAAGTAATCAGAAGCAATATGACCCCTTTTATTACATATCTGACAGGTAGTACATCTTGACATGTTCAGAACAATGGATATATGATGTCTAGCAGGTCCAAGAATACCAGGGCTATTATTTCTAGAGAATCGAAAATGAGGACTGTTATTGTTTCTTCCCCGAGCTCGTCCTCTATTGTTGTTGAAGCCCAAATGAGTCCCTTGATTAGAAGAACTTCTATGATATGGACCTGAAAGAGTCTCCATTACTATGAGAAGAACCTTCTTCAAGCATAAGACCTTTGCCCTTTGACTCATTACCCTTAGCAAGCATGGCAGTGGTAAAGGAACCAGAAAGCTGATTATTCTTAAATGTAGCCTCTTCAGCAAGTAACTAGGCTCTAAAATCTTTAAGGGAAATCACATTTTCACACATTCTAATCATTGTCCTGAAGGTATTATACTCATAGGGTAAACCTTTTAAAGTAAGGATTACTTTGTCATCATCTTCAAAAGATACCCCAGTTGCAGACAAATGATCACGAACATCCTTAATTCGTTGTAAATACTTGGAAATAGAGTCTGTGCCTTTTTGAATGTTTTGCAACTCAAGCTTCATCTGAAAGATACTAGCTTTTGTGACTGTAGAGAACCTATATTGCAGATTCATCCACATCTCATGAGCACAAGTACAACCAATTATACAAGACATAACAGTAAGAGAAAGAGTAGCTATGATGCATCAAAGCACGATCATGCATTTTCCATATCTGATAGTTTTCAATTTTGACACTTTCTTTATCTGGTTCATCAACAAACCGAGAAGGACACATTTTGGAACCATCCACAAATCCAAGAATACCATGGCTCTTGAGCAACAATCGTAATTGATAATGCCAAACCAAGTAATTCGTATCATCGAGCTTCACAGTAACAGAAGTTGAGACGTATGGCACAAGATTCGTAATTGGAGATTGGACAAGTTGTAATTGTGCAGCAGTAATCATATTTTCTTGAATTCTTGAAGAAATTAGGGTTTGAGAGAGACTTGTTCTTGATTAAATCAACACAGAAACAACAATTTAGAGGACATATTTATGCAAACAGCAGATTGAGAAGGACAATTTCTTCACACATATTTCATCAAACACTATTTATGCAAGATTTCGAGATTTCTACCAGGGCAAGAAGTAGCTCAATGGAGGAAGATCGAGAGAAATTTCATACCACAAATAGAAGCACAGAGGATCGCGGAAGCAGAAGAAGTTAGGATCGAAGAGAATTCCCCATCGCCGGCGAGGATACCATGTAGAAATGTAAAGAACACAGGTCATCAATGGTGATTGAGTATTTGAGGAAGATGAAGACAGAGAGAGATATATATAAAGTGAGAGAGAATTCTTTGATATATTTCTTAACTAATCGTAATACAAACATATCATCTCCTTCTATACTAGTTGCATTACTTACTCCCTAAGCAATCTATATCTTAACAAACTAACAACTACACTGCCTAATCTATTGACACATGACAATATCTTGACCCTTATCATCCTTACAACCCCGTCTCTTAAGTACAAAGACTAATTGACTTGATGAGAGGGATAACAGTTCATAACGGAACCAATGACAACACAAGACATAGACCTCTGTAAGTTATCATCGTGCTCATTTCTACTGCTTTAAAAAAAGATAGCCTTTCACTAATGGAACGTAACCATTCATCCACCAAGAAACATTATTCACCATCTAAGTTTAATTTAGATGTCGAAAAATCATTGACTCACACCTCATTTGTGTATCACCGATGTGACAAGGTCTTACCTACCATTTTTCTTGATTGCAGAGACGCAACAAACAATTGGTTGCTTATTTTGAATTTATCCCCCATTTTACAATAATTTAGTAGATACAAAATATGAACTACGGTACTTACATATAATAAGAAGTAAAATACTTTCTTAGTAGTGACCAGTAAAAGGCAGCAGAGCAATAGCCTAGCCAGTTATGGAAGGAAGTTCTATTTGGGCCACGTGAAAATCTGTACGCTTTCGGAAACCTTCGGCATCTGAGATTCTGAATGCATACAGCTTTCACGACCTTCATTTGCTTGCTAGGGCATCGTTTTTTGTGCCTCCTCTTTCTTCTCTCTCGCCACTTATGATGAAAACGACGTGCACTCATATGAGATCTGATGTGCTTCGGAGTAGTTCTGACAATTTTTTTTGTACGATTCGTTAATTTTTTTACGAAATGACAAGAAAATAATAGATTTTGAGTCAACTTGTTAACAAGTTAGATCGTTATTGGGTCACTTGTTAAGAACCCATTAACAAGTTGAGTCGTTATCGAGTCATCTGTTAGAATCCGATAAGATATCATTTGCCAAATTTAGGTATGACAATTTCTTGCAGACTTGTTATTTCGACACAAGATGACAGGACCGGTATCGAATCGAGTTGTTATCAAGTCACCTGTTAAGAACTCGTTATGATAACGAATTTGACAGGACAACGACACAAATACGACAAACACGACATGTTTGCTAGGCTTACTTTGAGTATCAGATGCTTCAAACTTTTTAACCATTAATTTTTTTGTTAAAATCACAAAAATCAAAATCTAATAGTTATAAAATCCTGAATACCTTAGAAGTGTTTTTAACTAACTGAGTTACAAGTATTTTGCAAAAATAATGAAGTTACAATTTTGGTACAAAATTTTTATCCTTAATTCAACTTTGGTTATGCTTGTTTCTTCTACTTTGATTTTCTTTTCAATTATTCTAATTTTGAATAGAGATGTAATCCTCAAGCCTAGTAGTGCGAGCTTGTAACTAAATGTCGAGCACCAGTAGCCAAAAGGTAGCATATTCATCATGTATAGTGTAAATTGGAAGATGTTGTCTTTTTTCCATGGATATGGATCCTCTCCGGATCCATGCATCTTAATCCTAGGGATCCACCAATCCGGGCCATTAAAATTTGAACCAACAACTACAAACATGGACTTACTTAAAAAGTTATAACAACTTTAGCAGTTGGATCAAATTTCAACAGCCCGGATTGGTGGATCCCAGGATTAGGATGCATGGATCCGGAGAGGATCCATGTCCTTTTTCCCTTCTATTCATTTTGACTTTATGTTGACTTTGTCATATATCTATGGGAAGCCGTCAAAGGAAGGGATTTTTTTTTGTTTTTTTTAAAATGAAGAATAGTTGTGGGTCCACATCATATTGAAAATATTTAAAACCTTGAATTAGGTTAAAAAAAAATTAACGAATATTTTGTTATAAAAGAAACAATGAAATTTAATTTTGATAATTAAATAGGTAAATGATTTCGGATTGAATTGAATTTTTGAAATGATGATCTATGAATCGAGACTTATAAAATAGACGGTTCGGATCGTTGAAGTTTGATGTGAAATAAGCCCCACACATAATTCCCATTTTTTGAAAAAAAAAAATGAGGATCCCTTTGCATAAAGGGCTATATCTTAGTAGCCAGACAGTTACTGGACCGGACCGTCGGTTTCTTTGCTGGCCGATTCGGTCTGTCCGGTTTGGTATGATGGTTTCGGGTTTAAGATCACAAAACCGAACGTCCATTAGTTTCAAATGTTTTAAGGTACCGAGGCTAGCAATTAGCATCCAAAGTAAATGGAATTGCATCCACATTAGAAACTTGTCGATGAATCATACTATTAAGTAGCTCGCTATGCTGCGTAATACGGCGCACGATCTAATGAGGCGACCGGAAATCTGCGATGAGGCGTCGGGATTTCACAAGGAGTCCCAAAATGCATCCACAATTTACGCAGTTTGGTACACACAATCTTCCTAAATCCGAATACACCGGAGGTTGAATTGAAAGCTAATTCTACCCTCATCCCTACCCAAACCCCACGAACAAGAGCAGCAACATAATTCTTCGAATACAATGATTTGAACCTACGCATCAAAACCAACATAAAATATTTACTGTTATCTAGCACCGAAAATACACAATAGAAGAAAGACGATAGCCTAACACGAAAACTAACAGGTAGTTGTCAAGATGGTGCTTAATACAACAGAGAATTTCATGAAATCAATCCGAAAATTCATCACTATTAAGATGGTTGCACTTCATAAGAAATTTATATCGCGTGTAAAGCTCAAAAAACAGGTGCCCATCAAGGTTTCCAACCAGTCTCAGAATTGGATACCCTGCTTCTCATAATATGGGGCTCACGTACAAAAATGGATAATTCTGGACAACGGATCAACCCCAAAACTCTTATCTCATTACGATAGAGAGCCATCCACCCTTCGGAGAAAAGCTCTTCATGCTAATTGTGAAGCATAGTTATCAGGAGTTGTAGATATTACATCAAATCAATCTGCCTTATTCTTCACTGCTTCTCTTCTCTTTTTCTTTGCACCCCCTAAGAAACTTTGTGGTCAACAATGCACTCAAAACCGAGAGGGTGGACTTCCTAACAACCTATGTATTCCTTGAACAGTTCCTTCTAAATCGGAAACAGTATTAACATTCTCACTCCCCACACTTCTCCACTCAAGAATCTAAACACCTTTACGATAGAGGATGTTCAACTGATTCCCTGCTTGCTGACACATGCAACACCAGTTTCCAATAACCTGCCGTCTCTTAATTAAATTATCAAGAGTCCAGATTCTCTAACGAGTGTCTAAAAAGAATAATAATATCTACACGAACAACTTCTGAACACCAGATTACGAATACTGGTCAAATCCCACAGAGAGACGAATACTAAGATTTCAAGCGAATGAATAAGGTTCCATTTAGTACCAAAAACCTAAACCTTCTGTATTGGAACTGACCATTGCCTGTCCACGAAGAGACAAATAATTAGACTTCAAATACCTATCCTCCAGATTCTTACATCATGACCTCTCCCACATGCTCTGGGGCTTCATAAGACCCAACAACAATAACATCTCCCATCACTAGATCCTTCATATTCTGAATGAAAATAGGATGCAACTACTTAATATTAAAATCTCAAGACCCAAACTCTACCCATACAACAACTCACCGTCACATGCTTTATGCTTATCAGTAGCCATATTGTAGACCAGATAAATGGAAAAGACATTTCAAAAGAACATCAGCATGCAACATGCCAAAAGCAAACCACTCTATTACGGCATTACCTACTTTAAAAGATATAAATCTAGAAACATCTTCTCATCTCTCTCAAAATTCTATCCCAATGAAGGTCTCTAACCAAATCGTTTAACACACACACAATTGTATAATAACTTCAGTTGAAACATTAGAACATTAGGGGAAAAAAAACGAAAGGGTTTAGAAAGAGACCATCAACAGCTCCAGAAATCCCACAGTGCAAAAGCATACCAACAACTTTAGTATCACATACGACACAATTGACAAGAGAAAGAAATAACTTTAATTCACAAAAATATTCCATTGCATGATATTTCATAATGCCAAACATCACCAGAAACTTTTTCTTTAACTAGATTACAATGATCCATGAGGTTATCGCGTTGCCAGTTGACATAGTTATTACTGCGATTTTAGTAAAAAAGCACACAACAGAATAAATTCAGACTATTCCGCTAAAGCATATTTTCAATTATGCTACCTCTAGATTTGACAAATCACCTTGATTCTGTATTTGAAGATTCACAATCTACGACACTCATCCATCATGACATCCTGACCTAGACTTGCTCATGTTTTTGTATAATCAAAAGAGCATCCTCAAATGTTCCAACTATTGATGGTCATACTCATGCAACACTGAAAACGTTTTTATATCCTATGTTCATATATCTTCTAAAATTGTCAGTAGTACTCATCGTGTTCAACTAATTAACCTAGCAAAGTGAAATCCAGAGTACCATCGCCACATCTATCTATAAGTTATCAAAACTTTAAGAGTAAAAAATACAAGTTAAATGGTGTTGAACACATCAAGATCACATAGATATTCGATGTTCAAACCAATTAACGCTGAAATTCACAAGATAAAACCAGATCTGAGACTAGCCATTGTATTTGTGTGGTATGATCTTCCTTTCCATACATCAGTAAATAAAAAAAGGGCATCAAAAGAAGATTACAGAAGAAAAATATGGATTAATTTCCCAATAAACACGATCAAGGCTGCTACCTACAACAAAAAATGATATTATGATCTTGTAAAATGTACAAACCAACCAACCTGACCTGGAGGGTGGGTGGATTGAGTTTATTGAGATCAATCATCAATCCCTAATGCCAAGCTCAACCTCCAGTTCATCGTCGTCTTCAAAGAGCTTGAGAAGACGGGCGTGTTGCTCTTCTCTCTTCTTCTTCTGCCATATCCTGAACAAGAAGACGCAGAAGCCGACGACAGCCGCCACCCCCAGCAGCACAATCACTGCCTTGAGTGTCACCGACCCACTTGAAGCTTTGTCTCCGTTTTTGGGAGTGGGAGTTGAGGGGTCGTCTGCCGAAACTGAACCGAAGAGGAGGCTAATGGACAAGATGAGGAGAAAAGGGATTTGCAGTTGCAGACAGCCTTGGCAATGGCGGCTCCGAAATCCATTCATGTCGTCTGTCGTCTGTCGTCTTTCTCGGGGAACCTAATAAACCAACGATGCTGATGTCGTACAAGTACAAATGACAAATTGTCAAATACAATGTTTGAATTTTCAATTGCAATTTGCAAGTGGATGGGGAAGGACCTGGATCCTCTCCTGAGCCCAAGGAGAGGATCCTCCTGACCACGGATCTAAGACCGTTGGATGAAAATCTAACGGCTATAATTATTATAACTTTAAATGGACATCCCTGTTTGTAGCCGTTGAATTTTCATCCAACAGCCTTGGATCTTTGGTCAGGATAATCATCTCCTTGGGCTCAGGAGAGGATCCAGGTCTGATGGGGAATGCTATCCGTTGTTGTTCTTGTTGGTTTTTTTATTTTTTTAACAAATGATTGATTTTTTTTCTTTCACTAAGCCTCACTTTAGTCATTTTTTTAAAGAGAAAGTAAGATAATCATTGAATAGAGAAATATGTACATAAGAGAGGAATAAAGTGCTAACAATGGGCCTCAATAAAAACTTTGTCGGGGCTTTCAACCCGATCGAAGGAAAAAAGAATGTCTCGCACCAATTAAATATGAAAACTATCCTCAATTAACAAATCATTAATAACATTAGGAGGTTCTTTGAACCAAAAAAGTTGACGATCCAACGTAAGACTCCACCTTGCAAGACGATGTGCCACTTTATTCGACTCTGTAGGTCCGAAGGAAAACTTCCAATGCTCAAACCCCTGAAGAATCCGTCTTGTGTCTGCAAAGAGGTGACCCAGATGACCATGTAATGCCGAACCTGTATTCTGAATAGCAGTAACAACCAATAAAAGCATCACCTTCGAATTGGACCTGTTCCGCACTCCATTGCTGCACAAACACAGCTGCTGTCCATGTAGCAGTAGCTTCAGCATGCATAGCCGAGCCAATCCTATACTCCATACACGCCAGCGCAGCCATGAAACCCCCTGTGGC
The DNA here is from genome assembly GCA_963580275.1 of Crataegus laevigata. Taxonomy (NCBI): domain Eukaryota; kingdom Viridiplantae; phylum Streptophyta; class Magnoliopsida; order Rosales; family Rosaceae; genus Crataegus; species Crataegus laevigata. The sequence goes on from OY756938.1 coordinate 4,537,414, forward strand.
TTTCGAACTACAACCCCAAAACCTCCATTCACACCATTCTCATCCCAAGCTGTATCGAAATTACACTTTATCCAACCAATGTGTAGGGATTGTAAGTGCCTATTTTTAAGGAGTGAAAATAATATGGAGGTTGTTGATTTTTATCCCTATATATATAATGGGATAATAAAATCACTTTATAACTGGAGGCGTGGGTGGTTTTTCTACTGATATGCCACTATGCAGCGTACGTGGTAGCATTCACCCACTAACCACAACTTCCACTTCCATTGTTCGCCTATAAAAGGCACTAAGCCAAAGCAGGGGACATAAAAGCATCGTGAAGACGATAGAGAAAAGCACGGAGGAACAAAAAAAGAGGAAGAAGAGTACGACACAGAGAAGGCAATAAAGAAGTACGAAAGACAAAAAAGAACAAAGCAATAAAGCAAGGAAGAGCTCTTGACTTTTGCAGGAGAGAAAGAAGAAAATTTGGTTTCTTCTTCATCTTTCACCAAAGCCAAAAATGGAGGCTAAGCCCACCGGCTCACCATGGCAGCAACAACAAACAGTCGAAAGAAGTTCTGAAAATAGAACCTACCCTCATTCCTCGCAAAATGCTGCAACAGCCGTTGAATATCAACACATCCACAATACTGACGACAACATTGCAACATCCATGTCATTCCCGAAACTGTTCTCCGATCCCCGAGCCTAGCGATGCAGCATGCTCTATTTTCTCACCGATGGCATAAAAGAAGGTGGTCATGAACGAAGTCCTCCATCGTGAGAACAACAACCGTAGTGGTTGCCACGTGTGGAGTTGAAATGGTTGTTGAACAAAGCACGCAGTAGAGCATGAAGGAAAAAGAACAAAAGAATGAAGCCAAAGACACGGCTGTATACAGAAAGAAGGCGCATAAAAGAAATAGATGATGCCATTCTAGGCACAAAAGCTCACATAAAAGAAAAAGATGAAGTCATTCTAGGCACAAAAGCTCGCATAGAAGAAAGAGATGATGCCGTTCTAGGCACAAAAGTTGCTGCATCGCTTGGATAAAGAAGATTTAAAGTGGAAGACTCAAGATCTTTCTTCCCGAAGTGGTGCCTTCCATCTATGCTTTCTGTCCATGCCAAGAAAGAAAGGAGTAGTCAGTGCCGGGCCTCCTATGTAGTGAAATTTTAAGTGGTCTAAAACACTTGACGAAGTTCAAGACGAGGTTCCACGGCCACATGCTCTCTGCTCCCTGTCAACATCATTGGCTCTAAGAATTTCCATGAGAGTGGTTGATGCTCTCCATCGTCTATGCTCCATCCCGAGAAAGAAGATGCATGCAGTCCTCCGTCTTCACCACAACCAAACTCCCACAAATAGCAAGAGTTTGAAGGAAACAGAAGCTAAAAGCAGCAAGTCCCTCAATTTTCTTTCGTCGCAAAGTGATTGATGTCACAATTTGTTGGTGCCCAGAGAACTGGTGCTGCGAGTTTCTTTTAAAAAACCACAACATAAGAGTCCTCGTGCCTTTCTCTCTCAAGTTCACACATGGTGGAAAAAGCCATCTCAAATACTTAGTTTTTTATTTTAATTTTTTTTTAGAGAAACAAGTTGTTGGGCTGCCATATTTTAATTTATAAGAATTCCATTATTTCTTATAAGTCTGTTTGATGCTAGACAAAATAAATATATAAAATGGAGAAAGAAAAAGGCTACAGCAAGAGAGGGAAACAAAAAACTTTCCACTCACTTGAGCATTATGAGCATGGCCCCCATGGATTAAATTTTGTGCATAAAACAACAAACATGTCAGCGACTCCGTGCTTCAAAGAATTGACCAGAAAGGAGGAAGAAGTCTTTCAAATGACTTAAATGTGGTTATCATTTTGATCAAATATTGGGTAAAAAATATTAACCAAAAGCATTGAAATCAAACTGATAGATGCTACAAGACAAAAGGAAAGAAGGGAAATTTGCCACAGCTCTAAATAAAAAGCTAAAAGTTTAAAAGATATTTGTTTCTCTACCAACAATAGCAAAAGGACCATTGCCTCTGCCACCAACAACAACTATGCAAGGACGTTGTTTGAAGGTGTGTAGACTAAATGACAAACGCAGCAAGACTATGGCTTCGAGATCAACCTCATTTGTGGAAGAAAACTAGTAGACGTTAATCTAATGTCCTCGTGTACAAAATTATCATGGGATACAAGAGTTCCACCCAAAGCCTTTTGTGCTAGGAATTCAAAAGATAAGGAAAAAATGGAGATTACAAAGTCTGCAAAGGAAAGCTATGATAGAGAAAAAGAGAAAGAAATTTGTCTTCTAAACCATGCACGTGGTCACTTGGGCAGTTGTCTTCCATGCAAATTCAAAATAAATGGAAAGCTAAAATATGGTTTTCCTCTCCAAACACTACCACTTAAAGCCCTATTTGGGACTTAGAAAATTCGAAGTCTTCAAATAGAAGAAGAAAGAAGATCGCTGCAAAAACAAAATCTATTTAAGTTAAGTGGGAATGCTGCCCACGGGGAGAACAAAAGAAAAGCCACGGCTCCCCATCTAAATTCATATGGGCTTTGTAAATGTAGACCCTATGAATTAGAGCCGAGGACGAGCAACAAATGGTAGGAGCCTAATAGCGTGATGGAGACATGTTGAGTCCAACCAATCCAAAATAAAGGATCATGGAGATGATATCGACGACACCAAATTCATGGATGTAAATTACTCCAAATACCGTGGATGTGAACCATCTTAAAATACAAAACTTGACGGCCTCACCACCTCAAATTGGTGAAACTCATGCCATGTATCAAATACCAAAAGGCACGAAGCCGTATCAAATCCCAAATGGCATGAAGCCGAAGAAAAGTCTCAAATGACATGAAGCCATGTCAAAATTCAAATGGCACAAAGCTGCTTCAAATGGTACAAAGCCACTTCGAATTTCAAATGGTACAAAGCCATGTCAAGTCCCAAATGGAACAAAGCCACATCAATTTACAAATGGCACAAAGCCGCTTCAAATGGTGACGGGATTTTAAAACCGCACAAATTTAACCCTCTTTTTGACAATTGTAGTATAGGTGTAAGTAGGGTATCGTTCTAGGCCGGGGATTAGGAGGGATTGCTAATCTACTCTAAATTAATTTAAAAATATTAAACAAGACTCAAAAATACAAAACTAGGCTAAAAACTCGAAACACACTTAGAATGACTCAAAATAATGAAAACAATCAAATTAACTCAATCTAGACTCTAAGAAATTAATTGGACGAAAATTGAATTAAAAGACTAAAAACAATGAAAACTAACTAAATAATATAATTTAATAATGGGGGAGTTTGGTTTTAGACGAAATGTAAATTAAACTTAAATAAATTATTGAATTGACAAAAACATAAAATAAAAGTGAACGGATGGGCGACAGACTGGCTAGAGGGTTTTTCTCCACACAAGACACATATGCAATCTAAATTGACCTTCAGTTGTTCTTTCAATAAATTGTAAATCTCAACACCCCAAATTAATTAGGTACGCTTAAATTAACCTTCAGATTTTCCTTATGTTATTGAATTGGATGAACAGCATACAACAACTCAAATTATTCCCCAAAAGTTCCCTACGTGAAAAGCACAATAGAGATACGATTAAAGATCATTAAGTTCTATGAAAATCATAAGTGTTGACAAAGCATTCGTAACTATGAACAACATGATACGTTTGCCAGGAATTTACTTAACGCGATTGTGACTAGCAACCTTCACTACTCATGAATATAAGTTCATAACGATTAGGTGAAATTCACTTATATTCTAGCATCAAATTTATGCATGTAAATTAAGTATGCATTCTTAATCGACAAACATAAATAAGTTATTAATCAAGCAGTTAAGCAAATTAAATCACAACTCAGAAATCACAACTGAAGTTACCAATTCAAATTACAAATATAATCATGGCTTTGAATTAACCTCTAGCCAAAACAAATTAATTACACATTATTTATAAATTAAAACATAGTAAAATATAAGTTTGAGAGATAAAACCAAATGAGGAATTTCTTCCTCTCCACCGTGAGCTAAGGATAGGCTGTGCCTCTGTGCTTGTTTTGTGTACACTGTCCAGCTGCCCGAGGCTGGCGCCTCTTGGTTCTTCTCGGTGCTCACCTCCTCAGCCTTTGGTTGGCTGCCAAATGGCAGCTTTCCTCCTATATTTTATTTTTTATTTTTTTTTTCTTCTGGTTTGTCTCTCTCGCTGCCCTCTCACGAGCTGCTGCTTATTAATTTCTTTGGCTGCCACTTGGCAGCTTTGCTGCTCCTGACTTGCTTCGGTGCTCCCTGACGTGCTTCGGTGCTCCCTGATGTGCTGCTCTGCTGGTTGCCTTCGTCCTCTTGCACGCTGCCAAGTGTGGCAGCTGTCCTTAATTTCCCCCCGAGGTAGCCTTGACTCGCTGGCCTTCTATCTCTCGCGTCAGTCCCCCCGCGAGCTGCCCAGCTGGTCTCAGCACTGACTTAAGCTGCCAAGGCAGCTTTTACTGCTTTGTCTCTACCGCAATTGGGCGCCTCTTCTGGCACGTCTTCTTTTCTGCCCAGCTGCGCACCACCTGGCAGCTCCAACCGAGACTCTCTCTGCGAGACTTCTCTCGCTGCCCAGGGCAGCCCCCTTTCCTCCCTTTGTGCGCCTCTTCTTAAGCTGCAAAGGCAGCTTTGCTTTCTTAGCTGCCTTCTTTATTATTTTCTGTTTGTTCTTCTCATCATGCCGTTTTGCCCCCTTGGCTACAAAAGCAGAAAAAAACAATGATCAAACTCACATATGCTGCCCTTTTTCTTCCCCGTTATTCCCTCCTCTATGCCATGTGTAATTATTTCTCCCTGCTTTTCCATTTTATTTTCTTCTTTTTCTTTAAAACCTGCCAGCCCACCTTCTTTTAATATTCTGTTTAAAATGTTTTCTTAAGTTACAACAATAAAATAAGTGAGAAGGTAGTTTAGACGAATTTGTTACTAAAAATTTACACTAGTGCTATATTTATTTTCTTAGCTAGATAAATTTTATAAAACACAAAAACAAAGTAAATAGCTCAAAATATAACGAACTAACTAAGAAAAGACGAGTGAATTTGATATAAAAATATATATAAATATGATCCGATCAAATACCCCCACACTTAGCTTTTGCTAGTCCTCGAGCAAAACAAAGAAAACAAGAACAAGTAATAACATGAAAAACATTAGCTTCCCCCTATTTGACCCTCATAGAATTTAATTCGAGAACACAAATAAGCAAGAACCATAGCTGGCACATAAACAAGCTAATCCAAGCTCATCTTCCTTATTCAAATATTAGCAGTAATCTTCAAATCATCCTTGAAGTGTAGTGTGTGAGATAGCCACCATATGCAAATCAGCAACCTTCTCACGGGATATGCACTCAATCACACATGTGTTTAGTTTTAATGTGTTTCGCTCAAAGAAACAAATGTGAAAGTTCTACCATAAGCTTGCATAAAGATCACTTCTCCACAATCATAATTGCAAAACTTAAATCAAGAGGACTTTTATTGGATGTAATGAGGCTTAGGGATAGGGCTATTGAAACGAAAGAATATGAAAACACAAGTTCCAAGCTATATTGCAAGCAATTCTTTTGTTGAGATTTATAAGAACTCAAGTTCTCCAACGATTCTTCTAACACCTCCCATCACACCCTTAAACTGAAACTTTAAAATTTTTATTTTTATTTTTATTTTCTTCGTATACAATCTTTCTTTTTTTTTTTTTTTTTTTTAAGCATAAATACAAACATGAAATACCCCCACACTTATTCTTTTGCCAAACTCCTTCCAAGTACTTCACAAACATTTCTCAAAAGACAATCTCAAATTGCTCGCTTGGAAAGGGTAAGGAAACAGGTTTGAGGTATAAGGGTAGACATATCTGGTGATAAGAAATAAAAGGCTCAACAAAAACGGCTCAAATTGGCAATCTAATGATATCATTTTTCTTTGGGAAATAAGGTTATTTGGGCCATGGTGGTGAACCTAATGCCTCTATCATTTTCAAGTTCATGCAATCAATGACAAATATTTCAAAAGATCGTTACGCAAGTTCTAGAGATGCATCTCACATAAGTTCATCACACATAAAAGAATGGGAGTGTATGAAAAATGCACACACTTTCAATAGGCTCAAAAACTCACATAGGATGTATATAGTCACTAAATTCACATATGAAGCTTTAAGTCATGTTTTAGTTTCACATCAACACGGCTATGTGCATTTGGTTTTTCAAAGATGATCAAACATGTACAATACTAACAAGAGAACAAGGAATTTCATAAAACACATGTTAACTAAGTTCTTGATAATCATGGTTCAAATTTCATCCAGTTATATCATTGGGTCGGGAAACTAATAAAAATCTAATTTAAAACCATAAGGAAAACAAGACAATATTTTTGGATTTTTTAAATTTTTCGAGAAAAATTAAATAAAACACAAAACTCCGAAAAAAATTAAGTAAAACACAAAGCTAATTAAGAAAACAAAAAGCAATAACATGGAAACAAATGAAACCAGTTCAAAGTCGAAGGTACAAAAATTTTCAATTTGGTCATTTTTTTTTATACTCTTTACCCATACCCCCACACTTAAACTGGACATTGTCCCCAATGTCAGAAAACAATAAAATGCAAATAAAAATAAAATGAATAAATAATACAAAACAAAATAAAGCAAAAGGACTGAAAACTTCCCTAATTTGCAGAAAACCAAGCGATGACCCCCAAGCGTAAATTTTGCAATCAACTTCAAGGGTAGAAATATTCAAAAAGTTCCTGCAAAGCAAAGAAATAAATCAGTTAAGCACGCAAGAAAATATAGAAAATTGCAAACGAAAAATTGAAAATGAAAATAAAAGATAATGAAAAGAACTAATAGGTGATCATTGGTCGTGTTTGTTGATTTTCCACAGCTTTCATCTTGAACTGGATGTGCCTTCTTCTTGCAAGTGCTCCTTAGCTTAGTTGAGGATGAATCAGCACGTTGTCTCCACATGCTTCAAGTAGTCCGGTCTCCACGCAGGTGTGGCATCTTCTTGAACTCTTGGATCATCTCACCCTCCGCCTTCATCAGGATGCACCTCAGACTCCTCCTGCTTCGTCTGTGAGGTACTTTTGCTTTTGAAGAAGCACCTCAACACAGGTTTATTTTTGAAGTGGGCTGGGAGGGGTCTGAGATGAGTACTCGAGAGCAAGACTAGGTAAGCAATCAGGATCTCACTTTCTCCATGTTCTTCATATGAAAGTGAGGAGAAAGCGTGATATGAGATACTTTTGCTTTTAACCTTTTTGATATGAAATACTTTTGCTCTGGATGATTTGTTTTCTAGGGTGATCCAATGGATGAAGAACACTGAGTGACTCGAAAGGTTTCTTTGGGAAGACATTATCGGAGATGAAGAGAGGTTGAGAGGTTGAGAGGGTGTGAAGGTGTGCCTTTGATGTGGAAGGCGAAGGTCGAACTTATAGAAATTTGGCTTCACAACCGGAACTATTCCTTCACTATTTGTCGGCAGCCGGTGGATGGATGAACAATGCCCGTTACGCGCTTTCTGACAAAGCGTCCGTAATTTCCGCAAAGCTGACTGCGCATGCGACGAGTGACGACAAACTGGAATGATGATCTCTTGAAAACCGGGGTTCAAATCCGCTTCGGCTCGTGGTTTTCGCAACGCTCCAAGCTGCACGTGATGAGTCACGACAAAATTGGAAAAACTGAACCACGTGATTGCTGAGTCAAGCCCAGCTTTTGAGAAAGGAAACGGCCTTCGAGAAATGAGTGTCCAGCTTTTCCGATTTGCGTGAGGAACGCCTCTTCGATCTCTGAGGAGCGGGCGCTCTTCATTTTCTTCTTTTTATAGAGGCGCTAATTCTGCTCCACCTCACACTTGAACTCCTTTCCTCAAACACTCCCTTCTGTAAACACACATAATCTTTCCGAACTCTTCCTGCACTTCTGCAATCTTACTCCTTCCGATCTCTTCTTCCGCTTCAGCAATCTTAATCTTTCCGAACTCTTTTCTTCCTCAACCCCCTCTAAAAATGTCTTGCCCTTTCGACCGTCGCCTAAACTTGAATGTCGGGGAAGACGATGACTCGTCTTCTCCGAACAACATTTGGAATCCGTCCTTTATATCCCCCAATGGTCATCTTACAGTCGGGGACACAATGATGAGGAATGAAATCACCGCTACGGTGATTGCCAGAAATCTGCTCACACCAAGGGACAATAGGATGCTATCCAGGCGGTCGGACGAGCTGGCTGTTCAGGAATCTCTAGCCCTCAGCGTCCAAAGTGCAGGCTCAGTTTCAAACATGGGCCAGCGCCTGCTTGCCCGAACTCGTCAGGTGGAGTCACTGATGGCGGAGGTGGCCAGTCTTCGGCAAGAAGTCAGAGGACTCAGGCACGAGAACAAGGAGTTGCACATGCTTGCAACTAGTTACTCAACCAGCATGAAGAGGAAGCTGGACCAGCTGCAGGAGTCGGACGGTCGGATTTAGAGCGATCATGAAAGGTTCATGGCGCTACTCCCGAGGTTTATGTTGCCTTCGTCCTCGGGAGTTGCACCAAGTGTTCCGGCTCCGGAGATTCCAACTCTGGCTCTTCGTCTTCCCGGAGCTCCGTCGACCTCTGAGGCGCCACCTAACCAATGACCAATGATTGCTATTAGTTTTTTCGCATTATTGTAAATTTTTTATATGCTTTTAATGTTTATTTAAATATATATATATATATATATATATATATATATATTACTAATATTAATATTAGTATTATTATTATTATTATTATTATTTTTTTAAGGGTTTATTTTAAGCAATATAAAATATGTAAAGTAAAAAAAAATGTAAATTAATGTAAAAAGACTTTATTTATCCGCTCTTAAAATAAATATTGCCCTTAATTTATTTAACACAAACTAAACAAAAATTCAACCAAATAACACAACTAATTAAATAAAACAAAAATTGCAAAGTAAAGGCAATAAAGATGAGGGTTAAGAAATGCAAATCTGATTGCTTGGGTTGCCTCCCAAGAAGCGCTTGATTTAACGTCTTTAGCCGGACGAATCTTTCCATTAACCTCCCCTCGGCTCCAAAGCATGAAATTTATCTTTCAATGGGAGATGATACTTGAAATGATTCGGCAGTGGTCTGAATTCTCGGGTGGGTGCCTGAATCATAAAAATGAGAAACATATTAGTATAAATTAAAATTAAAATTGAAATTGGAGAAGATGGCTTACTGTCTTTCTCCGACACAAACTCAATGACAAAAACCACGCTTTTGGACATTTCAGGGATTTTGAACTTGGCCAGATTCACTATGATGGTTGTGGCCTGTCCCGTGTCATCAAACTCAATTTCTTGGGCCTTTGTTTCCTGCACATCCTCATCCTCCATCTCACCTTCCACAGTGGTGGCTTTATCGATTTCCACTTCTCCCTTTGAATTTGCAAATGTAGAGTTGGAAAGTTCACGTTGCTCTTAAATCTGTGCCTTGACTTCCACAATCTGCCCCATTTGATTATTCAATTCTCCCATCTCCTTGGTTTGATTTTCTACTTCCTGGTTCAAAGAGATGAGTAATTGAATAATATTATCATTATCCACAGATGTACCTGAATTGAATTGGGCAGATTGTGATGGAGGCTGTGGTGGTGTTGTATATAACTCATCATACGGCTGCCAATATTCTCCTTGGTGAGTCTCCTTAGCTTGATTTTGTGACCCCTGCACCAAAGAGTTTAATTCATTAAGGATTTGATCATAATCTATTGACGAACCTGAGTTTGATTGAGCATATTGCATATGAGGTTGTAGTGGCTGCATAGGTCTTGAATAGAACTCCTCATATGGCTGCCAATATGCTTCATGTTGAACTTGTTGAGCTTCCCACCACATAGAGTTTGAATGATCACTCCAATCCGAATTGCAAGCGTTGGAAAACATGTTGCCGCTTGGTTGATCATAGCCTTGATATCCCCAAACATCTTCATTCGTAGAAAATTGAGGATATTGCTGAGTCTGATATCCTTGCCCATAGGGCACATCAAGTGTAGGGACACTTGGCATTGAGGTCCGTTCGGCATTATGAGTCAATTGAGCAGTGAGCTGCGCCAATTGAGCTTGAATGGTTGCCATATCTTGCTCCATTAGTACCTAAAATTAAAGAAAGAAAAATAAATCAAATATCAAAAATAAAACACACAAACACAAATATAAACATAAACACAAACGAAAAAAAAATAAAAGAAACACAAACAAAAATAAAGGGATTAGCAAATTTGCTAATCCCCGGCAACGGCGCCAAAAATTTGACGGGATTTTAAAACCGCACAAATTTAACCCTCTTTTTGACAATTGTAGTATAGGTGTAAGTAGGGTATCGTTCTAGGCCGGAGATTAGGAGGGATTGCTAATCTACTCTAAATTAATTTAAAAATATTAAACAAGACTCAAAAATACAAAACTAGGCTAAAAACTCGAAACACACTTAGAATGACTCAAAATAATGAAAACAATCAAATTAACTCAATCTAGACACTAAGAAATTAATTGGACGAAAATTGAATTAAAAGACTAAAAACAATGAAAACTAACTAAATAATATAATTTAATAATGGGGGAGTTTGGTTTTAGACGAAATGTAAATTAAACTTAAATAAATTATTGAATTGACAAAAACATAAAATAAAAGTGAACGGATGGGCGACAGACTGGCTAGAGGGTTTTTCTCCACACAAGACACATATGCAATCTAAATTGACCTTCAGTTGTTCTTTCAATAAATTGTAAATCTCAACACCCCAAATTAATTAGGTACGCTTAAATTAACCTTCAGATTTTCCTTATGTTATTGAATTGGATGAACAGCATACAACAACTCAAATTATTCCCCAAAATTTCCCTACGTGAAAAGCACAATAGAGATACGATTAAAGATCATTAAGTTCTATGAAAATCATAAGTGTTGACAAAGCATTCGTAACTATGAACAGCATGATACGTTTGCCAGGAATTTACTTAACGCGATTGTGACTAGCAACCTTCACTACTCATGAATATAAGTTCATAACGATTAGGTGAAATTCACTTATATTCTAGCATCAAATTTATGCATGTAAATTAAGTATGCATTCTTAATCGACAAACATAAATAAGTTATTAATCAAGCAGTTAAGCAAATTAAATCACAACTCAGAAATCACAACTGAAGTTACCAATTCAAATTACAAATATAATCATGGCTTTGAATTAACCTCTAGCCAAAACAAATTAATTACACATTATTTATAAATTAAAACATAGTAAAATATAAGTTTGAGAGATAAAACCAAATGAGGAATTTCTTCCTCTCCACCGTGAGCTAAGGATAGGCTGTGCCTCTGTGCTTGTTTTGTGTACACTGTCCAGCTGCCCGAGGCTGGCGCCTCTTGGTTCTTCTCGGTGCTCACCTCCTCAGCCTTTGGTTGGCTGCCAAATGGCAGCTTTCCTCCTATATTTTATTTTTTATTTTTTTTTCTTCTGGTTTTTCTCTCTCGCTGCCCTCTCACGAGCTGCTGCTTATTGATTTCTTTGGCTGCCACTTGGCAGCTTTGCTGCTCCTGACTTGCTTCAGTGCTCCCTGACGTGCTTCGGTGCTCCCTGATGTGCTGCTCTGCTGGTTGCCTTCGTCCTCTTGCACGCTGCCAAGTGTGGCAGCTGTCCTTAATTTCCCCCCGAGGTAGCCTTGACTCGCTGGCCTTCTATCTCTCGCGTCAGTCCCCCCGCGAGCTGCCCAGCTGGTCTCAGCACTGACTTAAGCTGCCAAGGCAGCTTTTACTGCTTTGTCTCTACCGCAATTGGGCGCCTCTTCTGGCACGTCTTCTTTTCTGCCCAGCTGCGCACCACCTGGCAGCTCCAACCGAGACTCTCTCTGCGAGACTTCTCTCGCTGCCCAGGGCAGCCCCCTTTCCTCCCTTTGTGCGCCTCTTCTTAAGCTGCAAAGGCAGCTTTGCTTTCTTAGCTGCCTTCTTTATTATTTTCTGTTTGTTCTTCTCATCATGCCGTCTGCCCCCTTGGCTACAAAAGCAGAAAAAAACAATGATCAAACTCACATATGCTGCCCTTTTTCTTCCCCGTTATTCCCTCCTCTATGCCATGTGTAATTATTTCTCCCTGCTTTTCCATTTTATTTTCTTCTTTTTCTTTAAAACCTGCCAGCCCACCTTCTTTTAATACTCTGTTTAAAATGTTTTCTTAAGTTACAACAATAAAATAAGTGAGAAGGTAGTTTAGACGAATTTGTTACTAAAAATTTACACTAGTGCTATATTTATTTTCTTAGCTAGATAAATTTTATAAAACACAAAAACAAAGTAAATAGCTCAAAATATAATGAACTAACTAAGAAAAGACGAGTGAATTTGATATAAAAATATATATAAATATGATCCGATCAAATGGCATGAAGCCGTGCATCAAATGCTCCAATGGCGCAATGTCTTTGCCTGCATGAGCTAAAACTTCACAAGGCATCAAACGCTCTAATGGCTCAAAGTCCTCGCCCGCACGAGCTAAAATTGCAAAAGGCATCAAATGCTCTTTGCCTACACTAGCTGAAACTGCACAAGGCATCAAACCCCAACAAATACATAAAGAACTACGAGTGACCTGATCCCTCAATGAGGGTACGTAGGCAACCGAGGGCTCTACTTAGGTGCAGTCACAAAATCAAATAAACACTCAAATCCCCAAGTTACGATTTATTCATTTTGGAATCAAAGGGTATTCCTTTCCCAAAAGAAGGGTTTGTAATTAATAGGAGCGTGGCCTAGAATGGGTCGAACTCAAGTTTAAAAAACCCTATTAAAAAAATGAACGAGGGTGAGATTGTGTCAAGTGAATTATTTGTTTACATAGTGTGTACAATTTCTACTCAACAATCATAATAATGTAGTTCAAATTCATTTTTGGAGAGAATTGAACTTAAGACCTCTCACTTAGAAGTGAAGTGGAATACCACTAGACCATAGTACTAAGTGATTGTTGTTTCCTTTTAACTACTTAAAAAACTCCAACTTGCTCTAAACTATTAAATGTTACCCAGCCTTTTACAATTCGGATGTCTAAAATGTAGAAAATGTTGTACGCCTATTTAACTGAAGAATTATAGATAGTGCTTGCTCCAAACTAACGAATGCTACCCTGCCTTTTACAATTTGGAGATCTAAAATGTAGAAGATGTTGTACGCCTATTTAATTCAAGAATTATAGATAGTGGAAGAAGGACGGCAAGTAGAGAGAAAATAGAGAATTAAATGAATTTTGTGGTGTCATTTCTCACATTATTTATAGTAGTAAGGAATGGAGAATGATTCATTACAATCTAAAAGATATTATAGAATCCTACAAGGATCTACAAGGACTTTTACAATTACATTCCTAATGAAATTAGGACTGCAACAGAAGAGAAATATCAAAAAGAATTAGTTGGTAAAAACTAAAAAAGAAGGAAAAAAATATTGCATCGCATGGAGTCTAAGGATGTATCCCCCATGGGGTCATGTGGGAACTTACTTGTCCCTCCACTTACGATTAATAAACCTTTATTGTTTGAATATCATAGCCGAAACTGTTCAGCCTCTTTATCATAATCTAATGATCATATATGCAAAAAAATATTCAATTTGGATCCCATAGGGCAGAGGTGTTTTATTGATTGTTCCACCCAAAAAAAAAAGGGCCTAGGCTAGTCTCAAAACTAGTTTTTTAAAACATTGGTGTTTTACAAGCATATTGTTGTCTTCTTGCTTCATCAACCAGAGATTCATTCATGTGGATACTAGTAGATAGCTAACATTTGGGAGCCTCAACAATATCAAATTCGCTTGCATATGAAATCTAAGGGTTAAAATTCTAAACTCAACATAAGTTTATGCATGTGTTCTTAATGTTATTAGACATGAACACAAGCACATCGATAAACCAAGATCACATGGATTAATTTAATATGATTAAACAGAATTCGACATTCCACTAACCATGCATGTTAATTGAATTATTTAGCTTATGTCACTTGCCACGCATCCGCACATGTGTACTGAAGTAGTCCACAACCCAACAATGTTATCACATAAGTCATAGTTAGAACACCAACCATGGATGAAAGTTTGCTAGTGCTTCGAATATAACATTACAAGGAAATATTTGTTGGGACCAAATATGTGCACTGATGTGGTACTGGCAACAAACTCTCCAACGATCAAAGTCAATACAAAATTTTAGAACTCAAGTTGTAGGTTAGGGAATAGATTGTTTGATACCTTCTACATTCACCCTAAATGAGGCCCATATAAATGCACCATACTGTTGTAAATAATGGTTATGTTTGCCCACATGTGTATAGTAAAGCTTCACATGCTAAATAGTAAATTTTGTAAGTATTCAATGAAGTGGCTTTATAAATGTGGTGGTAGTACAAAACTAAACAGTGTGATATTTTGCACCCACTTCACCCTCGCTCTTAGCAAAGGTTATTTATCTAATTTTTGTCTATTTATAACACGTTATCAGCACGACTCTCTAACCTTAAATAATTCCCATCTCCCTTCACCAAAAAAAAAAATGCTTCCTCCAAGGTTTTTCATATTCTTCTTCTTCCTCTACTTCCTCTGCATGATGCACCCTCGCAATGAACTGCTAGCACCATGCCTACTTCTCGTTCTAAATTTAACATTTACTTATATTTTTGATTTCTTGTTTGGTTTAGTTCCTTATTACTAACCCAATATTTAATTATGTTAATTTTACTGTAATCAAAGATGGTGCGGTATAATCACCCATCTTCAACTGCATATTTAAAATTTTTGCAATTTAATTTTACTGCAAATTTAGGTGGTACGGTATAATCGTCCACCCTACTTTGCATATTTAAATTTTCTGCAATTTAATTTTACCGCAAATTTAGGTGGTGCGGTATAATCGTCCACCCTGCTTTGCATATTTAAATTTTTTTGCAATTGTGCGGAATAATAGCCCATCCTATGCTTGTTTCGATGAGAATGGTGCGGTACAATCGCCTTTCTCATTAATCATGAAAATCTTGAGCCTGAAGTTTCGAGTGCTTATCATTTTTGACTTGAAGATCAAAATGAAAAATTTGTAAGAACTAGAAGTTCTAACGCTATATTCCTCCAAGAATACATATTATTGCAAGTTCTTACATATCTCATTTTTTCTTTCAGAAAGAAAAGAAAATGGCAAACTTGGCAAAGCTTGATTTTGCTGTCCTGGACATTACTGGGAAGAATGACCTTACCTGGGTATTAGATACCAAGATCTATCTAGAAGCAGGGAATCTTGGAGATACCATTAGGGAAGAAAACAACTCATCCTCTCAAGATCAGGCGAAGGCCATGATCTTTATTCGTCGCCACCTTGATGAGGGACTAAAGAATGAGTACTTAACGGTTGAAGATCCGTTAGCTTTCTGGAAGGCATTGGGAAACAGATACAATCACTAGACAACGGTGATTCTTCCAAGGGCTCGTTATGAGTGGACTCACCTAATGGTCTAGGATTTCAAGTCAGTGGCTGAATACAATTCTGCGATGTTCAGAATTACCTCTCAAATGAAGCTTTGTGGGGATATCATTACTTAGGAAGCTATGCTGGAAAAGACTTTCAGCATATTTCGTGCCTCTAACGTGTTCTTGCAGTAGCAGTATAGAGAGCGAGGCTTCACTGAATACAACCAGCTGATATTTGTGCTCCTGGTAGCTAAACAAAACAATGAGCTCTTGATGAAGAATCATTAGTCTTGACCTACTGGATCTGCACCATTCCCAAAGTGAATGTTGCTTCCCTCAAAGTGAATGCCATATCCTCTGGTGGCGATAATCATAAACGAGGACGTGACCACAAGCGAGGCCAGTGAAATAGGAAAGGTAAGAATCATGGTGGTCAGTTTCACAACTAGTTTCCAAGGCAAAATTCAGGCCCGAGCTTTAAAAATGGGAATCACCACAAAGGCAAAACTCGTATGAACAATGCTCCTATAAACTCTGATGGAGCCTGCCATATGTGTAGTGGTGATGGGCACTGGGCGCGTACCTGTCGTACCCCAAAACATTTGGTGGATCTATATCAAGCCTTTCTCAAGGAGAAAGCTGTTGAGACTAATTTCCTCGACCAGGCTAGACCAATGGATATACCTGATCTAGTGCGTGACTTATCAGGACAGTTGAACATAACCCACCTAGATGTCTCGGACTTCATTGAGGAAAGGGGGAATGAAATGTATTGGTCCGACTGAATCATTTATATTTGATGTACTTTTATTATTCTGAACTTGTAAAACTAGCATTTCAATTCAATAAAAGTGGCATGTAAATTTTCCATTATAAGTTGTTTTTAACTGTGATCCCCTTTACTCAGAAAGCATGGATAAAAACTATGATTATAGAAATGGCGGAGATATTTGTTTTGCAGACAGCGCAATCACACATACAATATTTTGTGATCAAAAGTATTTCTTAAGCTTGATACTTAAAAGAGTAATGGTAACAACAATATCAGGCTAATTAGATATAATTGAAGGCTCAGAGAAAGCTTAGATTATGTTACCAAATGGAACAATATTGTCCATACAAATTGCGTTGTATGCTACTCGATCTACTCAAAATTTGTTGAGTTTCAAAGACATACGTTTAAATGGATACCACATTGAAACGAAAAGTGCAGAAAATGTGGAGTATCTATGCATTATCTCTAATGATACCCAGAAGCGTATATTGGAGAAGTTGCATGGTTTGTCGAGTGGATTATATTATACACACATAAGGACAATTGAATCACATATTGTCATGAACCAGAAGTTTATTGATTCAAAGGTTTATATGCTTTGGCATGACCGTCTGGGTCATCCAGGATCCACCATGATGTGTAGGATCATTACCAACTCTAATGGACATCCATTATTGAGCAGAGATGTTGCTATCCCAAATGATAACCCTTGCAAGGCTTATTCTCAAGTGAAGTTGGTAATTAGACCATCACAACTAAAGGTTGATGCTGAATCCCTATCATTTTTGCAAAGAATTCAAGGGGATATTTGTGGACCTATTCAACCATCTTGTGGACCATTTTGATATTTTATGGTTTTGGTTATGCATCTTCCAGATGGTCACATGTTTGTTTCTTGTCTACTCAGAATATAGCTTTTGCGAGATTACTTGCTCATATAATTAAATTGCGAGCACAGTTCCCAGATTACCCCATTAAGTCAATCCGACTTGATAACACTAGTGAATTTACGTCTCAAACCTTTGATGATTACTACATAACATTGGGCATTGATGTTAAACACCTTGTTCCTCATGTCCATACTCAAAATGGTTTAGCGGAAGCATTGATCAAGCGGCTTCAGTTAATAGCTTGCACTCTGCTCATGAAAAAAAAATTGCCAGTTTCTGCATGGGGACATGCCATCTTACATGCTGCATCATTGGTTCGATTGAGACCTATTGCCAACCACTAATACTCCTTAATACAACTCTTGTTTGGGCATCAGCCAAATATTTCAAATTTACGAGTTTTTGGTTGTGCTGTTTATATGTCTATTGCACCGCAGCAAAGGCACTAAAATGGGACCTCAGCGTAGATTGAGAATTTATGTGGGTTTTGATTCACCATCTATCATTAGATATTTGGAACCCTTAACATGTGATATGTTTATAGTTCGTTTTGTTGATTGTCACTTTGATGAGACAGTCTTCCCATTGTTAGGGGGAGAAAAGACCGTTTCAGAAGAACGGAAAGAGCTGACATGGGTTGTACCCACCTTGTCTCATTTTGATCCACGTAGCACTCAATGTGAAAATGAAGTGAAAAGAATCGTTCATCTTCAAAGTATTGCCAATCAAATGCTAGATGCATTTAATGATGCTATGAAAGTGACAAAATCACATAAACCAGCTGCAAATGCACCTGCAAGAATTGATGTCCCCGTTGGACAAAATAAAGTGACAGTGAATGATTCATCCGGTGCACGCTTGAAGCGTGGTAGACCCCCAAGTTCAAAAGATTCAGCCCTTCGAAAGAGAAAGACAAGGGCACAACTGAATCCAAATGAAATCATTCAGGAAGAGAAAATGAATGAAAAATCTACAATTCATGATTCTGTACTTCCAGAAAAAGAAAATGCCCTTGATGAGACATATGTCCATGAAGAGACAGCAATACATGAAAGCAAAGAAATATCTATAAATTATGCATGTACAAATGAATTGTGGGATCAGAATGAAATAATCATCGATGATATGTTTGCATTCGCAGTAGCCATTGAAATCATATTAAGTGATGATATTGAGCCCCGCTTTGTTGATGAATGCAAACAGAGACAAGATTGGCCTAAGTGGAAAGATGCAATCCAAGCATAATTAAATTCCTTGGAAAGGCGATGTGTTTTTGGACTAGTAGTCCAAACTCCGCCTGATGTAAAACCCGTGGGTTACAAATAGATATTCACAAGAAAACGCAATGAGAAAAACGAGATTGCAAGATATAAAGCACGATTCGTTGCACAAGGCTTTTCACAAAGACATGGAATTGATTATGAGGAGACATACTCTCCTGTAATGGATGCAATTACGTTCCGTTACTTAATAAGTTTAGTGGTTTCAGAAAAGCTTGACATGTGACTTATGGATGTCATCACTGCGTATCTATATGGAGAATTAGATACTGACATATACATGAAGGTCCTAGAAGGACTTAAGTTGCCTGAAACAACTAACAAACCACAAGATATGCTCTCGATCAAATTAAGGCGATCATTGTATGGGCTGAAACAATCTAGACGAATGTGGTATAATTGTCTCAGTGAATACTTGATCAAAGAAGGGTATATCAACAATGTTATTTGCCATTGTGTGTTCATTAAGAAATCCAATTCTAGATTTGCTTTAGTGGCAGTGTATGTCGATGATATGAACCTAGTTGGAACTCTTGAAGAGCTCAATAAAACTGTTGAATATCTGAAAAATGAATTTGAAATGAAACACCTTGGGAAAACAAAATATTGTCTCGATATATAGATCGAGCATTGTGCTAATGGAATTTTGGTCCACCAATCAGCTTACATTGAAAAAATCCTGAAGCGATTTGGCATGGACAAGGCTTATCCACTCAACACGCCAATGGTCGTTTGTTCTTTGGACATTAAGAAAAATCCATTCCGTCCAAAAGAAGATGATGAAATGGTCCTTGGTCCAGAAGTACTATACCTAAGTGCAATAGGTGCTTTATTGTATTTAGCACAATGTACTAGACCATATATAACTTTTTCAGTTAACTTGTTAGCAAGGTATAGCTCTGCTCCAACAATTCGTCATTAGAAAGGACTTAAAGATGTTCTACGATACCTTCGTGGGACAACAGACATGTGTCTCTTATACTAAGAGAAATCCACAAATGACCAAATCCTTACTGGATATGCAGATGTTGGTTTTCTCTCTGATCCGCATAAAACTCGCTCACAAACTGGATATGTGTTCATTAATGGAGATACAACAATCTCAAGGAGCTCAACAAAGCAAACACTAGTTGCTACATCTTCCAATCACTCGAAAATACTTGATTTGCATGAAGCAAGTCGTGAATGTTCTTGGTTAAGATCAATGATCCATCACATTCGGAATTCATGTGGTCTACCATCGAAGACAGACAATCCAACAGTCATCCATGAAGATAATGCAGCATGTGTTGTCCAAATGAAGGAATGATTCATTAAGGGCGATAAGACTAAACAGATATCTCCAAAGTTTTTCCAGTGCACATGAGCTTCAGAAGGCTAAAGTTATTGAAGTCAGACAAATCTGTTCCAATGAAAATTTGGCAGACCTGTTCCCCAAGTCTCTACCAAAGTGCACGTTTCAGAAGTTAGTGCAGAGTATCGGATTACGTCGACTTACCAATCAGCTAAATTTGAAGAATGCGGAATCAAGGGGAGATAAATATCAGGGGGAGCATCCATGATACATGCTTGTTGTACTCTTTTTCCTTCGATTAGCATTTTTCCCACTAGGTTTTTCCTATCAAGGTTTTAACTAGGCAACATAAGCATACTTAACACTATATCAACAATCTAGGTAAAGTTGTACTTTTTTTCCTTTGCTATGGTTTTTTTCCCACTGGGTTTTTCCGAGCAAGGTTTTAACGAGGCAACTAATGTTAATATGTGGGCATCCAAGGGGGAGCGTTGTAAATAATGGTTATGTTTGCCCACATGTGTATAGTAAAGCTTCACATGCTAAATAATAAATTTTGTAAGTATTCAATGAAGTGGCTCTATAAATAGAGCACTTCGGTCGTTCAAAGTTTGAGAATATCAGAAAGAGAAAAGGAAGAAATATAATATTTTCTGTATCCCTCATTTTTTAATACTTGCAATACTTTTGTAGTGGTAGTACAAAATAAACAGTGTGAATTTTTGCACTCACTTCGCCCTCGCTCTTAACAAATGTTATTTATCGAACTTTTGTCTATTTATAACATATACCATATTTTGCACTTGTTCATTTATCACTTGAATAGTATTGTACTCTTTCGTGTTCGTGGAGTTTGAAATGTCGATTTTGAAAATATACAAAATTAATAAATAAATAAAGAGATGGGTCAAACCAACTAGTCCACCAAGTAGACAGAAATGTGGACTACAAGAAATAAAACATTTAACCTTTAACGTCTGAAGATACGTCCCTCTTTTTCTTTTCAGTTTTCCCTTTGCTAATTTGATATCTTCAACTGTGCCAACCTTGAACTGTTCAAATTAATAAAAATTAGGACATATATTCTTGCGTAGGAATGTCTATATTATAGGGTATGATCACTTGAGTAATTGCAACAGAGAAGAAATTGCAGAACAATTAACAGCAGCTAGCTAGCACATCGACGACGAACGACAATGTCCGGCCCTCAGTGCTGCTCAAATCCACCAATTATCAACCCGGAAAGCTACGGAGTAGACAACTGTGATGAAAAACTTGGAGGCCTTAACGTCTACGTCGCGGGCTCCCCTAACTCCAAGCTTGCCATCCTTCTTATCTCTAATGTCTTTGGTAATTGTAAATCTAGTTGGTTCTAAATCTAATGTTTTGTACCGATTTTTCATTTCATCGTTGCTAGCTTTCGTTCGCTTAATGTTAGATGTTCGACTTGTCCTGCAGGATATAGAGTTCCAAACTTGAGGTATGGCTGATTCGAACTTTACTTTCTAGTTTCTATCCTTGATCAACGCATTTTCTGTTTTCCTCGCTCTTTAGTACGCGTTGAAGTTATTCGAAACTAATGATGTTTATGTGAATTTCGCTCATTTAGGCTGCATTTGAAGTTCAGCTTCCTGAGAGTTATCTACTATGTATGTGTTTTTAAGCCGATACGCTTGCTGAAACTTTAATGTAATAATCTGGTTTATCCTTTGATTAGGAAGCTTGCCAAAAACATTGCAGCTGCAGGATTCTTTGTGCTAGTTCCAGACTTCTTCTATGGCGATCCATTTGTATATGACAATAACAGGCCTCTAGCAGTGTGGTTACAAGATCATGGAACGGTTAATCCCTCGCTCTAGCCTCTGTTATGTGCTTTAACTGATTGCCCTAGCTACCACTGCCTGAAACTTTGCTAACTGTTTTACTAGGATAAGGGATTTGAGGATGCAAAATCAATAACTAATGCTCTTAAAGGTAAAGGAGTGTCTGCAATTGGAGCCGCGGGCTTTTGTTGGGGTGGTGAGTGGTTACTTTCACATGCAACATTTTCAACTGGAGGCTTAATTAGTTACATTGCCCAAGGTAAACCTGTATATAGTTACAGACAGCTGACTAACACACAAGAAATTAACTCGATCGATATTGTTCTCAGCCAAAGTCGTTACTGAACTTGCCAAGTCCGACTTCATCCAAGCGGCTGTGCTGTTACATCCTTCATTTGTTACTTTGGATGATATTCAGGGTATGAATTTCCACTGCTTAAATGCGAACTTTTTAAGTCTTCTGAAAAGAGAGAGAGCTATCTTCGTTGAAAAACATTTTGGTGAATCAATCGGTTGCTAATTTCATCGTCGTACTTAACACGTTCAGTGATTAAACTTGTTGACAGAGGTTAAAGTTCCCATTGCGATTCAAGGAGCTGAGATTGACGACTATTCTCCACCAGAACTCGTGAAACAGTTCGAGCAGATATTAGCTGCAAAACCTGAGGTGCAGAGACTTCTTGTTAAATCTGCAGATGATCAAGCCATTTTCCACAAGTTCTAATTTCGTACATTTAGTTTAATAACTAAACGAGCTTCTTTCGTTGTAGGTTGATAGCTTTGTGAAGATATTTCCGAAAGCTGAACACGGTTGGACCATGAGTTACAATGTTGAAGATGAAGAAGCTGTAAAGCGTGCAGAGGAGGCTCACAGAAACACGATGGCGTGGTTCGTTAAGCATGTCAAGTGATTACTTTATTCTCATTCGAGATAAGAACAATATCGAATGCTTCCTGCTGTCTGTAATTTGAGAAGTTCCATTGCAAAAATAACTTATCGCGCATATTTCAGGTTAATATTTCTGATACAACGGACAACGTTGCATGAAAATAAAATACATGAAGCTCTAACAATGTTCAATAAAAGGACTAAGATCAGAAGACATTGCTATAGCCCTAACACAGTACATCTACTTCTTTTGACACCACTCTAATCACTTGAAACATTTGGCATCCAATAAATCCTCCCCCTCGAAAGGCCATGATCTTCAATCATTTGATTGACACGCTCTTTTTGATCCTCATCAGTGATATCAACCTTAGGCCACTCGTACAGATCCATGTCATAACACTCGTAGATTATGAATTTCGGGCCACAAACTCTCCAACGATCAAGTCAATACAGGATTTTAGAACTCAAGCGGTAGGTTAGGGAATAGATTGTTTGATACCTTCTAAATTCACCCTAAATGAGGCCCATATAAATGCATCATACCATAGTTTGCACTTGTTCATTTATCATTTGAATAGTATTCTACTCTTTCGTGTTCGTGAAGTTTGAAATGTCGATTCTGAAAATATACAAAATAAATAAATAAATAAAGAGATGGGTCAAACCAACTTGGCCACCAAGTAAACAGAAATGTGGAATACAAGAAATAAAAAAACATTTAACCTTTAACGTCTGAAGATAGGTTTCTCTTTTTCTTTTCATTTTTTAATTTTGTTAATGTGATTATCTTCAACTGTGCCAATCTTGAACTGTTCAAATTAAAAAAAAAAAATTAGGACATATTTCTTGCGTAGGAATGTCTATATTATAGGGTATGATCACTTGAGTAATTGCAAGTGAGAAGATATTGCAGAACAATTAACAGCAGCTAGCTAGCACATCGACGACGACAACGACAATGTCCGGCCCTCAGTGCTGCTCAAATCCACCAATTCTCAACCCGGAAAGCTACGGAGTAGACAACTGTGATGAAAAACTCGGAGGCCTTAACGTCTACGTCGCAGGATCCCCGAACTCCAAGCTTGCCATCCTTCTTATCTCTGATGTCTTTGGTACTTGTAAATTTCTCTAGTTGGTTCTAAATCTAATGTTTTGTACCGATTTTTCATTTCATCGTTGCTAGCCTTCGTTTGCTTAATGTTAGATGTTCGACTTGTCCTGCAGGATATAGAGCTCCAAACTTGAGGTATGGCTGATTCGAACTTTAGTTTCTATCCTTGATCAATGCATTTTCTGTTTTCCTCGCTCTTTAGGACGCATTCAAGTTTGTCGAGCTAACGATATTATGTGAAATTCAATCAATTATATGGCATTTGAACTTCAGCTTCCTGAAAGTTATCAACTATTGTATGCGTGTATAATCCGATACACCTGCTAAAAATTTAATGTAATAATCTGGTTTATCCTTTGATTAGGAAGCTTGCCGAAAAATTTGCAGCTGCAGGATTCTTTGTCCTAGTTCCAGACTTCTTCTATGGCGATCCATTTGTATATGGCAATAACAGGCCTCTAGCAGTCTGGTTACAAGATCATGGAACGGTTAATCACTCGCTCTAGCCTCTGTTATATGCTTTAACTGATGGCCCTAGCTACCACTGCCTGAAACTTTGCTAATTGTTTTACTAGGATAAGGGATTTGAAGATGCAAAATCAATAACTCATGCTCTTAAAGGTAAAGGAGTGTCTGCAATTGGAGCCGCCGGCTTCTGTTGGGGTGGTGAGTGGTTACTTTCACATAAAACATTTTCAACTGGATGCTTACTTAGTTCCATTGCCAAGGTTAACCCCTACGTATAGTTACAGACAGCTGACTAACACGGAAGAAATTAACTCGATTGATATTGTTCTCAGCCAAAGTTGTGACTGAACTTGCCAAGTCCGACTTCATCCAAGCGGCTGTGCTGTTACATCCTTCATTTGTTTCTTTGGATGATATTCAGGGTATGAATTTCCACTGCTTAAATGTCAACCTTTTTAAGCCTTCTGAAAAGAGAAGAAAGCTATCTCAGTTGAACAACATTTTGGTGAATCGATCGGTTGCTAATTTCATCGTCGTTTGGTGCTTAAACTTGTTGACAGAGGTTAAAGTTCCCATTGCAATTCAAGGAGCTGAGATTGACGACTATTCTCCACCAGAACTCGTGAAACAGTTCGAGCAGATATTAGCCGCAAAACCTGGGGTGCGGAGATTTTTTGTTAAATCTGCAGATGATCATGCCATTTTCCACAAGTTCTAATTTCGTACCATTTAGTTCAAAATCTAAACGAGCTTCTTTCGTTGTAGGTCGAAAGCTTTGTGAAGATATTTCCGAAAGCTGAACACGGTTGGACCATGAGGTACAACGTTGAAGATGAAGAAGCTGCAAAGCGTGCAGAGGAGGCTCACAGAAACACAATGGCGTGGTTCGTTAAGCATGTCAAGTGATTGCTTCACGCATTCGAGATGAGAACAATATCATATCGAATGCTTCCTGCTGTCTGTAATTTGAGAAGTACCATCATTGCAAAATTAACTTATCACGCATATTTCAGTTTAATATTTTCTGATACAACGGACAACGTTACATGAAAATAAAATACATGAAGCTCTAACAATGTTAAATAAAAGGCCTAAAAGATCAGAGGACATTGTTATAGCCCTAACACAGTACATCTACTTCTTTTGACACCTCTCTAATCACTTGAAACATTTGGCATCCAATAAATCCTCCCCCTCGAAAGGCTCATGATCTTCAATCATTTGATTGACACGCTCCTTTTGATCCTCATCAGTGATATCAACCTTACGCCACTCGTACAGATCCATGTCGTAACACTCATCGATTATGAATTTTGGGATTTCTTGTCCCCGGAAGAGCCACAAGCCTTTAACCTTGAAGGGAGGGGCCGAGCCAATCACCAACATCTTTCCAAACGCGTACTTACGAGCCAAATCCATCCGCTGCAAGAAGCCACCCACCTTGTTCAAAGTCACAAATGAAACAGTGTTTTCATCATTGTACTTGTAATCGCAGAACCAAAGAGAGTAACCCTCAGGATCGTACATGTCCCAGAATCCTGCAGAAAGAAGTGACATGTCATAAAGCGGTATTTAAGAAAAATAGGTACACGTATCCACAGTTTCTACAACCTTTACAGAACAAAATCCTTGCCCTTAACAAGAAGAGTTATCGTGAATGTCCTAAAAATGGATATCCGAAGGTAGTTAAATAGCAAGAATCCAGGTGATTCTTCATCCACAACAAGCACACCTAACAGTTATCTGCCACTCCTATCTTAAAAGGTGTCAAGGTGCTTTGCACCTGACCTGCATTAATAGTTACAAGCAATGCATGGCTTGCCTAGTAACTAATCAGATAGAGAAGAGTGGCGATGTTAAAGCGAAACAGTGGCAAAATGACTTAGAGAACGTAGAGATGTCACAGAGTCAACAGAAAATAAGAGATGGTACGGACTCAATGCTGATGGCTACATTATACTTTTCTACTCCATAGATTAGACTAGTTCCACTTTGATTCGACAGTTCCTTTAAAAAAAAATATTCTCAATTGCAAGAATCATGAATTTAGTTGATGGATATTCCACATTTTGGTAACAAAAAACATAATGAGTCTGAATCTGCTCACCACCCCAACTAGGTGGTGAGCATTGCCACCCCTTTCAGAACAAAATACTGAACAAGGTACTTGATAATTAAATAATAATTCTTTCCTAATTGGTTCCGTCAAAATCTTGAGATTATTTTCTCTTTCAATTGAATTACTTTCCATCATAATGTTGATTTGTTTTGACTTTAAAAATTAAAAACAGCTAAACAAAAAAGAACTAAAAAATAAGATAAGACTCGTTTGTATATTTTAGTTGAAAAAGCAACACCACAAACCAAAGATTAAAAAAAAAGTGGATTTGGTAATTTGAAGAAGTAATTCATATTGTTCTGCGTGAAAGAGCAGTAAAAATGTCTTTTTCAAGCTAAATATTAAATGTTTCCAAGATTAAAAAAAATATCGAGGAGTATAAACTATATTGCAAAGTTTTCAATGATCTGCTTGTACCAGCCTGCTAACAGGTAGTAGACAAAAGTACCAGAGAACTATATACTGAATGGAAATGCAATACCACATGCAACCTATGAAGCCATGGAAAATTAAAAACAAGACATGGGTGAAGCCATGTGTATAGTATGTGATAAAGAATCACCTTTAACAGCAACCTCACGGAAGTTGGTTTTTGTGTTTGAGTAAAGTCTTTTCCATTCATCCAGAATCATCTTGCTAGGCGGCAAAAGATCAAGAGGATTCTTTGCCTTGGGCTTGGGTGTCTCTTCTTCCACAGCCTCTTCTAATTTAGGCTTTGCTGATTCTTTCTTGTCCTCTTTCTTTGGCTCATCCTTGGCCTTAGGTTTTGCAGGTTCCTTCGCCTGTGACGGCTTCTTTACTGATTGAATAGATGGAACGGATTCTGCTTGTTTAACTTCACCCAATATCTTGTGGAAATTTGGTTGATTAACTAAGGTCCAAAAGTATCTCTCAACATGAGGAAATTCAGAGGTAAAACTTTTTGTGAATAACCGGCTAAATCCCAGAGTCAAATTACATGTCAGAATGATATCAGCCAAAGTCACAGAATGCCCAACCAGGAACGTGTTGGAAGAAAGATGAGTGTTCAAAGCAGTTAGCGCTCTCTTCAATGCAGAAACTGCAGCTTCCTCAACCTTTGCGCCAAAGAAAACAAATGGTGTAAGTTGTTTAGATATACCCACTTAGATACATACAATGACAAGGATATATAACAGATCTGAACAACTAAATGCAGAAATGGCTAACCGGAGGAAGGTAAACAGAAAAACCAATACGTGGTATTAACCATCGCAAAATATTGGCATCAATCTCCAGTGTGGCAAAATCAATCCATTGCTCCACACGAGCCTGCCGAAATCAACAATGTGTCAGTTAAAATCACAACTCAACAGAACATGATTTGCAAATCAAATATGTATTCTAATGAAGATCTCTGTCAGTGAAGAATCTAATGTACGTTATGAAGCTTCTTGATTCATACAATCATAATATGTGACCCAATTATAAATCAAAGTTGCCTTACTTTGTGTGCCAGTAGTTTTGTAACATCTCGTCAACCCAAACAACATGTTCCTCTGACCGTATCATTAAGGCATGTATAATTAAATGGGAAGTTATACAAGTGCAAGACAGCCCTCACATCACTTACATATTCAATTAAGGAAGAACCGTAAAGAGGATTATCTGCCTCCAACCGAGTGACTGCAACAAATTATGTCATACGATTAGATTTAAAACTGCAACAAATTAAATCATACAATTAGATTTAAAACAACAACATTTCTAGATATAAAGGAACTTAAAATCTAGCCTCACCGTAGCGTGCAATGGCATTGCTCTCAAAAACAGGGCCATCAGGTGTTTCTAACACAGGAACCTACACAACCAAAAACCAATTCAGGAAAACAAAACCCAGTAAACACACTTCAATAAACATATATTAACTACGCCCAAAAAGAAATAAAGTCCACCTTCCCAATGGGGTTCATTTCGAGAAACTTTGGACTTTTGTTGGACACACCCATCTCGAAATTCTTGACCAGTTCAACCTTGACGCCACTGAACTCAGCAGCAATAAGTGCCTTGAAACCATTTTTATTGGTGCTTCCGGCGTGCAGCACCTAAAAGAAGAAGATCAAGAACACATAAACATTCCTTTCAGCCTATAAAATTACCCACATCACCTAACCAGTCTTGTTTCCATTTTGCTGTTTTTCCCGGCACCAATTAGCGGTATTGAGTAAAAGAAATAGTTCATCCTCAATCTTTCACAACCAGATTAAATAAATATAAATAAATAGACAAAAGGGCGGAGGGAAGATACTAACTAAAGCCATTGGGCCAACGATGATTGTCCAATCCTTGAAACCTAACCGTTGCAGAGTTGCAGAGTTGCACTTGCACAGAGAGAGAGCTACGCTGGAGTGGAATGGGTTTTAGGGTTTGTGGGAGGAAATATATGTACGGTGGTGATCGATTGGTTAGGGTTTACAGATTTTCACAAAATAAAATTAAAGAAAAAAAAGGGTGCTTCCGAATATGTGAAGACGTGACTCGTGCTTCTGCGCGGAATCAATTTTTTTTTAATGTTTTTTACTTGCTTGTGGGAAAGTGAGCTCCCTAGCGAATAATGTATTTTGATCGTAAAAAGTATATAATCAAAAGACAAATTTTATTTAAATTCATATAACTTTTTTATATACCAAATTTAAATTTTAAATATGAATTGTCTTTTTTACCTTATTGTATAATTACTACTAAGTATAAAATGAAATTAATGATAAATCTAAATTTATCAATAAATTCACACCCATCACACAATCTTTTTGATTCACACTTCATGTTCTGAGAAATATTTACTATCCAAAAAGAGGAAAAAAACGAGGTCTTTGTCTAAAGAAATGCCTTGAGAAAGTATGGATGTATAGAACTCTAAGATGCTAAGGGTATTCATGACGGCTAACCCCTAAGACGCTATCATAAATAAGGGTATTGTCTGCACCCTTCTCCACCAACATACCCAACAAACCTGGAATTACAATGGTTGCCTATATCCCAGTATCAAGACCAAAAGAATAGCTGAAGAACTGAAGGGAAAGGCAACATAGACTTTTTTTTTATGTCATTCGACGTAAGCTAGTTACTAGCAAATGCAGATAACTTTAGTTCGATCTCAACAGTCGAGTTGTTATGAACTCTATCCCACACATATTTTGTGGTGAAAGATAACAAATTTAATGCAGTAAGAATTGACTTATTCAATCTCCCTTCCCAAGCTCAGATTCACAGGGGCGCTGGACAAACTCGTGATACATTTGGCCAATCCAGTCAGTGTTAGTTTATTTGCAAGAAGACTCATTTTTTTTTCTTTTTGTAAGAGCTGCAATGCATGATGCAAGATTTAAATCCCTCATGGCAGCTGTGGTGGCATCTTGTGATTGCAGAAAGTTCTTGATGTGTGCTCAAGAATCATATCGACGATTCCAAAGTGATGGACAAAGCATATTTCAAAGTTTGGGGGATAGGCTGATAGAATCAAATAATTTTTTTCTTGAAGTAGTTATGTTTTCATTTTAATGAAATTGTTCACTCTTGGCATGAAATTTCACGTACTTTCTAGTTTTGTTCTTTTAATCTATTGGGTAGATGAATCATTGTCGGCAATTACATATTGTCAGCTCGTTAAGATTAAAAGTTTAATGAATTTATGTGGTTTTTATTTATTTATTTTTTAAATGGGTGTAAAGATAAATGTAAACCTATTGAACTAAGCTTGTGAGGGTGGTTTAGGTAGTAAATTTGGGTTTAAAGAGATATTAACAGTTTCATTAAAAATAATATCGGTGTAGAGAGTAAGCTGAGTGTAGAAAGAGGTTATATGTGTTCAAATAAAATTACCCTAATCAAAATCATTTAATTTATTAATTTTTATTTAAAATTATTTAAAAAAAAGTTAAATTGATGATTATTTAGTCATTTAAATGTATAAATTAAACTGATTGTGTAGTCATTTAGTAATTTAAATGTGTATTAATGATGAACCATATATTTATTTAATACATTTTTTATGATTAAACAATCTACGATTTGAATGATTTTTTTGTAAGAGTGATCTTTAAATGAAGAAAAAAAATGGAACTATTTCAATAATTGAATTCATACAGTAAAAAAATGTGTTATTAGGGAATAGAGGAATATGCACATTACTCTCATGGGGATATAAGTTTAAAAGTATTATCCTTTCTTAAAGAAAATTGCAAAACATGTTGTAGGTATAATTTACTGAACGATTATAGAGGCCATAGAGAGAGAGAGAAAGAGAAAGAAAGAGAGAGAGAGAGATGTGCGGCAATAGTAGAGAGAATAGAGAGATGTGTAATTGTGGGTGTGTTCTATTCCACCCCATTATGCTTTTATTTATAGTAGTAATGAAGGTTAATTCTGTACCCTTTTATGATTACAACTTTTAATAGGTAATCAAATCCTAATAGGAATATAAGAGATATTCCTAGATTTACTAGGATTTACACAATCACATTCATAATCTAATAGGACTGCAGCACTCCCCCTTGAGTGTGTAAATACTCAAGTAAATGGTGCATGAAGTCTTCAGTGACGAAGTAAGTACAGTTGATGAAGTTGTTGGCATAATGAGCGAATGGGAGTCTTATATCAACGGAAGAATGCATAAAAAGTAAAACTCACAAAACCTCGTTATGGTAAAACCCAAGGTGGGAGAAAAACCCATAGTCTAAGGAGAAAAGTGAGAAGTTGCATTAAGTCAAAACTATACGTCTTTTGGGCGCAAGTAGATGAGCTCTTAAGGGTATGATCAGCCCAAGATGGGTGCCTCGTTAAAACCTAGTTAGGTAGCAAAAACCCAGTGGGAAAATGGTTTTAATCGTAAGGAAAAAGAGTACATTAAGATCAAGTGAGTATACTTTTGGATACTCCCCCTGAGTTTGACATAACTTCCAAATGAGAACTACAAGCATTGCATATGATAGTTAGGTATACCAATTCCTCTGACAAGCTTCTGGAAGGTTGACTTCCGCAGTGACGTTGTGTAGAGGTCGGCAAGGTTGTCTGGAATCAGCTTGCATGACTTCAATCTCATGATGCTTTGCTGATATAGATGTATACGCAATATGTCTTGGCGTTGACTTCGTTGATGTATCATGGCTTGGTCCGATAGATACATGCGGCATGGTCTTCATGGATCGTAGTTGGGACTCAACGATGGATGAAAACAGCAAGTACTTCAAATATGCTCAACAAGAACTCTTAACCATGTCTCACTTGTGGTGTAGTGAAGTGATGTGAGTCTTAGAACGATTCTAAGATTTCACAACTAAGGTCATATCGTGGACCTCCAAGATATTGCGATATCCCTAACAATAAAGACATAACCATTTAGAGATTTTACCTTATGCAGGTTTGATAAGTAATATTTGTTAGCATAATAAACAAGGCAAGCATCATTTCGAGGATCAGGGGGGTTGGATCCGCTCGAGATGCGATGAGATTTGATTTTTCCAAATTCGTAGTAGCTTCAGGGTACGTCTTTAATACCAATTCAGTGGTTGCGTGTAAGCGCGGTGCTGCATCTCAATAGTGAATGAGATGTCTTGTCTAATACAATGAGTTACGTACAACAAAGCGCAAAGTTGAACTTAGATATGGAATTTCAGATTCTATAACCTCTTCAAGGGTCTCATTTGCATATAACATATGGACGATTATAGGTATACTAAAAGGTAACACCTTCATGGTGTAGTTCGACTGGTAGACCAAAATATCGTTAGAACAATGCTTTAACTTCAGGTCAAGATATAAATTAGAACAATGCTTCAACTTCAGGTCAAGATATAAACGAATTTTCCTAAGATCCTTCATCTCAAATTCCATCTTCAGGTTCAAGGCAATTTTCTCAAGCTCTTTCAGAGTCTTAGTGAGATTTGTGTCAACGACATAAACTATAACTCTAGCAATTCAGAATAAGACTTCATAGTTTAACTCGCAAGGGCATTCATTCCTGATTGATCAAATAATCACTTGGACAGGTATACCACATCCGTCGGATTGTAAGTGAACGCCTCAAACAAGTTAATAGGGTGTTTCGTGGTTTGGAACTATTTGAACCAGTCTATGTAGTTCATCGGGAACTTACATGTAAATCTCCGTATCTATATCCCCATGGAGAAAACATTAACCATATTTCATAATGCTACTATCAATCACGGGACATTTTGAGAGAAACCTTGCATCGTAAGGCATGCATCATATCACACTATTTCATTCATCTCATAACGCTTCATTTCCCACTTGTAACATAATCGGGTTACCTTGGGCAGTGTAGGAATGACAAGTCTAAACACATTTTGGTAAGAAATTTGACCTGGATTATAATTTTAGTTGTCCAATTAGTTCTACGTTGTCACTTAATCAATGGAATACGATTCTATATCGTCACTTTTCATTAATGTTGGTAGCTACCATATAAGTGAAAACATCATCAATGGTAATCTCATTTCAATTCCATTTAGCTCATCCAAACTAGTATACTGGACCAAGAACTTCAAGTCTCGGGAGTAATTTGGATTAATATCATGAGATGGAAATGATTTGAGACAGGGATCAAGTATGGATTCATTGTTGTGATGTGTCTTCCTCTTTTAGATAAGTGAATCCTACGAACCAATTGATCTATGCTCCAGGCTAAGACAGATTGATTAGCTATCTGTCGGTGTACCATACCATCCAGCAGGGGCGGCGCACTCTCCAGGGATGTTGACTCGACATCCATTAAGTACGTCTATCCTTGCAGGCATGTTTGCAGCTAGTATATGATCTCGTCACTTTAGCTAGACCAGATGAATGCGTTTGGAGCAATATTCTGAAAGCTAGAATTCATCGCACTTGCTTATCACACTTGTGGGTACAAGGATCGAGATGAGACAAAGTGGGCAACGTCCACACAAATTTGCGTTGTTTTCTAAGAATGTTGACGTTCTTATCTCTTCCTAACGGTGGGAAGACTATCTTATTAAAGTGACAACCCGAAAATTAGAGGTAAAGAGATCTTATGCAAGGGCTCGAAGAGAGCTAGTGTGAAGGAGAATCATGATTGACAAAGATTCATATCCTTCTTTGAGGATCCATATTGGTAAGTTGTTGCGGTGCAACTTGGCACAAGGAATGTACACCCAAATGCGTAAATACGAAAATTGTCAAGTTCGTAGCAAGTAACCGATTGTAACATTATATAGGTTGGGTGGTAATAGGCCTCAAGGCAGACCAACATAACTGCGTACAAGATTGCATAGCCCTAGGCGGCAACCGAAAACTTGGTACATTTACCAAAATTCGAGCGATCATTTAAATTGCATTTTATGATCACTAGGCGAGGCGAATTCAATGTTCAATTAGAAACCCAAAACAACATGCAATACTTTATAAAAAAAAAACCGTTGATATAAACTTTGCAGCATTATCCAATCTCCCGGACTTTATGAGATAAGTAGGGTGGTGAACCATTAATCGGCCATGAGGTTTAGCAGTCATGTGTGTGAACAAACATGTGACCAGTTTGTCGATTCATCAGCCAAAACCATAAGTATTTATATGATCCGCATTTTGGTTGGATTAGTCCACATATATTTCCT
The DNA here is from genome assembly GCA_963580275.1 of Crataegus laevigata. Lineage (NCBI taxonomy): Eukaryota > Viridiplantae > Streptophyta > Magnoliopsida > Rosales > Rosaceae > Crataegus > Crataegus laevigata. The sequence continues at coordinate 4,571,225 of OY756938.1, forward strand.
TGAATCCACTGTGAAAAGATAGTCGTTTTGTATCTTTGCAAGGAATGATATAGAAATCAAATTTCTCAATGAGGGGGCCTTGGCAAAGTGTGCTTGTAGGCACAAGATCCTTATTTCAGGTAAGGAGATGCGTATTAGCATCATTGTTCGACCTAAGTGTCCAGAAAAAAAAAGTTGTGCCAAAGCAAGTAAAACTGCTCAATCACCAGGCTCCAGGCCGGCCACATATAACGTGTTCCTAGGTGGGAGACAACTCATTGACCCTAAATCAAAGCTACATGCTCATGTTTGGAGGTCGTGCAAAGATTCCATTCTATTTTCTTCGGTGGTTTCATTTATGATCATTGTTCTTTCGAATATTCATACAATGAGGAGCATGCCAATACTCTTAATCAGGTTGGATAGACCTAAAGTTATTGCTAGAGATGTGATTTTGGTGTAAAGTTAGTGTGCGTAGTACGCATTCATCCAAACAACTAACTTTCCCACATTCCTACCTAATCATGTGTTCAATTGAATTGGGTCACATGTATTAAGAAACATGATTCAATTAACTCATATTCAAGGACAATATCAATAAGATTATCCATAAGTAAAACATACACCAAACTTGAATCCAAGAACATGGAAAAATGTTCACAAAGTAAATGGTTTACTAAGGGGATTTGGCCAACAAGGTTATCCATGTCAAAATTCTGCTCTTCCAACGGTATTTAGTGGAGCAAAATTAATCTCACATATTGACTACTAGAATGGTACTCTTTAACAACATTGGTAGGGGCACGAACAGGTGCATAACCAATGATTTATTCCATTGAGACGGAAGTAGATTCTGCAAGGTTGAAGTTTGGGAACAACATCCTTTTTTATTGAAGTTTTAGATATTAGGTACCAAGGATCATGTTTTGGGCATGATGCCAGACCTTGGCAAACCTTGATTCTACCATATGTTGTAAAAAACAAACTCAAAATTGAATTGTGAGAGAGACATACCCCGCATTGGATTTGACAAGCTCTAGCCAAACTGGGTCTGTACCTTTCTTTATGTTTATGGTAGTAATCAGATTCGAAAATTTGGCAAACTTTTGCTTTCTACACAGCTGCTTCATGGGCGAGTTAAAACAATAAAGGACGAGAAAAGTATTCTCTAGTCAAAATTCAATCGGATTTATAAACTTCATAATTGTACTTATTCATGGACGTAATCATGGTGTGCTTCAGGCAATGTTTTTCATGATTAGACGTTCCATAAGAGCGAGCCAAAAAGCCATGGAATCCTCGTTCAGGAGATACTTCCATTGGTAATGCTTCGGACATATGTCTTCGAATGAAGATCATGGCGAAGGCTTATTCAGCTATTCTATGCCATTGTTCGCTACAATGGTTTCTTAGCTTCTTGATAGCCAAGTGGAGATCCACGTCTTGTACCCCATATAAAGTGGTTTCTAATAAAAACCGTTCAAATCAGGAAAATCAAACTTGTGATGGTTCGACAATCCACTGAATTGGAGGGAACAAGATTCTGATTGGTGTTATGGGAATGAATATTCCATAAGCATGAAAGTTAGAACATTCGAGTTCTAAAACATGGTTATCATGAAAAACGTTGGGTTTTCATAGGTGTATTGTTTTATAAAAACTGCGGGTTTCAAAGGCACTAAATTTGAAACTACAAGTTTAATTTAGTTTATTGAATTGTTAATGTCCAAAAGTGATATTCAGGTCAATAATTTTGGATTAATTATCAGATTAATAGATTGCAGGTCACTTTTAATTAATTTAATAGATCTGGACCATTCGGGGTCAATCATAAAAGCAAAATAAAATTTGTCTAGACCCATTTATTATTTAATGTTGGTTGTAGGCCACACAAATAAATTAGGCCCAAATTTGGGCTCGGGTCATGGCTGCAAAGCAGCCCAGATAGCTGCAAGTGGCAGCGGGCTGAGAAAGAAAAAAAAATGGCGGGTCAAAGGGCAATGGCTCATCAATGCAGCTACAGGCTGACATGATAGGTCCATTATTTTAGGCTCGGGCTAAAACAGAAGGGAGCCCAAGTGGGCTTGATCTGTGAAAAACATCCCAGCACCTTTTGGTTGCTAGTGGGCTGGGGAAAAGCAGATGTGTAGCCAAGTAAGTTGCAGGCTTACAATTTTAGGACGCGGGTTTTGTTGGAAAAAGCCTAGCAGCCTTGTGATGCTGGCGTTTGGCCTAGTCACGGTGAAGCCCAGCGTGTTTGGTTACGTGCATAGGAAAAAAAACCCAAAAAGGAGTTGTTGTGCAACAGCTCATAGTTGCGGCTCCACGATTTGTCCTTTTTTTGTTTCTTTTTTTTTTATAGAGTTTTTCAGAACCTAAAAAAAAATTATGCTTCTATTTTTCTTTCGATTCTTTGATTCACAAATTTCACATAGCAAAAATTGCATAATGCATGAAACGTGTGTGTGTATATATATATATATATATATATTGACAAATATATGAAACATATACAATATTTGGAAGGAAAATATAAATGTAGGGGGTTCATGCATCATGAGGAATGTTTTCATGCTTCATGGTCGTTTCAAATATCTTACTGTATTTTAAGCGTACTTGATTGGCAGAAAACGATAAAAGCCTTTGAATTTGTAGAAGATTCTTCTCGGAAAGCCGGAATTGCATTTGTAATGCATTGTATCACGTTCAACACAGAAAAAAAAACTGAATCAATAGCATATAGATCAATTCAATAAAATAATAAATTAATCATAAAAAGAATGATTAAAACAGAATACTCCCCAGATTGAAGATCAAACTATCTTTAGCGCTCAGCGTAGCGTCAAGAGCGTGCTAGTAATATGTTGTAGGTATAATTTATTGAACGATTATAGAGGCCATAGTTAGAGAGAGAAAGGTGCGGCAATAGTAGAGAGAAAAGAGTGATGTGTAATTGTGGGTGTGTTCTATTCCACCCCACTGTGCCTTTTATTTAAAGTAGTAGGGAAAGTTAATTCCTTACCCTTTTAGGATTACAACTCTTAATAGGTAGTCAACTCGTAATAGGAATATAAGAGATACATTCCTAATCTAATAGGATTGCAAAAAAAAAAAAAACACTTATTTTTACTCACAATTTCTTCCGCGTCATACTTTTTGGCCAGCATATCTTGCATTCGATGCAGTTTTTGTTCCCAATATTCACATTATACATGCATCGTTGTTGTCACATCCCAGCCTGGGGCGGACCACTTCCCGGGCCCGCTCCACCACCGTAGTACGATATTGTCCGCTTTGGGCCCCGACCACGCCCTCACGGTTTTGTTTTTGGGAACTCACGAGCAACTTCCCAGCGGGTCACCCATCATGGGAGTGCTCTAGCCCCCTTCTCGCTTAACTTCAGAGTTCCGATGGAACCCGAAGCCAGTGAGCTCCCAAAATGCCTCGTGCTAGGTAGGGATGTGAATATACATTTAAGAATCACTCCCCTGGGTGATGTGGGATGTCACAGTTGTCTTCATACAAAATCATTGGAGCATTTATAGTGTGCTCTGAATATAATGGACTAGAGATCTTAACCAAACACATTCTCTATTGGTTTGGTATAAATGAAAAGGAGATTAACTGAATCCTACCTAAGAGGCGAAAGTGCAAATATACACAATTTAGAGTGTGGCTGTCAAGTTTCCTACGTAGCCTTGCTCTCCTAATTCAGGAAGGAGATCGGTGAGGCTGGTATTAGGATTCTCTCCCCTCCTCTTTCCATTCCCTTCCCTCCCCTCATCTCACATTCTCTATTTTGTCTCTCTTTCAATATAAAATTAAGAATCACAAATGGTCTCTGACATTGATCAAACACATCATTTTGGTCTCTGACATTGAAAATCAATAGAAATGGAAAATCAATAGAAATGGTTCCTGAAATTGTCCACCATCCATCTTTTTGGTCATTCCGTTAAAAACTCCGTTAAGGGTCCTCAAGCTCTTGGCCGAAAGTTTGGGCAATTTTCAACGCTTCGTAACTCAATCGTTTCTTAACCAAATTCGACCCATAATATATCAAAATGAAGATAGGAAAGTGTAGAATAAGATTATACTATTTGGAAGCCCAATGGTTGCCAGAGATGGCCGAAAAATAGCCTCAAAGTTGACTGGTCCAAGTGAAAACTTGAAAATTCGCCGGAAATTGAGTGAACTTTAAACGTTCATAACTTCTTCAATACTCAACGAAATCAAGTGATTCAAAAACAAAAACCATACTTCTTAACAAGACAAAGAGAATGGTACCTTTTTCGACGACTAAATCGCCGTGGTTTCAAGATAGCTACTTTTGAGCCGTTTTTCGGCCAAACCACGACGATTTAGCCGTCGAAAAAGGTACCTTATCCAACCTCACTAAGAGCATTTTACATGAAAATGCTCTTATAAAAAATCATTTATGCCACCATGATTGTCGCGAACTCTGTCATCAAAACTACCACCGCACCACCATTGTTGCCACCAATTACTCCATCCTCCCCCCCCCCCCCCCCTAAAAAAAAAAGAGAAAAGAAATCATGTAATCTAGCAAAAATGACGCTTGCCCTTGGTAATAAATTGGGATCCCATTGCGCATGATGAATCAAATTAAAGGATGAGACAAAAAAACAAGGAAAATAATTGAACTAAAACGCATGGATGCAATTATTCGGATAAAAGTAAAATTTAATAAAAGAATGTCCAAATTATAAGCAAATGGTCGTTGGTGCGTTGGCACTTCTATACTAGATTCTAGGGACTTGGATCCTCTCCGGATCCCTCCATGGGGATCCTAGGGACCAAGTCCAGTGGACCGTTCATCAAAAATCGTGAGGCTAAAATTAAATGATTTTTATATTTTTAAAAATAAAGCAGTTTCGTTTTGCGTAAAAAACATTTAATTGTAACCGCCCGATTTTTGATGAACGGTCCACGGAACTTAATCCCTAGGATTCCCATGGAGGAGATCCGGAGAGGATCCAAATCCAGATTCTAGATGTCAAAAAGACGTTATTGTCTCGTGTCATAACAAAGCCGTACGAAGAAGTTTTGTCATCGATGTATTAATAAGATATGATATCTCTTGCATTAGAAAAAGAAAAAAAAAAAACAAGATTAGGTAATTGCAAACGTCATCGAACGTATCAATAAAAAATTAGAAAAATGATTTGAAAAAGTAGCCGCCCGGCCAACCACTGCCTCTGCCACCTGTGCTAGTGCTAGTGTACCCAGTTGGAGTCAGTCGCTCAGTCATCGGACTGTGCTAGTGCTCGAGCTAGTGTTGTCAACCACTGCCTCTGTCATCCGCCTCTGCCTCCTTTCCCCAAACGCATAAATAGCCAGTGTGGAGCAGACCAAATCGAATAAAAAGCCGAACACAAAAATCAGGATCAAGCTCTGAACCCAGTTGATGGCTACCACTAATGAAACTCAAGTAGGTGGTTCCACGAGCCCTCTCCTTTCTCCGTACAAACTTGGAAACTTCAATCTTTCTCATAGGTAACTTAACTCACTCACTAGCTCGACTTTTTCAACATTATTATATTCTTCTACATTCTGCATTGATTTTGTAGACTTATTCTGCTGGAGTAGTTGAGGTTTAGGCAGTAGGGTTTTGTTCGTTTGGAAACAGGGTTGCAGAAACTCCCAGTTTTCTAACAAGAAAAATGAAATTGCTGGTTATAGGCAGAGCCATGGAGAGACCATTATGGTCCAGGCCCATCCTGATATTTTTTTCATGCAGAAAAGTTTAGTGTTATGCTTATGATTTTCATGGTTTTTAGTTAGGCTCAAGGCTCCCATTTGACGTTTTTAGTTTAATTTCTTTCGTCAAGTTTGATTCGAGGTTGGTGACTCCAATGGAGTTCAAGCAATTCGTTGCTTGTGAGCTTTGGAGGAGGCAGAGAGGAAGAAAGTCCAACAGGCTTGGGGTTTAGATTTAAGGAAGAGGATGATGAGGACGATATCATAGTATATGCCTAAACGACGGTGGTCGGTTGCTCACCACACGTCAGAGTAATATTTGCAAGATTAGGAGAGCATTTTAGATGGAGACTTTTGGGCCCCTTTTAGGCTAAAATCATGGCTCCGTCACAAATTCATTGGATGGTTTGTTAATTTGTTACGTAACATTTGAATGCTCAAATTACTTGTAGAATTGTAAAGCAAGGAATTGGTTTAGTTTGATTGGTTGGATAACCCAGGTTTCGTTTGCGAGTTTGAGTTACAACAGATAATGTGCTGCAACTTTTGGGTCAGTTTGTATTGATGTCTACAGCCATGAACTACTTGCTTTGTGTTCAAGATTGTCTGATTGTTGAATTCCTAGATGCGCTCGTGCAGAATACACCGACTGTATCGTTGAAGTTGTAACTATATCATAGAAACTAAAGCAGTCAATTCTTAAAGAAAATAAACTAGGACAGGTGTTACTGAAATTCGCTGTAAGCCCCTGATCTTGGAACCAAATATATGCATAGATGATGCCTAGAACCGGCTGACATACAGTTTGACATTGTTTCCCAAGATACAAATGGTGCATCATGGGGTGTGACCGTGTGAACTCTGAAGCACTCACCACACCTGAGTTAGTACTTGACCTTGACCTGAAATTACTTAATTCCTCTTTGATATTAGATGCACTTGGCTAGGAGAAGTATATCTCCTTTCTCGCTTTTTGGTCGTATTACTTAAATCGTGTTCTGTTTAGCAAGATCTGATGATACTTCCTATCAAACTTGTCATAGGCTATCTAGTAGGTGTATTCTGATAATATACTTCTCCCTTGCCTTCTGCAGAGTTGTCTTAGCACCATTGACTAGACAAAGATCTTATGGAGGTGTTCCTCAGCCGCATGCGGTCTTATATTACTCTCAGAGAACATCTAACGGGGGTCTTCTCATAGCTGAAGCCACTGGAATTTCTGACACTGCTCAAGGGTAACTTCACAAAGATTAGCTTTTTTCAAGTTTCTTTATGTTAAATTTTAAATGGAAAACATACGTTTAAATTGTACTTTCTTCATTTCAAAGTTTGATAACATTTTTGATTCTTTAATATGCAAAGGTACCCAGATACTCCCGGTATATGGACAAAGGAGCAAGTTGACTCATGGAAACCCATTGTTGATGCTGTTCATGCTAAAGGTGGCATCTTCTTCTGTCAGATTTGGCATGGTGGGAGGCTTTCAAATACCGGTGCGTTTCTAAGATACAGTTTTGTGACTTCACTTTGTGTCATTGAAAGCGTTCGAATCATAAGTGAAAAGTATTGAAGCATCAAAGAGCTGCCTTGATATTCCTGCAATAGAAATCTTTCAGATTGTGAATCTATCTATATTTTCTTACAGGATTTCAGCCAAATGGGCAAGCTCCAATCTCTTCTACTGACAAGGTACTAGCCCCCCAAATACGAACTAATGGCATTGATGTTGCTGTATTTTCTCCTCCAAGGCGATTGAGGACAGATGAAGTCCCACAAATAGTCAATGATTTCAGACTTGCTGCAAGGAATGCTATGGAAGCTGGTAATTTTGTCCTTACTTAAGTATGAAATAAAATTTGCGGGAACTCAAAATTGCTTTCAAAATAAGCAAACGAACCATCTTTAACTTACAAATGTAGTTAAAGGCATAAATTTAATTTGCAGTTTGCCTAGATGTGTGACAATAGTTCATGCTAGATTACAAATTATATTCGGTGCACTGAAATTGTTTGTCTGGTATACAGGCTTTGATGGAGTGGAAATTCATGGGGCCCATGGATACCTTATTGATCAGTTTCTGAAAGATCAAGTGAATGACCGAACAGACCAATATGGCGGATCTATGGAGAATCGTTGTCGATTTGCTCTGGAAGTAGTTGAAGCTGTTGCTAACGAGATAGGAGCCGATAAAGTTGGAATTAGGTTATCTCCATTTGCTAACTATAATGGATCAGTGGATTCAGATCCCAAAGCGTTGGGCCTTTATCTGGCCAATGCGTTGAACAAATATGGGATCTTGTACTGCCATATGGTTGAGCCGAGGATGAAGACAGTTGGAGAAAAAAGTGATTGCCCCCAGAGTATTGTACCCATGAGAAAGGCTTTTAATGGTACATTCATTGCTGCTGGTGGTTATGAGAAGGAGGATGGGAACAATGCTGTATCTGAGGGCCGTGCAGATCTTATTGCTTATGGTCGTTGGTTCTTGGCTAACCCAGACTTGCCGAAGAGGTTTGAGCTTAATGCTCCTCTGAACAAGTACAACAGAAACACATTCTACGTGTCTGAACCGGTTATTGGCTACACTGATTATCCGTTCCTTGACACCACTGCATAGGATTCGTGCAGCATATGGAAGCTTGTACACTCTTATCTTTCTGAAATTCTCGCATTAGTCTGCGTACATGTTTTCTTGTTGCTCTTCTTGCACGGTTTGGATAACTAGATAAAATAACAAATCGAGGGGCAGAAGTTGGCTGACGAGATTGTAGCATTCTCATTTGGTATAGTAAGTTTCTGCATTGTCCGATCTGTATCAAGTGTTGTATTGTAGCTTGTGTGGTTAACTGAATACGCTAACTGATTGCATGCCAAGCCAATGAGTTTAATAAAGATAGTTTGTGATGATCATCTTATTATGATTAGTGGAATTTAACGGATACCTAAGAAATAACAGTATAATTAACCTCTAAACTTTTGACTGTACCTCTGTTTAACTGGCTTTTGGATATATCTTTGATTCGACTTTAATTCAGAATCAACGATACCATTTAATTTCTTAATCATCGTTTAAAGATCACTCCTATGGAAAATCATTCGAATCGGAATTCGTTTAATCATCCAAATGTATTAAATATATGAACAATTCGTCATGAATATGGTACTTGGTACCTACACCTTGGATTTATTTTATACATTTGAATGACTAAATGTTGTCCGATTCAAATGAGTTTTTGTAGGGGTGATGTTTAAATGAGAATTAAGAAATTGAACGGTTCCGATTATGAAATTTGTACAGTAAATATATATTTGCATGTGGGAATGAGCTCATCCCTTAAGGGGGAATGCAAGTATTATCCATATAATAGAGGTGGTACATTATGATAATTCAACGTTTGGTATTCGAGGGTGATATGAATCTCTATCTCTGACCGGCTCTCGTTAATGCTATGAATCCTTCTTAGAGAACGTTACATTGGGCTCCAATCATCATACCAGTGGTAGCTTCTAAGGTTGCGTAGATCCTATGATTCGTTTTGTATTGTGATTGAGCATTCTAGGGATCTTGATATCTTGCGGTACAAGAAGTTGTAGCTTCATTGAAGGGGTTTTGAACAAAGGTTGAATAGACATGTTGAGAACTCTACTGAGAGGGTATCTGCTAGCCTAAATGTAGGTTCCAATTATCCTAAATCTGGTGGTTTTTCTGACAGTCAAAAGACAGGAAAAAACTAGAAGAAGAAGGATAAGAAATAGGATAATAAACCCAACTTTGCTCCCAAACAGGTTGCCACTCAGGATTCAAACAACACTACTTGTAAACATTTTGACAAATTGCATTATGGGAAGTGCTGGTTTGAAGGAAGACCCAAATTCACCAACTATGGAAAGTTTGGTCATGAACCTAGAAACTGCAATGGGCACAAAGTAGTACATAAGGCAAATTATGTCAACCAAGTTGAAGAGATAGGGACTCTTTTTTATGCTTGCAATGCAGTGACTGAGATAAAGTCAATAATACTTGGTATATTGATAGTAGATGCAGTGACCACATGATAAGAAATGACAAAGTGTTGATAATGTGAAGAGAAATTTTACTGCCAAAGTGAAAATGGAAACTGGTGAGATTGTTAGTGTGGTAGGAAAGGGAACACTTGTGATACAAACCAAATTAGGCAGGAAACACATTCAAGAAGTAATGATTGTGCCTAGTTTGGAAGAAAATCTTATAAGTTTGGGTCAAATGATGGATCAGGTTTGGAAGAAAATCTTATAAGTGTGGGTCAAATGATGGAGCATGGCTACTACTTGATGTTTGGATCAGGTATGGTGAATGTATTTAATAGATGGACTTTGGATAAATTGGTTGCCAAGGTACAAATGATTAGCAATATGTGTTTTCCATTGACAATGATGCTAACTAATTCAATGGCATTGAGAGCTATTGTTTCAAATTGCTCACAGACTTGGCACAAGAAATTAGCTCACTTAAACTAAAGAAGTCTTATCTTAGAGAGCAAGAAATGGTTCATGGACTGCCAACATTGGAGGAGTCAAGTGAAGTATGTTAAGGTTGTATGCTTGGCAAGTAACACAGGGATGAATTTCCTAGGGAATCCATTTGAACCAAATTGCCAAGGAATACGTGCACACAAATATTTGTGGTCAAATGCAGGAAACAAGTGTGTTTTTTTTTTCACAGACGACCGCACAAGAATGCCTTGAGTCTATTTCTTGAGGCACAAGTCAGGTGCATTTGAACATTTCAAAAAGTTTAAAGCATTTACTGAGTTGCATTGTGGATACAAGGTGAAGTGTCTTAGAAGTAATAGAGGGGGAGAATTCATGTCCACTGCGTTTATTGAGTTTTATATGCCACTGGGATTCAAAGGCAGGTAACCATGGCTTACACACCTTAGCAAAGTGGTGTTGCTGAGAGAAAGAACATGATTGTTGTTGAAATGGCAAAGGTAATGTTGCATGGAAAAGGCATGCTATATCAATTTTAGGCAGAAGTTATGCATATAGCAGTGCATTTACTCAACATATGGCCTATTAGAGCCTTGAATAAAATGACACCTTTTGAAGCTTATAGTGGCAGAAAACCAAGGACTGCTCATCTCAAGAATTTTGGTTCTTTGTGCTATGTGCTTGTTCCCTTAAATTTGAGACACAAGATTGAGGGTAATAGCTAAAAATGCTTTCATGTAGGCTATGGTACAAGTAAAAAAGGGAACATGTTGTACAATCCTAGTACAAAGAAGGTTTTCATGCTTGGAGATGTGTTGATGAAAATGGCAGATTGGATTGGAGAACACTTAAGAGTATGTTAGTGTGTCAATTGCAGTTGATAATGAAGGTAGTGGAGTGATAGAACCTGAAATGAAACAGGGAATGACAGGATCTTTTGTCACATCCCCTCTCATCTCACATGATGAATCAAATCAAATTGTTGATGATCCTAACTCTCAAAGGGAAAGTGAACTGTCTCAAAGTTATGATTTCGCATCACAAAAATGGTTGAATGATGTGTTAGCTTAATGTAGAGTATGTATTATGGAGCCCGATAACTATGAAAAAGTAGCTCACGATGACTTATGGAAAAAGGCAAAGCAAGCTGAGATTGATATGATTGAGAAGAATCACACTAGGAAATTGGTAAAAAATAATCATCCAACAAACCTGTCATTGGTGTATAGTGGGTTTACAAGACAAAGCTGAACTTGAATGACACATTACATAAGAATAAAGCCAGATTGGTAGAAAAATGCTATTCCTAAAACCATGGAGTATACTTCAATGAAATATTTGCTCCAGTTGCAAGGCTTGACACAATAAGAACCTTACTAACCTTGGCAGCTCAGAAGGGTTAGAAGTTGTATCTACTGGATATAAAGTATGTATTTCTTAATGGAGTACTTAAGCAAGAAGTTTATGTTGATCAACCTCTAGGTTTTATAGTCCAAAATGAAGAAGATAAAGTATACAAGTTCAACAAGGCTTTCTATGGTCTAAAACAACCTCCTAGATCTTGGTATGATGAGATGGACTCTTATTTCTCCAAAGGTGGATTGCAGCTAAGTGAAGCTACTCTCTACACCAAACCAATGGAAACTTAGGTATAATCATTGTATCTCTCTATGTGAATGACATTATTTATACTCAAAGGTTTCCATCAATACTTGAAGAATTCAAGAGTGACATGATGAATTATTATGAAATGATTGATTTGGGACCTTACATTATTTTCTTGGTATGGAAATTGTCCAAACTGAAAAGAAAAAAAAAACATTTTCATTCACCAAAAGAAATATGCTATGAAATTGCTTGAGAAATTTGGATTGAATGATTGCAAATGAATTAGGACTCCACTTGCTGTGAATGATAGATTGTGCAAAGTTGATGGTAGTAAGGCTGCAACTAAAGCTGAGTATAGGAAGATAGTGGGGGCATTGCTCTACTTAATTGCTATAAGGCTATATTTCATGTTTGATAACAGCCTTCTCTCAAGATTCATCCGTAGTCCGACTAAGAAACACATGGAAACTACTAAAAGGGTTATGAGATATGTTCAGGACACATTGGATTATGGCCGTTAATACATCAAAGGAAAAATTGCACTTACTGTAATAATGACTGGGATGAAAGTGAAGATGACATGAGAAGTACTTCTGGATATGCATTCAATCTTGTATATGGTGTGTGTTTTTGACCTTCAATCAAGCAAAACACAGTTGCACTCTCTACTGTAGAAGCTGAGTATGTCAGTGCAGCAGAGGCAACTTCTCAAGCCAAATGGTTTAGATTTGTGTTAGAAGATTTTGGTGAAGAACAAATTGAACATACTTAGTTGTTTTGTCACAATACTTTTGGTCGAGAAGCAATCTAAGAGAATAAAATTGAAATTGTTTTCTGCAAAATAAAAGAACAAATGGAAGACATCTTGACCAAGGCACTACCAAGGGACAAGCTTACATACTTCAGAGGAATGCTCCAAGTAAAATCAGCTACATGCTTAGAAGAGAGTGTTGGAATGTAAGCTTTGAAGCTGATACTTTGAATGAATCATTTGAATTTTTGAAATTTTTTAAAGTTATTTTTAGTTTTCAAATAAGGGACTTAAATTAGAACTAGCTCATAGGCTAGATTGCATAACAAATAAGTATTTAAGTTAGTCATGTGCACTATACATATAATACGCCCCGATCCCGATATCCCCATATACTAGGGTAGGTATATGCTGGCCGATACCTGAGGGTGACGAAGCCATTTTAAACATGCATACAAATAAATTTTGTGATTATAAAAAAATATGCTAATGTGGAAACGTGTTCAGAGCATACAACTAATCAAGAATACTACGAAAGAATTAATATAAAAGATACGAACAAAAGAATGGGTTCTATACTGAGAAGACTCGATACCTTTGCGAAAGTGTCCTGACACCGGAATTGTGTACCTTAACTCTAACTCTTGAAAGGGGCGCAAAACAAAGGTTGAGTGGACCAAAGTTTATAATACTGATACTAATAATAAAACCATTTTCTTTTTCAACATACTAACCCCCTGTTTTGCAAACACATATATAGTACTACATAGTAGGTTTTCTAAAAACTCTAACATGCCATGAAAACGTTCGTAAAACAAGTATGTATAAACGAGTGCTCAGTAATGGAAATATAGTCGCTCAAAGGCAAATCCGTAAATCTCATCAATGATGTACTCAACTAGAGGTATCATAGTGGCCCAAAGGCATAACCATCACCTGAAGGTGAAACTATATGACACTTGGTTACGCTAGTGAATAAATCATGGTTCATCACCCGAAGGTGAAGCTGTACGACTCTGGGTTACACCAGAGAAGAGCTATAATGAGTCCATCACCTAAAGGTAAAGCTCTACGACTTTGGGTTAGGCCAGAGAAGAGACATATACATAACACACCGACACTAGCCCCGGGCTAGTGAAGCTGGGAGTATGTCATAAATATCATCAACAATGTCTTATAGCCATAGATGTTTACATACTCGTGTTGTGTGTATATGTTGTATGATAACTCACTAGATAACCAAAGAAAACGTATCACAAAAATCTCATATCAAATTTGGAGCTCAAAAGCTCAAAGCCTCATCTCATAAATCTATGATAATTCATATTCGTAAATCCATAGAATTTCATATATGAAAATCCAATAATTCATAACCTTTCGTAAAACGTAAACTCGATAAATCATAAATAATGCATAAAACGTTAAATCATGAAATCATGCTTTTCGTGAATGCAAGCCTAATATTTTATAAAAACATGCAAGTTAAGAATGGGTCCACTCACACTATTCCATTACTGCGGAGTTGCTCGAACTAGAGAGGACGGTGTCACATCTCACCGACGCACCTAAACACAATTAGAGACCATTTAATAAAACTCTATTAAAACCCTCGGATTTGGAAAATGGGAGAGCAGATTTTGATTCGGCACGTCGAAAAATCTAAGGAGACGAGGGTTGCCCCACACGTTGTCACAGAGCGGCTACCAGGAAGGCCACATGCCGAGATAGGTGGTTGGAAAGTCACGACGGTGAAGCACAGGACCTCCGACGAAGGCGCGTGTGCTCCACGTGTCGGCCATGACAGCTCGCCACGCGTACCCGCTCTTTGACCTTGGAAATTAGGCTTGGGTCTATGTGGGGTTAGATTTGCGTTGAATTAGATTTTTTGGTCACGGGTTGAATCTGGGTTAGGATTAATGGGTTGGGCCGGTTATTTGAATCGGATTTTTGGGTTACGGGTCAGGTCAACCCGATTTTAGGCTGTGGGTTCGGTCGAATTTCACGAAGAAGAAAGCCTGAGCTTTCCAAACTTTGATCATCCCCAAAACTTAACTAAAACTAGTCATTCAATATACCAAATTGAAGCTCAAGGAACAAGGATTCGAATCATACCATTAGTTTCCTCAGTTGTGGCTGGATTTTGCCGGAAAAGGGCTCGAAAGCCATTGGGTTTTCATTGGAAAACTAGGAAGAAGAAGAACATACACAAACAGGGTTAACACTCTCGATATTCAACTCAAAACCCACTCAGATAGCATGAAAATCTCGTTAAAACTAAGATACATCATATTCACGACAAACTCACCTCGGTTTCGTCAAATTCCAAGTTAAGCTGCTGGAGAAAATGGCAGCTTTGTTGCGATGGTGATGTTGCAAGGTTAAGAGGGACAAGAGAGAGTGACGTAGGGAAAAAGAGAGGGCTAGGGCCTCAGCTTGGCTTTAGTTCCATAGGGTCACCTAGTTTTCTGGGTTTTATAGAGGAGATAGAGAGAGAGAGAGAGAGAGAGAGAGAGAGAGAGAGAGAGAGAGAGAGAGTTTGAGAGAAGATAGGTGAATGAGAGGTTTTGAGAGTGCTTAAGAGATCGGGGGAAGAAATGACTTGGGGAAGAAGGAGAAGTGGGGTAACCAAACAAAGTAAGAAAAGATGAAATGGGAAAATATCTCACGGGACATAAAATTACCAAAATGCCTTTATCATTCCAAATTTCGTAAGATCTTCATTTTAGCTCCAAATTCAATTCCGCTTGCACCCACGCATTCGTAGTGACGAGTACTACAAGAAAATACTAAGGAAATAGATCTTACGTAACACGGCAAGGTGGTGAACAAAAGTCCACGTTTTTTTTTGCCTCAAAGGGCATTTTTGTAAATTCACGCTTTAAAATTATTTAAAAAATTGTAATATTTGGGAATGGGTCATTACAATCTACCCCCATTAAGAAAATTTCATCCCCAAAATTTGAAATAACTTGCTATATGTAAAATACTCAAAAATAGAGAGAAAATATGTGTGTGTGTGTGTGTGTGTGTGTACAAGGAAGAAATTAAGTTACAGCGGCTGTATAAAAGAGAATGCCATTTTGTTGTGATCGGATTGCAAAGATTCATCTTTCATGCCTCCAAGCTCATACCTTCTTCCTTCCTTAATATAATAATATTGTATAATACTTATATAAAAAAATATAAAGTAAAAAATACATATTATTAAGTAATAACATATGGTCAAAAATATAGGCATATACTAAGATGATGTAAAAAATAGATATATAATAACGTAGGATTCAATTACTTGTACTGAGTTCAAATCGAAAGTGGAAATGACTCACCCAAAATTGTAATGGCAAAAATACAAATATATAAATAAAATAATGTAGTTTAAAATATTTGCACGGAAAATCAAAACCAAAAATGAAAATGGGCCTTGCTCAACATTCGTAATGTCACGTACTCCGAGAATGGGTGTGTCTTGAGTTGAGTTCAAACCATAGCTAATTAATAATAACTACCGCTGTAGGCAGGCCGACTTGCCCACTTGCTTAGCAAACCCAACAAATAAGCCATCAATATTACAGTTTGCAGCCTGTAAAGCCGATAACGCGTTGTTGTCTTGGTAAGCAAGTAAGAAGTCCTCGAGTCTCGAGAGTGCCAAGGTACCATTTTGCCCCTCAATGTGAGAATGTGCCTAGATCGTCTGATTCATGTCTCGCTCGAGCTGTCGTACTACCCCAAAGTGCACCAATCTAAGCTGCTAGAAGTGCTTCAACATCCACGTACACATAAATAATAAAGTCTTAGAGTGAAATTGTTGAAAGATGCGTAGAGACGAACACTTGTCGTAAACATTTCTTTCGTGACTAACCCTGAATGTCGCTTTCCTGATCGAGAGGTACAAGATTTGAAACCTATATTAGAAGAACTATCACTCTGACCACTTTATTCGAATAACGGTTGCTGCTTCAAACCATTCACAGAAACTGACCCTATAATCACTAAGCTTAGAACCTACAATTCTACCTTCACAGTGAGAAACCATGTCGAGAAGGCTAAAAAGACACTCAAGAGTTTAAGGATCAAAACAAGTCCATTAAATCTAGAGTACAAGATATATGGATTGAATTTACAACTCTGATGCTTGAATACGTGTAAATACTTAACTGGATTAGGTGATAACAATTAAAAGGGTTGAACGCTAACTCAACTTGAATGGTAGTCGAATGAAAGCTAACGAATGAAATTTTAGATATTTCTTCGATCCAAAATTTACAAAATTTTGGTTACAATGGTAGCTCCAGGAATATTAAATCATTAGTGGTGAAGATTTGCTCGATAAGGTGCTGATTGGGTGATTTAAGGACTAATGATCTCAACTAAGAACTTCAACGTCTGATTGGTCTTCCTGGACAGTCTACCTACTTCAAAAATGAAATGAAGAGTAGCAGGGTAACCCAAGATTGACTAAGATATCTTTTAGTACCATGAGGTGAAACTGAGATTACAAACAGAACTGATATGGACCAAAATGTCAGAAAGTCTGAAAGATTCTAGAATGAGGAATTCGGCCAAATGGTTCAAGGTATAGTCCTCACAGAATGATGGATAATACATTTAGTGAGATGGTCGATAAACATCGAATCATTGCCAAAGTCTCCACGGAGGGGTGTCATTAGGTTTTCAAGCCAAGATGGTAGCCGTTGACCCTAGGTAATAGATATGACAGTTCACTTCATGTTGTTTTAAAGTTGAAAGGTATAAGCATTACTCAATCATGCTGCATCAGCGTATGGCAAATCATTCAGTAAACATCACCGTCGGATTCGAAATTTATTGGTGTCATCAAATAGTGTAAAAACAATGGGCAGGTGAGACAACAATTCAGTTGTCAAGAATTTCGTTCACATTCAACATTTTAACAAAACTAACTTTTTCCTAGCCAAAGGAAATGGAAATATGACTGTGGTAAAAGAATTGTTGATAATTGTCGATAGAAATCGACAAGACGAATGGTATTTCTTAATTCACAACATTCGAGAGGATTTTAGATTTCCAACTGTCACAATCTTGGATTTGGTAAGAATATCTTCTGCTACGCTCACATCTTCCAAGAAAAGTATGTAATCTAAGTAAGGTCTACATTTGAGGAATTTGGTAATAAGCTGGTTGTTGATGTTTAATAAACTGTCATTGTTTTGGGAGTAAACAAGGATATTATCGGTACAACAATCATTGAGAAATTTCCTAAGGGTCCACACGAATTCCCTCAGGGGAAACAGTAAGCCCGAGGAAACTAATTCAGTCAACCCCATAGATACCTGCTAACTTAGCCTACAACTAGTGCTTCCCTGATTTCCTTTAACACAGATTTCGGATGTTCTGAGCAATCTCCCAATATGTATGCCTCTGTCCGCCATTCCTAAAGAGCACAAGTCGTAGAGGACCTTCATCGTTTCTGATCTTTAACTGGTCCCAACTAGACTTCACTTTACTAAGATTTCTCTATTTCACGTCATTTCTATGTAAATTTGACTATGCCCGCTATTCCTAAGGAACAAATGACTCAAAGTATCGGTCCGTTGTCGAAAGTCGTCCATTAAACAATTAAGTCAAACTTGATGCACCTAAACACAATTAGAGACCATTTAAGAAAACTCTACTAAAATGATCAAATTTGGGAAAACAGACAGTGGATTTGGATTTGGCACGTCAAAAAACCTTAGGAGGGACCTCGAGTTCCCCTACGCACCGAGATGGGTTGTTAGAAAAGTCGTCGGTGCCACTGTGGACGGTGGGAGAGCATAGTACCTTCGGCGGAGACGCATGTGCTCCACTTGTCGGCCACGACAGCCAGCTACACGCCGACCGTGGAAACTGGGCTTGGGTCTAGGGCGGGTCGGATTAGAGCTTTGGGTTCCTGTGTTGGGTCTGGGTCACCAGGTTGAATCTAGGTTGGGTTAATGGGTTAGGTAGGTTATTTGAATTGAGTTTTTAGGTCACCGGTTAGGTCAACCCGGTTGTGTTGGGCCGGTTATTTAAATCGAGTTTTTGGGTCACGGGTATAGTCGACTCGGTTTCAGGCTGTGGGTCTAGTCGAATTCTATGAAGAAGAAAGCTAGAGCTTTCCAAACTCCGATCATCCCAAAAACTTAACTAAAATTAGTCATTCAATATACCAAATTAAAGCCCAAGGAACAAGAATTAGAATAATAGCATTAGCTTCCTCAGTCGTGGCCTGATTTCATCGAAAAATGGCTCGAAAGCTGTCGAGTTTTCACTAAAAAACTTGGGAGAAGAAGAACATACACGAATAGGGTTAAAATCCTCGATTTTCAACTCAAAAACCACCTAGATAACTAGAAAATCTCACTAAAACTAAGATACATCCTATTCACGACAAATTCACCTCGATTTCATCGAATTCCAGGTTAAGTCGCCTGAGAAAATAGTGACTCCACTGTGATGGTGATGTTGCAGGGTTAAGAGGGACAAAAGAGAGTGATGTGGGGAAAAATGGAGGGCTAGGGCCTCGACTTGGCTTCAGGTCCATAGGGTCACCATATTTTCTTGGTTATACAGAGAAGAGAGATAGTGGTGAGGGAGATAGTTTAAGAGAAGAGAGGTGAGGGAGAGGTTTCAAGAAGGTCTAAGAGATTGAGGAAGGGGATGACACGGGGAAGGAAGAGCAGTGGGGTGTGGGCCCCACGGGCACACCAAACAAAGTAAGAAAAGATGAAATGAGAAAATATCTTGCGGGACGTAAAATTACCAAAATGCCTTTATCATTCCGAATTTTGTAAAATCTTCATTTTAGCTCTAAATTTAATACTACTTACGCCCACACATTCATAGTGACGAGGACTACAAGAAAATTCAAAGGAAATAGATCTTATGTGACACGGCAAGGCGGGCAACAAAAGTCAATATTTTTACCTCGAAGGGCATTTTTGTAAATTCACGCTTTAAAATTATAAAAAAATCGTAATATTTGGGGACGGGTCTTTACAACATAAGTCATGCTTGTTGTGTGAGTGGGAGTGCAATGACGACTTAGCTTGCACCCACATCACTCTTGTGTTGTAAACTAAATCTATCAAAACAGAAGCAACGACTTCATTCCTGCTACTTCTCATTCCTCTTTGCAATTATATGTTCTTCAATCATTCATTGATACATACTTTGTAGTACAAAAACCATAAACGAAATCTATAAACTAACAGCACATGCTTACTGTTGAGAATGAATCCCACATTGATGAGAGGATGAACTTTGCATGGGCTCATAAGAGGTTGGACTACTCCCCATATTGCCAATTGGTTTTATGGTGGAATCTCAACTTTCTTCATGGTATTAGAGCAGGTATTCCCACGTGTGAAGCCAAACGGCCACACGCGCTCCACCTCACCCTGTTGTGTTTTCCACTTGTTAGGCTTGAATATTCGCCACACGTGAGGGGTGTGTTAAGAATGAATCCCACATTGATGAGATGAGGGACCTTGCATGGGTTTATATGTAAGTTGAGCTACTCTCTATATTGCCAATTGAAACTACACCCTTTTTATTGGATGGAGTAATGAATACAAAAACTATGGTTTCTTGGTAGAGAAACATTTGCCTCATCATGGTCGATGACTATGTCCTTATATAGATGTAAGTCTCAGTTTGAAGGTGATTCATTAGAGCACGCATGATGTTTCATGATTGGCTTATTTGAGACCCATTATCCAGCCCATTAAGTCATTAGCCATTTGACTTTGAGAGATGTGACAAAGAGTGTCAATTAAGTGTCTGCATAAGGAAATCCTTAACCACATGAGATATTATGGCTTATGACTGAGCCACGATTGTAGGGATTGTTATCCCATTTCCTAATTTGCTGATATTGGGAGATCATTCCTCATCCAACTTATTAAGGGCATTTTACATGAAAATGCTCTAAGAAAAAAAAATCATTTATTCCACTATCATCGTCTCCCACATTGTCATGAGCACCACCGCTGCACCATCATTGTTGCCATTGTTTACTCTACCATCCAACCTAGGGATGGACAAAATACGTGCAATTATGGGTAACTGTGGTTAACTGTAGAGTCCCACATTGTCTAGGAGAGAGTATCCTCTATGCCTTATATGTACATGCCCATCTCCCTATAGCAAGATGCGTTTTGGGAACTCACTGGCTTCGGATCCCATAAGAACTTCGAAGTTAAACGAGTTTGGGCGAGAGCGGTTCCAAGATGGATGACCCCCTGGGAAGGGTCTAGAACCCAAGAACAAAATCCTGTGGGCCGGGTCCAAAGCGGACAATATTTTGCTATACGGACTGGGATGTGACATTAACAACCTATTTAAAATTCACGGTTACTGTTATGAGTAACCGTTTAGATAAACAAACAGCTAAGAATATAACCGCTTGCCCGTGAAATTTAAATAGGTGGTTGTAGGTATTAACTCCGGTTATAAATAGGTACTCGTTTAACCGTTTATTTTAATACATATAAAAAAAAAACTAAAAACCCAAAAGCTGTTCAATCTCTCTAGCACCACCCAGACTCTCATGTTCACCGCTCGTCTATTTCTCCTTGTTGTCCTCTTTCACATCTCTACCGCTCATCTATCTCTCCTCGCTGCTCATCTCTATGTCTATCTCGATCTCTCCCCACCCACCCCTCACCTTTTGTTGTTTTGAAAGATGCAGACAAGGTTAATAATTACGCAATCTTTCATAATGAAAAGTAGTATTGTCTTGTTTTTACATGTTTTATATGCACTGTAGTCAAGTTCGAGTTTTTTTGGGTGAGTTTACATCTTTTGTAATGACTTTCAAGTTGAATACTTTGTTTTTTTTGTATTTGAACTGGAAATGCATGTTCCTGTGATGCAAAGTATATTTTAGCTAGAAGTTGGTGCATATATCATTATTTGTTCAGTAATTGGTGCTACAAGAGAAAACGAAAAAAGGTCAGGCAAGCAAGTTTTATACAATTAAATTGTTCATAAACTATTATTTTATCTTCATTGATAACAGTAAAAAATATCATCTGTAAACTATTATTTCAATTATTAGAATGGTATGAGGATTTTAAAAATTAAATTACATAAATAAATGCTAAACGCACCTATAACGGTGGATAATTGTGAGAAAAAGAAAATTATGACAAAATTTTCTTTTTTAATTTTCAAGTTGTTAAAAAACATATAGACGAGTAAAAAAGGATAACTGGGTAACAAAAATGGGTAAATGGGTAAACAAGTACGGTCAAATGGGTACACATTTATGAGTATAGTTAATCGTTTATAAACGATTATGTGTTTGGATATAAGTATAATCGTTTAGCCAATTATCCAACAGGCAAACAGTTGCACGAGTAAAAACATAATCGATTATGGGTAAATAAATGCGTTACCTGTCCGCCAATAACCATTGTTCATCCCAAATCCAACCCCTTGAAATCATTTACTCTAGCAAAAGTGAAGCTGGCCCTTGGTAATAAGTGACGAATGACGATCCCAATGCACATGAAGAGTCAAATGAGAAGAGATCCTCTTCGAATCTCTTCCACTAAAACCACTGGATCAAGTGATGACACACCACAACCAAAGTCAAGACATGCTGGCTGTCATGTGAGAGTGATGAAGCCATGAGCATAATAGAAGTGATAATAATTAAGTAAAATGTGAACCAATAAAAACCAAAACTAAACTTATTTAAACTAGAGATAATATGTAAGTGTGTGGAAGTGATCACAACCCAATGTACAAGTATTCAGAGCATAGGTGATTCAAAAGTGCAGTCAAACTGACTAAGTACTAATATACAAACAGAGGGAAGATCCCTACATTATTTATGGAAATGTCAGAACCGTGAGTCTATTCTCGTGTGCCACTTAGAAGAACAGCTACCTAAGACCTAGAGGGGTGCAAAACAGAAGGGTGACTAGGCAAAAAACAAAGCTTTAGAAACACATTTATCTTTTCTAAACATAATAACCTCTCTAAGTAAAACCCTTATAGTTTCCAGAAAATAATATTACGTAAGTACGTAAATCAATGCGCAAAGCTAGTGAAAATAGAAGCATGCCACATCACAAACTTTTTCAGCAATAATAAATGTAAGTCAAGTGTGAAATCAATATAAACTAGTATGCCAGTCGGAGTCACCTAATGTGACCTGTACGACTGGACCTATAGCTCATCAACCTATGCTTGCACATAAGTCGAGTCACCTAATGTGACCTATACAACAAGGCTGGGTGTAAATATGTATGCTCAAGTGCTACGATCACGTGAAGGCTGTGTAATAAATCGTGGGTCACCTATGAGTCGGAGTCACCTAATGTGACCTGTACGATAAGGCTGGCACCAAACTTGGATCTAAGGTGAGCATGCGGTGCGGGAGGTGAACATCACGTGAAGGACTATGCCCTGACCTAAGGCAGGAGCACTAACATCGAGGTGCAACAATGATGAGCTCTAAATGCATTTATGCATACCAATATGATGCAACAATTCAATCACATAATACTCACCTAAGGCTTACCTGAGCCTCCGCAACATTATTCAATATAATTCACAAATTATAACAATGCAATATTTAAAATGTAACTCATTTGAGACATGGCATGCAAAGCATAAATCAATTTAAAAATGTTTCTGGAAATAGTAAAGCATATATATATAACAAATGCCCACTCACTGATAAGTAGAAGTATCGTAGCCCTTTAGCCTCGCTTGTCCACGCTCGTCCTTGAGGTACGTCTCACCTATATGCAATACAACTATTTATCGTTAATTAGATAGCACATATACAAAATCTAGGAATAACTTCTCATAGTTTGCCCAAATAGAAGGTTTGAATATACAAACGTGATCTACTCGAAGATACGAACCCACACAAAATCCATGAAATTTATATGGATTTGAAGGTCTTGAGGAGTAGAATAAGTTCGTAGCTATTAGGAGTTCAAAATCAAACAAAAAAGGGCCTGAAAGTTCCTTGAAAAATCCAGCCAAAACTGCGATTTCTCAAACTCGCTTATTCCGATGTTCACTTCCCTCCAAACTTAGTCTAGGGTCCCTATGAGAAATCTTTCACAAAATACTGATAATAGCTTGCAAGGCCAAGAAAACTTTGTACTTCCGTGACAATCCATGGCTGCTCCTAATTCTCCATTGCAGCTACCTTCTGAGGGTCCACAAAAATACCTTAGGCTGATATCACGTGTCCCAAGAATGACACTTGTTCCAACCAAAATTGACATTTACTAAATTTAGTATACAATTGATTCTCCCTTAACTTCTTTAGAACCAGACTTAGATACCTAGCATGATCCACCTTAGTTTTAGAATATACCAAAATATCATCGATAAGGACAATGACGAATCTATCCAGATACGGCTGAATTACCCGATTCATTAGGTCTATAAAAGCTGCTGGAGCATTCGTTAACCCCGAATGGCATTACTAGAAACTAGGAATAACTATATCGAGTCCTAAATGTTGTCTTTGGAACATCCTTGCTCCTGATTTTCAACTGATAATAACCAGACCTCAGATCAATTTTTGAGAAGACACAGGCACCCCGAAGCTAGTAAAAAAGGTTATTAATACAAGGCAACAGATAACGATTTTTAATCGTCACCCGATTCAATTGTTAATAATCAATACATAGCCTCAGAGTTCTGTCTTTCTTTCGTAAAAATAAAACTAGAGCTCCCCAAGGAGAAGTAGTCAGCTGAACAAAACCCTTATCAACTAGTTTTTGCAACTGGGTTTTCAATTCTCTCAACTCAGCAAGAGCCATTCGATAAAGGGTTAAAGACATAGGATATGTACTTGGAATTAAATCAATAGTGAACTCCACTTCAAAATCTAGTGGTAGTCTAGGTAAGTCATCAGGAAAGTATCTGACTACCCGAACATCATCTACACGAGTAGAAGTATCCTTATTCAGCACTACATAAGCTAAGTAGCCATGATAACCTTACCTCAATAGTCGTTTCGCTCTCATGACCGAAATAACATCATGTCTCAACCTACTACGCTCACTGATAAAAGTAACCATAGGCAAGCCCAGCCGATGGAAGGTAACAACCTTTTGATAGCAATCCAACTGAGCATGATTATAATGTAACCAATCCATGCCCAAAATGACATCAAAATCAAAAATATCCATTGGAATAAGATTAACTGGCATGATGACATCCTCCACAATAACAGGATATCTTTGATACGCCCAGCTACCATAACAAGTCTCACCTCTAGGCATCGAAAACTCTAACTCGTAACTGAGAGGTATAGGGTGAGTTGTGTCTTTTGAGAAAATATATGAGAAATAACAGAATACGTGGCACCTGAATCAATTAATACTCTAGCAAAATGACCAAGAATATTCAGCGTACCCATTATCAAATCAAGGTTTCTTTGAGCATCTTGCATAGTGATGTGATGGACACGACCTGCACTTGCTGTCAGCCACCACGACCTCTGTTTCCTTGATTACCGCGCCCCTGAATACCTCGCCCCTGATTGGGCTAATTAGGTTGCCTAGTTGAACAGGCATTGCTAGAGGCAACATCAAGGTTCTGGGATTGTTCTCCAGTATACCAGTGCGGTCCACCACCCTGATACGGTGCATACGGCGTATAGCCTCCCTAATACGGTGGATAACTACCTTGATAATAAGGATCAGCTAGATACTAATATGCTCATTTGGAATACGAAGCTACATTCCACTAATAGTGGTAAGCACCACCACAACCTGTCAGAGTATAGGCACTAGGCCTTTGAATCTGCTGAAGGGGAACTGCAGATGGTAAGGTAGAAGGATGAGGTTTCTGCTGATTCTGCTAGCATTGGTTAGCTTGATGCCCTATCTGACCACAAGTAAAACATCCACTACTACCTCTTCTACACTTCCCAAAATGACGATTATTAGATCTACGACAAAGTGGAGCACCAGAACTGTTAGAATTTCTCTGTTTTTTAAAACGTGAACCATCTGTGGACTTGCTGCCTATTCGCGACATATTAGAACTTGAACCACCATTGGATGAACCAGAAATGTTGCCACGTCGCTTAAAACTCTAAGTTTTATAAGGATCATAAGATGATTGCCCTTTATCTTTATTATCATTATTTTTCTGAGCATTACCTTTTTCCTCTTCCTCATCACTATCATCCGGAGCATTCTTAGAGTCCTTAACCCGGAGTAGAACCTTGAAAAATTCTTGATATGTGGAACATGGAGTTAAAGTCGCCATAGAATGCAACCGCTTGCGAGTCCCCTTCTTAAAACGTCAAAGCATCTCAGCAAGATTTGCAGCAATCTCTGGACAATATTGGGACAAATCTGTGAACTTTCGGTGATAATCAGTGGCTGACATTTTCCTTTGCTTCAAATTTTAGAATTCGTCCCTCTTATGATCCAAATACTCTGGGGGTATAAATCTAGTATGAAACCGCTGCTTAAAAACCTCCCAATTCATAGCATCTTGAACTGACAATGGTCGTGATTCCTGAGTCCATTAGGATGCAGCCTCAAATTGTAAAAACCAAGTGGCTGTCTCAACCCATCTATTTTCTGTAAGGGTTCATTAACGTTGCATAACTCGTAAAGTTTTCTCAATATGATCAAGCCACAACTCAGATTTCTCAAGTCTTTCACCCAAGAAATTATTAATCTGAAGATGGGATACTGTTTCCAAAGTAGTCATTTGAAGAGGACGTAAGGACTGAATAACATGAGCAATAGCTTCATCCAATTGTCCAAAATCAGGAAAACCAATCTCAGAGGAAACAAGTGGCTCTCTACGAGGCGGCATGGTTATGACATAAGAGATCAAAATGATTAAGACTTAAGCAAAGAATACAGAACTGCCCAACTTGGGCTTTAATGCCAAACTGACACACCTGGATCGAAGTCGAGACGTGCTGGTTGTCACGTGAGAGTGACGTAGCCATGAGTGTAATAGAAGTGATAATAATTAAGTAAAATGTGAACCAATATAAACCAAAACTAAACTTATTTAAACTAGAGATAATATGTAAGTGTGTGGAAGTGATCACAACCTAATATACAAGTATTCAGAGCATAGGTGATTCAAAAGTGCAGTCGAACTGACTAAGTACTAATATATAAATAGAGGGAATATCCCTACATTATTTATGGAAACGTCAGAACCGCCGGTCTATCTTCGTGTACCACGCAGAAGAACAACTACCTAAGACTTGGAGGGGCACAAAACAGAAGGGTGAGTGGGCAAAAA
This sequence comes from Crataegus laevigata, assembly GCA_963580275.1. Classification (NCBI taxonomy): domain Eukaryota; kingdom Viridiplantae; phylum Streptophyta; class Magnoliopsida; order Rosales; family Rosaceae; genus Crataegus; species Crataegus laevigata. The sequence goes on from OY756938.1 coordinate 4,598,013, forward strand.
CAAAGCTTTAGAAACACATTTATCTTTTCTAAACATAATAACCCTTTTTCGTAAAACCTGTATAGTTTCCATAAAATAATATTATGTAAGTACATAAATCAATGCGCAAGCTAGTGAAAATAGAAGCATGCAACGTCACAAACTTTTCAGCAATAATAAATGTGAGTCAGGTGTGAAGTCAATGTAAACTAGCATGCCAGTCGAAGTCATCTAACGTGACCTATATGACTAGACCTATAGCTCATCAACCTATCCTTGCACACGAGTCGAACTCACCTAATGTGACCTGTACGATAGGGTTGGGTGTAAATATGTGCGCTCAAGTGCTATGATCACGTGAAGGCTGTGCGATAAATCGTGGGTCACCTATGAGTCGGAGTCACTTAATGTCACCTGTACGACAAGGCTGACACCAAACTTGGATCCAAGGTGAGCGTGCAGTGCGAGAGGTGAACATCACGTGAAAGACTGTGCCTTAGCCGGGGGCGGGAGCACTAACACCGGGGTGCATCAATGATGAGCTCTAGATGAATTTATGGATACCAATATGATGCAACAATTCAATCACATAATACTCACCTGAGGCTTACCTGACCTTCCACAGCATCATTCAATATAATTCACAAATTATAACAATCCAATATTTAAAATGTAACTCATTTGAGACATGGCATGCAAAGTATAAATCAATTTAAAAACGTTTCTGGAAACCGTAAAGCACACACACACACACACACACACACACACACACACAAATGCCCACGCACTGATAAATAGAAGTATTGTAGCCCCTTAGCCTCGCTTGTCCATGCTCGTCCTCGAGGTACGTCTCATCTATCGTTAATTAGATAACACATATACAAAATCTAGGAATAACTTCTCATAGTTTGCCCAAATAAAAGGTTTGAATATACGAACATGATCTACTCGACGATACAAATCCACACAAATTTTCAGAATTTTTTTTGAACATCGGACGCGTTGCCACGTGCCAACCAAGGCACGGCCGCGCACAGGCATGTGCACGACACACCGAACGGAAACCCTAACGGATGTTAGGTATATTCCGTTAAATAGGCAGAATATTCCATTAAATGGTACAGCGTTATCTAACGTTGTTAGAACATTCGTTAAATTTAACGGAATATACCTTATCTCTTCTAGTAGCCTGGCCGGCGCCGCCGTCTGGTTCGCCGGAAACTAGAAAAATCTCGCTGGATTTCTGGGAAAATTTCAAACCTTAATATCTACCTCATTTCTTAACCAAAATCCATGAAATTTATATGGATTTGAACGTCTTGAGGAGTAATACCTATTAGGAGTTCAAAATCAAACGAAAAAGGGCCTGAAACCTCCTTGAAAAATCTGGCCAAAACTGCAATTCTCAAACTCGCTTATTCCAACATCCACTTCCCTTTAAACTTAGTCTAGGGTCCCTATAAAGTTGAATAAAAGGATCCCCACGTCCTGAAACCTTGAAATCTCGCCGGGATTGCGTCGGAGCAAGGTACACCTCGTCAGAGCTTCTGACTTCTCGAGCTAAAACGTCTCCGTTCAACGATTAAGTGGTATGACTGGGTTCGTGAGGCTGAGATGAGTACGATAGCGATTTCCACAAGTTCGATCCGTGAAGATTTTGATGTGTTTGTGTGTGGGTGCGTCACGGGTGCGAGGAAGAAGAAGAAGAAGAAGAAGAAGAAGAAGAGAGAAAAATGGAGAGTTTTCTAATTGGGGAAGAAGATAGAGAGTTATTTTTTAATTGGTCCAAAAAGAAAAAGAACCAGAAATATTATTGGTTAGAATAGTTAGGAACTAATTTAATTGGTTCTTTATTTTACCTGTTTATGTACTTAATCGCTCGTAACTTTTTTGTTACGACACCAATTTGGGTCTAACTCATGCCAACGCACTCGTGACGTGGAGTACAATCTAATTACGACAGTGGAAATAATACTTTAAATTTGTATATGTACATCCACGTCACTAAGCCAACAAGGGCATAATAGTCATTTACACACTCGGGGAGAAAATATATATATAATTGGGATCGGTCGTCACAAATGATCCATACATTTGAAATTTCATCCAACGGCCAAAAGATTTTGAGACAAAAAATAAAAAATTGAACCAAAAAGCATGGATGCAGTTATTTGTTCAAAAGTAAAATACTAATAAAAGAAAGTCCATATTTATTATAATTAATTATAATAAAAGAAATAACAATTGAAACAAAAATGTTTATTATAATTAATTTATCATAAAAATATTTAATAAATATAAACATAAAAGTACATACTTATGTTTCAGCAAAGCCCAAATGTTTTCTTGGCTCTTTGAAACATAAATATTTATTTTATAATTAATTTACCGAAATAGAAAAATGCGTAGGCAGAGAAAGAACATAAAATTGTCTTGGAGATTAACCGATTCAGCTTAATTGCTTTACTGCCTTCATTGCGTACTATATTCACAGTTGTGGGTTTGCTTTTTCAAGGATAAATATACATTCAGCTTAAGCCCAAATGTTTGAATTATGTAACTTTCTTTATTTTATTTTACTTTATTTAATCAAATATATATATTTTATGTTTTAAAGGAAAACTAATGAAAATTGTTTGAAAACTTTAAGTTTTAACGATAAGGACAAAATAAAGGGTAAAGTGAATAGTATCAGAATTGATTTTTTAGTGTAAAAATGTGATTTTTCGTTAAAATAAACAGTACCGAGAGTGAGTTTTTCGTTAAAGTTTCCATGTTTCAATTGTGATACGTAGGACGAAGAAAAACAGGTTGTTGTGGTGTGCCAGTTTGACTAGCACAAGACTTTGGTGTAAATAAAATACAATTTGGTCATGTGCTGATAGCTCACACAAGGTAAGGTGTGACGTCAGGTTGTTACACAAAACGTTACATCTACCAAATTGTATATTTGCTTTTGTCATAAATGATTGAAAACGTTACTTTATTTAATTTTCATGTTACTATTATAAGTTATTTTGACATAATTTCTTGAGCATTTTACATCGACGTAGATGACAAAAATATGTTATCGTTTCATTTGATATCAAAACTATCGGAGAAGATTCTGTCAAAAAAAAAAAAAAAAAAAACTATCGGAGAAGATACGTTACTTTCTATATTAAAAAGAAAAATAAAAATAAAAAAGACGATTACGTAATTGCAAACGTCGTCAAAGGTATCAATAAAAAAAAAGGATTTGAAAAAAAAGCCGCCCGGTCAACCGCTGGAATTCTGCATCTGCCCCTTTTAAGGGGAAGGGGAAGGTGGAGGAGAAGGCGACGTGGACCCAGTTGGAACCAGTCGGTCAGTAATCCCACTGTGCTAGTTCTAGTGTGTTTTATACACTAGTTCCTCTTCCGCCTCTCCGGAACGCATAAATACCCAACGTGAGAGCAGATCAAATCAAAAACCAAACACAAAATTCAGGGTCGAGCTCTGAACCCAGTTGAATTGAAATGGCTACCACTAATCAATCTCAAGGAGCTGGTCCCACAATCCCTCTCCTTTCTCCTTACAAATTTGGAAAGTTCAATCTTTCTCATAGGTAACTTACTCGCTCAACCTTTTCTACGAATATATTCTTCTACATTCTACATTCTGCATTGATTTCGTAGACTTACTCTGCTTGAGTAGTTGAGATTTGGGCTGTTGGGTTCTGTTCATTTGGAAACAGGGTTGCAGAAAATCTCGGTTTTCTTACAAGAAAAATGAAATTACTGCCTATTTTTTGGGCAAAGTTGCAGGTTACTGGGCAGTTTTTGTGCTTGCCTACGCAACAATCCTGCATTTTCAGAATTAAAAGCATTAACCTTGATAGGATGGTTTGTTATTTAACATTTGGATGTTCACATTACTTGAATTGTAAAGCTTGGAATTGGTTTAGTTTGATTGGTTGGATAACCCTGATTTTGTTTGCGATTTTGAGTTGCAACAGATAATGTGCTGCAACATTTGGGTCACTTTTTCTTGATGTTTGCCATGAATTACTTGTTTTTGTTCAATATTGTTTGATTGTCGAATTCCTAGACGTGCTCGTGCAGTATACACCCATTGTATCTTTGGAGTTATAACTATATCTTAGCAACTAAAGTAGTCAACTCTTAAAGAAAATAAACTAGGATTGATGTTACTGAAATTTTCTGTAAGCCCCAGACCTAGAAACCAAATATATGCATGGATGATCCCTAGAACCGACTGACATACGATTTGATATTGTTTCCCAAGACCTAAATGGTACATCATGGGTTGTGAACCCTGAAGCACTCATCACTCATGAGTTAGTACATGATCTTGACCGGAAATTACTTCATTCATCTTTGGTATTCGATGCAATTGGCTACGAAAAGTATATCTCCTTTCTGGATTTTTGGTCGTATTACTTAAATCTTGCTCTGTTTAGCAAGATCTGATGACATCATACATGTCATAGGCCATGTAGTAGGTGTATTCTGATGATATACTTCTTCCTTGCCTTCTGCAGAGTTGTATTAGCACCATTGACTAGACAAAGATCATACGGAAATGTTCCTCAGCCGCTTGCCATCTTATATTACTCACAGAGAACCTCTAACGGAGGTCTTCTCATAGCTGAAGCCACTGGAGTTTCTGACACAGCTCAAGGGTAACTTCACAAACATTAGCTTTTTTCCACGTTTCTTTTATGTCAAATTTTAGATGGAAACATACATTTAGATGTGTACTTTCTTCATTTCAAAGTTTGATAATATTTTTGTTTTTTTAATATGCGAAGGTACCCAGATACTCCCGGTATATGGACAAAGGAGCAAGTTGAAGCATGGAAACCCATTGTTGATGCTGTTCATGCTAAAGGTGGCATCTTTTTCTGTCAGATTTGGCATGTGGGGAGGGTTTCAAATACCGGTGCGTTTCTAACATACGCTTTTATGACTTCACTTTGTGTCATTGAAAGCGTTTGGATCACAAGTGAAAAGTTAGGCCATTGAAGCATCAGATAGCTGCCTTGATATTCCTGTAATAGAAATCTTTCGGATTGTGATTCTGTCAATATTTTCTTACAGGGTTTCAGCCAAATGGGCAAGCACCAATCTCTTCTACTGACAAGCCACTAACCCCCCAAATACGATCTAATGGCATTGATGTTGCTGAGTTTTCTCCTCCAAGGCGATTAAGGACAGATGAAGTCCCACAAATAGTCAATGATTTCAGACTTGCTGCAAGGAACGCTATAGAAGCTGGTAATTTGTCTTTACCTAAGTACGAAATAAAATTAGCGAGATCTCAAAATTACTTTCAACAGAATCAAACAAACCATCTCTAATCTTACAAATGTAGTTAAAGGCGTTAATTGCAGTTTAACTAGATGTCTGACAATAGTTCATGCTGAATACAAATAATATTTGGTGCACTGAAATGGTTTGTCTGATATACAGGCTTTGATGGAGTAGAAATTCATGGGGCCCATGGATACCTTATTGATCAGTTTCTAAAAGATCAAGTGAATGATCGAACAGACCAATATGGGGGATCACTGGAGAATCGTTGTCGATTTGCTCTGGAAGTCGTTGAAGCTGTTGTTAATGAGATAGGAGCGGATAAAGTTGGAATTAGATTATCCCCATTTGCCAGCTATATGGAATCAGGGGATTCAGATCCGAAAGCGTTGGGCCTTTATCTGGCCAATTCGTTGAACAAATACGGGATCCTGTACTGCCATATGGTTGAGCCTAGGATGAAGACCGCTGGAGAAAAATGTGATAGCCCTCACAGTCTTGTACCCATGAGAAAGGCTTTTAATGGTACCTTCATTGCTGCTGGTGGTTATGACAGGGAAGATGGGAACAATGCTGTGGCTGAGAGCCGTGCAGATCTTATTGCTTATGGTCGTTGGTTCTTGGCTAACCCAGACTTGCCGAAGAGGTTTGAGCTCAATGCTCCTCTGAACAAGTACAACAGAAACACATTCTACGTGCCTGAACCGGTTATTGGCTACACTGATTATCCGTTCCTTGACACCACTGCATAGGTTTCGTGCAGCATATGGAAGCTTTTACACTCTTATATTTCTGAAATACCCGCATTAGTCTGCGTACCTGTTTTCGTGTTGCTTTTCTTGCACGGTTTGGATAAATAGAGAAAATAAAGAATCGAGGGGCAGAAGTTGGCTGGCAAGATTGTAAAATTCTCATTTGTATATTAAGTTTCTGCATTGTTCGATCTGTATCAAGTTCAAGTGTAGTGTTGTAGCTTGTGGTTACTTGAACATGCTAACTGATTGCATGCCATGCCAATGAGTTCAATAAAGATAGTTTGAGATGATCTTATATTATGATTATTGGAAATTAATAGTATAATTAACCGGCTTTTGGATATATCTTTGATTCGTCTTCTCCATTTGCGAATGACGTGTCTTAAGTATATAAACTCAATGATCAGCAACGTTCAATTTCTTAATTTTAATGAAGATCATTCGTGCAAAAAAATCATTCAAATTAGAAATTGTTTAATCCATCCAAATATATCAAGTAAATGATAGTTCATCCTGAATATTGTAATGCCCTGAAAAATTTTAATATATGAATTAGATATTTATAATTATGAATGTGTGGAAAGAATCGATAATTTATATTAATTTATTTGAATTTAGTTTTAAAATTAAATTAGCTACGAAGTTTGAAGTTTGGAAATTAATTCTTTAAAATTTATAAACCTTTCGAGGTCACAATTTATATTTTAGAATAGAGCTCGATTTCACGAACGCGTAGGCACAACCCGTTCGTGAAACCGAGTTATTAACGATTGAAGTGGAGAACAAAATATGTATTTTTCATTAATTAGAAAGTTCCAGAAAATCTAGAGCATTGGGATGATGCCACGTGTGTGGCTGTGATGGAAAGGGAAGGGGAGAAAGGGGGAGAGAGGAACGAATCAGAAGAGGGGAACCGAGACGGAAAGGAGAGAAGGCATTAAAAGGGGGGAAACTGGGTCTTCCCTGGACCCACGCCACGACCTGAGTTCCGGCGTTCTTTTTCAATGGTTTTCATCCATTTTCCTGGTGAATTGGGTGACGCCACCATCACCATTCAACCCAGCAGATCTCCCTCTTCCATTCCCAAGCAAAGTAGACGGAAGCTGGGCCCCAGTTTGGGTTGAACCGCAATAGTGGAGCCGGAGTTCCTCGGCGGCGATTCGCCATTTTCTGAAGCCAACTTCGACCATGACTACTATTAGTGGACTCGTTGTGAACCCAAGAACATGGACCAAGCCTTGGATGGGGCGTGAAGCACCGGAGGTGATGAATCGAGGCCACCTAATATCTAGGGATCCTGCGGGTTGGAGTGAAATTGGGGTTTTTTCAGGCCAAATTGGACTTGACTACACTTATAAAAATTGTTTCTCTCGCTGAGATATACTTGTCTGTAAAATTTGAGAATTTTCAGAATAAAAAATAGTTAAATTTTTCAGTGAGTCGAGGTTACCGACCGCCACCTGTAGAGGTGCGTAGCCAGTGGGCTGTCGATGCTATTTTACGCTAAACTGATATCTTGATCTCAGATTTGACGCCCGTAGAATGTGATTTGATCATTGTGAATCTAGTTTCATTAAGGTGCATTACTTGATTATTATTTGAATTGACGATCCGACCATTGGATCATCACCAAATTCTAATGCATCATAGAACATAATATTTAAGGATACTAGGAATTGACGGACCGGGAATCTGAAATACGGATCTTCCTGAATTTGATTTGTAAGTTCTTAAAATAAAATGTTGACTGCTACTGGAAATTGTGATTGACGGAGATCCAACCATTGGATCTTGGTGAGATTTTAATATGGTGATCAAAAAGCATAATGTGGACCTTAGGTAGTTGTGGATCTGCAATCCAATGTGCGGATCTTTCCGATTGATTTACGTAGAGTTGTGGATCCTACCGTTGATCGAGAGTTGACTTTTGGTCAACAAGGATTTAGAAATGGATAAAAGAAATGAATGGTGAATTAATTGTAAAATAAAACCTTATGTTTTGGTAAATAAAATTTTGATTATAGATGGGGTGAGTAATTAATAAATTTAATAAATGATTGTGATTGATGGTAGTTAAATAAACTTGAGTTTAAATTGAGCCTATCATTAGAATTTTTTTCTAAAAATAAATATTTCGGGGGCGGGGTGTTACAAATATGATACGTGATACCTACATCTTTGATTTGTTCAATACATTCGAATAACTAAATGATTTCCAATTCTTTTGTAAGGGTATGAAGATTAATAAATTGAACGATTTTAATTATGAACTTTCTATAATAAATATACATTATTCGCATGGAGGAAATAAGTTCATCATTTCAAGAAAGGAATGCAAGTATTATATAAATCTCTATTCCTGACCGTCTCTCCTTAATGCTAGAATGTTATATTGGGTTCCAATTAACTCCTGATAAAAATATCATTATAGTAGTATCCGTCGTAGGCAAATTTTTCTCTTCCTTTTTTTCTTTTATGATTTTACTTGATGTGCACAAGGACTTTATTGTTTGTTAAATACAACGTTATTTTTACTCTATATTATAATAAGGAAAGAAGAAATGGTTTGAACCACCAGAAGAATACACTACTTACAAACGTTATTTTTTATTATTGTTAGAATATTCCACGCAGCCTATTTTGGCCAAAAAGGGGTCTCGGTATAAAATTATGTTATGTATGACAAAGTCTAAATTTGCCCAATTGAAGATGACATGGATCAAAATTAAAACCTGTCAAACTATATTCAATTAAGAATTTGAGAAAGTTTAATGGATTTATAAATCTACATATTTTTATGGAATTTAATTGATTTGGAGATTCCATATAAAATTTTGATTCAATTTCCTCAAAATCTCATGGGAGAGATGAGATTTGTAAATGCTTAAAATACACTATAAAATCTTTCAAATTCTCTCAAATTCCTCAACTTTCTCAAATTCTTTAAAATCAATTTCTAATTGAATACATTTGGAATGTTATAATGTGACATCCCACATCGCATAGGGGAGTGATTCTTAAATATATATTCCCATCCCTACCTAGCACGAGGCCTTTTGAGAGCTCACTTGCTTCGGGTTTCGTAGGAACTCCGAAGTTAAGCGAGAAGGGGGCTAGAGCACTCCCATGATGGGTGACCCACTGAGAAATTGTCCGTGAGTTCCCAGAAACAAAACCATGAGGGCATGGTTGGGGCCCAAAACAGACAATATCGTGCTACAGTGGTGGAGCGAGCCTGGGAAGTGATTCCACCCGGGCCGGGATGTGACAATTGGTATTAGAGCCTATGCTTGGCCGGAAGTGTGCCAACGAGGACGTCTGGCCCCTAAGGGGGTGGATTGTGATATCCCACATCGCCTAGGGGAGTGATCCTTAAATGTATATTCCCATCCCTACCTAGCACGAGGCCTTTTGGGAGCTCATTGGCTTCGGGTTCTGTAGGAACTCCGAAGTTAAGCAAGAAGGGGACTAGAGCACTCCCATGATGGGTGACCCACCGGGAAGTTGTTCGTGAGTTCCCATAAACAAAACCGTGAGGGCGTGGTCGGGGCCCAAAGAATGAGATTAGAGTATACAAGTTATTTGGTATTAAATTTTAGTGTGGGGTGTATTCAACATTATGTGGGGTGCTAATAAAAAAAGCCAAAGAAAATGAGTTTTCTAATGGTTCATGAATTTTAAGTTGGTTTTTCTTTATTAAGTTGTCAAATATTTTAAGCGATCTAAACTAATATAATTTTGTAACTAATATGCATTTAGTCTCATACATCCTTAAAATTATAACCTTAGGCCATCGCTAACCGAAAGGACTACTTATATATTGTCTCCAAAGTGGCTAAACATAACCCTCTCAATAATTATTTAGTTTTAAGTTTATGTATTAAATTTTTTGGTTAATTTAATTAAATTTCCGTTAGATGTTTTCAAACATAGCTGTTGAATTTGACTCAAATAGTGCACTAGAGGAGTTGGGCCCCAAAAAGGATTAAGAGAGGAGCTACATTTGGCCAGCCTAATGCCTCTTTATCCAAATGACGACTTGATGAGCTCCATAGAATTATAGCCTAGATATCCATCGAAAATTGATGTGGCTATGTTTAGCTCATTTGGTTAAAAATAGTATATAAATATGATCTGACACTATTAATTTAAAATTAATTTTCTTTTACAAAATTATAATTCTAAACGAAACTATATTTTAACCTTTCTAGGTGGAGAGGCCCTAGGGACCTAAACGATATACTATTCAAACCATGGCCTAATAATGCAGGATGAAAAAGCAAAATCGAAATGAACACGCGGCTAGCATTACACCGGCATCCGTGGACGTCCTTTTTCATGGGGAAAACGTAATTACAGACCTCATCAAACTGGTAAATTTTCAACCCACGTAAACGTAATTACAGACCTCATCAAACTGGTGAATTTTCAACCCACGTAAACGAATTACCGACCTCGTCAAACCTTCCTACCTCTCTTCACCTAATCAGTTTAATTAATGCTTTGGAGAGATCCATCATTCACCCACCGACGTCCGCCGCCGCTACCACGACCACAGTTTTCAACCTTCCATTCCAAACAAGGGAGGGGAGATGTGGGACCCAGCCATCTCTGACTTTTGTGGAGGAAAGCTGCAGGGCGGACTTTTAAGCTCCTACTGAACGTATAAATACCCAATTGGGTCCTGTATTCATTCATTCATTAATTCCTTCCTTCCTTCCTTCATCCCAGAATCCAGTATAAAAGGCCAAGTGCAAGATCAGGTGGCAGACGACCGAATCGAATTCTGAGATGTCTGCTGCTGCTCAACCTCCCACAATTCCTCTCCTCACTCCCTACAAATTGGGAAACTTCAATCTTTCTCATAGGTACTTAAAACTTTCATACATTGTTCCTATTTGTTTACTTTTTTAAATTTCTCTGTCGTGTAATTGTTTAATTTATTTGATTCGGGCGTTATTTTAATATTGGCTAACAAAAATAATAGAAGATGAAATTACTGCTTGCCTATATTCAAGTTTAGCGTACTGTGTAGTTTATTCAGGTGTGCGTGTCAAATATAGCTATACAAAAAAAGAATGATTTGGGGAAGGAGACAAGGAGTGTTTGTAACTGTCTTTGTCTATAAAATAGTACAGATGTTGGGAAGGAGACAAGAAGTGTCCTTGTAACTGTATCTTTGTCTATAGATGTTACAAATTAAATCAAAACAATAGTACACTTGAGTTACTTCATTGATTAATTGTTGAAAATAGATGCAACTGGCCATGGTCACTTCGTAAGACATTGCTTTGTTTAGGTTGCGTTTGGTAATGATTTCATATTTGATTTTTAGTTTTTAATTTTAAGTGAAAGATAGAGAAAATGCATGATAGAAGAAAATGCATGATATGGTTTATTATATGTTTTTCCTCTTTAGAATTGTATTTTCACCGTTGATGACTAGATACAGATCATTCGATAATGTTCCTCACCCACATTCCCTCTTGATCACTCTGTATTTATAATTTACAGTTTCTTTCTCCTTTTCAGAATTGTTTTAGCACCATTGACCAGATGTAGATCATACAACAATGTTCCTCAACCACATGCTATCTTATATTACTCTCAGAGAACGTCGAACGGGGGTCTTCTCGTAGCTGAAGCCACTGGAGTTTCCGACACAGCTCAAGGGTATTTTCAACAACAGTAGATTTATAGACTAACGAACATTTGAGGGTGCTTCTTTCGTTTCAATGTTTGATGAAATTTTTGTTTCTTTAATATATGAAGGTACCCGGACACACCAGGTATATGGACAAAGGAGCAAGTTGAAGCCTGGAAACCCATTGTTGACGCTGTTCATGCTAAAGGCGGCGTCTTCTTCTGTCAGATTTGGCATGTTGGAAGGGTTTCTAATAGCGGTGCGTTTCTGACTTACACCTTTATGACCTCACTTTTACCATAGAATGCTTTGTTAACATGAGTGAATAATTAGACCGATTAAGAAGTTTGATGTATAACATAATGGTGTATGCATCAGAATGAGCAAGTGATTATAATTGACAACATTGTTGCTCAAATGACGGTAAAAAATAATTAATTAATTAAATTCAAAATTATAAATTAATTAGCGCATCCCAAAGTCCAAACTCAAGGCTGAGTCCAATATTGTTCTCCATGGTCTATCACTCCAATCACTTTCTAATAAAGTGTGAAAACCTTTTGGTAATGACCAATGTATGACAATGAAACTTCTACTCAAACTTCAAAATTTCCAACACCGAGTTGGTGTTTTTAACATAACTCATAACTAAGAAGACACCACTTTTATGACCTTGCTGTTTCGGAAGCATTGTTATTATTATTATTATTGGATGGGAAGAAGTTTGATGTTAACATAACTCAGAATTCAGAACTAGTATATAGCACGTGTGGTTCATCAGACCAAGCGATTTTATAGTAATTTGCCACAAGGGATTCCCACTTGAAAGAGTGCTGCTGTGGATATTAGTTGGTTACTGTCGTACTTCAGCTTGTAATTCTTTCTCTCCTTGCTTACAGGTTATCAACCAAATGGGCAAGCTCCAATATCTTCTACTGACAAGCCGATACGATTAAATGGCATTGATGCTTCTGAATTCACACCTCCAAGACGATTAAGGACAGATGAAATTCCACAAATTGTCAATGATTTTAGACTTGCTGCAAGGAATTCTATTGAAGCTGGTAATTTGTCTTTACGTTAAATATGAAACAAAATTTACAACAACTCAATTTGCTTCAAAACAGAGAAATGTTAGATATGGAAGGGGGATTCTTCAAACTCTGGCCTTTTTTTTTTTTTTGTTGGGAGTGGTGGGGGTGTGGAGTAAAATGCTCACTGCCATGGAGCTGCAAAGCCCCTCCATCTCGTTATTGAACTACATATTAACGAACCATTATTTGTTTGGTAAATCAGCGACAATGCTTAAGGTTCTAATACCGTCAGTATGTTGAAATTGTTAATCTGCTATATAGGCTTCGATGGAGTTGAAATTCATGGGGCACATGGCTACCTTCTTGATCAGTTTCTGAAAGATCATGTGAATGATCGAACAGACCAATATGGTGGATCTCTGGAGAATCGTTGCCGCCTTCCTCTGGAAGTTGTTGAAGCTGTCGTTAACGAAATAGGAGCAGATAAAGTTGGAATTAGATTATCTCCATTTGCTGACTATATGGACTCAGGGGATTCAAATCCAAAAGAATTAGGCCTCTATATGGCCAATGCCTTGAACAAATATGGAATCGTGTACTGCCACATCGTTGAGCCGAGGATGAAGACAATGGGGGAAAAATCTGAAACCCACAAGAGTCTTCTTCCCATGAGAAAGGCTTTCCATGGTACCTTCATTGCTGCAGGTGGTTATGACAGGGAAGATGGTAACAGTGCTGTGGCCGAGGGCCGTGCAGATCTTATTGCTTATGGCCGTATTTTCTTGGCGAATCCGGATTTGCCAAAGAGATTTGAATTTAATGCTCCTCTAAATAAGTACAACAGAGAGACATTCTACATACCTGATCCAGTCATTGGTTACACTGATTATCCATTTCTTGAAGCCACCACTTAAGTATACCACAAAGATGGAAGCTTGAACACTAGGGCTCCTTTGATTCATATGATTGAGTTTTGATTCACCCGATTGAGTCTGTACTATCTTAGATGGATTGTTTTCAACTATATTGTATTGTACTGTTGTATCTTATTGCATTATCTAGGATTGTAGTGTCCAATGTTTGGGAGGGTTCTGGACTTAGAGGCCGGAATAAGTTGTACTCTCTGTTCAGTGTTGTACCGTATAATGGCCGAAATGAATAAGTAACATTTGTGAAAGAGGAAACTCAATTCTTATCCCCATATAAAGTACAACCAATTTATCCTAGTTGTGCCTTTTTTTTGGGTTTGTAGAATTTTAGATGTATATTTCTTGTAATAACATTTACAAAGGTTGAAGCATATATACGAGAAGGTGACATAGGAAGTAGCTAGCAAGCAACATCTAATCAGTCTCATTAAATCACTCCTATAAGGGCTACGAACTAATTGTAAACAAGGGAACACAATCCCTTAATTCTAGACTAAAGTAAGCTAGAAACTACATCTTAAATAAGACCAATGCCTTAGCCAAGAGTGACCCATGCCTTAGCCGAGAGTAAGGTATGACTGATTGATTTGCTCCATTTGGACTTCCATACCTCACCTTACCTTAGCTACTTCTTTCAATAGGGTTAATATTTGAACATTGGATTTAAGTGAGAAAAAGCCCAAAGATGCCAGTTTGAAGAGGATTTGACCAAAGCCCAACATCGAGCTTAGAAACAAATGAAGCCTTCTCAGCCATATATAAGCAACTTGCCTACCTATGGAAGTGACAAGTGATGGAGACTAGCCTACTATCAGCCAAAAAGCATTTTCCAATGGCACTCAAGTAAAAAATGGTGATGACTCACTACCCTCCGAATGCTTTCGGGCAAAAGTAGAGTCACAACAGTCGGGCTAATTTGCCTATAAAAAGAAGAGGCCTCAGAGACAAGGACACTCAACCAATCAAACAAACAAACTTACAAACTCTGCTCTCAAGCTAGATTTGCAACCCAAAGCTGTAATCAGCTCAGACCTTAGATCTTTTAGCAATAGCCCTCTTAGAAAGCTTATCTTTCACTAGTTTTAAAGCTTTGCTACTTCTGTAGTATCGATTCCCTCGTGTAAACTTGTTTACCATCTATTACTTTTCAAAGCATACAACCTTTGTATACTCAAAATGATGCAATTGCAAGAAGTTCAACCTTGCTGGACAAGGTGAAATCTTACCCGAAGCTCTTTGTTTGTCTTCTAAATTAGTAAATCTATTACTTAGTGCATTTTTCAGCATGTATTCAAATCATTTCCACCTGTGTTCTACTTTGAGAGTCTCATTTGTGCCTATATTTGGTTATCTTTATGGATCTTATTACATTTAAAACCAATATGGAACCAAACAAATGATTTAAGGGGTTCAAGACACATTTCCTTCAAGCATACAAGATCATGAATTGAAAGTCCTTCATCATAAGGCAAGAAAAAGAACTTAATATGGACTTAACCCATCCATAACGATCCTTTGATAACAAGAAGTTCGAGAAACTTAGGGCGCAAGAAATTGACTTAAACACTTATTCTACATCTACTATAATGAGATAGCAGTGACACGTCTCGCCTTTGGTTAGTTTTGATTGCGATCGTTAAGGCCTACACCTAAGGCCCCACAGAGGCACCTTTCAGAAATAACTTTGTCATATTCTTGCAGCATATCAACAAAGCAAGAGCCTGACCTCCATTGGCAATCGACCTCAATGTGCCAATCCCCAGGGGAGCTATGCTAAGGTGCTGAGGACCCTCCCACAGGAGAAATCTTCGCTCGAACATAGTTGTGGCACGCCTAGTGGGATACAAAAGGTCTTGTATGCTAAGAAAGAAAAGAAGGGAACAAACTTTTAGGTGGAGTACAAAGCACGGGCCACCCTAATATTTACTAAGATTAAACATGATAGATTGACTAGAAGATCTTCCATCCCTGAGAGGATCAACTATATCAGAGAGCCCAACTTCATCTAAGAAGTCTAGAGGAAAAATAACCAATGAGGACTTGCAAGCCACCATGGTGCAAGTATTGAGAAGTATGGAGAAAATCTTGATGAAGGCTAGAAGAGAAATCAACAAACTTTGTTCCTTAACGGGAAGTTTACAAAGAAGACTAGATCTAGAGTTCTCTACCTCGAAAGGTGGTCATGAAGATGTGTTGAGACAACCGAGCCCGATGCAATGATTAGTTGTTCTCTATTTCCTTTATTGGAGGAAGAAAAAGATAGGGGAATGAAGAAAGAAGGACTTGAGATCAACCAGCTAGTTCTGGAAGAGATCTTGGAAGCAGAGTTACCCGATGTCCCACTATTCTCACTAAATAGTAGGGGGCAAGAAGGGAAAGACAAAAAAGAAGTATGGGATGCCCCAGTTGTTAGGATAGTCCAGTGGGAAATGAGAGCCTACCAAAGTAGACAAACCTCCTCCTTATAAGCGCCCGCCATTGGCCAGTATGGAAGGGGGCACCAAGTAGAGGAAGCCCGAACCAAGGAAGGAGACTTCTGCAGGTAACGAACGTAGCCCAAAGTGGGAACCTCCTCATACCATACATGATAATTCAGGCAACCAGCAACTCAGGGAAGAACTAGTTAAGTTAAGAAGGATGGTGGCCCAGAATGCTCAACCTCGGGCTCACTCGCTATTCAGGATCACCTACCAGAAGCCCTACCTAGAGCACATTGATGAGCTAAACCCATTTCCCCTTAACATCAAGATGCCCGCATTCCCGACATTCAGCGGAAAAGATGGCAGTGTATTTTCTAGGGATCATATTTTCAAGTTCTCCAACCACTGCGTAACATTTGAAGACAATCCTAATTATAAGTTAAGATTATTTGCAAACTCGTTGGTAGGTCTAGCATCTTAGTGGTACTCTTATTTGCCCCTAATTTCATTGCTAACTGAGGGCAAATGAAGATGGCTTTCCATGAACAGTTCTACAAGATAGAACCCGAAATGTCTATTAATGACCTAGTGGAGGTAAAACAATACGAGTATAAGTCTACGAAAGACTTCATGATGGGGTTTAGAAGGACACGAATGAGGTGTAGTTTCCCATCAATCAAGCCCAGCTCATATCTATTGCTCAGGGGGCTTTGAGGCTGCCTTTGAGAAAAAAGTTTTACGATGTGCAGTTCAACGAATTGTAAGAGTTGGTGATCACTGCGACTAAGTATGAAAAACTGTTGCTTGAAGAATAGTAACTGAAGCACTCTTCTAAGGCTTCTCATTTCTATAAAAATAAAGCTGCAATTCACCATGTAGAGTTTGAAGAAGTTGAGCCAGAATAGGCTGATAGCCATGGAAGAGAGGGAATAGAGATGTGTTAAATGGAAATGACTACTCCTTTCAAACCTTTAATGGTGAATGGGTTAGTTTAACCCGTCAAAGAATAGAACGTGGTGATGAACGATGGTGGATTTGTCCCTATGAAGCCTCCTAAATATCAGAGTTACTCATTTGATTTAACCAAGGCATCTGAGATATATGAAGAGTTGGTGTGGGCAAGAGTGATTGTGCCCGACAACACCAAGAAGATGCCTAAACTAGAAGAGTTAAGGGGAAAGAAGTACTGCAAGCTGTACTATACCTTTAACCACTCCATAACCAATTGTGTCCAGTTCAGAGATTGGATACAAGACCTTATAATGAAGGGAAAGTTGTTGTTAGAGAAACCTCAGGAAAATATGATGATTAACACAGATCTTTTCCCAGAGGCCTTAATTAACATGATCAACTTAACTTGCGCAGATAAGGGGAAGAAAAAAGCCACCTAGGAAGTGAAAGCAAAAAGAAAACCAGCTGACAGACTAACGAAGGGAACTATCAAGTTGCATGAGAGACCCAAAGCATCCATAGTCAAATGGGTGGTATTGTGCAGTAAATGCCAGTGTGAATGCGAACTAGAGGTGCCATCATTAGGATCCATCTTTGATCAGGAGTTAATCAGAAGAAGAGAGAGAGATGAGCAAAAAGCGGGCACAAGTGTCATACGGGCAGCTGAGAAAGAGACATCCGAGAATGTTTTCTAGAGATTGGGAGGGGATTCCCAACCAAAAAACTTGTCAAAGGTCTTCAGAAACCACGAAGCCTTTAAGGAAGGAGAAGACAGAGAAGCCAAGGTACCAAGATTGAGGGAAGTGAGACCACCCCAGCCAAGCTATGTTGGTGGAGACATTAGAAGAAAATAGAGGGTAGCAAATCCAATCACGAAAAAGAATCCTGCCCGACTCAGGCAGAAATAGTATGTGGTTGGAAAAGATGAAAGGACTATCAAGAATGTCACATCCCGGCCCGGGCGCAGCCACCTCCCGGGCCCGCTCCACCACCGTAGCACGATATTGTCCGTTTTGGGCCCCAACCACGCCCTCACAGTTTTGTTTTTGGGAACTCACGAGCAACTTTCCAGGAGGTCACCCATCCTGGGATTGCTCTAGCCCCCTTCTCGCTTAACTTCGGAGTTCCTACGGAACCCGAAGCCAGTGAGCTCCCAAAAGGCCTCGTGCTAGGTAGGGATGAGAATATACATTTAAGGATCACTCCCTGGGCGATGTGGGATGTCACAATCCACCCCCCTTAGGGGCCCGACGTCCTCGTCGGCACACCACGGTCAGGGTTAGGCTCTGATACCAATTTGTCACATCCCGGCCCGGGCGTAGCCACTTCCCGGGCCCGCTCCACCACCGTAGCACGATATTGTCCGCTTTGGGCCCCAACCACGCCCTCACGGTTTTGTTTTTGGGAACTCACGAGCAACTTCCCAGGAGGTCACCCATCTTGGGATTGCTCTAGCCCCTTTCTCGCTTAACTTCGGAGTTCCTACGGAACCCGAAGCCAGTGAGCTCCCAAAAGGCCTTGTGCTAGGTAGGGATGAGAATATACATTTAAGGATCACTCCCTGGGCGATGTGGGATGTCACAAAGAAAATATATGTAAATCATGTTTTGCTGTCTCACTTTACCGTATGTCGTTAAGTCCGTTAAGTTTTTTCGTTTAAGATGCTAATATGGCATGCTAATGATCCAATTTGTTTCATATAATTTAGGGGTAAAAAACACTTTGAGGAGTAACAAAGTAACTAAGCCTAAATATTTACTACATTTATCCAGGGATAAAAAAACAAACCTTGGTCCATTTCCGCTGTCTTGAGTTGGATAAAAGCTGATACACAACAACTCCAGCTGAGCATCACCAACTTGATAGAGTCTAATTCAACCAAATGCAGAAATTCTTCCACTTGATTAATTTTTTTGCATTTTCTCTGTTTTTCCTTGATGTATAGTGATTTCGGCACATCTTTGGGGTCGAATAGAATAAAGGAGAATTAAAAGCTATAAACATGAGTGTTGGTGTGTACAACGAAAATAGGTGTGCGTAGATCGTTTCTCTATGAATTTCCTAAACTTCCACTAATTCAAACTTCAAAACATTCCCAACCATGTAAAGGAAAATACTCGGCTTACAACGAGTTATTTCTCTTTGCAGACAAATCACAATTTCATGATTATATATAAATAGCCAATCAGTGATGTTTCAGAGGCACAAACAATCTTGTAGTGGGTTATTTGTTTGTCACCACCAGTATAGGGAAGGCTCCACTACTTTTTGTTTTTAGAAGCTTTACTTTGTAATCATATAGATGATAATTAAAGACTTGCTTGGGTGTAATAGAAAAATATCGTTCGTAAACTATTAGTTCAATTATTGGAATTATAATCATATGGATATACTTAAATGATTAAAATATCGTTCGTAAACTTCTTTTTGTCAAAAAAAAAAAAATTATGACAAATTTTTTTTTTGTAATTTTTAAGTTGTTAAAAAAAACATGTAAACAGGTGAAAAAATGGGTAAATGGGTAAAAAACATGTAGACTAGATAAAGATCATACGGAAATGTTCCTCAGCCGTATGCCATCTTATATTACTCTCAGAGAACCTCTAACGGGGGTCTTCTCATAGCTGAAGCCGCTGAAGTTTCTGACACAGCTCAAGGGTAACTTCACAAACATTAGCTTTTTTGCCAAGTTTCTTTTATGTCAAATTTTAGATGGAAAACATACATTTAGACGTGTACTTTCTTTATTTCAAAGTTTGATAACATTTTTGTTTTTTTAATATGCGAGGTACCCATTGTTGATGCTGTTCATGCTAAAGGTGGCATCTTCTTCTGTCAGATTTGGCATGTGGGGAGGGTTTCAACACCGGTGCGTTTCTAACATACGCTTTTATGACTTCACTTTGTGTCATTGAAAGCATTTGGATCATAAGTGAAAGGCCATTGAAGCATCAGAAAGCTGCCTTGATATTCCTGTAATAGAAATCTTTCGGATTGTGATTCTATCAATATTTTCTTACAGGGTTTCATTCAGCCAAATGAGCAAGCTCCAATCTCTTCTACTGACAAGCCACTAAACCCCCAAATATGATCTAATGGCATTGATGTTGCTGAGTTTTCTCCTCCAAAGTTAAGGCCAGATGAAGTCCCACAAATAGTCAATGATTTCAGACTTGCTGCAAGGAACGCTATAGAAGCTGGTAATTTGTCTTTACTTAAGTACGAAATAAAATTAGCGAGAACTCAAAATTACTTTCAACAGAAGCAAACAAACCATCTCCTATCTTACAAATGTAGTTAAAGGCGTTAATTGCAGTTTAACTAGATGTCTAACAATAGTTCATGCTAGATTACAAATAATATTTGGTGCACTGAAATGGTTTGTCTGATATACAGGCTTTGATGGAGTAGAAATTCATGGCGCCCATGGATATCTTATTGATCAGTTTCTAAAAGATCAAGTGAATGATCGAACAGACCAATATGGGGGATCATTGGAGAATCGTTGTCGATTTGCTCTGGAAGTCGTTGAAGCTGTTGTTAATGAGATAGGAGCGGATAAAGTTGGAATTAGATTATCTCCATTTGCCAGCTATATGGAATCAGGGGATTCAGATCCGAAAGCGTTGGGCCTTTATCTGGCCAATTCGTTGAACAAATTTGGGATCCTGTACTGCCATATGGTTGAGCCTAGGATGAAGACAGCTGGAGAAAAATGTGATAGCCCCCACGGTCTTGTACTCATGAGAAAGGCTTTTAATGGTACCTTCATTGCTGCTGGTGGTTATGACAGGGAAGATGGGAACAATGCTGTGGCTGAGGGCCATGCAGATCTTATTGCTTATGGTTGTTGGTTCATGGCTAACCCAGACTTGCCGAAGAGGTTTGAGCTTAATGCTCCTCTGAACAAGTACAACAGAAACACATTCTACGTGCCTGAACTGGTTATTGGCTACACTGATTATCCGTTCCTTGACACCACTGCATAGGTTTCGTGCAGCATTTGGAAGCTTGTGCGCTCTTATATTTCTGAAATCCCCGCATTAGTTTGCGTACGCGTTTTCGTGTTGCTTTTCTTGCACGGTTTGGATAACTAGAGAAAATAACGAATCGATGGGCAGAAGTTGGCTGACAAGATTGTAAAATTCTCATTTGTATAGTAAGTTTCTGCATTGTTCAATCTGTATCAAGTTCAAGTGTAGTGTTGTTGCTTGTGGTTACTTGAACATGCTAACTGATTGCATGCCATGCCAATGAGTTTAATAAACATAGTTTGTGATGATCTTATATTATGATTATTGGAAATTAACAGTATAGTTAACCTCTAGACGTTTGACCGTACATATGTTGAACTTGCTTTTGGATATATCTTTGATTTGTCTTTCCCATTCGTAAATGGCGTATCTTAGGTATATAAACTAAATGATCAACATCGTTCAATTTCTTAATTTCATTTGAAGATCATTCCTGCAAAAAATCATTCGAATCAGAAATTGTTTTAATCCATTCAAACATATCAAATAAATGAACAGTTCATCTTGATACCTACATCTTTGATTTGTTATATACATTTGAATACTAAATGATCTCCAATTCTTTTGTAAGGGCATGAAAATTAATAAATTGAACGGTTTTGATTATAAACTTTGTACGATAACTGTACATTATTTGCATGGAGGAAATAAGTTCATCATTTCAAGAAAGGAATGCAAATATTATCCATAGAATAAAAGTGGTAAGTTATGATAATTCTACATTTGGGATTCAAGGATGATATAAATCTCTATTCTTGACTGTCTCTCATTAATGCTAGAATGTTATATTGGGCTCCAATTAACCCTTGGTAAAAATGTCATTGTAGCAATATCCGTTGTAGGCAAAATTTTCTTTTCTTTTTTTCTTTCATGATTCTACTTGATGTGTGACACATCCCGACCCGGAATGTCCACTAGGATTCCGAATTCGAGCTGTGTTGGCCGACACCTGGAAGGTGACGAAGCCATAAAGTGTAGTGATGTAGAAAATGTGAAAAATTTAAACCTAAAAGTGCCTAAATACCAGAGTGCGCTAGTGAGCGGGAGCAAACCCATCTCACACGTGACGCTAGAACATAAGTAAGGTGCAGTAAAACGGGTAAGAATCATACCCTCGGAAGTAGCTACCAATCTTGAGATTTGCTAAGAATCCTCGTCAAGACAAATGTTTGGTAACTAAAACTTGGAGGGACACAAAACAGAATAGGTTACTAGACAAAACGAAGCTTTGAAAACATCTATCTTTTTAGAAATGCAATAACCCCTAACCGAAATCTGTATAATTCCCTAGAAAATAACAATATATACGTATATAAAAATCATACTGAAGAACGGTAAAAACCATGGTATGCCATGTCAATGTATCTCAGTAACAACCATATAAACAAGATAAAATAAATCAATATAAAATGAATGTCAGCTGGAGTCACCTATAGTGACCTGCACAACTCATCCATATCTCATTAATCAAGGCTAGCCCATAAGCCAGAGTCACCTATAGTGACCTGCACAACTCATCCATATCTCATCAATCAAGGCTAGCCTATAAGCCAGAGTCACCTACTACCTGCACACTCATCTATATCTCATCAATCAAGTCCTGCACACGAGTCGGAACCACCTAAAGTGGTTCGTACAGGCCAAATTGGTCGGGAAAATCCCCAATTTCGTAAAAACCCGCCAGAACCCTAGGTGTGGGTATGCTTTGATTCGTCCTCAACTCAACTCCGCCGCTCCAACCAATGATTGGGCATTGTTCCTGAGGTTGATGGAAGCCTATAGGTGGTGGTAATTGGTTCAGTTAGCTTCAAGATTTACGGATTGCCGCCATACACCCACACGGACCACCGTCCGTTTTTCCTCCAAAATACGACCAAATTCTTTCTAATTTTGGGTGTAAATGGAAGAGGGAGGACTAGGGTGGTGTTTCCAACTAGTGGTTCAACGCAATTAATCGAAAAATGAACAAATTTGGCCGTGGTGCTTGGCCGGGTCGTGCTGGTCAAGGAGGAGACCCGATTCCCCCCTCATTCTCACTTTCGTCCACTTTCTCATTTTCTCTCATGTTCCCCATTCTTCTTCCCCCCTCCCCCCCCCCCCCCCCCCGGGTTTCTTTTCTTACCAAAGACACTCTTTAAATAATAATATAACTTAAGAAAATATAAAATAATAAGTGGTAATACTATTACTCTAAATCCGCTTCTGCTTGTGCCTACATGCCCGTATAGTCGAGTACTTCAAGAATACACTAAAGGAATAATTTGTACTACAAACAGTGATCCGAAAGAGAAACATCCATGTAACAGATCTGAATAAATCTTCCATCGTGTTAAAAGCACTCGTTAGGGAACCTGCATAACATATTTTTCGCAAAAAGCTAGCAACCTTGTCATTTTCTATTGGGAAATTTTATTTAAACCCATTTAACGTCTTTTTACACCTAACTTAAATTTTAAATGTTAATTGTCTATTTTATCCTATTTCATAATTACTATTAAGTACAAAATGAAATTAATAATAAAACTCAAATTTATTAATAAACCCAAACACTATAATTAAACCCTACTCTTTGTTTATTCTAGGTTCATAATTACCCCTGCCCATAGTCGTTGTTGAGACTTGGAAAGTGATCAGAGGGGTAGTTTTCATAATAATTTCAAATGGTGACCGAAGTTTATGCCAAAGGCTCTAAGTTCTACAAATCCCATCCCCTTCGACTCAGCCTAATCCACCCGCTAATTAACCCTTTCCTTTCAACTTACTGCACATTTTGCTTAATTGATCTTTAAACTCAAAGCTGCACAAAGGCAATCTAGGATATATGACCATGTCTTCCAATTCCCTACCTTCTCCCCCCAACTTTTGCCTCGGACAGAGTTTTGCTTCGTTCTTTTCCATAAGTGGACTCCTCGTTCGCTACTTTTACAATGATTGTTTTAATTGAAAGTTCAGTTTCTTATGGCATTTGTAATGTTAAAATATGCTCGAATCCAGCACGCTACTGATGCATGAATGAAATCGTTAATTGAGCAAACATAAGAAATCAATGAGCTTTTCTAGTTTAGAAGTTTCATTTGTATACAAGTTTCACTGGTAACTTATAGCGCTTGTGTTGTGGAAAACCATGCAAAGAACCTAGGTCTAAACACATCAAATTTAGCTTCTAAAAATTAAATGGGTGTAAAAATAAATCCACATATTGAATTGGGTTTATGGGGGCATATTAGGTATTAAATTTGGGTTTAAAAAGATATTACTAGTTTAGTTAAAAATCAAATGGGTGCAAAGAGTAAGTTGGGTGTAGAAATATGTTAGATGGGTTTAAATAAAATTTCCCTTTTCCATTTTAATCGTGCAATGCTACTTGATTGGAGCCTTTTATTTCTAGACTATTTAATTTGTCATGAATTCATTGATTAATTCGGGTTCTTATTTTGAAGATTTGTGAGGATCAAATGCATACTAGCCACAAGGTTATATTAGTTAGTATCCAAAAGCTTAAATATTTGACAACTTAATAAAACAAAGAACAAAGAAAATGTGTTTTGTAATGGTTCATGAAGTTTAAGTTGGTTTTTCTTTATTAAGTTGTCAAATATTTTAAGCAATCTAAACTAGTATAATTTTGTAACTAATATGTATTTAGTCTCACATATCCTCAAAATTATGACCTTAAGCCATCTCCAACCGAAAGGACAGAACAATATCAGGCCATACTTATATACCGTCACCAAAGTGGCTAAACATAACCCTCTCAACAATTATTTAGTTTTAAGTTTATATATTAAATTTATTGGTTAATTTAATTAAACTTCTGTTAGATGTTTTCAAACATAACTGTTGAATTTGACTCAAATAGTGCAGTATAGGAGCTAGGCCCCAAAAAAAGGCTAAGGCCATCTCCAACCGAAGGGTCCAGAGGGCCAGAGGGCCGAAAATAGCCCTAAAACCGTCTCCAACCGAGGGCTAGGCCAGAGGGCTCTGGAATCTGGGAGGGCCCTACGGGATCGGAGAGGGCTGGAGGGCCGACTAGCTGGCTATTTTTTTTTTATTATTTTCTTACTGCTGTCGGTTGTAACCGACAGCATTAATAAAGGTTTTATTAATACTGTCGGTTATAACCGACAGTAATAAGGATGCAAGGCAATTTTTTTTTTTGAATTACTATTAGTGTCGGTTGTAACCGACACTAATAGTTTGAATTTTTTTTTAATTCAACGGCTAGTAGTTTGAATTTCCTATAACTTCTATTTCACAAAATTTGTTTCATATTTTTTTTTAAATTCCATTTTTTTCCAATAACTTATATTTCACAAAATTTGATTAATATTTTTTTTTTCATATAACTTCTATTTTACAAAATTTGTTTCATATTTTTTTTTTAAATTCTATTTTTTTTCCTATAACTTCTATTTCACAAAATTTGTTTCATTTTTTTTCCTATAACTTATATTTCACAAAATTTGATTAATATTTTTTTTCATATAACTTCTATTTTACAAAATTTGTTTCATATTTTTTTTAATTCTATTTTTTTCCTATAACTTCCTAGGCCATTATACCACATTAAATTAAATTAAGTAACATGAAACTTTGGCCCTCGGTTGAATTTAAGTTGTAGTTTTTAAATAATAAATTATGTTTGGCCCTATGGCCCTTTGGCCCTCGGTTGGAGACGGTTTTTTGTGACAGGGCTAAAACGAGCCCTCTGGCCCTCTGGCCCTCGGTTGGAGACGGAGACAAATATGGCCATGCACTGTTCATTAAAATATTAATATCTTGAAGAATCTTGGAGGGCCAGAGGGCTAAAACGAGCCCTCTGGCCAGCCATCGGTTGGAGATGGCCTAAGAGGGGGTCTAATGGCCATTTGGCTAGCCTAATGCCCATTTAGCAAATGATGGCTTGATGAGCTCTGTAGAATTATAGCCTAGCTATCGATTGAAAATTGATGGGGCTATGTTTAGCTTATTTGGTTAGAGATAGTATATGAATATGATCTAATACTGTTAATTTAAAATTAAGTTTTTTGCAAAGTTATAATTCTAAACGGAACTATGTTTTAACCTTTCTAGTTGGAGTGGGCCTTAAGGATCTAAACAATATACTATTCAAACCATGGCCTAATAATGCGTGATGAAAAAGCTAAATCGAAATGAACATGCGGCTAGCATTACACCCGCGTTCCGTGGACGTCCTTTTTCATGGGAAAACTGGTGAATTTCAACCCACGTAAACGTAATTAGAGACCTCATCAAACCTTCCTACCTCTGCTCCCCTAATCAGTCAAATTAATGCTTTGGAGAGATCCATTATCCACCCAGCGACGTTCTCCGCCGCCACCGCCACCGCCACCACAGCTTTCAGCCTTCCATTCCATACAAGTGAGGGGAGATGTGGGACCCAACCATCTCTGACTTTTGTGGAGGAAAGCTGCAGGGCGGACTTTTAAGCACCACAGAGTTGGGTCCTGTAGTCCTTCCTTCCTTCATCCCAGAATCCAGTATAAAAGGTCAAGTGCAAGATCAGGTGGCAGACGACCAACTCGAATTCTGAGATGTCTACTGCTGCTGCTCAACCTCCCACAATTCCTCTCCTCACTCCCTACAAATTGGGAAACTTCAGTCTTTCTCATAGGTACTAAAAAACTTTCATACATTGTTCCTATTTGTTTACTAGTTTAAATTTCTCTGTCGTGTAATTGTTTAATTTATTTGATCCGGGCGTTATTTTAATATAATGTTGTGAAAACTATGATAGAAAATCAGAACTTGGATTCAGAGAGTAGCTAGGTCGGCAGATAGCTATTGGCTAACAAGAAAAATAGAAGATGAAATTACTGCTTGCCTATATTCAAGTTTACCGTACCGTGTTGTTTATTCATGTGTGCGTGTCAAATATAGCTATACAAAAAGGAAGAATGGTTTGGGGAAGGAGACAAGGAGTGTTTGTAACTGTATCTTTGTCTATAAAATAGTACAGATGTTACAAAATAAATCAGAACAATAGTACAGTTGAGTTATTCCATTGATTAATTATTGAAAATAGATGCAACTGATAATGTGCTGCAACTTCTGGGTCAGTTTTTCTTGATGTTTGCCATGAATTACTTGCTTTTTCTCAAGATTGTTTGATTGTCGAATTCCTAGACGCGCTCGTGCAGAATACACCCATTGTATCTTTGGAGTTGTAACTACATCTTAGCAACTAAAGTAGTCAACTCTTAAAGAAAATAAACTAGGATTGATGTTACTGAAATTTGCTGTAAGCCCCGGGCCTTGAAACCAAATATATGCATAGATGATCCCTACTCCCTAGAACAGACTGACATACGATTTGATATTGTTTCCCAAGACCTAAATGGTACATCATGGGTTGTGAACTCTGAAGCACTCATCACTCATGAGTTAGTACTTGATCTTGACCGGAAATTACTTAATTCATCTTTGGTATTGGATGCAATTGGCTACTGAAAGTATATCTCCTTTCTGGATTTTTGGTCGTATTACTTAAAATCTTGTTCTGTTTAGCAAGATCTGATGATATCGTACATGTCGTAGGCCATGTAGTAGGTGTATTCTGATGATATACTTCTTCCTTGCCTTCTGCAGAGTTGTATTAGCACCATTGACTAGACAAAGATCATACGGAAATGTTCCTCAGCCGCATGCCATCTTATATTACTCTCAGAGAACATCTAACGGTGGTCTTCTTATAGCTGAAGCCGCTGGAGTTTCTGACACAGCTCAAGGGTAACTTCGCAAACATAAGCTTTTTTTTTTTTTTTTTTTTTAAGATTGTTGGATATATGTCAACAATCTTTGACAAACTTATATATACTAATAATAAATGCGACTAAATATTTTTCAGAGTATAAACAAAATGCAATAATAATTAAGCAGATAAAAAGAAGATCGAGACTTGCATACAATAATGTCCTTGAAATAAAAATTTCGCCCCTATTCAGTCCTTGTAGTTCTACATACGTCTGCTTCATCAGGATTTAACAATCAAGTTAGAACTCCAGCACTGGAAAAACTTAGGGCCTGTTTGGTAGTGTACTTGAATCCAACTTTTTAAACTCAAAAACAGTTTTCAAGTTTTAGATCTTAAAAACTTGTTTGGTATGACTATTTTTAAAAACTGAATTCAAGACTAACTAAAAAATATAGTATATTCCTTAAAAACATAAAAAGTGAGTTTTTAGAGTTTTTAAACTTAAACTCACTCATTTCTTTTCTCTCCCTCCTCCCCTCTCACTCCAAATATCTCTCTCTCTTTTCCTCTTTCTTTCTCTTCTTTTTTTTTTTACTTTTTTCGTCTCTACTCCAATCCAATCAAGTTTAAGTCGTAAGATTTAAAAAATTTAAATCACAAACCAATCAAGTTTTTGAATCTTAAAGAAAATTGTTTTCAAGAAATGTTCTTAAGAAATGTTTTGAGAAATGATAAAAAATTTCAAATAAGATACCAAACAGGCCCTTAACTTCTGGCGAATTTCTTTGTGGTTGAGAATTATGTTTTTTTTTCTGTGTTCTAAATGCCATGCAGATTGATGTATATATAGTATGATTATGAATGTTTGCAATAGGTATGGAGAAGGGATGCATCCGTTGGGAGACATCTTCTCAGGCGGGTGTTTGCTTTCTGCGTTCTTTCACCACACTTTAGACTTCATTTGAAAAGATGAACCTGGTAAAAAATAATTAGTTAATTAAATTTGAAATTAATTAAAAATAATTAATTAAATAATTTAATTATTAGAGCTCATCTTTTGATAATTAATTATATATTAATTATCAATTAATTAGCACACGCAAAAGCTCAAACCCAAGATTGAGCCCAAGTTGTTTTTGATGGTCCATCACTCTAATCACTTTCTAATAAAGACAAAGCCTTATAAAGTGAGAAAACATTTTGGTAATGACCAATTGGGAACAATGAAATTTCTACTCAAACTTCAAAATTTCCAACAAAACATATATTTAGATGTGTACTTTCTTCATTTCAAAGTTTGATAATATTTTTGTTTTTTTAATATGCAAAGGTACCCTAATACTCCAGGTATATGGACAAAGGAGCAAGTTGAAGCATGGAAACCCATTGTTGATGCTGTTCATGCTAAAGGTGGCATCTTCTTCTGTCAGATTTGGCATGTGGGGAGGGTTTCAAATACCGGTTTGTTTCTAACATACACCTTTATGACTTCACTTTGTGCCGTTGAAAGCGTCTGGATCATAAGTGAAAAGTTAGGCCATTGAAGCACAAGAAAGCTGCCTTGATATTCCTATAATAGAAATCTTTCTTATTGTGATTCTATCAATATTTTCTTACAGGGTTTCAGCCAAATGGGCAAGCTCCAATCTCTTCTACTGACAAGCAAATACGACCTAATGGCATTGATGTTGCTGAGTTTTCTCCTCCAAGGCGATTAAGGACAGAAGAAGTCCCACAAATAGTCAATGATTTCAGACTTGCTGCAAAGAACGCTATAGAAGCTGGTAATTTGTCTTTAAGCACGAAATAAAATTAGCGAGAACTCAAAATTACTTTCAACCGGAGCAAACAAACCATCTCCAATCTTACAAATGTAGTTAAAGGCGTTAATTGCAGTTTAACTAGATGTGTGACAATAGTTCATGCTAGATTATAAATAATATTTGGTGCATTGAAATAGTTTGTCTGATATGCAGGCTTTGATGGAGTAGAAATTCATGGAGCCCATGGATACCTTATTGATCAGTTTCTAAAAGATCAAGTGAATGATCGAACAGACCAATATGGGGGATCATTGGAGAATCGTTGTCGATTTGCTCTGGAAGTCGTTGAAGCTGTTGCTAATGAGATAGGAGCGGATAAAATCGGAATTAGATTATCCCCATTTGCCAGCTATATGGAATCAGGGGATTCAGATCCGAAAGCGTTGGGCCTTTATCTGGCCAATTCGTTGAACAAATATGGGATCCTGTACTTCCATATGCTTCAGCCTAGGACGAAGACAGTTGGAGAAAAATGTGAATGCCCCCACAGTCTTGTACCCATGAGAAAGGCTTTTAATGGTACCTTCATTGATTCTGGTGGTTATGACAGGGAAGATGGGAACAATGCTGTGGCTGAGAGCCGTGCAGATCTTATTGCTTATGGTCGTTGGTTCTTGGCTAACCCAGACTTGCCGAAGAGGTTTGAGCTTAATGCTCCTCTGAACAAGTACAACAGAAACACATTCTACGAGCCTGAACCGGTTATTGGCTACACTGATTATCCGTTCCTTGACACCACTGCATAGGTTTTGTGCAGCATTTGGAAGTTTGTACGCTCTTATATTTCTGAAATTCCCGCATTAGTCTGCCTACATCTTTTCGTGTTGCTTTTCTTGCACGGTTTGGTAACTAGAGAAAATAACGAATCGAGGGGCAGAAGTTGGATCACGAGATTGTGAAATTCTCTCTTGTATAGTAAGTTTCTGCATTGTTCGATCTGTATCAAGTTCAAGATATTTTGTGATGATCTTATATTATGATTAGTGGAAATTTACGGTATAATTAACCTCTAGACGTTTGACTGTACATCTGTTTAACTGGCTTTTGGATATATCTTTAATTCATCTTTTCCCATTTGCGAATGACATATCTTAAGTATATAAACTCAATGATCAGAAGCATTCAATTTCTTAATTTCATTTGAAGATGACTCATGCAAAAAATCATTTAAATCAGAAATTGTTTAATCATCCAAACGTATCAAGTAAATGAATTTTCAACATGAATAAAGTATTTGGTACCTACATCTTTGATTTGTTCTATAAATTTGAATGACTAAATGATCTCTAATTCTTTTGTAAGAGTGATCTTCAAATGAAGATTAATAAATTAATGGTTCTGATTATGAAATTTGTGCGATAAATATACATTATTTGTATAGAGGAAATGAGCTCATCCTTTCAAGCGAGGAATGCAAGTATTATCCATATAATAAAAGTGGTAGGCTAAGATAATTCAACGTTTGGGATTCAAGGATGATATAAATCTTTATCCTCGACCGTCTCCCGTCATTGTAGCCGTGTCTCGTTGTAGGCAAATTTTCTCTTCCTTTTTCCTTTCACGATTCTACTTGACGTGCACAACACATTTTTTTTTTGTTTGTTTAATACAAGCGCTACAATAAGAGAAGGAGAAATGGTTTAAACCACCAGGACAATACACTACTTGCAAACTGATTTTTTTTTCTTTGTTAGAATATTCCGTACAACCTGGTTTGGCCAAAAAAAGGGGTCTGGGTACAAAATTATGTAAGAACGCTAAAAGTCTAAAATTGCCCAATTGAAAATGACATGGAGCAAAATTGAAACCAGTCGAACTAAGAAAAAAGGTAATTCATCCTTACAATGAATCTATATTCCCAAAAACATATCATTATAGAAGAGCAATCATCCGAAAGATAAACTTTCATGTAAAAGATCTGAATAACTCTTTCCCTTATTTATCGAGAATCTTTTACACAATGTTAAAAGCACTCGTTATGGGACCGACCTGCATAGCATATTTTTTTATGAAAAGCTGGCAACCTTCTCATTTTCCATTTTAATCGTGCAATGCTACTTGATCGGAGCCTTTTATTTCTACACTACTTAATTTGTCAAAAATTCATTGATTAATTGAAAAATATAGGGTATATTTAAAAGATGACATAACACAGAGTCATGCTCTCTTAAGATTTTTATTTTAAAGATCCATGAAAATTAAATGCATATTCGCCATAAGATTTTATTAATTAATTTCGGATCATTGAAGTTCGATATGGAATAGGTCTCACAACTGATCTCCATTTTTTTTTTGGAATAAAATGGGGATTCCTTCTCTTAAAGGGTTTGATAAACTAATATAATTTTGTAGCTAATATGCATTTGGTCCTCACATGTCCTCAAAATTATGACCTTAAAGCATCTCCAGTGGAGACCTAAATGGAGTCCTTACAACTATATAGTCCCTAAATATAGGGACAAATGACTACTAATGAGCCAGAATTAAAGTCCTCAAAGTATCTCAATACATAGGGACTCGGCTAATATGCGTTTGGTCCTCACATGTCCTCAAAATTATGACCTTAAAGCATCTCCATTGGAGACCCTAAATGGAGTCCTTACAACTATATAGATCCTAAATATAGGGACAAATGACTACTATTGAGCCATAATTAAAGTCCTCAAAGTATCTCAATACATAGGGACTCACCGGATATCTTAATAAAATTCTCAAATATGAGGACTACATATAGGGTCTCAAATAATGGACTACATATAGAGCCTCAAATAATGGACTACATATAGGGATCCAAATAGTGGACTCCATATTAATTTTGAGTGGAAATAGTGCTCCTCTTTTTTTTTTTTACCTATCTTTTTGAACTCACCCAAGTAGGGCAATTTCTCATTTGCTTTTTTTTTTTTTTAATTCTTGAAAAATCAATGATAGAGATAGTTTTTTTATTTATTATTTTTATCAATTGTTACAATATTTCAATGAAATGAATAATAATTTATCAATATTTTAATACTTTAGTTCCTATGTTTAGGGGTTATACTATATAAAAAATTTATTGTAGATAATATTTGTGATAGTCCGTCCTGAATTAAGGTATATATTTTATCCCCGAGTATGTAAAATGTCGAAAATGCCCTCGAGGCTTAGTGACGTGGACGTACATTTGTAGAATTAAATAAATTGTCTTGCTAGCGTAATTAAATAGTTCGGATCATCCCGAGCGTATCGACGCGAATTAGAATCGAATTGGGTTCATAATGGGAGAGTTACGAATGTTAGAACATAATTGAGCTAAAATAAGAAAATTTAAAACCATTTACTAATCACCTTCTTTCCTACCGCTTTGGATCCAATTAAAATTGGGTGGTTTAGTTTTGATTGAACCCAAAGCATGCAGCCCAATTAGGACTTCGGGCAATTTAAAATTACCCAATACGGACTCATTCACACACACGTGCCTAAACCCCTCTCTCTCTGTGGTTCTCGAACTCTCCCCGTCCGTACAATCAAACCCCATGACCTTCAAACCTCATCACACACACGTGCCTAAACCTCTCTCTCTCTGTGGTTCTCAAACTCTCCCCGTCCATACCATCAAACCCCATGACCTTCAAACTTCATCATACACACAGAGATTGAGTTTAAGGATAACACCATCGTGCTTCCCTCGACTTCACGAGTCGAGTCGTACCATTTGTTTGAGGAGAAGACTTGTAGAACTCGAGATACCCGAGCTCTGGTGGGGTGCTCTGCCACCTCATCGTGATCGTGGACGTTTCACGGTGTTCCAAGGCTCAAGGAAGTTTTAATTAGCTCCATTGAGACCTTAGGACGATTTTTCGAAGGTTTTGGACGTCAGGATAAATCAGTTACTCGAATTGCAGGTGTGACGGGAATATTGAAGGATTTTCTGACAAGTTTTCGACATTTCTTGTAATGTCCAGGCCCCAAAATATTTATTTTCAGGAAAAACAATTTCTATGGTAGGCCCACAATTGTTATATTTGTCTAATCCACAATCATTCACCACAATTCTTTCTATAAAGCCTTGATTCCACCATTGGTTCTTAATTAATAATTCCTTATCAAATGTACAATTAAATTTATATTTTCTCACCATTTCCTTTACATGGACAAATTTCTAAATTTCAACACTAATTCTCAAATTCCTTAATCTTACTTGTTTTATGGCTACATCTAACGTCTTGTTAGACTGCCTAGATACCCTAAATAGGGATCAAGCCATTCGTAGTTCATAATTCAATATTTTCCAATTTCTGAACATAATCTAAAATCCACCATATTCATATCAACCATTACAACCCAATTCATCTCAAATGGGTACCAATAAAGATTCAGAATATCGAAATTTACATGAAAAATGGCAACGTTGGCTCCCTGGCCGTCAGCCGCTGCACCTTCCGCCGCCCCGAATAGCCGAAAAATTTCACTATTTTTAAAAATTCTCAAAAAATACAGAAATTAAAGATCTCAAAGAGTAGTGCAAACTTTATACCTGTGGCCAAGTCCACTTTGGCCTAAAAAGGCTCTAATTTGACTCAAACCCGTCGGAAACCCTTGAATTTGGGTGTTCTTGATTCGACTCCAAAGCTACTCCGACACCTCAACCATTGCTTGTGATTTGTTCCAGGCCTCAAGAGGAGTCTACTGGTGGTGGTAATTTAATGAAATTGTTTCAGATTTGGATGATTCGAACACAACACCACCGCACACTACCGTGCCCGTTCACCCATTTTGAAGGCCAAAACCCTTGATTTTTGAGGTGTAAGAGGAAAAGGGAAGGTTGTGGGGAGGTTTACAATTGACTTTTTGGTGGAATTCACCGAAAAAACCGTCGGAAAAGTCGAATGAAAAACTTTCTCTTCCTCAAACGAAAAACCCAACCGGGAAAACGTTAATATTAACGAACTCGAAATCTCATTCCATACTTTCAAGTTCCAAAAATAAGCAAGTCAAAGAATTTTACTCCTTGGAAACATAAATATTATAAATTTTCAGCCAAAACTTTAGAATTGGCAAATCGAACATAAAAAATTTCAATCAAATTCATGGAAGATGTAATCACACTCACTGATTAATGGAAAGAAAAATTAAAACTAAATTCGCAACACCACTAATATAAATTCTCATTTTATGGTTCCCTTCATTTTTTTTGCAATTAACTAAATTGCCCACAGTAAAATTAAAACCTTTTAAATCTTCCTCTCAAACGTGTTCCCTTTTAACTTACTTCAAATGTAGCCACATATCGAATAAATTAGTGACTCACACTTTCAAAGCACTACTCACATTCCATCATCCAAGGAAGATATATATATATATATATATATGTCACGACTCTTACAGTCAACAGAATCAAACCATTAGTAATCACATAGTTACTAGAATATATGCTCGTCATCAGTTTTGTTCGCAATATCGAATCCAACCATGCCAACTCAAGACTAAGGCAACCAAATCAATCAAATTTGCAATTAAAAAATTTCCCCAACAATTTTTTTCTTCAACAATCATAGAAATTCCTTATCTCACACAACTGGAAATTCGTTTATATTAGACGAACTCAATTATCAATTCATAAAACTTATTCATGTCCACGTCAATAAATAGAGAAAATTTCATAGTCTTTTCACCATTCCAAATATAATGTCCAATCAAAACCAAAATTTATAATTTCATTCCCATTCAATAAATCATCAATACCTTCATAAGTGTTAAGGTTTCCAAACATAATTATCATTGGCCACAAGATTTTAAAATTTCCTACATATTCATATATATATTTTTTTTTCTTTCTGTTTTTCCATCAATGACTAGTAGACTGGAAATATTGTAATATAGCTGGCCAATATATATCACACTTTTTTTCTCCCAACCCCCTTATATCCATGGGCCTTTTTCGCCCAACCACCTTATATCCACGGGCCTTTTTGCCCAATTCACATTTCTTCGGGCCTTTTTCGCCCAATTTCATATTTCCTCGGGCCTTTTTTGCCCAATTTCACATTTCCACGGGCCTTTTTTTTTCCGCCCAATTTCACATTCACGGGTCATTGTGCCCAATTCACATCCATGGGTCATTGTGCCCAATTCTCATTCACTGGGTCTTTGTGCCCATTCACATTCACTGGGTCTTTGTGCCCATTCATTTCTCACATCCATTAGCACATGTATAATACAATTCTTCCATCTACTTGTCACCATTCCACCATCACTTTAACATTCAACTTTTTCATAATGCATAACAATCTCAACTCAATTCAAGATTTATCCAAAACTTAAATCAAATGCTCATCTTCAAGCTATAACATGAGCATGATATTTTAAAAATTCCCACACTTAATAATTCATAATATATGCATTTCACATAAATTCTACCATGCTCATAAAACTTATGAAATAATGCAATATCAATACAATTCATAATTCACATCCACAACTCAATAATATCTCATCATACATAATATAATGTCAATCCAATTCATTTCACTTCAGGATGATTCTCAACATATATATATATATATATATATATATATATGACATATGAAATACGAATGCCACTTTTTTTCACAAAAATATGAATCAGTGCAACCACATTGCATGTCATAATTCATACCAACAGACTCAAGAATATGGCATATCGTAGAGCTGGATCATTTGCTCTGATACCATTTTGTAACGTCCCGGCCCCAAAATATTTATTTTCGGGAAAACTAATTTCTATGGTAGGCCCACAATCGTTATATTTGTCTAATCCATAATCATTCACCACAATTCTTTCTATAAAGCCTTGATTCCACCATTGGTTCTTAATTAATAATTCCTTATAAAATGTACAATTAAATTTCTATTTTATCACCATTTCCTTTACATGGACAAATTTCTAAATTTCAACACTAATTCTCAAATTCCTTCATCTTACTTGTTTTATGGCTGCATGTAATATCTTGTTAGACTGCCTAGGTAACCTAAATAGGGATCAAGCCATTTGTAGTTCATAATTCAATATTTTCCAATTTCCGAACATAATCTAAAATCCACCATATTCATATCAACCATTACAACCTAGTTCATCTCAAATGGGTACCAATAAAGATTCAAAATATCGAAATTAACATGAAAAAATTGTGGTGAAGTGTCCTCCACATGCATAAGTGTGACAAAAACTTAAAATTGAGTTAAACTCCGAATTATGCACACACCTACGTATAATCTGATCCGGGCAATACTTCCACAAGTATGGGTCATCCCAAACATAAAACCTAGCATCTTTTTTCAATTTTTCACGTTGGTTTTTGTTTAGGGTGCTTGGGACTTGCTTAGACACTAAAAAATTAACCAAATCAGCATACCATGGCTCACTAACCTCCATGGACATCAACTGCTCGTCCGAGAATGCTTCTGGGATGGATAATTGCTCCTCGTTATGCACCAAACGACTTAGATGGTCAGCCACCACGTTTTCACTACCTTTATTGTCCCGAATTTCGATGTCGAACTCTTAAAGCAGCAGCATCCATCGAATAAGCCTTGGCTTGGCCTCCTTTTTTGTGAGCAAGTACTTCAACGCTGCATGATCAGTGTAAACAATCACTTTAGTACCAATTAAATATGAACGAAATTTATCTAAAGCAAAAAGTTCTTTTTCAGTAGTGGAGTAGTTCAACTGGGCGTCATTCAAGGTCCTTGAGGCATAGTAGATGACGTGAGGCCTCTTGTCTTTTCTTTATCCCAAAACAGCTCCAATTGCATAATCTGATGCATCGCACATTAGCTCGAAAGGAAGGCTCCAATCTGGTGGTACAATGATGGGAGCCGAAGTAAGCATCTCCTTGAGGTGTTTAAAGGCATTTTCGCATTCCTCATCAAACTTAAAGGGTACATCCTTCTGTAGGAGACCGCAAAGGGGGGTAGAAATCTTCGAGAAGTCCTTGATGAATCGCCTATAGAATCCTGCATGACCAAGAAAAGAATGAATCTCTCTCACCGAAGTGGGAGAGGGTAAGTAGCGCACAAGATCTATTTTCAACTTATCAACCTCAATTCCCCTTTCTGAAATGATGTGACCTAAAACAATGCCTTGTTTAACCATAAAGTGGCATTTCTCCCAATTTAAAACAAGGTTCGTATCCATGCATCGTTTTAAGATCAAACTGAGATTATTTAAGCAACCGTCAAACGAATCACCAAAAACACTGAAATCGTCCATGAAAACCTCAATAATTTTTTCAACAAAATTTGAAAATATACTTACCATGCATCGTTGAAAAGTTGCTGGAGCATTGCACAAACCAAATAGCATATGGCGATATGCAAAGGTGCCAAACGGACAAGTAAAAGTGGTCTTTTCTTGGTCGTCCGGAGCTATGACAATTTGGTTATACCCAGAATATCCATCATGAAAACAGTAAAATGAATGGCCCGCTAACCTCTCGAGCATTTGGTCAATGAATGACAAGGGGAAGGGGTCTTTCCTAGTGGTGGTGTTGAGCTTCATGTAGTCGATGCACACTCTCCAGCCTGTTTGGATTCGGGTAGGCACGAGTTTGTTTTCTTCATTCTTTACCATAATAACTCCTGACTTCTTTGGAATAACTTGAATTGGTGAAACCCATCGGCTATCTGAGATTGGATAGATGACCCCACAATCAAGGAGCTTGATAATTTCCTTTTTCATAACGTCCATCATCGGAGGGTTGAGACGGCGTTGAGCCTCTCGAGTTGGTTTAGCCCCTTCCTCAAGATGTATGCGATGCATGCATGTAGTAGGGCTAATTCCCTTAATGTCGACTATGGTCCATCCAATGGCAGTTTTATGATCCTTTAAAACTTGAATAAGTTTTTCTTCCTCCAATTCCATGAGTGATGATGAAACAATGACGAGTAACCTTTCTTTTTCTCCCAAAAAGACATACTTCAAATGGTTGGGCAATGGTTTAAGCTCTGGCGTAGGTGCCTGCACCACTGAAGGTAACATCTTATTAGTAGAAACAGGAATTGACATTGGGATTGAAGACTTACCAACGCAAGGTGGGGATGACTCAAGTGCAGCCACTATCTCTTCAATTTCTTCACTAAAACCCACGGCAAAAGCTTCCTCCATGTTGTTGCCGTGCCCTTGCACAATTTATGGGGTTTGGGTTGTGCTTTTTAATCCTTGAACGATGGTTGTTTCAAGGGCATCTCGATCCAATGAGTCAAGAAATTCCTACGCCAAAGATTCCAAAATATCAATAGAAAAACACGAATGATCATCAATAGGATATTTCATGGCTTCAAAAATATTAAAATCAATAACTTCCCCATCAAATTCCATTGACAATGTCCCTTTGAACACATCAAACTTTGTCCGAGCTGTTTTCATGAATGGTCGGCCAAGCAAGATTGGCAATGGTGTAGTATGGACTGATTCATCCATCTCTAGAATGTAGAAATCAGCCGGGAATACTAAATGATCCACCTGCACTAAAACATCTTCCAAAACTCTTTTTGGATAGGCGTTAGAGCGATCGGCTAATTGAATGATTACACAATCTTTTTTTAGTTCCTCTAAGTTCATAGATGCATAGATTGAGTATAGCATTACATTAATTGATGCACCTAAGTCTAGCATGGCATGTTCGAATTTAGTATTGCCAATAACACAAGGAATCGTAAAACTACCCGGATCTTTGCATTTAGGGGGTAATTTCCTTTGTAAAACAGCGGAGACATTCTCACTTACCTGGACAACCTCCTTGTTCGAAATCTTCCTCTTTGTTGTGCATATTTCCTTCAAAAACATGGCGTATCTTGGAACTTGCTTAATTGCATCAAGGAGAGGGATATTGACTTGCACCTTTCTAAACGTCTCAAGAATGCCCTTCTCAGCTTCCTCCTTCTTTGATTGCATGAACCTGCGAGGAAAAGGCACATTTGGAGGAACGACATTAGAAATAATAGAATTTGGAACTCCTTTACCTGTGATGGACGGCATGGATGGCTTAGGGGACTTAGGTGGCTGCGGCAAGGTTTTGGATCCCTTTACCGTGGCCTTTGCTTCTTCCTCCTCTTCAATTTGCATCATTTCATCGTCCTTGTGACCTGTTTTTGACGATGTAGGACTTGCCCCAATTTCCTTGCCACTTCTTAGCATGATGGCCTTGGCAGATTCGAAGCCACCCTTTGGATTTGCAATGGTTGAACTTGGAAGCTTCCCTTGGTCTCTAAATTGCCCTACAAACTCTGTAATTTGTCCAATTTGCTTCTCCAATTGATCTACCCTTTGTCTTGGTTTTGCATGACCTTGGTTTGATTCTCTTGCCCCTGAGACAAATTGGTTAGCAATTTAAGAAGTGTATCATTATCGAGAGAATTACCTGAAGTGTTTTGGGCAGGTTGTTATTGGACTTGATTTAAGGCGTACGGCTTGGTGTAGAACCCCGGAGGTTGCTGCCTAAAGCCTCTTTGCTGCTGGGATTGTTGGGGCTCCCTGTATTTAAAGTTGGGGTGGTCTCTCCACCCTGGATTGTACGTGTTTGAATATGGATCGTTTCGGGGTTGATTCTAATTTTGGAATCCAATGGTATTAGCGCTCTCCCATCCACCATTTTCAATCAATTAGGGACACTTTTCAGATGAGTGTCCTTGGATGGAACACACGCCATAAACACTAGATTCTTGCACTTTCATCCCCTCGGCCATCTGTCACACAATGGAAGTAAGATTAGCTAGTTGGGTTTGAATATCAGATGAAGAGCTTACCTCATGAACTTGTTGCCGTGACATGTCTCTTTGGCCAATTCCTTCATATTGTTGTGCATTCAATGCACGGTTTGCAATTGGTGTCTTGGCTGCCATGGGTGTTTTGTCCACTAACGCACCTCCCGCCGAAGCATCTAGCATTTGCCTTTCGATCGGAAGAAGGCCTTCATAGATGTATTGAAGGAGAAACTCTTCCTTCATTTGGTGCTACGGACAAGAAGCAACAAGACTTTTAAAACGTTCATAATATGTTGGAAATGACTCACCTTGGCTTTGTTGGATTCCACTAATCTTCTTCCTCAAGAGAATGACTCTCGAAGTGGGGAAGAACTTTTCTAAGAATGCCTTCTTCATGCTCTCCCAAGAAGTGACAGTTCCAGGGGCTAATTCGTACAGCCAATCTTTAGCTTTTTCTAGAAGAGAGAATGGAAAAGCTTTCATCTTCAAAATGTTTCCATCGACATTGATTGGGGTCATGCTTGAACACACCACTTCGAACTCCTTCAAGTGCTTGTTTGGATCTTCCATGGACAACCCATGAAATTTAGGGATGTGGTGCAGCAAGCTTGATTTCAATTCAAACTCGTCGCTCTTATTTTCAGCCGCCCTAGGGTATTGAATGCATAGGGGTGCGGTGTTGTCCAATCTCGAAGCTGAGAGCTCCTTGATTGTTCGGTTATCCGCCTCCATGACTTGTGGTTGCTCAACTCTTTGGGCCGTGGGCTTCTTTTCCTCTTCTATTTTGTTCTCCTCAAGCTCAGGTTCAAGATTGGATGGTTGAGCCTCTTGCTGTTTCTTTGTCCTTTTCAAAGTTCGCTCAAAGTCGTTGTCAAAGTCAGAGATATGCTTATGAACTGGATGAGAATTTTGAGTCATACACTAGTACCTATGAAACAAGAAGAACAAAGCAAAGTTAGTAACTAAGTTAAAACATACGAAAAAGAAATAAGGGATTAGCAAAGTTGCTAATCCCCGGCAACGGCGCCAAAATTTTGATGCGTTGTAAACAACACTTAAATTAAACCCTTTGGTTGACAATTGTAGTATATATGCAAGTAAGGATCGTTCTAAACTGGGGATTAGGAGGGATTGCTAATCTATATAAAATAAACTTAGAAACACTAAATAAAACTTTAAAAACACAAATCTAAAATCAAAACACTTCACTAGATTCAAATGATTCCAACTAACTATGAAAAGCATGATACTCTTGCCAAGAATTCACTTAACACGATTGTGGATAGCAACCTTCACTACTCATGAATATAAGTTCATAACGATTAGGTGAAATTTCCTTATATTCTAGCATCAAACTTATGCATGAAAACTAATACACAAATAAGTTATCAATCAAATAGTTAAGCGAATTGAAATCACAAATTATTAAAGCACAACCAAAAGTAATTAATTCATAACACAAATGTAATCATGGCTTTGAATCCCCCTAGCAAAAGAGGGGGTTTAGTTCCTCATAATTGTAAAACAAAGGTAAATAGATTTATACATTGAAAATAAAAGAAAGAAAACACCTAAACGCTCCAACGATCCTCGTTGAGTGGCAAGCACGTCCAAGCACTTTCCTTCCCTTCCTTTGCTACGACACAAGGGGTGGTTGTGGGTTGAAGGTTTGGTTTTATGGAGGAATGGATAGGGGGATGTATGGTGGTGTTTAGGATGGGTAGGTAGGGGTGTGGCAATGGTGTTTATGGGCAGATTTTTGTAGAGGGTTT
The DNA here is from genome assembly GCA_963580275.1 of Crataegus laevigata. Classification (NCBI taxonomy): domain Eukaryota; kingdom Viridiplantae; phylum Streptophyta; class Magnoliopsida; order Rosales; family Rosaceae; genus Crataegus; species Crataegus laevigata. The sequence continues at coordinate 4,640,085 of OY756938.1, forward strand.
TAGGGAATAGGTGCAGCTGTTTTTGGAGGGAATGAATGGAAGTGTAGAAGGAAGTTGTTGTATGAATTGGTGAGTTTTAAGCCTTACAAGAAGGCCTATTTATAGGTGCTCAAAAGTAAAGAACCACACAAGTTGTTTTAATAAACAATACAAAGCAAGAATTAATCGTCAAAAACAGCTAGCACACATGCATCTTTGCGGAAATTTCATGATGAAACAACTTGCATTCATCCTCCTTGGTTCATGCCTTTGGTCCCTCTTGGTCTTCTCATGATGAATTAGCTAGTACACTTGCAAAACAGCTAGCACACTTGTATTTTATGATTAAATAAGCTAGCACACTTGCAAAACATGATTACCCATCCATGCCGTGGGGTTTCCTTGCAAAAACAACTTGCACACTTGTGTTTTCATGATTAAAACAGCTAGCAACACACATGCTTGGTCTTTGCAAGGTATCTTCTTCATTTTGATCAGATTTTAGCATGTGTTTGAAGCCCTTTCATGCACCAAAACGTCCATCCTTTATGCTCCCCATGCATGCAATCCATTTCACCCCAAAATAGCTCAAAATTGCACCAAAATGCACTTCTTTGCTAACTTTGTTATTAAAACCTATAAACACACGAAAAATAGCTTAAAACATTCTAATAAGATGAAACTAATTAAGTAAATGTAAGGAAACAAACTAATAAAGTCACATAAATATGTTCCTATCAATAGTTTCATGAATAAGATGGGGGATTATATGCACATGAAGTTTCAGAAATATTGGTCAGATTATAGTTTGATTATGTCAATTGCAATCATCTTGGATCCTCGTTATAAGCTACATTTTGTGGATTGGGCTTACACAAAGCTTCACGGCGTGAATTCTATGGAATATAAAAATGTTTATGGCACTATGGCTACTCTTTTTAATGTGTACTCGGAAACATCTGCTCATCTTAATTATTCAAATATTCCAATAAACTCGGTGTCTAATCATCAAACAGAAGGTGTAGATGCTCTCTTTAAGGTAACATAAAGTTTGTATTTTCCTTTTTATACTTAGTACTTTCAAACTATTAATATTATATTTGAAATTGGGTTATGCATAATTTTTATGATGTTTCTGTTTTTTTATTTTTTTTTATGATATAGGATTTTGATAATAATTACAATGGTCCAAATTCAGTTGAAAAAAGTGAATTACAGAAGTATTTGGTTGACAAAAGACTAGATAGAAGACAAGATATAGATGTTCTTTCATGTGGCAAATGGAGCGTTTTCATTATCCAATACTTTCTCAGTTAGCACGAGATGCGTTAACAATTCCTATTTCAACTGTTGCGTCAGAATCTGCTTTTAGTATTGGGGGTAAAGTGCTAGATCAATATCACATTTCATTGTTGCCAGGCAAGGTTCAAGCTTTGCTATGTACACGAGATTGACTTTTTGGAAAATGAGGTAGTATATCGTTCACAATGTTTGATTTTTCTATGTTTAGTTTATGCGGAAGATAGTGCTAATGTGGAAAGCCTCAATGAAAACATCATCAATATAACTCTTGAAGACAATATATCAAACCAAAGTTCCAATACTATTTCTCATGGTGATTGAGGAAAATTGAAGGGTTTGATTGGAAGAAAAAGGGCAAGGTTCCAATGTTCTAATGTTCTAATGTCCTTAATTTTGCAAATCTTTTTGGACATTTGATATTTTGTAATGTTCTAATATTTTATTTATTTATTATGCTCTAATTTTGGGTATGTAAATATATTCTTAAAAGAAAAATGCGTTGTTATGTTTTGGATGTGACAATATGGTATGTATATACTTATTTAGTATTATGTTTTTCATTTGATTATTTATTGGTTTAAAATACATTTTCCTTAACAGGTAACGGGTTTGGTCATATTACCTGTTAATATTATCGGGTTGATTTCGGGTCGGGTTATTTTTCCCGTTTATTTTAACAAGTGTTACACGACACGGCCTGTTAAGATATCAGGTATGACACGAAAACGACACAAACACGGAAAACATGACACGAATGCCATGTATCTTGCCAAAAGATTAACAACGAAGGAGGTGGGGGTCTAGTGTATTGAGCTAAGAACTACTCGAAGGCTTCGCTTAATCCTCATTAAAGCAGCGCAACACCTTTTGGGTGTAGTTCCATTGATGTACTAAGATTCCATCCGAACGGTGATCTATCTTGAGATCGAGACAGTATCCAGTATTTCCTAAATCTTTCATCTCAAATTTCGACTTCAGATGTGCGGTAGTTCTCGCGAGCTCTTCAGGAGTTTTGATGAGGTTCATGTCATTGACATAAACTGCAATTTTCGCAAAATCAGAATGTGACTTGTTAATGAACACACAAGGGCATAATTCGTTGTTCACATATCTCTGACTAGTCAAATACTCACTTAGATGATTATATCACATTCTTCCAGATTGCTTCAAAATGTAGAGTGAACACCCCAGCCGAATTGAGAGCGTGTTATGAGGTTTGGAAATATTTGATCCAATCAATGTAAGTCCTTCGAGAACTTTCATATAAATTTCTACATCAAGATCCCCATAGAATTACGCAGTAACTACGTTCATCAGTTGCATACTTTGTTTTTCGGAAACTACCAAACTGATAAGGTAGCGAAAAGTAATCACATTCATAACAGGTGAATAAGTTTTATCATAGTCAATCTCGTAGTGTTGTGAGAAGCCTTGCGCAACAAGATGAGCTTTGTAATGCACAATTTCATTCTTCTAATTACGCTTCCGAACGAAAACTCACTTATAGCCAACAAGCTTCACATGTGGATGAGTATGAGCTATAGGTTTAAACACCTTACGTTTCACAAGCGAATCGAGTTTGACTTGGATTGCTTGTTTCCAGTTTCACCAATCGGTTCTACCTCGACATTCATCAAGGAAACGGGGTTCAATGTCATCGCTCAACATGATCTCAGAAGCTATTGCATATGCTAATGCATCGTCAACGATCATTTCATTTCTGCACCAAACATCATCCAAGCTAGCATAATGGACCGAAATCTCACGATTATCAAGAAATGGATTCATCTCTTCAAAGACGCTTTAGTAATCTAAAATTTCCTCATGAGTTAGATAGAATGGGTAGGTGACAGTCGGATTCATGGTAGGCTCTTTAGGTGCCTGTGCCGTGGGTTTCCTCTTCCAGGGGTGTGAATCCTTTGAACCAAGAGATCTGCCATGCTTATGTGTAGAGGAAGATGATTGGCTAGCCACTAATGTACGTGGATCGACCAAAGTGGCGTCTCGGGCCTCCAGGAGGGAAGTCTGTCGTACATTTGGTACATCCATCTTTACAAGCACGTTCTCAGCTGGAATATGTGATCTTGTCACTTGCGTTAGATCGGTGAAATCATGTGGCATGCTCTAAAGATCTAATATGCGCTGCATTTCAATTTCAAATTGAGTGGTGTGGGGATCTAAATGAGACAAAGTGGGAGTCGTCCATGATAATTCGCGTCATTCTTCAGGAACGTTGATGTTCTTATCTGCCTTAACGACGGGAAGACCATCTAATAGAAGTGACAATTCGTGAAATGGGCAGTAAACAAATCGCCTATCAAAGGTTCTAAGTAATGAATAATCGAAGGAGAATCATATCCGACATTGATTCTCATCCTTTGCTAAGGCCCTATTTTTGCACGTAAGGGCGGCGAAATCGGCACATAGATTGCACAACTAAAAATGTGCAGATGCAATATGTCGGGTTCGTATCCGGTAGCCAACTGAAGGGCGCTACATGGTTTGGTCACAACAGGCCTCGGGCGGACCAACTTGGCTGTGTGCAATATTCCATGGCCCCAAGCAATAATCGAGAGCTAAAAGATATCTTAGTCAACCTTCGGCTACCCTAAAGTAGACAGACTATCTAGGAAGACCACTCAGACGTTGAAGTTTTTAGTTGAGATCATTAGTCTTTCAATAACCCAACCAACACCCTATCGAGCGAATCTTCACCACTGGTGATTTAATATTCCTGGAGCTGTAGCTGTAACGAATTGTTGTGAATTTTGGGTCAAGGAAAACTCTAAGTTTCCATTCATAGTTTTCATTAGACTATCGTTCAAGTTGAATTATCGTTCGACCATTTCAATTGCTATCACATAATCAAGTTAAGTATTTACATGTATTCAAGCATCAGAGTTGTATATTCAATCCAGATATCTTAAATATTTGACAACTTAATAAAACAAAAACGGAAAATGAGTTTTCTAATGGTTCATGGATTTTAAGTTGGTTTTTCTTTATTAAGTTGTCAAATATTTTAAGCGATCTAAACTAATATAATTTTGTAACTAATATGCATTTAGTCTCACATATCTTCAAAATTATGATCTTATGCCCATCTCCAACCGAAAGGACTGAACAATATTGGGCCATACTTATACCGTCACCGAAATGGCTAAACATAACCCTTTCAATAATTATTTAGTTTTAAGTTTATATATTAAATTTATTAGTTAATTTAATTAAACTTCGGTTAGATGTTTTCAAACATAGTTCTTGAATTTGACTCAAATAGTGCACTAGATGAGCTGGGGCCCTAAAAAAAGGTTAAGAGAGGGAGAGGGGGAGGGGCGAGGGCGCTACATTTGGCCAGGCTAATGCTCCGATAGCCAAAAGATGGCTCGATGAGCTCCATATAATTATAGCCTAGCTATCTATGGGAAATTGATGGGGATATGTTTAGCTCATTTGGTTAAAGATGATATATGAATATGATCTACAATTGTTGATTTAAAATTATTTTTTTTTCACAAAGTTATAATCTAGACAGGGTTATGTTTGAACCCTTCGGTTAGAGAGTGTCTTAAGGACCTAACAATATACTATTCAAACCATGGCCTAATAATGCAGGATGAAAAAGCGAAATCGAAATGAACTTGCGGCTAGCATTACACCCGTATTCCGTGGACGTCCTTTTTTCATGGGGAAATGCGAAAACTGGTGAATTTTCAACCCACGAAAACGGAATTACAAACCTCATCAAACTGGGGAATTTTCAACCCACGTAAACGTAATTACAGACATCATCAAACCTTCCTGTCTTTCTTCCCCTAGTCAGTCTAATTAATGATTTAGAGAGATCCATCATCCAAACCACCGACATCCGCCGCCGCCGCCAGCACCACAACCACAGCTTTCAGCCTTCCATTCCATACAAGGGAGGGGAGATGTGGGACCCAGCCATCTCTGACTTTTGTGGAGGAAAGCTGCAGGGCGGACTTTTAAGCTCCTACTGAACGTATAAATACCCAATTGGGTCCTGTATTCATTCATTCATTCCTTCCTTCCTTCATCCCAGAATCCAGTATAAAAGGCCAAGTGCAAGATCAGGTGGCAGACGACCGAATCGAATTCTGAGATGTCTGCTGCTGCTCAACCTCCCACAATTCCTCTCCTCACTCCCTACAAATTGGGAAACTTCAATCTTTCTCATAGGTACTTCAAAAACTTTCATACATTGTTCCTATTTGTTTACTTGTTTAAATTTCTCTGTCGTGTAATTGTTTAATTTATTTGATTCGGGCGTTATTTTAATATAATGTTGTAAAAACAATGAGAGAAGATCGAACTTGGATTCAGAGAGTAGCTGGGTCTGCAGATGGCTATTGGCTAACAAGAAAAATAGAAGATGAAATTACTGCTTGCCTATGTTCAAGTTTAGCGTACTGTGTAGTTTATTCATGTGTGCGTGTCAAATATAGCTATACAAAAAAGAAGAATGATTTGGGGAAGGAGACAAGGAGTGTTTGTAACTGTCTTTGTCTATAAAATAGTACAGATGTTGGGAAGGAGACAAGAAGTGTCCTTTTAACTGTATCCTTGTCCATAAAATAGTACAGATCTTACAAATTAAATCAAAACAATAGCACACATGAGTTAAATCATTGGTTAATTGTAGAAAATAGATGCAACTGATTGTTAAAAGTATGTGTCCTTTCGTGGGGCAGAGTCGGGTGGAGTGGGATGGGGGGTTTGGGTTGTGGAGAAGGGAAAGGGGTCGGGAAATGATTTTGGGTTTTTTTTGTTTTTAATAGGGTAAAATATTATAATATTTTAAATGCATAAAAAATTATTTTTTTTGTTATGTGGCATAAATGTAGCAGTCACTTCAGTACAACTGTGGCAGCTACTTCAGCTTTAATATGGTAGTCACGTCAGCTTTTAATGGACCAAACAACAACAACAACAACAAAGCATTTTCTCACTAAGTGGGGTCGGCTATATGAATCCTAAAACACCATTGCACTCGGTTTTGTGTCATGTTTTCCGTTAGATCCAAGTACTCTAAGTCTTTTCTTGGAGTCTCTTCCTAATTCTTCTTAGGTTTTCATCTGCCCATTCAGCCCTAGACCTCTGTCCCGTAGTCGCATCTTTTAGCATGAGTGTCAGTAGGCCTTCGTTGCACATGTCCAAACCACCGTAACCGATTTTCTCTCATCTTTCCTTCAATTTCGATTACTCCTACTTTACCTCGGATATCCTTAATCCTAATTTTATCCTTTCTCGTGTACCCACACATCCAACGAAGCATCCTCATCTCCACTACACCCATTTTATGTACGTATTGATGCTTCACCGCTCAACATTTCGTACCATACAGCATCGCCGGCCTTATTGTCGTCCTATAAAATTTTCCCTTGAGCTTTAGTGGCATATGACGGTCACACAACACACTGGATGCACTCTTCCACTTCATCCATCCAGCTTGTATTTTATGGTTGAGGTCTCCATCTAATTCTCTGTTCTTTTGCAAGATAGATCATAGGTAGCAAAAACGGTTGCTCTTTGGTACTTTCTGATCTTCAATCCTCACCCCTAATTCATTTGGGCCTCCATTTGCACTGAACTTGCACTCCATATATTCTGTCTTTGACCGACTTAGGCGAAAACGTTTAGATTCCAACACTTCTCTCCAAAGGTTAAGCTTGGCATTTACTCCATCTTGAGTTTCATCTATCAACACTATATTGTCTTAATGGACCAATGGATAGAAAATGTAACGGATGTATTATATTGAAATAAAATAGTATTTGAGGTATAAAAGTGAAATTTTTTTGAAGATGTTGTATGAGGTTACAATAGATCTCAAACCTAAGGTGGTAAAGTGTAATTTACCCTTTTTTTTCCTTTCCAGAATTGTTTTACCACCATTGGGCAGACTGAGATCATACAACAATGTTCCTCAACCACATGCTATCTTATATTACTCTCAGAGAACGTCGAACGGGGGTCTTCTCATAGCTGAAGCCACTGGAGTTTCCGACACAGCTCAAGGGTACCGTAAATTTATAGACTAACAAACATTTGAGGGTGCTTCTTTCGTTTCAAAGTTTGAGGAAATTTTTGTTTCTTTAATATACGAAGGTACCCGAACACACCTGGTATATGGACAAAGGAGCAAGTTGAAGCCTGGAAACCCATTGTTGATGCTGTTCATGCTAAAGGTGGCGTCTTCTTCTGTCAGATTTGGCATGCTGGAAGGGTTTCTAATAGCGGTGCGTTTCTGACTTACACCTTTATGCCCTCACTTTTACCATATAATGCTTTATGAACATGAGTGAATAATTAGACCGATTAAGAAGTTTAATGTATAACATAATGGTGTATGCATCAGAACGAGCGAGTGATTACAATTGACAACGTTGTTGCTCAAATGACGATAAAACTTGGACTTCTTAAGTTCCGAGTTGGTGTTTTTAACACAACTCATAACTAAGAAGACACCACTTTTATGACCTTGCTGTTTCGGAAGCATTGTTATTATTATTATTGGATGGGAAGAAGTTTGATGTTAACATAACGCAGAATTCAGAATTAGTATATAGCACGTGTGGTTCATCAGACCAAGCGATTTTATAGTAATTTGTAAAAAAGGATTCCCACTTGAAAGAGAGCTGCTGTGGATGTTAGTTACTGTCGTTAGACTTCAGATTGCAATTCTTTCTCTCCTTGCTTACAGGTTATCAACCAAATGGGCAAGCTCCAATATCTTCGACTGACAAGCCGATACGATTAAATGGCATTGATGCTTCTGAATTCACGCCTCCAAGACGATTAAGGACAGATGAAATTCCACAAATTGTCAATGATTTTAGACTTGCTGCAAGGAATGCTATTGAAGCTGGTAATTTGTCTTTATGTTAAATACAACAACAACAACAACAACAAAGCCTTTTCCCACTAAGTGGGGTCGGCTATATGAATCCTAGAACGCCATTGTGCTCGGTCCTGTGTCATGTCGTTCGTTAAATCCAAATACTCTAAGTCTTTTCTTAGAGTCTCTTCCCAAGTCTTCCTAGGTCTCCCTCTACCCCTTCGGCCCTGAGCTTCTGTCCCGTAGTCGCCTCTTCTAACCGGGGCGTTAGTAGGCCTTCGTTGCACATGTCCAAACCACCATAACCGATTTTCTCTCATCTTTCCTTCAATTTCGGCTACTCCTACTTTAACTCGAATCTCCTCATTCCTAATCTTATCCCTTCTTGTGTGCCCACACATCCAACGAAGCATTCTCATCTCTGTTACACCCATTTTATGTACATGTTGGTGCTTCACCGCCCAACATTCCGTACCATACAACAACGCTGGCCTTATTGCCGTCCTATAAAATTTTCCCTTGAGCTTTAGTGGCATACGACGATCACACAACACGCCAGATGCACTCTTCCACTTCATCCATCCAGCTTGTATTCTATGGTTAAGGTCTCCATCTAAATCTCCGTTCTTTTGCAGAATAGATCCTAGGTAACGAAAGCGGTCGCTCTTTGGTATTTCCTGGTCGCCGATCCTCACCCCTGACTCGATTGGACCTCCAGTTGCATTGAACTTGCACTCCATATATTCTGTCTTTGACCGACTTAGGCGAAGACCCTTAGATTCCAACACTTCTCTCCAAAGGTTAAGCTTTGCATTTACCCCTTCCTGAGTTTCATCTATCAACACTATATCATCTGCGAAAAGCATACACCAAGGAATATCATCTTGAATATGTCCCGTTAACTCATCCATTACCAATGCAAAAAGGTAAGGACTTAAAGATGAGCCTTGATGTAACCCTACAGTTATGGGGAAGCTTTCGGTTTGTCCTTCATGGGTTCTTACGGCCGTCTCTGCTCCATCATACATATCCTTTATAGCTTGGATATGACACGCCCCGACCCCGATATTCCCTGAATATCGAGATAGGCACGTGCTGGCCGACACCTAAAGGTGACGAAGCCATTAAATTGAATACAAGAGGATTGATTTGGGCACAAAATATAGCTTTAACAACAATAAGGTTTACAAAAGATAAACAAGCCTAACTGTGATGCTTCCTGGGTTTCTATTTGATGAGATTTACGAGATTGATACTATAATTGTCTTATGACCTTATTGAGACGAGAATTTGGATTATGAGTTGATTCGAAATGTTGGAATTATTGGATTAATGATTTTATTGGCATGCTAGTGGTTTAGAAAACCTATTACGTAGTATATGAGCATATTTTTGAGTTTCAAACTGGTGGGGGAATTATTATGTTTCGAAATGTTTTCATATTATATATGTATATAACTCTGGTCCACTCACCCTTGTTTTGCGCCCCCATTCAGGTATTAGAAACGAGGCACTACGATCCCGGCATCACGGCACTTCCACATCGGCGCCATCGAGTCCTCTCGAAGTAGGACCCACCTCTGTATTCATTTAATTTTATTCAAATTCTTTTAGTGATTAGGTTTAGCTGTATGCTCTGAACACGTTCCTAAATTGTTAACTCATTGGTTTTAAATTATAATAACCCGTATTTACTTCTAAATTTTAGTCCTTGTATCAATTAATGGCTTTCGTCACCCTTGGGTGTCGGCCAGCACGTGCCTATCCTGGTATTCGGGGAATATCAGGGTCGGGGCATGTCAGGATATATGCTACTCGTACTCCTTTCTTCTCTAAAATCCTCCAAAGAATGTCTCTTGGAACCCTATCATATGCTTTTTCCAAATCTATAAAGACCATGTGTAAATCCTTTTGCATATCTCTATATTTTTCCATCAATCTTCGTAAGAGATAGATTGCTTCCATGGTTGAGCGCCCTGGCATGAACCCGAATTGGTTGTCCGAGATCCGTGTTTCTTGCCTTAGTCTATGCTCAATGACTCTCTCCCAGAGCTTCATTGTGTGACTCATTAGCTTAATACCCCTATAGTTCATGCAATTTTGTATGTCGCCCTTATTCTTGTAGATAGGCACCAAAGTGCTCTTTCGCCACTCATTTGGCATCTTCTTCGTTTTCAAAATCCTATTAAAAAGGTCAGTGAGCCAAGCAATACCAGTCTCTCCCAAGACTTTCCACACTTCGATCGGTATATCATCTGGGCCCACTGCTTTTCTCTGCTTCATCTTCTTTAGGGCTACAGCCACTTCTTCCTTCCTAATTCGACGGTAAAAGGAGTAGTTTCTACACTCCTCTGAGTTACCCAACTCTCCCAAAGAAGTACTCCTTTCATGTCCTTCGTTGAAAAGATTATGAAAATAACCTCTCCATCTATCTTTGACCGCCTTCTCCGTAGCAAGAACTTTTCCATCCTCATCCTTGATGCACCTCACTTGGTTTAGGTCTCTTGTCTTCCTTTCCCTTGCTCTAGCTAGTTTATAGACATCCAACTCTCCTTCTTTGGTATCTAGTCGCTTATACATCTCGTCAAAAGCCGCTAGCTTAGCTTCTCTCACAGCCTTTTTCGCCTCCTGCTTCGCTATTCTATACCTTTCACCGTTTGCATCAGACCTATCCTTGTATAAGGCTTTACAACATTCCTTCTTAGCCTTAACCTTTGATTGTACCTCCTCATTCCACCACCAAGATTCTTTTTGATGTGAAGCAAAGCCCTTGGACTCCCCTAGTACCCCTTTTGCTACCTTTCGGATACAACTAGCCATGGAATCCCACATTTGGCTAGCTTCTCCCTCTCTATCCCACACACATTGGGTGACTACCTTCTCTTTGAAAATAGCTTGTTTTTCTCCTTTTAGGTTCCACCATCTAGTCCTTGGGCTCTTCACGATCTTGTTCTTTTTTCTCCCTCTTTTGATATGTACATCCATCACCAACAAGCGATGTTGAGTAGCCAAGCTCTCTCCCGGTATAACTTTGCAATCCTTACAAGTTATACGATCCCCCTTCCTCATTAGAAGAAAATCTATTTGTGATTTTGACGACCCGCTCTTGTAGGTGATCACATGTTCTTCTCTCTTCTTGAAGAAGGTGTTGGCTAAGAAGAGATCATATGCCATCGCAAAGTCCAAGATGGCCTCCCCCTCCTCGTTTCTCTCCCCAAAGCCATGGCCACCATGAAAACCCCCATAGTTACCTGTCTCCTTGCCCACGTGTCCGTTTAGATCTCCTCCTATAAATACCTTCTCCGTCTGAGCGATTCCTTGCACCAAATCTCCAAGGTCTTCCCAAAATTTCTCCTTCAAACTCGTGTCCAACCCTACTTGGGGTGCGTACGCACTAATCACATTGATGAGTTCTTGTCCTATTGCAATCTTGATTGCCATAATTCTATCTCCTACCCTTTTGACATCTACAACATCTTGTGTCAAGGTCTTGTCCACGATAATGCCAACCCCATTTCTCATCCTATTTGTGCCCGAATACCAAAGTTTAAAACCTGAGTTTTCTAGGTCCTTTGCTTTAAGACCAACCCACTTAGTTTCTTGTAGGCACATAATATTTATCCTTCTCCTCACCATAGCTTCCACTACTTCCATAGATTTTCCCGTTAAGGTCCCTATATTCCACGTTCCTAAACGCATTCTACTCTCTTGGACTCCCCCCTCCTGTCCTAGCTTCTTCACCCTCCCCCGTCTCATACGATCAAAGTACTTCTTTTGCTTGTCCGGCATAGAGTTGATGGGAGCAGGTGCTTCCAAACAACTTTGAGTGGAGTCGTTCGAAAAGAAGTTTCTATGGCCCCCTTGCTCATTTAACACTGTATCCGGGCGCCGATGGAGATACAGCGACCCTTGCTCATTTATCACTGTGCTCGGGCCACACAGCGCGCCACTTACGGGTGACGCCCTAGCTTTAGCGCAATTTCGTTTAGGATTCATTTTCATAGGGATTCGACGTAGCTTTGGAGTGCCGGCTGTCGACTACCTGACGCCCTCCCCCTCCTCCTTTATCCGGGCTTGGGACCGGCAATGTAAGATAAACTTACACAGGCGGAGTTTAAATATAAAACAAAATTTACAATAACTCAATTAGCTTCAAAGCTTATACAAAATAAATTGTGTTTGATCAGAGAAATGTAGTTAGAGATGGGAGGGGGATTTCTTCAAACTTTGGCCTTGGGGGGGGGGTGTGTGTTGGGGTGGGGGTGGAGTAAAAAGCATCAAGCCCCCTCACATCTCGTTATTGAATTTTTTTTGGTAATTCAGCGACAATGCTTAAGGTTTTAATACCGTCAGGATGTTGAAATTGTTAATCTGTAGGCTTCGATGGAGTTGAAATTCATGGGGCTCATGGCTACCTTCTTGATCAGTTTCTGAAAGATCATGTGAATGATCGAACAGACCAATATGGTGGATCTCTAGAGAATCGTTGTCGCCTTCCTCTGGAAGTTGTTGAAACTGTCGCTAAAGAAATAGGAGAAGGTAAAGTTGGAATTAGATTATCTCCATTTGCTGACTATATGGATTCAGGGGATTCAAATCCAAAAGAATTAGGCCTCTATATGGCCAATGCCTTGAACAAATATGGAATTGTGTACTGCCACATGGTTGAGCCGAGGATGAAGACAGCTGAAGAAAAAGTTGAAACCCACCACAGCCTTCTTCCCATGAGAAAGGCTTTCCATGGTACCTTCATTGCTGCTGGTGGCTATGACAAGGAAGATGGAAACAGTGCAGTGGCCGAGGGCCGTGCAGATCTTATTGCTTATGGCCGTATTTTCTTGGCGAACCCGGATTTGCCAAAGAGATTTGAATTTAATGCTCCTCTAAACAAGTACAACAGAGAGACATTCTACATACCTGATCCAGTCATTGGTTACACTGATTATCCATTTCTTGAAGCCACCACTTAAGTATACCACAAAGATGGAAGCTTGAACACTAGGGCTCCTTTGATTCATATGATTGAGTTTTGATTCACCCGATTGAGTCTGCACTATCTTAGATGGATTGTTTTCAACTATATTGTATTGTACTGTTGTATCTTATTGCATTATCTAGGATTGTAGTGTCCAATGTTTGGGAGGGTTTCGAACTTAGAGGCCGGAAAAAGTTGTACTCTCTGTTCAGTGTTGTATCGTATAATGACCGAAATGAATAAGTAACATTTGTGAAAGAGGAAAATCAATTCTTATCCCCATATAAAGTACAACCAATTTATCCTAGTTGTGCCTTTTTTTTGGGTTTGTAGAATTTTAGATGTATATTTCTTGTAATAACATTTACAAAGGTTGAAGCATATATACGAGAAGGTGACACAGTAAGTAGCCAGCAAGCAACATCTAATCAGTCTCATTAAATCGCTCCTATAAGGGCTACGAACTAATTGTAAACAAGGGAACACAATCCCTTAATTCTAGACTAAAGTAAGCTAGAAACTACATCTTGAATAAGACCAATGCCTTAGCCAAGAGTGACCCATGCCTTAGCCGAGAGTAAGGTATGACTGATTGATTTGCTTCATTTGGACTTCCATACCTCACCTTACCTTAGCTGCTTCTTCCAATAGGGTTAATATTTGAACATTGGATTTAAGTGAGAAAAAGCCCAAAGATGCCAGTTTGAAGAGGATTTGACCGAAGCCCAGCATCGAGCTTAAAAAAAATGAAGCCTTCTCAGCCACATATAAGAAACTTGCCTATCTATGTAAGTGACAAGTGATGGAGACTAGCCTACTATCAACGAAAAAGCACTTTCCAATGGCACTCAAGTAAAAAAGGGTGATGACTCACTACCATCCGAATGCTTTCGAGCAAAAGTAGAGTCACAACAGTCGGGCTAATCTGCCTATAAAAAGAAGAAGAGGCCTCAGAGACAAGGATACTCAACCAATCAAACAAACAAACTTACAAACTCTGCTCTCAAGCCAGATTTGCAACCCAAAGCTGTAATCAGCCCAGATCTTAGATCTTTTAGCAATAGCCCTCTTAGAAAGCTTATCTTTCACTAGTTTTAAAGCTCTGTTACTTCTGTAGTATCGATTCCCTCGTGTAAACTTGTTTACCATCCATTACTTTTCAAAGCATACAACCCTTGTATACTCAAAATGATGCAATTGCAAGAAGTTCAACCTTGCTGGCCAAGGTGAAATCTTGCCCGAAGCTCTTTGTTTGTCTTCTAAATTAGTAGATCTATTACTTAGTGCATTTTCTAGCATGTATTCAAATCATTTCCACCTGTGTTCTACTTTGAGAGTCTTATTTGTGCTTATATCTGATTATCTTTATGGATCTTATTACATTTAAAACCAATATGGAACCAAACAAACGAAAGCTTGATCACTAGGGCTCTTTTGATTCGTCCGATTGAGTCTGTACTATCTTAGATGGATTGTTTTCAACTATATCGTGTTGTACTGTTGTATATTATTGCATTATCTAGTTTTGTAGCATCCAATGTTTGGGAACATGGGATGCTTGATCATATCAGCTTCTATCATGTTTTAGATGAAGCTAATTTTGTGGCAGATGTTTTGACAAAGATATGTCATTCTATTGAGGCGTTTATTGAGGATCAACTCGTTTCCCTTAAGATGTTCTCAATGCATGGCTATTTTTATTCTCTGAGCAAAGGCTGTTTAAGAATCTTTGTCTTTGTAATATATGGCCTCGTTTCGTCTCTAGGTTTAGATTGGAATAGGTAACTCTTAAAATTCAAAGGGGAATGGAAATGAAACAAACTTATCACTCACAATCCTATCATTTGGAGAGGGATTAGAATGGATAATCCCTCGTTGTAGCTTTTATTGTCTTAACATCTATTTTAGGATTGATCTTCATATATGTGTGTGTGTGTGTGTGTGCGCCGTCCTTTATTCAAAAAAAAAAAAAGAAAGAAAAAAGGATTGATCTTCATATCATCAGCATGTCTCTCAGCCAACCAAGTACTGGTCACACTTGTATTGTTTTCATCTTTTCCACAAGTGTGATTTGGAACAAATGTTTTTACAAATAAAGGAGAATCTCTATTAGATTGGTTAACTTGTAAGACCTGCAATTGTTAAGAATGTGTCATTTCACAGCTTCTTTGAATTCCTTGGAACTTGGAAATGTAAGAATATGAGCATGAGTATGAGTCTGGAGAATCGGTGATTTGTCTCAAGTTTGATAGAAAGTCTTAATGAGTATGGATTATTAATCCATATTGTTCTAGGATACAAATAGAACAAGGCACTGATTCACCTATTGTAAACAATTTCAGTTTTCTGTACTGATTCACCTATCGAAATCGACGATGGCTTGTTCTTCTGGTGCATCTGCAGGTAAGAGTTCTAGTCTGCACAATAGTTATGAACTACAGTTTGTGTTTGGATGGCTGTGATTCATGTTACACGATCTTGGTTTATATGTTTAGTCTAACAAGAAAAGACATCCCTAAATCAAACTCTATGGTACTGACATTAGTTTCTTTTCTATGATGTTTGAACTTGGGTCGTTTCTTCTTCCTCCTATTCCTTCTCATTGAATCCGGTTCTTCATCACTAGATGAGTTCCCATATAGGCTTCTAAGTTATTTCAAGTTGTACCCATCAGGCTCTCTTGTTCTTCTACTCCAATTTCATTATGTACATCTTTCTTGTTGACAATTTTTACATTCTGCGCGTAATCTACGTGTATCATCAGCTTCATTACGCTTTTTTATGCTTTATGTTCTTGCACATCCACATACACCAAATTACCTTGTAAGATATTTGGTTGAGCTTTCTCTGTTACAAGTAGGGCTGTAAATTTTTCCCGAAAATCCATAACCAAACCAAAAAAATTCCGATCTTATACCAAAAAATTTCCAAACCGATAATACCGAATTTTTTGGGATCCATAATGAACCGATCCCGAATCTTTCAGTACGAGAATCGGGATTACATATTCAATTATTTGGGAATCCCGAACCGAACCGAAAAAATATATGTATTTATTTTGGTTGCATGCATGTTGAATGTTGAATTTAAGTAGTTTGATAGTAGATTATATTAGAAATAGATGTATGAAACTAAGTAGTTTGGAACATTGGAACATCAATTTGACTTGTTATGAATGAATTGATATTTCAATTGGTATGAAATTTCAAATTAGTATGAGGTAAAAAACCTAAATTTCAATTGATATGAGGAACAAAATTTTAGGCGAAAACCCCAATTTTAGACCATAGCCCAAAAATCTCAAATTTCAACCCAAAACCCCAAAAGCCAAAAACCGAAAATCCGATCCCAATCCATCCCGAAATACCAAAAATATTTTGAGAATCTCAAAAATTGGAAATACCGAAATTTCAGTTTGGGATTGGCCTTCAAATTCCTGTCCCGAAATTTTTTTTTTTTGGAATTCAAGATCCCATATTGGGTTTGGGATCCCATACTGAACCATCCCTAGTTACAAGTCTCTACTCCAATATTCTTATGATGTTAACTGCTATTACAAGCAGGGCGCGTTTACTAATCCGTAATCAGATTGAGAATAATTGAATTGAGAAGGAATTGGATTGATGAGGAATTGAAATGAGTTGAAATTATAATCAGATTCCTGTTGAAGTTGTTTATTAAAACTGTCTGGAATTGGAGTAGGGATGATGTTGAGTCCATATAAGTTGTTTACTAATTCACTTCAATCATAATTAAAACTAGTTTGATTACTAAATTGCCCTTACATAAATAAATTATTTTCAAAATAATTAATTAAATGAAATTTCTTAATTAAATTTATATAATAAAATTCATCTATATAAAAATATATAAATAGGTTTTATTTATTTATTCAAAGATGGTTATTTCCATCCATCCTTCACATCTCCATCTTTCCCACGCCTTTCTTTCATCCTGAAGATTTAGTTGCACTGCCATCCACCCCATAGCTACGCCATTCATGGTCCAGTGCGGAGCGGTCTCGTCGCCGTCTCGATCCCAATTGACTACGTCGATTAAGAGTGCAACGGTCAAAGTCAGATAAGAGCCCAGCGATTCAGTGAAACGAATGGAGATTAGGCTAGGTATGTGATGTGGCCTTGCACAGCGGATGGTTTGGTGTTGATAGAGATGGAGAATGAGCAGCGCTGGATGAATGTCAAATGAAGGGCAATGTTGGGATAATCAGAAACAAGTGAGAGTATAATTGGTAGAAAAAATCCATTCCGGATTCCTCAGGTGTCCAGGAATTGAAACACCTCTCTTATGTAGGGAGTCCAGTTCCTCCAAAATAAGGAGTGGGATTTCCAAATTGGTGTGGACCCTACATGTATTTTGATTCTCCAAGATTACGTAAACAAAGGTGTATCCCGTAATTGAAATCCAATTCCGTAAATTGATTCCAATTACAGGTATATAAACATGCCCTCAATGTTGAAATTGCATAAATCTCTTTTTGGTTATTTAAGGCATGCTTTCACTTTACCTCCCAGAGTGAAGCTACAAAACTAAATAATGGGGGTCATGAAATTCTATGCACAAGGTTCTAAAAGATGTTAGACGCCAGTCGGACGGCGGGCTGGGGTCTTACGCTAGTCAAACAATGACTGTGGTCTAGCGCCTAAGCGAATATGACTAAAATTTACATGACTAAAATTTACTATACATCATATAAATAAATTTCTACTTATACTTAAAAAATAGATAATTTCATTGAAATACATAAATTGCAAAATATAATGACATAGATTATAAAGTATTAGAACATAATGAAAACATGAGGAACAAGCATATAATGTATGTCCATCTAAGTATCGAACAAGTCTCTTACAATATATTGAAACAAATAAAATGCAAAATGAAAGTTATCTATTTTCTGTTTAAATGAGAGTTGTGACCTAGGCTGGTGCCTAGGCGGGTCTGGACGGGCACCTAGCTTTTCTTAATTATTCAAGATGGTGGTCAGCTGCCTAGCGTCTAGACGACGCTATGCTAAGCGGGAATTTTTAGAACAGTATATGTGCATAAGAACCTAGTAGAGTAAGGGGGCGTTTATTTGCCCTCACTAACTATCACTGGACTAGACTAGACTAGCTATTAGTCTAGTCCGGTGTTTGTTATCATGCGCGACTAATGTTAATGAGACCAGCCCGGATTCGCCTACACTAAAGGCTTCACTAAGAGGTCTTAGCGAGGCCCCCAAAAACTACGGGATTGTTAGTCCCGTCTCTCTCTTCTGCAAGCAGAGTTGTGCAAACTTGTATGAGCAGCATCAACCCTCCCTTCTCTAGTGACCAAACCAGAAATGGCTGTCGCCGATCTCCATCGTCCCGCAAACCCATCGTCTTTTGGGCATCTGGGTCGGTGATTTAGGGTCTTTTGCCATCTGGGTCGACCCGAACGATGGTAAAAAAGAGTCTCATGGTGACCCAGATTCTTCCGCTGATAGTAAGATTGAAAACTTTAGCATGGGTGTAGTGACTCTGAGTGATTTTTCTTGACCAACTTTGATTTGCCCAGAAAATATAGGTACCAAATCTAAAGAAAATGAAAAAAAATAAATACAAAGAGAGTGATGGGAGAGGGGACAATATACATAGGTGAAATGAGAGAGAAAAAAAAGGGAGGGAGAGACTGGTACAAAAAAAAGGAGGGGCAAAAATGGGGAAAAAAGGGAAATGGGAGGGAGAGGCGGAAGGACAAAAAAATGGGGAAAAGGGAAAGGAGATGGAGAGGCAGAGTGAAAAAATGAAGGTTATAGAGATTGGAGAAAAGGATGTTTCTAGAAAGAAAAAAAGTAATAATAAAATAGTAATTGATTTATATTAATTAATATAAAATAATATAATATTACAATCCTGCTTCTTAGTCTAACAGTACACCAAACATTTCACTAAATCAGTCCACTTTAATCTATTCTAAGCCAGTCTAGCTTAGTTCCTGAAGTTAGTCCAGCCCAAGATAGTCTGATGCAACAAACGCACCCTAAGACTATTGTCTTTAGCAATTATCCTATACAGTCATCACAACAAACCCGACACAAAACACATACTACAATGTTAAACAATAAACAATTTCAATTTTAGTAAGTCTTAAGTAATAAAGAACCAAAAATCCAGAAAAAATACATGCAGCCACCATCCACCATCCACCAAACTACAAATGTAGATGCCAGTAATCATTTTTCACTTTAATTCTTCAACAACTCTTATCAAAATCAAACCCACCTCTTTGTGACCTGACTCCAACGTTGCTAAAAAAAAGAAGAAGCATTTTGCCTTTGTGCAAATTGATTGCAGTGAGCTCTAGGAAGTGGATTGACGAAAAATATCCCCTCACATGAGTGGCAACATGTTTTTACGGCAAAAAAAGATGGAAGGTAACATATGTAGTAGATTCCAAAAGTTAAGAAAGTCTAAGTGGTTTTGGGTTTAGGAGGAAGCGAATCAGAGGGATTGAAACGGCACAAAGGTATATAAGCATAATTGTTTTCCATCACTGCAGTAAAGTGTCATCTATCTCGTTAATTAGAGTAATTGAAAAAGAGTAACAAGGTGAAGCGAGTTGCAAATGCAAATCCTACCAAAAGTGATGCTGGCCCTTGGTAATAAACGACGATCCCATTGAGCATGATGAATCAAATGAAAGGATAACGGAAAAAGAAAATAATTGAACCAAAAAAAGCATGGATGCAATTATTTGGATAAAACTAATGTATCCAAATTATTGTCGAATGGTCGTTGGTGCCGTCCACATTGGCAGCCATCTATTCTCTACTAGCGCACTGTATGATGTTTTGATAACAGCATCTTCAATGAACGTGTGATATAACTATTGTGAAAATTAAATTTAATAGTTGAGGCCAAATTGAATAGAGATGTTAATTTTTTTTTCCTATAACGAATGTGTCAAATATTTACTTTATTCGTATAGGGTGTTGATAGACTCACCTCAAGGCCCAGGGTGTGTAGTATTTTAAAGAATTTTAAAAGTAATAGATTTGATAGGATTTAGAATGATTTGAGACTACTACAAAATTTATATGAATTTTAAAGAATTTGAATGGATTTCGTTTGTAGATTTTGATAGATTTTCATATAACTTTTTTATTGAAAAAAAAAAACAAAAATAATTTTCCCTTGCCTTACTGTACTCGATGGCAGCGGGTTTGTTGTCTCGAAATACATGTCTCGGTTGTGTCTCTTTATCTAATTTTTTGATATGCGTTCTTAGACTTAACAGATGATTAACATTGTTAATTCTTATTAAAACATAATTCAAAAATAGAATAAAAACTCTTTCGTCTTCTAACCTATATCGCGGACGACCGCCTTCTCCATACCACTAAAAAACATCTTCGTCTTTGTTCCCCTTCCTCAACATCTCATCACACGGCCTGAAAAGATGACATCATCAATCTAATTGATATCGTCAAATATTACTGAACCTACAACCGCTATCTTAAAATTGAAGGGAGGAATAGTTGAATGAATGTTTTGGGTATGAAATTTCAATTCCAGATTATGCAATGATGATTCAGAAGGATTGGATAGCATTTGAATGGGTTTGAAATGCAATTGATCTTATTGCATAATCTGGGATTATGCGGATTGGGGGGTTGCAGACAACTTGCATAATCTGGCTTTATGCGGATTGAGGACTGCCCGGATGGAAAAAGATTTGAAATCATAGGAGGTGAGGTTGGATTTTTTTTAGTCTTAATTGTATATACTTCTTGCTCTCAAATCCCACAAAATCCACAACTTATTGAAATCTTTCAAAATCTTAATTTTTTTAATACACTAAGACTTGGATGGATTTTAAAATTTTTTAATTGACTACACCTAGATTTGAATAAATTATAAAATTCTTTAAAATCTTTTAATTAACTACACTAGGATTTTAAAGTCTTTTAAAATTCTCTCAAATCCGAGTTTAACTACACCCATTTTCTCACCCACATAATAATCTTACACACCAAACAAGTTAAAAAATCAAAATGCTATTTTTCTGTCCACTATTATTCTTAAAATAACCTTTAATGTATATATCTAAGTTATTTTTTAATTTTTCAGAAAAATTAGAGCGTTGATAAGTCCAGCTGACACTCTACTCACCACGAATTCCAAAGCCTCCCTTTCCAGATTTTAATTCGGGTAAGAATCTCATAATTCGGTCACTTACCAGATCTCCAGCTGATTGCAACTCTCCTTCCTTCCCTCTCTCCAAACCCCCAACGCAACCCCTTTTCTTCCCCTTCCAAATCTCACGACCAAGCCTCATGCCACATTCTCAAAATTTCATCCTCATGCCCCATTTTCAAATTCACGACAACCCAATTCCATCTCTAAGCCCAATTCCTTCTTCTGGTCTCACATTTCATTTTTCAAAATTTTAAATGATTAGTATATTAATAAAGTGTTTTGAACAACTATTATATATGATTAAGCTAGGGGAACAAAAAAAGGAAAAATATTTATTTGAAGGTGTAGACATCGAAATTTCGGTGAAATAAATGTTGACAAACGCATTACATGCCACGTGTCGTACAAATTGAACGCATGGCGTGTAACTCAACAAAATAGGAAGAAATACCCTTGGAGGTTTTAAACAAGTTTTTCTTCTAATTTTAGGCAATGACAAGGCAAGCACATTTCAATCCATTGAGCATCAAAACAAGTTTTTCTTCTCATTTTGGGCAATGACAAGGCAAGCACACTTCAATCTATTACAAATCAAAGCAAGTTTTTTCTCATTTGGGCAATGACAAAGCATGCACACTTCAAGTTTAAAATGGTATTAAGTGGGAAATCATAAGTTAGACCACTTCAATTTCAATATTGCATTAAGTGGGAAAATTAGGCAATGGTGCTTGGAAAAGATTTTATTTTATTATTATTTTTTTTGGTGGTGGTGATTCATTCTCAAAATCTATAAATAGACTTCTCCATCACAAGACCAATTCACCAATTCACAAATACATTTCTCTACTCCCAAAATGGAAGAGAATACTCCCCACACATCCAAAATCTTGAAGCTTTGAAACTCTAAAACTCTCAAGCATCCAACCCCCAAATTTCTAAGAATCCTGAAGAATGGAGAAAGTACTATTCATTCTTCGTCAAATCCTCAAGGCAATCGTTCATCCAAGATCAAGTCCCGACGGCCCTTGGATCAACAAACAAATGTTCTTCAAGATAAAGCTCTGAAAGGCCTTGAAGATCCGTTCATCCTTGTTTATCCAAGATCAAGCCCCGACGACCCTTGAAGAAGCTCTCATTCGCCCATTCAAGATCAAGCCCTAGGCCCTTGAAAAAGCTTCCAACCGGCTCATTCAAGATCAAGCCTTGACGGCCCTTAAAAAAGCTCTCAATCGTTCATCCAAGATCAAGGCTCGACGACCCTTGGATCAAAATAACTGTTCTTCAAGATCATGCCCAAATGCCCTTGAAGATCTTTCATCCGTTCAACTGTTCTTCAAGATCAAGCCCCGAAGACCCTTGAAGATCCGTTCATCATTCATCAAGATCAAGCCTCAAAGGCCCTTGAAGATCATTCATCTGTTCATTGTTCATCAATATCAAGCCTCAAAGGCCCTTGAAGATCGTTGATCTTTTCATCCGTTCAAGATCAAGCCCAAAGACCCTTGAAGATCGTCGATCCATTCATCAACCTTCAAGATCAAGCCTAATGGCCTTTGAAGAAATAATATATCAAACTTCAAGATCAAGCCTCCGAAGGCCCTTGAAGCAACTTTCGTCAAACTTCAAGATCAAGTCGCTAAAGGCCCTTGAAGAAACTTCCGTTAAACTTCAAGATTAAGCCCAAAGACCCTTGAAGAAACTTCCGTCAACCTTCAAGATCAAGCCTCGAAGGCCTTTGAAGAAACTTCCCCTGTTCATCTAAGATCAAGTCTCAACGGCCTTCGGATCAAACAAAATCCACAAATCTACATCTTACGGAGATCGAATCAAAAGATCAAGTTAAAAGAGATTATAACCTAAAATTCATTAATACCAAATATTATTTTGTACACATGTTCTTGTTTCAGGAATTTTTCGTGTTCACAAAAGGAATTTAGATAGTTGCAGAAAGATGGTGAACAAACAAGAGAGTCCTATTTTCTATTTTTAAATTTTGCCTGGTCCTTAGATGTCATTTTACAAGAGATTAGATTAGTATCCAATTTTTTTAATATAAAAAATGGGTGGGAGATAAGACAATGAGGCAAGTTTATTAGCATTCTTAATATATTGGTCTACATGGCTGTATTTTTTTTTCTTTTGAACAAACGATATTATCTACACTAAAGAGGTGGGGGAGTGGGTTAAGCCTTATAATGGGCTAGCAATAATATGGTTCAACTTCACCTTTGGTGAGAATCAAACTTAAGACCTTTAACTTACAAATGAAGATAAATACCACTAGATTGTTTTATTAAGTGGCGCTGCATTAACTATTAAAAATGATTTTTTTTTTCATCTTACTGGTTGGCAATGGGATTCATGAATTAAAAAATAAATTAAAAGCGACACTTAGTACTACGGTCTAGTGGTATTCTTCTTCACTTGTAAGTGAGAGATCTTAGGTTCGATTCTTGCAAAAGACGAATTTGAACCACCTTAATGCTAGCTCATAATGAGGCTAAGCTCACATCCTCTGCTTAGTATAGATAATATCGTTTGTTAAAAAAAATTAAAATTAAAAGCATTTGACGCTCAAGCCTTATGCTACCAAAAAAGACAGCCAAAGGCAATGCAGTCAATCCATGTCAACCAATAAAATTTCAGTTGAAAGAAATTTTGTTGTTTTTCTATTCCATATGGCATTCCACATCACATTTGACGTCTCCTTTTAGTTGGAAGAAATTTTGCTATTTTGCGATTTGTCAAGTGCAAAGGGAGCAAAAAGTTTAACCCTCTTAATTTCAGGATATATTTTTGGACCATCGACTGCTTTGATAGATCTAAAAATGTGCTACCTTTCATGTGATATCAGATATATGAAAAAGCCCATATCAGCAATAACAATTAACAAAGATTGTATTAGTGTTTTTCAACCGAAATGTCATTTCCTCTATGGCATGATATGAATTGACAACAAAGGTGGTAGCTGTCAAATCTAACAGCAACTTCAAATATATTAAGTGATTACTAAATTCTTTTTCTCATTTTTATAATTATTTTCTGTTTTAAAAAACTTACTACAATTATTAGAAGTAAATTAATGTAATAAATAATAGTTTAAATTTGAAACATAGGTGGATAACAAATTTTTAAAAAGGATTAAAGTGCCACAAAAACTTTCAAATTTAAATTTTATGTCTAAAATTGAACATTTTATTTGGAGATAATCCAATGAGATACCATACTTCCAACATTTAGAAAAGAAAAAAAAAAAACACGATTACTTTTTTCACAAACGTCATAAAACATTTCAAAAGGAGCCGCCCGGCCTACCACTGCCTCTGCTCTGCCTCCCCAGCTAGAGCTAGTGTTGTTTTATAATTCTCTTCCTCCGTTCCCCGAACGGTATAAATACCCAATGTGAGAGCAGATAAAATCAAATCAAATAAAAAATCAAGATCGAGCTCTGAACCCAGTTGAATTGAAATGTCTACCACTAATCAAGCTCAAGTAGGTGGTCCCACAAGCCCTCTCCGTGCTCCTTAAAAACTTGGAAACTTCAATCTTTCTCATAGGTAACTTAACTCACGGGCTCAACCTTTTCTACAATTTATATTCTTCTGCATTCTGCATTGATTTTGTTGACTTATTCTGCTGGGGTAGTTGAGATTTGGGCTGTTGGATTTTGTTCATTTGGAAACAGGGTTGCAGAAAATCCCGGTTTTCTTACAAGAAAAATGAAATTACTGCTTATTTTTTGGGCAAATTGCAGGTTACTGGGCAGTTTTTGTGCTTGTCAAATGTTTTTTTGCCTATGCAAGAATCCTGAATTTTCAGAAATAAAAGCAGCAACTTTCATTGGATGGTTTGTTATGTAACATTTGCGTAGGCAAGTTACTTGTAAAGCAAGGAATTGGTTTAGTTGATTGGTTGGATAACCGGGGTTTCGTGAGTAATTCTGCCGCAACTTTTGCGTCGGTTTGTATTGATGTATACCGGTATGAATTACTTGCTTTGTGTTCAAGATTGTTTGATTGTCGAATTTCTAGGAGCTCGTGCAGAATACGCTTATTGTATATTTACGTTGTAACTAGGACAGGTGTTACTGAAATCCGCTGTAAGCCGGAGATGTTGAAATCAAATAAACTAAGAAAAGTTTATCTCCTTTCCGGATATTTCGTCGTATTACTTAAATCTTGCTGTTTAGCAAGATCTGATAATTCTTCCCATCAAACTTGTCATAGGCTATGTAATAGGCGCATTCTGATAATATACTTCTTCCTTGCCTTCTGCACAGTTGTCTTCGCACCATTGACTAGACAAAGATCATACAGAAATGTTCCTCAGCCGCATGCCATCTTATATTACTCTTAGAGAACATCTAACGGGGGTCTTTGTAAGCAGTGTATAAATAAGACGACTACTTTAACACGTCAAACCAACATAGTCCTAGGGTTACCAACTAACACCAGCAACATTGTTACTAGAGAAACAGTCATTCTATAACTACTAGAAATACTTACCTGGAGGCATCGCCATTGAAGCAACAGCAGAAGAGAAAGTCTTCTACTTCCAACACTCGGAAATCTCTCCTCTAAGTGAATAGGCTTTTAGATTATATGAAGAGCATGTGTGTGGAAGCAGGGACTTCATCTATATATAACCATCCATACGCTAGAGATCCACTCGGTCCAGCCTATCATTAGAACAAGTGATAATCTCTAACTCTCAACAAGTTTTAGTCCCTTCATCGCATACCCAACTCTCTGCTTACTCCTATTATTACTCTTTCCTCATCTGACGATGATTCTGGATTCTCATCTTCACCACGTCTGAAACTGTCACCGCTGCCACCTACTGATCTGAAGACGAATCTCAAAGATGATTTAGAGGAAGATCCGGAAGAGGATCCAGAGGACGACCCGGAAGAGGATCCAGAGGAAGACCCGGAAGAGGATCCCGAGGATGATCTCTACTGGTTTACCGATGATGACTTGCCACCCAAGCATGATTGACTTCATGATTCCTTTGGTTTTTTCCCTGTGACAAAAAGGGGGAGAGTTTTTAGTGAGGGGGAGAGTTTTTAGTTAGGGGGAGATATCAGTTTAGTTAGGAAGAGTTATTTTATTAGTGAAGGTTTCTTTTAACTTCTTAGATTGGACGTTAATTGTGTTTGGTTGATGATATTTTTAGTTCTTAATAAAGTCTCCTCTTTTTAGTTCTTATATTATCATGAAGTCAATCATGTTTGGGTGGCAAGTCATCATCGGTAAACCAGTAGAGATCATCCTCGGGATCCTCTTCCGGGTCTTCCTCTGGATCCTCTTCCGGGTCGTCCTCTGGATCCTCTTCCGGATCTTCCTCTAAATCATCTTTGAGATTCGTCTTCAGATCAGTAGGTGGCAGCGGTGACAGTTTCAGACGTGGTGAAGATGAGAATCCAGAATCATCGTCAGATGAGGAAAGAGCAATAATAGGAGTAAGCAGAGAGTTGGGTATGCGATGAAAACATTTCTCTAATTGAAGAAACCGATAACTGAGATCATTGGTTGAAGTCAGAATGTGTGTCTCTAGGAGAGAGAGGCGCTGGCTCAGATCATGAATTTGGGTGAGAACCGCTTGTGATAAATCAAGATCAGGAAGATTTGAACGATCAGATGGGGAAGAAAACAATTTCCGTTTCACAGAACGTGGACGAAGAGAAGAACTCGGTGTATTAGCAGGAGTCTTGGCTGGCAGAGCTTGAGAACGTGCAGAATTGCGTGTGGAAACCATAGTAAGAATGAGAGAAAGTATGTGCAATGAACAAAGAATAAAAAAAAACAGCAATAAATAAGAGAAGAAATCAGGAGTCCAATTTCGAAATGACTAAATGACCAGAAAAAAACAAAAAATATCATAACGAGAATTGTAAAGGATAAAGAAAAGAAAGAGATAATGACGATTTATTTTTATTTTTTATTAATTTTTTATTAATTTTTTTATTTTAAAATAGGTAAAAATTTTGATGGCCACAGAAACATAATAAGAGAGAAAGCTAAAACAATTGAGACGATAGAGATGCAATATGATTAAACAAACTAACTCAACAAGAACTCCTAAAACTCACAGGGGAGATTCTCAAAAGTCACTCACAGTGTTTGGGTGAAAGTGTTTACACTCAATAGAATCATTATATTAACGCTCTACCATAAGCTTACAGATAAATCTCATCTCCACACATCACCAACTATACTCTCAAGAGATGAAGTAGGGTCTTACGTAGGATTGTAACAGAGATGAGGCAAGAGATAAAGATAAAAAAATGAAGACATAAGTCCGAGAAAATAGAGTTGTGTAAGAGAAAAAAAAAACTGGAGAGAGTATGAGACAGAGAGAACCACTGGAGCAATAAGGAGTGCTTTGCTCATATCGTATAGTCGTGGTCTTTTATTGATTGTCTCGAGATAGAAACAAGCACCATGTGTGTCATACACACAGATCATAATACTTCACCCCCCCCTTTTTTTTTCATAACTTTTTCAGTAACAGTAGTGGTCGTGCAATGTTAGTTTCATTAAGCTTTCGATCCAACCCATGTAGCGAGTTTTAGGTCAATAACTCCCAAACCACGAAGGCTTTAGGGCACTAGGTGTAGAACACCCCTAAGGACTTATTAACTCGAGCTAAAAAGGCTACGAAACCAACGAACCACCCTGCCCCATGCCAAAACTCTACCGTTTGACGCGAGAATCACTGTTGATCAGACAGGACTGGCCCGGTTACTAAGCAAAGTCTCGGGTGGAACAATTATTACTTTATTTATAACTCATACTAAACTTTGCTTTAAAAAAAATAAAAAGATCAGACTATCTTCGTAAAAAGATGGAGTCAATAACTTTGATTTGCAACAGAAGTCAATAAAAAGAAACAACTAGAAAAAAAAACATGAAAAAAAATGAAAACAAATAGAAGTTAAGAAACACGACAGATTCCTAATGCCTTTCGAAGGGTTTCAAAATGATGAGTGTCTAAAGGCTTAGTAAACAAGTCTGCAAGTTGATGTTCAGTGGCAATGTATTCCAGTACTAAAACCTTCTCTTCAACCAAAATACGAATAAAGTGATGACGAATGTCAATATGTTTGGTACGAGAATGTTGAACATGATTCTTGGAAATGTTTATAGCACTAGGGTTGTCACAGAAAATAGAGAAAGCATTTTGATGAATGCCATAATCACTAAGCATTTGCTTCATCCAAAGTAATTGTGTACAACAGCTACCAGCAGCTATGTATTCATCTTCGGCAGTGGATAAAGAAACACAGTTTTGTTTCTTACTATGCCAAGCAACAAGATTATTTCCAACATAGAAACAACCTCCAGAAGTACTTTTCCGATCATCAGCATTTCCTGCCCAATCGGCATCGAAAATCCAACAATTTCATAATTGGTTTCAAAAGAATAATGTAGTCCAAAATCAACTGTACCACTCACATACCGAATGATTCTTTTGACAGCTTCCAGATGCGACTCTTTTGGATTAGCTTGATATCGAGCACAAGTACCAACACTGAAAGAAATATCAGGCCTACTAGCAGTAAGATACAACAAACTGCCAATCATACTTCTGTAAAGTGTTTGATCAACACTTTTTCCATTTGGATCCTTATGAAGTTTTGTGGTTGTTGCCATGGGATTGGAGACTGATTTTGCTGAAGTCAAACCAAACTTTTTAACTAGGTCACTAGCATATTTTGTCTGAAAGACAAAAATACCGTCTTCCACTTGTTTGACTTGTAATCCCAAGAAAAAATTTAGTTCTCCACACATGCTCATTTCGAATTCACTCTGCATGACCTCAGTAAATTCTTTTACAAGTATGGCAGATGTGGAACCAAACACTATATCATCCACATATACTTGTGCTATCATCACGTCCTTCTTGATTCTTTTAACAAACAGGGTCTTGTCAACAGCTCCTCGAGTATATCCTTTCTTTAACAAGTACGTTGAGAGTTTGTCATACCATGCTCTCGGAGCTTGTTTTAAACCGTACAAAGCTTTCTTCAATCGGTACACATGATCGGGATGTTTTGGATCAACAAACCCCTTCGGCTGCTCCACATAGACTTCTTCTTGTAGTATTCCGTTTAAGAAAGCACTCTTGACATCCATTTGGTATAATTTGAAACGCAGATGACAAGCAAAAGCAAGCAACAACCTAATGGATTCCAATCTCGCAACGGGTGCAAACATTTCGTCAAAATCCAAACCTTCTACCTGAGTGTATCCTTGAGCAACAAGACGGGCTTTATTTCTCGTGATGATACCATGTTCATTAGTTTTGTTCCGAAACACCCACTTTGTTCCTATAACATTTGTTTCTTTGGGTCGGGGAACAAGGTACCATACATCATTTCTAACAAATTGATTGAGTTCCTCTTGCATGGTCATTATCCAGTCATCATCTAATAGAGCTTCCTTGGCATTTTTTGGTTCAATCTTTGATATGTAGCACATGAAGTTTACTACAGCAGTATTTTACTTCTTGTTAACATTTGATCTTCTACATCACCAATGATGTCTGACGAGGAGTGATCTTTTTGCACTTGCTTGTGTCCTTTTCTCAAAGCTTTTGTTGAGTCAACATTTTGGTGCACTTCATCTTGAGTAGTGGATAACCCATCAATTGATTTGCTGTGAAAAAATTCTTCATCTGAAGCAGGTTGTTCAATATTTAAGAAAGAGTCATTCATAACAACAATAACGGACTCCATAACATTTTGAGTTCTCTTATTGAACACCCTGTATGCTCTACTGGTGAGAGAGTATCCTAGAAAAATTCCAATATCACTTCGTGAATCAAATTTTGCTAACATTTCTCTATCTCTGTAAATGTAGCATATACTCCCGAATACTCGCAGATGCTTAACATTTGGCTTCTTTCCTTTCCAAATTTCATAAGGTGTGCATCTTGTACCGGGTCTAAGATAGACTCTATTAGCTGTATAGCACGCAGTGCTAACTGCTTCAACCCAGAAATGTTTAGCCAAACGAGCGCTTGTCAGCATGACACGACTCATGTCAAGTAAAACATGATTCTTTCGTTCCACAACTCCATTTTGTTGAGGAGTGATTGGAGCAGAAAAATTGTGATCAATTACTTTTTCATCACAAAACTTAGAAAATGATATGTTTTCAAATTCAGTTCCATGATCGGTTCTGAGTTTTACCACACGATCATTTGAAGCAACTCTATCATTCTGAATTTTATTCAACAAACCAAAAAATGCTGTGAACGCATCAGATTTCTCTCGCAAGAAGGCAACCCAAGTAAAGCGTGAGAAATCATCCACCAAAACAAGTATGTATTTTTTTTCCTCCAATGCTTTCAGTTTGAACTGGTCCAACCAAGTCCATGTGCATCAGTTCCAAAGGTCGTGAAGTTGAGATGTAATTTGTGGATTTGTGTGAATTTTTTGTTTGCTTTCCCACTTGACCCC
The DNA here is from genome assembly GCA_963580275.1 of Crataegus laevigata. Taxonomy (NCBI): domain Eukaryota; kingdom Viridiplantae; phylum Streptophyta; class Magnoliopsida; order Rosales; family Rosaceae; genus Crataegus; species Crataegus laevigata. The sequence continues at coordinate 4,670,849 of OY756938.1, forward strand.
TCACATATTCTTTCTTGGAAAGCTTGATCAAATCCTTGCAGTTCATGTGACCTAATCGTTTATGCCATAAATCCAAAACATCGTCAGTCGCTTTATTGCATATGTCTGACACATTTAACTCATTTGCATTCACACAATAGCAATTGTCTTTAGACCTTTTTCCTTCAAAACTGTCGACCTCTTTAGCAACCTTTACACTGCATTTCAACTTATTAAAAATTACTTCAGCATCATCATCATCACAGATTTGGCTAATGCTAATTAGGTTAGCTTTAAGCCCATCAACTAACATGACATTTTTTAAGCAAGGAATTCCTAGTGTTTTGATTTCTCCTTTTCCAATGATCCTTGCTCTTTTTCCATCTCCAAACGTGACTGCTCCATTTTTGCAATCCTCGGTGAAAGTCGTGAACCACCTCTTGTCTCCAGTCATATGCCTTGAGCAACCACTGTCTAGATACCAAGTATCAGACTGACAAGATGAAAAAGCAGTGAAGGCCACCAAGCATGTAAGATTGTTTTCCTCGGATGAGGATGACACCTTATCCAATAGACAAATTTGAGTCTCTTTTCTTCTCCATACTTGCTTTACTTTTGGAGTAAGGAAGTTAGGTCTCATACTTGAAATTCTATTCATTCCCTTTGGGTGAGCAACAAATCTCCCTTTGAGATTTGATTTTTCAGAAATCCAAGAAGCGGTGTGTTTAGTTTGATTTTCCTTTCGAAGCTTGTAACACCTAGGTCTGATATGTCCTATTTTTTCACAGAAGTGACAAATAGGAATAAAAGTTTTTGACCTAATGAACTTCTTTGGATCCTCAAGATTTCTTACGGAATTTGACTCTTTTGTAGTGATACACGAATTTCCAAAGGGTTCATCACTACTCACTTTCCTGCTAGGTTCTTGTAAAGCTTTGACAAACTTAGTAACAGAAGTGGAAGAACTTCCAGTTATATCAAAACCTAGACCACTTCTATCACCTGAAATCTTTCCATAGCTCAACATTTTGTCAATTTTGCTTGAGCCAATGCTAAACCCTTCAACTTTCTTCTTTATGTCACTCAATTCACTTTCAAGACCTTTGTTGTCTGATGCTAGCATATGTAACTTCTCCAACATTGACTCTCGTAGCTTTTCTGCATGTTCCATTTGAGATTGATGCTCAATCTCTGCTTCCTTCTTCTCACTTTCAAGCTGCACGAGTTTATTTTTCAGTTCTTCATTTTCCTTCTTCACTTTCATGGTGATATCATAAAGTGCAGTGTACTTTTGTAAGACTTCTACGGAATCAGGCTCTTCAATTTCCGAATCATCAGTCTCATTTCCATCAAAAGTTCCAAAAAATGCAACCACTTCCTCATCATCTTTAGATGCCGTGTCTTTCTCTGAATCACTATCGCTCCACGTGGAAGTTAAAGCCTTGTTGTTTTCATCTTTCAGCCTTTTGAGAGTATTGGCACATTCATGAGCATGATGTCCATACCCTTGACACTCGAAACACTTATCTTTATCATTCCAACTTTTCTTTTCACCAAGTTGGACAGACTTGGAAGTATTTCCATGAGAAACATCTCTAGAACGAGGAACTTTGGAGTTTGAATCAAAAGTGTTTCGATTTTCACGTCCCCTAGAACTTCTAAGTTTCAAAAATTTCCTAGCTTGTTTGGTAAGAAGAGCAAATTCATCTTGAGTCAAGGTTTCAAATGGATCCTCCTTCATTTTTTCATTATTGACTTTAAAGGCAACATTTTTCCCTTTCTTGCCTTCTGTAAAGTCGGACTCATATGTTTGTAGTGATCCAATCAATTGTTCTAACTTGTAAGTGTTCAAATCTTTCGATTCTTCTATAGCTGTCCTTTTTGCATGAAACCTTGAAGGAAGAGATCTTAGAATTTTCTTAACAACCCTATGCTCTGGAATGTTATCACCAAGATTGTGACAACCATTGACAATTACACTAAGCTTAGCATAGAAGTCAGAAAAACTCTCATCATCAAGCATTTTGATATTTTCAAATTTTGTGATGAGATTTTGAAGCTTGGATTATTTGACAGTAGAATTACCTTCATGAGTAACTTCTAGAATGTCCCAAGCTTCTTTCGCCGTTATGCATTTACTAATGTAGTTAAATTGCTCAGGCGAAACAGCAGTAAACAACACATTCAATGCCTTTTGATTGAATGTGCTAGAGCTGCGTTCTTCTTCGCTCCATGCCCTTCTAGGCTTAAGCGACGACATAGTTACCGAAGACTGTCCTTCCCCTTTAGTTTCTTTAACTATTGGAGGTTCCCAGCCTTCTTCAACTGCAAGCCATACTCTATCGTCAAGCGCCCAGAGAAATGATTTCATCTTTGCCTTCCATGCAGTGTAGTTGTCCCCATTAAAATGTGGTGGATGAGAAACTGAACCCATAGCACGATTCATCCTAGACTACCCACGGATCTCACTAGATATTTTTAGTGACCTGCTCTGGTGCCAATTGAAAGTCCTAGGATGGATACTAACTTGATCTATAAATCTCAATTTAATACTAATGCAAATTACGGTTTAAACTAATTAGTTATGCAATCTTAATCCTACACAAATATTTAACACAAATATAAAGAGCACACGCACGATGTAGGATTTAACGAGGCAAAACCCACCACTGGGAAAATCCTCGGGCTACCAAGCCAGGAAGCACTAAGAAAGAACGAATACATAAAGACTTACAAAACTCATCAACTAGACACTCATACCAGTTGGCAGCTTTGTCTCCCCGCTTTGCTACTCGATCTTTCTTCAGTCTTCGAGTTGAAGTGGCACGACACTAACGCAGCCGTCAATCACCTTTCCCTCGAACTTTGCAAGATGCTAACTCGATCATGCAGAATGTTTATATGATGAAGTGTTTGTTTGAAAAACAATCAATTACGAAAATCACAAGGCACATTTTCATAATTGACATTCAATTAAAAACCAAATGAAACTGGCATGAAAATAATATTTTCTTTTTAAAACCACATGCTGTTGAAGCCGTAAATAGCAGCAATGTAAAAAGAATTTTTCTTGTGGCAAACCTCAAAGCTACTGCATTTTTTAAAACCACTTTTCAAAGAGCATCAATAATATCATATATGCGGCAAAAGGCTCTCAGCCCTAGCGTTTTACTTCTTATATATATATGTATCAAGGCACACCCTCTCATCCAAATTGATAAGACCTGACACCACTCCATGCCGTGCCCAACACAAATTGGTAAGGATGGAAATCCTCACAGCTGTACCCTGATCAAAGAGATAAGGACTGCCACGCAGTTCGTGTAGATGGATGACTCTCAACCATGCAGTCAGATCAGTTTGAAAACTAATGATTTTATAATTAATAAAGATGGGATAAACCTTTGCAAATGATAAAACACACACACTAAGTAAAAGTCCTATCCCAATTACAATAACATGTGATATGGATTAATGTAGTTGGATGCATGCGTGCAAACATACCTGAAACCATATCTCTTCCTCATAACAGCTTTGCTTCGAAAGTGTGAGTGACCTCCCTAGACTTAAACAATTACAAATGAAAATATGTAACACATCTAAACTTTTACAAACTCAGGCATTTTGTTAAGAGTTGCCAATTTTACCCTAACATACTAGTATATATTTGATAAGGATTGGAATGGGATAGCTGCAACATACAAAACTCCACAATTCTTATCATACTATGACTCTCAGAATCCTTGCGTGTCACTCAACCAGTACTACCAGCCGAGTACCACACAAGCAGTCCAGTTTGAATCGCATTGTCATTCAAACAAGTTTTACATTCTCCCACTTGAATGTCAATGATATGCCTTAATATAATAAGAATCATGATGATCATTGAGTTCACCAAACTTGCAACTGATCCTCCTCAGTAACTTGTCATCTCCAAGAAAAATATAGGACCACAGAAAACAAGGCACGCAATACTTGCACTTTGCACTCTGGGATCACATACATATCTATCTTGAAAACACTATGCTACCTTTAAGAGTCATGATGTCAAGGACTGATAATTTATAATATCAGTTCCATACAACAAACTGAAATAATTTCAGTACTAAAGTTGTTTTGTAGAAACATAATCAGCCAATTTAACTTAATCAATAATGATAATAAATTGCAAAGCAACTAACAAATGTCAATGACAAACAAAATAATTGAAACAAACTTATCATAGTGTTCAGAGTGTTTACTCCCACTCATTAACGGAATCAAAGAACTCTTTTACTCCCATATTGAAAACATGTTCCTTGAACACTCCCACTAGTAAGGCCTTTGTCATTGGATCGGAAGTCATCAAGCTTGTTGAGTTGCTGCATAACACCTTATAAACTCGGCTTCCATGGTTGAAGATGCAATACTTTTCTGTTTTGCACTCTTCCACGATACCGCGCCATTAGCCAACAGAAAAATGTAACCATTAGTTGATTTTTTGTCGTCTATACACCTTGCCAGGTCTGAATCTGTGAACCTTATCAATTCTAGCTTGTCCACATTACTGTAAGTCAACATGAAATCTCTTGTTCTTTTGAGATATCTTAGTACCTTTTTCGCTACAATCCAGTGAGATGCACCATGATTTGATTGAAACCTACCTAGCACACTTACTACAAAAGCCAAATCTGGTCTTGTGCATACATGTGCATCCATAAGACTTCCTATAACAGATGCATATGGCTTGTCTTTCATTTCCTTCTTCTCCAACTCATTTTTGGGATATTGATCGCCGCTAAGTTTGTCTCATTTCCCAATAGGCAACTCTCCCTTCAAACACTTGTCCATGTTGAACCTTTTAGTGACTCTATCGATGTACTGCCTTTAAGAAAGACCAAGAGACCTCTTTTCACGATCCCTTATAATCTCTATTCCGAAAACAAATTGAGCTTCCCCCAAACCCTTCATGTCAAAATTTTGAGTGAGCATACTTTTAGTTGACTGTAGTAGAGACATATCTGAGCTGGCTAGTAATATGTCGTCCACATACAATACTAAGAATGTGTACTTTGAGTCAAGAATTTTCAAATAAATACACTCATCCATTTTGTTTTCTTAAAAACCAAAAGCTGTCATTACTTAATCCAATTTCTTATTCCATTGCCTTGAGGCTTATTTTAATCCGTATATAGACTTATTCAACTTACAAACCATCTCTTCTTTCCCCCTTTCAGCAAATCCAGGTACTTGATGCATGTAAATATCTTCTTCAAGATCCCCATTTAAGAACTCTGTCTTGACGTCCATTTGATAAAGTTCTAAATCATAGTGTACCGTGAGAGCTAAGATGATTCGCATGGAATCTTTTGTTGATACTGGAGAGAATGTCTCATTGTAATCAATGCCTTCCCTTTGTGTAAAGCCATTCGCCACTAATTTGGCTTTGTGTTTGTCAATGTTGCCTTGTGAGTTCTGTTTTGTCTTGAACACCCATTTACAACCAATAATTTTCGATATCCCGGTTGGTCTTGGAATTAGACTCCAAACACTGTTTTTCTCCATGGACTCCAGTTCTTTATGCATGGCTTGTTTTCACAACGTTGATCTTGCACTTGTTATTGCTTGATTGTAGGACAAGGGATCGTCCTCATCACCTATCGTGTTTTGCCTCATTTAAATATACGAAATCAGGCAACAATGCTGTCTTGCGTACTCGCTGTGATTTTCGAACATTGGATTCCAAAACTGCAGTTGCTGGAGAATGTATGAGATCTTGTTCAGTTGATTGAGATGATGCAGGTATTGCATGTTCTTGGACGTCTGCATGGGGCACAGACTCCTCATTTATTATGTCTTTTTCATGAGTCGTACATGAATCGTCATGGGAAGTATGTGGCTGTAAGTCCAGGGGAATAATTAGAGTAGATGCATGCTGATCAGTTTCATCACTGTTAAGTGGGATTTCTTCAAACTTTGGGGATGTATCTGTTGAAATACTGATGTTAGGTTCATCTTCATCTTCAAGAAACCGTGCATTATGTGTTTCCATCACCCTCGAGGAACTGTTAGGGCAATAGAATTTATACCCTTTAGACTATTCTGAATATCTAATGAACTTGCAATTGATAGTTCTTGGATTGAGTTTCTTCTCTGTTCGATTATAAAATTTGGCCTCAGCATTACAACCTCATACACGAAAATGATTAAAGCTCGGTTTCCTTCGTGTCCAAGCTTCGAATGGAACAATATCGATAAATTTGCTTGGCACACGGTTCAGTATGTAGTTTGCAGTCTTCAATGCTTCGCCCCAAAGAAACATAGGAAGTTTTGAATGTGCAAACATGGATTTGATCATGTCTTTTAGGGTTCGATTCCTTCGCTCAGCAACTCCATTTTGGTGTGGAGTCCCAGGGGTGGTGTACTAAGCCAGGATGCCATTTTGTTCAAGGTAAGTTACGAATGGTCCTTTGTGTTGTCCAGCCTCAGTGAACCTGCCAAAATACTCACCACCTCTATCGGATCTCACAATTTTAATGTGTTTATCTAATTATTTTTCAACTTCCAAATGAAATGTTTTAAAACAATGCAAGGCTTCAGATTTTTCAGAAATAAGGTAAACATATGCAAACCATGAAAAATCATCAATGAAGGTTATGAAATATGATTTTCCACATATAGTTTTAATTGGAAACAGACCACAGATGTCAGTATGTATGATTTCCAGTAGAGATTGGCTACGGTTTGACCCTATTTTCCTAGTATTGGTGAGTTTTCCCTTAAAACAGTGAATACATTCTTTAAAGTTGCTGAAATCAAGCTGTGGCAACAAATCTTGTTTTGTAAGTGTGATTATTCTTTCTTTAGAAATGTGCCCCATCCTTTTGTGCCAAAGCATTGAGGTTTTTGCATGAGTAAGCACTTGTTTTGAACCATCACTTTGAACGTTAAAACATCTCATAAGTACAATTCATTTGCCACATATCAACTCTAAGAAATGCGTCACCAAGTATTCTATTCATATCATTTGAACGGAAAAACTTTACACTTTAACTGTCACCCACAAATGTAAAGCCAGACTTAACTAACTTAGATGCTGAAATTAAATTCCTTTGCATGGAAGGTACATAAAGCACTGGACTTAAATCTAAAACAAAGCTAGAGGAAAGAACTAATTTGACACTCCATACGGATTCAACAGCAACTTTGCTCCCATTCCCTACATAGACATTGTAGACCTCATTGTTTATCACCCTTGTTTTTTAGAAGCCATGCAAAGAATTGGTTATGTGAATAGAGCAACCTGTGTCAAACCACCAACTTTTAGGAGGAATGTAAACTAAATTAGACTCGACATATACAAAAACATTTATTTCATTACCTTTCTTAACAAGCCAATTCTTGAAGCCATTGCAATTCCTTCTTAAGTGACCTGTTTCTTTGGAAAAATAGCACCCTTTGTCTTTTTCAGGTTCAAGATTAACAGCCTTTGTTTTGTGAGATCCTTTAGAGATAATGTTAGTATTTTTAAATGAAGAAGAAATTTCTTTCTTCTTCTTCTTCTTACCAGCAGCCACGGTTGAACCTTGAGTGAAGTCTCATTTGCGTTTTTCACCTTGCACAAGGTTGACATCTACTAACTTGTCATTCTTGAGCCGATCTTCCTCTTGTGCACACATGGTGATCAATTCGTCGATGCCCCATTTTTCTTTTTGAGTGTTATAAGAAACCTTGATCTGCCCATATTTTGGAGGCAAAGAGTTCAAAGCCATGTGGACTAAAAATTGGTCAATCATGGGAACTTCAAGATCCTTCAACTTCTGAGAGAGATCAACCATTTTGAGAATGTGTTCTATGAAACTTCCCTCACCATCAAATTTCATGGAAGTAATCTGAGTGAGAAAAGTTCAAGTTTCAACTTTGTCAGATTCTTTAAACTTTTCCCCAACCGCAGCCAAGAAGTCCCTTGCATTGTCATGTTTTGGAACACCCCCTTTAACTGATGGAGCCATTGCCTTCCTCATAATCATTAGTGACAATCGGTATGTTCTCTCCCACTTTTCTAATTTTGCTTTATGATCTGCCGTGCTTTCTGCAGTGATGACTGCAGGTTTTTCTTCCCTTAATGCCAGATCGAGATCCATAAGACCAAGAATCATTTCAACATCCTCTTTCCACTTCTTATAGTTAGAACCGGTCAAAGTCTCAATATTGTTGAAGTTGAGGGATGTCATGTGAGGAGCTGCAAAACCAAAATTAATTTTGTACAGTTGTTAGTTATTAGGTGTCAACAAACAGAAGAAAAGATTTCCTTTAATCTTTTCCTAACACATAATCGCATAATCATAGCATCATCTTTGGACATAAGCTATTTATACTAGGTTTGCATAGCCAAAATATTGAACACAAGAGCAATTTACATGACTTCAACACTTTTGAGCAGATAAAGAATGCAAATTTGTTGATTCAATATTTCACTATACATTGATTTATTTGAATAGATAAACACTTTTGAGCAGATTATTATTCACTTGATACAAAAAAATTACAAACCCTTTAGGCAACAAGCCAAAATCAACAACCTAAACACTTTTGAGCAGATTAGGTGTTGATATCCTTGTTTACGATTCAAAATTTTATTTAACAGTTTGGTTTTTGTCAAATAAAACATGAATTCACAAGTTCCTTTTGAGCTCTCCAGTTTTGCACCTGTTATTTAAATGATTTTCTTTGCACACGACAGCAAATGCAACTGGAGGCATGCATGGCAGTATTTAATTATATACATATATATATAATGATTATATAGATTTCAATTTCAGTATGCGGCGGAAGCATTTGATGATTCAGGATCAAGACATATATATATATATATATAAGAAATTAACCATGTATGGCATGAGGAACCCTAACCGTGTTGGGTTGGCTCTTATACCACATGTAAGCAGTGTATAAATAAGACGACTACTTTAACACGTCAAACCAACATAGTCCTAGGGTTACCAACTAACACCAGCAACATTGTTACTAGAGAAACAGTCATTCTATAACTACTAGATATATTTACCTGGAGGTATCGCCATTGAAGCAACAGCAGAAGAGAAAGTCTTCTACTTCCAACACTCGGAAATCTTTCCTATAAGTGAATAGGGTTTTAGATTATATGAAGAGCATGTGTGTGGAAGCAGGGACTTCATCTATATATAACCATCCATACGTTAGAGATCCATTTGGTCCAGCCTATCATTAGAACAAGCGATAATCTCTAACTCTCAACAAGTTTTAGTCCCTTCATGACTCCATATACTAGTATATATCTGATAAGGATTAGAATGGGATAGCTGCAACATACAAAACTCCACAATTCTTATCATACTATGACTCTCAGAATCCTTGCGTGTCACTCAACCAGTACTACCAGCCGAGTACCACACAAGCAGTCCAGTTGGAATCTCATTGTCATTCAAATAAGTTTTACAGTCTTCTCATGGCTGAAGCCACTGGTTTCCTGGTAGAGAAACATTTGCCTCTTGAACGTTCTAGAATGGGTACTAGTTTAACGTAGAAGAGGAAAGAGGGAGGGGGAGGGGGTGAATAGGATCCAACTTAAAATTCCAACTCAAATACAGTGTTCAACTTAATTTTCACATTCACAACACATATCAATTTATCCTACACATATACAGTTAAAAAGATAAATTAAATGTGCACACATGATGTAGGATTTAACAAGGCAAAACCCACCACTGGAAAATTCTTCGGGCTCTTAAGCCAAGACAAACACTAAGAGAACTGAGTACAAAAAGACTTACAAAACTCATCAACTAGACACACATCCTAGTGGGCAGTTTTGTTTCCGTGCTTTGCTATTCGTTCTCTCTTCAACGTTCGAGTGGAAGTGGTACAACCCTAACACGGCTATCAATCACATTTTTCCTCAAACTTTACAGAATACTAACGTGCTCATGCATAACGAATGGATGATGAAATGTTTTTTGAAAAATAATCAATTACAAAAATCACAAGGCACGTTTCAAACTAATTTTTTTGGGTAAATGACAAAAAACTACCTCAACTATTGGTGTCACAACACTTTCATACCTCATCTTTAAAACGTGACAATGTCATACCGCATCTTACGAATTTGTGACAATGTCATACCTCCGTCAATTTTTCTGTTAAGTGCTGACGTGGCAATATATGGGGACCACTCACTAATACAGCTGGATTAAAAAATAATTAAATATATTTTTAATAATTAAAAATTAAAAAATTACATTTTTTAAGAGAGAGAGATTTAATATAAAAATATTTTTTTTTAATTTTTTTAATTTTTAATTATTAAAAATATATTTAATTATTTTTTAATCCAGCTGTATTAGTGAGTGGTCCCCATATCTTGCCACGTCAGCACTTAACAGAAAAACTAACATAAAAATTGACGGAGGTATGACATTGTCACAAATTCGTAAGATGCGGTATGACATTGTCACGTTTTAAAGATGAGGTATGAAAGTGTCGTGACACCAATAGTTGAAGTAGTTTTTTGTAATTTACCCAATTTTTTTTCTTGAAGAAGCTCATAGTTAACATATGAGGGGCGGAGCCACCTTGTGATTAGAGTGGTCATTTAGCCCTACTAAACTTTTAATGATTATCATTAAATTAGTATATATTATCTTATAATTTATTAATAATTTGTTATATTCTTATACACGATTTGCTCTGTGAGTCGTTGAAGCTGTTGTTAATGAGATAGGAGCGGATAAAGTTGGAATTAGATTATCTCCATTTGCCAGCTATATGGAATCAGGAGATTCAGATCCGAAAGCGTTGGGCCTTTATCTGGCCAATTCGTTGAACAAATATGGGATCCTGTACTGCCATATGCTTGAGCCTAGGATGAAGACAGTTGGAGAAAAATGTGATTGCCCCCAGAGTCTTGTACCCATGAGAAAGGCTTTTAATGGTACCTTCATTGATTCTGGTGGTTATGACAGGGAAGATGGGAACAATGCTGTGGCTGAGGGCCGTGCAGATCTTATTGCTTATGATCGTTGGTTCTTGGCTAACCCAGATTTGCCGAAGAGGTTTGAGCTTAATGCTCCTCTGAACAAGTACAACAGAAACACATTCTACGTGCCGGAACCGATTATTGGCTACACTGATTATCCGTTCCTTGACACCACTGCATAGGTTTCGTGCAGCATATGGAAGCTTGTACGCTCTTATATTTCTGAAATCCCCGCATTAGTCTGCCTACATGTTTTCGTGATGCTTTTCTTGCACGGTTTGGATAACTAAAGAAAATAACAAATTGAGGGGCAAAAGTTGGCTGACGAGATTGTAAAATTCTCTCCTGTATCGTAAGTTTTTGCATTGTTCGATCTGTATCAAGTTCAAGATAGTTTGTGATGATCTTGTATTATGATTAGTGGAAATTTACAATATAATTAACCTCTAAATATTTGACTCTACATCTGTTCAACTGGCTTTTGGATATATCTTTAATTCATCTTTCCATTTGCGAATGATGTATCTTAAGTATATAAACTGAAGATCAACACCAGCCCAAAGACAAATGGATCCAGCCCATGCACAAAGAAAGATCTATACACATGCTAGAGAATTCTAGCAAAGTTCAAGTTGGTGGAAGAGTCTAGAAGAATGGTGAGGATTCCCACCCACATGCAAGATTAGTGTAGATAATTCTAGCTTAGGAAGGTAGTGGAATTATCTAGACATCTCTAGCATGATGTTTCCATGCTTCTCCAAGGTTCCATCCATGCCTATAAAAGGAGAAGGCATCCACACCATTTGTAAGTAATCAAGTAATCAAGTAACCAATCAAGCAAGTAGGCAACCAAGTGAGAGTGAGAAGCAAGAATAGTCATGTAGGAGTGTGAGTGGTCTAGAGTGTGTCTCTAGAAAGAGTGAGTGTCATAACTTCTAGGGCTGGAAAAAAATCCCAAAAATCCCAAACCAAACGAAAAAAATCCCGATCCCAAACCAAAATTCCCGAAATTTTCGGGATGTCATCCCGAACCAAACCGAAATTTTCGGTATGGGATTCGGTATTGCATCTCCATTTTTCGGTATTCCCATACCGAACCGAAAAAAAATTATATTTATATATATATATTATTTTTTTAATTATAAGAGAATTATATCAACCGTTGATCATTTTGTTGTTAAAGTATCCAAATCTCATTTAGTTAGGTTGTTGGAAAGGAGCTTATCCACTATTAATTTTATGATATTGCCCTATGACCGTTGATATATGAAATCGTTCTGTTTCTTTTATTCTCTTAAGATCAGTTGGACTGCTATGTTATTAGTATTACTTATTACTGCTATCCAATTTTATTTTTTTTGTTTATTATTGCTATCTTTTATGCCCACTATATGTGCATATACCCATTAAGACCCATTTGCCTGTGAGAACCCAGCAATGCTTCATGTATTTTCTCTGTTTTTGCTCAACTAATAGAACTATGAATAAAATGTGTCAAGATTAATTTCCTTGTTTTTGGACAGATTTTGGGCGTGGCCCAATTTTGGCTTTTTATCCAAAAGGCCACAACCATTTCGAGATTCCCGATTTGTCCCGAAATCCCGAAACTATTTCGGGATTCCCGAAAATTGGGATTCCCGTAAATTTGGTTTGGGATTGGTATTGAAATTGGGATTCCCGAACATTTTGGTTTGGGAATCGAGACAAGAGTTTCGGTATGGGATCCCATACCGAACCACCCCTAATAGCTTCTAAAGAGTGTCCTTAAAATTTTGTGTGTTGTAATATTTTGTGTGTGTAATACAAGTAATTTGTTTACTTGTGTTGTCTCTCCAACACTTGTGTTAGAGTTGTGTACTCTAAGTTTTTTTTTCAACATAAACTCAATGATCAGAAGCATTCAATTTCTTGATTTCATTTGAACATGACTCATGCAAAAAATCATTTAATCAGAAATTATTTAGTCATCCAAACGTATCAAATAAATGAATTTTCAACATGAATATAGTATTTGGTACCTACATCTTTGATTTGTTCTATACATTTGAATGACTAAACGATCTCCAATTCCTTTTGTAAGGGTGATCTTCAAATGAAGATTAATAAATTAACGGTTCTGATTATGAAATTTGTACGAAAAATATACATTATTTGTATGGAGGAAATGAGCTCATCCTTTCAAGGGAGGAATGCAAGTATTATCCATATAAATCTTTATCCTTGACCATCTCTCATCATTGTAGCAGTGTCTTGTTGTAGGTAATTTTTCTTTTCCTTTTTTCTTTCATGATTCTACTTGACGTGCATAACACAAATTTTTTTCTTTGTTGAATACAAGCGTTATTGTGACAACCCGACCCTAAAATTTCGTTTTTATTTATTTTAATCGAGCGAATTGACGAAAATGCCTAGAGGCAAGGATTTTGATTTCTGTTGACCATCGTCTAGAGGAATGTATGACTTATTCTTTTGGCGTATTTAAGTAGTACTCATTGGTACGAACACATAAGCGAAAGCCATTTGTGAGTCTAGATTATAACCGTATAGTTACGAACGTTTGAAGTTGGTTACTTAAAGTTAGTTAATTGGTAAAGGATAACCAATTAGATAAAAGGTAGAAAAAAGGCAGCAGCCCAATCAAAAAAAATAGGGGGGGGAGAAAGCTCCGACCTTTCTCGTGCACACCACCACCGCGACCACCCAACTTCCAAGGCCGATTCCGGCCAACTAAGGTGGAATTTTTCGATGCCACTACCGTCATCTTGAAGCTCTCATTCCCATCTACAAAATTCACCCAAGAACCACCTTGATTAACCTCTGTATGTGACGGCTTGAGGCCACGAAAGTTGACGGTTCTCACGGTGCTTCGGCCACCCTTTTTTATTTTCCGGCAAATCGGCAAAGCGATGGCCGATGCCACCACTTGGGCTTTGTAGCCCATCATCCCAGGAGCAAAACCCAACCAACCTTGACCCCGTTGGACCACCATAGACAGCGAAACCATCTTTCGTCCACTTTTGGACTTCATGTCACGTATGAAAGTTTTTCCTCTCATTGAGATCTTCATTTTTAAGAAATTTAAGAATTTTTGGAGATAGTTGAATTTTCTAGCGAATCAGGGCGGCTGATTGCCGTGTGCGGCGGCGCGTGAGCCGAGTCACCCCCTGACCTTTCTAAGCTAATTTTGACACCCCAATTCCATTGGTAAAGTTTGATTGATGAAATCTCATCATTTGGACATATTTTTGATAAAGACCGCTACTTGAACATAATTTTGATAAAGACGGCTACTTGAACATTATGTAAATTGATGATCCGACCGTTGGATCGTTACCAAATTTTAATACATTACAGTATGTAATATTTGAGGACCATAGAAACTTACGGATCGGGAATCCGACTTACAGATCTTCCCGAATTGGATTTGTAAGTTCATAAAATAAATTGTTGACCGCCACTTGGTTTTGTCAATTGACGGAGATCCGACCGTTGGATCATAATGAAACATTAGGATGTGGTTCTTGGAACATAATGTGAATCTTTGGAAGTAACGGATAGGAAATCCGAGATGCAAATCTTCCGGAGTGAATTACGTAGGGATGTGTTTGTGTAAATTATGTATTCTATCGGTAAGAACTCTGAGACGGGATTTGATAATTGTTCTAGGAGACATTGATTCGTGATGTCTCGATATGCGTGCTAGGGAGTCATGGCGCGGACTTTAGGTGAGTGGGTCTTGTCCCTTCTATCATGTGTGTATATATATATATATATATATATATATATATATATATATAATTGATAATTCCACAAACATTTTTAAATTGATATTGCCTACATATAATTACCGTGAATGCTTTGAAGTACTAGTGTGAACTACAATGGCTTGATCTCTATTTAGGGTACGTACGCAATCTAACGAGACATTAGATGCAACCATATAATAAATGAGACTAAATAATTGAGACAATAGCCTGGTTGGGAGAATTGAGCAATGTGAAGGAGATTGGTGGAAAATGTGATATTTAACCTTATGATTTGGTGGTTAAATGTTGGTCATAAATCAATGTGTGAAGAATCAAGAAATTGAAGTAAGGAAACGTAAGTAATGATAGGTAATTAAACTAGTGTCTAATTAGGCTTGTCACCGATAATTATTCCTGAAAATAAATAGTTCGAGAGTAGGACATTACAGCTTATGCATTTTTAGGCCATATATATGTATATAACTGAAAATGCTATGACATGGTTGAGTATTAGATTGCATCATGGTATATTCATATGTATATTACCTGCATGTAATTATTGTGAACGCTTTGAAGTGTAAAGGTGAACCTAG
The DNA here is from genome assembly GCA_963580275.1 of Crataegus laevigata. Classification (NCBI taxonomy): domain Eukaryota; kingdom Viridiplantae; phylum Streptophyta; class Magnoliopsida; order Rosales; family Rosaceae; genus Crataegus; species Crataegus laevigata. Next base: position 4,686,160 of record OY756938.1, read on the forward strand.
GACAACTAGGTAAGTTCAGGTGAGTTTATGGTATTAGTTGAAATGATGGAGTTATGGTATGACTACATGTATATTTTGGGCAACTCCGACCTTGTCGTACAGGTTGCAATAATAGGTAACTCCGACACAGTCGTACAGGTTGCCCATGAGTTGTATATGTTACAATAGATGCAATTAGAGCTCATCAACCTGCACCACAGTGTTAGTGCTCTCGTCCGAGGATAGGGCTTAGTCTTCATGTGATCATTCACCTCCCGCACCACACGCTCACCTTGGATCCAAATTTGGTGTCAGCCTGTCATATAGACCACATTAGGTGGTTCCGACTTGTAGGTGACTTGCAATACGTCACACAACATTCACGTGATTGTAGCACTTGATCGTATTTATTTACACCTAGCTTGTCGTACAGACCACTAGGGGTGGTTCCGACTCGCGTGCAGGGATATTGGATATTAGATGAGCTATATGTTCAGCCGTACAAGTCACTGTAGGTGACTCCGGCTTATGTGCTAGCATTGATTGATGAGATATGGATAAACCGTACAGGTCACTATAAGTGACTCCTGCTTATGTGCTAGCATTGATCGACAAGATATGGATAAGTCGTACATGTCACTATAGGTGACTCCTGCTTATGTGCTAGCATTGATCGACAAGATATGGATAAGTCGTACAGGTCACTATAGGTGACCCCGACTTATGTGCTAGTATTGATTGATGAGATATGGATAAGCCATACAGGTCACTATAAGTGACTTTGGCTTATGTGCTAGCATTGATTGATGAGATATGGATAAGTCGTAAAAGTCACTATAAGTGACTCCGACTTATGTGCTAATATGGATTGATGAGATATGAGTGCAATCGTACAGGTCACATTGGGTGGCTCCGACTTGCATGCTAATATAGATTATTGAGCACAAGATTATTTATATTGCTAATGAGATGCTGTATCGTGGTATATTTATGGAATTTACTATTGATATATTTTGATTTCACATTGATACGTGGTATGATTTTCTGAAAATTATACAAGTGTTGCTTCGAGGGATTATAACGTTTTAGAAAGTTTCTATTAAAAATTTTATTTCCAGAGCCACTCACCTTGTTTTGTTTTCACCCTCCATGTTTTATTAGCTGAGCTTTCTTTCGACAAGGATTCGTGGCAAATCTTAGTATTGGAGATTTCTTTTGATGGTATGATTCTCAATCCACTTTACTGTACTTACTTATGCTCTAACATCATGTGTGAAGCAGGTTCATTCCTGCTCACCAATGCACTCTGGTTTTTAGGCACTCTGTTGTTTAAATTTATTCACATGTTTCCACATCATTACACTTTATGGCTTCCTCAAAATATCTCAATACATAGGGACTCAGCTAATATGCATTTGGTCCTCACATGTCCTCAAAATTATGACCTTAAAGCATCTCTAGTGGGAACCCTAAATGGAGTCCTTACAACTGTATAGTTCCTAAATATAGGGACAAATGACTACTAATGAGCCATAATTGAAGTCCTCAAAGTATGTCAATACATAAAGACTCGCCGAATACCTCAATAGAATTCTCAAATATGAGACTACATATACGGTCTCAAATAATGGACTACATATAGGGATCCAAATAGTGGACTCTATATTAATTTTGAGTGGAAATGGTGCTTCTCTTTATGTTTTTTCCTTGTTTTTTGAACTCATTCAAGTGGGGCAACTTCTCATTTGTTTTTTTTTTATAATTTTTTTTAATTCTTGATAAATCAATGATAGAGAAAGTTTTTTATTTTTACCAATTGTTACAATATTTCAATGAAATGAATAATAATTTTTTAATATTTTAATTCCTATATTTAGAAATTATATTATATAGAATTTTTATTATTGTTGACTACAAAAATCACCTAGCCTATGTGGCGCGCAGGCCGAGTAAATAGTAGACTAACTAAGTCCTTCAAATGTGTGCGGGGTGTGCCAACTCGTCGGCCGGGCTCGACCGAGGAGTAAAATGTCTTGATGTTGCGTTGATGCGCGCGGCTGACTTCTGTATCTTGCAATTGCGGCCGAGGAAGGAACACCTCTCGGCCTTTGGGTTCTAGAGCCTGAAGACAAGGCTGCTATTTTTACGAAGTTCAATGTCAAATTCGGCTTTCAATGTGCCGAATGTAGTAACTTGGTAACACCTCACTTCGCCGAGAAAGCTAATGAGATGACCTCTGCCAAAAAGATTCGAAAATCCTTCTTGACCGAGACTTGGATAAATAACCAATTGACCCTGTCGCAGTGCTGCCTATCCAAACTGAAGATACTTCACGGACGGTTGGTTCTACGGCAACAATGCTGTCTATCCAAACTGAAGATGTTTACCGGTTGCCTCCACAGTGCTGTCTATCCAAACTGAAGGTATGGAGGCGAAAAAGAAAATAAAAGTCTCAAGGGTGTTGAGAGGTTTCGCGTAGAGCGAGAAACTGCGCAGGGCAGATTTGTGTGTTGTGTTGAAGATCCCTTGAATGGTGCACGCACTCCTCTATTTATAGCAGCAAGAACCCCCATGACTGGATTAGAAATACATTAGGATTAGAACTCCTTAACCCAATCAGATTAAACTTCGACCAATCCCAATCTCCACAGGACTTTGAATCAAACCTCCAAAACAAGCCAGGTTCATCTCCATGTCTTAGTATCCTTATCTATCCCATTCAAGATAATTCATACCAAAAGATAATTATGATAAAAACCATAATATATGCCAAGATAATTCATATCAAAAGATAATTATGATAAAAACCATAATATTATCATTTAACAATAAAATTATCTTTACTTCTTTATTCGACGGTTGGGAGTTATGCTCATTTAACGGCCTTGATTGTACGGGCCGATATTGTAAAATCGTGTCCAAACAATTATACATAATATTCATTTAAGAACTCGAATATTCATCTAAAGCTCTTAACTAAGTTCTTAAAAATAGTGGTGGGAGTTCCTAATAGATGCTCTCAGGGGAGCAGGAGTAAACCTAAACAATATACTATTCAAAGTTTCAAATAATGGCCTGATGTTGCAGGATGAAAAAGCAAAATCGAAATGAACATGTGGCTAGCTTCCATCCGCATTTACGTGGACGTTCTTTTCACGGGAAAACTGGTGAATTTTCAACCAACGTTAACGTAATCAGAGACCTCATCAAACCTTCCTACGTCTCTGAATACACGACGGAGCCATGTGCAGCTTAATTGGATGTATCCCAATCCTATCCGAGCCACCAACCAAACGTGCCAATAAAGTCTGGAATCCAACCCAAGCATTGTTTTGAATCACGGCGTACTACAATAGACTTATACGTTTTAAATATTTATATATAAAAAAAATTGTATAAAAAGAATTAATCATGCATTATGCATGTGCGAAATTTTTTTTTTTATAACCAGCACTACACGCCTCTTAAAATATTTTGAACATATTTTAAAATAGAGAAAATAATATTTAATAAACAACTAATTAAATCACATTATTGCAAGCCTGTTGTGAGGTACTAATTATTTAAATAAAAAAACACTGCATGTTATGATAGACTTATACATTTTAAATGTTTTTATATAAAAAAAACTATACAAAAAGAATTAATTATGCATTATATACGTGCGAAATATTTTTTTTATAATCGGTACTACACATCTCTTAAGATATTTTGAACGTGTTTAAAAATGAATAAAATAATATTTAATAAAAAATTAATTGAATCACATTATTGCAAACTCTGAGATACAAATTATTAAATAAAAAAATATAGAGGAAAAAAATTAAATATTAAAAAACTGTTTAACACTGTACATTGAATAGTAAAATATTAAAACATTGTTTACTACTGTAGACTGAATAGTAAAATATTACAATTATCAATGTCCATATAATGAAAATATCCCTAGATTATTTAGTGTATTATTTTGAATTACTTTTGAATTTTTTTATTTAGAAGGCATTTTTGTTCCAAAATTTTCGGTAAAACTGGTGACCCCAAAAGGGACGCTGGCTTTATATATAAGATCCCTTGGCTTTATATAAGATTAATGCTGTGGAGAGGATCCATCATCCACCAGCCGACTGCCCCCACCACCACCACAGCTTTAAGGGCTGACTTTTAAGCTCCTAATAAACGTATAAAGACCCAAATGGGTCTTGTATTCATTCATTGAGTCGTTTCTTCCTTCCTACCTTCATCCCAGATCCAGTATAAAAGGCCACGTGCAAGATCAGGTGGCAGACGACCGACTCGAATTCTGAGATGTCTGCTGCTGCTCAACCTCCCACAATTCCTCTCCTCACTCCCTACAAATTGGGAAACTTCAATCTTTCTCATAGGTACTTAAAACTTTTATACATTGTTTCCATTGATATGTTTATTTTTTAAATTTCACTGTAGTGTACTTGTTTATTTCATTTGATTTGAGCGATATTTTATTATAATGTTGTAAACTATGAGGAGAGATCTGAACTTGAAAGATTTTTCAGTGTAATCGGAACATAGGATTACACTATGTATCATTATACAAATTGTGAGATATGTGTGTTAAAAAATTATTAACTTAAAAAATAAAATTTCTCACCACTTGTATGAAAATACTAGGTGACCGAAAACACGTATATTCCAGTGACAATGAAAAATTTCTTCTTAACTTGGGTTCAGAATAGCCAGGTCCGCAGATGGCTATTGGCTAACAGGAAAATATGAAATTACTGCTTATGTATAATCAAGTTTAGCGAATAGTGTAGTTTATTCATGCATAGAAGTCAAACTGATACAGGAAAAAAAAATGATATGGGGAAGATGTCAACGAATGTCCTTGTAACTGTATCTTTGTTTATAAAATAGTACATTTGAGTAACTTCATTGATGAATTGTTGATATGAAATGCAGCTGATTGTAAAAAGTATGTGTCCTATCGACCTTGGTCATTTATGTGTCGTTTCGTAAGACATTATTTTGTTTAGGTTTGGTAACTATTTCGTGTTTGATTTTTAGTTTTTAATTTTAAGTGAAAGATAGATAAAAAATGCCTAGTAGAAGGGGAGAAACAAAAGGGAGGAGAAGAGAAGGAGATATTTTTCAATGTGACCGAAATATATAATGGTATATCACTTGTCTTTAGACAAGTTGTGAGATTCTTATGTTTAAAAATTAATAACACAAAAAGTAAAATTTTTCACAACTTAAATAATAACACGTGGTATACTACTTGTGTTACGGACACAAGGAAAAATTTCTCGAGGAAGAGGGATGGATGAGAGACAAAATTTGCATGGAATGACACTTAAAATGAAGAACATAAAGCAAATTCGGATAGTTTCCAATTCGAGTTTTTGCCACACATTTTCCGTCATCTCCCCCTAATTCCTTCTTCCTCCCTCGTTTTCCCTTTTTAACTAAAATAATAAACTAACAGCGAAGCTGTTATAAAACGAGCCTTAGGAAACTATGTTTGATGCTTCCTAGTAAAGTTTAAAGCTGATTTATGGTTTATTATATGTTTTTCTTCCTCAGACACGTTCCGTCTTGTATTACTCTGTATTTATAATTTACAATTTCGTTTTTCATTTCCAGAATTGTTTTAGCACCACTGACCAGACAGAGATCATACAACAATGTTCCTCAACCGCATGCTATCTTATACTACTCTCAGAGAACGTCGAACGGGGGTCTTCTCATAGCTGAAGCCACTGGAGTTTCCGACACAGCTCAAGGGTAATTTCAACAAGAGTAGCTTTGTATACTAACAAACATTTGAGGGTACTTCTTTCGTTTCGAAGCTTGATGACATTTTTGTTTCTTTAATATACAAAGGTACCCGAACACACCTGGTATATGGACAAAGGAGCAAGTTGAAGCATGGAGACCCATTGTTGATGGTGTTCATGCCAAAGGTGGTGTCTTCTTCTGTCAGATTTGGCATGTTGGGAGGGTTTCTAATAGCGGTGCGTTTCTGACTTACACCTTTATGCCCTCACTTTTACCATAGAATGCTTTGTCAACGTGAGTGAACAATTAGACCATTGAAGAAGTTTGATGTATAACATAATGGTGTATGCATCAGAACAAGCGAGTGATTATAACTGACAACGTTGTTGCTCAAATGATGATAATTAAAACTTTGACTCGTTAAGTTCCGAGGTTGGTGTTTTTAACATAACTCATAACTAAGAAGACACCACTTTTATGTCCTTGCTGTTTCGGAAGCATTGTTATTATTATTATTGGATGGGAAGAAGTTTGATGTTAACATAACTCAGAATTCAGAACTAGTATATAGCACTTGTGGTTCATCAGACCAAGCGATTTTATAGTAATTTGTAACAAAGGATTCCCACTTGAAAGAGTGCTGCTGTGGATGTTAGTTAGTTACTATCGTTAGACTTCAGCTTGTAATTCTTTCTCTCCTTGCTTACAGGTTATCAACCAAATGGGCAAGCTCCAATATCTTCTACTGACAAGCCGATACGATTAAATGGCATTGATGCTTCTGACTTCACACCTCCAAGACGATTAAGGACAGATGAAATTCCAAAAATTGTCAATGATTTTAGACTTGCTGCAAGGAATTCTATTGAAGCTGGTAATTTGTCTATACGTTAAATATGAAACAAAATTTACAACAACTCAATTTGCTTCAAAGCTTATGCAAAATAAATTGTGTTTGATCAGAGAAATGATTCTTCAAACTCTGGCCTTGGGGGGTGGAGTAAAAAGCTCACTGCCATAGAGCTGCCCCCTCACATCTCGTTATTGAACTACATATTAATTAACCACTATTTGTTTGCTAATTCAGAGACAATGCTTAAGGTTCTAATACCGTCAGTATGTTGAAATTGTTAATCTACTATATAGGCTTCGATGGAGTTGAAATTCATGGGGCGCATGGCTACCTTCTTGATCAGTTTCTGAAAGATCATGTGAATGATCGAACAGACCAATACGGTGGATCTCTAGAGAATCGTTGCCGCCTTCCTCTGGAAGTTGTTGAAGCTGTCGTTAACGAAATAGGAGCAGATAAAGTTGGAATTAGATTATCTCCATTTGCTGACTATATGGACTCAGGGGATTCAAATCCAAAAGAATTAGGCCTCTATATGGCCAATGCCTTGAACAAATATGGAATCGTGTACTGCCACATGGTTGAGCCGAGGATGAAGACAGTTGGAGAAAAAGCTGAAACCCACCAGAGTCTTCTTCCTATGAGAAAGGCTTTCCATGGTACCTTCATTGCTGGTGGTGGTTATGACAGGGAAGATGGAAACAGTGCTGTGGCCGAGGACCGTGCAGATCTTATTGCTTATGGCCGTATTTTCTTGGCAAATCCGGATTTGCCAAAGAGATTTGAACTTAATGCTCCTCTAAATAAGTACAACAGAGAGACATTCTACATACCTGATCCCGTCATTGGTTACTCTGATTATCCATTTCTTGAAGCCACCACTTAAGTTTGCCGCAAAGATGGAAGCTTGAACACTAGGGCTCCTTTGATTCATCCGATTGAGTCTGTACTATCTTAGATGGATTGTTTTTAACTATATTGTATTGTACTGTTGCATCTTATTGCATTATCTAGTATTGTAGTGTCCAATGTTTGGGAGGGTTCCGGACTTAGAGGACAGAAAAGTTATACTCTGTTCAGTGTTGTACCGTATAATGGTCGGAATGAATAAGTAACATTTGTGAAAGAGGAAACTCAGTTCTTATCCCTATATAAAGTACAACCAATTGATCCTAGTTGTGCCTTTTATTCTCAAGATGTTGAAGCCATTGACTGCATTTTGTCAGCTGACCGTTTGCCTGAGATATTTGGAGCAGATGCGGCTCAAATCAGTTTCTCTTTGGCAACTCCCACCTTCCTAAACTTGGAAAAGATCCTTCTTTTATGTTGGCAAACATGGGATGCTTAATCATATCAGCTTCTATCGCGCTTTAGATGAAGCTAACTTTGTGGCAGATGTTTTAACAAAGATACGTCATTCTATTGAGGCGTTTATTGAGAATCAACTCGTTTCCCTTAGATGTTCTCACTGCATGGCTTTTTTTATTCTCTGAGCGAAGGCTGTTTTAGAATCTCTCTCTTTGTAATATATGGCCTCGTTTCGTCTCTAGGTTTAGATTGGAATAGGAAACTCTTAAAATTCAATGGGGATTGTAATGAAACAAACTTATCCCTCACAATCCTTTTATTTGGAGAGGGATTAGAATGGATAATCCCTCATTGTAGCTTTCATTGTCTTAACATCCATTTTAGGATTGATCTTAATATATATATCTATATGCCGTCCTTTATTCCAAAAAAAAAAAAAAGGATTGATCTTCATATCATCAGCATATCTCTCAGCCAACCAAGTACTGGTCACACTTGTATTGTTTTCATCCTTTCCACAAGTGTGATTTGGAACAAATGTTTTTACATATAAAGTAGAATGTCTATCAGATTGGTCATTAGAATCATAAACTTGCCAAGGGCATGAATCTGAGCCTTAACCCTGTACCAATCATTTGTGGTTAACTTGTAAGACCTGCAGTTGTTAAGAAAGTGTCATTTCACAGCTTCTTTGAATTCCTTGGAACTTGGAAATGTAAGAATAGGAGCATGAGTATAAGTCTGGAGAATCGGTGATTCGTCTCAAGTTTGATAGAAAGTCTTAATGAGTATGGATTATTAATCCATGTTGTTCTAGGATTCAAATAGAACAAGGAACTGATTTACCTATTGTAAACAATTTCAGTTTTCTGTGTTGATTTTAATAGGAAAATTCTTATTGGTTTTGGCTAGGATTATGTTCTATATATAGTGGCCTATACTCTCACAGATATTACGCTCTATCTCGGACTAAGACCTATTATTAGTTTGAACATTTTGAATCTGGAAAGAGGAGAAGGTTTACTACTTGTTTTGATGTCAAGATCGACTATGGCTTCTTCTTCTGGTGCATCTGCAGGTAAGAGTTCTACTCTGTACAATAGTTATGAACCACAGTTTGTGTTTGGATGGCTGTGATTCATGTTACACGATCTTGGTTTATATGTTTAGTCTAACAAGAAAAGGCATCCCCAAATCAAACTCTATGGTACTGACATTAGTTTCTTTTCTATTATGTTTAAACTTGGTTTGTAAATTGGAACATCAATTTGACTTGGTATGAATGAATTGATATTTCAATTGGTATGAAATTTTAAATTAGTATGAGGTAAAAAGCCTAATTTTCAATTGATATGAAATTGGGGAACAAAATTTTAGGCGAAAAGTCCAATTTTAGTCCATAGTCCAAAAATCTTAAATTTCAACCCAAAACTGAAAATCCAATCCTAGCCTACTCCGAAATACCAAAAACATTTTTGGAATCTCGAAATTTGAAAATATTAAAATTTCAGTTTAAGATTGGTCTTCAAATTCGCATCCTGAAAAATTTCGTGTTAGAATTCGGGATCCCATACCGAACCACTTCTAGTTACAAATCTCTCTACTCCAATATTCGTATGATGCTAACTGCTCCTCTATTACAATGTTGAAATTGCGTAAATCTCTTTTTGGTTAATTAAGGCATGCTTTCACTTTAACCTCCCAGAGTGAAACTACGAAACTAAATAATGGGGGTCATGAAATTCTCTGCAGAAGCTTCTAAAAGAAGTTAAGCGTTAGTCGAACAGTGGGCTGACGTCTAACACTAGTAGTTGTGGTCTAGCGCCTAGGTGGGAGCCTAGGTAGATATAACTAAAATTTACTATACATCGTATAAATAAGTACATGCTTATACTTAAATAATAGATAATTTCACTGAAATACATAAATTGCAAAATAGAATAACATAGATTATAAAGTATTATAATATAATGAAAACATGAAGAACAAGCATATAATGTATGTCCATCTAAGTAGACCCGACAGTTTCTTACACGACACGAAAACAACACGAAAATAACGGGTTTCGGGTCAACACGATAACTAATCGGGTCATTATCGAGTGACCCGTTAAGAACACGTTAATAACGGGTTCTTAACAGGTATACACGCAGGTAACACGTGGGTAACCTGTTTTGACCCGTTAAGAAAAATAAATTATAATTTTAAAGTTTAATTACTAAAAAATTTATTATAAAATACAATAGCCATATTGTATATATTAGTATATTCTATATTAAATATATATTTTTGTATTATTATTCTTTATAAGTTAAAAAAAATTAAGTTTTATTTATTTATTTATTTTTATTATGAGAGTTTCTTATTATCATTAATATGATAAATTTTACTCAACATGTTGTTGTCCAAAATTAAAATCCACTAGTATAGTATTAGTATAGACAATAAGACACCCCTACAAGTATGAAAAATGTGAAAGAATATATAAACACTCGTGATTCATCATTTTCCAAGAGTAGACAATGATTACACTTAGATTATCGTTTAGATTTTTAAAACCCTCCAAAATGCATGAATAGTGTTTTTTATTTTGAGTGTAAAAGTAATTAAATTAATAATAATTATTGTAAAAGTGTAAGAAATGTGTATATATATATATATATATATATCATTCGTAGTGACGAGCTTTACAATTTTCGTGAAGGGGTCAACTTCAAAATCCGACACTATAATCCATAAACCTTAAATTTGTATTTAACCGTCGATTGTCGTTTGGGCTTTATTCTTTATATTGCATTTCATTTTTAAAATTTTCTTTTTTTAAAACATGATCTTTTGGGGCATGTAGGAAGATGAACGGTTCGGATCTTTGATATCACGTTCTGATATTTACGGTTAATTGAAATATGAGTCTATGTTATATAGTTTGTAGATACATTATAAACATCAAGCAATATTTTCACTAACAGTAAAACTCTGAACATAATATCAACGATCTGAACCGTTCATCTTCTTGTATCCTCTAATAGATCATGTTTTCAAAAAAGAAAATCTAAAGAAACAAAAATTTGGTGAGAAAAATGAAGTATAAATGTAAACAACAATCGACGATTAAATTTTAATCTATGATATATATGATTATAGTGGCACATTTCAAAGTTAAGCCCTTCATGAAAGTTGTGAAGTTTGTCATTACGAGTGTTTATATATTTTTTTCTGTATTTTTCATACTTCTACATTAATTAAAAAACTATTAAAAAAACTTTACTTAAACAATAGCCATAGGATAAATGAGAAGAGAGTGCTAATGTAGAAAACCTCACTAAAAATATCATCAATATAACTCTTGAAGACAATATATCAAGCCAAATTTCCAATACCATTTGCCATGGTAATTGATGAAAATTGAAGAGTTTGATTGTAAGAAAATGTGCAAGGTTCCAAACCTTGAAACATAACTCCCTTAATTTTGCAAATCTTTTGAACATTCGATATTTTGTAATGTTCTAATGTTTTTTTTTAAATTTTATTATGCTCTTATTTCGAGAATGTAAATATGTAATACTTGAAAGACAAATATGTTTTTATGTTTTGAATGTGATAATATGGTATGTATATACTTATTTAGTATTATGTTTTTCATTTAATTATTTATTGGTTTAAAATATTTTTTCCTTAACGGGTAACGGGCCGGGTCATATTACGTGTTAATATTATCGGGTCGATTTCGGGTCGGGTCATTTTAACTATTTATTTTAACAGGTGTTACACGACACGACCTTTTAAGATATCGGGTATGACACAAAAACGACACAAACACGGGAAACACGACACGAATGCCAGGTCTACATCTAAGTATCTAACAAGTATCTTACAATATATTGAAACAAATAAAATGCAAAATGAAAGTTATCTATTTTCTGTTCAAACGAGAGTTGCGACCTAGGCAAGTGCCTAGGTGGGTCTGGACAAGCGCCTAAACCTTTCTTAATTAATGGAAATGGTGGTTAGCCGCCTAGCATCTAGACAACGCTATGCTAAGCTAGAATTTTTAGAACAATGTTAGTGCATAAGGACCTAATAGACTAAGACTATTGTCTTTAGCAATTATCCTATACAGTCAGTCATCACAACAAACCTGACACAAAACACATACTACAATGTTAAACAATAAATAATTTGAATTTTTAGTAAGTCGAAGTAATAAAGAACCAAAACCCCGAAAAAGCAAATGCAATCACCATCCACCAAACTACAAATGTAGTCCAGCAATCATTTTTCACTTCAATTCTTCAACAACCCTTTCAAAATCAAACCCGTCTCTTCGTGACGTACTCTAACACTGCTAAAAAAAATGCATTTTGCCTTTGTGCAAACTGATTGCAGTGAGCTCTAGGAAGTGGATTGACGAAAAATATCCCCCCACGTGAGTGGCAACATGTTTTTACGTCAAAAAAGGTGGAAAGTAACATATGTAGTAGATTCCAAAAAGTTAAGAAAGTCTAAGCGGCTTTGGGTTTAGGAGAAAGCAAACTTGTGAGGATCGAAACTGCACCAAGATACATAAGCATACTTATTTTCCATCACTACAGTAAAACGTCATTTACCTCGTTAATTGGAGTAATTGAAAAAGAGTAACAAGGTGAAGCGAGTTTAAATGAAAAAACCAAAAGTGATGCTGGCCCTTGGTAATAAACGACGATCCCATTGAGCATGATGAATCCAATGGAAGGATGAACGGAAAAAGAAAATAATTGAACCAAAAAAAACATGGATGCATTTATTTTGGATAAAAGTTATCCAAATTATTTTCAACTGGCCGTTGGTCGTTGGCCGTTGGTCATTGGTGCCGTCCATATTGGCAGCCATCTTTCTCTACTAGCGCACTTTATGATGATTTTGATAACAGCATCTTCAATGAAAGTGTAATGTAATTATTGTCAAAATTAAATTTAATTGTTGACGTGGCCAATTGAATAGAGATGTTAATTTAGTTTTTCTTTTACAATGAATGTGTCAAATAATTACTTTATTAATATAGTGTTGCTATGTAACGCCCCGCCTCCAAAATATTTAATTTCGGGGATTAATTTTTGTTGATAGGTCCAAATGAAAATTTTGTTTATTTTGCTACCATTCCTTCCAATTCACTTCTAAATTTTGTTTCTGAGACCATCTCCAACCCTTGGGCTAAAAGCCAAATTTTTTAGCCCGGAAAATTTGGCTTTTAGCCCAGAAACAGTTTTTCTGCTCCAACCCTACTGGCCTAAAATTTTAGCCCGGGATTATTAAAGAATGAATTTAGGCTAATTTTTTTCTTAAATCAATTTGTTTTAAAAAAATAAATATGTAGACTATCGTAAATTAATTTTATGAACATTTTAATCTAAAAAAATTTAAATTCCGATAAATATTGAAAAATCATTAAATTTTTTCACAAAGCAAGCCTTCAACTTTCACCAATATTTCAACTTTCACCAACCGTTCATCTTTCACCAACCGTTCAACACCAAACTTTCAACTTTCACCAACCTTTCAACACCAAACTTTCAACTTTCACCAACCGTTCAACACCAAACTTTCAACTTTCACCAACCGTTCATCAATCATCCTCTATATAAACTCATGTCCAATATTAGTTGATCACACAATCTTTCAACCTTCAATCATCCTCTATATTCACCAATCTTTCAACTTTCAAAGAGTTTTTGTTTCCTAAAAATCCTCAATATCTCATCAATGGGTGATAGAAGAAGGCGTAGCAGAGCAATGGAGATGGCACAATACCAAGCAAGGCTTGACATTGAAGATGCAGAACTGATCAACGCCGAAGCTGAACTTGTAAACTCGTTTATGCAATATGAGCACCATGGCGAATCTAGCCATCGTGGTTCTGTCACGGGGCGTTCATTCGTGCAGCGTGATAGAGAAGAGCTTCATGACCAAATGATGAAAGATTATTTCATTGAGCGGCCGAGATTTCCTGCTCATGATTTTCGGAGGCGGTTTCGGATGAGGAGAGAGCTTTTTGAAGGCATCTTGAACGCAGTTGTCAATCATGACCACTACTTTGCAAGGAAAATAGATGCCGTAGGCCGACAAAGTCTATCACCTCATCAGAAGATCACATCTGCATTTCGAATGCTAGCTAATGGGTGCTCTGCTGACTCAACTGATGAATATTGCCGACTTGCGGAGAGTACTGCTATTGAGAATCTGAAGCGCTTCTGTCAAGCAATTCAAGTCATCTATGGAGACACATACCTCCGCAAGCCAACTCGTGAAGACTTGAAAAGGCTTCTACGCAAGGCAGAAAAAAGAGGCTTCCCTGGCATGATAGGAAGTCTCGATTGTATGCATTGGGAGTGGAAGAATTGTCCTACTGCTTGGGCTGGCCAATTCAAGGGCCGTCATGACAAGCCAACCATTTTGGTGTTACTCTTGTCTTGTAAATTTCCATGGCTTTGTCACCCTATGCAAAAAATACATAAAAATAATTAGTTGCAAAATAATATTATGTACATGACAAATAAAATATCAAGAAAAAAACTCACAATTTCCATGGCGCTCCTTCCACTAGGCATGTCAACCATGGCTCTCTCCAAGCTTCCCTTCCATAAAGTGCATGCTTTGTTCATAGTCTTCCACCGATCATAAACACCACCACCGTCCCGCCGGCCACCGTTGCAATTTTCTTGAAACTTTGCAACGATTTTATCCCACAAAACCTTTTTATTTTGATTTGTGCCAACTGCACCATCTTCACTAACAGAAACCCATGCCAAGCATAAAGCAACATCTTCCTCACAGGTCCAATTACGACCTCTAACATGCTCTCTTGCCATGTTGAACAATTTGGAAATGGAAAGAAATGGTAGAAAGATAAATTGGAAGAATTGTAGGAGAAAATTGAGTTTTGTGTGGATGTTTGAACAAATACATAGGTATTTATAGAGTTTTTTGGTGAATTTTGAGTTAAATAATTTTTTTTAATTATTTTAGTCGTTGGATTTTAATTTGGGCCGTTAGATCTTTTTTTTTACCGTTGGATTTGATTATACTCAATCTCAACCGTTGGATTCAATGTATTTTAAAATAACATAAATTTTAAAAATAAAATTTGAATCTGGACCGTTGGATCAACCAACGGTCCTTAAATGAGGGCCGTTTGATCAGCAAAAGAGCCGTTGGGCTCGGGCGTGGTGGCCGACAAGGCCTGACGGCGGGCCCCATTGCTGTCGGGCAGACGTTGCAACGCGGGAGCGTGGGCCGCGTGGCCGAGTCGGCGGGCCGAGCGTGGGCTTGGTGCTGGCGAGTCCACGCGTTTCTGGGGGGAATTTGGGGGGGAATTTGGCCCAACTTTGGCATTCCCCTTTTAGCCCAAAAATTAGCCTTGGGTTGGAGGGTGTTTGGGGGGAATTTTGGGCTAAATATTTAGCATTTAGCCCAGGGTTGGAGTAGGCCTCACAAAAAAAAAATATGTAATTCTCAAAAGCATAAAATTAAGCCTCTATTTATGCATTAAATTCCGTCACTTAATTCAATTCGTCATTTTACTTAGATCAACTCCTCAACAACGGTTTTGTCTCAATTATTTAAACTATCGATTTATCTTAATCTTTAATCACAAGCTTTGAATCCAAGCATACTAAATCCTTGTAGTTTCTTCTTATACCAAAAGTATGATTTCCTTCCCAATCTCACCTTTCTCTTTAATAGGTCAATTACCATTAGAAGCATGGTTAAACTTATTTCCATGAATTACAATTTACCACTCTATTGATCTAATTCTTACTAAATTTTCCATGTGGTTAAATTACCTAAACAATTAATTAAATTATCTACTTAATTTTCCATATTCTTTTATCAAACACCAACTAGTCAAGAGATAAATTCTCAAACATTTAATCTCACTTATTTTATGGCTGTATCTAACATCTCGTTAAACTGCCTACGTACCCTCAAAAGGGATCAAGCCATTCGTAGTTCATTAATTCAATTTCAATTAAATCTCAATATTTTTATAACTAGCTAACAATCACCATTTATCCTTAACAATGTAAATCACATCAAGGACTTATTAAATTTGACTTCAGAACATCAAAATTGGCTTTAAAATACGGCGTCGACTCACTGGCCACGCGCCGCCGCCAGTGGCAGTCGGTTGCCCCGAATCGCCGGAAAATTCAACTATTTTTAAAAATTATCAAAAACTACAGGAATGAAGATCTCAAGGAGTAGAACAAACTTTATACCTGTGGACAAGTCCAATTTGGCCTGGAAAAGCCTCAATTCCATTTAACCCCGCCGGAACCCCAAAAATGGTTCCACTTCAATTCGATCCTTCCAGTGTTCTGTCGTTCCAATTTATGTTTGGCCCTTGTTCCTAGGACCAAAAGAGATTGATTGACAGTGGTACTCGATTGTGGTACTGTAAAATTCATTGATTGAAGCCACACCCCAACCGAACCCGTCGGCATGAAGTGAGAGGAAACAAGGCCAATTTCACTAAATTCTTGGTGAAAAAGGAAGAAAAGAGATCAGGAAGGCTTCCTACATATTTCCCCCGGACACAATTTCATCGGAAAATGGCATTTGAGGGACGGATTTTGTTGCCGGAATACACGGGTCGACTAACCCCACCCCTTTTCCACCCCCCCTTTTCTTTTTCTCCTTTCCCTCATTTCTCTCATCTCTCATTGGTCACTCTTACTACCCTTTTCCTGATTGGCTCTGTTGGAAGTATGCCCACAAAGCCACTCATTTGATGTAATAGCTTTTGGAATACTTATTGTGTTAAACTATAATATGTTTAATAGAAGACAAAGCTTATTGTTAATCACTATTTATTGTATTATGTGTTTAAGCAATAAGGGAATCCAAGGAATGTATTTAATCTAAGAGAGAAGTGATCTAAGTGAGTTGGATTAACGAGACATTTCTCTTATGTTCATTCCTGAAACGTTCCTAGCCATAGGATTGCCAATTGGGTATTGACAATCCGCTAAGGTTAGTATGTGTTATGTTAACTCAAGCGTGAGTATGACTGGTCTCAAGTCATTTAGTGTTGGACACTGAGACAAACACATAAGTGCTCAAAAGGCAATTAAGTACACTGAACTACGATCAAAAGAGAGTTCGAACATACATGTCATGTGAGAACTCGTAAGTTGCAATATGCAAAGTAGTCCTTTGACCTGAGGCATCATAGATGTCTAATGGTTAGGTCCTTGATCTTTGATCATGTCAAAGGCATTCCATCGAGAGTGTCCACGACATTGTTGGGGTCAAGCTATCTAGTCATGTAGGCATATGAATGCACAACAAGGGATCTCTAACCTTGCATGGTGGAAGGAGAATACTCTGAGATATGATTCGAGAGTCTTTGGCCAAAGCATATGAATATGACTTAGGAAGTTTGTTCCAAATCATATTCAATTAAATTATATAGAGAAGTATCACATTGGATAGTAGACATGAAACAAACTATCACTTAAACAATGTGATCAAGAGTATTGTATTAGAGAATGACTGTATTGCATTGTAGTTGTAACTGGATAGGTTCTCCAACCACTTCTACTTAGCTTGGATAGCCATGACATACTGCTAGGTGTCACTCATGGTTTGTGGAAGCCCTGAGGATTAGCAAACACTAATCTTCATCAAAGGGAGAATTGAAATGTAGTTTCAATTCACAATCGATCGTTAAGAGTAACAATCGCCCACTGCCTCTCTAAATGGAACCTAATGGATCGTACACCGAGTAAGGATGAATGTGAAGAAATAAAAGAGATGGATAAGCAATTTAATGGTTTAATTGAGAATGGTAAAGATTAATTAATTAGTTAATTAATTACACGAAAGGTTCGTATTGGGCTTTTAAGTTGGTTTTGGGTTTCGAGGCCCAAAAGGGTTTTTAGTCCACAAGGCCCATTGAGTTTAGGTTGTGTGACAACTAAAAATTAAATGGAAATTAACCCAAAACAAAGCCAAAACCAGCCTAGAGTGAAGGGGTAACAAACTTGGGTTAATTGCAAGTTTGCCACTCACATGTGAGGTGGTATAAAAGCAACTTTATAGTCATTCTCTCACTAGGGGTTTTCTTAAGGCAAAGAGGAGAAAAAATTTTCTCTCTTTTTCTCCATAGAGGCCGGCCACTTAAGGGGTTTTTACTAGCATCAAAAACTCTCTAAGTCATCCATTTTCTCTTCACACTACATCCTTGGTGTGGAGACTTAGAGACACCAAATCTTTGGTGTTCTTGGAGATCCTTTCCTCATATCCTCAAGGAGCAAAGGAGCATCAACAAAGAAGAAAATCACAAGGAAGATCCAAGGAGTTAGGAGGTGACTTAAAGGCTCTCCACTTGGGTGAATCCCTTGTGTAAACAAGGATGAGCTTCAAAGGTAATGAATCTCAAATCCTTCCTTCTCTTTAATGTTGTTAAAGAGTTTTATGGTTCACCATTCTCTAGGCTTTGAAAGTCATGGGTTTTAGAATTGTTTTTAAATGCATGCCTACTTTAAAGTGTTATTAGTTTGCATATATGTTCAAATGTTCTCACATGTTCTTAGTGTAAACACGAAAATTTCCTGAAGGAACAAGAACACGTGTACAAAATATATTTGTTATTTGATGAATTTTGGGGTTACAATCTCTATTTGTTCCTCTGATTCTATCTTCGTAAGGTATGGATTTGTTGATGGGCTGTTGATCCAAAGGGCCGTTGGGCTTGATCCTTGGATGAACAGTGATGTGGATTTGTTTGTGTTGATCCGAAGGGGGCTGTTTGGCGCTTTGATTCTTAGGATGAACAGTGATGATCTTCAGATGTTTGATGATGAATGTAGAACAATGAACGATGAACAATGGATGAGCTTCAAGGGCTTCGAGCTTGATTCTTGAAGGATGAATGTATTGATTCCAAGGGCCGTCGGGGCTTGATCTTGGAGGGTGGATGGATGTTGTTTCAAGGGCCGTCGGGGCTTGATCTTGAAGAAGATGGATGAACGATGAACGATGAACGATGAACGATGGATGAACTTCAAGGGGCTTTTGGGCTTGGTTCTTGAAGAAACGGATGAACGGATGAATGATGAATGGTGGATGGATCTTCAAGGGCTTCTGGACTTGATCTTGAAGAACAATTGTGCTAATCCAAGGGGCCGTTGGGGCTTGATCTTAGGATGGATGAGCGTTTCTTCAAGGGCCGTTGGGGCTTGATCTCGAAGAACGATGAACGATGAACGAAGAAACGAAGAACGAACTTCAGAGAATTCTCTTCCAATTTGGGAGTAGAGAAATGTATTTGTGAATTGGTGAATTGAAATGAATGAAATTGGCTTCTATTTATAGAATTTTCCAAGGCCTAATTTTGAATATAATATCACAGATGAAATAAGCCGTCTCTGCCAGGTGTTGACACGTGTCTTGTTTGACAGCTTTTCTAACTCTTTTCGAATTTTCGTTGAATCACACAATATGTGTACAATTTATGTAATACATGAGTATTCAAATTTTGACCATTGGTCAACATTTTATTTACTGAAATTTCACTGTCTACAAATGCCCCCACTTCAAAGCGTGTCGTATACATGTGCTTGTCACGTGTAGAAGACGTGTTTTTGAAGTCCCTTAATGTAGACGTTGATCCAAGGGCCGTCGAGGCTTGATCTTGGATCGGGCTGGGATCTCCTTCAAGTGTCGTTGAGGCTTGATCTTGAAGGTTGATTCAAGGGTGACGGACATTTGATCTTGAATCGGGTTTTGTGATTTTTCCACAGCTTTCATCTTGAACTGGTTTTGATTCAAGGGTGATGAACACCTGATCTTGAATCGGGCTTTTGATTTCTCCAAGGGCCGTTGAGGCTTGATCTTGAAGGTTGATTCAAGGGTGTTGGACACTTGATCTTGAATCGGGTCTTGATTTCTCCAAGGGCCGTTGAGGCTTGATCTTGAAGGTTGTCGGACCACGAGCGGCTTCACATGGCAAGTGATCTTTGCAAGCTGACTCAGGAATTTGAGGGTCAAAACAAGTCCATCACCTCCAGAGTACGTCAGATCTTTGATGATATGAAATACTTTTGCTTTTGAATAGGTACAAGTTGATCTTTGAACTGGGTTTGGGAGCCTTTTTACTTGCAAGCGATCCTCAGCTTTAGTTGAGGATGAATCAGCACGTTTTCTTCAGCTAGATTTTCTAATCTTGAATCAGATTTGGGAGCCTTTTTACTTGCAAGCGATCCTCAGCTTAGTTGAGGATGAATCAGCACGTTGTCTCCACATGCTTCAAGTAGTCCGGTCTCCACGCAGGTGTGGCATCTTCTTGAACTCTTAGATCAACCCAGACTCATCTGCTCTTCGAAGCAACTCAGACTCCTCCTGCTTCGTCTGTGAGGTACTTTTGCTTTTGAAGAAGCACCTCTACACAGGTTTATTTTTGAAGTGGGCTGGGAGGGGTCTGAGATGAGTACTCGAGAGCAAGACTAGGTAAGCAATCAGGATCTCACTTTCTCCACGTTCCTCAGATGAAGGTGAGGAGAAAGCATGATATGAGATATTTTTGCTTTTAACCTTTTTGATATGAAATATTTTTGCTTTGGATGATTTGTTTTCTGGGGTGTTCCAAGGGATGAAGAACACTGAGTGACTCGAAAGGTTTCTTTGAGAATACATTCTCGGAGATGAAGAGATGAAGAGAGGGTGTGCTTTGGCTGTGGAAGGCAAAGGTTGGACTTATAGAAATTTTTTTTATAACCGGAACTATTCTCGCACTATTTGTCGGCAGCCGGTGGATGGATGAACAGTACCCGTTACGCGCTTTCTGACAAAGCCGTCCGTAATTTCCGCGAAGCTGACTGCGCATGCGACGAGTGACGACACGTCTGGAATGATGATCTTTTGAAAACCGGGGTTCAAATCCGGGTTCGGCTCGTGGTTTTCGCAACGCTCCAAGCTGCATGTGACGCATGTGACGAGTGATGACAAACTGGAAAAGCTGATGCCACGTGATTTCTGAGTCAAGCCCAGCTTTTGATAGAGGAACGGCTCTTTTGAGACAGGACTCCGGCCTTCGAGAAAGGAGCGTCACTCTTTGATTTGCGAGAGGAGCGCTTCTTCGATCTCTGAGGAGCGCTTCTTCATTTTCTTCTTTTTATAGAGGCGCGAATTTTTGTTTCACCTCACACTTGAACTCCCTTCTGTAAACACTCCCTTCCTGCACTTCTGCAATCTTACTCATTCCGCTCTCTTCTTCTGCTTCAGCAATCTTAATTTTTTCGAACTCTTTTCTTCCTTAACCCCCTCTAAAAATGTCTTGCCCTTCCGACCGTCGCCTTAATTTGAACGTCGGAGAAGATGATGACTTGTCTTCTCCAGACAATATTTGGCGTCCGTCCTTCATATCCCCCAATGGTCCTCTTACAGTTGGGGACTCAATGATGAGAAACGAAATAACCGCTACGGTGGTTGCTCGAAATCTCCTTACTCCAAGGGACACTAGGTTGCTATCCAGGCGGTCAGACGAGTTGGCTGTTCAGGAATCTCTAGCTCTCAGCGTCCAAAGTGCAGGCTCAGTTTCAAACATGGGCCAGCGCCTTCTCGCAAGATCTCGGCAGGTGGAGTCACTGATGGCGGAGGTGGCGAGTCTTCGGCAAGAGGTCAGAGGACTCAGGCACGAGAACAAGGAGTTGCACCTGCTTGCAACTAGTTATTCGACCAGCATGAAGAGGAAGCTGGACCAGCTGCAGGAGTCGGACGGTCGGATCCAGAGTGATCATGAAAGGTTCATGGCGTTACTCCCGAGGTTTATGTTGCCTTCGTCCTCTGGAGTTGCACCAAGTGTTCCGGCTCCGGAGATCCCAACTCTGGCCCTTCGTCTTCCTGGCGCTCCGTCGACCTCTGAGGCACCACCTGACCATCCTTGAAGAGTTTTTTCCTTGTTTGCATATTTCTTGTAATCTTTTTTTTTGCGGCATGTAGAGTGCCAATTTGTGTAATCTTTAGAGAAGTAAATAAAAATGGACTTTTATTGCTTTTCTCCTCTTTTATATCTATATATATATATATATATATATATTATAATAACAAAAAAAATTTATTATTATTATTATTTTTTTTTATTATTTTTTTTTTTATTTTTTTATTATTTTTTTTTTTAATGGGCATGACCCAGTATCAGAGGGCTACATTTTCTCTACTTTCTGTTATAAGCATGAGGTTGCTGCCCAAAATGGTTAAAGCAAAGCACCGCAAGCATTCCCCCTTGCACTCCCCTTTTATTTATCCACCACTAATTTGGATGCTTTTCTTCCTTTGCACACTGAGTCACGTCTCTTTTAACCGAGTTTGGGATAAGATCCATTGCCTCTGATGCTTTCAAGAGAGTTGGGATTGATGATGGGCTTTCTCTTGCGTACGCTGTGGACTTCTCTGAGCATTTCCTCTTCTTTCGTGGGCTTTCTGACTTGCCCTTCTTTTGGGCTCTCCCCTTCTGACTCGAGTGGGCCTCCGGGTTTTATAAATGTTGGTGTCACACCCAGCTTTACACCTCAGTATAGCTATATATATATATATATATATATATATATATATATATATAAAAGCTGCTCCAAAGTATAACTATATATATAAGCTGCTCCAATCTTTTGTGCGTGCTTTGGATGAATGATTGCGTTTGTAGTGGAAAGTACTGCCCTTAGTGGTTTCAAGAATAATTCAGACCCCCTGGTTGCTTTCATCATTGTTCATCGCCTGAAACGTTGCAGAGGGTCCAGTAGTGGCTTTTTTTTTTTAAAAAAAAAAGAAAAAGAAAAAGATGCCATCTAATATTCCAGTTGGATATTCCCACCGCCATGCCTGTTGTGAAGATGCTGTCTGGCTGAATAGTCTTTCTGCATGCGTAGCTCTCTTGTTAAGCTTCTTTCAAAAGCTTTCTTTAAATAGATAACTCCAAGGTCCTATCTCTGTGCCCTCGAGCCTTCCTCGATGTCGTGCATGCTCCTTCCCCTGTTAGCCCATTAATGCTCACCGAGCCTGTCTTAGATTCAGAGAGGGAGAGAACGTCGCAGAGTGATTTGAAGGACAGGGTTGCTGGGTTTGTCAGAGCCTCTTCGCCAAACTCCCTCTGTCGCAAGATATTCCAGTTTTCAGATAGTAGGAGAAACAAGAACAGCGTCAGTGTAGGTACGCAAATATTTACGCACACACATGCACGCATGCAGCTTCATGTTTTAGTTTCAGCTTTTGCTTACGTATGCATATATATATACACACACGCCCATTTTCTTTACCATGCAAGCTTCTTAGTTGTCATTTGCTCAACTGCAGCAGAAATAAATATCCCGAACACCATGACCATCCAGTAATCTGTGGGGGCAGTGTTCCTTCAGGCAAACGGATGCGCGAAACGACGCCACTTCAAGGTGATTCTCAGAGCCTTGGATGTTCTCCTCAGAAAACTCATTTGAAAGTTTTGCAGATAATCTGTGGAGGAGCCGAGAGCTTCTCTCAGATTTTCCCTTAGTTTCTTTTGGATGCCTCCAGTTTACTCTCTCTTGGATCCTCCCTGAGCTGGCATAAAAAAATTTTTTAGCAGTCTTCACGTCCGCCACGCTTGCTTATGTATGCATATTTTTATGGGGTTTTTGAACTTTAATCCTTCAAGAAGATTAAAATTTAAAAAAAATCTGGTGTTAGATTGAATATTAATTTTTAGTCTTTAATGTGTCCTTAATTCAAAATAATTAATGTGTATTTTATTTAATATCTCCCATTAAATATTTAAATTTATTAATACACAAATTTTAATTTATTTTTTGACCAAAAAAGAGTTTTTTAATTTATTAATTTTATTTAACATTCTTCAAACTTGAAAGACTCAATTAATGTACCTAAATGTTAATACCGAAATGTGTGTACCGAAATATATTATATTGAAATAATATATTTAAATGTTAGTACCGAAATGTATTAATATTAAATTAATGTACCTAAATGTGTATACCGAAATGTATGCACCGAAATGTGTGTACCTAAATATATGCACCGAAATGTATGTATCTAAATATATGCACCGAAATGTATGTACCTAAATATATGCACTGAAATGTATTAATATTAAATTAGTGTACCTAAATGTGTGTACCAAAATGTATGCACCGAAATGTTAGTACCGAAATGTATGTACCTAAATGTATGCACCGAAATGTGTGTACCGAAATGTATGCACCGAAATGTTAGTACCAAAATGTGTATACCTAAATGTATGCACCGAAATGTATTATAATGAATTTAATATACCTAAATGAAGAAGTTACAGTACATCGAAATATATTGTATAACAAAAATTAGTTTATCTAAATGTTCACAACAAAAATATATTACAATGAATGAAATGAAAATAAAAATTATAATGAAATAAAATTAATACATTAAAAATTAGAAAAGAAAAAGATAAATAATTAAAAAAATCAAAATATAATTAATAAATGAGGTTATTAATGTATCAAGGGACTAAAATTAGATTTTGATCTTACTCATGGTTTTAATCAAAAAGTAATCTTTTCCAAGGACTAAAATGAAGTTTTCTATATTTTTATACACATACACGCATGCATGCAGTTTTATATTTTGGCTTCATTTATCTTTCTTTTTTTTTTTCTTTTTTTTTTTTTCTTTTTTTTTTTGTCATTGGTTTAAACATTGCTTGGATGACCCCATGGTTCCCTGTTGGCTGAGCCTTTTTTTCGAAGGAACTTTACTGCCTTAATGTTTATGCCTGCTTGCTCACTGCTTGATACTCCCTGTACCGTATTGCTTTATCTGCAGACCAAAACTTGTTGGGGGCATTCGAGCGTATCCTTGACGCTACTCGCGAGATCGTAAACTCCTGAGATTTCCGTACATCTAAGCTGGGATTTTCCTCAAAAAACTCGTAGGTAAAATCCCGCCAGCACCATCACTTTGTTTATATATATGGAATACATACATATATACATATATTATTAATCCTGCCAGCACCATCACTTTGTTTATGTATATGGAATACATACATATATATATAATATATATATATATATATGGAAGGCACACGCCACTATCCTATATATATAATATAATATGTTCTTCTGGCGCACCAAATTCCTTCCACCTTTTTGTCACACATACGTATGTGCGTGTGTGTGTGTATATATATATATATATATATATATATATATATGATCGTTCCCTCGCCGGATGACTACTTTGATGTCCTTGAGCCACATATATGTAAGATTTGATTGTCTCTTTTATCGTATACATATACGTATGTATAACATCATGTGTGTACCCCCACTGATGGATTTTTTTTTTTTTTTTTTTTTTTTGTGATGTCAGGGATTACGTAAACAATTTGGTGGAGGTACGGCATGACGTTAGGCCCCCCCATGAAGCTTTTTTTGGAAGTGGAGTGAATGACGGTGTACTTTGTGCTCTTTGCTGCCAAGCGCTTGTGCGAGAGACTGCGCCGGAGTTCCGCCGTGTAGTGCCTTTTGATCACAGTTTTCCCTCGGTCGGTGCGCTGCCTTGTGGGGCTGTACAAGAGGCTGCACTGGGACTTCGTTGCGTATTGTCTTTTGGTCGCAATTTTCCCTCGGTGGTGGTGTTGCCGTGCGGTGCAAGAAACTGCTTGCGTAGTCGCTGCGAGTTTGCGTAGTGTGACTGCGTGGCATTTTAGTCTCTTTGCTACCGTAACGTGCCTTGAAGGACCGTCTTGTAGCTGCCCTTGTTACCGTGCTTGCTGCCCTTGCTGCACTGTCCATTGCCCTGCCGAAGTCTTGTGGCTGACTTTTCGTTGTGGTCATGGTGTTTTTTCAGGTGTTTTAAGGGCGGCACCCTTACTGTTCTTGCAAAGGAAGGTGATTCCCAAGATAGTGGAACAACGTTGAAGCTTTATGCGCCACTGACTGGCCCTAAGGCGCTTGTCCTTCCCGCCAAAGACAACTCCATGCATATTAAGTCATGGTCTTCTGAAGTAGCTTGGGAAGTGGTGAACTCTATTCGATCTAATGCAAAGAAGAGGTCGTGCCCATCGAAGATTCTTATTTTGAACTCTTCGCACCATGTTTACGACAACCCTCCGATTATGTTTGATCTTCTTGGTGATCGTATCCGCAATGGAGCTGTGGCTTGGAGTGGTACCCTGTCGACCACTGGAGGGGCTGCTTTTGTTGATTTTTATTGGGAATGGCTTGAAGATGTCTTGAGCCGTTCCCAGGATGCGCTTACCAAGACGGGCCTTTACTACGCTGTATACGCATCTTTGTTCAGTTATGATCGCCAACCCTTCGTCATTCGTGAATTTTTCGAGCATTGGTGTTCAGCAACCAACACAATTCACACAGCTCGAAGGGAGATGTCGCTCTCTCTTCGGGATCTTCATAAGATAGGAGGCTTGCCAATCCAGGGAAAGTTTTACGACGAAGTTGTCCCTAGCGTGGAGGAGTTTTCTTGTCGCAACAGTCGAGGATTGCCTGTGAGCTGTCGCTATTTGTTTTGGGCATATCACAAGCTTTCCCAAGAGGCTCCGGGCAAGCCAGGCGTGAAGATTTCTTCATGGATCCGATTTTGGTATTGGGACGCCATGAAGTATAAGAGGCCTTCGAAGAAGAGCGGTCGCAACAAGACGACCCGACCTAAGGGAGACTTGGATCCATCAGGAGTGATTGGTCCAGTTGGGCGCCATACCCCTACTGAGTTGAGGGCGTTTGAAGACCTTGGCGTGTCGTCAGAGCACTTGGAGGAATCTTACTTAGCCGCTTTTTTAGCTTGTTGGCTTTGTAAGTTTGTCTTCCCTAAAGACGATGTCAACTTCGTCCGCCCCGGAGTTTTTAAAGTTGCTAGCAAGATGGCTGCAGGTGAATCTTTTAGCCTTGCCATTCCGGTTTTAGCCAACATTTACAACGGTTTGAGTGTTGTTTCGAACTTGGCAAGCACTGAAGACCGTGCTGCGGTACTTCCCTACCACTATGTGTATGGCTGGTTGGGTGAATATTTTAACACTCATTTTTCTTCATCGACTTCAGTGAAATTGGGGCCCTTAATGACGAAGTATTCCGGTGTGCTTTCTGCGAAGGGTCTTGATGATTCGCAGGCGCGAGCACTATTTGAAAGTTGTGAAGGCTCGAGGATGGATCGTTTGGCAAGAGTCGGCTTGACGCGGCAAGTCATTGTGGATGATTCGCACATTCGCTCCTCGGATTTGTCTTATTTTATAAGCCTTCGCTCGGCGTATGTTACTTTGCGGCAAGAAGACCGATGCATCATTCAGCCGTATAATCCCCACCGTTTTAGCAGGCAATTTGGTTTTGTCCAAACTGTTCCGGGTAGGCTGAAGGAAAGAGACCAATCGAAATCTTTGCAAGCTATGTATATGCATTGGGAGTCTTGTACCCGTGCATGCACAAATGCTTTTATCACCCTTCCAGTTAAAGACGAGTTCAAGAATAATTCTGTGACTCGTGCTTACGTAAATTGGTGGTTGAAGGCACACTATGAGAATTTGGGGATGGCAAGTCACACTAATTCTTCCCATTCTCACCATAAGGCATCGAAAGAGGGTTGTTCTTCAGTTCCTCCGCAGCTGGTATCTTTTGATTGTGCGAGTGTGACTCCCTTGCAAGATAGCCCTGTGGTCCTAGCCCGCCAACGCTCATGCTTGCTTTCTTCTCATTTGGATGCTTCTGAAGAGGCGGGTGATGAAGTCGGTTCGCACGAGGATGGACGTGCTTTGCGGCTGCATCAACAATCTTTGAATAAGCGACCACTTGAGATTTCTCGGGTTGACAGCGATGTTAATTTTCGCCATAAGAAGAAAGAAGCGTTTAGGCTTCCTCAATCTGATTGCCGCATGTCTTTTGAGAGAGACGTATGTACTTTTTCCCTTTCATGATTTCTTTTCTCTATTTTAGCTTTTGTTTCTAACATTTTGTTTGTTCTCCTTAGGTTGGGCCTTCTATGCCGGTCGGAGGCAGTCCACCTGCCGATGAGGGGATTAGGGATCTTCCTGGTGCAGACCTTTCTCAAAATCCGTCGAGCCTCCCAAGCTTGCCGCGTGTTGGTGAATGTGTGCAAGAGTCTGTTATGCGTTCAATACCTTTGCCAGCTAATTCTGAGATTTCTTTGAGGGGGCTGAACCTTAGCGGTACTGAGCAGCTTATCCATCGTTTTAGCCTCCGTGCAGCTATGGACATTAAGGGTCATATCGACAGTAGGATCTCAAAGTGCCCGTTGGAAGACCTTGGGTTGCTCCGTGAGGATTTGTCAAAGCTTGTTTCTGTAATTGACAACCTCAATGTTGATTCTTCGTCTTTGAAGGTCAAAATTGCCGAACTTATGGCCGCCTCGACTGAGTATTCTTCCTTGCGTGCCGCTTCTTTGGAGAAATTGAATCCGGATCTTAGGGCTCAGCAACTTGCAACAATAGATTCTTCGTTAGCCCAAGTCCAATCTTCTCAGCAAGCTGTTTTGGGAGTTTATCAGACTGTAGAGACTTCTTTAGCTTCCGTCCGAACGCGTCTTGATGCATTAGTGCAAGAGCGAGAGCGATTGGAGGTCGAATCGTCTCATCTAGAAAGAGTGCTCGCGGAGCACCAAGAAGAGATTTCTCATCTAGAGCAAGAGAAATGCATGGCTATAGAATCGCCTATTTTGTCTCCTACTGAGGTCGAGTCTTTGAAGAATTTGGAGGATTTACTTGAGGATCGCCTTCGTAGTTTTAGAGGCATAACTTTCGAGTAGTGTCTTTTCTTTCCTCTTTTGTAACAAGGCTTTAAAGCCGACATCTTCCTTTAAAGATTTAAAGTGTTTTTGTCATTGAATTTGCCTTTTATTCTTCGAAGTGTTTGTGTTTTTTTTTTTTTGATGATGTGACTGTACTTGAAGTTTTTGAAGTTTCAAGTTGCCTACGTACCCTCGGTTTAAGGAGGGATCAAGTCATTACGTAGTTCAAATGAATGATGGTGATGATTTTGATGATGATTTTGCCGTACACAGTTTATGCTCTTGCGGGCCAGGAGCGTGGTTCCTTCTCATGCGTAGTACTGCTTCAAGAACTTGCCGTTTATGGGGCCAATCCTCAAGCCATCTTTTTCCACGATCATGTAAGCACCGTTCGTGTAGACTTCTTGTACTACGTAAGGCCCATCCCACTTTGAGGTGAATTTGCTCTTCGTCTTGTGCGTCATGATGATAGGCCTACGTAATGCAAGGACGAGGTCTCCTACTTGAAATGACCTCGGGCGAACTTTCTTTTTGAAGGCCTTGGACAACCGTGCTTGATAACACTCCAAGTGCTGCTGAGCTTCGAGCCTCTTATCGTCTAGTGCTTCCAACTCTTGAAGACGTAACTTTGCGTTCTCTTCGTTGGTCAGCCCTTCTTGTATAGCCATTCTCAGGGAGGGGATTTGGCTTTCCAGCGGCAAAACCGCCTCTACACCATACACGAGCGAATATGGTGTAGCTTGAGTAGGCGTCCGGTGCGTCGTCCTGTATGCCCAAAGTGCTTCGCTCATTCTTTCATGCCAGTCTTTCTTGCTCCTACCAACGACTTTTCTCAACAGGTTGCATAGAGTTTTGTTGAATGCTTCTGCGAGACCATTAGCTGGGGCGTGATACATGGAAGACTTATGCTGTTTGAATTTGTATTTCTCACAGAGTTCGTCCATGAGTCGGTTGGAGAATTGCTTTCCATTGTCCGTAATGATGTAGCGAGGCACACCATATCGGTGGATGATATGCTCCTTGATAAAACGGACGACAGTTTCTTTCTTGACTTCCCTCAGGGGTATGGCTTCAGCCCACTTGGAGAAGTAATCTGTTGCAGCTAGGATGTAAGCTTCTCCTGCAGATGACTTTGGTGCGATTGGTCCCACGACGTCCAACCCCCATGCGTCGAACGGCCATGAAGCAACTGTAGGGTGCAATGGTTCAGGTGGTTGATGTATGAAGTTGGCATGGAACTGGCAGGCTTGGCACCTTTTGGCGTATTCCATACAATCCCTCACCATGCTTGGCCAATAGTAGCCCATTCTTTTAAGTTGGAAATGTAGCTTTGGCCCCGACTGATGTGCTCCACATATACCTGAATGTGCTTCCTCCATGGCTTGACTGGCTTCTTCTTCACCTAGGCATCTCAGAAGTACTCATTCGAAAGAGCGTCGATAAAGTGTTCCCTTATAGTAGAGGAAGCGATGTGCTCGTTGACGTACTTCAGAGCGGTGCCTGGGATCGTCTGGAAGCCTTCCTTGTTCCAAGTAGTCGATTAACGGCTGTCTCCATTCTTCAATGTCAACCAGGAGTACTGAGATGACGTTTGTGTCATTTAGCAGTATCTCAGCGGCAAGTGGAATCACCCATCTTTGGCAAACTGGCACATTTGCGACTTCTCCTTCTCCTAGCGTCGTGCTAGAGGCTAGGTTGGCGAGAGCATCTGCCATTTGATTTTCTTTTCTTGGCACATGTTCTAGCGTCACCATCTCGAACTTTTGCAGCAGCTGAGTTGCCAGTCGGAAGTAAGGGACGAGATCATCTTTCTTTACCTCGTACTCGGTCAAGAGTTGGTTGATTATGAGTTTGGAGTCGCCGTATACCTCAAGGGCTGTGATTCCTATGCAAGTTGCCATTTGGAGGCCGATGATCAGTGCTTGGTACTCAGCGACATTGTTAGAGCATAGTTCGCTCAGTTGGAAGGAATAAGGCAGTATTTGCCTTTGTGGTGACATGAATATCACTCCTGCCCCCGCTCCATCTGTTCGGGCGGATCCGTCGAAGAACATCGTCCATGTTGGGAAAACGTCGATGTAAAACACCTCCTCGTCAAGCAAGTCGTCTGAGATTTCCCAATCGGCTGGGATCGGGTGATCGGCGAGGAAGTCTGCCAGTGCTTGTCCTTTAACGGCTTTAGCTGGAACGTAGATGATCTCGTGTTGATTGAGAAGCAACGCCCATTTAGCTAGTCGCCCAGTCAGAACTAGTTTGGTCATGACGTATTTAACCGGGTCAGCTCTAGCAACCAAGTGGATGGTGTAAGCCTGCATGTAATGCCTGAGCTTCTGGATGGCGAACACCAAAGCGAGGCACATCTTTTCTATCGGGGAATAGTTTAACTCGGCACCGGTGAGAGTTCGACTGAGGTAGTAGAGCGCTCCTTCTTTCTGGGATTCATTTTCTTGTGCCAAGAGTGCCCCTACTGATCTTTCTTGAGCGGCAATATACAATATGAGCGGCTTTCCGGGCACGGGTGCCTTCAAGACAGGTGGACTTGACAAATACTTCTTTATGCTCTCAAAGGCATTGTGGCATGCTTTGTCCCATACAAACGGAACATCCTTCTTCATGAGTCGGCTAAACGGTTGACAACGTCCTGCTAGATTGGATATAAATCGTCTAATGAAGGCGAGTCGTCTTTGCAGACTTTTCAGTTCGTGCAAATTTCTTGGCTCGGGCATGCTTTAAATGGCTTTGATTTTTTATTGGTCCACTTCAATGCCACGGTGTTTGACAATGAAGCCCAGGAACTTTCCAGATGTGACGCCAAATGCACATTTCAACGGGTTCATCTTGAGATTGTACTTTTGCAGTCTTTTGAACACTATTTGCAAATCCTTCAAGTGGTCTGATTTTCTTTTTGTTTTGACCACCACATCGTCCACGTAACATTCTACATTTTTGTGTAGCATGTCATCGAAGATTTTTTGCATTGCACGCTGATATGTAGCTCCAGCATTCTTTAGACCGAATGGCATTACTTTGTAGCAGTATATACCCTTTGGAGTGCGAAAGGCTGTTAGTTCCTCATCCTCGGGAGCCATGCGAATTTGATTGTATCCGGATGAGCCATCCATGAATGACAGTGCCTCGTGGCCAGTGGTTGCATCCACCATGATTTCGATGATTGGCAAAGGAAAATCGTCCTTCGGGCATGCATCGTTGAGGTCTCGGAAGTCCACGCAAACACGTATCTGTCCTGATTTCTTGAGGACGATAACGACGTTAGAGATCCACTTTGGGTATTGCACCTCTCGAATGAAGCCTGCTTCAATTAGCTTGTCAATCTCAGCCTCAATCTGTGGGATGAGCTCGGATCGATAGCGCCTTTGAGTTTGCTTTATCGGTCGCGATCCAGGCTTGACTGCAAGGTGATGTACAGCGATGGTAGGGTCAAGGCCGGGCATTTCTTTGTATGTCCAAGCGAAGACGTCTTTATACTCTAACAGCAGTTGGTAATACTCCTCTGCCTCGTCTGCACTTAGCAGTGCGCTTATGAAGATAGGCCTTGGTTCCTCGCTTGTGCCTAAGTTGATTTCTTTGAGATCATCTACCGTGGCTTGCCCCCCGTCTTCGAGCTGTGGTGGTGCAGCAGTGATATCTTCCTCAAGAATCTCGTCTTCTTCGTCTTCTCGGACTGTGATGTGGAAGACGTCTTGGACTTCCTCTTTAGTGTCGTCCTCTTGGACTTGCTGGCATGAGGTTTGTCCGGTATGGATGATGGTGCGCCTTCTTACTTTTAGTGGTCCTTTTGTGTCAATCTCCAAGATTGCTTGACGCTTCATCCTTGAAGGAATTGAACTCCGAATATCGCATTTTTCTGCTAGCCTGTCGGGCTTTTCTTCTTTTGGCGCTGTCTCTTTCCTTCTAGAAGGCTTTTTGTTGTCTTCCAGTCTTTCGGAAACTGACCGTTGCAAAGGCGAGCTAGCCGTGTTGCCTTGTTTCTTAGGTTCCGACAACCTTTCAAAAACGGATTTTTGGGATGTTGGCGTGTTAAGCCTCTTGAAGACGGAGGTTCGGCTTTGACCACCAATGTGATGCAATGCCGATATTCTGGGTCTTGGGTGATTCATTCTATTGACGACCGGTATCTGAGGGGCGGTTTTAGGCTTTTCTTGTTTTTGTACAACGCTCACACTGATGTGCTGAGTGCTAGCATTTTTCGCCTTGCTCGAAATCTTCACAGGTGCACTTGGTGCGAAGCCGATTCCTGTTTTACCGTTGTCAACTCCGTAACCATGCTTTCTCAGCCTTTTTTGAGTCTCGGTGAGGTCACGTTCTTTGTTGTCGACAGCATCTGAAACCTTCTTTCCATGTTTTGAAGAGGGAATGAAGTCGTACCCAGCCTTTGACATGAGTTTATAGGCGTTTGGATCAAAACCTTCTTCGGTTCTCTTGGTTGGGAGAAAACTTGATTCTACTCCCTTTGGCAGAGCTTTTATGAAACCTTGTGGTGGTCCTGTAACCTTGGTCCCGCCTAGTTGTGTTAGAGGTAGAATTGCATTCGCCTTGAGTAATTCCACATCATCCTTGCACTGTTGCATGTCGGCTCTGCTTGTCCCAGTTTCGAATGGTGTTTGACCCTTCTTTCTTCTTGACATTGGGATGTATCGGAAGACGGGCGTATTTGGTTCTTTTGCAAGCGTCTTACCCCCTTTTGCTGTCACAAGTTCGTCGTTGCTTGAAGATGGTGTGGTTTCCCCTCCTTGCTTTCTGGGAACGGATTGCCATTCTTGTTTTTTAGGCGTTGCTTTGCCTGTGGACTTTACCTCTCTCGGGAGAGCTTCGGGTATCATGTCCTCCTCCATGTAGAACTTGGCGTCTGCAAAGTGTGATTCGGCCTCGGTAAATGGCTTTGTATCGCCTCGAATCACCTTTACTCCTTCCCGGTAGAATTTTAAACATTGGTGAAGGGTAGACGGCACTACTCCATTCTCATGGATCCAAGGCCTTCCTAAGAGCAGGCCGTATGAAGTTCTTGCTTCGATCACATGAAATATTGTGCTTGATTTGAGTTCACCGATGGTCATTTCCACTCGGATCATGCCTATCGCTTGTTGTCCTCCTTGGTTGAAACCTTGGATTAGTAGACGGCTTAGAGATAGTTCGTCCATTTTGATGCCAATTGTGGCCATTGTTGACTTTGGCATGATGTTTATGGCCGATCCGCCATCCACAAGCATGCGTTTGACTTTGCTCT
The DNA here is from genome assembly GCA_963580275.1 of Crataegus laevigata. NCBI lineage: Eukaryota > Viridiplantae > Streptophyta > Magnoliopsida > Rosales > Rosaceae > Crataegus > Crataegus laevigata. The sequence continues at coordinate 4,720,062 of OY756938.1, forward strand.
CCCTTATGTATCCTGAGACGAAGAGAGGACGGTTGTGAGGTTTTGATCCTAGCAATAAGTCTTCGTCAGTGAAGTTGATTGCGTCTTGGGCGGCGCAACATGCGGCATATTCATGTGGCTGAAGTTTTGAGCATTCATCTTTGTTTCCTTGTACCCCATGGTTATCGGGATTTGCTAAGGCTACCATCAGTGCTTTCCGCATCTCTTCGGGTAATCGCAATGCCTCCTCGATGCTCACGTGAGTCGGCAGACCTTCTTTGGTCATGAAGGTCTTTACTTCTTCAGTGGTGATAACTTCCCCTCTTGATGGTTCTTTTACCTCTATTACGTGACACGTAGTGACAGTGTACCGTTGGAAGAAGTCATTTGGGAAGTACTCATGCAAGGAGACGGGAATGCGTGGCTCTTGCTCCATAGGCTCCCCAGCGTATGTTGGCTTAGCAGCTCTAACGCTTCTTTTGGGTTTCCTATTGTTGCGACGGCGGTGTCTTCTCCCATATTCTACCTTTGGCTTTGCGGCCTGTGGCTTGGGTTTCTTTGATTTTCTGCGGGTCACTAAGGTCCATTCTTCACTATCCCCAATCGGTGCATCTTGGTTGTTTGCCCCCGATGGTAGTAGTGCAGAAGGGGCTGCGTGACGATGGTCGTGCATTACTTGAAGCGGCACAGGATCAAAGGACCCAAACACGATCGTCGTAGTATGTGTTGCGACCGTGTCTTCCAAGTCGAGTTCAATTCGTCCTTGTTGCGCCAACTTCATGATGAGCTCCTTGAGAACAAAGCATTTGCCGACGGGATGGCTTACGATGCGATGGTACTTGCAGTACTTGGGATCGTCAACGCGATTCATCTCTTCTGGGCGCTTGCATTCAGGAAGCTCAATTACTTTCTTTTCCAACAGGTCGTCTAGCATCGGGGCCATGTCAGAGTCTGGGAATGGGTATGTTTTCTGCTCCAATTCCCTTGAGGTGTTTTTGTACCTTTCTTGGGTACGGGAGGGCTCACCTCTTTTTATCTCCTTTGCTTTGGTTTTAGAGGAGATTTTGACGGGTGCAGCTGAAGTTTTAGTGGGGATGGTGTCAACGGCAAAAGCTTCCTTAGCGGGCTTCTTTCCACGATTGTCCACCTTTGGAGTAAACACCTTATCCTTCTTGAAGTCGGTGATCGGCTCCTTTTTTCCATGATGAGCGATGCTCAGCTCCATGTCGTGAGCACGGGTGGCTAATTCTTCGAACGTTCGCGGTTTGATGCCTTGAAGGATGTATTGCAGTCCCCATTGCATACCTTGTACGCACATCTCGATTGAGGAGATTTGCGAGAGTCTGTCCTTACAGTCAAGGCTCAGAGTGCGCCATCGGTTGATGTAGTCAACGACTGGCTCGTCCCTCCACTGATTTGTGCTTGTCAGCTCCAGCATGCTGATTGTACGGCGGGTGCTGTAGAAACGGTTGAGGAATTCACGCTCCAGTTGCTCCCAGCTGTTGATGGATTCGGGCTCAAGATCGGTGTACCAATCGAAGGCGTTACTTTTCAGTGAACGCACAAACTGCTTGGCAAGGTAGTCCCCTTCAGTGCCCGCATTGTTGCAAGTTTCAACGAAGTGGGCGATGTGCTGTTTCGGGTTCCCCTTTCCATCGAACTGCATGAATTTGGGTGGTTGATATCCCCTTGGCATCTTCAGGGCATCAATCTTTTTAGAGTAAGGTTTGGAATACGACATGGAGGCATGTGAGCTCCCTTCGTACTGTGCTTTGATGGTGTTAGCAATCATTTGTTGCAGCTGTTGGATAGACAGAGATCCCATGAGCTCCGCTGCCTGGACTGGCTTCTCCTCGAATTCTTGTATCGGAGGTTCCTCATCCTCACCGCCTCCTTCTTTTCTGTCGTTCTCTTTTTCCAATCGGTTGACAAGCGCGGCGATTTGTAAGTCTTTTTCCTCCACCGTCTGTGTGAGTTTTGCAATTGCCTCATTCATTTGAGCCAGCTGCTCCTCGATCGAAGTTGATCCGGTGGTCATGACTTGCATGGCCGTGCTGCTGTTTGAGTCGGCGTCAGAGAGCAGGGACTCGGGGCACTTCTTTGGAATATCTTCCATTGGCGCACTTAGCGAGGCCAAAGTGATTACGGGTTTGTATTTCTGGTGTTCATGAACTTTTGGCGAGGTTGATGCAGAGAAGGAAGATGTGGCGGAAAGAGCTCTTGCCTTGCTCCGAGTCGTGATCCCAAAAGCGCCACTGCTCGTGACGAGGACACCCTTGTTCTTCGCGTTAGTTGCGGGAACGGTTTGAGCCTGCTTTGATGCCATATGTGCCTTTCTTTGTGGATCTTGATTTGAAGATAGAGATGAGAGGTAGAGAAAATCCCACCGGACGTGCCAAATTTGTAAACACGAAAATTTCCTGAAGGAACAAGAACACGTGTACAAAATATATTTGTTATTTGATGAATTTTGGGGTTACAATCTCTATTTGTTCCTCTGATTCTATCTTCGTAAGGTATGGATTTGTTGATGGGCTGTTGATCCAAAGGGCCGTTGGGCTTGATCCTTGGATGAACAGTGATGTGGATTTGTTTGTGTTGATCCGAAGGGGGCTGTTTGGCGCTTTGATTCTTAGGATGAACAGTGATGATCTTCAGATGTTTGATGATGAATGTAGAACAATGAACGATGAACAATGGATGAGCTTCAAGGGCTTCGAGCTTGATTCTTGAAGGATGAATGTATTGATTCCAAGGGCCGTCGGGGCTTGATCTTGGAGGGTGGATGGATGTTGTTTCAAGGGCCGTCGGGGCTTGATCTTGAAGAAGATGGATGAACGATGAACGATGAACGATGGATGAACTTCAAGGGGCTTTTGGGCTTGGTTCTTGAAGAAACGGATGAACGGATGAATGATGAATGGTGGATGGATCTTCAAGGGCTTCTGGACTTGATCTTGAAGAACAATTGTGCTAATCCAAGGGGCCGTTGGGGCTTGATCTTAGGATGGATGAGCGTTTCTTCAAGGGCCGTTGGGGCTTGATCTCGAAGAACGATGAACGATGAACGAAGAAACGAAGAACGAAGAACGAACTTCAGAGAATTCTCTTCCAATTTGGGAGTAGAGAAATGTATTTGTGAATTGGTGAATTGAAATGAATGAAATTGGCTTCTATTTATAGAATTTTCCAAGGCCTAATTTTGAATATAATATCACAGATGAAATAAGCCGTCTCTGCCAGGTGTTGACACGTGTCTTGTTTGACAGCTTTTCTAACTCTTTTCGAATTTTCGTTGAATCACACAATATGTGTACAATTTATGTAATACATGAGTATTCAAATTTTGACCATTGGTCAACATTTTATTTACTGAAATTTCACTGTCTACACTTAGTTAGGACAAAAAATTTCCTTCAGGCTCCTCTCTTCCTCCTTTCTCTCCTTTATCTTTCATCTCCACCGCCTAACTTTTCCTTGCTTTTAATCTGGGCCACACACATGGCCTTTCAGATTTGGCTCCAAAAATCTGGAGCATTCTAGGAATGGTAAATTTAGAATTTTACCTTCAACTTTAAACGTTAATAACTTCTTTGTTATAACTCCGTTTCATGAATGGTTTGCACCCACGCGTTCGTGAGATCGAGCTCTATTCAAAAATATAAATTGTGACATCGAATGGTTCATGGATTTTAAATAATTAATTTCCAAACTTTAACATTCGTAAGTAGTTTAATTTAAAACTAAACTCAAATAAATGATTATAAATTCTCGATAAATCACATAAAATCTCAATTCAATTTTCCGTAACCATAAATCAATTTATTTCAGACTTTTCTCCACATATTCATAGTTATGAATATATAATTCGTATCTTTAAATTTTCGAAGTATTACATGCTAGACTCACCTCAGGCCTTATTTTTCCACCCACATTATAATCTCACTCGCCAAAAAAGTTCAAAAATCAAAATGCTATTTTTCTGTCCTCTATTATTCTCAAAATAATCTCTAATGTATATATCTAAGTTATTTTTTATTTTTTCAGAAAAATAAATATTAGAGGATTGATAAGTCCAGCCGAGACTCCACCCATCGTGAATTCCAAAGCCACCCTTTCCAGATTTTAATTCAGGTCGCTGATTGCAACTCTCCTTCCTTCCCTCTCTCTAGACCCCCTACGCAACCCCCTTTCCTCCCCTTTCAAATCTCACGACCAAGCCTCATGCAAAAATTTCATCCTCATCCCCCATTTTCAGATTCGCGACAAGCCAATTCCATCTCTTCAAGCCCAATTCCTTCTTCTGGTCTCACATTTCATTTTTCAAAATTTTAAATAATTATTATATTCGTAAAGTATTTTGAACAACTATTATATATGATTAAGTTGGGAGAACAAAAAAGGAAAAATATTTATTTGAAGGAATTTAGATAGTTGCAGAAAGATGGTGAACAAAGAAGAGAGTCTTATTTATTTATTTATTTTTAATTTTTGCTTGGTCCTTAAAAATGAGTGGGCCGGAGATGAGACAATGAGGTAAGTTTATTAGCATGGGCTACATGCATGGTTGTTTTTTTTTTTTTTTTTTGAATTTTTTTTTTGAATAAACAATATTATTTACACTAAAGAAGCGGATGAGTGGGCTAAGCCTTATAATGGGCTAGCAATAATATGTTTCAACTTTGCCTCTGGCGAGAATCAAACTTAAGACCTCTCACTTATAAATGAAGAGAAATAACACTAGATCTTTGTATTAAGTGGCGCAACATTAACTATTAAAAATGATTTTTTTTTTCATCTTACTGGTTGGCAATGGGATTCATGCATTAAAAAAATAAATTAAAAGTGACACTTAGTGCTACGGTTTAGTGGTATTCTTCTTCACTTGTAAATGAGAGATCTTAGGTTCGATTCTTGCCAAAACTGAATTTGAACCACATTAATGCTAATCCATTATGAGGCTAAGCTCACCTCCTCCTCCTTAGTATAAATAATATAGTTTGTTCGAAAAAAAAAAATTTAAATCATTTGACACTCGAGCCTTATGCTACCAAAAAAGACAGCCAAAGGCAATGCAGTCAATCCATGTCAACTAATAACATTTCGATCCGATGAAATTTTGCTGTTATTCTATCCCACATGGCATTCCACATCACATTTGACATCTCCTTTTAGTTGGAAGAAATTTTACTATTTTGGGATTTGTCAAATGCAAAGTGAGCAAAAAGTTTAACCCTCTTAATTTGAGGATATATTTTTGGGACATCGGCTCTGCTTTGGTAGATTATTTGATCAAAATGCTAAACATGTGTTACCCTTTCATGTGGTATCAGAGATATGAAAAAGTTCAATAATAACAATTAATAAAAACTGTATTAGTGTTTTTCAACCGAAATGTCAATTCTTATGTGGTATGATATATGGATTGACAACAAAGGTGGTAGTTGTCAAATCTGATAGCAACTTCAAATCTATTAAGTGACTACTAAATTCTTTTTCTCATTTTTATTATTATTTTATGTTTTAAAAAACTTACTATAATTATTAGAAGTAAATTAATGTAATAAATAATAATTTAAATTTGATATATCCGTGGATAACAAAATTTTAAAAAAGATTAAAGTGCCACATGAACTTTCAAATTTAAATTTTATGTCTAAAATTTAACATTTTTAGGAGATAATCCAATGAGATACCATACTTCCTACATTAGAAAAGAAGAAAGAAAGAAAAAAAAAATACGATTACGTAGTCACAAACGTCATCAAATATTTCAAAAGGGGCTGCCCTGCCTACCACTGCCCCTGCCTCCACAGATAGCGCCAGTGTTGTTTTATAGTTCCTCTTCCTCCTCTCCCCGAACGGTATAAATACCCTGTGAGAGCAGATCAAATCAAATCAAATAAAAAATCAAATCAAATCAAATAAAAAATCAGGATTGAGCTCTGAACCCAGTTGAATTGAAATGTCTACCAGTAATCGAGCTCAAGTAGGTGGTCCCACAAGCCCTCTCCTTTCTCCTTACAAACTTGGAAACTTCAATCTTTCTCATAGGTAACTTAACTCACGGGCTCAACCTTTTCTACAATTTATATCCTTCTGCAATCTGCATTGATTTTGTTGACTTTTTCTGCTGGGGTAGTTGAGATTTGGGCTGTTGGGTTTTGTTCATTTGGAAACAGGGTTGCAGAAAACCCCGGTTTTCTTACAAGAAAAAAAATGAAATTACTGCTTATTTTTGGGCAAATTGCGGGCAGTTTTTGTGCCTGTCAAATGTTTTTTTGCCTATGCAAGAATCCTGAATTTTCAGAAATAAAAGCAGCCACTTTCATTGGATGGTTTGTTATTGTTGGAACTCCTCTTGTCCCACATCGGACAGAGGGATTCAACAGTTATGTAACATTTGCTTGTTCACGTTACTTGTAAAGCAAGGAATTGGTTTAGTTGATTGGTTGGATAACCGGGGTTTCGTGAGTTTCTGCTGCAACTTTTGCATCGGTTTGTATTGATGTCTACCTCAATGAATTACTTGCTTTGTGTTCAAGATTGTTTGATTGTCCAATTCCTAGGAGCTCGTGCAGAATTCGCTCATTGTATATTTACATTGTAACCAGGACAGGTGTTACTGAAATCCGCTGTAAGCCAGAGATGTTGAAACCATATAAGCTTGGAAAAGTATATCTCCTTTCTGGATATTTCGTCATATTACTTAAATCTTGTTCTGTTTAGCAAGATCTGATGATATCATACATGTCATAGGCTATGTAGTAGGTGCATTCTGATAATATACTTCTTCCTTGCCTTCTGCAGAGTTATCTTGGCACCATTGACTAGACAAAGATCATACAGAAATGTTCCTCAGCCGCATGCCATCTTATATTACTCACAGAGAACATCTAACGGGGGTCTTCTCATAGCTGAGGCCACTGGAGTTTCTGACACAGCTCAAGGGTAACTTCACAAACATTAGCTTTTTTAAAGTTTCTTTTATGTCAAATTTTAGATGGAAAACATACATTTAGATGTTTACTTTCTTCATTTCAAAGTTTGATAACATTTTGTTTCTTTTAATATGCGAAGGTACAGAGATACTCCCGGTATATGGACAAAGAAGCAAGTTGAAGCATGGAAACCCATTGTTGATGCTGTTCATGCTAAGGGTGGCATCTTCTTCTGTCAGATTGTGCATGTGGGGAGGGTTTCAAATACCGGTGCGTTTCTAACACACTTTTATGACTTCAGTTTGTGTCATTGAAAGCGTCCGGATCATAAGCGAAAAGTTAGCCCATTGAAGCATCAGAGAGCTGCCTTGATATTCCTGTAATGGAAATCTTTCAGATTGTGATTCTATCTACATTTTCTAATCTTACAGGATTTCAGCCAAACGGGCAAGCTCCAATCTCTTCTACTGACAAGCCACTAACCCCCCAAATACAATCTAATGGCATTGATGTTGCTGAGTTTTCTCCACCAAGGCGATTAAGGACAGATGAAGTCCCACAAATAGTCAATGATTTCAGACTTGCTGCAAGAAATGCTGTGGAAGCTGGTAATTCGTCTTTGCTTAAGTACGATATAAAATTTGCGAGAACTCAAAATTGCTTTCAACATAAGCAAACGAACAATCTCTTCCAGAATCCGAATGTAATTAAAGGCATAATTTAATTTGCAGTTTGACTAGATGTGTGTGACAATAGTTCATGCTAGATTTCAAATAATTTTTGGTGAACTGAAATTGTTTGTCTGATATACAGGCTTTGATGGAGTGGAAATTCATGGGGCCCATGGCTACCTTATTGATCAGTTTCTGAAAGATGAAGTGAATGACCGAACAGACCAATATGGCGGGTCTATGGAGAATCGTTGTCGATTTGCTCTGGAAGTCGTTGAAGCTGTTGTTAACGAGATAGGAGCGGATAAAGTTGGAATTAGATTTTCTCCATTTGCCAACTATATGGAATCAGGGGATTCAGATCCGGAAGCATTGGGCCTTTATCTGGCCAATTCATTGAACAAATATGGGATCGTGTACTGCCATATGGTTGAGCCCAGGATGAAGACAATTGGAGAAAAGAGTGATTGCCCCCAGAGTCTTGTACCCATGAGAAAGGCTTTTAATGGTACCTTCATTGCTGCTGGTGGTTATGACAAGGAAGAAGGGAACAGTGCTGTGGCCGAGGGCCGTGCAGATCTTATTGCGTATGGCCGTATTTTCTTGGCGAATCCGGATTTGCCAAAGAGATTTGAGCTTAATGCTCCTCTAAACAAGTACAACAGAGTGACATTCTACATATCCGATCCCGTCGTTGGTTACACTGATTATCCATTTCTTGAAGCCACTACTTAAGTTTACTGCAACATATGGAAGCTTGAACACGGGCTCCTCTGATTCATCCGATTGAGTCTGTACTATTTTAGATAGATTGTTTTTCAACTATATTGTATTGCACGGTGTTGTATTTTATTGCATTATATAGTATTGTAGCGATGTAGAATAAATGACCGAGTGGATTGAAGATGAAATGGACTGAAGGATACAAAAGGACACATTGGGAATTTATAGATTCGGTATCCAAGCTCCGTTTTGGGCTCATGATATTGTTTTGGAATTCAAACACACCGCTTTGCCGTGATGTATGATTTATTTTTGCCATTTGAGGTCGTTTAGACTTCCAAAACCACATTTTAAAGTTTGCAATAAAAAATCGGACTTTTCGTTTAACGTCCGATCTTCTTTTACTTTCCCTAAGAATCCCTTGACCTTCCCAAGGGTCGAGTTATGTCTATTTAAGCCTTACAATTGCTATGTAATCATCATTCAATTACTATTCAATAAACCTTCCGGTTTTCTCCAAACTCTAGTAGATTTCAGAAAACTTTGTTCTCCAAGTGTTTACGTTTGTATCCCTTGTTAGCTCATGCTGCATCATGTAGTGTCCAATGTTTGGGAGGGTTCCGGACTAGGAGGCCAGAAAAGTTGTACTCTCTGTTCAATGTTGTATCGTATAACAGCCGGAATGAACTGTTGTAAAAAAGTAAATAAGTAATATTTGTGAAAGAAGAAACTCAATTCTTATCCCTATATAAAGTACCTATTTGTACCTTTTATTCTCAAGATGTTGCAGCCATTGATCCAAGCTTGCCCATCTTTTCCTCCCTCTGCAGGTTAGAGTCTGCTCTTGGTTGTCGCAGCTCGAATCGGTTTCTCTTCTGGAAACTCCCACCTTCTTGAACTTGTAAAGATACTTGTTTATGTAGACAATGTTATGACCCAATTCCAAAACCTTACTCAACCTGCAAGTAAAGGCAACAATGGAGAAGAAGGAGAAAGATGGAAGAAGGAGCAGAGCTCCTGTTAGTTTGTGAAATGATAATTTTCAATTCAAAATAACTGTTTGCCTTCTCACACCAAAAGTGTGTGTACATATAGTCTCATTACATCCCTTGCCAGATGGCATCAAATCATTCAATGAGTTATTCTCTTAATAAAAGTCTACTTCCACTACTAATTCCCGATTGTGATCAAGCTAAACACAAATCTTAACATTACCCCTTCCTCAAGTAAAACCTTATCCACTAGGTTTTTTACATTTTGAAATCAGGGAATCTAGTTACAAAAGAATCATAGTCCTCCTAAGTAGCTTCGTCTGGGGTGCCACCTTCCCAGTGAACCGAAACCTGAACTCCAGCAGCATTTCCTTTCTTGTAAACCCTTCGACTCAACATAGCAGCAGGGTTGCCCATCCGAACACCATCATCCCCTATCTCCGGAAGAACTGAGGCAAGTATCACTTGTGGGCCGATATGTTTCTTTAAGCAACTTACATGAAATACAGGATGTATTTTTGTGGTTGCTGGCAGATTGAGTTTGTAGGCTACTTTCCCCACCCTTTGCAGCACCTCAAAAGGCCCATAAAACTGTGGTAGTAACTTATGATGAGAGTGAGGATTAAGTGACTGCAACTGATAAGGAACCAATTTGAGATACACCATATCCCCAACTGCAAACTCTCTCTCGGTTCTGTGTTTATCCACTTGAACCTTCATCCTGTTTTGAGCGATGGTCAAATTGGACTTGAGAATGGACAACATTTTATCCTGTTCCAGCAGGTTGTGCTCCACAACATCCAATTTAGCTGACCCCAATTCATAAGCAGCAACATGAGGAGGAAGGTATCCATAAACTAGTTCAAAAGGTGTGAACTTAGTGGAAGTATGATAAGATGTGTTGTAGTTCCATTCTGCCCAAGCCAACCATTTCACCCATACCTTAGGTTGTGTCCCCACAAAACATCGCAGGTAAGTCTCAAGGCATCTATTTAACACCTCAGTTTGCCCATCTGTTTGTGGGTGATAACCATAGCTCATTCAAAGTAGACCCTTGCAATTTGAAAAATTCTCTCTAAAAGTTGCTGAGAAAGATAGGATCTCTGTCACTCACAATATTGATTGGCATACCGTGCAGTTTGAATATATGGTCCACAAATGTTTGAGCCACGGATGCAGCTGTGTAAGGGTGAGACAAAGCAACAAAGTGTGCATACTTGGTGAGCCTATCTACTACCACAAAGATCACAGATTTCTCTTTACAATTAGGCAGGCCATCTATAAAATCCATACTGATTTCAAACCACACCTTTTAAGGGATGGGGAGCGGCTGCAACAACCCTGGAGGTGCCATTGTCTCGTATTTCTATAGTTGGCAGACTTGACATTCACTCACAAACTGTTTCACATCACCCTTCATTCCGAGCCAATAAAATCCTAGCTTGATCCGCTGATAGGTCTTGAGAATCCCTTGGTGACCTGCTGCAGGGGTAGAATGATGTTCTTCCATGATTTTAAATCGCCAATGGGATGTTGGACTGATAACAATCCGAGCTTTATACTTCAAGAACCCATTATCAACACTGAACTTAGACACATTAGATTCAGAAGAAGCCACATCCTGCACCTCTTTAATCTTCTGTTTAATCCAATCATCTTGCTCCACTTCTCGTCTTAGTTCATCTAGCCACCCAAAGTAAGGGTATGTAATTGCTAAGCACCCAGTTATCTCTTCTTGATTACAAGTTCCTTTAGTTTGACTGGGAGATTCAAATTCCCTGGAAAGAGCATCAGCGACAATATTATCCCGCCCTTGCTTGTATTGGATCTCATAGTCATACCCCATTAATTTGGAAACCCATTTTTGCTGAAAAGAAGTATTGGCTCTGTCGTGAAGGAAATATTTTAAGCTGTGATGATCGGTTTTGATGATAAAATGTCGTCCCTGCAAATAATGTTGTCATTTCTTCACAGTAAAAACAATGGCAATTAACTCCCTTTCATAGGTGGACAAAGCTTGATTTCTCGGTCTCAAAGATTGACTAGCAAATGCTATAGGTTTCCCCTTCTATTACAAAACTGCACCGATTCCCACACCTGATGCATCACATTCAAGTTCAAATGGAGATGAAAAATCAGGTAGTGCTAGTACTTGGGGTGAAGCCATGATCTCTTTCACAGTTCGAAATGCTTCATTAGCTGCAAGATTCCACCCAAAGCTGTCCTTCTTAGTCAATTGGTAAAGGGGTTCACAAATACTGCCACAGTTAGGGACAAATTTTATGTAATATCCAGTGAGACCTAAGAATCCCCGTAACTGTTTTACATTTGCAGGACTGGGTCAATCTAATATTGCTTGTATCTTGGATGAATCGGCTGAAACACTCTCCTTGGAAACAATGTGTCCCAAGTACTCCACAAAACTTTGCCCCAAGGCACATTTTGATTTCTTCACAAACAGTTGATGTTGCTGCAGTACTTCAAAGGCTGTCCGCAAATGGCGTACATGGTTTTCCCAAGTCTTGCTATAGATAAGAATGTCATCGAAAAACACCAAAACAAATTGTTGAAGATAGGCCTTGAATATATCATTCATTAGGCTTTGAAATATGGCCGGAGCATTGGTATTCATAGTGGCCCTCATGAGTTCGAAATGCAGTCTTAGCAACATTATCGGGGTGCATTCGAATTTGGTGATAGCCGGATCTCAGATCTAACTTAGAAAAGAAACAAGCACCAAATAACTCATCCAATAGATCATCAATTAGTGGTATGGGATACCTGTCCTTGATAGTTAGGGAATTTAATTCACGATAGTCGATGCACATTCGCCAAGTTCTTTCTTTCTTCCTAACCAAAAGTACAGGGAAGGAGAATAAGCTGCGGGTTGGTCTAATGAAACCAGCCGCCAACAACTCCTGGACAGTCTTCTCAATTTCAGTCTTCTGCAATGGTCCGTAGTGGTATGGCCGGATGTTAGGCGATTGTACACCTGGAACCAGTGGAATTTGGTAATCATGGGTTCTTGTAGGAGGTAACTTAGATGGGATTGCAAAGACTGCCTCAAAATTCCGTAGGACCTCTTGTAATTCTGTCAACTGTGGTGGAGTGAAGTTGGAAGCTTCTAATTTCTCTAGTGGCATTGAGTAAAGTAACATGCCGAGAGTAGAATTGCAGCAGTTCTTGTCTAGTTGCTGAAAGGACAGCTCCTGAATCAATGGTAGCTGAGCAACAAAATGAAACAACTTATGTGTTAATCCGCCTTTTGTGAACTCCATAGCCATCGATTGGAAGTCCCATAGAACCAGACTAATAGTAGAAAGCCACTGGACGCCCAAAACCAAATCACATCCTCCCAATGGAAGGGGAAGCAGATTAATGGTGCACTCATAACTCCCCACTTTCAGTGGTATTGCTGGACAAGTACCTTGTCCTTTAAGCTTGCCCCCATCAACGACCATGACTTCAAAAATGTTGGTATTGTTAACTGACCAGCCCCACTTTTTGATTAATCGAGAGTCAATGAAATTGTGAGTACTCCCAGAGTCGCTTATTTGTTTAGATCACATTCGAAAAATGACTTTCTATGCATCTCACATATATGACGAAGGAAATCTTGTTGCGGACATTTTTGCTAACATGGGCTTGTCTTCTCCATCTTTAACATGGCATGATTCTCCTTTGATGGTGGTTCATGCTGTTGTGTTTTCAGACTATGTTGGCTTGTCTAGCTACTACTTCTCAAATTAATGTGCATGCCGGCATCCAGGTTTGTCTCACTTTCTTTTTTTTCTCCTAACTTTAAGGTGTTGTTCGACTTGTTTTGCAGGTTTAGACCTTTAAGTTTGGTTTTAGAGAGGTTAGGTTTCATGTCCCCCCTCCCTCTTTTCTTTGTATCATTCTTTTTTTAGAGCTATTATTCTCACCCCAATGTCTTATCTTCCCACCCACCTTTTAATGACTTTTTAATTACAAATTTGTCCATTTGTAAACTGACTAATAAAGACCTTAGTTACCCTATTTTGCATTACTATTTTTTTTAAATATAGGGTAAACTGCCAATTTAGTCTTTGAATTATCACCTCAGTGAAAATTAGGTCTCTAAACTATTTTTTTTTCAGAAAAATCAATCCTTAAATTATAAAAATTTGTCAATTACATCCCTAATATTATAGTCAAAGCTACTGTATTCAATTTTTCATCAATTTAAGTTACGGTACTTGCATGTACTACACATTGGAGGGTAGATTAATAGTTTTTCATAAAGAAATAGTGTATGTAGTTAACTTTGGAGAGTAAATTAGTAGTTTTTCATAAGAAATAGTGTAAGTTAACTTTGGAGATTAAATTAGACATTAGATTCGCAACCTATATGAAATGTTAAGGGTTTATAGGCAAGAAAATGATAGTATTACACTCTAAAGTGTGTCAAGTAATTTAAGTTGACGAAAAATTAGATAAAATAGTTTTGAATATAATACTAGGGATGAAATTAGCAATTTTTAATGAATTTAGGGACTTATTTTACCAAACAAATAATTCAGGGACCTAATTTTCACTGAGGTGATAGTTTAGGGACTAAATCGGCACTTCACCCGAAAATAAAAAACAAAAGTTTGGGTTTGATAACTCTTTAGACTATTTGTCTACTTAAACCCCAACTCATCCTTCCCATCTCTCATCCTTCTCATCTCTTTTCATTTAGCGAAAGCAAAATCATTCAGAGAAAGCAAAATGAATGAACTTAGAAGATGACGTTTTTATGGAAGAAGTAGAGGAGTATGTTTCCATCGAAAAGGTAAAAGAATAATTTTTTGTGTGCAATTTGTTAGGATTTAAACATTTGCCTTTTTGGGTTTTTATTTTACATGCAATTGATGAAAGTTTTAATTCTCGGAGAAATACAAATGTATTAGGTCTTGTAACTATCATTTTTGTGTCTCGCATTACACAGCCCAATTTCACAGGTCTGATCAGACTTCCAATTCATTCCCATCATCATTCTATTTAATCGTTATTATTTAGACACTGATCTGAGTCATAACGCTCCTATGCCATCGGTGTGTTCATGGGACCTATGGAGATTCCTTCAGAGTCTCCCATTTGAAGCTGTTTCCATCAATCACCTAGCATAACCCCAGGGGTTATAGCTTGAGAAATGGTTTACTTGAGTAAGATCCTCCATTTTCAATCACGACCAAACATGTACATCACGCTAAAGATTGGGATACTCCGGTTTTTTTTTTTTTGGTGGCTTTTAGAAGAGAATAATATTCTTTGTTTATGTTCTTTGTTTTTTTCAAGAGACAAGTTTATAATTATATATATATATATATATATATATATATATATATATATATATTAAGGGTTATTTTAGGAATAATAGTGGGTAGAGAAATAACATTTTAATTTTTTAACTTTTTAGTGGGTGTAAATATAACGTGAGTGGGGAAATAAGACAACATGGTGAGTCTAGCAACTCTCTCTTTTTTCTTTTTGTTTCTAGAAGGGTAAGGTTTACGTTTCTCTTTCTTTTTCATGTATTTATGTTTGTTATCACCGCTTTTTTAGGATAAGATTTATGTCATCCCTAACTAAGTGTCGCTTAGTTTTTTTGTTATCAATAAAATTTTCTTTTTACTGTGAAAAATCATATCACGAATTTAAATTAATAGATAAAATAATAATATTTAGTCGTTATGATTCGAACAACTACAAAGCAAAATGCAATTTAGTTTTTTGAATTTTGT
The DNA here is from genome assembly GCA_963580275.1 of Crataegus laevigata. Taxonomy (NCBI): domain Eukaryota; kingdom Viridiplantae; phylum Streptophyta; class Magnoliopsida; order Rosales; family Rosaceae; genus Crataegus; species Crataegus laevigata. The sequence continues at coordinate 4,735,118 of OY756938.1, forward strand.
AGGATTTGTGCGAAAAGTTGTTTTCCACGAGCCCAAGAAATTGTTCAGAAACACATCCAGGAGTTTTCTAAAAGCGAAATTAGTTTTATCAGAGAATCCTAGTTCCAGGAAAATCGGTTTACACGTTTTCCTGGCCGTTAGCCTAGGAACCTGCAAATATGTCATTGTCCACGAAAGATCTACCAAACCTTTGAATTTTTCTTACTTATATATAATATTTAGAAGAAACCATCACCCTGCGTGACGGTTGAGAAATTTTTACTCATTCTTTTAGTTTTTGACGCCCACCAGCTAGGACTTTTGGAGTTAATCAGTTCATAGTTGAATTTGCCAACGAATAAATATATTTTATACACTAGGTTGTAAATTTGGTCGAATAAGGGATTAGGTTCCCACTATTTAGTGCAGATTCAACCTGAGTTATTGGCTGCTCATGATCTCAATAGTTTAATAGTCTCAATTTATATTTGTACATGACTCATACATACATAAACTAAAAGAATGAGTAAAAACACTAAATTACAACGTGCTATTTCTTTTGTGCAACTCTGTGTGTAGTTGTTTGGAAATTTACTTCTTTCTTTTGTCTTTCATCCCTTATTTCTTGTGTGCGATCCTACGGTCCTCATGTTGCATTTGATAAAATGTCTTACTCGACAAGACCTCAACAAAAAAGGACAGAACTCACCATAACCCGGTAAGTACCAATTAGGAACTCAACAAAATAATCCAATAAAAAAATTTGGTCAAAATTATGACTTCTCTTTATAAAATTCTAGACTCTCTTCTCCCCTTCAAAACACCCGAGCCACAAAATGATAAGGCCTAATCACTTATCATTTAAGAATTAAGATATAATGAAATAACTAAGTGAGGGATAAAGATGAAAATCCACAAGGCCATTATCACAATGTTGAATTTGTAGAAAGCAAAAGCTAGGTTATGCGGCACGACGACTACGATGCTAGCTAAAATATAAAGGAAAAATAATAAAAATAATTTGAAAACTTTGAATTCTAATTAAAATGACAAAAAGATGTTGTAAGTGAATGGTATCAAGAGTGACTTTTTAGAGTAAAAATGTTTTTTTCGTTAAAAGTGAACAGTACCGAGAGTGTTTCGTTTAAACTTCCAAAATATAAAGGGTAATGCTAGAGAGACAAATTTTTAAACTAAATTTTATAAATCAAACGGTGTGGTTGTTAATAATTGATTTATTAATTAAGTGTTGATTAACGTGTTTTTTCTTCTATGGATAAGTCCATCTTCAAAGGAGATGTCAAATATGCCAAATAGAATTAAAAGACATTTATGTGTTCTCCAATGGATATGCCATATATGATGTGGCATGTGAGTCATTTGACTCTTTACTTTCTAACTGTCTTTTTTTACAGCAAACAAAGAAGGAGTCAAATATATTTAATTGAACTTTTTAATACATGGATCCCATTAACAACCAATAGAATAAAAACTACAATTAATCTTGATTATTTTTTAATAGTTAATGTAACTCTAGGCCCAATAAAATAATAAAATAAATATTTGACACATCTATTGGAAAATAAGAGAATTTAGCACCTATGTTCAATTTGCCACATCAGCCATCAAATAAAATTTTAACATATTATATTTGACATGCTTTAACACATCATTTGATTTGCAAATTTTGTTTAAAAATTTAATATTCCTAACATTAATTATACAAATAAACCCAATAATCTTCTTTTAATGAACAATACAACTCAAAATTTAAGTCAAAATTAAATAGCCCATTGAACTCAAACCTAGACTATATGAATGCATATGCATGCGGATGTTCCTAAAATGCTTTTTATTTTTGTGATTTAAAGCATAATAGACAAACTTAGACAAAAATAGTTATAATTAAAAGGAAAATTATTGAAAAGGACTTGAAAAGTTTTATTTTTAATATATAAAAACTATATTATAAGTTTTGTTTAATGATTAGTACAAGGCTCATATTAAAGCAGTCCAACTAAAAGTGGCCCAACTATAATACACTATGATTTGTCGATTTTACCCCTAACTGTTTTAGGCTGAGTTCTAGATTTTCGTCGTTAATGGAGTTCATCGTTATTTTGCAGACATTTTCATATCACATATTTTGTTAGACGACCAATGCAAGTTTTATCAATTTTGTTAACCATAAATTCCATGTCTTCCCTGCAGTCGTCAAGTAACCACTAACACAGAAATTTCACATACGCCTCTGCACAGTTCATATCATCCTACACGAATACAAAAACTGTAAGACATCTGCATGACAATAGGATTCAAAAATACAAAAATTCATGAATACACAAACTGTAAAACATCAACATGACAATAGGATTCAAAAATGCAAAAATTCATGAACAGAAAGTTAAGAGGCAGCTCCTATGCTATTTAATTTATATTTTGTATTATTTCGTTGAAACGTGATCGTCGTTATTATTTATAGTGTATTTGAGGTAATGTTTTTCAATTTTTCTTCGTTAGTGGAGTTCATCGTTTGTTTCTCCAGAAAAAAAAATATGAGATCTGCATACTATTCAATAATAACGACGGGTCACTGTTTCTGTACTGTAAAAATAAACTGTTTTTGGGTTTTAAGTAACATTGTTTCTGAAATATAAGTCACTGTTTCCAGAGACAATGTTAATTTTTTCAGAGACAATGCTAGTTTTTCCAGAGTTTTTCAAGAGACATTATTAGTTTTTCCAGAGACCATGTTAATATTTTCAGAGACAGTGTTAGTTTTTTAGAGACAGTGTAAGGTTTTTCTAGAGACAGTGTTACTTTTTCCAGAGACAGTGTTACTTTTTTTAGAGACAATGTTAATTTTTCCAGAGACAGTGCTAATTTTTTCAGAGACAGTGTTAATTTTTCTAGAGATAGTGTTAGTTTTTCCAAAGACAGTGTTATGTTTTTCCAGAGACAATGTTAATTTTTCCAAAGATAGTGCTAGTTTTTTTCAAAGATAGTGTTATTTTTTGTAGAGACAGTATTAGTTTTTCCAGAAACAGTTACGAATTCAAAATATAATGGGTCACTTTGTTTTCTAAAAAAGTGGCAAAAAAATCATATTATGTCCTAGAAATGTTTAACATTAACAGTGTTATGAAAGTTGAACGTCATGGTTGAAGTCACTTTTCTCTCTCTTTCTCGTCTGCTTTTTCTATTTTCTTTTTCTTTTCTAGATTTTGTAATTGGGGAAGGTGGTTCTAAAACAGGTAGAGACATATTTTTCTTTCTAGTTTTATGGAGAAATGGGTGCAAGGAATTGGAATTTTTGGTTTTTTTCCAATTCCATGGAAAATGGATTCTGTTTGAAACTAACCACTGATGTTTCTAATCGCCCAACCCGTACCACTAATCGCTGTCTCTTCTCTCCATGCATCAGCATAATTAACCATCCACCAACCAAATGTCAATTTCCTCCACATAACTATCTCCCTCCTTGTATTCTTTTCCAAGGTGACCTGCTCCTCTACACCCTTCTTGCATCCTAACGCAAAATCTACTCCTTCCATGGGAGGTCTGAACTATTGAAAGCTTCAAATGGGATAAGTTTCTTATTTATTAAATTGAATTTGAAAAGTAATATTTTTAGTTTGTGGGAAATGTGGAGAGGAAAAATGTAAGTAGGGATGGTGGACGCGAGAGAGGAAAAATGGAAGTGGAATGACATGGGTTTTAATTGAGAGAATGAGTTGTTGTTAGAAAAAGAATTGAATATTAAATTAATTTTGGTTTTAGTTGACTTTTTGGGCTTAATGGCAATTTTGTAAATAATGCGAAGTTGTATTATCAGATGTGGGTTAACTTCTGTCAGGGGCAAAGCTGGAAGAAAGATTTAATGCTGCATGTTGGGCTTTGTTTCAACCCGTGGGATTTAATTGATTTTGGCATGTTTTATGTTACTTTTGTCCTTTTTATTAAATTACAAGCCCTTTTTATTAAATAAAAGTTGTAGATGATTTTGGTTAAGAAAATGTTCGCTCAAACCCTTTTGTTAAGGAACTGCCAATTTTACTCTAGTACTTCTTCTGGTCAAATGGTCGTTGATGGTGTCCAAATTGGCAGACATCATTGGCTGTCACACGAGGTGATACACCACGTTTTATTATACAAATTGTGGAATATACGTGTTAAAAAGTTAATAATTTAAAAAACAAAAAAAATTTACCACTTACATAAAAATACGTGGTATATTACTTGTGTTTTCTTCACAATAAAAAAAAATTCATGAAAAAGGAGCCTCCCGGCCCACCACTGCCTCTGCCTCCCAGGAGGAAGGAGGGGGAGAAGGGAACCGTGCTGGTGCTAGTGTTGCTTTTGAGTTTCTCTTCCTCCTCTCCCCGAACGTATAAATGAATGAGTTCCTCATTCCTCATTCCGTATAAATATCCATGCAGATTAAATCAAATCAAATAAAAAACCAAACAGAAAAGTAGGATCTAGCTCTGAACCCAGTTGAATTGAAATGGCTACCACTAATCAAACTCAAGTAGGCGGTCCCATAAGCCCTCTCCTTGCCCCTTACAAACTTGGAAACTTCAATCTTTCTCATAGGTACCTTAACTTACTCGCTCAACCTTTTCTACAATATATTCTTCAACATTCTGCAATGACTTTTATGTTTTTATTTTTTTATTTTTTTATTTTTTATTTTTTAATTTGTATTCTGCTGGAGAAGTTGAGATTTGGGCCGTTGGGTTTTGTTCATTTGGAAACATATTTAGCAATTAAATTAGTCAACACTTAAAGAAAATAAACTTGGAAAGGTGTTACTGAAATTCGTTGTAAGCCCTAGATCTTGCAAGCAAATATATGCATAAATGATGCCTAGAACTGTAAAGCACTCATCACACCTGAGTTAGTACTTGATCTTGACCTGAAATTACCTATTTCATCTTTGATATTAGAGGCACTTGGCTAGGAAAAGTACATCTCCTTTCTGGCGTTTTCGTCGTATTACTTAAATCTTGTTCTGTTTAGCAATATCTGATAATACTTAAAGGGGCGAGTTATATTAACACCTATCAAACTTGTCATAATACTTCCTTGCCTTCTGCAGAGTTGTCTTAGCACCAATGGGTAGACAAAGATCATACGGATATGTTCCTCAGCCGCATGCCATCTTATATTACTCCCAGAGAACATCTAACGGGGGTCTTCTCATAACTGAAGCCACTGGAGTTTCAGACACAGCTCAAGGGTAACTTCACAAAGATTAGCTTTTTTCAAGTTTATTTTATGTCAATTTTTAAATGGAAAACATACATTTAAATGTGTACTTTCTTCATTTCAAAGTTTGATAACATTTTTGTTTCTTTTAATATGCGAAGGTACAGAGATACTCCCGGTATATGGACAAAGGAGCAAGTTGAAGCATGGAAACCCATTGTTGATGCTGTTCATGCTAAAGGTGGCATCTTCTTCTGTCAGATTGTGCATGTAGGGAGGGTTTCAAATACCGGTGCGTTTCTAACACACTTTTATGACTTCAGTTTGTGTCATTGAAAGCGTCTGGATCATAAGCGAAAAGTTAGCCCATTGAAGCATCAGAGAGCTGCCTTGATATTCCTGTAATAGAAATCTTTCAGATTGTGATTCTATCTACATTTTCTGATCTTACAGGATTTCAGCCAAATGGGCAAGCTCCAATCTCTTCTACTGACAAGCCGGTACCATTAAATGGCATTGATGTTTCTGAATTCACGCCTCCTAGACGATTAAGGACAGATGAAATTCCACAAATTGTCAATGATTTTAGACTTGCTGCAAGGAATGCCATGGAAGCTGGTAATTTGTCTTTACTTCAGTATGAAATAAAATTTGCGAGAACTCAAAATTGTTTTCAACAGCAAGTGGCCTCCTACCATACTGGTATAGAGGAGTGTTGCCCTTACACCACGGCGTGGGTTCGAATCCCGTTGTCTCCCTAATCTAACAAATCTATCATTGGACAAAAAAAATTTCTTTCAACATAAGCACCATCTCTAATCTTACAAATGTAGTTAAAGGCATGAATATAATTTGTAGTTTGATTAGGTGTGTGACAATAGTTCACGTTAGATTACATGTTAACTAACTATACATTATAACGGCATGCCTTATTTAAAATGCATGCTAGATTACAAATAATATTTGGTGCACTGAAATTGTTTGTTTGATATACAGGCTTTGATGGAGTGGAAATTCATGGGGCCCATGGCTACCTTATTGATCAGTTTACGAAAGATCAAGTGAATGATCGAACAGACCAATATGGCGGATCTATGGAGAATCGTTGTCGATTTGCTCTGGAAGTCGTTGAAGCTGTTGTTAACGAGATAGGAGCGGATAAAGTTGGAATTAGATTATCTCCATTTGCCAACTATATGGAATCAGGGGATTCAGATCCGGAAGCATTGGGGGTTTATCTGGCCAATTCATTGAACAAATATGGGATCGTGTACTGTCATATGGTTGAGCCGAGGATGAAGACAATTGGAGAAAAGAGTGATAGCCCCCAGAGTCTTGTACCCATGAGAAAGGCTTTTAATGGTACCTTCATTGCTGCTGGTGGTTATGATAAGGGAGAAGGGAACAATGGTGTGGCTGAGGGCCGTGCAGATCTTATTGCATATGGCCGTATATTCTTGGCGAATCCGGATTTGCCAAAGAGATTTGAGCTTAATGCTCCTCTAAACAAGTACAACAGAGAGACATTCTACGTGTCTGAACCGCTTATTGGCTACACTGATTATCCATTCCTTGAAACCACTCCTTAGGTTATGGAAGCTTGTACGCTTTTATATTTCTGAAATTCCCGCATTAGCTAGGCCTATTAAAAGGCTAGAATTGTTAAGGAAGGGGGGATTATGTATTTTGAATGATTTTATATAAATAGAGACTAGTTCTCTATATGTTCCTTGGGTCTAGTTGTGCTTGAGATTTCAATAATCCTCTCTCTATTTTCCTCCCCGCGTTAACGATGCCTGAAAGCATGAAACGAGTAGAAATATAGTAGGATAGGGTTCTAGTTACTTTCTCAAGAGCTCCTCATGTAGCATATCTTGGCAAACACGACCATAAGCGCAAAGGATCCTAATGGGGTTAGAATCATCGTCGAGGAACACAGTGGTGTTCTGCCAAACACGTTCCATACACCCTTCAAGTCCAAGATCTGGAAATATAAAAATCAAAGTGAATATCAGATGTGGGCAGAGTTCGTGAATTGGGTAGTTCACAAACCATACAATTAACAAGACATAATAGTAAAGTTAATACCTTCAAACTCATCCTCCCAAACACCATAGTTATATGTGAAAGGGAGATCAGGGCCAATGAGCCCAACTTGGCTGGCTCAGCAACCAGATCAAAGCACAACTAGGATCAATTGGTTGTACTTTATATAGGGATAAGAATTGAGTTTTCTCTTTGACATATGTTACTGATTCATTCCGGCCATTATACAGTACAACACTGAACATAGAGTACAACTTTTCGAGCCTTGTAGTCTGGAACCCTCCCAAACATTGGACACTACAACAATAGATAATGAAATAAAATACAACAGAGTACTACAAGATATTACAGAATCGGATGAATCAAAGAAGCCCTAGGGTTCAAGCTTCCATATGTTGGGGTAAACTTAAGTAGTGGCCTCAAGAAATGGATAATCAGTGTAACCAACGACGGGATCAGATGTGTAGAATGTCTCTCTGTTGTACTTGTTCAGAGGAGCAGTAAGCTCAAATCTCTTTGGCAAATCCGGATTCGCCAGGAAATGACGGCCATAAGCAATAAGATCTGCACGGCCCTCAGCCAGAGCATTGTTCCCATCTTCCTTGTCGTAACCACCAGCAGCAATGAAGGTACCATTAAAAGCCTTTCTCATTGGTACAAGACTATGGGAGTAGTCACTCTTTTCTGCAGCTATCTTCATCCTCGGCTCAACCATGTGGCAGTACAGGATCCCATATTTGTTCAATGAATTGGCCATACAGAGGCCTAATTCTTTTGGATTTGAATCCCTCGATTCCATAAAGTCAGCAAATGGAGATATTCTAATTCCAACTTTATCTGCTCCTATTTCGTTAACGACAGCTTCAACAATTTCCAGAGCAAATCGACAACGATTCTCCACAGATCCGCCGTATTGGTCTGTTCGGTCATTCACTTGATCTTTCAGAAACTGATCAATAAGATAGCCATGGGCCCCATGAATTTCCACTCCATCAAAGCCTGTATGTCAGACAAACAATTACAGTGCACCAAATATTATTTGTAATCAAGTATGAACTATTATCACACATCTAGTCAAACTGCAAATTAAATTATGCCTTTAATTACATTTGGAAGATTAGGAGATGGTTCGTTTGCTCATGTTGAAAGAAATTTTGAGTTCTCGCAACTTTTGTTTTGTACTAAAGTAAAAACAATTTACCAGCTTCCATAGCATTCCTTGCAGCGAGTCTGAAATCATTGACTATTTGTGGGACTTCATCTGTCCTTAATCGCCTTGGAGGAGAAAATTCAATAACATAAACCCCATTAGATGGTGTTTCTGTTGAAAATTCAAATAAAAACAAATGGTAAGTCAAATTTGTCCAAATTCATATCTAGTTTGATGATGTAATTGCTTACAATTGCAAAGTTAGGCAAGGTTTGAATAAGTGTGTGTTAGGCAAAGTTAGGCAAGGTTTGAATAAATGTGTGGTATAGATTTCATTTGGTTTGCTATAAATACCCTAGTCCTCAAGCCTTGTAATTCATCCCATCCAAATCCCATTTCCCATTTCCATTCATTAGCTTGTAAGCTATTAAGTTTGTAAACTCCTTTTTCATATATCAAAGTGCAAGTGTTTTTCCCGAAGCTTGTTGCTTCCCTTCTTTCTCTATTTCTTTGTCCAATTTTATTGAGAGTGAAAGTGAGAGGTGTGATAGAGTTTGTAAACTTATCACCCACATATTTTGGTATTGAGTTAGTAAACTTTTAATACCAACAATTGGTATCAGAGCCAGAATACCTTTCTGGCAAGTGCAGCGGCTATGGCATCAAATCTAGTACAACTCCAAGTTCCCACATTGAAGAAAGAAAATTACGAAAGATGGTGTATCCAATTCAAAGCATTGTTTGGATCACAGGAGCTATGGGAAGTTGTCAGTAGTGGGTATGTTGTACCCACTGCCGAGCAAGAAGCTACATATACTGCAGATCAACGCAACACTCTCAGGGACTTACGAAAGAAGGATCAAAAGGCGCTGTATCTTCTATATCAAGGATTAGAAGATTCAACGTTCGAAAAGGTTGCAGAATCAACAACGAGCAAGCAAGTATGGGACATGCTCAGTACAATCTACAAAGGAGTAGATCGAGTCAAGAAAGTGAGGTTACAATCACTTCGAGCAGATTTTGAAACTGCTCACATGAATGAAAGAGAGAGCATCTCCGACTATCACACAAGGCTCATTGTGATAGTGAACCAGATGAGGAGAAATGGAGAGAGACTCGATGAAGTACGAGTTGTGGAGAAGATACTCCGGTCACTCACATCCAAGTTCGAGCATGTGGTGACTGCCATTGAAGAATCCAAAGATTTGGAGACAATGAGCGCAGAGGAGCTACTAGGATCCCTCCTAGTTCATGAACAACGCATTCAGAAGAATGCAAGCCCCACAACGCTGGAGCAAGCTTTGGAGACAAAGCTCAGTATCAACAAGCCAAGTGGAGGTCGTGGGACGTGGAACTCACATCGTGGAAGCTCATCCAATCGTAGCCGAGGACGAGCCCGAGGAAGAGGTCGTGGCTATGCACAAAATCGAGGACAGTCTCAAGAGTGGAGATCTGCTCGAGGAAAGGCACATATCCAGTGTCATAGTTGCAAGCAATATGGACATTATGCAAATGAATGTTCATATAAAAACGGTGAGCATGTCAACATGGCAGAATCAAGTGGAAATGATGGTGAGGAATTCACAGTCTTACTAGCACACCATGATTCCAGTAGCCAACAAGATGTTTGGTATTTGGATTCTGGTGCAAGCAACCACATGTGTGGAAAGAAAGAGTTTTTTGCCGAACTCAAGATTGAGGCCTATGGATCTGTAAGTCTTGGTGACTCCTCAAGGCTACCAGTTGAAGGCAAAGGGAAGATCAAGATCATCCAGAAGAATGGTAGAGAAGAATACATATCTGATACCTACTACATACCAGGTATGAAGAGCAACATTCTGAGCATTGGTCAACTGCTCCAGAAAGGGTACATTATACATATGGAGAATATGTATCTCACTCTCAGGAATGCAAGGAGAAAGCTTATTGCTCGTGTTCAAATGTCAAAGAACCGTATGTTCCCACTGAAGTTGAACACAAAGATTGGGAGTTGCAACATCGGTGAGATTGAAAATGAGTCATGGAGATGGCACCTTCGTTTTGGCCATCTTCATTTCAATGGTCTAAAATTGCTGTCAAGTGGAGGAATGGTGCGTGGTCTACCCCAGATTGAAACCAAACACCAAGTATGTGAAGGCTGCATACTTGGCAAGCAAGCACGGTTGCCATTTCCTGTTGGCAATGCATGGAGAGCAAAGACACCACTGCAGTTGGTGCACACGGATATATGTGGTCCATTGGATCCCATGTCCTATGGAGGTAATAGATATTTTATTACTTTCATTGATGATTTCAGCAGGAAGACTTGGGTTTATTTTCTCAAGGAGAAGTCAGCTGCCCTTAGAGTCTTCAAGGAATTCAAGGCATTCACAGAGGCTGAGAGCAACCACAAACTTGTGGCCGTGAGATCAGATAGAGGTGGAGAGTATACCTCCAATGCTTTTCAAGCATACTGCAAGGAGCAAGGAATTAGGCATCAAATGACTGCTGCCTATACACCACAGCAAAATGGGATAGCTGAAAGGAAGAATCGAACCATCCTTGACATGACAAGGTCCATGCTTAAAGAGAAGAATCTGCCAAAAGAACTGTGGGCAGAAGCTGTGGCTTGTTCAATTTACTTGTTGAACCGATGTCCAACAAAGAGTGTCAAGAGGATGACACCACAAGAGGCTTGGAGTGGATACAAGCCGAATGTTGCACACTTAAAAATTTTTGGTTGTGTTGCATATGCTCAGGTACCAGAAGCCAAGAGAAGGAAGCTTGATGATCGAGGTGAGAAGTGTGTGTTTGTGGGCTATAGTGAAGAGTCCAAAGCATACAAACTCTACAATCCACTAACTAGCAAACTAGTGGTTAGTAGAGATGTCATCTTCAATGAAGAAGAGACATGGAAGTGGAACAACAAAGAAGTCAGTGAGGAGAGAGTTGTTTCCACCAACTTTGAAGAACAAGAAGTTGAACCACTAGTCGAGCAACAACCTACTCAATCAAGCACAACAACTCCAGTGCACAGAAATGCAAGGAGTGGCCCTACATCCAGTGAAGAAAGTAGCTCATCAACTCCAGTGAGGCTAAGAAGTCTCACAGAGATTTATGGACAAGAAGATGGAGAAGAAACAAACCTATTCTGTCTATATGCAGATCATGAACCTCTATCATTCAATGAAGCTGTGGAAGAGGTTCATTGGAAGAAAGCCATGGAGGAAGAAATCCATGCCATCGAGAAGAATGACACCTGGAAGTTGACAAAACTTCCACCAAATCAGAAGGCTATAGGTGTCAAATGGGTGTACAAGATCAAACGCACTGCAGATGGAAGTGTGGATCGGTACAAATCAAGACTTGTAGCGAAGGGCTACAAACAGAAGTATGGAGTGGACTATGATGAAGTCTATGCTCCAGTTGCAAGACTTGACACGGTAAGATTACTAATTTCTCTTGCCGCTCATCATAAATGGAAGATTTATCAATTAGATGTCAAGTCAGCCTTTCTTAATGGACTTCTTGAGGAAGAAGTATATGTAGAACAACCGGAAGGTTTTCAAATACAAGGGGAAGAAGATAAGGTGTATCACTTGAAAAAAGCCTTGTATGGCCTCAAGCAAGCACCACGAGCTTGGAACTCAAGGATTGACAACTACCTTCACCAAAATGGATTTCAGAAATGTCCATACGAGCATTCAGTTTATATGAAGAATGGTGAGAAAGGGGAGTTCTTAATCATATGTCTCTATGTAGATGATTTATTGTTTACAGGAAACAATGAGGCAATGTTTCATGAGTTCAAGCAATCCATGTTCAGTGAGTTCGAGATGACTGACAATGGATTAATGTCATACTTTCTTGGCATAGAAGTGAACCAAGAAAGTGATGGCATCTACATCTCACAGCAAAGGTACATGAGAGACATATTGAAGAAGTTTAATATGGACAAGTGCAACACTGTCAATACTCCAGTCGCAACTGGATTGAAGTTGTCCAAAGGAGGAGAGGGTGAGTTTGTAAATTCAACCATGTACAAAAGCCTCGTTGGAAGCCTAAGGTACCTCACAATCACAAGACCAGATATAGTGTATAGTGTTGGACTTGTAAGTCGATACATGGAAACACCAAGGGAGTCTCATTGGCTTGCTGTCAAGAGAATTCTGAGATACATAAGAGGTACTCTAAACTTTGGTCTATTTTATAATTTTGGTGAAGATGCAAAATTATATGGCTATTCGGATAGTGATTGGGGAGGTGACCAAGATGAAAGGAAAAGCACAACTGGCTATGTGTTTTTTCTAGGTTCAACAGCTTTCTCATGGACTTCAAAGAAGCAGTCAATCGTTGCCTTGTCATCATGTGAAGCCGAGTATGTAGCTGTAGCCTCAACCGTGTGTGAGGCAATTTGGCTAAGGAATCTGTTGAAATCAGTGTGTCATCCACAAGAAGAATCAACCTTGATTCATGTGGACAATATATCTGCAATCAAACTTGCAAAGAATCCAGTTCAACATGGAAGGAGCAAGCACATTGATACTAGATTCCATTTTCTAAGGGATCATGTAAAACAAAAGACAATCGAACTTGTCTATTGTCACACCAAGGAACAAGTGGCTGACATATTCACAAAGCCATTGCCAGTTGAGCCATTCAAGTTGCTACGTGAAATGCTTGGAATGAAGGCGTTTTGATTTGAGGAGGTGTGTTGAAAATTCAAATAAAAACAAATGGTAAGTCAAATTTGTCCAAATTCATATCTAGTTTGATGATGTAATTGCTTACAATTGCAAAGTTAGGCAAGGTTTGAATAAGTGTGTGTTAGGCAAAGTTAGGCAAGGTTTGAATAAATGTGTGGTATAGATTTCATTTGGTTTGCTATAAATACCCTAGTCCTCAAGCCTTGTAATTCATCCCATCCAAATCCCATTTCCCATTTCCATTCATTAGCTTGTAAGCTATTAAGTTTGTAAACTCCTTTTTCATATATCAAAGTGCAAGTGTTTTTCCCGAAGCTTGTTGCTTCCCTTCTTTCTCTATTTCTTTGTCCAATTTTATTGAGAGTGAAAGTGAGAGGTGTGATAGAGTTTGTAAACTTATCACCCACATATTTTGGTATTGAGTTAGTAAACTTTTAATACCAACAGTTTCGGAGGTTAGTGACTTGTCAGTAGAAGAGATTGGAGCTTGCCCATTTGGCTGAGATCCTGTAAGAAAATATAGATAGATTCACAGTCTGAAAGATTACTATTACAGGAATATCAAGGCAGCATTCTGATGCTTCAATGGGCTAACTTTTCACGTGAAGTCATAAAAGTGTGGTGTTAGAAACGCACCGGAGTTTGAAACCCTCCCAACATGCCAAATCTGACAGAAGAAGGTGCCTCCTTTAGCATGAACAGCGTCAACAATGGGTTTCCATGCTTCAACTTGCTCCTTTGTCCATATACCGGGAGTATCTGGGTACCTTCGGATATTAAAGAATAAAAAATGTTATCAAACTTTGAAACGAAGAAAGTGCACATTTAAAGTATGTTTTCCATTTAAAATTTAAGATAAAAGAAACTTGAGAAAAGCCAATCTTTGTGAAGTTAAGTTACCCTTGAGCTGTGTCAGAAACTCCAGTAGCTTCAGATATGAGAAGACCCCCGTTAGATGTTCTCTGAGAGTAATATAAGACGGCATGTGGCTGAGGAACATTTCCGTATGATCTTTGTCTCGTCAATGGTGCTAAGACAACTCTGCAGAAAGGCAAGGAAGAAGTATATTATCAGAATGCACCTACTACATAGTCGATGGCAAGTTTGCTGAGATATAGTTACAACATGTGTACTCTGCACGAGAGCGTCTAGGAAATTCAAACAATCTTGAACACAAAGCAAGTAATTCATAGCGGTAGACATCAATACAAAGTTTTAAAATGACGCAAAAGTTGCAGCACTCCATCTATTGTAACTCAAACTCGCAAACAAAACCCAGGTTATCCAACCAATCAAACTAAATCAATTCCTTGCTTTGCAAGTAAAGTGAACATGCAAATGTTACGTAACAAACCATCCAATGAAAGTTGCTGCCTTTATTTCTGAAAAATTCAGGATTCCTGCATAGGCAAATAAACATTTGACAAGCACAAAAACTGCCCAGTAACCTGCAATTTATTTACCCAAAAAATAAGCAGTAATTTCATTTTTCTTGTAAGAAAACCGGGATTTTCTGCAACCCTGTTTCCAAATGAACAAAACCCAGCAGCCCAAATCTCAACTACTCAAAACAGAATAAGTCAACAAAACCAATGAAGAATGTACAAGAACACAATTGTAGAAAAGGTTGAGTGAATGAGTGAGTGAGTGAGTGAGTGAGTGAGTTAAGTTACCTATGAGAAAGATTGAAGTTTCCAAGTTTGTACGGAGCAAGGAGAGGACTTGTGGGACCACCTACTTGAGTTTGATTAGTGGTAGTCATTTTCAGATCTCGATCCTTAGTTTTTGATTTGATTTGATCTGATCTGATCTGTACTCACATTGGGGGATTTATACCGTCGGGGAGAGCAGGAAGATGAACAGTGAACTGTAAAACAACGCTAGCACTAGCTGGGGAGGGAGAGGCAGTGGTGGGCCGGGCGGCTCCTTTTTCTAATCATTTTTTATTTTTTTATTACGAATGAAATATTTGATGACGTTTGTGATTACGTAATAGTGTTTTTTTGTACCTTTTTTTACAGTACATATTGTTGGAAGGAAGGAAACTATGTGACAAGGACAGAGTAGGGCCTCTGGTAATTTACTGATCCTGTCTTTTACTCCTGCTTGATGTTTCTATACCGTATTCATTTGTAACCTGATCATTTTTTATACGAAACATTCAATTGATTACAAGCGAAATTACTACTTTAATTTGAACATGGAAAGCTTGAATCTGGAACACAATGGATTAAAGTGAAAGCCCTATCCACCGTATATTAGCAGGTAGGCAAAGGTGATCTCCTTTATCTCGCTCTCTTTCTTTCCTCATTGTTTCGGATATATTTTTTTTTGTTTTTGTTTTTTAAGCGCGCGTTCACAATTTTGAATTATAATATGGGTTTCACGAATATTAAATCATCATTTAAAGGCTAATTTAACGAATTTATTAACCGTCATACGCAACTAAAATAAAATGACAATAAACATATGATATTGTAATATTTTAAAGATGTTCAAAATTTGACAATAATTATATAATAACATGTCTGTCAGATGGCTGCCGATGTGGAAGACACCAACCTCCTTTTTCAAATCATTTTTCTTTTCTTTTTATTGATGTGGTTGATGTCGTTGCAATTGTGTTTCTTTATTTTCTTTCTTTCTCTAATATGGGAGATACCGTATCTTATTTTATATGAGACGATAACATATTTTGAGCGTCTAGTACGAATGATGGCTGCCAATCTGGACACCACAACCACCGTTTGACTATAATTTGGACATTCTTTTATTAATCTTTTGCTTTAATCCAAATAATTGCATCCATGCTTTAGTTCAATTATTTACTCTCTTTTTTCTCCCATCATTCGCAATGCGATCGTCGTTTATTACCAAAGGCCAACATCACTTTTGGTAGTGTACATGATTTAGTGGGGGTGGACGGTGAAGTAAATGGTGCAATAATGGTGGTGCTGTGGTGCCGTGGTGGTGTTAACGACAGTGTTGACATAAATGATTTTCTTTTTTTGACAGCATTTTCATGTAAAATGTCCTCATAAAATCAAATACGAAGAGCGTGCCAAAAAATTTGAGATGGAAAATTATTACTACATATTGAGGATTGAAAATGCTGAAACAAGAAACCAAACGAACGAAAATGCCCATCGAGCACTTGCCGCATTAAAACCTAGAGGTGCGGCCGCGAGGGTCCCGTAACGAAATTAACACCTTTGTGGGGCTCGCGTCTTGGGTCATTTGGCTTATCGAAGCTCAACCCCCTCGTAAGACTTAGCAGGGCCTGATACAAGAATTAGCATAATGGGGCTGGATAAGGAATGATCCTGCAAGATTAGCAAATGGGATCACAATCCCTACAATCCTGGCCTAGTCATAAGCCACAATATCTCACGTGGTTAATGGTCTTCCTAGAAGGGACACTTAATTGACACTCTTTGTTACATCTCTCAAAGTCAAATGGCTAATGACTTAATAAGTGGGATAACGAGTCTCAAAGAAGTCAATCATGAGACACCACGCGTGTTCTAATAAATCACTTTCAAGCTCAGACTTACCACTAAATAAAGATATGGTCTTTCGACCATGAATTGGCAAATGTTTCTCTACCAAGAAACCAGACCTTTCTTATTCATTTCATCTACTAAAGAAGGTGTATTCAATTTGGATTTTGATGAATTTTAATAGGAATTATAAATTTCATGGAGTTTATGAACTTTAATTGATTGACATAGACTCATGTGAATTGTAAAGGAATTTTACATGAATTTTATTACAGAGTTTAATATATTTTAATGAATCTAATTTTGTTATGGAGTCTAATGGATTTTAATGCAGTTTTTGTACGTTCACTTTTTGTGTAGGATTTTCATTTGAAACTCGCTTCACCTTGTTACTCTATTCCAATTACTTCAATTAACGAGGCAGATAATGCTTTACTATAGTGAAGGAAATTAGTTATGATGCCTATGTATTTTGGTACAGTTTCGATCTCTACTGATTCCCCACCTTCCTAAACCCAAAACAACTTGGACTCTCTTAATGGTTTGAATCTACCGTCTACATTACCTTCTATCCTTTTTGCCGAAAAAACATGTTGCCACTCACGTGGAGGGATATTTTCGTCAATCCACTTCCTAGAGTTCGTTGCAATCAATTTGCACGAAGGCAAGATGCATTTTTTTAGCAGCGTGGGAGTCATGTTATGAAGAGAAAGAGAGAAGTTGATTTCGGGTTTGATTTTGGCAAGGGTTGTTGAAGAAATAAAGTGAAAAATGATTGTTGGCATCTGTTGCGAAATTTAAATTAACCAAAATTAGTCCAACTTAGTTCCAAATTTTATGCTCATAAGTGTGCGAATCATTTGATAGTATAGAAAGTGCACTTAATATCATCCCACATAAATTAATCTAATTCTAAACAACTAACTTAAATCCAATTACAATGTAGTAAAATTTAACAAAGATTGATGAATAATGATGGTTTTGAGAGTTGATACTAATAGTGAAAACAAATATCAAAAGTAAGAAAGTTTGAATATAACTCAAAAAGTGGTAGCCAAGAAAACAAATTATAATTCAGTCAAGTAAATCACTAAAGCGTCCGATTCACCATAACCAATCTAACTTATTTTCTGCAGTGAATTATTAACAAGTACTCAACCTCATTGATAGTCAAATTTTCCTAGCACATGTAATATCTTTGGCATCTAGACTATTATGTATATTCCCCTATGCAACCATCTATGGCATCTGGAATAGTTTAACATAATGAAACTCATTATGATAAGTGGAAATTTATATAAAGACTACACAAATCCTAGAGTATGGCAGCTACTAGGTAATTTATGGTATCTATTCGCAAGAAGCTATCACTTAAGTTGAAAACATGACATCTGCACAACTTGCATCAAATTTACTAAGTAAGAGTCACAATTGTAGCTAATCACCAAGACTAAGGCATCTCCAACCGAATGAGGGCCAAAGGGCCATGTTTAGCCTTATAACCCTGCAATAAATTATATTTTAATGAACAGTGTCATGTCATATTTTATACTATCTCTAATCGAGGGGGCCAAAGGGCCGTAGGCCAAACATAATTTACTATGGTTAATTAAATTAAACTACCATATTAAAATAAGGTTTTCGGACATATTTTGAGTGTCGCTTTTCGCTAAATGAATAAGCCTCCAGATTTCTTATCTTTATATAGTCTCAATAATTTTTTTGATAAGATTTCGAGTGACACGTGTAGCTAACGTGAGTAACTCTCCAGATTTCTTATCTTTATGTAATCTTAATAATTTTTCAGATAGGATTTCGAATGTCACGTGTCGAGATGTAATTGGTTGTGCAAATTTTAGATAGGATTCTTATCTACACGGCACTTCTTATCTTTAGCTTCCAATGTTAATAAATTGACTGGATATTGGGGTGGAATTCACACAGCTTCATCTTTGCCCTCTCAAATATCTTTTTCAATTCAAGTTTGCAATGAATTCTAACTTTGGATCCTCTTCGCATTTCAACTGGGGGTCCTCATTCAATTCCGAATTGGAAGATAAATGGGCGCATATGAGACGAGAAGATGAGGAGTCCGGTGAAGAAGAAGAAGCATGGCGCAACACAACATATATGGCAGCAATGGCTGGGGTCATGGCGTGTGAGGAAACTAAAGAACAACCTCAATGGGCTAGCTCTGTTGCTGGTCGCTCTTACAAACCACGAAATAGAGAGATCGCGCATGAGACTCTGATGAACAACTCTCGTGGTTTCGGGGATTTGCTGGAGTGGTGCCTTCATAGAACTCATAGAACTTTTTGGACATACGACTCCAAACACCTTCACTTGTTTGAGAACTACCCTTGACACTATCTTTCGAGACCCATCTATAAGCCCTACAAAGAGCTTTATCTTCTTTTCGGGTCCAAGCCCTTCCTTTCATTGCAGCTGTGGCCATTTGAAAATTATTGAAAAAATTAAAGGAAAGATTATTGGAAGAAGTTAGAGAATAGAATGTGAAGAATTAAAATAAAATTAGACAAGATAGTATGGAATGGTGAAAAGTATGTGAGAAATGGTGTAAGAATGACTTAGGTATTTATAGGGAAAAAAAAATTAAAATTCATCCAAAAAAAAAAAATCAAATTCCAATGGCTACCTAGCGTCAGCATGACGCCAGCTAGCAATGGCTAGCTGACGTCAGGTTACCATTAAAGTGCAAGTGGGTTGGGTTGGAAGGTTGGCTGGCGGGCTGGAAATGGCCAGTCCATTAACTTGATTTGGGGATTTTGGCTCGATGGGGCCTACAAGCCCTTTGGCCTAGCCCTCAGTTGGGGACAGTTTTCGTGTCATTTCGAACTATTTTTAGCCCTGTGACCCTTTGGCCGGGTCGGTTGGAGATGACCTAAAACCAAGCATATAAGCACATCAAACGATACTCAATGATAATTGAAAACTTGAAAAGAATTCACTTTAGAATTTAAGCATTCATAGTCATAGCTACATTATAGCCCTAGCTAAGGAAAATTAGTTCCAGAACAAAGATGAAATTGCCACTGAATTCATAATAAGAAAAATAAAAATTAAGTTTAGAAAACCCTGTAAAACTCATTTGCTCTGCTGCAGCCTTCTTCCCTATGTCTCTGCTTCCATGCTCCGTCATTCCTTTCCTTCTTTTCCCCTTTTACGTTTCTGTAACCGATGAAAGCTTAACCCCAATTAATTGCTGACAGTAAAAGAGAAGAAACGGTAGAAGTCTTCAATTATGTGCTGACCACCTTTGGTACATTAAAGCACCCAAATGAATTCTGCATCTGTTAACATTAAGCTCATGCCTTTGATCTCCTTGTTGCTGCTTCCCCTTTGTTTCAATAACTCTTTCATTGCCATCAATAAATCCATTTATATATGCAACAGCCAACTCTCTCTTTTTTATTGTTTAACATTGTAGTATGTATTTTGACTAGGGTTTGTTGTGAAAAATGTATAGGAATGCTAAAGACGACAGTTGTCTTAGTCTATTAGGTCCTTATGCACAGAATTTCATGACCGCCATTATTTGGTTTCGTAGCTTCCCTCTGGAAGGTTAAAGTGAAGGCATGCCTTAAATGGGAACTCAAGCAAGGTCTTGTGGGAACTCATCCGGTGGTGAAGAACCAGATTCAATGAAAAGGAATAGGAGGAAGAAGAAGCGGCCCAAGTTTAACATTAGAAAAGAAACTGAATCACAGGCTTCACAGCCATCATCAAAACACAAACCATAGTTCATAACTATTGCACAGAGTAGAACTCCTACCTGCATATGCACCAGAAGAAGAAGCCATAATCGATCTCGGCAGCAAACAAGTAGTAAACCTTCTACTCTTTAGGATTGTATTTAAAAGCACTTACTAAAATGTTTTTAGGTTCCAAAAACACTTGCTCCAACATCCTTTTTTGGCCAAAATAAGTTGTATAGAATATTCTAACAAAATAAATCACATTTGCAAGTAGTGAATTGTCTTGGTGGTTCAAACCATTTCCCTTTCCTTATGGTAGCTTAGAATAGGAATAACGCTTGTATTCAACTAAGAAAAAAAATCCATGTTGTGCATGTCAAGTAGATGTTAAACCTAACAAGTTCATGTGAATCAAAACACCAAAGAAACTAACCTTGTGATGCCATTCTTCTTAGCACAACAACCTCAAACTCGACAGCAGGCACACGATAACAATGAGTTCACAAGCAAGGTCTTATGCACACTGACCACTGTATAACTTGAACCTATGGGGAATTCTTTTGAGTTGTGTTTCGGTGGTATGTGCAGGGACTAGCTTAGTATTTATACAATTTCATCTGTACAAACATTATTTGAATTTTAAATGTGTAGAACAAATCAAAAGTGTAATTCCAAGTAACATATTCATGATGAACCGTTTATTTATTATTTGATATGTTTAGAGGATTAAACAATTTTCGATTCAAATGATTTTTCGCAAGATTAATTTTCACATTATCATTAAGAAATTGAACAGTTATGATCATTGTATTATCCTTATTATATTACTTCAAATTTTTACGGTTAGATCCCTGATTCTAGACTAAGGCGAATCAAAGACGTATCCAAAAGGCAGTTGAACAAAGGTAGAGTCAAAAGTTCAGAGGTTAATTATACTGTTATTTTTTTTAGAGAATAATTAGTATCTGGTCCCTAGTTTCTAATATTTATTGATTAAGACCTTATCAATTTTTAGATTTTGGTCAAAGTCACTAGCATTATTATATTAATGAATTATATGTAAGTTACATTATTTTTATAATAAAAATTAGTAATTGATCTAAAGTTTTAATACTCACACCCTTATTAAACTCCTAATTAATTTTCAATTCAAACATTTCCAAAATATAAAAAATAATTTTTTTTTAATCTTATATGTACTCATTCTTAAATATACCAATTTGTTATATGAAAAATGTACCTTTTTTTAATATAAAATGCACTCATGTTTTATATAAAATTCATTCAATCTTTTCTCTAATCCATTTTTTAAACTTATATGGATATGACACACCCCGACCCAGAAGTCGAAGCGTGCTGGCCGTCACGTGTGAGTGACGTAGCCAAAGACGTCAGCGGAAGATAGTTATGCATGAAATGCAGCAGTGAAAGTCAAGTTGATAATATACATATGATAAAAGTGATAGAGGGCGGAAGTGAAATAGTTAAAAGTCGCAGAGCCAATCCTAGGTGCAGTCACTTAAAACAAAACGATACGACTACAGAAGAAATCCTACATAAGTGGTGGTCTGTCAGAACTGCCTCGGTGCCTCGATAGCCGTCCACGTCGTAGCTACCTAGAACCTGGAGGGGCGCAAAACAGAAAACGTGAGTGGGCAAAAACAAATACTTTCAAAAACCATTTTAGAAAATCCATAAATAACCCCTCGCTGTAAATCAGTATAATTTTCCCAGAAAATAGTACGTATATAAACTTATATACGAAAACCCGTCTAAGAATCAAAACTCATTATCAAATCTCAATAATAGGCCATGTCGATATACCAACTCAGAAAATCATTATCATCAGGCAAGTAATAAAAATCTAGGGTGTCCCTAGTGTCACGTCAGCCGGAGTCACCTCTAGTGACCTGTACGACTGAATCTATAGCTCATCCGTCATACTCAATCACTATCAATCATTATCCTGCACACGAGTCGGAACCACCTATAGTGGTATGTACGACAGGCTAGGTGTATAATATTACGCTCAGTGTTACGATCATGTGAAGGCTGTGCGACGAATCGCGGGTCACCTACGAGTCGGAACCACCTATAGTGGTCTGTACGACAGGCTAGGCACCTGCCTTGGATCCAAGGTGAGCGTACGGTGCGTGAGGTGAACGATCACGTGAAGGCTAGGCCCTACTCTGGCGGAGCACAAACACCCGAGGTGCAGGTGATGAGCTAATCACAATCTATCATCGTCTCAAACACTATCTATCATACTTACCTGACTTACCTGGCCGTCCTCGGCGTCAGAGCGTAATAAATGCAATCATGATCATATTTATAATCTATTTTAGGTATATGACATGGCAATATAATTATAAAACCAAATCCGTTCATAAATCATGAGATTTACGTTTCTGGGAAAAACGTCAATTTTATATATATATACTGAAAACAAAAGCCCACTCACTGGTATGTCGACGGGTCGTATCCCCCGAGCCTAGAATGAATGCGCTCGTCCTCTGGGTACGTCTCACCTATATGTGAAACAACTGCAAAACCGTCATTAACAGCGCATAAACGAACTACGTAAATAACTTTTCATACGAAGGTCAATTTTGGTATTTGAATATACCAACGCGACCTACACGACGTCACGATCGTCGTGATAATTTTAAAATAATTTTTTACTGTGGCACGCGCCCTCACGCGCCAAGGAATGCACGGACAGACGCGCCCCCACGCGCGACTGAACCCTAACGGCGTCAGGAATATTCCCTAGGAATATTCCGTTATCTTCTAACGGATTTCGTTAGAATTAACTGACGGCGTGAGGAATATTCCGTCACCCCTAACCTCCAGCTCCGGCGACCTTCGCCGGCGCCGAACTGGTTTTTCCGGCGACCATTTTCCGGCGAACTTTCAAACTCCCATATCTCACTCATTTTTCACCCTTTTTCGTCCATTTTTCTTCCTACATGCTCTAAATTCAGTGTAGAACATTTCTATAACCTCAAATACCTTGAAAAACGACGAGAAATTCGTCGGAGAATTTCTCCAAAACCGGCCAAGTCCAAATCCGACGATCCCGACGTCCAACACGAGCAAACGAGGTGCTCCGAGCCTCGTGGAAGTCTCTAGAGTGTCCCTGTGATTTTTGTTTCACCTAAAACGCAACCAATCCAAAGTTGATGAACAGTGAATTTATGAGAATCTCGGGTTTCCTATATTCTACGAGATCCCGAGCTAAACTAAGGCTATTAGGGTACTTACCAAGTCTCAGGAAACACTTAAACGGGGTCTTTGACGTCGATCCGTGCTTCGATCGCGTGTGGTGTGATTGTCCGTACAAAAACAGTGAGGAGAGTGAGAGAGAGTTCGAGAGAGAGGGAGAAGACGGTGTGTATACGTGTGTGCATGCGTGTGTACGTGTGTGTGGTTATATAATATCAGCCCAAACCTTTGGGCTTAATGTTTAGGACACCCAGGGCCCAAAACCAACCCAAAACACACCCGTTCACCTGTAACTAGGGGTAGGATGGTCATTTCACGTCGATAATATAGAAAATTTGGAACGGGATGTTACAGATACATTATATTTAGTTGATTTGAGAATGTAACCATGTCAAGTTTAACAAAAAAATTAATAATGTTATTAAGCCTATATATATATGTATTTTTTTTTTTAAATGTACCCATGTTTTGGTACAATAACTTTTTGGCTAGTTTTTAGGAACGTGCACACACAACATTGAAAAGTATAATTCATCTTTAATATTTTTAATCCTATAAATTATGCGTTTTATTTAAAATCTCATTAAAATAAACAACTACAAATTTCATTTTTAATTTAAAAATATAATAACCTACATAGAAATACATTATTACATTAATGTCAGGACTTCGATAAAAAACTAAAAACTACAAATGTTTCAGTTAAAGAATATTGGTAGTTAGGGACCACAGACAAAGTATTCATTTTTTTAGGTTTCCGTTAAATTCCACTAATCATAGATTCATAATAAGATCATCACAAACTATCTTTATTAAACTCATTGGCTTGGCAAGCAATCAGTTAGCATGTTCAGGTAATAACCACACAAGCTACAATACTACACTTGATACAGATCAAACAATGCAGAAACGTGTACGCAGACCGTGTAAGAAAAGCAACACGAAAACATGTAACCTAATTAAACACTAGCACAACTTCCTAGTCCTCTACAACATAAGAAATAATAATCACCAAGTTCCAACCCAACCACATAACTAAAAAACACAATATTCTAAGTACTTAATTACTAGGGATATTAACTAGATTTGAAAACTTAAAGGACCATTCCGAATATCAAGATTGCTACTTAATCAAGCTCCTTAATACACTGCATCAGACTCCTCTGCTTGGAAAGAATTCGTCCTCGAATTCAAGTCGTGGGTTGAAGAGAATCCCAACTAGTCTTCAGTTACACATAATTTGTTTCTTGACCCTCTTCGTTTGAAATTGGTGTCGTCCACTCCAATAAAAAGGATATTTAGAATATTTGCTTGTTAAATTTTATTACGTGTGTGGAGTCAGGCGTTTCGTACCTCGATTCAAGTGTGGAAAGTATTGTCGAAGCTATTAATGGCATTAGTCATGCAGCCTTGGGCACAATATTGTTGTTTCGTGTAGGTATGAGGGAATAACGTTTCTTCAGTTGAAACAATTTGTATTTATCTTTTATCCTACTTCTTCCAGGCCTGCTTCAAACATCTAACTGGTATTACAGGCTTGCTACTGCTGCATCAGGAGCTGCTTCTGGGAAGCTTTTGCAGTACGAGGTGGGTGGTCCAAAAGTGGTTCTCCAAACAGCTTATGGTATCGAAATTGAGGTAGGAACAATGGTACTCTGGATGATTAGTTCCTTCACTTCCTTTTGGGGCAGAAACTTTTTGATGACTTGCTACTATGTCCATTCTTTCTTACAATTTCAGGTGGAAAATAATCTGTATGATCCTAGCCTGATGGTTTTCATGGATTATAGAAACTACACAAAGCAAAAAGCTCCATCTTTAGAAGCAGAATATCCAACATTTCTTTATGTCATGCCCATGTCTCCGACAACATTGGTCTTTGAGGTTTGCTCGATGTACATCGGTTTGTTTGTCCTGTTACTTAACTTGCTTTCAAAGTACCTTGAGAAATTGATTGCAGGAAACTTGCTTGGCTTCTAAAGAGGCCTTGCCTTTTGATTTATTCAAGAAAAAGCTCTTGTCATGGTTAATGACGATGGGAATCTGTATTACGAAAACTTATGAAGAGATAAATTTTATATGACGGAGGACAATGATTACAATTTTTGAGATGAACAATCGCCTTTATTGTGAAAACATCTCTGAACTATCTGAACTAGGCATAATGGCTGGCCGTGTAGCGGAACAATTTATGCGGTAATTTGGTCTGGCTTACCTTCATAATTCAAGGCATAATCTTCCAGTAATTTATGCAGGAATTGTCTTGGATTCCAGTTGGTGGCTCCTTACCAAATACAGAGCAAAAGAACCTAGCGTTTGGTGCTGCTGCTTGCATGGTACATCCAGCCAAAGGTAACAATGAAACCGAATAAATTGATCAGAGCAGTTTTCCCAAATGTTCAGTCAAAACTAGCCTTTAACTTTATCATCATCAAGCAGGGTATTCACTTGCCAGGTCTTTTTCCGAGGCTCCAAAATATGCTTCTGTGTTTGCAACAATTTTAAAGCCGCATCATTACAAGTTTACTCCCAGCCGCCATACGAGTAATCGGAACATGTCGATGCAAGGTAAGTGTTGGTTCGGTTTGTTTGGAATAGTTATCTGCATCTTATATAGAAGGAGTGTGTCGAACTTTTTAAAGGCTTGGTATCCTTCGGACCTCATTCTCGAAATTTTTAGGTTACCTTTAGAAATATGACTAGTTTGAAGAGGAAACTCATCTCTCTCTGTCTGCATGTTGCTGCTCTTACATTGTCCATAGAGTAATTCACATAACTTGTAAACTTGCAGCCATGGTGGTGTTAGTCATGCAAACCAAATAATTAACATACATGCAAGAACTGTATTATCGGCGCATTCCCTAACAAGGTATTAGAGTTCTTGTTGCATGAACCTTGAGTTTGAAACCTTCAATCCTTATTCCCCACTAAATCGTTTATTTGCAAGGCACAGAGTGAGCTGCTTCGATATGTTCTTTTTCTTTAAACATCTACCTGTCTCGCTTTTGAATTATGCTTGCTTTGTCATCGGTCATCCCTGCTTAGCTAGTATACTGTGTTTCAAGTGTCTTCTACTATCAAGAGCATTCAGCTATGAGGAGTCATACTTGCAAATTGTGATTCGCTCTTTTCCTTTCAGCATGGAATACACTGGCCGCAAGAAAGGAAACGCCAGAGAGTATTCTTTCTTCTTGGACTAGCGCTTATTCTGCAACAGGATACTGAGGGCATCATGACATTCGTTCATACTTTCTTCCGCTTATCCACCTGGTACGATCAATTGCATAGCTTTTCTAGACATTCTTGCTTCATGAAGTAAACTTGGAACATATTTCTTTGGGAAAATTAGACGAACTTGAATGATTGATCGATGTTTGTTCTTCCATTACAGGATGTGGCAGGGTTTCCTTGGCTCTACATTGTCCTCAGCTGATCTCATTCGTTTCACGTTGTACGTTTGTTTTAGCTCCAAATAACCTGAGAAAGGGCCTCTTGAGACATCCACTTTCTGATCCTTCTGGAGGCACTATGATTAGAACCTATCTCACATTCCCTAATTAGTGCTACTCCTACATAATAAGAGTACACAGTTTATACCCTAAGAAGTAAGATCCCACCCTACTTTTGAAGGTCACTTGTTTGTTCGTCTCTCTTATTTTTCTTTTTCTTTTTTCGGGTGTCAATTGTACAAATGTGTATGCAGCATTTGTAGTTCACAACAATAGCTGCTTGGTCCAGGCTCTAGCTCTTGTCAAATAGGAATTTTGTTATCAAGTCGTCAACATTTGATCAATAATATTGTCAATATGTAATCAATTTATCAATAATTATTAAATTTGATTTGATTTGAAAAACCTTCCTTTCAACTAATTTTGCATAAAAGTAATTGAAATTTCACATCCTCCCGACATCCCACGAGATCTTGAAACTGACTCAAGTTCTATATATGATACTAAAGACACTAGCTTTTAGCTATCAACTGATATAAAAAAAAAATTATTTGAAATAAATAAACCAATTTTAAAATGAGTATAAATAAGAAAAATAAAATATTACTGCATAAATAGTATCTTAAAAGTTGGTGTCTCAAGTTTTCTCAAGTTCTAGAATCATTAGCAGACACCAAACCAACAGAATATTGGACTTGAAGACCATCATTTAGACATTAAAATTTGTAAAGGACGTCGTTTTAAGCAAGGTATTAAATATCGATGATATCCGAAATATCGGTAATCCAAAAACACGGAAATTTTGATGGAAATATCGGGATATTATCGATATCAATAAAAATTGAATAAAAACCACGGAAATTGTAAAAAAAACTTGGAAATTTTTATTGAAACTTTGCATGATGTTTATTTAGTCAATTATCTATTAGTTTATCACAAAAAATTGGAAGGAAATGCATTGCATGATGGATTTAACTTATTTAAGTTGATTATATAGCGAGCTGGCAAACATTGTAAGTGTAAAAAATATGTAAATATTTTAGCATATTTTCACAAAAACATAAGTGATATGGTGGTCAAGGTGTTGAAGGAGTAAAATGGGAGGGGTTTGAATCCCCTTGGTGTTTTTTTAAATATAGAAATTTAAAAAACACGGAAATTTCGATGGAAATATCGATAGTCCAAAAACACGAAAATTTCGATGAAAATATCGGGATATTATGGATATTTTATACCATGGTTTTAAGAGCGTGTAAATCGAAAAACAGAAAATCGTGTCGTTTTTGTGTAAATGATATCATTTTCTTTTAATTTGCACCGAATAAAAATAACTTATTTAAACGAAAACCCTAAAACTTCCAACAACACATTCACGCAACACGCTTTTCTATGTTTCTTTGTTTGTGCAAGGTGATTTTAGGGTGTTGAAATCAGATCTCTACGATCAGAGAATGGTTTCATCGCGTACAATCGCAGTAAGATCTAACGACGTGCGACAGAGAATAATCTGACGACGTGCGATAGGAAAATAATCTGACAACATGCGATCGGAGAATGATCTAATGGCAAATACCAGAAAATGGTCTGACGGCTTCCGTGCTATTGGGTGTGAGGTGCGATAGAGGTTCTCGTCAGCCTTAAGATAAGCTTTTTTGGTTATAATTGATTATTTTAACTGTTATCGTATGTCGATAAGGGCAAATAGAATTAGAATTAGGGTTTCATATGTTTTGGGAAACAAATGCATGCTATCTCTATGATTCTATTTCGCGAAAAGATCTAATTCCTAGTTAGGATTTTCATTTGGAAAATAATATGAAGTCATATGTTCATATATCTTCACAATTTTCATGGTTGCCTCAGTTATTTGGTGCTACTATTTTTGGTTGCCTCGATATTTGTTGTGCTAGCTATTGGTTTCTAGGTTATTTGGTTGCCTCAATATTTGGCCTCGTTTTATGCTGTAAGGCATCCACTTTTCTTTATACATTTTTATGGCTGTCTTGTTTTAATGCTTGTCATGGCTGCTTCAAATTTTTTGGCTTGATTTTATGGTTGCATCAATTTATAGTTGCCTTGGATCTGTTGCCTCAGTTTATGGTTACATAGGATCTGTTGCTTCGATTTATGGTTACTTCGGATTTGTTGCCTCAGATTTGTTGCTTCGATTTATTGGCTTGATTAATAATTACATCGGCTATTTGATGCCTCATTTCATAATTACCTCTGATTATTTTGTAAGTCATTGATTAGAGCTTACCTCAGTTGTTTAACATCACTATATTTGTTGTGAATTTTAATGGTTGTCTCGATAGTTTTTGCATTGGTTAGTGGTTTTTTGGGCTTTTTGATCCCCAGGTCTTCGGTTTTTAATGCCTTATGGCTGCCTTATTTTTATGCATTATGGTTGCCTTTTTTGATACATTTCATCATTGCCTCGATCATTATGGGCTAATTAATGGCTGTCTCAAATATCTAGATGCCTTAAGTTCATGTTTTAATGCTTGTCATGGTTGCCTCAGATTTGTTGGCTTAATATTATAGTTACATTGATTTATGGTTGCCGTGAATCTGTTGCCTCAGCCCTCGATTTATGGTCACCCTATATATGTTGCCTCAAATTTACTACCTCAGATATGTTGCCTCGATTTATTGGTTTGATTAATAATTACCTCGGTTAGCTGATGCCTCTTTCCTTAGTTGCCTCAGATTATTTTTTAAGGCATTGATTAGTGGTTACCACCTTAGTTGTTTAATGTCACAATATTTGTTGCATACTTTAAATGGTTGTCTCGATAGTTTTTGCATTGTTTAATGATTTTTTGGACTTTTTGATCCCCAAGTTCTGAGTTTTTAATGCCTTATGGCTGACTCATTTTTTATGCATTATAGCTGCCATCTTGATACCTTTCGTCGTTGCCTCAATCATTGTGGGCTAATAAATGGATGTCTCAAATATCTTGTTGCCTCAGATTTGTTGGATTAATTTTATGCTTGCATCGGTTTATGGTTGCCTTGAATCTATAGCATCGACGATCAATTTATGGTTACCTCACATATGTTGCCTCAAGTTTGGTTACCTCAAATTTACTGCCTTGGATTTGTTGCCTTCATTTATTGGTTTGATTAATAATTACCTCTCATTGTTTCATGCCTCATTTCGTAGTTGCCTCATATTATTTTTTGAGGCATTGATTAGTGGTTACCTCAGTTGTCACCATATGTGTTGCGTATTTTAATGGTTGTCTCAATAGTTTTGGTTAATGGTTTGGGCTGTTTGATGCCCAAGTCTTGAGTTTTAAATGCATTATAGCTAACTCGTTTTTTATGCATTATGGCTGCCTTTTTGATACCTTTCATCGTTGCCTTGATCATTGGGGCTAATAAATGGCTACCTCAAATATCTTGATGCCTTAAGTTCATGTTTTAATGCTTGTCATGGTTGCCTCAGATTTGTTGGCTTAAATTTATGGTTGCATCGATTTATGGTTGCCTTGGATCTTCAGCCCTCAACTTATGGTTACCTCGGACATTTTGCCTCAATTTTGGTTGCCTTGAATTTCTTGCCTCAGATTTGTTGCCTCAATTTATTGATTAGATCAATAATTACCTGATTTATTTGATGCCTCATTTCGTAATCACCTCAGATTATTTTCTAAGGCAATGATTAGTGATTACCTAATTTGTTTAATGTCACAATATTTGGTGCATATTTTAATTGTTGTCTCGATAGTTTTTTTCATTGGTTAATGCCTTATGGCTCCCCAAGTTCTGAGTTTAATGCCTTATGGTTGACTTGTTTTTTATGCAATGCATTATGTCTGCCTTTTTGATATCTTTTTATCATTTTCTTAATCAATGTGGGCTAATTAAGGATGTCTCAAATATCTTGATGCCTTAAGTTCATGTTTTAATGCTTATCATGGTTGCCTCAGATTTGTTGGCTTAATTTTATGGTTGCGTCGATTTATGGTTGCCTCATATTTGTAGCCTCAGCCCTCGGATATGTTGCCTGACTTTTGGTTGCCTCGATTTATTGGTTTGATTAATAATTACCTCGGTTATTTGATGCTTCATTTTGTAGTTGCCTCAGATTATTTTCTAAGGCATTGATTAGTGGTTACCTTAGTTGTTTAATGTCACGATAATTGTTGCGTATTTTAATGGTTGTCTTAATAGTTTTTGCATTGGTTAATGGGTTTTGGGCTTTTTGATCCCCAAGCCCTTTGTTTTTAACACTTTACAGCTAAGTCGGTTTTTATGCATTATGGCTGCCTTTTTTTTATACCTTTCATTGTTGCCTTAATCATGTAGGCTAATTAATGGCTGTCTCAAATATCTTGATGCATTAAGTTCATGTTTTAATGCTTGGCATGGTTGTCTCAAGTTTGTTGTCTAAATTTTATGGCTACATCGATTTATGGTTGCCTCGGATATGTAGCCTCAACCCTTGATTTATGGTTACCTAGGATATGTTGTCTCAATTTTGATTGCTTCAAATTTGTTGCCTCAATTTATTGGTTTGATTAATAATTACCTCGGTTATTTGATGCCTCATTTCGTAGTTGCCTAGGATTATTTTGTAAGGCATTGATTAGAGGTTGCCTCAGTTGTTTAATTTCATGATATTTGTTGTGTATTTTAATGGTTGTCTAGATAGTTTTGCATTGGTTAATGAATTTTTGGGCTTTTTGATCCCAGGTCCTTACTTTTTAATGCCTTATGGCTGCCTCATTTTGTATGCATTATGGCTGCCTTGTATTAATACCCTTCACAGTTGCCTTGATTATTGTGGGCTAATTAATGGTTGTCCCAAATATCTTGATGGCTTAAGTTCTTGGTTACTTTTGACTAATATGTTGTCAAAATTAATGTGTGTGTTCAATGGCCTCAGTTATTTTGATGCATCATTCTTAGGTATTTTGTTGGTCAACTTGTTGATTTTCTCATCTTGTTATTATCTTGTTGGATTTACGGTTAATGGTGACCAAAAGAAGAATTTTGTTTCTATCTTAGATCATGGCGCTTGATTATATTGAAACCTTGATTCATAATTGGGTTTAAATTTGCTGTCTCGGTTAATGTTTGCCTCAGTCAATTGATTCTTGAATTCATGGTTCCCGTCAGATTATATAATGCCTCAAATTTTGTTGCATCAGTTGATGTTTTATATTGACCCAAAAAAGAAAAGTATGTTTCTATCTAAGATCATTGTGCCTAGTTATTTGGAAACCTTGATTAACTATTGGGTTTAAATTTTCTG
This sequence comes from Crataegus laevigata, assembly GCA_963580275.1. NCBI lineage: Eukaryota > Viridiplantae > Streptophyta > Magnoliopsida > Rosales > Rosaceae > Crataegus > Crataegus laevigata. The sequence goes on from OY756938.1 coordinate 4,767,342, forward strand.
TCTTGGTTAATGATTTCCTCAGTAATTTGTTCCTTGAATTCATGATCCCTCAGATTATTTTTTAGTGGTTGTTGACTCAGATTATTTGATGCCTCAAATTTCGTTGCTTCTGTTATTGTTTGACTAATATTTGTTGCCCTGGTGAATGGTTTTTACCTAGCTCTAGATTATTTGATGCCTCAGATTATTATTGGAGTTAGCTCACCCTCACGGGATCACAACCCTTTATATATACCTGGTATTGGCCATAATTTACAAGAACATTTGGTAAATACATTCAACCAACTCCAATCCTGTTACCCATTAACATCTTAGAAGATTTCACAAAACCCTTATCGCTTAGTTTTCGACTTTCCGAAAATATTTTAGCTGATGTATTAGTAGTTGTTGACGAAGGTTGATATCTTGCTTGGTTTATAATAAGGTTCCATTTTAAGCAAGAATGCTACTTATGACGCAGCACCGCATGGTCATTCCTCGTTACACATGAAGGAGCCAAGATAAGGAGATTGAAAGTAAGAATGCTAATAACTGCAAAGAGCATAAAAGCACATATTCCTTCTCGTCTGTATCATGATCACTGTTCTAAAAATCTCCACCTAGGCGCTAGGCGGCTGGCCACCGCCCCGATTAATGCTTAGGCATTTGAAAATTAAGAAAATGTGCATAAACTTACTGAGGCGCCCGCCTAGCCCGCCTAAACCAGTCTAAACACTTGCCTAGGTTGCAACTCACTTAGATAGAAAATAAAAAACTTTCCTTTTGCATTTTATTGTTTCCAATAAATTGTAAGAGACTTATTGAACACTTAAATAAACACACATTATATGTTTGCTCCCATGTTTTCATTATGTTCCAATACTTCATAATATATATGTCATTCTATTTTCTAATTTATGATGAAATTATATATATATTAAGTATAAACAGACACATATTTACACGAAATACAATAGATATACTTAAATCCGCCTAGTCCGCTTAGGCACCCACCTAAGCTTCATCTAGTTGCCTAGGCGTTAGATCTCAACCCGTCGCCCAACTAGCGCCTAACGTCTTTTGGAACCTTGATCATAATGTCAAGATATCCCACTTCTTATACCCCAAGAAGCTAATGGGCTAATTTCTTTAAACGAAGACACAAAACTAAATGGGATGGACTCTCCTCATGATTTTGGGTGCCTCAGGGCTATTTGGTATCGTATTTGAAATTTTTTTTTATCATTTCTCAAAACATTTGTTAAGAACATTTCTTGAAAATAATTTTCTTTAGGGGTTTAAAAGTTTGATTGGTTTGTGATTTAAAAATTTTAAATCTTACGACTTAAACTAGACAAAAAGATCTAAAAAGAGGGGGTCACATGAGAAGGAGAAAGAGGAGAGAGAAGGAAAGAAGGTAAGAGATGATTAAAGGAAAGAGAAAGAAGAGAAAGGATCGGACGAGATAGAGAGGAAGAGGAGAGAGAAACAACCAAGAGAATGAAGAGAGCGGATTGGAGAATAGACGAAAAAGGTATAAAAAAAAGAGAGAGAGAAAGAAGAAAAGAGAGATAGATTTGGAGAGAGAGGGAATAAGGGAGAGAAAAGAAAAGAGCGAGTTTAAGTTTAAAAATTCTAAAAACTCACTTTTTATGTTTTTAGAGAATAGACTATATTTTTTAGTTAGTCTTGAGTTCAGTTTTTGAAAATAGTCTTACCAAACAAGTTTTTAAGGCTTAAAACTTGAAAATTATTTTTTTTATTTTAAAAAGTTGGATTCAAATAGAATACCAAACAAGCCTCAAATTTTCATTGTATTTTTATTCCCTTTACTGCTGCCTTGGTTGACGCCTATCATGGTTGCCTCAGATTTTGTTGACCTAATTTTTATTGCCTCGATTATTTGATGCCTTGGTCCATGGTTTCATCAGATTAATGTTGATATCATTCATGGTTGTCAGTGTTGAGAATATCGCGTTTAAGAATGAGAAAAACATAATGAACTCAAGAAATCAAAAACAAAACAACCAAGACAAATAACACCACTCATCTTCATCTTGGTCCAGTCATCATTAGACATACTTGTTGGCTTGCTCGTAACACCTTCAGTAAAGCATGTCCTTCATTCTTGATTTTCACATAACCCAGTTAAAGTGGGTCGCACCATCCATTCGAAAAGGATATCAACCAAACTAGGCTGTGATACCACTTGGTGAGAATATCGCTTTTTGCGAATGGAAAAGAACGAACTCAAGAAATTGAAAACAAAATAATCAAGACAAATAACATTGAGAATTAACTGCTCTGATACCACTTGTTGAGAATATCACGTTTTGCGAACGGGAAAAACAGAACGAACCCAAGAAATCGAAAACAAAATAACCAAGACTAATAATACTAAGAACTAACTTGGTCCGGCTATATGTGCCTACGTCCACAAAGCAACAACAATAATTTTTTACTATATCAATAATGAGTACAACGAATAATCCTGTCAAATCTCTATAATCAAGACTTCACGAAAAACCTAAAAGAACAAGAACAAGAAATACACTTTGCCCTCACAATTTTCTCTCACTCTAATCCCTTGAGTGGTATACAAAATATTGTTTTGCTCCTATTCAAAACTAAAACAATAGCCCCTTTATATAGACATAATAAAGGTCTTCTTCAATAAAGATTACTAATCCTAATTAGAATCTAGTTATGAATCTTTCTCCAATAAAAAAACTAACTCCAATTAGGAAAACAATTTAATCATCCAAGACTATAATTCCCAATAGCCTTAGGACAACCCATCTTAGGCGGAAAAAAACCCAAGAGTCATATCTTCATTCGTGAAGATTCTTTGTTGCCTCAAGTATCTGATGTCTTTCATCACAGTTGACTTGGCTTCTCGAATTCATGGTTGCATATGTCATCGATGCTTGAATTCCTTGTTGCCTCAGTTATTTGATTCTTATTCAACATGGACCTATTGCAGTATTGGGATCCTGACGCGTTAGGGATTTCCACGGCCAAATGGTCGAACAAATACGGGATCTTTGTACTGCCATGTGATTGAGCAAAGAATGAAGACACCGGGAGTTAACAAGTGAAAGCTCTGATTGTCTTGCGCCGACGAGAGAAGCATTTCAAGGTGCCTTCATTGCTGCAGGTGGTTTTGAAAGGGAAGATGGGAACAATGCCGCGGCTGAGCATCGAGCGGATCTTATCGCTTATGGTAGTTGGCTCTTGGGCTAACCCATATTTGCCAAAGAGATTTGAGCTTAATGCTCCTCTAAACAAGTAGAAGTTACACTGATTATCCATTTCTTGAAACCACAGTTTTAAGTATTCTGTGGAAGCCTGAACACTTGTATTTTTATACCTGTATACCTGCAGTTATGTGCTTAAATGTTTTTCCTGGCGCTGTTGTTTGGGAGATAAGTGTAACATTCAACGTTCTTGGTTTCGGCTACTTGAACTTTATGGGCCCTTACAGTTAGCTAAGGCTCCGGAAGTTGAACTTTATACATCGACCTCCGTCCAGCTCGATGTCTACAATCTGTTTTTCTCAGTTAATTCTCTACAATTTCATTTCGTTAATTTCAATTTATTTGAGCTAAAAATGGAAAGCTGTTTCAAACTAGTGTAAATAGAGCCACCGAAGAGAAGAAATGTCAGAAATCCAACAAGGAAGGCAACATTGAAGGATTGATGCAGATTGCAGAGGAAGAAAGTGAATAAAATGCAGGTTTATAACCAATTAATTACCTGCCCAATGTCTCAATTCCATGTAATTCTAACCAGAAAATTGTTGAAGTATATAATTCATTGCTGATGGCCTTGGAGCCGTCGCTTGTGTTTCTATTTTCTGGTGTTGTAGCTGACGAGGCAAGGAGGAAATATAGGAGGGAAGTAAATCGTGGTGCCATGGATCTGTCCCCATATCCCCATATATATATATATATACACACACACACATATATACATATACAACAATTTGAAGCCCACCAAATTGTATCCTCATATGTATCAATGGCATTTGGTATATGTACATGGAATTTGTATATGTATATAAGCACAGACATTTTGAACTCTATTTACATTAATAACTAGAGTGTTGCTTATTTCAACGAAAGAGAAACGAAAAAGAAAAAGAACGGTGATCATAATAGGGAGAGTTCAATAAGAGCTATAACCACCACCAACACCTTCAGGAACTAGTACATCAAAATCACTTACAGTCCATTCCGCAGTCTCTCCCGAGTTACTGACGTATATTTCTGTACCAACATTAATCGAAGACCATACCCTCTTTGCTGGTTTTGTTCCTGGGTCCTGTACAACAAGTTCATGAGCAACTTAGACTAATTAAAATAGTTTCTGCATCAACCTAGGAGAACATAGGCGTCTACTCAAGGCAAGAAAATTACATTTACTAAGAAAAACCCGAACAACAACAACAAAGCCTTTTCCCACTAGGTGGGGTCGGCTATATGAATCCTAGAACGCCATTGCGCTCGGTTCTATGTCACGTCTTCCGTTAGATCCAAGTACTCTAAGTCTTTTCTTAGAGTCTCTTCCAAAGTCTTCCCAGGTCTTCCTCTACCCCTTCGTCCCTGACCTCTGTCCCGCAATCACATCTTCTAACCGAAGCATCAGTAAGCCTTCGTTTCATATGTCCAAACCACCGTAACCGATTTTCTCTCATCTTTCCTTTAATTTCAGCTACTCCTACTTTACCCCGGATATCCTCATTCCTAATCTTATCCTTTCTCGTGTGCCCACACATCCAACGAAGCATTCTCAACTCCACTACATCCATTTTATGTACATGTTGATGCTTCACCGCCCAACATACAAAATTTCAATTTATGTGAATATGTGTGGAGGGGCCAAAAGTTTTAAGGGCCTAGCCTAAGGTCTTGCAATTCTGAGGGCCGGCCCTGTTAATGGCATCCTTGCCATCCCATTTGAAAGATTTATGATCCTGGAAGATCTTAAACCCTCTCTGGTGTGGATCATCCTGTTTATATAGAGGGACTGCTTCTGGGATTCATGACGAGTCGACTTGTTTTAAGTATCAGACACAACTTTGTATGTAGGAAAAAGTTAAAATGCAACACAAGGTAACAAGCTTCAAAAGGTAAGATACCAACCAAAATACTTAGATGATTAAAGAAATGAACTCTCAAGGAAAGTTTTTGAGCAAATACAAAATTATACCTGGTAGAAGTACAACCGGCTAGAGAGGGCACCCACATCAAGCTCCCATGTCCTGGGGTCGCCAACCCATCCATTTCCTTTCTTTCCAGGATAGCCATATACAGCCCATTCCGGATGCGGAAGAATTTGCAACAATTCCTGTGCTTGTGGATTGCTATATGGGTCACATATATCATATGGTTTCTCCAGATATTCAGCATTCCCAGGAGCGCAGTAGAGATGGTAAGCAGAATATGGAAACCGAGATGTTTCATTTCTGTATATAATGTCACCGCTAACAGTAACATGGTAAGGCGGGCAGGAGACAAGGTTATCTGGCCGACACCAGCTTGTAGTTTCTGGATTTATTATCATTTCACTATATCTAGTGACATCTGTCAGAACATTACCATCACATGGTTTTCCATTATTCTTCCAACAGCTTCCTATATCAACCATATAAAATTGACTGTTTGGCCCTCCTCCACGTTTAACATCAAGTGTTAATCGTACTTTAAAATGTGGAGACACTGGCAGCTGCAAAAGCAAAGAAAATCACGATGAAGTGCTTCCGTGGAGTCACTTCAAACTTTGAAATGTTGATGCATGAAAAATAGAAATATGAAGAGTTGGTATCATAAATATCCAAATGCATACACCATATTGGACCTGAAGTGTTCAACTAAACTCATTCTACGATCAGTCAAGGCGTGCTTTCTTAGCATGAATGGGAATGTCAAACTTTAATGCGAGTAAGAAAGAACTAAAGCTGAGTAATCAAACCTTTCTCATGACGCCACGACCATCATAGTGGTAACCACCATTAAATCCTTTTGTTGCATCTGCACGCAGATACAACATAAGCCAGGGATACTTTGAAGATGTTGTCAACCTCTGCGAGAAAATCCAACTTCCTGTGCTCAAGTTTTTCTTCCATGAAACCCAAAAGTAGGAGTTCTCCCCTATACCTTTGGTCAAATCAGCATCAAGATCATAAGTTCCATAAAACCCTCCAGTCACGGACCATTTTTGGTCACCGTCAGAAACCAATCTTGAGTAGTTATGGTACACTAGTGGCTGGTTCATGCAACCTTCACCAAAACATGGAAAGTTCCTATCTGTTACAATTTTGCTTAAGTGCTTGCCATTTTCAGGACAAAGAGTAGTGTTCTTGTCAAAATTTCCGTTCTTAAGCATGACCATCCAAAACTGCCATGGATCCGATGAATTATGAACCTCGCATAGAGAAGCAAGATACAGTTCCTTTTCTGTTGCATACAAGTCAGGGTCTGTGTATGGCTTAAAATCCCTTAAGGGAAACATATTGCCAGCCCTTAAGTTGTTGTCTGATTCATTAACTCTGTGATGAAGTACACACTTACTCTTCACATCAAGAGGGGTCCGATCCATAGGTTCTGATAACGGAAAATATATATAAAACCAAAAAGGATCAATTAGAACGCAAATTCTATGTGGAAGACAAATCCCAAACAGTGTACTGCAGCGTCAATCTAAATTACCATTATTCCTAAACACGGTGGTACATAGATAGTGACATGAAACGATGGAAAAAAGCAACAATGTATTGCGCTCTCGTTTCACATCTAAGTTCAGGTGGCTGAGTGAGTGAAGTTGATGCTCAAACAAGCAAGCCAAATTTCCAAATAAGGAATCAAGTTATGATTAGCATCAAAACATTTCCAAATAAAGAAAAACAAGCATGAGCATAAACATATACAGTTGAAATATAAAGACCTAATATTTATTTGTTCTAATTTCTCGATGTGGAAGTGATTTGGGAAATATTTGCATTATCAAGAAACAAAACAACACAGGAAAAATGAACCATAAAACGTACATTTAAATTCCCATTATCTTTTTCAGCGGAGTGAAACTCTACACTAAATTAACCTAAACTATAACATCAACGAAGCCTTATACCACCAAGTGGGGTCGGGTCTATGAATCCATAGACCCTAGAAAGTCACTGTGCTCGGTTTCGCACCAAGTCGTTAGCTACAAGTTATCTATATCTTTTCTTAAAGTCTCTCACTAAATTAATCTGAACTAGGGATATAAAATGCCGAAAAAACCAAACAGTGTTTCAAAAGCAAAGACAATCATTCAACTCTAATCAACTAGCTAAATAAGATAATCCATGTACCAGTAGTAGTAACAGTGGGACAATGGATATCAGCACAATCAGCGAGCCTGGGGCTGCCCATGCCGGGCGCTTCACTTCCAACTTCATTGCAGAAGTTCCAAGCTTCCAACGCAACTCTCACATTTGGGTTCCTCATTCCCGGGTCTCCTATTGCCGACGTGTACTCGCCCGACTCCGAGTCCGAGACATAGTCACCCAAATTCGACACGAACAGTTGACAAACAAGAACATAAAGAACAACATAAGCTGACCCGGCACGGCGACCCATCATCTCTAACCGTGAAGGACTGCGAGGAAGAAATGGAGCATCTGGTCGCGGGAAGCGAGCTTCATCGGTTCTTGTCGTTTTTTGGTTGGCGAAGACAACAGGGTTAGTCTTGCTTTGAAGCGAAGTTGCTCTGGACGCGTTGCATATGTTTTTCAAGGACGCGTGGAAGGAAATGGGAAGCCCAATACGAAATTAGGCCCACTAAACCTAACAAATAAGATAAATTATGGGAGACATTTTAACTTGGGTGTCCAAGGACAAGCACGTTGTTTACGGTCAATCGGCAAAACTCACATTTACAATTTATTATTAATTTCGTTTGGTTTTGCTTAGGTGGCATGGATTAATTTTTTTAACAAAATAAGTTCGAAGTCCTTGCAGTGTATGAGTTTTTTTTAAGAAAAACTAATAAAATGGTTTAAAAAGTTTTAAATCTTAACTAAATGTACCTTAATACTAATAAAAATTCACATCAAACTAGTCCAATCTTAATTTTTCGTAAGTCTCTGATAAGGTAACGAAATCACACAAGGTTAGAGACTACGAGTTCACATCCATGCCCTCTTTCTTTTATTCAAGACCCACACGTTGAAACTCAATGTCCAGGGAGATTCAGTTCTCTAAATGTGAGGTTCTTCAAGATTTTTGTCGATTTATTTTTTCAAACCTGACGAAACTTGTCCTCAACTCAAGTGAGAAGTTTAAGTGTAATTTTATTTGAACCCATATAACCTCTCTTTACACCCAATTACTCTCTACACCCATCTTATTTTTAATTAAACTATTAATATCTTTTTAAACCCTAATTTATTATCTAAACTACCCTCAGAAACCCAATTCAATATGTAAATTTAGTTTTACACCCATTTAAAATCAAAACTCAAAATCAAAACATATGTTCTCTCCTTTCACATTCTCTCCTTCCAACAAGTCCATCGTCGTACCTTTTAATTCTTCAAGATTTAACATAAATCAAAATTAATAAGAATTGGCAAGAATTAATTTATCGTTTAGGTTTACGGGAGAATGGCATAAAGCCATCCTTTATGCAATTACCATGTTGGAAAAGCTTGATCTTCAGGGGCAAAGTAAAGGAGTGGGCAATTACCATGTTGGAAAGGCTTGATAACACCCTTTTTCGTCACTTTCTGATGCTTCTATGAGCAATTTGGGTGCAAGAAATTCTAGGCTATGGAACGGGAAGATTGAGCAGTCCAACTTGAATTGTGAGTCATTATAGCGATTAAACTATTAGTTTCTTGTAGGCTTTAACTCCTACTGCCATAGAACTAATGAATATCTGTAGAAGTCGTGGAAATGCAACCAAAGTTAGCGGTTTGAATCTGGTGCTGCTGCAATAAGCAAATTTACAACAGCATATTGGGCATGTTAAGACTGCGTATTTGCCCCACTGGGCTTCAAGGGTGTAAGAGGTTTATAAATCAATTAGGATCCAAAACTTTAACGTCACCATCCATTCGCAAAAAAAAAGTTGCTCTTGTATTAGGGTTTTAGTCAAATAGAATGTTAGAAAAGAATTCATGATGGTAAATGTTTAATTATTGAGTGTGGGTTTATTGATTAATTTTAGTTTTATTGTTAGTTTCATTTTGTACTTGATGATAATTATACAATAGAGTAAAAAAGACAATTCACATCTGAAATTTAAGTTAGGTTCTTCAAGATTTTTGTCGATTTTTTTTTTCAAACCTGACGAAACTTGTCCTCAACTCAAGTGAGAAGTTTAATCCTCTCCTCATGGGGTTCCTTTCCATGTAAGTGCTTCCTCAAAATTGATCTTTGATATTTGGTTCAAGAAATAGGGCAATGTTTAGTTTTAGAAATAGTAGACATGCCAGTGTTCAGTTCTAAAAGTAGTGGCAAGTTCAATTCTAGAAATAGTTGTAGTGACGGTATTTAGATCTAGAAATAGTGGCAGTATTCAGTTCTAGAAATAGTGGCAGTGTTTAGTTCTAGAAATTGTTGTAGTGTTCAGTTCTAAAAGTAGTAGTAGTGTTTAGTTCTAGAAATAATTGCAATGGCAGTGTTTAGTTCTAAAAATAGTAGCAATGTTCAGTTCAAGAAATAGTGACAATATTCATTTCTATAAATACTTATAGTAGTTTGATGGATTTGAGATAACGCTCATTAGGGGCAAGGGCTGAAAGAAAAAATAGAAGGGGGGGGTTGTGCTTCCAACTCGTGGGTTGTATTATCTAGGGTTTGATGTATGTAATTTGTGGTCTGTAATTAAATAAAGGGGTGAACGGCCAATTTAGTACCTGAATTATCACTTTAGTTAAAATTAGGTCCTAAACTATTTTTTTAGAAAAATCAGTCCTTGAATTATAAAAATTTGCCAACTACATCCCTAATATTATATTTGAAGCTACTATATTCAATTTTTTTGTTAATTTAAGTCACGTTACTTACATGTGATACACATTGGAGGGTAGATTGGTAGTTTTTCATAAAGAAATAGTATATGGAGTTCATTTTGGAGAGTAAATTAGTAGTTTTTCATATAAAAAATAGTGTAAGTTAACTTTGGAGGGTAATTTAGATATTAGATTCACAACATATATAAAATGTAAAGGGCTTATAGGCTAGAAATGACAGTATTATATTCTAAAGTGTGTGAAGTGACTTAAGTTGAAGAAAAATTGGATAAAATAGTTTTGAATATAATAATAGGGATGAAATTAGCAATTTTTAATGAATTTAGGGACTTATTTTACCGAAAAAATAATTTAGGGACCTAATTTTCACTGAGGTAATAGTTCAGAGACTAAATCTGCACTTCATCCTAAATAAAGTTATTAGGATGCTTTTGGTTAAGAAAAAAATTTGGAGAAACCGTTTTTCATTAAACTTTGTGACCTTTTTATTAAATAAAATTATTAGGTTGGTTTTGGTTAAGCAAAAGTTTGGAGAAGCTATTTTCTTTAAACCTCTTTTTTTTATTGATCAATTTATGAGTTAATTACAAATACACATTTCAAACAAATGAGACAAACCTTACACCTACACAGTTAAGTTACCTAAGGCCATCTCTAACCGAATGGGCTATGTTTAGCCCCTATCCAGATTATAGCGCTGTAAGAAATTAATTTTTAATGAACAATGTCAAGCTATATTTATATACCATCTCCAACCGAAAGGGGGCTATTTTTTAGCCCCCTCAACAATTTATTATTTTAAGTTTGTTCTTTAATTTTATTGGTTAATTTAATTAAACTATCATATTAAAATAAGGATTGAACATATTTTGAGTGTCACTTGTTGCTAAATGAATAAGCCTCCAGATTTCTTATCCTTTGGTTGAAGATGTGGCCATTTGAAAAAAAAAATATTGAAAAGATTAAATTTAGATTGGAAGAGGTAAAGGAGGGGGGTTTTTATGAACATGATATGAGAAATAGTGTAGAAATGGCTTAGTATTAATTTGGGGAAAATAGAATTTTTTTATGAAATTTCAACCTGAAATAAAAATAAAAATAAAAATGGGCCCCTCAAACAGGCTACCTGGTTGGTTGTCAAAGGGCTAAAGCTTGGCTTGGTGGGTCCCCTTTTTCTTTGGCCCAGGTCTCCATTGGAGTTAGGTTTTGGAGCATTTCGAGCTGGATTTTGGCATGTAGCCCTATAGTCATCTCTAACTGACCCGGTCAAATGGCCATAGGCCAAAATATAGCCCATTTTTCACACGAAACTGTCTTCAACTGAGGGCTAAGCCAAAGGACTTGTGGGCCCCACCCAACTAAAAATTAGACACCAAGCCAGCCAGCAAGATGCAGCAGCCCAGCCCACTTGGAATGGCTACCTGGCATCAACATGACGCTAACTTGCAACGGCTAATTGACATCATGCTGACGTTAAGTTGCTGTTGGGATTTGATTTTTTTTTTAGATGAATTTTTTTTTCCTATAAATACCTAAGTCAGTCCTACACCATTTCTCATTTTATTTCAATTCATCACATTCTATTCTCTTACCTCTTCCAATAATCTTTCCTTTAATTTTTTCAATAATTTTCAAATGGCCACATCTTCAATCAAAGGAAGGGCTTGGACTCGAAAAGAAGATGATGCTTTTTGTAGGGCTTATAGATTAGTCTCGAAAGATAGTGTCAAGGGTAGTTCTCAAACAAGTGAATGTATTTGAACTCGTACATCCAAAAAGTGCTATGAGTTCTACAAAGGCATCTGTAATACCTTAAAAGAATTTAAGTATATGAATAAGATATTCATATTTATGAATATGCGGGCAAAATAGGGAAATGAATCAATAAATGGTTAAGAATATTTAAGTGGGGAAATGTGAAATCCCATTCTTGGATTTGATTATTAAATTAAGTTTTTTTTTTTATTTGTATTTGTAGTTACGAAGTATTTATATTTGCGGCGTACAAATTTTTTTATAAGTAAAGGGACGAAAACGCCCTTAATGAATTAAACAGATTTTCGAGCATGATTTGATCCTTTCATAATTTTCCAGATTTCTTTGCATATTTGGATAGTACATGTACAAACTCGTAGGCGCAAATGGAACATAATTTGGAGTTATAACGAGAGAGTTATAAACGAACGAAGGTAGGGGCAAAATAATCATTTTGCTATGAATATGGAAAGCTTCAAGTTAGTGGGAGCCTTGTCTTGGTAAAAGGAAGCCACGTGATGACTAAAAAAAGGAGAAAAGAAAAAAAAAAGAAAGGAAAACTAATGAAAAGGGCTTGAAAACTTTGAGTTTAACAAAAAGCCACTTTTAAAGGTATAGTGAATAGTGACAGTTAAAGGTAAAAAAAGCGGTTTTTCGTTAAAAGTAAACAGCACAGGGGATGTTTTATTAAACCTCCCAAAAAAGAATCGGGCGGGAGAGGGGAGGAGGGGACAAACCAGAAAGAGAAAGAAGAGATGAGGAGGTTGGGCGAATAGGGGAGATGGGAGAAAGTGAAGGCCCAATCAAAAAAGGAGGAAGAAGGGGTCGGGAGAGAGGCAAGGAATCACCCCCAACCCATCTTCCTTACAACCCGACTAAGCTAAATACCATGGAATCCGATGGTTTTCCGGCCAATTTTCGATGGATTGTGCCGGGAAACCTCCTAAAATCAATTCCACGACCCTCATTCTTGCTTTTACACTCAAAACCTGATGAATTTTCACTCAAATTGGGCTAAGAACGGCAGCAGGTGTGTCGAGAGTCCGTGGTGGCGATCCGCCGTTTGACCCTCACAACCTCCCATTTTTCGATGTCGATTCCGGCCAACCCCATTGGAATTTTTCAACGCCACCACCACCATCTTAAGTCTCTCATTCCCCTCTACAAAACCCAACAAGAGCCATCTTGATTAACCACTATTCGTGGCGGTGCGAGGCCATAAAATTTCAACGAAAATCAACAAATCTCCAGCCACCCCTTTCATATTTTCGGCGAATCGGCAAAACGATGGCTGACGCCATCACTTGGGTTTTGTAGCCCATCATCCCGAGAGTAAATCCAGACCAGCTTTGACCCCGTTGGACCACCGTAGGTGACGAATTGACACCGAGAAGCTTTAGGCACTCGCTGGCTTTATCGATAAAATTGACCTTCTTCCGTCCACTTTTGGACATCGTTGTAGGTATAAAATGTGTTCCTCTTATTGAGCTCTATCTTCTTGTAAAATTTGGTAATTTTTGGAGTTTGTTGGAAAACTGGGTTTCCGTTTGCTGGAAACTACCACCGGTGGCTCGTGCAGCGGCGCATCGCCAGTGGACTGATACTGCCTTTTTTATGAAAATTTTGATATTCTAAATACGTAGTTGGTATCCAATTGATGTGTTTCTATTATCAAAACTAAGGGTGGTTCGGTATGGGATCCCATACCGAAACCCTTGTCCCGATTCCCAAACCAAAATTTTCGGGAATCTCAATTTCAATACCGATCCCAAACCAAATTTTCGAGATTTTGGGACAAATCGGGAATCCCAAAATGGTTTTGGGTTTTTGGGCTTTAAGACTAAAATTTGACATATTATGCTTTTGGGCTAAAATTCAACCTTTTATATTACAAAAGGGGTGTGCTATCCACACCCCTTTTTACTTCTCACACACCCCTATTACTTTCTATATGTTAGATCTTCTTCAATTCATCCAATCCGACGGCCGAAATCTAAAAAGGTGTGAGAGAAGTAAAAAGAGGTGTGTCGATATCACACCCCATTACAAAATTGACATATAGGCAAGCCTAATTATTCAATTTGTTTCTACTAATCTGCCAATCAAATGGCAAGGCCCAGTTAGTATCTGCCTATTTGTTTCTGCCTATTCAAAAGTAATTTGCTAATCTGAAACGTTAATATGTGCTTGAGTAAACTAGTACATCTATGTATAATCATGCTAGTTCCCAAAATTACGTCTAAAACGTTAATATATGCTTGAGTAAACTTCTATACATATATAATATAAATATTATAGATAGATGTAAAGTTTTCTCAAGCAAATTGTAACTTATAATCTATCCATGTATCCATCTATCAATTTCTCGTGTTTATTCTGCATCTATGTATCTATCTATCAATCTCCTGTAATTTAAAATTTCTGCATATGTTCCACTATCTATCTTAGGGCTTCTTCCTGTATATGTTCCATCATCGATTTCCAGTGCTCATTCAATATTTCAATTTCACTATTGTAGGCAGAGATGTGCTCCTATATATTTTAAAATTAAATAATATATATATATTTCGGTTTGGTTTGGGAATATTGAAATCCCAAAAACTTGAGACCGATTCCCGTACCAAAATTTTGGGATCGGTTCGGTATTGGATACCAAAATTTTCGTGAATTTCGGTTTGGGAATTTTTCGGTTTGGTTTCGTTTTCGGTTCGGTTTGGGATTTTTGGGATTTTTTTCCAGCCCTAATCAAAACTAATGTTGGTTATTTCTATTATTTGAATGATTTAGAAAATGGATTAACATTAAATTGTGAACTACGAATGACTTGATCCCTTCGTAGGGTACGTAGGCAATCTAACGAGACGGTTAGATGCAACCATAAAATAACCGAAATTTATTATTGTACTTGATTTCTTTAAGGAAAGAAATTTACTATGGTTCATAGCGTTTAGATGACTTTGTTTTGGCCTATCACCAGATTTAGCTTCCAAATAAGAATTTTGGATCATTACAATCTCCACCACCATTAGACTCCCCTTGAACCCTAGAACAAAGCCCAATCAATTGTAGGGGTGGCGGAACACCAAGGAGGAAGAATAGAAGATCACCCATTCTAGCGTTTTAAACAAGTGTAAGGCAATTTGGGGCTTTTTCCAGCCAAATTAGACTTGGCCAAAGGTATAAAACTTGCTTCCCTCGTTGAAATCTTCATTCTTGTAAAATTTGAGAATTTTTTAAAATAGTTGAATTTTCAAGCGAGTTGGGACGGTTGGCCGCCGCATGCGGCGACGCATGAGCCGAGGCCCCACCTAACCGTACTAGGCTAATTTGGATGCCCTTATTCCATATTTGACATCCGATTGATGAAATTTCTTCATTTGAGCATATTTTCGTTAAGGTCCGCCACTTGAACATTATAGCAATCGACGATTCAACCATTAGATCATCACTAAACTTAAGTACGTAATAGTACGTAATATTTGAGGACATTAAGAACTTATAGATTGGGAATCTGATGTACGGATCTTCCTGAATTGGATTTGTAAGTTCATAAAATAAAACGTTAACTGCCACTGGAAATTATGATTGGCGAAGATCCTACAGTTAGATCGGGGTGAGATTTTAGTATGATGTTCTATGAGTATAATGAGGACCTTAGGAAATTAAAAATCTGAAATCTGTTGTGCGGATATTCTAGATTGAATTACATAGAGTTGTGGGCCTTACCATTGATCGAGAGTTAACTTTTGGTCAACATGTCTCAAAACGTTCTAAATACTAAAATTAGTAATACAAGAGACTAAATGAAGTCTAGTGGGCCTACATTGGTTGGAGAGTAACTCGAATATTTTCGAAAATGAATTAAAAAAGAATTGTGAGTTACGATTGGCTTGATTCCTCCAAAAGGTACGTAGACAGTCTAACGAGAAGTTAGATGCAGACATAAAATAAACGAGATTAAATTTTAGTGGAAAATCATCAAAGGAATAAATGTTAAAATGGTTATTACATAAAGAGTAACCATGACATTTTTGGCCTACCGTTAAATGTAAATTCCAAAATAAATTGGCGGGACGTTACAGCACCACTCCACCGAATCTTCGAAACCATGAGAATTGTTCTTCAAGATGGAAAAAACATCTTCAACCAAGTTTGAATAAATGGCATCAAGCCGTGATAAGGGCCAAAATGAGACATGAAAGCGGAGCCAATCTTTACGACGAAGTAAGTGTTTTCATAAGTTCTTTTAAATATTTAATTATATTACATTTAATTTCATAAAGAAAAGAAATCTGGAGAGTTACTCACTTTAGCGACACGTATCACTCGAAATCCTATCAGAAAAATTATTGAAATTATATAAAGATAAGAAATCTGGAGGTTCATTCATTTAGAGACAAATGGTACTCAAAATATGTCCAAAAATCTTATGTTAATATGGTAGTTTAAATCAATTAACCATGGTTGGAGATGAATTTTTTGTCAAAAAGCTATATTTTGGCCTATAGCCCTTTGTATCATGTACCAGACTCGGTTCCGCCGTAGCACGATATTGTCCGCTTTAGGCCCCAGTCATGCCCTCACGGTTTTGTTTCTGAGAACTCACACAAGAACTTCCCAGTGGGTCACCCATCCTGGAATTGCTCTCGTCCGAACTTGCTTAACTTCAAAGTTCCGACGAACTCCGAAGTCAGTGAGCTCTCAAAAGGTCTCATGCTATATAGAAGTGGGCATGTACATATAAGGCACATCACCCCCTCTCTGTTGGTCAATGTGGGATGTAACACTTTGGCCCCCCTCGGTTGGAGATGGAATAAAATATGGCCTAGTATTGTTCATCAAAAAAATATTTTTTTGCAGGACTATAGGACTAAACATAGCACTTTGGTCCCCTTTTAATTGGAGATGGCCTAACGGCTGTTTGCTAGGGTTCCGGTGAGTCATTTAACTAAGTTTTTTTCTTTTCAACATTGTACCATAATATATGTTCAAATATAAAAGGTCAAGTGTCTTTTTTTCTTTTTTTCTTTTTTCTTTTTTTTTGGTTTACAATTGGGGATAAACCTAAAAGAAAATTAAAAATCACATTACAAATGTCACGACTCACGAGGTCAAGCGACTTCAGTTATACTAACTGTTAAAGGAAGCAAAATAGTCAATGATCTAATCATGATATGATTTGGAGTAATTGTAGGATCAAATAGTCAATGATCCGTTTTGGAGTGATTGCATAATTGAATCTGTACAACTAGGAATTTATACAAGAATTGTGAATCAATTCTAGGGAAATTTGAGCTAATGCTATGCTCGTTACAATTCAATTGGGCAGACACTCTAAGACGGATTATTGACTATTTACTCCAAATCATATCATGATCAAATCGTTGACTATTTTGCTTCCTTTAACACTCTTCTTCAAGTTGGAGTTGGATGTCAATGACACCCAACTTGCTAAAATGCAAATGAAAGGCATGTGCTCTTAGCGGCTTCCTAAATATGTCAACTATTTCATTTTCAGTTTTCACATGAGTAGTCTTGATTTCACCCCTCTGCAACCTTTCATGAACTCTTCATAACCAATAACTATTAATGTGTTTGGTCCGCTCATGATACATAGGGGCACTACTAGAAAAATGAAAGTAACCAATTACTATTATTGTTGTACATTTGGTTTCAAAATTAGCAATGTTGTCTAATTGACGTACATGCATACACAATAGTTACTAAATGTTGTAATTATTTGACAGAGGCAGATTGTCTGCCCTCTAGTTACCATCATCTTCCGATCCCCTCCTATTTGTGCGGCCATGGTTAAGTTACGTCAATATTTTATATTCCTATTGTTTTTTGTCTTATTATCTCTATTAAAAAATTAATATAAAATGTTGACGCGGCTTAACCATAACAGCACAAATATGAGGGGATGGTAAAGGGAGGGCAGACAATCTGTCTCCTTATTTGACACAGAAAAGAAAGAATATTTAATATTTGTATTCAATTGACAACATCGGTAATCAAATAAATTTTTAGGCAAACTAACGAAAATGTCTTAAAAACTTTGAGTTTTAATCAAAAAGACAAAAATGTGTTGTAAGTGAATAGTACCAGGAGTGACTTTTTAGAGTTAAAATGTGGTTTTTCGTTAAAGTGAACAGTACCAAGAGTGTTTCGTTAAAACTCTCTAAATTTTTTAACATATTAAATTTTGACTTTTTTTTTTCGAAGCTCTAAAGCAGCTATAGTTTTTTTTTTCCTCCTACAAAACCATTGTAGTTTTTGGTTACACACAGTTGCTTTGTAGTGAAAACTTATGCTTTTATCAATTCTTGGATATTTACAACGGTTTTCTTGAACCATTGTCTAATTTAGCATGAACAGTGTTCTAATATATTTTATAGCAATTAGACCACTGTTTAAATATTATCATTCTAGTACTATTATTTAATACCACTTTATTAACGTAATATGCTTAAACAATAAGTTCAAAAAATAGATAATTGAGGGAATGTAATATAAAGAAGTTAAATTCATGAGACATTTTTCTCTCAAACACATCATAAACGTTTCAGATCATAGGATTGCTAACTTAGTATTAACAATCCGGTAAGATTAGTACATTCTTTGTCTTCGCTCTTCAGAGAGTGATTAGTCTCAAGTTATTAGTGTGAATACATTAAGACAAGTATGTAGGTGCACAAAAGAGAATGAGTTCACTGAGCACAATCAAACATAAGTTCTTATAGTCATGTCATATGATAACTCAATGGTTGGATAATGCAAAGTAGTCCTATGACCTGAGACACCATAATTGTCTTGTGAATACGTCTTTGACAATTTGACGATGTGGTTTGTTCCATGCATTACCGAGGTCCTAGACTTATTCTTAGAGGCATGTGAGTGTACAATAAGGAATCTCTAACCTTGAACTGTTCAAGGAGAATACTCTATGATATGATTCAAGAGTCTATGGCTAGAGCACATGAATGTGATTTAGGATGTATGTTCCAAATCATGTTCACAGGAATCCTATAGATAAGAAAATCACATTGGATGAGAGACATGAATAAGCTATCAACCAAACAATGTGATCAATAGTATTGATTTAGAGAACATATTAAATTGTAATTCCAACTGAACCTCTTCTAGTTAGCATGAGTAGCTACACACTGCTAGGTGTCAATTGTGGAACCCCTGAGGATAAACAATTACTAACTGAAAGGTAGTTTCAATTCATAATCCCCCACTGCCTCATTAATTAAAATCTAATAAGTCATACACTGTGTAAAATATAATTAAATAGTCTAATTGTTTCTGGTTATGATAACCAAATGTTAGTTAATCAAATGAATAAGTTCGAATCGGACGCTAAGTTAATTTCAAACTTCATAACTTAATCTACATTGAACCACCAAGCCCAACTGGTTAAATGGTTTATCAACTTACAATTTAAAAGCCCAAAAGGTTCTCTAAGCCTCGTGAGGCCGCCCATATATAGAGTGAGCTTAAGCCGACCAAGTCAGAAAACTATATCAAGTATAAAGTTAGAACTTATAAACATTAAGGAGCAAAGGTTCAACCCCTGGGCTCTAACATATATTATACAATGTAGACAATGAGCTAAACCGTTGATATTCACGACTATGATTTTAGAGGGTTTTAATGAAACATTCTATTATTTATTTAATGAAAAACAATATTTTTATCTTTTTGATACTATTCACTACACCTTTATTTGTCATTTTTCATTAAAACTAAAGTTTTTCTGGATTTTTTGTTAGTTTTCTTATGATTTTAACATGAACAAATATATAAAATTTTAAGTTTATCTAATGTTGTGATAGAATTAATGTTAATGATGAATTTCAGATTGATGAGGGAAGGGACTTTGCATGAGTTCATAAGTAGTTGGGTTATTTTCCATATAGCCAATTGGTTTTATGGTGGAACCTTAACTTTCTTCATAGTATTAAGGTCAGGCTACCTCACGTGGGAAGCCCATCGGCTACATGAACTCCAAGGCACTCCATTTGTATTGTTTACGTGTTAGGCTTAAAAAATTTGTCAGACATGAGGAGGCGTATTGAGAATTAATCCCATCTTGATAGAAGAAGGGACCCTTCGTGTACTTATAAATAGTGGAACGTCAACTTTCTTCGCTTATAATTCAAGATTCTATTCATTGATCAACTAGTGAGTTTAAATAACTGAGTTCTTAATTTTAATCTTTGTATAATTAATAGGGTTCTTTAGAAATTGACCCTTAAATTTCCTATTTTCCAAACAAAAACTCACCTAATATTAAACATTCAAATAAAACTCAAATTTCAAATAGACTACTATCTAGAGAAGTATCTAGAGAAGTATGTAACCAACTAATACACATGTTTTCCCTCCCATATAAGCTTTTCCCTCATCTTCCATCTCTTTTCTCACCTTAGGCTTTAGCTATTTTAATAATACTTAACTTGAAAATAACAGATCATTGAAGACGAAAACAGACCGTACATTCGACTGTCTAAAGTTTCACTGGTTTTCTTTCTCAAAGCTTTTCAAGCCATGGCCGAAAACGATGATGGAATCTTGGCTTACTGGTACATACGAACGGCGCAAAGATTTAATTATTTGGGAAATTAAGGCACTGTTTCTGCATATTGGCATTATTTATGTAGAGTCTAATTATACTTCAGCTTTTGAGCTTTTGAACTTTTGAAACCTAATAAGTGGCTGGGTGAGTGTGATAGCAAAAGGTTTTTGGAATCAAGCTTTACACTGCAAAAGAACTATATGCATCCACGCGGCGGCTTTCTAAGCCACTTCATGCAGCCTATCCGATCCAAGATGTCGAAGACAGATCTCTGCCCTGAAGTATTTTGAACGAGTGGGATTTGACAAAGATTCTTGGCTTCTCAGCAAAGATGAAGAAAATAATAATACCTAAATTCTTCGAAATTAAAATATAAGTTGTAGGGAGACAGTCGAGAAAGCTGACCTGACATTTGTGAGTTTTTTTTTCTTCAGAAAAAAAGTTAACGGAGAAAGCAAAATGTTTAAGGGATTTTTTACAATATCTCGGAGCATGGAATATTTCAAATGTTTTAATCGTTAAATATTTGTTATAACGAAAATATATAAGTGATTTTTTACAATATCTTGGAGTACGGAATATTTTAAATGTTTTAATTGTTAAACATTTATTATAACGGTTAAAACACTTGAATATAAGATACTCTGAGGCGCTCTAAATATTTTAACTTGTATAATAAGCTTGGAAGGCTTAAACCAGGCAAGGGTTTTGTCACAGACACAAAGGGCGCAATGCGTGAAGGCGAGGTCAAAGCCCAAGGGATGTGGAAAAAGTAGAGGCAAAAGCTAACAACCAAACATGGGCAGCTCATTGGTTCAATAGAGAGGTTGATGTGCGTCACATGAAAAAAAGGGCTTTCAAATTGCATGCTGACTAGACTTCAACTATCCCACACAAATACACTTTTCCTTCACCTGAGAGTGTTGAATGGTCGCTGAGGATACCAAATCTGGTTCTGCAAGGGCCATACCAATGTGTTGACCTACGCATGGGATGAGAGGATGACATACTATATATTACCTTTTCAACAGAGAGTGATTCTAGAATTCAGAGAATTAGATGATTTAGTATTGACATGTTTATACAAGTCAGTGATTTAGAGTGCATATAAATTACTTGATTTACAAAAATTTTAAAAAAAAATTAACGAGAATAAGTAATTCTAACCTAACCCTAAGAGGTAACGGAAATCTTAATGGATTCACCTAGCTAGTGAGCACACTAATTAATGAAGGAATAATCAGTCTTACTTTTGTTATTAAAGTTGCAGCTGTCAATTAACGTGATCCAATAAATGTTAACAACAAGAGACTTAATTAGTCTGCACTTCACATATAAGTTGTAGAGATACCGAAAGAGGTTTGATTTATGCATGATTTACGTATTATATATTATTATGTAATGACTAAATTAACCATTGATACATAACGTGGGGCAATGTGATTAACTTTGTGAAATGGTGGGGCTGAAATTCTGTTGGAGATGGAGAGCATGATAGAATAAAGGGAGCTAATTATGTGAGAGGTTAAATCAATTAATGTTAAACAAAGCTCAGTGATTTGTAAAAGTAGGTGCGCATTATTCTTAATCAAGGGTTGAAGAGATAGATTGGAATCGACGTAAGGGTATATAAGGCACTAAGCTCTCGATATTTAGAGGTAAACCGTGCGTCGGTAAATTCAGAAAGAGGAGGATTATTGCAACAACCTCGAAGCTAGTCCAAACTAGTGGGAGGTTGTCTGCAAAGGAAATTACACAGCCACCAAATTTCTGAATCAACCATAAATACTCGTATATATATACAGTCAAACCCTAGATATATCAATTGATCGATTGGTTGATATGGCTCGTGGAAAGGTTCAGATGAAGAGGATCGAGAACCCAGTGCACAGGCAGGTTACTTTCTGCAAGCGCCGGGCAGGACTCCTAAAGAAGGCTAAAGAGCTGTCTGTGCTGTGTGATGCTGAGATTGGAGTTTTCATTTTCTCCTCCAATGGAAAGCTCTTTGAACTAGCCACCAAAGGGTCGCTAGCTCTCTCTATCTATTTCTGTATAATAATAATGTATCTGTATATTTTTTAGTAGATAGTTTCAAATACCATATAGTTAAAGTATTGCATGTACTCTTAGTAGAAAGAAAATTTACAATCGGTAGAGACCTAAGTGTTAATTAACTCTATGAGATTAATTCTAATTGAACTTGCTTTTTTATTTATTATGGTAGAAGCATGCAAGGGCTTATTGAGAGGTACATGAAGATGAAGCCCACCCGAATGTCTCAGGCTGAACAAACCGTGGAAACAGAGACTTTGGTACGGTATATCTTGTTGTTTAATTTGTCACTTTTTTTATTTATTTATGTCATTTATTTGTTTCATCGCACTAAATAATTTCTCGTATTTCTTTTTATTAAAAAGTAATTTCTCAATTTATGCGATTTATTGTTTCATCACACCGAATAACTTCTCATGTTATACACAGTTTAAAAAAAAACACACACATATTTTACAGATGTTGAATACTATACCATGTATAAAACGAATATTATTGGCATTCTTATTCGTAAAGCTAGTGCAGCATCAAAT
The DNA here is from genome assembly GCA_963580275.1 of Crataegus laevigata. Lineage (NCBI taxonomy): Eukaryota > Viridiplantae > Streptophyta > Magnoliopsida > Rosales > Rosaceae > Crataegus > Crataegus laevigata. The sequence continues at coordinate 4,790,266 of OY756938.1, forward strand.
GCTGGTTATGAATGATTCTTACATGACTACAAAAATTAATTAAACACACAGACATACACGCTTAGCTAGAATAATAAAAGAAAAATAAATAAACAATATATATATAACATAGATACATGATATTGTTTGGGTTTCAAAGGAGTTTACTCAAGTGTTAACCAGTATTTTAAGAAAAACTCAATAAACTCAATTGTTAACCAGTATTTTAATACATAGCTAACCACTCATGTTCATATGGTTTGACATCATACTTTTCAAGATTTGGACCGATCATTTTTAGGTCATCAATTTATAATTATCCTTACAAAGCAATTCACTCCGATTGGAGAGTGTTTAGTGATATGCATGTATGTATGACATTACGTACACATACTTGTATTTAATTGATTTTATTTCTTACTTTATGTTATATTTTTTTATTTATTTAATACATTAGGGAAAGAGAGGTGAAACCATACATCGTGCATCTACGATAATTACAATCCTTTTTTATTGACTTAGTTAGGGTATATTTACATGGAGGCCAACTACGACTCTAAACCTAAGTTGAATTCCCTTATGCTTTGTATTGATATGTAGGATGCGAAAAAGGAGATTAACTTGCTGAAACAGGAGATTGAAATACTGCAGAAAGGCCTCAGGTATTACAAATTAGTAAAATTATAATTAATACCTTATTTATTCTCATGACATCAATATATATAACTTGTATTTGCATGTGATTGTATCTACATATTTCTAACAATTATATATGGAGCTAAATCCATGGAGTTTACTAATTACCATAATACAAGGATAACGCAAATATCTGGTATATCTAATAGTTTTTCTGGTATGGTTAATTTTAGCAACGTCAAATGTCTGTAGTGAGTTTAAATTAAGAGAGTTTTCAAGAAAAGGGCTTGTGTTAAGTTTAATTTAATAAAAAAATCATGCTATAACTTTATTTAATGAAAAAAGACTTAAATTTTAATGAAAAACCCTTAACTTTTAATAAAGAGGACAAAAGAACTTAAATTTTAATGAAAATGATACAATTAAAAAATTTAAAAAAAAGCTGACGCGCGTCCATCACAAACTATTTATGAAATAGTACTACACTGTTTATGAAACTTAACGATACTATACTATATTATGAAACTGTGGTATTATACTATTTATGAAACTAAATGGTACTACACTATTTATTGTCCAGATTCATAAATAGTGCCTATTTTTTTGTTCACTTTTGTAAATAGTGCTTAGTTATTGGGTCTTATTTCATAAATAGTATATAGTAATTGGTACAGTTTTATAAATAGTGTCTTATTCTTGATCCAGCTTTATAAATAGTGCCTAGTTCTTAGTCCACTTTCATATATAGTGCCTAATTCTTGGTCATGTTTCATAAATAATGTCTAGTTCTTGGTCTATTTTCATCAATAGTATATAGTAATTGATACAGTTTTATAAATAGTATTTCTTTCTTGATCCAGTTTCATAAATAGTATCTCCTTCTTAGTTCAATGTTTTATATTGAACTCTTTCAATTTTTTATATTTTCTAATCAAACAAAGAACCAATTAGAACGGGAGGTAATTGAAAATTCATATGGTTCACAAATCAAAGCTTTTTTTTGGAGTTCCTTATGTTATGTTAATTAATGAACTCCACAAGTTCTCTCTAAGAATGCTTTTTATTTTCTTCATAAAATAATAAATAAATAAAAAAACCCCTTCTCCTGCAAGTTTTTTTTTTATGATTCCCCTTTCTCCTGCCATCAATCACTCCATATAAATAGTTTTTTTTTTAAGTTGCGGCATACATTTTAAATGGATATAAAACTCCATAGAAGCAAATACATAAGCTGGGAAAAAACACCAGTACACCAAACCAAACAAAATCAGGGAAAAAACGCTGTGCAATTGCACGCGTGTAGTTAGTTTTTTTTTTTTAATTATTAAATAAAGTTATAAGATGGTTTTTTGGTTAAAATTCAAAATTTTGAAGTCCTTTTCATTAGTTTTTCTTTAAATTAATTGACCTCAAAGTTTATGAATTGGAGAAGTACTAAAAGCATTTTATGTGAAAGTGTTTTTGCCCAAAAGCACTTAAAGTACTTCCTGCAAGATGCACCAGTTATGTGCTTCTTGTAGGAAGCACTTTAAGTGATTTTTCAAAATTCACTTGCATTTTTATTAATGATTGGTTTCAGAAGTACTCCCATCAAAAGCATTTTCAATCATTTAAAAACACTTTCAAACGAAACCATAAACTTTCAAACATATATTATTAGTTTGGTAATGTTTGTAATTTTGGTTTAAAGGAATTGGATTACATATAAAAACATTACAGGTATACGTTTGATGGAGGTGCTGGGACAATGACTGTGGATGAACTACAAGTGCTTGAAAAAAATCTTGAAATATGGATTTATCACGTCCGCTCGGCAAAGGTAACGTTTTTATTTTAATTTAATCACTAATGTTCTTATTACTAATATTATTTTTATTATTTTTTATCACAGTCCGTAAATTATATTTAAGCAACAGTTAGCTCATGTTATAGAAATTAATTCGAAGACTGAGTCGTCAAAATTTACAGATGGACATTTTGTTCCAAGAGATCCAGCTGTTGAGGAACTCGGTAAGTTTGCTATCCAAAGTCCCTACTTTCTTTTTTATGAGATCATACATTGGATCCAAAGTCCCTACTTTCTTTTTGATGAGATCATACATTGGATGTGTGTGTGTGTGTGTGATAATGTATTATTCGATTAGAGCTCTCGATTTAAATAGGAAGAATATAATTACACACTCTTGTTTAATGTTATTCTTCAATTTCATTTGGTTATTTAATTCGATGAGATATGATCAAAGAGGTGCGCAGGAGGAAAAAAAATTGGTGTGTAATTATCATTTCTCTTTGAGTAAGCATAAGATGTTAGTGACAAGAAATCTTTTTTAATATGGTCTTTTTTTCACTATAAATGCTCACTAAATGATATATCACATCATTTGGGTCTCTAAAAGTTAAAAATATTGATCAAGTCGCCGTCCTCGTTTTAGATTTCGTTTAAAAATTTGAGTCTTTGAAATGCATTAAAACTCTATGACCAAAAAAATGTCCAAATTCTAACAATTATAGCCAACTAACCAAGAATAAAATATTACTACAAAAAAAAATAAAAAATAAAACCTAACCCAGCCACCTCCCATAATCTCCCGCAATCATCTCCAGTCTCCACATCAGCATCATCTGCCACCTTCGGATCTCTTCCACCCTGATCCCACCCCCACATCATATGTTGAAAAAAATAAGGTCCGACTGCTATATTTAATCACATAGAAGCCCAAGAATAATACATGCAATCAAATATCAATTTTAATACATACACACAAGCAAAAAACAATGTCAAATGCCCATGAATATGTGTTAGATAAACCTACTTAAAGACAAATATTAACATTCATTCCTTAAGACAAATTTATGCCTTATTATGGTGCTCATAGTTTATCGACATTTGTTTCTAAAAAATAACAACCATGTCCTTCTGTTAGTAATACTTTAAATCGTAAGGCTCCACCAAACTACGATGATGTTGAACTCCTAAATCTCTATATCTAGTGTTTCAAGTGCATTGCTTCTTTTTACTAATGTTGCCTAACTCCCTTGGTACTTGAACTTTTTGGAAGAGAGCACTTCATGACCTCCAAAGCTTTTGGCAGTGGAGCTTGACTTCATTATGTTTTTTTGTTACTTCATGGAGAATAAAGCTAGGAATCATTATCTTATCCATCACATGACACTTAAGTGGGCACATACATGACCTTATGAAAATTAAACTTTTAATTTTGGATTTTTTGTTGAATTTTTTTGTTTATTGATACTATTAATGCTTTAATTTTTTAAAAATCTTCTAAAATAATTAAATTGGTATTTTGAAGGAAGGAGTTCTGACAGCTGCAAATAAGTATCTTCAAGATAAGGTAATCAACATTCTTATTAAAGTTTATGAGTAAATTGTAGCTATAGTCAGCTAATTATCAACCAATTTTCAATTTGGTCCTTCAAGACCAAATAATGAAAATGTCAGACCTTGACGTCCAGACCAAAGCAACAACTGTTAATTGTGTGGGTATAAATTCAATATACCAATTTAGGGGCCAAAGCTAGGTATAACTGAAGCACTATTGTTACAATTATTTTTGTAAAAAATACTAAATTTTACTTTTTAAGTCATTGATCTTTAATATATTTATTTATTTTATGCAGATTGAAGAGAACACTGGAGTTACTAACTTTATACCAATGGCGACAGACAACTTTATACCAATGGCGACTGACAACACATATCCGCTAACCATACCAGATGACATATTTGAATGTTAGAGAAGCAACTATGCTTTGAGTAATGGTTTAGTATTCTTATTGCCAAGTGTGGTGTAGTTTAAACAATTTCATAAATAAACGTTATTAAGAATAATCTAGCTAGCTATGGCTTACAATACTGCAAGTATATTGTTGTATTGTACAATATGGTAAGGGAATTTAATGATATGCATAATATAATGGTGTGGTTTATTGTTGAATCATCACTATATTTATTGAATGTTTTTTTTTTTTTAGGGTAATTTTGATATTAACTGTCATGAGGTTTCAGTATTAGCAGTTTAGCCAATCAGGTTTTAAAACTGGATTAATTCAATGCTTCTATCTAATTGGCCATTAGGCCTTCTGTTTCGTTTTGACACAGTTTACTATTATATTTAGAGAAATTTAATGAAAAGGGCTTGAGTCAACAAATATTTAACAAAAAATCATTCCAAAATGTTATTTAACCAAAGTGGCTCAAAGTTTAATAAAAAATCATCCAAAACTATTGTCCAAGGGTCAACCTTACAAGCCCAACCCGCTACAAATCTACACTTCCGTAAATACTCCTAAGTGAACTCTTCACCAACCTCAACCCAGCACTAAACCACCATAATAACTTCATGTCTTCCTATCAAATCGAATTCCCCCATTTCAAAAACAACAAAATCAAAGTTGAAAAAGGAAGCATTCATCGAAACAAAGCCTCCAAAACAAGTTCAAAGAAGTTTAATGGCAGAAACCGACGAAAAAATGCGTGGAAAAAAAAAACCAAAACATAAAACTGTTTCTAGAGAACCAAAAATATAACACTGTTTCTTGAAAAAAAAAATCAGATACAGTGTTTGTTTTGTCTGTGCACAAATAAACACTATATCTGGAAGAAGAAAAAAACCAAAATCTAGAAACAGTGACTTAAATTCCAGAAACAGTGACTTAGATTCTAGAAACAGTAACTTATATTCCATAAACAGTTTATGTTTTAACGTTTGACTGTTTCTTTTCTTTCATGTATCAGTTGATTATATTTAAGAAATAGAGTGCTTATTTTGCTTTGAATCTAGATACATTGAATTTCACTATTTCTTTTCTAACTTACATTTAAGAAATAGTGTATATTTCATTTAAATCCAGAAACAGTGACTTAGATTCCAGAAACAGTAACTTAGATTCCAGAAATAGTAACTTAGATTCCAAAAACAATGACTTAGATTCTAGAAACAGTGTTATTTAAAATCCAAAAATAGTTTATTTTTACAGTCTAAAAACAGTGACCCGTCATTATTATTGAATAGCATACAGATTTCAAATTTATTTTCTAGAGAAACAAATGATAAACTCCACTGACGAAGAAAAATTGAAAAAAAAGTACCTCGAATACACTATGAATAATAACGACGATCACATTTCAACAAAATAATACAAAATATAAATTAAATAGTATGAGAATCTATATTTTTGTTTCAAAGAAAAAGAAGAAAGTCTACAAAACAACGACGAACTCCATTAACGACGAAAATCTGGAACTCAACCTAAAAAAGTTAGGGGTAGAATCGACAAATTATAATTTATGGGTACAATTTATCTAAATATTTCATTGAAGCACTTAATTACGTCTTTAAAATATATCACGTCCAAAATAATATAATTAGGGACCAATTAAAAGATCCAACCAAAAGAAAGAGGGACCAAGCCAAACCATTTAACCAAAAACAAAGGAGGGACCAAGCCAAACCATTTAACCCAAAACAAAGGGACCAAGTCAAATAGTAAAAAGATAGAAGGAAAAAAAAGAAAGAAAAAAATGGAGAAAAGAAAGAATAGAAAGATAGAAGAAAACGTAATAAATCACAACGTTTCATTTTATTTTTTTTAGATGAAAGACAATTTATTTCATTCAAAATGTTAACCTAGGCTAAACAGTAAAAAGAGTGGAAAGGTCCTCCTCAAAAAGATCACAGATAAACAAAGAAGAATCGACAAACCAAGTATAATTACCCCCGAATAAAGAGCAAACCTAGCAATTCTATAGCTGACAGAGTTGGCATGTCGGTGAACATGGGCAATAGAAACTTCAACAATCATCTCCATCATGATCTAGACATCCATTATAATTGGTCCAACAGTCGACAAATCCTTAGAAGAATCATTCAATGCGGAAACAATCTGAAGCGAATCACTCTCTAAAATAATATTTTGAAAAATTCGATCACCAATTCGAAACCAACCCCGATAGCCATTATTTCATTTAAATGAATGAAAAGAAACGACAGTGTCTTGTCTAAGTTTTTTTTTTTTTTTTTTAACACAACTTTTTCTATTCTTTTCTTCTTCCTCATGAGGGAGTTGCCCTCTTTTGCAATAGGCAGCCTACAGACGCCATGGCTGTTCATGTAGCCTTCCGCCTATCAAAGGGGCGAATTCCTTACCCTTAATGTAAATTTTCGACGATTAGAGAGGTGGTCGCACCTCCTTGCACTATTGTGGCTTCACCACTGAATGTATCTGTAGATGCTATGTCTTTTCTCTTCATAGAGTGACTAGTCTCCAGTCATCGGTGTGAAAGACACTAAGGTAAGTATGTAAATGCTCAATGGAGAATGAGTTCACTGAGCACGATCAAACATAAATTATCATAATCATGTCATATAAGAACTCGTTGGTTGGGATAATGTAAAGTAGTCATCTGAATTGAGATACCATAGTTGTCTTGTGGATACATCTTTGATCATTTGACGATGCGTCATAACCCGAGGGTTTGTTCCATGCATTATTATGGTCCTAGACTTATTTATAAACGCATGTGAGTGTACAATAATGGATCTATAATCTTCAACCATTGAAGAAGAATATTTTATGATATGATTCAAGAGTCTCTGGCCAGTGCACATAAATGTGATTTAAGATTTATGTTCCAAATCATGATCACGTGAATCATATAGAAAATAGAATCACATTGGATAGTAGATATGAATTAACTATTAACCAAACAACATGATGAAGAATATTGATTTAGAGAATGGCTGTATTGCATTGTATTTCCAACTAAATATATTTTTCACCTCTTCTGGTTAGCCTGGGTAACTACACACTGCTAGATGCCAATCATAACTTGTAGAAGCTTTGAGGATTAGCAATTACTAATCTTCACTAAAACAAGATAGTTTCAATTTATAATCGATTAGTAAGAGTTTTAATTGTCTAATGTCTCACTTATTAGAACCTAATAGATCATATATTGTGTAAGGTACAATTAAATGGCTTAATTATTTATTGTTATGATCACTAGCGGAGCCAATGCGGGGGCATTGAGCTCCCTTGACCTAATAGCTTTGTAACTTATCTCATTAAAAAAAAAAATTGACCCCTTTAATAGCACTGCAACAACACTAGCAACAGTTGCATGGGCCACAATGGCCAACAAATATTGACCTAAGATGGGTCACCCAACATGGAACAAGTGAGCCCACATGTAACCTCTTCGGCCAAGTAGCAACAAAATATAAGAAAATAAAAAAATAATTTTTAATTAATAATATTTCTATTTTAACGTTGAACAACTGCTCAACCACAACATATTTGAGGCTTTGCGCGCGTGACTTCACCATACAATTGGCGCCATATCCATTCAAATTTCAAGTTTCTCTGTTCATTAAGTTTAATCAAGTACCCTCCACTCCAAATTTCCAATCATTGACAATTTTGTTATCTTAGAAATATTAGATATCAAGTCCGAAGTGATTTTTTACATAGGGAATTAGTTCAACCTCGAACCCATCAATTTCTATATACGTCATTTGCAGAAGTACAATGTTGTTTCAATTCGAAATGGTTCGATGACTTTCCTACTTGGTTGAAGTATAGCATATCAAAAAATGTTGTTTTCTGTCGAAATTGTTATCTCTTCAAGCTAGAGATTCCATACCAATTGTCCACTAGCAGTCAGATCAAGCATGTATTGATTATCAAACTCGTTTGAATGCATCACTGGATTGCATTTGCTTTTTATTGCAACAAGGTCTTACTTTTCGCAGTCATGATGAAAGTGAAGATTCAAGCAATAAGGGTAATTTTCTTAAGCTTTTGAAATTTCTTGTAGATCATAATGAGGGATTGAATATGTGGTGTTTAAAAATACTCCTGAAAATCTCAAGTTAACATCACCTAATATTCAAAAAGATATTGTGTATGCAGCAGCATGTGAAACCACCATTGCTATCATGTTTGATATTGGTGATGATGCTTTGTTTTCTGTTCTGGTTGATGAATCGCATGATATATCAGTTAAGGAGCAAATGACAGTTGTACTTCGCTATGTGAATACCAAAAGACAAGTAGTTGAAAGATTTGTAGGCATAAAGTATGTTCCTAATACTACTACTTTTTCACTTAAAAAGGCAATTGATTAGTTATTCTCTATAAACGGATTAAGCATATCTAGATTGAGTGGATAAGGTTATGATGTGGCTAGCAATATGCAAGGTGAGTTTAATGGTCTTAAGACACTTATTTTTAAAGAAAATGAACATTTTATATTCATTACTTAGCACTTCAACTTGCTCTTGTAGCCGTGGAAAAAATCATATTCAAATTGGCTTTTTTTTCTGCTTGGTTAATAATGTTGTTACTATTGTTGGAACATCATGTAAACGTCAAGACATGGTTAGAGAAAGACCAAGAGCCAAAGTTATGGAAGCTATACAAAATTATGAGCTTCCAAGTGGGCAAGGCTTGAACCAAGAAACTAGTCTTAAACGTGCAAGTGATGCACATTGGGGCTCACACTATGGTACCTTGGTAAGCTTGATTAATATGTTTTCTTCTGTAATTGAAGTTCTTGAGATGATTATAGATGATGGTGTAAGTCTTCATCAAAAAGGTGAAGCGGATATTTTGTTGAATCTTTTGCAATCTTTTAATTTTGTCTCTACTCTTTTTCTGATGAAAGAAATATTGGGAATCACAAATGTGTTGTCACAGGCATTGCAAAAGAAAGATCTCGATGTAATGAGTGTTATGGCTTTAGTCAACGCATGTAAGCAACAACTATAAGCAATGAGGGATATTGGATGGGATGCTTGGCTTGATAAAATTTCTTCTTTTTGTGGAAAACATGATATTGATATTCCTGATATGAATGATATCTTTGTAGCTCAAGGGAGGTCATGTTGTAGAGTTGAAAATTTGACAAACTTTTATCACTACTGTGTTAATCTCTTTATTGATAAGCAACTTCAAGAGTTGAACAATCATTTTAATGAGGCAAGTACATAGTTGCTTTTTTGTGTCACAGGCTTAAGCCCAGATGACTCGTTCTCAGTTTTTGACATTGAAAATTAGTTCGTCTTGCTCAATTTTATCCAAAAGATTTTTTTGATATAGAGCTCACACTTCTTAAAGATGAACTGAAGAATTATATTTTTTATATGTGTTTGCATAATGAATTTTTTGCATTGAAAGGAGTTAGTAGCCTTGCACAAAAGTTGATAGAGACAAAGAAGGATAGACAGTATCCCTTGGTGTACTTGCCAATGAAATTAGCACTGATTTTACCTGTTGTGACTGCTTCAGTTGAAAGAGCTTTTTTGGTGATGAAATTGTAAAGAATCCACATTGTAATATGATGGGTGATATAGTTGAATGATAGTTTGGTTGTGTACATTGAAAAAGAGGTATTTGATTCTATTGATAATGATGTTGTAACACAACGTTTCCAAAATATGAGAACACGTCGTGGATAATAATAAATGAAAGTATAATTGATTTTTGAAAGCTATTTTTTGACCCTATTATCTTTAATTCTTGACTCCGCTACTGGTTATGATAAATAAAATGTTAATTAATGAAATGAATAAATTTCAAATTGGGCCTTTAGTTAGTTTTGGGCTTCATAGTTTAATGGGCTTTGAACTATCAAGCCTAATAAGTTAAATGGCATAACAACTTAAAACTAAAAAGCCCAAAAGGCTCACTAAGCCCTAGTTTGGGAGTGAGGTGCTTTAAAAAAAAGCACCCATGAAAAAAAGCAGTAAGAGTTTTAGGTGTTTGGTAAACTAAAAAAAAAGGCTTATTTTGGAAGCTGCTGTGAGAATAAGCTGAAATCAAAGGAAAAAGCTGAAGCAACTATTTGTAGCTTTGGAAAACTGGTTTTTTTTCAAAGCACACGGAGCTACAGTGCTCCTTTAATGAAAATACCCACTATCAGACTGCTTTTTTTTCCAAAAGCACTTTTACAAAAATGTTTACCAAACACTCAGCTGATTTATTTCACAGCCGCTTATTCTCACAGTAGTTTTTTTTCAAAGCACAGCAATACCAAACCAGCCCTAAGCCTAGTGAGGCCGCCCATATAGAGAGTGAGCAACAAGAAAGAGCTTAAGCCGACGAAGTCAGAAAAGATAGTTGGATTATGTTAATTTGAGAAAGTGCGCAATATTTGGGATAAGAGAGGCGAAGAGGAAGACATAGCCCTCCAGAACCTATTGTTTGAGGAATGATCGACTTTAACAAGGAGGGGCAACACACAATTAGGATTTTGAAAATAATAGGAAAATCAAAACTACATATACGATGAAGAAATTTTAATTCTTATTGATTGAAAGTGTTTAGCTTTGTACAATATAGATAATTACATTAAAAACTATATTAAATAGGAATCTACAACTTATAGGCTTCTAGAACCATCCTTAAACCCGTGGGATTCTCTAACATAAAACCTAGCCAATAAGCTAAAGCGTTGATATTCACGACTATGATTTTAATCTGAACAGATAAACGAAGTTTTCAGTTTATCCAATGTTGTGATAAAATAATGGTTGAGAATGAATTTTACATTGATGGGATAAGAGACTTTACATAGTTTATAAGTAGTTGGTCCTCATATTTGACAATTGGTTTATGATCGAACCTTAACTTTTTTCATAATATTAAAGCCAAGTTACTCCACGTGTGAAGTCCAACAGCTACATAACTCTATGTCACTCCATTTGGATGTCTACGTGAAAAGGCATGTTAAGAATCAATTCCATTGTCGTACATTATTGAGAAAAGAGACCTTCGATCCGTGAACTTATAAATAATAAAACCTCAACTTTCTTTGCTTACAATTCAAGATTCTATTCATTGACCAACTAGTGAGTTGTTAAGTAACCGAGTTGTTAATTTTAACTTTTGTATAATTGCTATGTGTTTTTCCTCCCACATATGCTTTCCCTCATCTTCCCATCTCTTTTCTCACTGCTCTAGCTATTATAATAATATTTTAACTTAAACATAACAGATCACAGAACACGAAAACTGACCGTCCATTCAACAGTTCAAGGTTTCATCTGTTTTCTTTTTCAAGCTTTTAAAGCTTCGGCCGATATGGTGATGGAATCTTGGGTTACTGGTTCATAACGGCCCAAAGATTTATTTATTTGGAAAATTAAAAAGAAACTGTTTCTGCAGAGTGGCATTTTTTTTAATTTTTTGAAAGAAACCAGAACTAACATTTCAGGACAAAGCTAAAGACATACAAAGAAGGCCAAACGGAAGACCAACAATGAAACCACACAAACAAAGCAGAAAAGGGTTTAAAAGAAAGACACCAGAACCTGATTCAAGTGTCATTCCTAAAACTGCAAAAATTGCTCAAGAAGATGAAGGGGGACAAGGCAAACCATCTTGACTTAGAACATGAACTAACAACGATGGAGGTCTATGCACCCAAACATGATTGCACATCTCTGTATTACGTGACGACGCTAAGGAATCCATCGCTTGGTTGGCTGATCTTGGACAGTCTTGGAACCCAAGATCAACGACACTCTTGGAAAGCTTTCCCATACTGTTTAACCCGAGATAATGTGGGGAGTGGCATTTTTTATTTAGTCTAATTCAAATTTAACTTTTGGACTTTTGAAACCTAATAAGTGGCCGGGTGAGTGTGTTAGCAAAAGGGTTTTTGGAATGAAGCTTTACACTGCAAAAGAATTATGCATCCACGCGGCGGCCATATACGCCACTTTATGGAGCTTATCTGATCGCAGAAGTCAAAGAAAAATCTTTTTACTGAATTGTATTGAAAGTCTGGGATTTGACAAGATTCTTGGCGTCTAAGCTAAAGATGAAGAAAAATAATTAATAACTTAGTTCTTTGAAATTAAAAAATAAAGTTTTAAGGAGACAGTGGAGAAAGCTGACGGAGTTTTTTCTTTACGAAAAAAGTTAATGGAGAAAGCAAAATGTTTAAGGGATTATTCACAATATATCGGTGTGGATTCCCACAATATTTCAAGTATAGAGCTTTTCGGTCTGCAACTCTAAGGCTCAACCTTTTTAATAGAAAGTGATTCAATAATTTAGAGAATTGGATGATTTAGTACTGACATACTTTATAAAAGTGAGTAATTTATAGTACAAATAAAATTACTTGATATACAAAAATTAAAAAAAATAATGAGAATAAGTAATTCTAACCTAACTCTACACTATATTTGGATGAATAAATTTAAAATTACTAAGGAATTTTGAAATGATGAAAATTGAAATGACGAGATTTTATTTTATAGAATTTATGAATTTTCTTGTTTGGTTAACCTAAAAAAACAATGGAATTGAATACGGAATCTGTTATTTTTAATCTCTCAATCATAGAAATTGAGAAATGACACATATTCACATGGAATTTAAACTTCAAATTCCAATTTGGTTTCCTCGCAGAAGTTCTAAATTTCTATGTTTATAAATCTAAACAAGAGAATTAGTGCATGTCAATTTATAAATTTTAGCTTTTATCCAAATTCCAAATTTATTTTCCTCATCCAAACATAGAGTAAGAGGTAACTGAATTCTTAATGGATTCATCTAGCTAGTGAACACACTAATTAATGTAAGAATAATCAATTTTACTTCTGTAATCAAAGATGCAACTGTCAATTAACGTGGTCTAATAGATGTAAGCAGCAATAGACTTGATTAATTTACGCTTCACATGTAAGTAGTAGAGAGACTTAATTAGTTTGTGTTGGATTCACGTACTATATATTATAATATAATGACTATTGAAATATACCACATCGGCAAAATGAGGAGGAAAAAAAATTTAAATATTTTAGTTTCATTCCAACTAGTACTGAGATCTTTTGTGATAAAACCTCACACTTGTCAGACTATGCAGATGATAATAACAAGGTGGAGACAATATAAGTGGTGTTGGAAGTGAGCATTTAGCATGTCTTTTTGACAATTTCAAAATGACTAAATTCACCATTGATAGACAATGTGGGGGTAATGTGATTAACTTTGTGAAATGGTGGGACTGAAATTCTGTTGGAGATAGAGAGTATGAGAGAATAAAGACAGCTGATTTTGTTGGAGGTCAAATTAATTAAATGTTAAACAAAGCTCAGTGATATGTAAAAGTAGGCGCGCATTATTCTTAATCATGGGTTGAGATATGACTGGAATCCCTCACTAGATTGGAATCCATGGGAGGGTATATAAGGCACTAAGCTCGTCAGTTCTAAGTTACGAAAGAGGAGGATTGCAACAACCTCGAAGCTAGTTTAAACTAGTGGGAGGTTGTCTGCAGAGGAAATTAAAACAGCCACCAAATTTCTAAACCAGTTAAAACTTATATCGATTGATCAATCGGATGATATCGCTTGCAGAAAATTAATAATAATAATGTAAAGGAGTTAGAGACCTTCTTCAGCATCACACAGCACATACAGAGACCTTCTTCAGCATCACACAGCACATACAGCTTCTTAACCTTCTTCATGAGTTTTCATTTTCCCTCTCATGGAAAGCTCTTTGAACTAGCAATGGAAACACAATGGAAAGCTCCTTAGCTGTCTGTGCTGTATGATGCTGAGATTGGAGTCTTCATTTTATCCTCACATGGAAAGCTCTTTGAACTAGCCACCAAAAGGTCTCTAGCTCTCTCTACTTATTTATGTATAATAATAATTATAATAATCTATAGTTTTCTTACTATAGTTTCAGATACCATATAATTAAGTAATGCGCATGTACTCTTACAAAAAATTAATAGATTTTTTTTAAGTACAATAGAAAGAAATTTTACAATCAGCAGACCGAAGTGTTATATAATTATTAACTCCTTGAATATTGTATTAATTTAAAGAAATATAGCTTTTAGATTAATTCTGATTGAACTTGCTCTGTTATATATTATGGTAGAAGCATGCGAGGGCTGATTGAGAGGTACATGAAGATGAAGCCCGTCTCAGGCTGAACAAACCATGGAAACACAAACTTTGGTACAATTTAGCTACTGTTTAATTTGTCACTTCTTTCTGTATTGAGTTATTTATTTGTTTCATTACACTGAATAACTTCTCATGTTTATTTTTACGGAAGATATGAGACAATACAAGAAGAGAGATACTAAGGAGACTCTCTCAAATAGACTTTTCATGGACTCTCTATTAACTCACAGTTTTACGTCATTTTCCGTGCCAACATTATAAAACGTTGTGTAAAAAACATGAGGTGTTAAAGAATCTATGGACAACCTCACTTTTGAGAGTCTCCGTAGCATTTCTCTAATAGGAGTCTTGAATGTACAATAAATCTCTATAAAGCCAACAACCTCTTTTGGAGTCACAAGCTTCACCAAAAATCTTTAGACAAAAATGCCTCCAAAACAAAAAATTTGAAAAGCAACCCAAAATAATGCAGGGGTATTTTTGTCATTTAAACAATATTTTTTAATAATTAATTCTTTTTGTAAATTTTTTTTATTAGTACCTCACAATAGACTAGGTTCAAAACATCTTAAGAGGCGTGTAATGCTAGTTATAAAAAAGGTCTTTCGCACGCGCATAATATTTAATAAACAACTTATTGAATCACATTATTGTTAACTCATTGTGAGGTTAAGCCTACCCCTCCCATTAGTGTAGATAATCGTTTGTTAAAAAAAAGATCATTTGACAACTAATTGAATCACATTATTATGCACGTCCGAAAGACTTTTGTACAACCGGCACTATGTGCCTCTTTAGTGTTTAAAAATAGAGAAAATAATATTTAATAAACAGTTTATTGAATCACATTATGGTGCACGTGTGAAAGGCCCTTTTATCACTGGCAGTACTCGTCTCTTAAGATGTATTGAACATGTTTAAAAATTGAGAAAATAATATTTAATAACTAATTGAATCACAGTTTACTAGCCCAAGCCTTCACCCTTAGTGTAGATAATATCGTTTGTTAAAAAAAAAATCATTTGACAACTAATTAAATCACATTATTATGCGTGTGAAACACTTTTTTTTATAACCAGCACTATGCGCCTCTTAAGATGTTGTGAACGTGGTTAAAAATAGAGAAAATAATATTTAATAAACAACTAATTGAATCACATTATTATTAGCCTATTATGAGGTACTAATTAAAAAAAACTGTACAAAAAAATTAAATATTAAAACACTGTTTATATGATGAAAATAACCCCTGCATTATTTTAGACTGCTTTTGAACTTTTTTGTTTGGGGGGTATTTTTGTCTAAAACTTTTTGGTGAAGCCCGTGACCCCAAAAGGGGCTATTGGCTATTATAGAGATTTATTGTACATTTGAGACTCCTATTAGAGAAATGCTAAGGAAACTCTCAAAAGTGGGGTTGTCCATAGATTCTCTAACACCTCATGTTTTTTACACAACGTTTTATAATGTTGGCACGAAAAATAACGTTAAAATGTGAGTTAACAGAGAGTCCATGAAAAGTCTGTTTGAGAGTCTCCTTAGCATCTCTCTTCTTGTATTGTCTCATATCTTCTGTAAAAATAAACACGAGAAGTTATTCTGTGTAATGAAACAAATAAATAACTCAATACAAAAAGAAGTGACAAATTAAACAGTAGCTAAATTGTACCAGAGTTTGTGTTTCCACGGTTTGTTTAGCCTGAGACAGGCTTCATCTTCATGTACCTCTCAATCAGCCCTCGCATGCTTCTACCATAATATATAACAGAGCAAGTTCAATCAGAATTAATCTAAAAGCTATATTTCTTTAAATTAATACAATATTCAAGGAGTTAATAATTATATAACACTTCGGTCTGCTGATTGTAAAATTTCTTTCCATTGTACTTAAAAAAAAGAGTAAATTACAAAAAACTAACTCAACTATAGGTGTCACGACACTTTCATACATCATCTTTAAAACGTGACAATGTCATACCGCATCTTACGAATTTGTGACAATGTCATACTTCCGTCAATTTTTCTGTTAGTTTTTCTGTTAAGTGTTGACGTGGCAAGATATGGGGACTACTCACTAATACAGTTGGATTAAAAAATAATTAAATATATTTTTAATAATTAAAAATTAATTATATTAAATCTCTCTCTCTTTCCCTCTCTCGCCTCTCCTTCTTCTTCTTCTTCTTCTTCTTCTTCTTCTTCTGGGCCGACTGATTTCACTTTTTCTTTTTTTTCGTTCTTCTTCTCTCTCTCTCTCGCCTCTCTTCTCTCTCCTTCTTCTTCTTCTTCTTCTTCTGGGCCGACTGATTTTACTTTTTTTTTTCCGTTCTTCTCTCTTATTCTTCTCTCTCTCTCTTCTCTCTCATTCTTCTTCTTCTTCTTCTTATTTTTCTTCTGGGCCGACTAATTTCACTTTTTTTTTTCTTTTTTTTCGTTCTTATTCTCTCTTCTTCTCTCTCCTTCTTATTCTTCTTCTTCTGGGCCAACTGATTTCACTTTTTTTTTCGTTCTTCTTCTCTCTTCTTCTTATCTCTCTCTCTCTCTTCTTCTTTTTCTTCTGGGCCGACTGATTTCACTTTTTTTTTTCGTTCTTCTTCTTTTTCTCTCTCTCTCTCTCTCTCGCCTCTCTCTCTTCTCTCTCCTTCATCATCTTCTTCTTCTTCTTGGCCTACTGATTTCACTTTTTTTTTTGTTTCTGGGTTGCAGGTAGAGAGAAAGGGGGAAGAAGATGAAGATAGGGGAGGAGAGATGAGTGCGTGTTGGGTTGGGAGGGGACGAATTGGGTTGAGGTGGGGCGTGGGGGGTTGCACGGAAGGGGAATGGGAAGGGGTCGGGGTGGTTGGGGGGAGGAGATATGGGAATGGATTCTGGGCAGAGAAGAGAGAGGCGAGAGAGAGAGAGAGAGAGAGAGATTTAATATAAAAATAAAAAAATTTAAATTTTTTAATTTTTAATTATTAAAAATATATTTAATTATTTTTTAATCCAGCTGTATTAGTGAGTGGTCCCCATATCTTGCCACGTCAGCACTTAACAGAAAAACTAACAGAAAAATTGACGGAGGTATGACATTGTCACAAATTCGTAAGATGCGGTATGACATTGTCACGTTTTAAAAATGGGGTATGAAAGTGTCGTGACACCAATAATTGAGGTAGTTTTTTGTCATTTACTCTAAAAAAATCTATTATTTTTTTGTACAAAGATTGTTGGCTTTATATATGAAGATATAAGATGCGAAAAAGGAGATTAACTTACTGAAACAATAGATTGAAATACTCCAAAAAGGCCTTAGGTATTACAAATTATAATATCTTACTTATTTTCATGACATCAATATATATAGGATAAATTACACTTTAACACTTTATATTTGACGTCTATTTCAACATCATACACTATTCAAAACATTTTACTTTCATACCTGAATTACTATTTTATTTCAATATAATACATCTGTTACATTTTTCATCCATTGATCCATTAAAAGTTAATGTGGCTACCACATTTATGCCACGTGGATGTCAAATTAGTACCACGTGACAAAAAAATAATTTTTAATTATTAATCCAAAGGTAAATCAAACCCATTTTTTGCAACAAACAATTCCCCACCAATTCAGAGAAAAATCCAACCTTTTAAGAGAACAATCGAACAAGACCAAAACCCAGAACATACAATCATCCAAATCTTGAAAACAACGAAGCAGAAGAATCCAAGAACTCAAAGAACATTTACCTTGAGGAAAAATTTGAGAGTGACGGAAGGGTAGTAGTGAATGACGCTGCTGTCATTGCCTCTCCAAAGAGACAGGATGCCTTCTTCCCTAACTGTCCGGGCTATGCAATCAACCATCCCTTTGAACTTCGTCCGTCCGCTGCCAAGAATGGCTAGGTTGCTCTCCTGGGTTTGCAACAAAAGCTTGGCCCTCTCAATTGGGGCCATAATCGTGTGCACCATGCCGCCCATCACCCCCTATCCCGGCCATCAGATCGCGGTGGAAGTTGGTTAGCCAATCTGGCGGCTGTGATTTCGACGCTTTCGCTTCTGGGTCGTCGTCATCTTTGCTCATTCTCTGCGGAAAACCCCTCTTCTTTCTCTATCTCTGTCGAAAATGGAAGAAGCTAGAAATGGTGGGAGATTGAGTGGGCCGATTACCCATTTAATACATATTAATTAACAAAATTAATTAAATATTGATTCTTTGTTCCTGCTTAGTTTAGATGCAAGAGAAAACGGACCACGCGCTTCACCTTCAGAAGTATCGAAGAGGGCTTTTGGATGGAGATGGTGGTGCTAGCGCTGCCGGTGGGACCTATCGTCTGGAGACCGAGAACGGGAGATGGAGCGAGTGCGGGAGCGGGTGTGGTGTGGTCTGGTGCATTTGGGTGTACGCACCCTCTTGATGTGGATGAAGGCGGCGGAGGAAGTGGGGGTAAGGTGGGGTGGGTTTTTGGATGGGAGGGTGGTAGGCCACTCGGCCTTTTCAGGTTACAATGATCTATTTAAATACAATCTGCAAGGGAACCCTAGCAACAAGACTGGGCTTTGAGTGAACTTGGCTAAGGGCTAACAATCACGGGCTGGAAGAGAGCTAGCTAAAGGCCCAAGTCAGATGGTCCTAACAAAGGGGAAGTGAAGAGAGTGGAGGAGAGTGAGGTGGTTGGAAGGCTCGGAGGGAGAAGAAGGGTGGGGGATTGCGGGGGAGGTGAGGTTGGGGTTCTAGGTTTTCAAGTTTGTTTTTTTTTTAATTTTTTTTAATAATTAAAAAATTAATTTTTTTTGTCACGTGGTATAAATGTGACAGTCATACCAGCTTTTAATGGATTGATGGATGAAAAATGTAACGGATGTATTATATTGAAATAAAATAGTACTTGAAGTATGAAAGTGAAATGTTTTAAAGATATTATATGAGATTGCAATTAGAGCTGGTTCAGTATGGGATACCGAACCAAAAATTGCATATCAAATCCCGAATCGAAAATTTTAGGAACGAAAATCTCATGACCGATCCCGAACCGAAATTTCGGGATTCCCGAAATATTTTTGGTATTTCGAAATTTCCCGAAACTGAACATCATCAGAATCCAAATCATTTTAGATTAAAATTGAAATCATCCGAACGTGCATTAAAAATCCAAATTGAAATAAGAGAAGTGACAGTGAATCAGTGAAAGATTTATGGTCGAGAGAGAAACTGAGTGAAGAAAGGGACCTCCTCCTGACCTGAGCCCCCAATTCGAAACCCTAAGCCCCAATTCAAAACCCTAACCTTAATTCAAAATTCCCACACACACACAGAGAATCATTGGAGATAATTGGAGTTGGGGATGAAGCCATGAGGTATGGTGGTGGCTGGAGTGGAGATAGTTCGTCAGAGTCAGATTGCTAGACTGTGGGTGGCTGCTGAGCTTCAAATCTAAGAAAGAAATGGAGAGTCTGAGACTGAGTGAAGGCATATGAAAGGCGAAATAAAATGTGAGAGAGTGTGAGTATGGATGTTCGGCTTGGTTTTGGATTGGGTGAAAGGAATTGTGACATCCCACATCGCACAGGGGAGTGATCCTTAAATGTATACACATCTCTACCTAGCACGAGGCCTTTTGGGAGCTCACTGGCTTCGGTTTCCGTAGGAACTCCGAAGTTAAGCGAGAAGGGAGCTAGAGCACTCCCATGATGAGTGACCCACTGGGAAGTTACTCGTAAGTTCCTAGAAACAAAACCGTGAGGGCGTGGTTGGGGCCCAAAGCGGACAATATCGTGCTATGGTGGTGGAGCGGGCCCGAGAAGTGATCCGCCCCGGGTCGGGATGTGACAATTGGTATCAGAGCCAAACCTTGGTCGTGGTGTGCCGACGAGGACATCGGGCCCCTAAGGGGGTGGATTGTGACATCCCACATCGCCTAGGAGAGTGATTCTTAAATGTATATTCACATCCTTACCTTGCACGAGACCTTTTGAGAGCTCACTGGCTTCGGGTTCCGTAGGAACTCCGAAGTTAAGCGAGAAAGGGGCTAGAGCACTCCCATGATGGGTGACCCACAGGGAAGTTGCTCGTGAGTTCCCAGAAACAAAACCGTGAGGGCGTGGTCGGGGCCCAAAGCGGACAATATCGTACTACGGTGGTGGAGCGGGCCCGGGAAGTGATCCGCCCCGGGCCGAGATGTGACATTTGGTATCAGAGCCTAACCCTGGCCGCGTGTGTGCCGACGAGGACGTCGAGCCCCTAAGGGGGGTGGATTGTGACATCCCACATCGCCCAAGGGAGTGATCCTTAAATATATATTCATATCCCTACCTAGCACGAGGCCTTTTAGGAGTTCACTGGCTTCGGGTTCCGTAAGAACTCCAAAGTTAAGCGAGAAGAGGGCTAGAGCACTTCCATGATGGGTGACCCACTGGGAAGTTGCTTGTGAGTTCCTAGAAACAAAACCGTGAGGGCGTGGTCGGGGCCCAAAGAGGACAATATCGTGTTACAGTGGTGAAGCGGGCCCAGGAAGTGGTCCGCCCCAGGCCGGGATGTGACAGGAATGGTTAGGTGGTTTCTGGGTTGTTGAGAGAGAGACGAGACAGAAAAAAGGTTAGCTGGGTTATGAGTTGTAGAGAGAGACGAGACAGAAAATAAGAGAAAGATAAAGGGTTAGGTTATGGGTTGTAGAGAGAGGGAGATAATCGAGAGAGATGACCAATGAGTCAGAAAATAAGGGAGAGAGAGAGAGAGACATGGCTCTGTCTTCAGAAAGCAAGCACCTGTGTGTGACCCATCCATGTGCTTGATGCAACTTTTGTCAGCACCACACTACACTTTAGTTATTTTAATAATATAATAATAAAATATTACACATTTCAACACACACACTGACACACCCACACATATACATATATATACACACACACCCACACATTCCAACGCGCACACATTTACACACACACACACACACACACACACACATATAATATATTATTAGTAAAGTTCGGTTCGGGAATACCAAATATTTCAAATTGTGAGACCGAATCCCATACCGAACAATTCGGGATCAGTTCGGTTTTGGTACTAAAATTTTCGGGATTTTTGGTTCGCTATGGTTTCGATATTGTTTGGGATTTTCAGTATTTTTTCCAGCCCTAATTGCAATAGACCTCAAACTTGAGGTAGTAAAGTGTACTTTACCTATATATATATATAAATTATATTTGCATGTGATTGTATCTATATAATTTCTAATAATCTGTGTAACGCCCCGCCAATTTATTTAGGAATTTACATTTAGTGGTAGGCCAAAAATGTCATAGATATCCTTTATGTATTTAACCATACTAACAATTCTTTCTTTGATGGTTTTCCACTAATATTACACCTCGTTTATTTTATAGTTGCATCTAACTTCTCGTTAAACTGCCTACATATCCTTCAGATGGATCAATCCAATCATAGTTCACAAATAAATAAGAAAAGTAACAGTTTGAAATCTTCTTTCTTACCCGTAAGAGAACCAGCCAAGAGTTTTCCTTCCATTTGAAAAAACAAAACTAATTAGGCCACTAGAACTACCTGCTTGTTGTACCGATGGTGCCATCAGTACAACAGCTCTTTTTTCCATCTTAATTTAAGTCCCAAGACTTGCTATCTCCTCACCATCACCAGCAGACAAACATCCAAATATCAACTCTCTCCTTAACTCTCATCTATCATCTTTCATCATCTTTTTCCTGCTAGGTACAAGAAGAAAGCCAGGCGGTGCCTTCTTATCTGATGGCTTGACGATAGCCATTAATAGTTAATACTATAACATAAAATAGTCTTTAATTTTCATCTTATCATCCAGGCTGCTTGTAGGTGCTTTCATGGGTATCAAAATGAGTACCCCAGATAACTACAGAGGAAAAGGAAGAAACATTTGCAACCTTTTCTCAAACTTAAGGCCTGAATATTTCAGTTTAAGCCTTAACCAAATTATTGAAGCCAATAATTGATCAGCGTCTGATAAATAATCAAATTAAACAATAAAACCCAAAAGAGTTCCTTATGCATTGCAATTAATAAAGGAATTATTAATTCATGTTTGCCTAATTTACCACTTTGGTTTACTCGCACCATCTACATATCAAGCTATATGCTGCTCTTTGTTTTATCAAGCTATATATACACACACAATTATGTAAAGTAGCCAACTTATGTAAGGTACCTGTGTATAATCCAAACTTCAGTCTCCAAACAGCAGTAAGAGTCTTTTCCCCTGCCATTGTAAGTAGCCAACTCATGTGGTAGCAACGGCAGCATTACGCGTCTTTAAACCTTTAACTTTCTACAAAGTACAGGGAAATCTCCCTCTTCTGCACTGTGGTGACCAATTTTTCCCCCTCTCCAAAGAATGAGCCCCCCCCCCCCCCCCAAAGAGAATTACAGAGAGTTCTAAAATAATGGAATTGTCAGTCCCCTTGGCACACACCGACACAGCTAAATTAGATAAAACCGAAACTTCCAACTGACTTGAAATTATTAAATTGCCTTTCATATATTGTGTTTCGTAAAATCTTCATTTTAACTCTAAACTCAGTGTTGCTTTCGCCCACGAGTTCGTAATGACGACCAACATACACATTAATATTCGATGTATCCCAATCACTAAGTCAACAAAAATCAACATTTACACTTACAAGGGCATTTTGGTCGTTTCACATTTTAAGGAATAAAATATAATAAAATTAGAGCATGATTGTAACAATTTATCCCCCTTAAGAAATTCCGTTCCCGAAATTTCTACAACATAATTACTGGATGAGATTTTGATAGTGAGTTCGCGTACACCTTATGCTCCAAAGTAACTTCATTGACTTCATGATTACTCCATGAGTTTTCATCAAAGGCATCAATTTGTACTCATCACTTTTTCTTTTCTGATTAACACATATATATACGTTGATCATCTTTCCATTGAAAAATTAATTAATTAAACAATTACAGCTCAACTATTGAACCTCACGTCTAGTCAAACCATAAAACCCTTAATAAATTCTTCCGTCTCACTAGTAGAAGAATATATCTAGATTGAATTTTGTTAGTCAATCTAATGCACCAGTCACAAGAACTCAAAATCACTCAACATTAGCCCTTTATTTCATACATAACATAAAATTATAAGGCTGGGGTGGCACAGTTGGGCCTAAATCTACACTTCATAGGATTTTAAAACCCTTCATTGCCATTTAGCATGAAAACATAGAGTTCTAGAGCCACTCCATAGAACTCGACAAATGTGAATCACTAAATTTCAAACTACTAGAACGAAAGCATTAAGTACTTGGATTGTCATTTCACCCTTCACATATCACAGTGCTATCACAACAAATAATTGTTTCAATAAGCCAAAGATGCACCATATTAACAGTCTACCACGTTGGCCAAACAACAAGGTCAAATATCACTTCCCTAATTTTAATTTACGTAATTTCCTACTTGAAACCAAAATAATAGCCTTGTACCCCTAGGTTACAACACAAGCGTAGACACTGAGCAACTCTTATCCACAAGAAAACAACGTTCCAGACTAACTCAAAGGAATCAAATAGGAAATGGGTTTCAAGGTTACCCAACGGAATCCAACTAGAAAGTGGTTGCCTGTCATGGATAAACCAAGCAGAACCATAAACGTAATCTAATCGTGCAGGCGGTGATCACCCAACGCATATAAACTAAGCATGATCACTCTTGAAACATGTATGGTCCCCTATCGCGGATATACCAAGCAGGACTGTCCAAGTACCCCTGCTATCTGGTGCAGTCACATCATCAAACATCATATCTCCTACATCCTACAATATACATAATTAACACACTTTTTACCGGTGTAACGTATCAGACAAGTATCTAATCATACAAAGTACTATATATGAGATACCTTAGTATACTAGATCCACCGAAATTCAAATAGTCTCTTACTCATCATCCCATACTAGTAATCGTACATTGCCCATACTTTCATAAATATTAAAATTTCCAACCATAATTATCATTGGTCATAAGATTTCAAAATTTCTAACCATAATCATCATTGGCAAAACAATGATTTCATCACGTTTTTCTTTTATCCCAATAAGTGACTAGTAGACTATAAAAGATTGTAATATATCTGGCCAATACACATTGTGGATGCAAATTTCTACCTTCTCCTTCTTGGACAAAATTGCACCTACAAAACAATTAACACCGTAGGTCAAGGCCAAGAGCCTCACATGTCCACGATGAATGGGGGCTTTGGCCAAAGAACCTTCAATCCCAAAGTTAGAATTTAGAGAGAAAAGTGTGTGGAGAATTTAGAGAATTTTGCAAGAGAGTTCGAATTGAGTTTTGGAAAAAATGAGGTGATGTTTATAGGGAGTGTAGCCGGCCCCTTTGGGTGGAGATGGATTGGCCACTTGGATGGTTTTTTGGGTGAGATTCATGATTTGTTAGCTAATTAATAAATTAATTAGGTAATAAATCAATTAATTAGCTAATTAATATAATTAGAAAGGAATGATTTGGGGTTACCTTGTGGAGAAGATTTAAAGAGGATGGATGGAATAAGTTTTGAATACATACCTATTTTGGACACTTTTGACTTGATTGAGAGATAATTGTCCACAACCCGCGTGTAAGAGTTTCGGTATTTCTCAAGGGTATTTTTGTCCTATTAACCCTAAAATTCACGTGTCACCTCTATATTCTTCTTGATTATTTTTGGCTCCATAAATGCCCCCACAGCTGTTGGGCTGCTCGCAGAAAAGGGCAGCAGGTGTAGAGATCTCTAATTTTGATGCAGATTCTCACTTGGACTTAGAATTAGATTCTTCTAGGAAAAGGAAATAAATCACCTCCAAAGCCTATTTAAGCCTACCTCAAGTAGGGTATTAAATCAACTTCGGAGTAGGGTATTAAATCAACTTCGGAGGGCAATTATTTATCCATACAAGTAAGAGAGAAAGCTAGAGGATATTTGTTCCCCCTCCTCTAACACTCTTCTTTGCTTGTCCGTGCAAAAAACCATCTTCCATTGATTTCTTTGTCTTTTTCACGCCGCACCGATGTAAGAAAAACTTACTTCTCTTTGTTTTCTTCTTGGGTGGTGCTGCCAAAGGGCAGCCGTCAGGGTGGTGTGGCATGTCGGCCGGCAGAGGCCAAGAGTTGGCTTGGCTTAGGCCAAGGAGGTGGTGTGGCATGGGCCATGGTTTGAACTGCCTCATCTGGACTGCTTGCCAAAAATGAGGAAACTGCTTGAGTTTGATTTCTCAACTGCCATAGGTGGAGCAGTCAAGGATGAAGCTGCCAAGATCGAAGCTGCTGAAGATATGGTGTTGGATTAGTGAACTGTTGAGTGCAAAGTGGTTGTTGCCCCCTGACCATTCGCTGCCTAGTTGGTCTTCAAGCATTCGATCTTTTGAGCCATGTAGCCTTTTTGCACTAGAGATCTTACCTAGATGGGTGCTAGGGAATTAGTTTACTCTCTCACACTGGTGAGCAATTAGTTTACCCTCTTGCACTAAAGAGGGTGGAGGAGAAGAAGGTGGTTGGGAAGCTCGAGAGGGAGAAGAAGGGTGGGGGGGGGGGGGGTTGTTGGGGAGGTGGGGTAAGGTTATGGGTTTTCAATTATTATTTTTTATTTTTTAATAATTAAAAAATTAATTTTTTGCCACGTGTCACTAATTTGGCTGCCACATCAGCTCTTAACGGATCTATGGATTGAAAATGTAACGGATTTATTATATTGAAATAAAATAGTACTTGAGGTATGAAAGTGAAATGTTTTGAAGATGTTGTATGATGTTGCAATAGACCTCAAACTTGAGGTGGTAAAGTGTAATTTACCTATATATATAAATTATATTTGCATGTGATTGTATCTATATAATTTCTAATAATTATGGACTTGTTTAAAAATGCTTTTAAAATGATTGAAAGTGTTTTTGGTAATGTTCTAAAAAACGGCCTAAGTGGCCGCCTAGGCGTTGCGTAATGCCCCACTAATTTATTTAGGAATATACAGTTAGTGGTAGGCCAGAAATGGCATAGATACCCTTTATGTATTTAACCATACTAACTTTTCTTTCTTTTGACAATTTTTCACCAATATTATATCTCGTTTATTTTATGGCTGCATCTAGCTTCTCGTTAGACTGCCTATGTACCATTTGGAGGGATCAAGCCAATCATAGTTCACAAATAAATAAGAAAAGTAACAAATTTGAAATCTTCTTTCTTACCCGTAAGAGAACCAGCCAAGAGCTTTCCTTCAATTTGAAAAAACAAAACTAATTTGGCCACTAGAACTACCTGCTTGTTGTACCGATAGTGCCATCAGTACAGCAACTCCTTTTTCCATCTTAATTTAAGTCCCAAGACTTGCTATCTCCTCACCATCACCAGCAGACAATCATCCAAATATCAACTATCTCATTATCTCTCATCTGTCATCTTTCATCATCTTTTTCCTACTGGGTACAAGAAGCAGGTGGTGCCTTCTTATCTGATGGCTTGACAATAGCCATTAATAGTTAATACGATAACATAAAATAGTCTTTAATTTTCATCTCATCTTCCAGACTGCTTGGAAGTGCTTTCATGGGTATCAAAATGAGCACTCAGATAACTACAGAGGAAAAGGAAGAAACAGTTGCAACCTTTTCTCACACTTAAAGTCTGAATCTTTCAGTTTAAGCCTTAACCAAAATATTGAAGCCAATAATTGATCAGTGTCTGATAAATAATCAAATAAACAATAAAACCTAAAAGAGTTCCTTCTGAATTGCAATTAATAAAGGAATTATTAATTCATGTTTGCCTATCTTACCACTTTGGTTTACTTGCACCATCTACATATCAAGCTATATGCTGCTGTTTGTTTTATCAAGCTATATATACACACACAATTATGTAAAAGGTATATGTGTATTATCCAATCTTCAGGCTCTAAAAAGCAGTAAGAGTCTCTTCCCCTGCAATTGTAAGTAGCCAACTCATGTGGTAGCAACGGCAACATTACGCATCTTCAAACCTTTAGCTTTCTGCGAAGTACAGGGAAATCTCCCTCTTCTGCACTATGGTGACCAATTTTTTCCCCTCTCCAAAGAATGAGGGCTCATCCGATAGAAATACAGTGAGTTCTAGAATAATGGAACTGTCGGTGCCCTTGGCACACACCGACACAGCCAAATTAGACAAAACTGAAACTTCCAAATGACTTGAAATTATTAAATTACCCTTCATGTATCGGGTTTCGTAAAATCTTCATTTTAACTCTAAACTTAGTGCTGCTTATGCCCACAACTTCGAAACGACTAGTACCAACCAATATACAAATTAATATGTCATGTATCCCAATTACTAAGTCAACAAAAATCAACATTTACACTTATAAGGGCATTTTGGTCGTTTCACATTTTCAAGGAATAAAATATAATAAAATTAGAGTTCGATTGTAACATGCTGAGCGGTGGTGACCCGAGGCGTTTTCTTGCAAATCGGTTGGAAAAATCGGCTAGGCTTAGCTAGGTGGCGCCTAGGCGAGCTAGGAGGTGCTAGGCGGCTAGGCTTTTTTAAAAAAAAAATTAAAAAAAAATCCTCTCTACATTGCTATATTTCCTTATTTTCCTC
The DNA here is from genome assembly GCA_963580275.1 of Crataegus laevigata. Classification (NCBI taxonomy): domain Eukaryota; kingdom Viridiplantae; phylum Streptophyta; class Magnoliopsida; order Rosales; family Rosaceae; genus Crataegus; species Crataegus laevigata. The sequence goes on from OY756938.1 coordinate 4,818,469, forward strand.
CTATTTTGCATTTTATGTGGTTCTAAATTGTGAACTTATTGTACATGTGTCATCTTACAATATTCCTCACTATGGTTATATGGCATATATGCTTAATGTGTTTTTAAATTTTGGACTTTTTGGATACTTTTTTTGCATTTAATTATCATATCAATGGATTTCATACAAGTATAATTTTTTGTAAGTGTCAATATGCACTTATTTACAAGATATACAAGAATTTTACCTAAATCCGCCTTGGCGCCCGCCTAAACCCAGGTGGCTAGGCGCCAGCCTGCCGCCCTACTAGCGCCTAGCGTTTTTTAGAACCTTGTTTTTTGATAAAATGTTTTTAAAACCAATAGTTTTTTTAACTTTTTAATTTTTATTTTATATCAACGGGAAGGGAGCGGGCACGGGTGCAATTGTGAACATGCTAGGTAAGGGTGTCTGTAAAAAAATGCTGTAAAAAAGTCTCTATTATAGCAAAATTAATATTAATTCTTTAAATTTAGGAGAACAACTATTTACTTGCTAAGTATTAAAAATATAATATTAAAACTTAGAGGTATTCACTTGCTAAATAAGAGTTATTGACATGCTAACTATTCACTTGTTTTAGAATATGAGTGGGTTGGTTTTTATTTTTAATTGATTTATTTATATATATTTATTTATTTATCAAAGAGTGGGTTGAGTTTAAATTGTTAATAATAAAATATTTAGAGTGTGCTAAAATAGAAAGTGTTGTTAGTGATGAAAAGTTAAACTGGGTAGTTAAAATAGTTTTTTGACACTGTCCGCTTGCTAGTTTAACAAAAAATTAGAGTTTCCCTTGGAGATGCTTTAAGGAGCTAGGAGATGTCTACCATAGTAGTTTGATTGGATTGACAATATAGTATTATATTATTTAACTACATCTCTCAATTTAAATGGGAAAATGATAATCATACTCTTGTTTAATCTTGTTTGTTGGTTTCATTTAATTTATTCAATTCAACGACTATAAATAAAGAGGTGCGTGGGAGGAGAAAAATGGTGTATGATTATCATTTTTCTTTGAATAAGCATAAGATGTTAGTGATAAATAGTCATTTTCAATATGTTTTTTTTCGTCATAAACGGTCACTGAAATTCACATATCTCATCATTTTAGTCTCTTAGGTTTTGTTAACAAAATTAAAGTCTTTGAGATAAATTAAAACTCTTTTTAGGAAAAGAAAATGTCTTCAAATTCTAACATTCATAACCAACTAAACAAAAAAAAAAAAAAAACCACCAAAAAAAAAAAAAAAATTAACCAAGCCACCTCTGGCAACCCTCCTCACCACCATCAATCTCATCCGCCATCTTCGGGTCTCTTCCACAATAATCCCACTCGTTCACCTTACTGTGAAAAAAATAAGGTCTAATTACTATATTTAATCACATAAAAAGTTAAGAATAATTTAAGTAATAAAACTTTTTAGAGAGCATTGTGACTTTCTAAACTATGAAGTATAACATTTATAGAGAGCTCCAAAATTAACTTTTTATGTTTTTAGCAAAAATAGAGAGCATGATTGGAGTTTCTCTCAAATCTCTATATCTAGAGTTTTAGAGAGCATTGTTTCTATTTACTAATGTTGCCTAAATCCCTTGGTACTTAAAAATCACTCGTCCAAATGCACCACCAAGGAACTTTTGGGAGAGAAACTAGAGCTTGACTTTTTTTTTTGTTACTTCTTTAAGAATCAAGCTAGGAATCATTATCTTATCCATCACCACTTGAGTGAGCACATACATGACCTTATGAATTTTAACTTTTAATTTAGACAATTGATTGAAAATTTATATGTTCATTTTTTTTTGTCAAGAAAATTTATGTTCATTGACAATGCCTTGCTTGTTTTCTTCAATCTTCTAAAATAATTAAATGGGTTTTTATCACAAATGGTCCATGAAATTGACCTTCATCATCAAGATGGTCATTCAAATTGAAAATCAATTAATGTAGTCCCTGAAAATAGGTGTCGCAAATCAATGTGGTCATTCTGTCACAACTATGTCAAAAGTTCTGTTAAGTGTTGATGTAGCACATAAACGGGCCCCATAAGTCTTTTTTTTTCTTTCTCACAAATGATCCTTGAAATTAACCCGGGGCATCAAAATGGTCTTTGAAATTGACCCACGACATCAAAATGGTCTCTAAAATTGAAAATTGATCAATTTAGTCTGGCAAGTAAGTGTCTCAAATCAATATAGTCATTCCGTCACAATTCTGTCAAAATTGTTATGTGCTGATGTGACATATAAATGGGTCACACAAGTCTAATTAAATAAAAAAAATACAAATAGGCTTAATAATTTAATAGTTAATAAAAAATTGCTAACCCAAAAACCCAGTCCTACAATCACCTCTAATCTCAATCCACATTTCTCTACCTCCTTTGCTCTCTATTCTCTAAAAAAAAAAAAATCTTAATACACCTATCTTTACACACTTTGACACCTTTTGCCGAATTGAACCTGGATCGAGATCACTTTTGGTGACAACTTGACTCATTGACAATGACTTCTGGGACACCACCGTTAACATTTAGGCGATCAACATTGTCACGCCACACCCCGAAATACTTATTTTATTTCGAGGAATAATGTTGATGATAGGTCCAAAAATAAACTTTCGCTTTATTTAGCAAAGTTCTTTAAACCACGATTCTCTATTTAAATTTCTTAATTCCTCCTCATTAACTATAAACCTATCTCAATCACTAAGGAACGTGCCTATGTATTCTATTAAATCTAAATTTCTTCTAATAACTCAACTTCTCAACATAAATTAATTCTTGATTATCAAATTTATAATTTACTCACAAAATCCATAACCCATCTCATTCATCAAGAACACAAGGTAAATATGGTAAATTAATCTACCAATTACTCTTCTTAGACAAATTTCGAAGTATGATTAATCTCAATTATTTAAGGCTGCATTTAACGTACTGTTATACTGCCTACGTACCCTTGAGCAGGATCAAGCCTTTCGTAGTTCACAATTCACTTCCTAATTCATTAACTTCAACATTTTAGTGCCTAACAAACACCCATTCGGTCCATGATAGGAACATATTTATGTGACTTTATTAGTTTGTTTCCTTGCATTTACTTAATTAGTTTCATCTTATTAGAATGTTTTAAGCTATTTTCGTGAAGTGCATTTTGGTGCAATTTGGAGCTATTTTTGGGTGAAATGGATTGCGTGCATGGGGAGCATAAAATGGATGTTTGTGATTCATTCTCACCAACAAAATGGATGGTTGTGATTCATTCTCACCAACAAAAATGGATGGTGGTGATTCATTCTCACCAAGAAAATGGATGGTAGTGATTCATTCTCAAATCCTATAAATAGGCTTCTCCATCAAGGCCAAAGACACTAATTCACATCTACAACACATTCCATAAATAACACAATTTCTGCCGCAAGTTTCCTTCTTCCTTCATCCATTTCCATCCACCTATTTTCCTATCCATCCCCTACCACCCTTCCATACTCTCTCAACCTATCCAATCTCTGCCACATCCCCTAGACCATCCAAACACCACACCCACCTTGGTGCCGCATGTTTGCAAGAAAGGAGGAGGACTTGGAGCTGTGCTAACCATTCAAGACGTTGGATTGTTGGAGAGTTCTAGGTGTCTTCTACTTTTGTTTATCATGTTTAAATTCAATTATAGTTGTTTAATTGCAAATATGTGGAACTAAATTTGTTTTGGCTAGAGGTTGATTCAAAGCCATGAACATATTTGTAATATGAATTGATTACCTTCAGTTGTGATTTCATGAGTTGTGAATTCCATTTGCTTAACTGCTTGATTTATAACTTATTCTTGTATGTCGATTAAGGATGCATACTTAGTTTGCATGCATGAATTTGATGCTAGAATATAAGGGAGTTTCACTTAATCGTATGAAATTATATTCACAAGTAGTGGAGGTTGCTAGTCACAATCGTGTTAAGTGAATTCTTGGCAAGAGTATCATGTTGTTCATAGTTACGAATGTCTCGTCAATACTTATAGTTTTCACAAAGCTTAATGATCTTTGATTGTATCTCTATTGTGCTGTTCACGTAGGGGACTTTTGAAGAATGTTTTGAATTGTTGTATGCGTTTTTCTGTCCAATTCAATAACTTAAGGAAAACTTCAAGGTTAAAAAAGTGTTGTTCACGGTTAATCTGGGGTGTTGAGATTCATGGTTTATTGAAAGAACAACTAAAAATTGGTTTGTATGCAAGTGTGTCATGTGTGGAGAAGAACCCTTTAGCTAGTCCATCATCCATTCAATTCGCCAAATCTGTCTTTTGAAACTATTTTTATAAAGTTTGTTTTGTTTTTACTTTAAATTCGTCAAAACCCAATCCCCCCTTATATTGAGTGTCTTTTGCTTAGTTTTGTGTTTTTTTTAGTCTTGTTTAGTGTTTTAAAGTCAGTTTTGAGTAGATTAGCAATCCCTCCTAATCCCCGGCCTAGAACGATCCTTACTTACATCTTTACTACAATTGTCAACAAGAGGGTTTAATTTGAGTGTTGTTTACATCGCATCAGTCCAAACATTGGAATCACACCATACGAATATTACATATGGATTCAGAACATTGAAATTAGCATGACTCGCCAGAAAATTCAACTATTTTTAAAAATTCTCAAACATTATAGAAACGAAGATCTCAAAGAGTAGAGTAAACTTTATACCTATGGTCAAGTCCAATTTGGCCTGGAAAAGCTCCAATTTACTGCGAACCCGCCGGAAACCCTATAAATGGGTGTCCTCGATTGGTCATCTCCGGTGCTCCGCCGCCCCTACAATTGTTTAGGCTTTGTTCTCGACCTTAAAGGTGGTCTCATGGTGGTGGTAATTGAACCAAAACATTACAGATTTTGATGGAATTCGAGCAAGAAGAGTCGGGGCACCGAGTGTTCTTCCCTAATTTCAAGACCAAATTTCATAATTTTTGGGGTGTAATAGGAAGAGGGAAGACCGTGGAGAGGTTTCCAAGGGGTCGTTTGATGCAATTTACTGGAAAAAAGGGTGAAAACCCTTCGAAAACATGTATGGCGCCGACCGGGTCGGGTCACCAAGACCCGGGTCCCGATCCTCCGTGTCTCTCTTCTCTCATTTTTACTCCCGGTTTTCTCTCCCCATTGGTCACTCTCCTCCCTTCCTTCCCTCATTTTCCTCCTCTATCTTCTTTTCTTTTAATCACAACCACACATCATTTTCCCCTCTTCAATCACAGCTAAACATGTGGCACAACTCAAGGCTCCAAATTTCTCGAGTCTTCTAAATAGGATTAAAATTACCAAAATATCCCTGACTTTAAACATTAATAACTTCTTCGTTATAACTCCATTTCACGAACGATTTGCGTCTACGCGTTCGTGAGATCGAGCTATATTCAAAAATATAAATTATGACCTCGAAAGGTCTATGGATTTTAAATAATTAATTTTCAAACTTTAAACCCCCTAATTAGTTTAATTTAAAACTGATCTCAAATAAATTAATATAATTTCTTGAAAAATAACATAAAATCTCAATAATACAATTACGTGAATTATAATAATTTCCCAATTCTATCTTCATAACCGTAAATCCATTTATTTTCGATTTTCTCCACATATTCATAATTATGAATATATTTCATATATTTAAGTTTCAGGGTATTACAAACATCCTCACAACCTTAATCTTGAAGAGCTTGTTTGGCGCTTCCTTAATGGTCTGGTGATGCAAAGAACGGCGAGGTCTACCTTGAGATAATGAAGTTATAACCGAGGTGCGTCTATTGTTGAGTGAAAACTATTTCCACACCCTCTCTTAGGCCTTGGTTAAGCGTTGTGCCTTTGAGAATTTATAGAAGATATCTCTCTTCGGAGAAGCCTCTACTATAAGAAAAAAAAAATTCCTTTGTGCAAAAAGGTACTTAGACAACTTTTTAAATTAATTATTAAACCCACATTAGCACATAACAATTTTTTTTTACATAATTGTGGCAGAATGATCATTTTGATTTGCAACACCAATTTTCAAGGACTACATTGATTGATTTTCAATTTCAGGGACCATATTGATGGTGTGGGTCAATTTTAGGGACCATCTTAATGGCGTAGGTCAATTTCAGAGACTATTTGTGATAAAAATTTGTAAAATTTGTAAATTTTGTGGGGCCTATTTATGTGTCACATCATTACTTAATGGAATTGTGACAGAAAGACCACATTGATTTGCGACACTTATTTTCAGGGACTACATTGGTTGATTTTTAATTTTAGGGACCATCTTGATAGTGAAGGCCAATTTCAGGGACCATTTATGATAAAAACCTAATTAAATTGATATTTTTGAAGGAAGGAATAAGGGTGGGCACGGGTCAGGCCAACCCTAAATTTAGAAGGACTAGAATTGACCCACTTAGGAAATGGGACGGGTCAGGTTGGGTATTGTAAATCTAATCACTAAAATCGAACCTAACCCGGCCCGTTTGAAATGGGCCAGTTTGGGACAGGTCCACGGGTCATTTTACTTTTCTTTTCTTTTTTTTGGTTTTGATCGCCTCCTGGACTTGCTTATCCTCCTGATCTTTGTCCTGATGTTCAACTAGATCTCCGACATCAAGACTTCATCCGTTGCCACGTCGTTTCCAAGCGATTCAACTCGCTCTAGGACCTCGTCGCCTTCCTCAACATCCTCAAATCACTCCATGAAAAAAATCACACACATAAATGCACATATATGGATGCATATCCACAAAGAACAAATCTTTATAGAAATAATATCATAAACTTTAGAAAAGAAAAAAAACCAACACCACGAAGCAAAATATTCAAATTATATAAATTTACAATAAAATCGAAAAAAAGAATTAAAATGAGAGGGGGGGGAAAGAAACACCACCAACCCTTTTTTGGAAAGGAACTCCAAAGCATGCAAAACCAACGAGTACATATACTCCATGTTCCGGCTATACACTTGGACCGAACTTTGAAGAAGTAGCGCATCTACACCCAACAAAAATCATCACAAACAATTTTGAAAGTAAAAAAATTTAAAAGAAAAATAATAGTCCAAAGCAAAAGGAACACCTTTTGCGAAATTAATAGAGACATGGCCTTCTGCTTCAGTGGGAATTTTACCGGAGCAAATAATCGAGTTCCCAATTGGATTCTAGGTTTCTGCTTGCACTCTATGAAATCCGCTTCCACCGCCACCGATGTTGCTTCCACCTGGTTCGTCTCTGGCGTTAGTCATCTATTGTGAAATCGAGAGATCGAGAGGGAGGAGATCGAGAGGGATTGAGAGGGATGAGAGATCAAGGGAGGAGAGTGAAGATTGGATAGAGAGAGGGTAAAGGGAGAGTTAGGGTAAATGAGTAATAATAGATGGTAGATCATAGATGCAATGAACGGTCAGGGCCAGGGGCCCATTTTTTCCAATTTTTATTACCAGCATGCCCCCTTATTTATAAGGAACTGACCCGAGCCGCCCTGTTTTATATTTATAATTTTTGGACCCGCCCCGAACTACAAGGAACCGGCCCTCCCTGCGGTTCCAGGAACCGTTTATCCACCCCTAGGAAGGAATTCTAACAGTTGCCAATAAGTATCTTCAAGATAAGGTAATCAACATTCTTATTAAAGTTTATGAGTAAATTGTAGCTATAGTATCTGCTTATTAGCCAATTTTCCATTTGTTCCTTTAATTCAATTTTTGTCACATCTCTTCTCAAATTTAATCATATTTTAATCTCTAATGTTGGAAAATGGCCCACAGATCCCAGGACATAGAGATTGAGCTCGTCGGAGTACAAGGATTAAGTGGAAGTAGCTGATTGTACTATGGTCAAAGTAGGTTATCTCTGTAATAATAATCATCCTTTATGGATGAGACTACTTTTTATTTTATGCACTATGCTTTGAACTTCATAATTTGTAATAAGGGTTTCTACCCAATCAAGTTGTGCACTATGGTTTCTTTAATTTAAGTTTAAATTTATTCTCATTTTTACACGTCAACCACACTTTATGGCTTCGTCACCTTCCAAGTTTAAGCCATCACATCACCATTTAGATGAACACGTGGACATTCTGAATCAAGATGTGTCAAATTTTGAGTTCTCTTCCTCAAAATTATGTGCCAATTGCGCCCTTTTATGACAAAATTTGCGGGTAAAAATACTTTACCAATATTGTATATAGTTTTCTAACTTCTTAACTCCCATTTTCTTCTCTCATTTAATTGCAAATTGATGTTCTAAGTTCAATTTAAAACAATATAGAAGAGGGTGATTAAGGGGTGTGTATTGGAATAGAATTCTATTAGATTTTAAAGGAGTTTATAAATTCATGTGTATTCAATTATGATTTTAAATGAGTATTTTAAACTCAAGTGATAATCAATTCACAATCTTAAGGATTCAATCTAAGTATGGTGGTATTCAATCTAGACTTTGAAAGTGTCTTTTAAACTCTGAGGGTATTCAATCTAAGTATAGAGGTTCGGAAACTGAACCAAATTCCTTTACACTTAATGAATGTATGCCAGTGATGTTTCTTTTGTGAATTGCTAATTTTGAAACTAAGCCTAGGGCATTTTCAAGGAGCATACTTGGTTCAATTAGGGAGGATATTTCATTGGTTATGGAGAAAAGTTTTGGAAGGCTTTGGAACTTGGAAGAGTTTCTCTATTTGTATGCTTTTTGAATGGATACGGTGATAATTTTTCTTTGTAATTAAGGTTGTTGATAGAATAAGATTGGTTTATATGATCTTGTATATGTACAACTACCTTCCCACTTTCCCACTTTCCCCATTTTCTTATTATTAATCTACCAATACAAGCCTCTTTTCTAAATTTTATATTAAAAAAAGTTCAAGTTTTATAAAATAAAAAAAACCGAAACGAACCGAACAAAACCAAATTGAAAAAAAAAATCGAACCGAATTTTTTTTTGAGATTTTGGCAAAAAACTGAACCAAATGAAACTGAATCCACCCCTAATTACCACGAGGACCATTTATCTAATTGGGCCTTGCATTTATGTCCATGTATATAAAAAGACATTTATGTCCATCTTCTGTCAACCTTTTTTTTTTTGGGTCAAACGATAGGTTTTGTTATATTAGATGTTAGATTAGTCACCGACGGGGTTCGAACTCACACCTTCATACAAGGGCTCAACACCTTTCCACCACTGTGATAAATGGCCACTTGTGTTCCATCAACTTAATTAACCGAAATGAATTACTGGGACTTAAATTGCAAACAACGAGAAATACAATGATCAATTTTGTAAGAAATTTTCGTGGAAATTAAGGGTCTGTTTGGTAGTGTATTTGAATCCAACTTTTTAAACTCAAAAACAGTTTTCAAATTTTAGGTCTTAAAAACTTGTTTGGTATGACTATTTTTTAAAATTGAACTCAAGACTAACTCAAAAATATACTCTATTCCTTAAAAACATAAAAAAATGAGTTTTTAGAATTTTTAAACTTAAACTCACTCATTTCTTTTCTTTCCCTCCTCCCCTCTCACTCCAAACATATCTCTATTTTCTTTTCTTTCTCCTCTTTTTTTTTTTTTACTTTTTTCGTTTCTACTCTAATCCAATCAAGTTTAAGTCGTAAGATTTAAAAATTTTAAATCGCAAACCAATCAAGTTTTTTAGTCTTAAAGAAAATTGTTTTCAAGAAATGTTTTGAGAAATGATAAAAAATTTCAAATAAGATACCAAACAGGCCCTAACCTTCCTTCTCTCTTTTTGCATATCTCTTTTATGTGCATCCCTTAATTCACTTTAGAACCTCGGTGAGTCAGTGACTAGGGGTGGGCATGGGCTGGGCCTAAACTTAAAGGAGCCGGACTTTACCTTTTGTAAATAGTAACGGGGCGGGCTGAGCCGGGTAATGGGTTTTGAGAATTTGGAATCGGACCTGACTTGTATCATCTTTTTTTTTTTTGGTCAGCCACAAAAAGGATTACCTCGTTCAGTCTGCAGTTTGTGCTTGAGCCCAGCTGCAACAGTAACTTCTGTTAGAGCCGTTGACCCTGACACACAAATTGAACTAGAAAGACGTCGTCGTCCTCATGGATCCAAGACCTTCATCCTCGCCATTACAAATTACACCAGTGGATGAAACAAAATAAAATCTTACATACCCAAAAGTAGATTTTCCCAAAAGCACTTATTATGCAATCATAGCCTCAAAAACCCTAAATTCTCAAATCTGAAGCCCACATAATTCCTAAATCAATTAAAAAACTTATGGAAAAATCCTAAATCAGAAACCCTAATTCATAAATTACCTAGGGATTTGCATGATGATGGTGGTGTTCTCAATGGCAAGGATGATGTGGTGGTGGTTTGAACTAGTGATTCAGAAGACCCGTGGAGAGTCAGGAGAAGATGCCACGATGGTGATGGTGGCTGGCTGTTGTGATGTTGACACAGTCAAGGTCGACTCAGTCACTAAGGGTGGGAGGGAGAACGAGAAAGTGTGGAGAGTCGATGTTCGGAGATGGGAGCCTGGGCTTGAGATTGAGTTCTGAGACTATAAAGGAAAGAATATTCAGGGATGAGAGATCAAGGGAGGAAAGAGTCGCCGCCCGCTGTGAGTGCTCTAGTTGGGAATTCGAGAGAGAGAGTCTTTCGACCTTGGGAAGAGCATATGGTGGTGGTTGCGTTGAGGAAAGTAGATGTGGTGTCAGAGTCGGAATAGAGACCTCAAGGTCGAGGCTCGAATTCTAGAGAATGGATAGTTGAGTGAATTGGGTCTGAGAACACGAAGTTGGGAGCCTTAGGAACAGCCAACTTAGACAAGAATAAGAGAGAGAGAGGATGATAGATGGTAGAGATTTAACCAAGGTAGGAAATCAACGGTCTGGGTTTAGGGCCCATTTTCTCCAATTTCTAGAATCGCTCTGCCCTGTTATTTACCTGGACCCGTCTCGCCTCGCCCCGTTTTATATTTATAATTTTTGAACCCACCCCGTTTTATATTTATAATTTTTGAACCCACCCCGTATTCGCTTTGAACCGCATAGATCTGTCCCGACCCGCGGGTTCAAGACCCGTTTGCCCACCTCCATCGGCGACCAAAGTATTTTGGGGCCTAAACACAATTACCAAAACTGTGTTTTACTCAAACCCAACCCCCCACACCCCCTCCGAACAAAACACAGCCACTCCGTCTCCCTCCCCTTCCTCCGCCTCCTTGAAGCCGCAGCCCTCACCCGCCCAAACTACACAAGTTTCCTTACACCACCCAAACTTTCTCTTTCTTCTTCTTCTTCCTAGACGTCGCTGCGAACCCTAATCTTCCTCTCTATCTCTCTGTTTCCTTCCCACTGAAACTTCGTCGGCACAATGTCTACCTTAGAAATCGAAGCTCGAGAGTATGTCCTTTTGTTTTTCCTCTTTAACGTTGTATTGCACACACGTAAATCCTATGTTTATGTTTTTCTAGGGTTCAATATTTAAGTTCTTGTGTTGTTTTCTGGGCAGACAACTGGGGGAGTAGAGTAGGGTTAAGTTAGGTTTAACTGGGTTATGTTTATTTTTTGTTTTGGTATTCATTGGATTCTGTTTGTTCAAAGACAAACAATGCCTGGGAAGTTCTGGGATGTTGTCGAATATGTTGGCTTTTGGTAACAGGGGTATTGACTTGTTTGCTAAAGATTTAGTGAGAGTACAACGTTGTACTGTTTGAGTGTACTAGAAAATTAGATGTCGTAAATCTATTTTATTTCTCTCTTTTCAGTGTCATCAAGATTGTGCTTCAATTTTGCAAAGAGAATTCTTTGCACCAAACGTTTCAAACGTTGCAGAGTGAGTGCCAGGTATCTTTGAACACTGTCGACAGCGTTGAGACATTTGTTTCTGACATAAATAGTGGAAGGTGGGATGCAATTTTGCCTCAAGTGGCTCAACTTAAGCTTCCCAGGAATAAATTGGAGGATTTGTACGAGCAGGTTTGTAACAATACTTACCTTTGAATATGTATATTGCAAGCCTGGTATTAGTCCTTTCAATTTCCGACATGTTTACACTACAGTTCAACTCTAGCTGCTGTGATGTATGAACAATGTTACTTGTTTTGCATATTCTTGAACTTATAAGCTCACTGTCGTGATTTATAATGCTCAAGATTGGTGTTAGTTGTATTGAATATGATTCTTACAAGGCTAGTCCTTTTTGTGTGCGCGTATATAACTACCAATTTACATTATGCCAATATTATATGAGAGAATTTCTCCTGCTAGGATGCATGATATGGCTACTGGGATTTAGTGATCAAGGGTTTAAAGTGTAGGACAGAATCAACAATGCACGTTTGATTTAGTTGTAGAACACAAAAGAATATTTCTGATATAGGAAAGTTTTTCGAGTGGCCCATCCCATGTATAAAGGTATATTTGAGGTGAGGAACTAGTTAAGAGTCTCATTCGAGAGGAGAAAGTAGGTTTAGGGTGCGTTTGTTGCACCGGACTGTCTCGGACTGGACTAGTTTCAGGGACTAAGCTGTACTGGCTTAGACTAGACTAAGCTGGACTAGCTTAGTGAAGCGTTTGGTGCAGTGTCGGACTAACAAGCAGGATAATTAACAAACTATAATATTATATTATTTAATCCATAATTATTAATATTTTATTTTTATCCTTTTTTTTTATCCCTCTAATCCTTCCTTACCCCCCCCATTCTCTCCCTCTTTTTCTCCATCTTTTTTTCCCTTGTCTGTTCCAATCTATTCTTCAATTTGGTATTTTATATGAAAATTGGTTGTGAAAAGCATCTAGTCCAATGACTTTCGAATGTGAGTGGTCGAGGAGCAAGGCGAGGAGGAGAAAGGGGACAGTCTTAGCTAGTCCCATGGTTTTTGAGGGGTCTCGCTAAGACCAGCTAGTCCCTGATTTAGTCCAGGCTAGTGAGACTTAGTCTCATTAAACCTAGTCCCTGTCAGGAACAAACATGGGACTGGACTAACCCTTAGTCCAGTCCAGTCCAGTACCCTTTAGTGAGGGCAAACAAACGCCCCCTTAAGGTATTCTGAAGTCAGCAATAGGATTGTATTGATATTGTAAGGTGGAAACATATTCTGTATAATTTGAAATATTGAAATGAAAAATATCCCAACAAAAACAAGTGTGTGCATAGGAACACACGACACCTAGCCATTGTCTAAATGCACAAATAACATTGTCAACTTCTAATCCCTAGAACCTTTGACAGAATGGATCAAACTAGTACTGATGTAAGAAGGCTCAATCATATTAAAATTTCTAGTACTCTTAGGAATGGTAGCGCCTAATTCTGTTGGTTTTGATCAGATTCACTCTCATGAGAATGAATCACAGTAAGGCAAATCAGATCATTGTCCATAAACCAAAGTTTGTGTGGTGGGGTTGGATACTTTTTTCCCATTTTTTGCTGCTGTCGTTGTATATCTTGGATATGGATTTTTCAGTTTGTGTTAATGATTTTTCAGTTTGTGTTAATTTGGATTGCGGAGTTATGTCTTTGTTTGGCCCTAAATGTTAGTATGATCGCTGTGTACCTCTGCCAGGTTTAGTTTGCTCTGCTTCCCAGAAAGCCAACTTGAAAGGATTGACAGTGGAGTAATTTTTTCTATGTTTCTTCTGTCCATGTTATGATTTTTATTTCTTATGTATTGTGTAGATTGTACTCGAAATGATTGAACTTCGAGAATTGGATACTGCTCGTGCTATCTTAAGACAGACTCAGGTAATGGGTGTAGTGAAGCAAGAACAACCTGAAAGATTCTTGCGACTTGAGCACCTCCTTGTCAGAACCTATTTTGATCCAAATGAGGTATGAGATAGCTTTCGAATAATTATTTGACTCACTCGCTATTGAATTATTGGTCATAATAAGAAAGAATTTCAACCCTTATTTCTTTATTGCTATCTACAATGAGAATATGTGCAATGAAGTCCTGCCAAAAACATGTTAGTCAGTTGAAGGTTCCCAAACACTTGAATGTCCCAAAAACCTTAATATCACAAACACCTGAAGGTCCCAAGCAACAGCCAATACTCCAGAACTAATGACGCATTACATTTATTCAGCTCGAGGAAAAAAAAATGATATTGGTCTGGTCATAATTTTTGTCTGTTCTCCGTAATGCCATCAAATTATTTTGAAGGTTAACTAAATGGTGCACCTGAATCTTTTGCTGTTAGCTCATTCCACTGTCTTGGAGTATGTTGTGCTTTCATTTCAATCAGTATGGTGCTCTATTAGAAACTTAAAGGTTATGTTGTCTATAACAGGCTTATCAAGAGTCAACAAAAGAAAAGCGGCGTGCTCAAATTGCTCAAGGTTTCACTCCATCTCCCTTCTATAAGTGAACTTTAAATATTTCCAATAAGTTTTTAATCTCAACGAATACATCAGGTATCTCTCCTCTATGATTAGAGATAAAATTTGTCACTGAAAAATCACTGAAGGAACATAATTAACGGAAGAAAAAAACCCTGCACAATTTGGATTCGCTTCAATCTTCAGATAATGGTTCAATTCATAGTTTCGGGAGAAAAAAATCTGATATGCTTGCCGCCTGAAGACTTCTAGGGACTGAAATATACTCATATGGTCATACAATGTCATAATGCATTAAGAAAAGCAAAGATCTGTTATTACTAAATTTTCCGTTTAGCATTTCCTTTAATTTGTTTTTACTTGTTCCTGTTTATGGATTTAGACTAGGCCTTGGATGTGGAGAGTTTAAATTGAAATACAGTCAGAGGTGTCTGACATTGAAGTCTGACAAAATGTAGATAGCAAATGAAAAAATCTTTGTAGTTATTGAAGTTTATTCTTTGAAGTTTGTGCTCTCTAACGAGTTTTATTTTCTTTTGAATTTCTCAGCACTTGCTGCGGAAGTTAGTGTGGTGCCACCATCAAGATTAACAGCTCTAATTGGTCAGGCTCTGAAGTGGCAGCAGCACCAAGGTGAACTTTTGCATCTGTTATTTTGTTTTGTTGATTTTTTGGTACGAGGTTCTCTTTGAAAATTATCCTACCGTGGAAGAGCTTTAAAGAAAATCCTCTAGTGGATATGTTGCTTAACATTCATTTCTGCTTTACTCTTTTCTCCTTCCCTCCCTTCTATTTCCATCCTGTCATAGATGAGAGTACTTTATATTTCTTATAGATACCCTTCATGGCTGTAAAATCTATATTCACTTTTATGCATTGTGAATTTTAGTGCCACTCAAAACCAAGTTTTATCTATCCGCAAGAAGTTTTCTCTGTACATGTTAGGTGAGGATACGGAGATTTTTGTTGTTAATTTAGCTTTGGCATCTTGCCATACCTTGTCCCTCCTTAATAATTATTCATCTGGATGGTTCACATATGCATTGAGATGAAAGATTCATGTGCTATACGTGTGGATTCCATCTGTTTCTTTTTTCCTTGAGAAGAAACTAATTTTATTAAATGCAGAGTAAGCAAAAAATGAATGTTACCCTTTCTGTACTTTTGAATGACACTTCCTCTTGTTGAAGTGATTGATGGACTGCTTTTCACTGTACATGTAATAGCTCTTTATCTTTGTAACTGTAAGGCCTCGTTCGTTTGATTGGAATGTTAGAATAGGAATAAGATTTGCATACAATTTCAAGGACGGAATGGCTATGATTGTTTCATTCCACCATTTGGCATATATGTTACGAATTGAAAATAGGAATAGGCTGAAGGACTAACATATTTCCAATTTTACACTTTTTTTGTTTTACAACTTACAAATTTTCAAAACTCAAAAGAATCTTTCAAAATCAGTATCAAAACTGCTGTCATGATAGTTGAGATGTCCAACTACTTTTGCATATATGAAATTAATATATCTTTTTTATATAAGAACAAATTTATAATTTTATATATATGTAATATTATGTTTGGTATAAAACGAGGACCAGAATCGAGAAGAAAATAAAGAAGACGAACATGATTGCTCCTATTGACATGGTGGAGTTCACCTCCACCACCAGTAAAGAAGACTATCAAAGAATCTATCCTGGGTTTGAGCCCAATATATGTCAGCATGGCTTGCTGGTGATAAATTGATAAATGATATTTTTTGCACGTATTTGCTACAAATGAGAATTGCACATGTTCACAGAAGAGTTTCACGAAGTATGAAGATTAAAGAAAAAATAGGTTTAATATACAAAGGCACCAAATGGTAGAGACGACAGTTGTGGGAGGGTACTTTTCTCAATTCCACCTAGTCAATGTAGTTGAGTTTAGTCAGTTCCTTAACTCTGTTTTCATTCCAAGCTAAATAAACATCCAATTTTGATGGAAAGGAAACAAATTCCTATTCCAGGCCTTGCTTACTGCCTAGCAAATGAGGCCTAAGTTAACAGTCTTATTAAAAGAAGTGGACTTCTGGTTCACTTCGTATAGATTTTTACTCTATCAATATATATTTTATCAGATTCCTTTTTTTATTAACAGGAACGGTCACTTATGTGGTTACTTTTTTTTTTTTTTTTTTTTTTCTCTTTCAGGATTGCTTCCCCCAGGAACACAGTTTGACTTATTTCGGGGAACAGCTGCTATGAAACAAGATGTGGATGACTTGTATCCAACAACTCTTTCACACACAATAAAGGCAGGGAATTTATATGTAGCATTGTAGCTATATATCATTTTGATACATTGTTCAGTATCCTTTATTGGTTTAGCGTTCAGGGATCTTAATGCTGGATACTGAACTTCGTTTTAAATCAGATTTTAGGAATTTTAGACTACAGTAATATCAATATTCAATGGTAGTTCTTTTATCCACGCGTTGGCCTATGAAGAAATTTAAATAGATTAGAAAGATCTTACCAATTTATATTAAGTAGTGGCCTGATTATTTGTAACAATTTCTTTCTGAACTTCTAATCTGTTTTTGGCGGTGTTTTGCTGCAGTTTGGGACAAAAAGTCATGCAGAATGTGCCCGGTTCTCACCAGATGGGCAGTTTCTTGTCTCTTGCTCGGTTGATGGATTTATTGAGGTATATATGATTAAGATGCTTATGTTAATATGAAATTATTTGGTGTGATTTGAGTGCCTTTTTTTTTCCAATGTTTGTGTCACTTTCAGGTGTGGGATTACTTAAGTGGGAAACTCAAGAAGGATCTTCAGTACCAGGCTGATGTGAGTATTTATTTTCTTTCTGAAGTCTTGTGCATTCTACAACAATAATACATACATAGATATATAATATAAGTATATATTTTCATTGCAATTGTAAGGTTAATTAGTTGTAAAGTTGTACCATTATGACCTTGATATCATTGGTTCTGAGCAAGAAACATGCTATTGGAAGTGGGGATAATGTTGCGTTTTTTACCCTCTCAAAGGTCTGGATGAATGCAACTTGGGCACTGGCCTGCTTGTCGTGTCCTTATACACACACGGACTGTTGCTCAATTGTTTTTTTTTCTTTTCGCAACTTGCCTTCTGCATTTTCTGATGTGCTGTCAATATTGCAGGAAAGTTTCATGATGCATGAGGATGCTGTCCTCTGTGTTGAATTTAGCCGAGATTCAGAGATGCTTGCATCTGGGTCACAAGATGGAAAGATCAAAGTAAATTATGCTCATTTTTCTTGGATGGAACAGTTTGGTTCTTGTTTTTCCTTCTAGAAGTTAAATTCTCCATACATTTTTCTTAAATTTTTGTTTTAATTTCCCATTGGAAACCATCATATGACCACATGTATCTTCAAATAATTAGAGTCCTTCAAATTTACTCCCACACCTGTCTTCAAATACTATTCACAGTCCAAACCAGTGCCCTCTAGTACTAATCTGAGCAAATGTTGCCATCTGAATATGGGGACGGCTGCCCTGTTATTATAAAACTGATGTTAGTTTTATGTAGTTACTTATCTTTCAGAGAGTCCATTTGATTCTCCCACTGCTTTGTAAGCATTCATTACTGTGTACCCTAATTTTCTTACATGTCAGTTGATAAAGTTGGTGTGAATACGACACTTAGGTGTTCCAGAAATTGTAATGAGTGACAAATGGAGTTTTTAATGTCGGATTCTGGTTCTGATTATAGTTCTATTAGTATATTTCCCAAGCTGTAGGTTTAAGTGCATTATGATGTCGTTGCTAGGAAAGATAGATTGACCGCCAAACTTTTGTTTACTTGATTCATCTCATGTTATGATCACATGTTGCTAATTGTTTCACATGGGTGTTCTATGCATGGTATTGCTCATTGTATTTAAATTTCTGTTTTATTTCGTGTTATTACATTTTTGTATGGATGTTTTTGGAGTGTATAGCCCATTTCATGCAAATGTTCTGTTTGTTTTGTGATTATATTGCCTCTGGTCAAATTTTATTGTCTATGATATGAACTACTCAAGCTGTGTTTGTTGAGATTTCGGAGTATGCTTCCTTTTTCTTGTCCAAGATAAGGCCCTAGTATAGTAATTATGATTTGGTGTCTTATCTTGAAGTTAGAAGATAGTTTGCAGAATGTTATTTAATTTTTGTGGTTCCTGTCCATAATGCTACTTAGCATTTGTTGACTTAATTCAGTTTTGATATGTTAATGTTATACAGTTTTATTGAATTTGTTCCCGAACTTAATTTGTCTAAATTCTTCTTACAGGTTTGGCGTATTAGGACTGGGCAGTGCTTGCGCCGTCTTGAACGTGCACATTCAAAGGGTGTCACCAGTGTTTCCTTCTCTCGTGATGGAAGCCAGTTACTTAGTACATCATTTGACAGCACTGCAAAGTATTTTTTCACATCTTTTGTTGCATATGTTTCCTAGATTGGTACATTAGTTATTACTTTACATGTCAACATTTACTCTATCACTAATACTGTTTCAACATTGAGTTTTGACTGTTCCTACGTTTTCTTTTTTAATACATCCGTTGAATTGTATTAGTTATGTAACTGTTATGCATCACTCATTGTCACATGCATCTCCTTGTTTTTCACTTTTATGTTTTGGTTACTATGATTTAATGTCAAAAAGTGCATTATTGGCCGCCACACGCATCTCATCTTTTCGTTCATATATAATTATATTTATATTCATTGCTATTATTTTAAAGGTGACTGTTTATTACTGATGTAGAATCCACGGCCTAAAATCTGGGAAGGCATTGAAAGAATTTCGCGGACATTCATCTTATGTAAATGATGCAATCTTTACAAGTGATGGAGCTCGTGTAATTACTGCATCTAGCGATTGCACAGTCAAGGTAAGTTTCTTGCGATATGTATTTGTATCTCGTAGACGCTGTTGTTGCACAACACCTTCCATTTTCTGGGGCATAAATATGTTTTATTTTTTAGGTCTGGGATTTGAAGACTACAGACTGTCTGCAGACATTCAAGCCACCTCCTCCTTTAAGGGTATTCCTGTTTATTGTTTTAATATTTTATATATCATGAGCTAGAGGAACCTATCTACATTTCCTTTGAACTTCTGCCTTTTCTTTTATTGTTTTTGCATCTAATATGTGGTTTTTTTTGTTTGAACTGTTAGGGAGGTGATGCTTCTGTGAATTCTGTTCATCTTTACCCAAAAAATACAGATCACATCATTGTATGTAATAAGACGTCATCCATTTATGTCATGACACTTCAAGGGCAGGTATATATTTTTTCACTTTTGTTCAACGTGTCACAGTGTATTTGGCAGGCAGTGATGATTGGTTTAACATTTTTAAAAGTTTGTTTTTGAAAATTTCAGTTTTAAAGCCAACATATTTTGTTTCGTTGTTAAGTGCAAATGAATTTATTATTACTGAGACTGTCTGATTATTATGGCTTAGGTTGTGAAGAGCTTTTCATCTGGTAAAAAGGAAGGTGGAGATTTTTTGTCAGCTTGTGTGTCACCGAAAGGGGAATGGATTTACTGTGTTGGTGAAGACAGGTATTCCAGATAAACTTTTGTCAAATTTTCATCGTGCTCATATTTCATTTGTTTATGTTAGTATACATTCTTAATAGTTAATATGCATGTTTTTGTGTCTGTTATGTATGAAATCTTGCCAAATTCAGAAGATCTCTTATACACTTTGCGGTGTTTATCCTCGTCTTCAAGAGAACTATTTTGATATACGTTCTTAATATGCATGTTTTTGTGTCTGTTATGTTTGAAATCTTGCCAAATTCAGGAGATCTCTTATACACTTTGAGGTGTTTATCCTCGTCTTCAAGAGAACTATTTTGTTTACTTAGCATCGTTGGATAGATAAAGTTTTGCCTTTCCAACATTAGAATTCCAAAATTAGAACCCAAGAGATAATTTGGGCTTCTCCTTCACTAGAGTCAGAGCCATTTGTGTTATTTTTTTTCTTCCAACGGGTACTTGCCAGTTGGAAACTACAATGACTGTGCTACCTGCTTTGTTCTTGTGATCATCAGCATGCAGGGTGCTTACCAATATTTCATCTATTTGCAGGAATTTGTACTGTTTCAGTCACCAATCTGGTAAACTAGAGCATCTAATGAAGGTATGTATTTTGTTGATAAAGATTGAGTTGGTAATTTTATTTTTTATTTTTTATTTTCGAATAAAGTAATGAATTAGCTTTAGAATGATATACCTGACGCATATCTGGAATCACAACAATTATTGACAATTGTGTTAATTGACGTATGTATTTTGGTAATGGAGATTGAGATGGTACGGAACGAGGGCTTAGAATGCAAATACTTGTTGCACATCTGGAATCACATTAAACGAGAATTTACGTATTTGTTTAAACATGGCTATTGCTCTAAATTCACAAAGTACTTTGAAAAGACAACTGAATGTTCTAGTGATGATTTTTCCTTGGTTGAGTTAAATTGGTGTTTTTCAAACTTCATTGAGACATGGATCTTCTAGTATTTCTAACCAGTTTTGGTTGCTTCGCTGATTGAGATCCGATCACTCAGCATTGCAAGCGTCTTATTGTATTCTTTCTGCTTCGCATGAAACCCTATATTCGAAGATGTACATTGATTAAGTTTCATACCTTATACAAATAAGGTGTGAAGGGGAAATCCTGTGTATGTTCGCTTAGATAAATATCCACCCCGTCTTGTTTAAAATACTAGTAGAGGTATCTGATGACATATTTGTTTGTGCTGGCCGATATAACTATTTGGCCCTTGTCATCTATATATACCTGTAAGCATACTGCATGCAGATGACATCTTTCTGGATGTGTATTCATCCTAGATGCGGCAAATTTAAGACAAAGTCTGCTTTGATCCCTGAATGGCTCGTACGTTTTAAAGGAGTGGTAGGGTAATTGCAATTCTTGCCACATTCTAATTCCGGCTATTTCTGGTCCCGAAACCTGCACGATTCACATCCGTGGGTGTGTGCATGTGTGGACGTCTGGGATTGCACTGTTGGTTGTTTGCTGAGATCTGATTGCATATGTTAAACGATCTCCGTGTTTACAAAATCCTCTTTTGATAACCTAAAATGCATAAATGAATGCCAAAGAGTTATAAAGTGCTTTCTATTGTGATTTGCAGGTCCATGAAAAGGAGGTAATTGGCATCAGCCACCATCCTCACAGGAATCTCGTCGCCACATATAGCGAAGACTGCACACTGAAGTTATGGAAGCCTTGAATCTCTGGTGACTTGTATGTACTGTATGTAATTTTGTTTCCGGCTGCGTGAAGTTGGATTGCTGACATGCATATTTGGGTGGCGCTTGAGAAACAGAATATAAGCGGTGTCTGCAAAAACTCACTCAGACCCAGAGCCGATTAGGACGCTGGATTCGTAACATTTACTCATCGATCAATCATGATTTGGACATATTGTATAGCTTTCTACTAAGCAACGTTAGTCATTTTGATTCATAACTCTTACTCGTGTTATGCACTCTAGAACCAAGATTTGGCATAATCTGTCATCATAAACAAATTTAATTGAAATTTATATAACGGATAAACACAAATTTCAAACTTTAACTCATTCAATAGAAATAACGAACCCAAGTTGGAGCCGGGGAAAAGCAAAGTCCATGTTAACTGTTGAGACAAATGATGTACATGAATAAAAAAGAGTCAACTTTGTTCTCCCCGAGAGAATCAATACGTCAAAGTACATAGGAATGCCACCCCCTGCCCAGCAGGCATAACGACCAACTGTCCCACAAAACACGCAGGACTTGGGAATTAGGAGTGGCATGGCAACCTCTGAATCCGCCTTCAGTACCATCAATCGATCAGCTCTCCTCTCTCACACTGTTCTTTTAGACTCACACAGATTATTTGCGCAAATATTTAGGCAGATTTGAAAATAGATTGAAAACGTTTTTAAAATTAATTCTCAGTAAGAATGCAAGTGAATATTAGAAAAGTATTTAAAGTGTTTTTAGAACTCAAAATTATTTATCTAAAAACGCTTTTAATCATTTTAAAAATATTTTCAAACGAGTCTTTAATTTCTAATTTGCGTTTTGGGCATACCCTTCAAAAGGGACGTACACGGCACAAATTCTGTAATAGTAGTGTCTATATGTCTAATACCAACAAGAATATACATAGATTTTTATTTACATATTCTTGTTTCATTAGCCAAACACGTTCAACATAAATTGTTTTTCTTCACTGGGATCATCCATCTTGATCCCTAGGCACGTCACGTGTTGACTTCTTGCATTCATAACTCAAGGTTCTTATTAAGAATTATGGCACCTGCACCTGGATGCATACATGTGAAACATCCTTTGGAGATGGGGTTAATTAGAGTAAGTGGTCAAACTTGGAGTTCCAAGGACTCAAAACATTTATTAAAAGAAAGTCTTGAAGAGTTCTAGACATGAAGTGAAGACCATCAAGGTTTCATTTCAGCAACAAAAATGGAATTTATCAACTACTTCTCAACGAATTCCACAAAACCACAATAAACGCAGATAAATATTTGTCGACTCACGTGTTCAGTTTACGTGACTGCACGTATGTGTTGGTTGGTTCTCTCCTTTCTTTTGCGCGCTAAGCTTTGGAGTAGCTTGCATTGCATGTTCAAACTTCCACGAGTGCTGCTAGTGCCCCAGCTCAGTCCCGAAAAATAGTTTTACGTGGAAGAGTAACGCAAGAGAGACAATATGATATCCTATTAGTGTACCTTTTGAAGTGGAAAAGCTAAGTGATTTAAGATAAAAGTGTTTAGGGTTTGAATTGTATTCTATTATTCTTCTCCTTCAAGGAGGCTAAATATAAGATACAACTTGTAGTACAAGTCATATTAAAAGAATTATAACCAAACTAGGAGACATAATTATATTCCTAATCTATTTTGGGCTCATGCCAACACTCCCCTTCAAGTTAGTGCATAGATATCACCTAGGCCCAACTTGTTGAGTGAGTCTTGAAACCTTTTAGCAGAAGCTGCATGAGTTAGAATATTTGCCAATTATTCTTCTGTCTTCACAAACGGAATGTCAATCAACTTAACATCCAACTTTTCTTTGATAAAATGTCTATCCACCTCAACATGCTTAGTCCTATCATGCTACACTGGATTGTTAGCTATCTTCCGTGCTGCTTAATTATCACAGTACAACAACATAGAACCTTTTAGTTTAAACCTTATCTCAGTGAGTAGAATCCGAAGCCATAGAAGCTCACAAATACCATGTGACATTCCTCTGTACTCAGCCTCAGCCAAAGACCTTACCACCACATTTTGCTTCTTACTTCTCCATGTCATAAGATTACCAGCAATAAATGTGAAGTATCCCGATGTAGACCGCCGATCAGTAATATTTCTAGCCCAATCTGCATAGGTATACCATTTCATCTCCGTATGCCCATGCTTTCTATACATCAACCCTCTTCCTCAAGCTTCTTTTAAGTAACTCAAAATCCGCAATACTGCTGCCATATGATCCTCATTAGGAGCATGCATAAATTGACTCAACACACTTACTGCGTAAGCAATATATGGCCTTGTAAGAGACAAATAAATCAACCGACATACCAATCTTTGATACATTTCCTTATTCACTAGGACTTGATCTTGATAAATTGCTAAATGATGATTCTGCACAATAGGTGTATCCACTGGTTTACACCCTAACATACCAGTTTCAAACAAAAGATCTAATACATACTTTCTTTGAAATAAGTATATTCATTCCTGAGACCTAGCCACTTCAATTCCCAAGAAGTATTTAAGTCCTCCAAGATCTTTCATCTCAAACTTAGAAGACAAATGCCCTTGCAGGCGTTCGATTTCCATTGTATCATCACCTGTGACAATCATATCATCTACATATATGATAAGCAGAGTTACCTTGCCATCCTTGCGTTTAATGAACAACGTATGGTCTACGTTTCCCTGTCGATACCCATACTTCTTCATCGCCTGGGTGAATCGCCCAAACCACGCTCTAGGTGACTGTTTAACGCCATATAGTGCCTTCTGAAGTCTACACACTTTCCCACTAGAGTTCGCAGTGCCATAACCTGGTGGAATATCCATGTACACCTCTTCCTCTAAATCACCATGCAGAAAAGTATTTTTAACATCAAACTGTCTCAGAGGCCAATCATCTTTGCAACAGGAGCAAAACTCTCCTGATAATCAACCCCAAAGGTTTGGGTAAAACCTTTGGCCACTAGCCTCGCCTTGTATATATCAATTGTTCTATCTGCTTTATGTTTAATAGTGAACACCCACTTGCACCCCACTGATTTCTTTCCTTTGGGAAGTGGGACCATACTCTATGTATTATTCTTTTGTAGTGTTTCCATTTCAACTTGCATTGCTTCAGTCCATTTCGAATCTTTCAAAGCTTCATTCCCTCTGGTGGGTATTCTGATGGTTTCCATTTGCTGAACAAATGCACAGTATATTGGTAAAAGTCGATGAGTAGGGACATAGTTTGAAATGGAATATCGCACATTTCCTTATGGAGAGTACCTATCTGGTGGCTTTCCTCGATTTGGTCAAGGAGGCAAGATATAAGATGGTTCAATAATTTCTGAGTGAGTACTTACCTTGGGAATATTCGTTAGATCATGGAAGGACACTGGAAAAGTCTGAAAGGGGTTTTTACTGGAGTTGTTACTCGGACAGATAGCAGATGGCCCATTTGGGCAGTTTGACACAGTAGGAAACCCACTTAGGTTATTAGCAGACACAAGAGAAGGCCCAAGCCCAATTTGGTCGTCAGATGGTGCAAGAGACGGCCAACATAGGCTGTTAGTAGCAAGTGGCCCACGGGGCACTGTTCCATTACGGTCTTGTGGTCTATCTGCAGGCCCGTGTTCATTATCCTCTGATTCCAACCCGTGTCTTGGGCCTTCATTATCCTCCAGATGCAGCTCGTGTCTTGGGCCTTCATTATTCTCCAAATCCATTCCGTGCCTTGGGCCTTCATTTGGGCAATCAATACTTAAATCAGTAGGGATATCGAACCAGCCATAATATTCACCTGCGGTTATCTCCATTTGAGGAGTATGGCTGGGAAGAAAAAATAATTCATTTTTAGATAAGGTAACGTCCATAGTGACATAGACATGTCGAGTAGGTGGATGATAACAACAGTAACTTTTTTGTTGTGGACTGAATCCAATGAAAACACACCGTACAACATATGGATCAAGTTTGCTTTGTTGATTTTTGTGAAAATGGACATATGCCACACAACCAAAAACTAGAGGTTCGAGATGAAGTATGGAGGGGAGCAAAGCATGATCGGCAAGTACAGCTAAAGGTGTTTTAAAAAAGAGAACACGCGATGGCATTCAATTCATGAGATAAATAACATAGATGACTGCATCAGCCCAATATGTCTTGGGTGCACAACTACTAATAAGAAGGGCACAAGTAATCTCAAGTATGTGCCGATTTTTTCGTTCAACGACTCCATTTTGTTGTGGGGTCTGAGGGCACGAAGTTTCTTGGAGAATTCCTTTTTTCCGTAAAAAACCGAGAAAGTTCCTAATTAAGATACTTACCACCGTTGTCTGATCAAAGCACTTTAATAGGGAGTGAATATTGAGTAACCATGTGATAAAAACTTTTGAAGATACTACCCACATCGCTTTTATTTTTCATGAGGTATAACTAAGTCATTCTGGTGCAGTCATCAACAAATGTTACAAACCAACACACACCATGCTGAGTAGTAACCGGAGACGGCCCCCACATACAGAATGAGTTAGCTCAAAAGAAATTGTTCTTTTATTCAAACTCGAAGGATAAGAAGCTCGATGACTTTTGGCTAATGTGCAACATTACACCTTAATGAAGAATTTGAAATATTACCATATAATGGCGAAAGTAATTTTCGCACATAATCGAAGGAAGCATGACCAAGACGATGATCCCACAACTAAATGGTCTTCAACTTTCCACTATCACGACCTTGAACTTGATGAACACGGCCCTGTGCAACATCATCAACATAGTACAACCCCATTCTCTTAGTACCACGTCCAATGATCACCTGAGTTCGGATATACTGAAGTAAACTAAAAGACGAAAACATTTGCACAACACAGTCTAATTGCTCGGTGACTTGCCCCACAGATAACAAATGGCTAGAGAGTGCGGGAACAAGTAAGCAGTTGTGTAAGGAGAGAGTATGAATGAGTGCAATCGTACCCGCCCCTGTAACTGGGGCAACACCTTCATAAGCTGTGACAATACTATCCCGTGGTGGTGGTGTTGTAGAGTTAAATAAAGTACAATCATAAGTCGTATGATCAGTGGCTCTAGAGTCAATGATCCAACCTATATCAAGATCAGCAAATGCAATTAAGGCTTTGCTCGTGTTACCTGTATCATTGAATTGCTCTCGATAAGCAATCAAATTCAAAAAGGAAAATTGTCGGTCCACATTATTTGGGTCAAAGTTATTTTTTTGGGTTGTCCCTGCTAGTGGGCCAAGCAGGCCGGTTCCATCAATGTTGCTAACGCCAGCACCAGCTGGTGGATTTGAATTGTTTCGGGCTTCAACACTTAGCAG
Organism: Crataegus laevigata; assembly: GCA_963580275.1. Taxonomy (NCBI): domain Eukaryota; kingdom Viridiplantae; phylum Streptophyta; class Magnoliopsida; order Rosales; family Rosaceae; genus Crataegus; species Crataegus laevigata. The sequence continues at coordinate 4,845,477 of OY756938.1, forward strand.
CCCATTTTTTGAGTTTCCTCCATGCGATGCAACAAAGTTCCTGTCAGACGCGTATAAGGCGGGTATCGATCCCACGAGGGAGAATATGACTTGGTTGTTTGCCATTAAAGCAGCAAGTTGTTGGATTCAGTTTTGATATTTTGGGTTTAGGACTTGGATTGTCGGAAAGGTTTCTTGCTTCGAAACCTTTGAATCTGGTGGTTGTTTTTTTTTTCTTTTGGATTGGGATAAGGTGAGGTTTCTTGCTTCGAAACCTTTTAAAATTGAATTCTGGTTGCTGGTTGCAGACGGTAGGCAACGATGGAATCCTTAAGTTGGCTAGGTGAACTTAGGGTTTAGAGGAAGAGACAGGCCGAAACTTGCTCTAATGCTAATATAAAAGTGTTTAGGGTTTGAATTGTATTATATTATTCTTCTCCTTCAAGGAGGCTAAGGGCTGATTTGGTATTGATGTGCTTTGAAAAAAAGCTGCTTTTGCTGTGCTGTGAGAATAAGCAACTGTGAAATAAAACAGTAGAGTGTTTGGTAAACTTTTTTGTAAAAGTGCTTTTGGAAAAAAAAAGCAGTATGATAGTGTTTGGTAAACTTTTTTGTAAAAGTGCTTTTGGAAAAAAAAAAGCAGTATGATAGTGTTTGGTAAACTTTTATGTAAAACAGCTATTCTGTTTCGTTTCCTTTCTTTCTTTCTTTCTCTCTCTCTCAATTTTCCCAGTTTCGTTTCCTTTCTCTGTCTGTCTCTCTTTCAATTTTCCTGAGAAAATTCAACACCAACAACCAAATCATGGAAGAAAATCACACTGCAGCTTTCGAATCAATCGCCAACGGCGACCACCACGACGCCGCATCCACCGCCACAAACGACTCTAACAATACCCATCACACCCACACCAACAATGACCACGGCTGGCAGAAGGTCACCACGAAGCGCCCGAGGAAGAAGAAGGAATCGAACGCCGAAGTAATCAACAATCAGAACAAGCTTGTCCCCAGCATCGCGAGCGCCAACGGAAATGGCGTTTTTCGGTCGCTGGAGAAACAATCGGATGACCGACGCCGACAGATTCTTGAAGCTCAGAGGGCCAATTTTGACCTCAACGATGTTGCACCGGCGAGATCGAAGCTTAGGTCTGACGACGAGGATGGGGATAATAGCGATGATGAAGCTGGGGCACAAAACGTGAAGGTGAAAGCTGAAAAGCCATTTTTCAAAGCTGCATTTTGCTACTTCTGTTTTTTGGCTTTTTTCACCCAAAACTGTGAACAAAAAGCTGAAGTTGGAAGTTTACCAAACACAAAAATGCCCCCAGCTTTTTTTCATAGCAGCTTTTTTTTAAAGGAAAACTAACGAAAAGGGTTTGAAAACTTTCATTTTAACGAAAAGCCACTTTTAAAGGTATAGTGAATAGTGACAGTTAAAGGTAAAAAAACGGTTTTTCGTTAAAAGTAAACAGTACCAGGGGTGTTTTATTAAACCTCCCTTTTTTTAAATCACCTCAACCCCAAACTGGGGCTAAATGTAAGATACAACTTGTAATACAAGTCATATTAAAAGAATTATAACCAAACTAGGAAACATAATAATATTCCTAATCTACTTTGGGCTCAAGCCAACAATTTATACCATTAACTTCTAATCAGATAAATTTATTAATTAGCATAACATATACACATCACTTGTTACATCAAATTGTGCGCTAATATGACATAAAAATATTATCTCCCTAGCATTTTTCATATCGAAAGTTTAATGTGTTTAGTGGGACATTTTAAACTTTAAGATGAAAAAAAATTTCCACTAAAACAAAATATTTTTTACATTTTAGAATATTCTAATGAAAACTCTGTGAGTCTTTCTGACCTCTGAAAATTGTGAATAACTATGGCTTGCCACCAATTGTCATCTTTTTTATAAAATTTAATTTTAAATAAAAAAAACACTACTGAATAAGTAAACAGTAGAAGTGTCATTTGCATCCTTAGTTTTACATCTTTAAAGTAAATATTTCCAATGGAACGTAATTTGCTATACAAAGAACATTCGTGTTGTCTTCATTTAAGAAAGAACTTAAGCCACATTTACTTCTGGAGAGACCAAATTTTTAAATCAAATTTTGTAAATTAAATGATGTGAATGTTGATAATTGAATTATTACTTAAGTATTGATTAATGTGCTTATTTCATATTGGTAACACATCATTTGGTTAATTTTTTTTGTCTTCTTAACATTATCCTTCCGAAATTAATATCTAACCTACCAAACTAGAAAATTATTTTTGTCACTCTAAAAATCTCATTCAGCACTCTAAATTTTCTATAATTATTAAGAAAATTAAGAGTGTAGAATAAAAATTTTGAAATGTTAACAGTTCTACCAAATTAGCTCAAACTAGCCTTAATAAACTTAGCCAATTATTTACTTGTTAATTTTGTGCACCACCTAATTAGGGTTGAATATTAATTCGTTGAATGGAAATGGCTATCAATTTATGTGTGTGCGAGAGAGAGAGAGAGAGAGAGAGAGAGAGAGAGAGAGAGAGAGAGAGAGAGAGAGAGATGGAAAAACTTAGAACAGCGGTAGGAAAAAGAGAGGGATGCTTGGGAAGGGAAATTTTGTATTAAATTACTGCAGCTGATAGACGTGAACATTTATTACCTTCACAACCACCACCTTGCCATTCCTATTAAATCATCACTGCATGCTCCTCCTGCAAATACAGCAACTACATTTCTTCTCTCTTTCTCTCTCTCTCTCTCTCTCTCTCTCTCTCTCCCTCCTACGTTACCATCTCAAAACATCAATATCCAGCCACTGATGGCTTGGAAGGTCCCTCCTACGTTACCATCTCAAAACATCAATATCCAGCCACTGATGGCTAGGCACCTTCCAAGTAGCAGTATTAGGTTGTTCTGTGTGGTTGTTTTGGTGATGGTGGTTCTGGAAGCTGGAGTAGTTTGGTGCCAAGATGTGAACTCATCATCACCGTCAGCCGGTGGCGGTGGCGGTGGGAGGAGATTGTTGTCAGAAACGGTGCCTGCCATGTTTATATTTGGAGACTCTCTAATTGACAATGGGAATAACAACGACCTTCCGTCATTTGCCAAGGCTAACTATTTCCCTTATGGCATTGATTTCAATGGCGGTCCTACTGGCCGTTTTTCCAATGGTTACACCATGGTTGATGAAATAGGTCTCTCTCTTGCCTGCTGCTTTTATGTTAATTTTTTTTACCTTAAGGAAATTAGTCGTTGCTTTTATTTTACTTTTTGGTTTTATGGGTACTCTATTTGCTTAATATAGAATAGATCAATTGGGTTGGTATATGATTTGATATTAATCCCTGAAATTTTTTAGTTAACCTACTTGTTAATTAAAGGGCACCTTTACATTCCTCATTAGGGCATAAAAACCAGGCAATACTTCCATAAAATGAAGAAAAAAAAAAACAAAAAAAACATTCTTGTCATTTATCTCTCTCTTTTAAAAAAATAATAATAATTTAATCTTCCTGCAGCTGAACTGCTAGGACTTCCCTTGATTCCTGCTCACTCTGAAGCTTCTGGTGATCAAATGCGTCATGGAGTCAATTACGCATCTGCAGCTGCTGGAATCCTTGATGTCACTGGCAGAAACTTTGTAATTAATTAACCACTTCATGCTTCAGAATTTAATTAATTAACTAACTCAATATATTTATCTTAAACTTCGCATGGATTTGGCAGAACCACAGCTTTGCATGTTTGATCTGAAATGGTTTCAACTTAATTTGTCACAATTGTTTTCTGCAGGTGGGAAGAATACCTTTTAGTCAACAAATAAGGAACTTTCAGACTACACTTGATCAGATAACAGACAATCTTGGTGCTGATGATGCTGCTCGATCTATTGCCAAGTGTATCTTCTTCGTTGGAATGGGCAGCAATGACTACCTGAACAATTACCTTATGCCCAACTATCCAACTAGGAATCAGTACAATGCCCAACAATATGCTGATCTCTTGGCTCAGGAATATACACAGCAGCTCACTGTAAGAACTTCACCTCCTCAACTAGACGCTCCATATGTTTACATTGCGCATAACTATCTTACATTGTGTATTTGAAGCGTTATTGCATCATAATCGATCAAAGTTACGGGCACTATGCGTACTGTAAATTGGTTTTCCGTTGGATGCTCTTAACTTTCACAACGCATGCGTAACTTTTCCTACAATTACCCAAGCATCCTATTAATATATGTGACATGCTCCAGAGACTTTACAATCTTGGTGCCCGAAAATTTGTCATTGCTGGATTAGGGAGAATGGGTTGCATTCCAAGTATTTTGGCCCAAAATCCAAGTGGAACCTGCTCGGACGAAGTTAATCGCCTTGTTCTACCTTTTAATACAAATGTGAAGACAATGATCAACAATCTTAATGCCAACTTACCAAGCTCAAAGTTCATTTACATAGACATTGCTCGTATGTTCGGTGACATGCTCCTCAATCCTAGATCCTATGGTATGCTTGCTACTGTATATTTAATCTGAAGTCATTCCTGATTGAACTTTAATTATGTGTCCGTCGACACTAGCGATTTCAATATTTGTGCAACTCTGTTTGTAGGATTCAGCATTGCAAATCGTGGATGCTGCGGTATCGGGCGTAACAGAGGCCAAGTTACATGTCTTCCTTTCCAAACACCATGCCCAAATCGAGGCCAATATATCTTCTGGGATGCATTCCACCCGACATCAGCGGTGAACATCATAATTGGGAGGAAAGCTTTCAGCGGGGACCGTACCGAGGTTTATCCCATGAACATACAGCAGCTTGCCACTCTTGACATTGAAAGGAACCAGTAGAAAGTGCGGTGGTTCAAATTTACCATTTGGCTTTATCTTTCTATTTTGTTTCTACTAGTTTGTTGGAGTGCTGCAGGAAAATGTTAATCAAAGACTTGTACTTTATTGGTTTTGAACTTTAGATTGTTGTTTGGAATTGGCTGCTAGTAGTAGTAGATTATCCTTTTCTTCTATTATTCATTATACATTTTATTCTTAAGCTCCCAGTCCCAAGTCCAAATAAAAGTGGAGAGAGAAGGGCGTCAAGTAGTCGACAAAAGACACTTTATTTTCATGTCGAATCCCTATGGGCCTTTACATGTCGAATCCCATGTGACTGTTTTTTTTTTCTTTCGTTTGATACATATAGAGTTTCTCACTAACCTTAGCAAAGATGGCTACACTAATTAAAGTAGTAAATTCTCATAGCTACCTTACGTTGGGCTGAGGTGAATTGATTTGATTGAGCATGAATATAGGTAACCTTATGGACTAGATTTTGTGAATTTATCCTTCACTTTTCATGCTATAAACCTTTGGATATAGATATAAAAATCACCATGGCCTAAAGTAGTAAAATTTAATTCAAGGGAATCCTTCCTAGCTTGAAAAGATGCATGATTCAATTATATATTTCCACATGAATTGACGACACTTTTAAGAAATTGACAATTCATAAGAAATCAATCAGTGTTGAGGCTGTTGCATGCGTGAAGTTCCAAAAGCCTTCCCTAATTATACTGTCTTGGCTTTCATAGCATAGCCAGTTGTTGAATGTTGATTGTGTATTGGAACCACTGTATGATGCCTTGCCCAGCATACCGTTTGCTGCCTCTGTTGGATGGAAGGCATCCCAGAACAAGTACTTTGTGCGATCCCTACAAGCTTGCTGAAAGGTAGACAATTTATCTGCCCATTGTTCCTTCCTACTGCACAACACCCCTTGTCTATCACTTCAAACCCTGCACCATTGTTTAAAAATTGCGGCAGCGTAGATCTACACCGGAAATTTGACAGAATACATCACTACTTATAAATGACGGTTTCATTACTAATAATAGTGGAACCTTTTGTGATATACATTACGATGAAGATATTTAGATGACAACGGTTTGGATGATTGAACCATGTTTCAAATTCGCCTCTTTCATACAGCTGATCCCACTTACTGGATAAAACTTTGCCGTTGTTGTTGTTGGTAAAGACCTTAATCATCTTTTGACAAACGATGCTATCTCAAAATTGATATGTTATTTCTAGAGGCTGATAACCCTATATAATACGTATTCATCCCTTGATCATAAGCAATGACATATCAAGTGGTATGAGGCAACGGTTGCAAGTAAAATGGAACCCGAGAGAAAGATATTGTACGAGTAATGTGCCTCCATAATCCATGTATGCATCAACAAATGGAATGCCCTTTCTCCGTACTCCTCCATGATAGCAAGCAAATAGATCTTTCTTCCTTTTTCGAGACAAATATATTTCGCGACAAAGATGTGTTGGCATTTAAATTGTGAGATCAAATTTCTCAATATTTAGAGACAATACTATCATGGTCGTTGGACGAACATTCAAGACTAAACAGTCAAAACTAGAATTACAAAATGTTTATTGCTCAACTCTAGATTCCTCAACATGCATCAACGAACTTTACGAACTTTTTCTTCCTGTCCCAACCCGAGTGATTTTTGCGCATTTGCAATGCCTTCGGGATCTGCAAAAGAAACCAAATTAACCAGATTATAATGTCAAAGGTTTATCATATGTCCAAGTTTTCAATTAACTGGCTTCCAAGTAAGGGATATGCGTACCAAAGAACTGTGTGAAAATACGAGTGAAGAAGTTCAAGTTGCGGGAGACATTGTATGCCATGGCGGGCGGAAGAGGTTTCACGACAGTGTCAATGCTGAACACCCGTTGAAGGAACTGCAAACCGAGTTTGTAAGACATAAAATTATCAAAGAATAAATTCAGACGTAGATGCTATGCATGAAAATGAAATGGACCATGGAAATTACATGCCAAATATATAAAACACAGAGAACCGAGCAAATAATGATGTAAAAGCAAATAATCCACAACACATGACTGAAACAAGCTAGAAACACTAGTAAAGTCATCTTCTTCTTTTCTTTGTCCCTCATCATGGGGAAAGGGGGTTTGAATCGGGGACTCGAGTACAGAATTGGAGAGGAATGCCAGTAGACCAGTACCTAGGTGGTTCCAATAAGTCGAAGTTTTACCATCCTAGGTGCATACTATTGCCATGTCTTGCTTCCAGATTTAGCAAGGGCATGTCCTTCACTAATTGAAACTACAGAACACGAATTGATCAAGAAAGAACCCGAATACATCTGAAACACTAGCAGAAGCGGTTTACTGAAATCTGTTTTTGCAGCCATGCCAGTTCTCCGTGCATACCGCCAACAGAGTTATTAAGTATGCATTGCAACATGAAGGCCAACAAGTTCAAACCTAATAGGACTTGTTTCATGTGAATACATGTAAATAAAGTACCTCAAACACCCAATATTAGATATATCTATGACAGTATGACTTATGAGCTATAAGCTACGTCGCCGATCTACCCAAGATGTGTAACACATAAGTCGTTTCTTGTAACCCATTTTCCTCAAGCATTTGGAGCATACAACTACAAAATTTGTCAACAACACTGCGAGCAAATGGCTCTGATTCTCACAAAATTTCATGCATAAAGTAACTACTGACAACCAAATTTACATAAGAAAATTAATTAAAACACAATAATCACGTACAACCCAGAAAAGTAGAAAACCCAAAATCTTCAGAATCAAATTAGGCTAAGGCAAGAAACTAAACTGATATTAGCAATTAGCTGCAGAATAACCAAACAAATTGTCAATTGGGTATTTAAATAAACACATTTTCATGTGCCTAATTGATAATCCAACCCTAAAAATAAACAAAAACAGCCAAACTAAATGATACTCTGAAAGCGCAAGGAACTGATGAAACTGCAAATTGGGTAAACTTAAAAGGACCTGAAAGTTGCGCTGGAAGCTGTAGCGGAGCTCAGGGTCAATCTCAGTGAGAGAATCTTGATCGTCTTGATCCTGAGAGCGCTTAGTTTTCTTGCGAGGGACGTGCATGGTTGGAGTTGACCCTGGCTGGCTCGTCACCTTAAGCTTCCCTCCTGGGAATTCATCCTCCGCCTCTTCTTCCACCCTCCACGGAGCTGACGACATCAACTGCTTCTTCGACTTCGACATGTTCGACGCTCTCTGTACTTTCCTGGCGAAGAGCCTGAGGACGAGGAGAAGGAGCGTGTGTTTAGATAGGGGTCGTGTTTGGATGTGGATGGAGTTGTGCTCTGCTCCAACACCCCGAATACCTTATTCTCAACTCTAAGAAGACGGTTTACTGACAAGTTGAATAAAATAGAAAGAGGGGTTTAGCCTAAATCATTTGGTAAAGGGTTGGTCCATTTTCTATTTTTTTATGTCCTTAAGTTAGGCTTCGTCCACGCTGATGTAAGTTTTCGTTTCAAATAGAATATAATCGGATGGCTTATATTGTACGTGAATTCTTGAAATACTATTTTAAAGAGCTAAACCATAAAAATCATCTCCAATAACTTCTTAAAAGGATTTTCGAATTTCACAAAATGAACAGTTTAAATTTGATTAATTTATGCTATATAGTATTTCAATGAGAGAGAAATAATATATAATATATAATGGCAATAACGTGTACTTTAACGTGGCATCAGAGTTTTGCTAGATCGTTAACTAGGCATATTTGTGTAAGGGAAGTGTGGGTGCAAAAATTAAGGGTCAAGTAACTCATTTCCCATGCATCCTAAATTAAGGGAGTGGAGCTTAAATAAACCATATGAATCAACCACTACTAAGGAACATGGAGTGAGATAACTAGACATGGAGCCCAAGCTTTTTATGCCTATAATCCCAGAACAAGAGGAGGAGAAAGGAAAGTATAAGACCGTTCTAAATCTTATAAGCATCTTGAACAAAGACCGACTTGAGCGTCAGAATGTTTTCTTACAGGTCCCCCTCCTCCCTCATTGATGGCAATTGAAAATGACGTCTAAAACTTCTCAGCATGTTCGAGATTACTTGTAGGTGAAGAATTGAAATACTCAAAATTTTCTGCTCCAACAAAAAATGAGTGAGTAAACCCTGAGCACAAACCCCAAACACAAACCCAAATAACTACAACAAGTTCTAGCAACTCAAGTGGCTCTACAGGTCCCCAAACTGTCCTCCAAAGTTAGGAGTTTGAAAACTAGTAGAACCATTTAAGAGTTGCTAAAACTTGTCGTAGCTACTTGGGGGTTAGTGTTTGGGGTTTGTCCCAAATCAAAAGGCCCAATTGTCCTATATTAAAGCCCTTTACTGAAAAGCTCACATGGCCGCCTGCACCGTAATTCAAGTCAGAGACAATCTTTTCAGGCCTCTCTCTGTGTGTGCGCTTTCGGAGCTCGGCATGCTTGCTTTAACTCCAGCAACAACATTTTTAGTGTCAATCAGCAGCGGCGGGGACGGCGTCGTACCACCGTCACCAATCCTCCGGATTACATACTAAAAATGATGATAAATCAACTTCCTAAACTGCACCCAAGCTGTAATTTTCCTTCTCATGGCTTCTGCGTTTACTCAAAGCTCTTCTCTTCACTCCCATCTATGACTTCTTCCTCCGGTGTCGAAACCCAATTGAGGTTTCTTTGTGGCAAGTCCAACCCTCAGGTTTCAGAGGCGGTTTCTGGTTTCCTCCGCGCCGTCGATTCGAACAGCTTGCTTTCTGGGGCAGCCTGCAATTTGCTCTTGCACACTCTGACAAAGCCGAAAAGTTATGAATTGGCGTTTTCAGTTTATAGTAAGATGTTTCGTGTTGGTGTTCGTCCGAGTTTTATATCATTGAGTTGTTAAGTTGCTTGTTTTGTTAACAGCCATCACCCCGAATTCGCACCCGGGGTATTGGGGTGGTTGTTAAAGCGTGGATTTCAGTTGAGTCCGTATGTTCTGAATCTTACATTGAAGGGTTTGTGCGCTAACGATGAAGTTGACGAGGCAATGGAGTTGTTTCGTGTAACGGGAAGAAATTATGTAACCCCGGATATTGTTAGTTACAACACTCTTATAAATGGACTTTGCAGGGCGAAAAAATTTAAAGAAGCAAACTGAGTTGCTGGTTGCTATGGAATTGTCTGAATCTGACCCGAATGTGAAGACACACAGCACTTTGATCAATGGATTCTGCAAGGATGGTCGAGTGGATGAGGCGATGGGTTTGTTCGAGGAATTGAAGCAAAAGGGTTTGGAAGCGGATGTTGTAGTGTACAATACCATTATAAGTGCTTTTTGTGATAAAGGGAGTTTTGATAGAGGCAAATAAATTGTTGATGAGATGTTAAAGAAGGGTATTCCTCCTAATGTGGTTACATATAATTGTTTCATAAATAATCTATCCAAGATGGGGAAATGGAAAGAAGCCACCGCGATGTTAAATGATGATAGAGTATGGAGTTCGCCCTGATGTTGTTACATATACAGGCTTACTTGACGGGCTTTTCAAAAATGGAAGGGATACAAAAGCCATGTAGCTATTCAGTCTAATGCTATCGAGGGGTGAAGAGCCTAACACTGTAACGTACAATGTTATGATTGATGGACTGTGCAAGAAAGGTTTGGTGGACGAGGCTTTTAAGATTTTCGAAATGATGAAGGGTAAGGGGAAACAGCCTGATGTAATTACATACAACATGTTACTGATGGGACTTTCTTGTCATGTGAAGGTAGATTGGGCAATGAAACTTTTCAGCATGATATCAAAGGATGAGAACATTCTTGAGCCAGATGTAATCACATATAACATCCTGATTAATGGACTGTGCAAGGAAGGCAATCTTGATAAAGTTATGGATATTTACAATACAATGGTTGAAAGGGGCATTGCAGGTAACTTATCTACTTATAATTCTTTGATAGATGCATGTCTACAGGAAGGATTTGTGGGCAAGGCCATAAAATTCTTGAGACATGCACTTGACTTGGGATTGGTTCTGAATGGAATTACTTATGGTGTCTTGATCAATGGGTTTTGCAAAACTCACATGCTTAGGTTTGCAAAAGGACTCTTTAGTCAAATGAGAGCTGCTGGGGTTAGTCCTACTGTGATTGACTACAACGTTTTGATGGTATCCCTGTGCAAGGAGGGTAGTTTGGAGCAAGCTAGGATGCTATTTAAAGAGATGAGGCGTACAAATTGTGCCCCAAATCTGGTCTCATTTAATACAATAATTGATGAAACTCTAATAGCGGGAGATGTTGTATCTGCTCAAGACTTGCTACAGGACGTGTTTAAAATGGATTTAACTCCTGATGCCGTTACCTTTTCCATATTAGTAAGCCGGTTCTCGAAACTCGGGCTTTTGGATGAGGCTAAAATGGTTCTCAAGAATATGATTGCTTGTGGTGTTGAACGTGATGCCTTTGTTTTCGATTCTTTACTAAAGGGCTATCGTTTATCGTTTAAAGGGTGACACAGAAGAAATCGTTAATTTGCTTCATCAGATGGCAGACAAGGGTGTTGTTCTTGACTCAGAAATAACTTCTACTAACTTGGAATACCATAGTGAAATCTCTGACAATGTTGATGTGATGAAGATTCTTCCAACTTTTTCCCAAGAAACATCAAAAGGAGACAGCATTACCTGCGGTGAGCTATTGGTGAAACTCAATAACTCTCACCCAGAACTTAGATTATATGCTGCTTGATGTTCTTCATTCCAAGAGGGACCTTCCAGTGCCATGGTAAACCTGCTGCTTGTTCTATCATATCATATGTAAGTCTTGTATTGTCTTTTGTTTTTTAACGTTCTGCAGAATACCCTATTAATTCTTTTTCCCATGAAATAACCAGTTTCTGGATGTACAACAATGGAATAACCAGTTTCCAGGTGTACGACAATCATTTCTTTTAAGATAAAATTATCAAGTATGGAATTTTTTGTTGTCTAGTTCTGTAGAATGGAATGTTTTTTCCACTTAGGATTCAGTGTCTCCGGATATCGTGTTTTTTCCACTTAGACAAACCCATTAGGTTTCCCATACATAGTTATTACTTACTTGGTAAGTGTTTAACCAGACTCATAATACTTTTACTGCATTAGAGAGTACAAGTGCACCTGCATTGGAAGCATTTAGATTGAGGTCTTGGGACAAACAACACTGATTACTTCAATTTGTACATATTATACTTATTTTGGTTGTTGGTGCCACTTGGTTGCACTTTATCGGTTGCTGGCATTTGGAAAAGAGAATGTCTGCACTCTATCCTGTTCTGAAAAATTCTTGTTTAAGTCAAACCTTATGTCAGTATCAGTGGTTGCCTTAAATTGAGAACTCTCCCGAGAGAAATATCATTGCTTTGGTTTAGTGTTCTACAAGCATGAATGCCCGCGCTTTGCTGCGGGTTTTACGAACAACATTTAAAACAATATTATTAACATATAAATAAGTTTTATACAACAATATTTACATGTACGTTGTTTGAAAAGATAAATTAGCAACATATTACAATGATTAAAAGATTAACAGCATTAAACTGCTCATTATTCGACATATTTACATAGACTATGAACACGTTACTTAATCTAGATTTTGTTATTTCACCGTTTCCCACTCATCTTCATCTTCATGATTTTGAGGTTTACGATTTTAGCTAGTTTCTACAAAATTTTGAAAAAAAAATGAGTTGTTAGTGCGGACACATAAGGAAACAAAAGGGGGACATATAAGTAAAACTGAGATACACATAAGGAAACAAAAGGGGGACATATAAGTAAAACTGAGATAAGAGTTGATTTGTGATCCTGAAGGTGCAAACGATATATATATTTTTTTCCCTCTATTATCATATGTTGTGGTTAATTTCATGAAAAAACCATATATAAAGGGATCATGTGCTAACAGTGCAACATATAGAGTATTAAAAGGCAGATGAGGACTATGTGAAGTCTGAGAGCAAAAACATATAAATGAGCAACATGTAAGGAATGTTAAAATAGGGAAGACATTGATGTACAATGTTGTACTGGAGAAGGGCATATATGTGGAATAATATCCTAGAAGATGGTGGACTGAAGAACCAAATTGTCTTATAGCATGCTTCTCAATAGTTTTAAAAATGGATTGGATTCCCATATTTCAGTAATTGGCACTTTAAGATATAAGACAGTAGTATTTAGAAATAAATGATCAGATACATACATATTACTATGTGAGAAGGGCTGGGACTTTTACCTCAGTACTAAACCTGCCTTTGGTAAAAAGATAAAACAAAATACCCGTACATGATTTTTCTTCGTTGCTTCATTCTAAAGAGGAAGGCTTTTACCATAAGCTTCAGGTATCTGTAAAAAAAAAAAGTAAGCATATGAATTCTCAAAATAAAATTGAAATCGAAATTCTTATTTCTAAATGAAATTGAAGACAAATTAAGATTAGATTATAAATTGAATATATATTAAAAGTAAAATCAACGCTACTTTCTCAGGAACTAAATTGTTGCGTATCAACACTTCTTCTCATCTAGGATCAGTTCCATATTTTTAACAAAGAAATGTGCTGCAGATTGTTGCTTTAAAAAATAAAAGTAAACTTCAATTGAAATGTATATATAGCAGTTCCAATCCTGGGGTTGGTGAACTCGAGCATTGTGGCAACTCTTGTGTTCTCGTCATAAAAAATGGCTCCTTTTTATAAAGAGATTATCATCAAAGCATTGCTGCTCAACACCCAAATCGTCAAATGTGAGACAAAACAAATTCTAATGTTTAAAAGGAATTCCACGAAATAAATAATGTCTTTATCAAATCTTTAATTCATTACAGCAAAACCCAAAAATTTAAAAAGTTTAAATAACCTTACATGACCACTCATGAGCAAGGTCAGGGCAACAAAACCCAACAAACCCAACATATTCAAATAAATCCCACACAATAAAATCCATTCTAAAAAACCTACAAACAACAAATAATTCACTACTTTTACATACAAATTCGAACGGAGCTATAGAACATACCAATTTGAAGTGAGAAACCTCGGTGAAAATAGTCGAGGAAGCCACATCAATCTCAAGAGGCAGAGAAAATTAGGAATTTTTTCCTGGCTCTAAATCATCCTAAGACGCCGTTACTCTTTAAAAAAAAAAACAACCAAATTGGGGATTTTTTCAGTGAACAAAAAAGAGAAAATTAAAAGAATGATCCTTTAATGTACACACGCATTAAAGATGTAATGCTCTGATAAACATAATGAAGGAGAATGATCCTTTAATGTTAAGCTTACTGCTCGTGGAAGACCTCCTCAAGAATTCTGCCACGAACTTTAACCATATAAGAAAATATGGTTGAAGAGTTGCGTAAGGAAAATAAGTTAGGAAAGTGAATTTGTAAGGAGCTCAAAGGCATTCGATTTGGTCATTTACATATAGCAATAGCAAAAAATACAAAAAACTATACCATCTTGCGTCGATCATCTCCTGCATGTTCTGAAAGACCACTTGGTTTGCTAGGTGTCCGTGCACAATGAGAGTCTGGAACTGGTGGAGGGCATGGAACGATTTTCTTCCCTTTACCTACTGCGAACAAACATCAAAACCCACAACCAAGTTCACCAAAAATGCACAGAAAAAATACAACTACCAAACTCACAAATTTAATCGAAGTACTCTTCAAAATCTAGAAGAAAAAAAATGCTAAATCTCAGATAAAAATATAAAAAAAAAACCCATAAGTTTAATGACAGATCCTCCAAAACTCTGAAATTTAGACGAAATTTCTTACAAAAGCATGAAAAATTATTAACATTCAATTATATTAAATCACAATGGGGAATTAATTTGGTTTGTTTCATTTAGTGTATGAAAAATTTACTAAATTCAATTGTGCAAATTTACACTTCTAAACACATAATATTCAAATAAAGAAAATTTTGAATAAAAAGGTACTAACATTTCAACGCCCATAGCTTGGATCAAATGGAACTCTAAGAAATTCGTGGAAAATCCTCAATGAAATACTTCCAAAAGACGAAAAACACATAATTTTAAACAGAAAAAAAAATACGAAAAGTGCCTTAACATATCGATGGAGCTAGATGATCACAACATCTTCTCTTTCCTTTATCCTCATACTCTGTACCCGCATTCATGCCTGTACAATGCTCAAACACAACCTAAATTAATTGAAGGGAAATATGCACAACCCAAGCGAAATTAATGAATTCAAATAATTATTCGCTTCCTCTGCACAACTCAAATTAATTCAAAGCTTTTTCATACCTCGAGGAAGAGCACCGTCTCTCAATTTGGGTTGTGCAGATTGGTAAAAGTGATTGGGGAGGAATAGCGGAAGAGTCCACTGTCTCTCAAGCTCTGTAAAAGAAACTCACATTCACCATTCCACCTATTCCCATTAAAAAATTTAAAATTTAAAATTTAAAGAAAAAACTCAACAAAAAATCACTAATCTGTTCAATAAATTTGGAATCCTTTGTTATTTTGCTGAAGAAAAAAGGTGGAAACTTTACCTAAGGAACTGAAAGAAGCTGTGATGAGAGCAAGGTAGATGGTGTTGGAGAAACTATTGAGGGAAAAAAATTAGAACCGATAGGATTTAATAAATCAGTCGAAAAACTCAGGATGTGATCAACCTGTCGTTGCCGAGTTGCATCCACACAAAAACCAAACAAATTAATCCCAAAACCCTAACATTCCAAATCCCAATCCCCTAACATCCCAAATCGCAATCTCAATAATAAACAATCATACAAAAAAATCGTCAATTAGATTCGATAGCATACCATTTCCTCAAGATCGGTCGGAGACCATAACACCATACATTTTTTGGGCTTGAAATTTTATTCGAACCGACACCAGATGCTTTGGTTTTCAACAATAAGGCGGAAGCAAAAGCAGAGAATGAGGAGATGAGTCAAGTGACACGCGTCCCGCTCAACACGCTTCACTATGCCAAGCTTGCCAGGTGACAAAACCATTACTGTGGAAAGAAGTCTCTCCAAGAGCTACTTGTTCAGGCAGAAATGAAATAACATAACCAAAGCAGGGATAAAATTGAAGCCCAGATCCTTGAAGTTCTTGAGGACTTTGGACTTCGCCTGGTTGGATAGGGTAGTTTCTCAGACCAGAATGTAGGTGCGGTGGCTGGCCTTGGCCATGGCAACTGGGAAATGCAATGGTGCGTCGGAAACAATGGGAGGGATGGAAGAAAGAAAAGTGATCTGAGAGATTAGAAGGGAGACACACAGAGGGGACTTCCCCGATCAGAATTTATCCCAATCAACAAACAAAACCCAGACTTCAAAAATTAAAATCATCAAAAATTCAAACAAATAAAAGAGGACCTGGAAATCAAACCCATCAATCTTTCCTAAAATAGAAGAAATCACCAGGAAACCGAAGGTTTTTCTGAGTTTCAAATTGTCTTCAAACCCGAACGGGATTCAGCTGCGAGAGGGAAAGCGAGCTGTTCACAGAGCACAATTTTTTCGTTTTGGATTTCTAGATAAAGATTCAAACCCAAAACTGAGTAATTGATAAAAAAAATTCACTGAATCGATTCGAGAAAGTGTGAAAATTATCAAACCTGATCTTCCACAATCATCCAAGTAGAGAAAATTTGGACGATCTATCTCTCTCTCTCTCTCTCTCTCTCTCTCTCTCTGTCCACCTAGAAACCCTCCCGTCAACCCACTCTCTACCTGCAACCCATCAACCCCTCTGTGAACCATGCCTCTGGCGACATCGACCTCTCTCTCTCTCTCTCTCTCTCTGTTTACATGAGAAAACAACATCACCCAAAAGGTTAGAAATTTCCAAAACCAAAAGGAAATTAAGAGAGGGAAACGGAGAAGAAAGAGAGATCGGAGTACCGTTAGTTAAAGCGTGGACGGCGTCGGTTCTCGGACCACTGTAATCCCTGAAGATCTCTTCCGCCGTTTGCGGACTCGAGCCCATCTCCCTGCTCCTCTCCTCCATCTCACCGAAGCTCTCTGAGTTACAGAAATGAAGGCCAGTTTGAGTGGTTTTGGTTTTAGGAAGCAGGAAGCCGATGGTATTCCAGAGATGGTGTTGTGGCTGCTAGGGTTTGAGAAAGGGGAAACGAAGCCGTCGAGGTCAGGAAAGGTGAGTCTCGTAGGAGAAGTCGACGAACAGTGGCGAGTTGTGATGTGGACTCAGGCATCTCGGCCTCTGGGTTTTACGGAGAAGGGGAAAATGGTTTAGGGTTGAGAGAGATGGAGGGACGGCTAGGGATGAGAGAAATTGAGTAGCTAGGTATTCTTTTAGAAAAGATGAAGAATGGGGGTGAGCGGAGCTGGGGCTACGGGTTGAGAGAAATGAAGAGAGAGCAAGAAGTCGAAGGCAGTGAACGTACGGACAAAATTATCCTTCTAAGTTCTAATAATTACCATTCCAACCCACCCTAAATCTGATGGGTTTCTTGTAAATAAGGTGAAATCAAGTGGCAAAGATTTGACTGTAGCTAAGCTACAGTCAAATCCCTCCCTAACTTTAGAATAGATAATGTGTAGAGGAAAGGGGTGACGTAGTGCATCTATTACTATACTGTCCTGTTATCTATTACTATACTCCTCTTTATAATTTGACTTGTATTCAAGCTTTGATGTGGTCTGAGATCAAATCATGTCAAGATGTTTAATGACTACAATGGCACCGCATCGTGACTTACTTTTTCTTTTCTTTTTTTTTATGCAATTGCAGTTTTAACTGTGCAGCGTGGAATTCATTGGTCATATAGAAGCTGCAAGGTGTGATGAGACACTGATAAATGTGTTTTCTGGGACTCAACCTTCACGTTGCAGTTGCTCTTCATCCTTTCTCTAATCGCATCTAAGTTTCCATCCCCAAGCCCTGTAGGTACAAATGGATGCTTTCAAGGATGCGTTCCAGATTGACATCATATGTTGTGCTTTGAAGAGCCTGCCGTAGAGAAATGCATCGCCAAATATTAACCATGGCAGCAAAGGAAAAACAAGTCATGATGTATGGATGTGCATGCACATCTAAGAATACCTTTGTAAGCTTGTTAACACACTTGAGAACCAGACCAGAGAAGTTGCACGACTAGCGTCGTCGTCCAAGCATGTCGGATAAGAAGGAACATCACTTGTTAACGGCAGATAATCCTCATCAGAAAAATGAGTCCGCTTTGCATTGCCATTAATGTTAGTTATGCACTCCTAATCATGATTACTAGCGTCACTAATCATATTACTTTCAGTTTTATCACAAGGCACAACAGGAAGAGTATTGTTTTATTGTATTGGTGATCACATTCTTGCTCTCTTTCTTTTAAAGCTTTTTATCCAAAAATAGTTCTTGAGGATTGTATAACTTTTTATTTTGGCCTCTAACAATGAATATTGAGAGAAGCAGACTCTGAATTTGTTCACGGTAAATTACTTTGATCATTTCGTGAAAAATTTGTCCGCCTTTTTAAAGTATTTTTGTCAAACCAACTTCTCTAACTTAATGAGAATATTGACAGATGTTTCATGGTAGAACCAGAATGATTTACGACAGATAAATTCAAGAACTATTTCTATTAATTTTCATGATCAGAGTTCAATTTTTATTTAAAATAAATTTAAACTACATTATTATTAGTATATTATAAGATTTAATTTGCTCCTCTACTCACGGTCATATAGACTAGCTCACGTCTCGTATCGTAATACACAAACTTAATTTTCAAAACTAAACACATTGTATTATCCGTTCAATTCGGATAATTCGATGAAGAAAAAGAATCCTTTCACTTTCGGCTCCTTGAATGATATTTTGTCTCTATGTGATTATTTTGCTTACAGTAACTTTGACACGGACAGTGTAACAACTTACACGTACACAAGACCTGAAACACCTGTCCACTGTCCACTGTCCAGCACGTTGGCCCACCTTTTCTTTTAAATAAATTAAACACAAGAAATTTTAAAAAGAAGAACAACGCTACCTGCTTTTCAATAAACAAGAAAAGAGAAATAATATCAACCGTTAATTCCACCCAGGTCTCTGCTGGAGTTCGACCGATCAGATTGATCGAGAAGATGATAAAAAATCAAGATCATCATCTTCTAAGGGCAAAATGGTCTACCTAATCGAGCCCTGTGACTGGGAATAGTGAAGTGCCTGATCAGGCCCTCCTGCTCCGTCAAGTACCCCTCACAGAGAAAAGCCTTGGAGAAGTTGTCCTCGACCACTCTATTCACATCGTGCACAAACACATGAGTTTCCCCCTCCTCCCTGTTTCTCCCCATCAGCCCCGCCGTGTATATGGCGCTCATTCTTCCCGGGGCTCCGTCGAAGTACCCCGTCGGCGCATCGACCATGATCAAATCCCACTCGATATCGTACACATCGCTCGGCAAGTTCTTGAGCGCCAGCTCGCACTTTGAAAACCTCGGATCCCCAACAGCTTTGCACTCTTCCTTCCGTCCGATCTCCATGAGCTTGTCCGCTTGGTGGACTTTGGTGTCGTATGTCACGTGGTAGGCCTCTAAGCCCGGCAGCTTCTGTTTGATCTGGTCGATCCATGAATTGTCTTCTTCGAGGAAGACGGTTCTTCCGCCGTGGTTGAGAGCCGTCCACATGAGGCTGTCGAGGCCCAGGCCGAAGACTAGAAAGTTGCAGGGTGATTTCTTGGAAAGGATCGCGGCGGAGACGGAGACTTCTTTGATGGTTTGTTGTGGGGTGACGTTTGTTGTGGCATAGTGGATGATGGCGTGGGCGAGGGAAGGTGGAATTTTGGTGCATGTTGAGGTGAAGGGTTGATCGCATGGTTGTTGTTGTTGTTGTTGTTGGGATTCAGGGTTTGGGATGAGATGGGATAGTGAGGAATTGGCCGTGGACGGTGACGGTGATGGTGACGATGAGAAGGTTGATCTGACAATGAAGACAGTGAAGAGGAAGATGAAGAAGCAGCAGAGGAGGATGACCTTGAGATTGATGCCACATTGAGGTTTGGATCTCATGGTGCTTGATGATGATGATAAGAGAGAGAGAGAGAGAGGAGATAATATTGATATGAGGTTTTATGAACAGAAGATGGGGGAAGTGGTGGGGAGTGGAAGAGAGGGAGGAGACAGGGGTTTATTGTTTGTTTCTGCTTTTCAAGGAGAGGTTAGCTAAGTTGGTACATTAAATTAAGGAGGGTCAGAGGGAAGCAGTGGCACCCTGGTACTCTTGAGAGTTACTTAAGTGATGATGGCATATTACCAGATCCATGGTAACGTAGTGTGTACCCTCTAAAATGTCCCCAAGTCCTTTCTACCTTCTCGTCCACTATAACGTAGTTTCTATTTTTTTTTTTTTTTTTTGAATCACCGCTCCAACTATTTTGCACATGAGCTCTCCCACACTATTATCATCATAGTGGAGTCTGACCACCATGTTTGGCTATAGGCCCCTCTTAGAAGGACTACAAGCGTTTTATAAATCGAAACAGTTTCCAACTACGTTTGGTGTAAAAATTTACAAGTTCTTTTAAATTATAGAAGTGCTTTCTAGAAAAGTTGATAGGTATTTCAAAAAGCACCCCCAAGTATTTTTCACGAAGCACAACAATTTGTACAGTCAATAATAGCCCTAATCATGGATAGAATTCCATGAATGGGACCCGGATTATATATGTATTATTCTCTTAATTAAAGGAACTAGAGGTGATTAGGAAGAGAGAGACAGAGAACTAATGATTAATTATATCCTGCTCTCTAATTGAAATTTGAAATTTGAAATCTTCATCTTAGAAGTGAAGCAAGATGGGTTGTTGGAGGGTTGATATAGACACAAAGGCCACCACCGCTGTTTCGCTTTCAGTTGGTAGAAGTAACATGGTTGGTGTATCGGCCGCTGATGTTTGTTGATATATTTCTGATTTTTTTTTTCTCTTTTATTATAAATTTATAGGGAAGATGTGATGCTTTTGAATATTAATGTCTTTTGCTGTGCTGCAAAGCTTTTTAAACTTGAAAAGGGACATGCGGTAGTTATAAAACCTTTGTCTAATTGAGACATATAAAGAATACGTTATGAGGGTTTGACTCCAAAAAAAAAAAAAAACATTATGAGGGTAGAGATTTTTTAATATATTTGAAATACGAGTTGATATATTATGTGTTATAGTACAAGTAGAGAGGCACTAAAAAAATATATCATTTTCGTTTATGTTATGACATGTGATTTACCTATTTCTGTTGTGGTTGAATGGGAAAAATCTTTCTTTTAATTTAGTTATCGATGTTTTGGATTGAGATTCAAATGTTTGAGAGAGATTTTTTTAGTATATTTGTAAGACGAGTTGATACATTACATGTTATAATATAAAAAGCCTCTCCACTTATATTAAGATACATAGTTTATCGATTTGTGATTCAATTACTTGAAAAAATCTTCCATTTAGTTTGGTTATTGATGTTATGGATTGAGATTCAAACCTCTATGTGAATAATGAAATGTATCGCGTATAGGAAAGAACACCGACGAAGAAAATAGAACAGGTGGAATGAGCATTGAAAAGGGCATTTTAGTAACCTTAGAATCTACCATTTTAAAAGAGGGATTTGAGTTTAATCATCGAATTGAGAATGACATTTATACTTGCTTGGTATAATTCTCTTTTTTATTTATTTTGAAAACGCAGAGGATCGTGGAACTCAACTCAACAGAGAAAAAGAGTTTCAATCTTGCAACGCAACAGTAAATAAATAACATAAAAAGCAAACTAGAGCACAAGGACTTTTTTAAAGTGGTAACACCCCACATACAACAGAGAAAATTCACGGGCACACTGACAGGAACAATTCACCAAGATTAAACTTTCAGCTTTGCTTCTTGCACACTATTATTTTTTGATATGATTAAAATACATTTGTACAGTAAGGGGATGAGACGTTTTCAATAGGTTGGTACTTGTTTGGAATGTTAAAAAATGTTGAGACCAATTTTGAAAGACACTAAATTTACTCTTATACTTTTTAACAGATTCATTTTGGTCCTTAACTGGAGACGAATTTTGCATAAAATTTGGATTAAAAAGGCCCATAGCCATAATCCGAATTGAAAAATCTGGTTCTAATATCAATTATTTACAAGCCATGAATATAAAAATTAGAATGTAAGAAAGAAAAAAAAGGATTATAAGTACGGTGAAACCAGTATTGACACACCCTGACCTATAATGTCCATTTGGACTCCAAATCGAGCTGTACTGGCCGACATCTGGAATGTGACGAAGCCATAAAGTGTAGTGCGGTGGAATATGTGAATAAATTTAAACCTAAAAGTGCCTAAATATAAGAGTGCACTGTAAGTGGGAATGAACCCATTTCACATGTGATGTCAGAGCTTAAATACAGTACAGTAAGATAGGGTGAGAATTATACCATCAAAGGTAACCGTCTACACCAAGATTTGCCAAGAATCCTCGTCGATAAGAAAGCTCAGCTACTAAAACCTGGAGGGGCGAAAAATAAGGGTGAGTGGGTATAAAAATAAAGTTTTAATAAAAAAAACCTTTGAAAACGTTATAACCTCTCACCTTAAAACATGTATAGTTTCCAAGAAAATCATACTACGTATAAGTATGAAATCAAATGCAAATCAACAATAATTCTAGAAATATGCCAATCACAATATCTCAACAGTAGCATAATAAAATTAGATGCCCATCGATCTATGCTAGCACACAAGTCGGAGTCGCTTAATGCAACTTGTACGACAGGACTGGGTGTAACCATAATATACGCTCTAGTGCTACAATCACGTGAAGACTGGCGTTATTCGAGGTCACATACGAGTCAGAGTTTCCTATTGCAACATGTACGACATGACTGGCACCTACTTGGATCCAAGGCGAGCATGCGGTGCAGATGTGTTTTACACATGAAAAACTGGCCCTGGCCTTAAGAAAGCACTAACACCGGGTGCAACAATCATGAGCAGACTACATAAATATAAGTATGACATAGTGGTTCGATAGTTCTAATCAACATAATATCATTCATAGCCGTATGTATAATCATGGCATCAATAAACATACGCATATATGTGCATCCCGTAGGATTTATGATCACTTTGTAATTTTTCGTTATTTCGCTAATTCTTATAAGCATTAGTCTAAGCTAGGCATACATAGTAAATTATCTTTCAATGTATAAATGGAAACTAACAAATATGTATATACTAAATAAAAAGAAAAGACTCACTCACCTGAAGTTCGCGCTATAACTTCCTAGCATAAATATCGAGGAGTCACAAACGATCGTCGCCTAGACTCAGAATTCTTATCGATAGAATACGTAACTTACATAAAAAAAAAAACCTCCCCAAGGACGTTCTAGAATGATTTGAAAACCCATTGACCAAAAGTCAACCATTGGTCAAAGGTTGACGGTATAGTCCACAGCCATACGTATCTCGATTTGGAAGATATGCACATCAGATTTCTGATCTGTAACTTCTAAAGATCCATATTATGCTTCTAAAATAACATACTAAAATCTTACCACAATCTGACGGTCGGATCTCCGTCAATCACAATTCAAGTGGCGGTCAACTTTTTATTTTACGAACTTACAAATCCAATTCGGGAAGATTCGTAAGTCCGATTCCCAATCTATAAGTTTCTAATGTTCTCAAATATTATGACTAATATCTTATTAAATTTTGGTGACGATCCAATAGTTGGATCATCAATTCATGTAATAACCAAGTGACGGCCAACTAGGTGGTTAATATGAAACTATATTAAAACATCAGGATTTCACTAAGTAGATGTCAATTATGGAATCGGGGCATCCAAATTAGCCTAGGAAGGCCAGGTGGGATCTCGGCCCACGCGGCAATCAGCCTTCCTGACTTGCCGAAAAAATCAACTATTTCTAAATATTACCAAATTTCACAGAAATGAAGATCTCAATAAGTAGAGCAAGTTTTATACATATGGCCAAGTCCAATTTGGTAGGAAAAATCTCCAATTTCCCTCCCTAGAATGGGTGGCTTTGATTCGTCACCTCTGGTACTCCGACGCCCCTATAGTTGTTTAGGCTTTGTTCTAGGCCTCAAGAGAAGTGTTTTTGGTGGTGGTGATCGAAGGTAAGTGTTTCAAAAATGGGTAGATTGCTGCCGGTGTTCGTCGCACCCATAGGTGCAATTCTTCTCGAAACTGAGGTCAAACCCAGTCGGATTTAGATGAAATTGGAAATAGGAATGGCTCTGAGGTGTATGGTGGTGGTAAGAGGTTGAAGAAAACCAGAAATTTCGACAGAAACCAGTCGAAAATTGTCATTCAGGTCGTATGGGTCAATTAGGGAAACGGGTCATGGTCCAGTTAGGTGGTGTCTCTCTTATTTCATTTCTCTCCTTTCTTTGCTTTCTAATTGGTTGGTCTGTCCTCTATTCTCCCTCGATTGGGCAGATATGCCCCCTCATTCTTTCTTTGTTTCTCCTCATCTGCAATTCGTTCTTCCTTTCCTTCATTTTCACAACTAATATTAAAACAATAATATAATAACAAAATAATCTTAAAATAATAATTATGAGAAACATATAAAATAACAAATGGTAATCTTTACAAAAGTACTCTTCGGATTTGTAGTTCCGTAAAACTCCTATCGTAACTCTAGTTTCAATTCTACTCTCGTCCACGCGTTCATATTGTCGAGTATTACAGGAATACGCTAAAAGAACATTTCGTAAGTCTCACTATAAGCTGGTCAACGAAAATCAACAATCTAGCCTCTAGGACATTTTCATCAATTCACTCATTTAAAAGTTAATAAAATCGTAAGTTAGGGACCGGTTGTCATGAGTATGTCAATTGCTAAGTCAACCATAAAGAAATCGGCACACATAAATGACTTTAATTCAATACTTCCCCGGTAAACTCTATAATAATGAGTTTAATCGATCGGTCTGAGGTTTATGCCCTCTGTCCACAATTCGTTAATGAGATGTATCAGTCCAGTTTACTTTAGTGAGATTCAATATGTGAACGAAAGAAACAATGTCTTATGAAACACTTATTTTATTTCGTCTCAAAATTATTGGAGGCATCAAATGATTCAACAATTAGATCGTTGGAGTTTCATATAATTAGTCTGAGGCTTATTCTTTTAATTGTAGGTATTCTTTCAAAAGCAGTATGTGCGTGTGAAGCATGGGGATCATATTGGAATTGGGATTCAAGGGAGACTTGGGCATTTATTAATTGGACCATGTTTACTATTTATTTAAATATTAGAACAAATAAAATTTTTGAAAGTGTAAATTCTGTAATTGTGACCTCAATGGACGTTCTTATAAGGATAATGCTTTGTATACCAAAATTTTAAACTAAATTTTGTAAACTAATTAATTCACTAATAGAAAATAAGTACGTTAATCAATACTGAAGTAATAATCCGATTAACATCCACATTATTCGATTTACAAATTTAATTTAAAATTTTGGTCTTCCTAACATTACTCTTCGTATAATTTAGATATGGGGACTTGTAATTGGCACTATAAAAATCTCATTTTGCATTCCAAACATTCTATAATTAAAAAAGAAAAAAAAACAATAAAATGAGATTTTTAAAGTGATAATAACAATTCCGAAAAAAAAAAGTCGCCCAAAATATGTTACTTTTCCGATGGGAGAAAATTGGGTCAGAGACTCACAAAACCCTTGTATTTGCCGCCAAAAGAGAGAGCAAACTTCTGCAAAACCCTACAACTCCTCCTCCTCCTGCTCTTCGACTCTAAATCCAAAGCTGTTTGTCTCTGTCGATATGAAATTCGCAGTGAAGGCATGGAGCGGGGGAAGAGCGCGGACCGGGGTTCTCCACTTGGGCAGCTGCCCCACCCCAATAGAGACCCCTTCTCTTCTCCTCTCCACCCGAAAGGGCCTGCCCCATTTCACCCCTCCTGACCTTCTTCCTTCTCTTCCTTTCCCTGATTCCCGTCTCTTCCATGTTAGCCCCCTCCACTTGTAAGTAATTATATTTATACCCTCCAGCTTTTCCTTGTTTCTACTTTTGCCACGTTGATATTGCATTCAACCTGTTTGTGAATTGGTCTGTGAGAAAACAGTTCCACATTTCAAGCATTGTTTGACTTTGCAGCTTGGAAGTCCCCTCACCTCAAACAATTTCAAAAATAGGAGGACTGCATCAGTTGGTCGGCTTGCCCGAACACGGGTTCATGTGCATACCAAGGGACTCCATTCAATGCCTTCCTGAATGTAATAGCAGTAACAAATTTGGAGCATCTTTCGAGACTCCTTCTGGTCGCCGTTTGGTAATTGCCTCATCTTGCTTTCTGAAATAAGCTGATTTCTACCTGACTACAACTAGTTTGTTTTCGGGTTAGTTAATAATGGTGACTCTGGTGGTGACTGTATAGTCTTTATATGCGCTTGTAGATGAAACCCGTAGAGTATGTCGAGTTGATTACTTCCTTGAAGCCCAATATGTGGACCACTTTGGCAGATGAAGTTCCTGTATGGGTCTCTGATAAGAGGAACAAGACCTCGGTTGATCGAACTATAAGATGGCTTGATGAATGCATTGAGCTAAATCAGGTAAAAGACCGTACTTTTGTCCCATTTTAGAGAGGCAGTGGCATCATATATGCTTATACAATCACTGGCATATGCGTTATATACTAGGTGTGCTGCTAGCAGACCTGGACGTTTTAAAATGAAAAAGAAATTGTGCTACAATATATAGAGCATTCTTTCTTCTTCTTTTTGTTGATAATATAAATCTGAGAGTACTCTTTTCTGTTTAGACTGAATGATGGACATATGTTTCTCAAAATGTAGGCAGGTGGACCTGTCTTTGGATCTATTGTTGGTGGGTCTTCTGTAAATGAACGTGAGAGATGTGCCCAAGAGGTTGCTAGCCGAAATGTATCAGGTTTCTACAATTCTTCATTTCTTCCTTATCACCGACTTGTATGTTGCATCATTTCTTAGAACTTATTTGAATTTTTTGTTCAAGAAAAACAAATTTGTTCAATCAAGAGAACCCTGTAAAAAATTTGGATAAGGAAACAAAATTACATGGACTAAGTTTATTTAAAGATCAATTAAAAACGATTTGAAACCTAACAAAAACTTGGGACTACCAAAAATAAACACAATTTATAACAGCTAATAACTTCAGTATAATAATTGAGAATGAACACTCCCTTATGGAACTGAACTTCCACTTTGGGTTTTCTTGTAATTTTCTAAACATTTGAAGCTTTTGTGAACATGACAAAACAATAGGAAATTAGTGCCAAACAATTTCATTTGGATTTCTTTCTTGCCAATATTTGTAATAGTTTGGTGTATCAAAAGGAAAATAGAGGAGTGCACAATGAGATTTTTGGAGTGTCATTATTAACACCCTTATTTAATTGCGTTGGTATATAATTTGCTATGAAAAAATATTTTTTTTCTCCAGGTTATTGGATCGGAGGATTTGGGCTTGGAGAGAACATGAATGAGCGTCCTGCTCTCCTTAATGCTGTTACTGTAAGTCACAACCTGGAGCCTTCAGTTTTCCCCTGAACTTGATCAAACCCTATTCTCATACTTCGTACATCAAAACAAAAATTGTCTTCATTTATATTTTGATTTTTGATATCTAATACTCATATAAATGTTCAGGATATCTTACAAGAAGAGAAACCACGCTTGATCAGTGGGCTTGGACTTCCAGGTAACAGGTCGACCATTGTTATAATAAACTGGTGGTCTTACCAATTTGTTGTTGGTACATCTAGACTTCTGAGGACATTGTTATGGTTCGAATATTTTGTGTGAATTTTTTTTTTTTCAGAAATAAACAGCCTAATTTATCAAGAAAAATTTCAGGATTCTGCATGTTTTGGGTATTGGTTAGCCATCAGTTTCTTCCACATTTTGGAACTGCCCTTTCTTTTGTTAAATTGGAACAAAAAGTAGCTGGTTTTTGAATTTTTACATGTACATTGTTTGATTAGTTTTATGTTTTCTTGTAGGATGGGTGCTGTTTAGCTCCTTCTTGTGTTATTGATATTCTGTTTCTTGTTGGTGGTACCTTTTGAGGACTATTGAAAAGTTGAAAATTCATTGTGTTTCTTATTTTTTCTAAAAATGGCTAATAAATTGCAGTTTTCCAGTTATTATGAACTAGGGGAGATCTGTTAAAGGAAAATGTTTTCAACAGTTAACTGTACCTTTGGTCAAATGCATGATTATTTATTCACAATTATCGGCAAATGAGCTTTTTCTTTCTATCTCACAGAGGAGGTCTTGCAGGGTGTTGCTGCCGGCATTGATGTCTTTGATTCAACGTGAGTTGCTCAGTCTTCTAACTAATTTGAATGTCTTTCTCCTTGCTGTTACCATGATCCAAAAGGGGATGATATGTATCAATTTTTGCAGTTATATAAGCCATCTTACCCTTGGCGGCTTTGCACTTACGTTTCCCCTTGATGGAGTTGAGATGAATGCATCTGGTATTGAGTTGACTAATATTGGAAGTGACCAGACAAAGATTAATCTGAGAGCAACAGCTTACAGGTAATTAATGACGTCTATTCCTACCAATGTATTAAAAGCGTGAGGCGTGGGCGAGGCGTCCGAGGGGAAGCCCGGCCTAGGCGTAAGGCGTGAGGCGTGAGGCGTGAGGCGAAGCCTCACGGGACCTAAATTTTTTAATATATACACTGAGCATACACATATATTATATTAAAAAGAGAAAGATTATTAATCAATAATCACCTAAGCACACACATATATTATAAATATATATATACACACATATATACACATATATTATATCATATATGTATAAAATAGAGGATGAAAAGCATAATGAGCACACATATAATAATGCACGTAGACAGCACACACATCAATTATATAAAATCCTGCCCAAAATTTGGGTTTGGGAGTAAAAAAAAAAAAAAAAACCCACTGGGCGGCGCCTAGGCGGCTCCGGCGAAGCCTTTCGCCCACTCCAGCAAAACTGAGGCGTTTGTCATGGCGCCCAGCCTCAAGGGCGCCCTAAGCGCGCCCCGAGGCGAGTTCTTTAAAACACTAATTCCTACTTGTACCACTAACAGTGTTCATGAGTTTGTTCAATCTATCCCTTTTGTAATTTTAATTAGTAGATATCAAGTTTGACATAAAGGAATAAGGCGCATGGCATGTCGATTGTCGAGTGATTTAGGATAAAGTTTCAGTGCAAAGTATATTAAACCAACATAAACGAAAATGCAAAACGAAATTTGATAATATAAAAGTAAAGCACTAGAACACTGTAACCTGTGGACTCGCTTGGGGCTTTAGAACAGATCCAGAAATGTTTTAAATTTCTTGAAATGTTACCATATTTAGTTAATCATTTATTGCCAAACAGATCCAAAAATAATTAGTGCTGTAACTCTTAACGCGATATTTCCCTACGAGATCCTTGATTTTTTTTTTAACTCTTTCAGGAAAGATACGTCACCCATTGTTCCAAATTGTAACTGCTACACGTGCAAGAATCATACAAAAGCTTACATCAATCACCTGCTCAATGTTCGCGAAATGCTGGCTCAGACTCTACTAGAAATGTATGTGCTGTTTTGCTTCCATTCAATATCATTATTACTTGCATCACTGCTGTTCTCGTCGTCGTCATCATCATCCTCAGATTGTCCTTTGATTGTGCAGACATAATACCCACCATTATCTAGAATTCTTCCGTTCTATAAGGGAAGCGATTAAGTCCGGTAATTTTGAGCAGTTCAGACAGAAGTTCGTTGAGAGTAGATGTTATCATGTTGCTGCTGAAGCTGCTGCTGCTGCCGCCTTCATGTGAATTCGTTACAAGCATTTCAGTTTTGTAATCTTATAGACATCGTAGAGCGTCTGCACACGCGTGCGCGCCTGTTTTGAACAATTATACCATATTGATGGAACCAGTGGAAATGTGAAATTTATACAAGCGTCACTTTCGAATCAGTATTCGAAAGCGTCAGTTTTTCTGCTATCCCAATCGTTCACTCCCAGGATGTTTAATAAGTTCTAGTTCTTAGATTGTAGCTCTTTCTCTTATGCAGGAAATAAAGGATCATTTGAAACCATATATTCGAAGCAAGATCAATATGCTTAACGTCATTTTAGAAGCGGACGTGGGTTACCCAAGTTTCAACCGTCCTTCCTGTAGTTTAGATGAATTCGGTATAACTTATCATTTGTCAAAAAAAATCATCCATGAATCAAAAAAAAAAAAACCGTGTACCATACGAATGAACGAGAATCAATCATTTGAGGTATACAGATACCTACTTAAACAAGGCCTGAGCTGATTAGAGGGCGATCAGATTCATCTCAGCTTCCGAGTGCAACTAAAATTTATAACTAAACAGGAGTGGCTGCTGAATATGTCTGGAACAAGTACGACAGAATCTTCTTGTAGTCACCGACACGAGTACCGGTGTTGGGATCAATCAGGTAAGGAACCTATAACAAAGACAGTTTTCGCAGTCATCCTTGGGGGTTCTCAACAGGAGATTAGCACGTACGCTAAGAAAAATCATCTGAGGGTTTGATGTTCTCAAATGCTAACCTCTTTGGATCCGGATGCCTCAAGTAACTTCGACCGCAGGGACCCTTCTCCCACGTTTTGAAGGATGTAAGGAAGTTCCAATTCACAAAGTGCCTCACGCACAATTCGTGCATACTGGAAACA
The DNA here is from genome assembly GCA_963580275.1 of Crataegus laevigata. Lineage (NCBI taxonomy): Eukaryota > Viridiplantae > Streptophyta > Magnoliopsida > Rosales > Rosaceae > Crataegus > Crataegus laevigata. The sequence goes on from OY756938.1 coordinate 4,876,106, forward strand.
AAGGAAAATGAAGGCGTGTGTGTGAGGGGGACGAGAAAGATATTACAAATCACATGAAGTGCCACTAGTCATTGTAGCATTTATCTGCAAACTTCTTCCAGCATAAAATACAGAAAATGATTGTCATATGACCCTGGAATTTGGCCTCAACTGTGAATGTACAATGTCACGCTGAAAATTGTTTTTACTGATACAACTTGGAAATTCCATCACCATTTATGGACAACTACGACTACATAAATCTCTGGACAATCACGTCCTAATTTAACCAAATGAAGGCCAAGTCTCAAATTAAAGCAGATTGTGATTTGTGTCTGTCATTTTCTCTCTTCTTTCTTATAAGACTGTCATTTTCTCTCCTCTCCCTCGAATTTAGGCTATAGCTCAGTAAACGGATTAAAATGACCATTTTATGTGCAAAATAGAAATAATTTTAAACAAACCGGTAAATGATAGGGAGAAAAGAAGAGAGGATTGAAGCCCAAATTGTGGCGACGGGCAAAAAGATTTGTTACAAGTAAACTACAATTCTCATAAGAAACATGAAACACATGCCGATGCCTAAATCATGGTATATTGGAAACGATTCAATGAAAGACCATTGTCTCACCGGATTGTTTTCGTATGAGTAAAGTTCCAGCTTTTTGGGTGGTGGCTCTGGGCTCGCCTTTTCCCACAATGTCAATCCTCTGCCTGCTCGCAGAATTGTTGGCATCCATCCCGTGAATAATGTGCTACAGGGAGCAATATTTAATATGAGAGAGAGAGAGAGAGAGAGAGAGAGAGCCAAGGTTCAATACCTTTCCAAAAGCCCCACTGAAGGCTTTCTGCCTTTACCATATTGCTGGAATAGGTATTTCACAATTTCACCTGTAATCAAAAGCATTAAGGTTGCAAATTATACAACCTTGATAAAATAATTTCAAACAACGTAAGATAAACATGAATCAGCATAATGTTACAAGTTCAATGTACATTATTGAGCATAAAACTCTATGCAGACTTAGTTAAACTTCAAATACAGTGCAGAAAAACGCTCTCAATTACAACATTTAGCTACGCTCAATGTAGATGTATTGGTGTAAGCAGTTGCTGATACTTCCCCAACGATGGAACTAATTATTGATTCTATACCATGTCAAAACAGAGAAGATAAGAATGTAGGTGAAAAGAAAATGTAGAAGCCAATAGCTTGTCTAAGAAGATAAAAACCAAGAATTACGAAGTATGATGACGTTGCTCATAAAACCTATTGATTAAATGAACTTGACAATTGTTGAGGCAAGGAAGTTTGGAGATGTTTTATTTACCTATAGTACAGAACATTCAGATGAAACAGCTTTACAATTAAACCACCCATGATAATCTAGAAAACAGTACGGCTTTACAATTGGTTACCACTTTCATACATGGACTGCAATCTCCGTCTGTGTGTGTGTGTGCGCGTGCGCACGAGAGAGAGAGAGAGAGAGAGAGAGAGAGATCGGGATACAAAGAGATGGAGTGGAATCCATGTGAAACAAAGTTTAATAACTTACCACTTTCATACATTGAAATACCAGTATTTGGATCAATGAGAAAAGGAAACCTGCATGAGAATATTCACAATTCCAGTTACAAAGGAGATGAAGAGGCACTGCAACAAAAGCTAGTAGTAGCCATAATAACGACCTTTTAGGCAAGAAAATGCATGATACAAGCATGTTAAAGTTAAACTAAATAATAATATTATCACGTTTGGTGGTTTTAGTTGTGTTAAATATGCTCTCAGTTATCATCTGTTAGTTCCAATTTGACCTCAATTCAAACTTAGCTCCAATTAGACTTGATTCAACTTTCAGAAAATATTATCAGAAAGACAACAAATTCTTTCTAGATGGTATAAAGATTAAAGAAATGAGAATTACATACAGCTCTTTGCCACCGAATCTTTTAACCATTTCTCTATGTCTTACCGAACCTTTTGGACAAGGATATACCTGCAAATGTGTGTTTACACTTGACATTTGAAAATCCAAATACCAATTAAGCATCAACAAGGAATAACCACTATGATTACTGGTTGAATTGATACGTGTTACTCACCTCTACAGAAAGATCGAGCTCAGTCAAAGCTTCTCTAACCCTCCTGCAAAAAGGGCAAGCCTCTGTTGACAAAACCAGTTCGGGAATTCAACAAGGGAAAGATTATATTCCGCAATGAAGTTAAGTCAACAATGAAATAGACAGTACCAAACAGTAAGAACTAGTGTAGAAATATTCACATTGCCAACAAAACAATTAGCTTCTTAGTTCTTAGTCATATGCTAATCATGCTAATACACAAGTTTATAGCCTTTTATTGGTCCACTAAACAAATTTATACCATGTTTGATATATTGGTAACCTCAATGGTGAAAATCGTTGTCGACAACACTAAAACTCCAAACAAAACAAAACTACAATTACTTTATTTGTAGTCTTATAATCAGAAAGAAAAGCTTACCAAATTCAAAAAGCTGCAAATGCAAAGGAGGATCCAAGGTATTGATCTCCTGGCTGTCCATATTATTTGACAGAGATCTTGATCCCCAAGGGAATCTAGCCAAGGTAGACAACGAAGACGTAGCTACCTATTTTGAGATCCAAAAGAATGGAAGTCAATTAGGGTCAGCTAAGAGGTAAGTTGTTCACAGATAGGCATATTCCTAATGAAAGATTATGGTTAGACGAATCCATGGATGTTTACAACACCTATAGGGCAGAAAATCACACACACACTGAAAGGAATCAAAAGTTATGATGAAGTTACAGTCCAATCCAATGCTATTAAATTGTAAAGTTACAATCCAATGGTTCTTTAGCCACTGCAATTTCACAGTAGGAACAAACGATCAATGCAAAGTTCCGTTGTTGAGAATGAATTTTTAAAGTGATTACCTCCAAAGTAAAGTTCCGTTCTTGAGAGGGATCTCCTCCCTGCACGAAACAAGATGAAAACAGTGGTGAACAAATGCCAAAAGATCAACACAGCATTTCAATTTTGTATCATAAACAAGAGTATCAAATTCAGTTGCATGAACTTTGGAGAAGCAACAACAGTTTGATAGAGCTAGTATCATAAGCAAGAGTATCTTCACATGCAGTTGACATTAGTAATTAGCAAAAACGATAGTGAAAATGAAAGGAAAAGAAAAGGGTAGGAGAGACCGACGGAGAAGAGCTTGAGCAGGGGACAAAGCAAAGACAGAAAGCTGGTTGATGGGTTGCCGCCATTTCCGCCGGTTGCCGATTCGTTTTGTGCGTCGGAGTCGGCTGAATTTGCAGGAAGAAATCTGTTTCTGCGAGGAACCCAGTTCCCATTTGTCAGTAATGTTGGAGAATATGGAGATAGTTTGAGAGTAGAAACTGGAATTGAAGTGGTTGGGATTAATGGAGAATTGTGGGCATGTGTGAGGAAACTGTGAGGCGGAGGCGGAGGCTGAGGCGGAGAAGGCGGCGGCTTGGAGGAAGAGTAGTAGACTAGTGTTTGAGAGCATGACGTCAGAGATGCTAGTGACATGTTTGGACCTTGCGCCTCTGCTGTTTCAGTTGAGTTGTTGCCTGTTGGGTGGTTACCACTGCTTGCTTTTGCTTCCCAATCTTTAAAAATCTCTCTCCATCTTCGGACTTCCTAAATCCTAGCAGCACTGTCATTGATCACAAAACAACAACTTACATGTCACGGTACACCGTCACGTGTGCTAACTAATAGAATAACAACATATAAAATGCATTGAAGGAATTAGACATAAAGAAACTTTTTTCCGTGAAGGATTTGAATAGATAATTTTTAAGAAAAATTAACGAAAAGTTCAAAAAACTTTAGTTTTAATAAAAAATGACAAGTAAAGGTGTAATGAATAGTTACATGAAAAGATAAAAATATGATTTTTTTCGTTAAAAGTAAACAGTACCATAAGTGTTTCGTTAAAGCCTTCTAAATTTTATTCTTGACTAATTCAATTTTAATATCAAACGACATTCTCAAAATTAGTTATTTTTATTCTTTTGTTAATAAACACAAATTATAACCATTCCTTGCAAATCTGTTGTTTTAGTAAACACGTGAAGGAGAAAAACACTCGTTCTTTACAAAACTACTCCTTTTACGCTGTTTGAAAATTAAAAAACCATTTCACGTTGTTTTCACTTGTAAGATTTTGAACTCATTCACTTTCTTTTTTTCTTCCCCTTCATACCACCATCTTTTCATCTCGCATTTCTCAGTTTATTTCATTAAATTTATGGACCTATTTACCCTTATCATGTTCGTCGTATATCTTGATGAAGAAATGGGTACAAATAGTTAATTTTAGGGTACAATTAACAAACCAGGAAAATAGCTTTTGTACCACAAAAACTCATGAACAATGCATGTCCGGAATAGACCAACCACAGAGAAGATTGCTGTTGAAGCAAACAATAAGGCCTTGCGAGAAAACAAAAACAAACCAGAACCCGAACCCGAACCGAAACCCGAAAACTTCCTTTTTTATAGTATCAGTGAACAAAGTGCTCCGAATCTCTCCATTGATCAATCTACCATGAAAAAGCACTCGAGAGCTCAATTTTCGCATGCCACGCAAAAAGGGGGAAACCTACGTAGCAACCTCTGAAAGAAAGCATGTAAAGAGAGACACAGCCTCTTGCAAATGACTCGAGCGATTGTCTTCGGGGATGGGAGCACTAAAAACAGTGTCAAAGCAACTTAATTGAACATCTCGTGTTGGTCCCTCGCCAATATCAGATAAAAGCAAATTGCATATCTTGTCCGCCATCTTCGAATACACTACCCTGTTTGGTAATTATGTAAATATCACGATAACTGTAAAGCTAGCTACGAACAAAAATTAAAATATCACAGTACTAACAAGCACGAGTTGTCTTAATAAAACCAAACAATTTTGCCTCAATCCGTGCAAAAGCTAAGTAAGTCAAAGGGTGTTGAACGTACCTCACGTCAATTGGTAACCTGGCACCCCAAACAGCCAAAGACTGGTTTAACTGACCAAGAAATTCTCTACAAGCAGAATTTCTGCTTTCAAGTGAATCCTGCAGCATACATAACACAGGGCTGAGCACTCGTTGGAAAAAGAAAGACCAAATACCAAATGACTACCCCAATTTATTCTCGAGTACATTGGCATCGATTTGGGCCTAGAGTATGAGTATCCCTTTCACAAATATATTAAAACATAAAAAGAAAAGAAATATCATCATTTTCTAAGCCTTTCGACATCATAAAGATCCTGTTGCATTGAATCTTATCAACAGCCAATTGCGTATTTACCATAATGCAGGGCTGACTATCATGCAGACCTACAAAACATTTATAATCTTATCAAGTAGGATAAGCTGTCATACCAATTGATTCATGGTATCGTTCACTTCCTGCAATGAACTTCTAATTGAATAGAATGAAATATAAATCCCAGCTCCGAGGTCCCAATTTTCAATTTCTGATTTGTGGTCCTCCATGGAAGTTGCAATTCTCCATATATCAGAGTCTTCGACTGCATTCAGGAAAGGAAAAACAAAATTACAAACCAATTAACTAAAGCAATTGAGGTCAAAATATAGTGAGTGAATAGTTCATATATTCAAAATTTTGGGAACAAAATCAGTTAAAGGTACATCATCCCTAAACCAATCAACTACCTGCTTCTAAATTCAATAGGTCGAAGAAATAAACTGTTCAAGTTATATGCATATACTTAACAACAGAATGAAAAGTATACTTTGCTATAACAAATTCCTAATCAGTAATTCTACTAGAGTACACCCAGAAACTTAAGAAAGACATAATGAACCTAAATGGAAAGAGAAGTTATAGAACCATACCAGACAAGAATAATTTCGGAGCAACAGAAGTTACGAAAATAGTGTGTGCTCTCTGCCAATTTGCACATTCAAGAAAGTGTTCAAGAGCCTTCGCAAGATCCCCATAGTAATTGAAATACACAGCCTGCAATCCAAGAAAAAAAAAATCATTCAAACAGTAGAATAATTAAGTCAGAAGATGATTTCCATTTCCAAGACTTTCAGATAAGCAACCAACCACAGATAAATTAAAGGAAGCTGACATCGTGTTTTTGTTTTTTCTTTTTTTTTTAAATTTTTTATATCAACTGCTGTTCATGAGATTTGAACTCATCTCACATCGATTTTTAATTAGAATCTTAAATAGTGATCTTCTGATGAGAATCAACACAGGGAACTCCAAACCCTGGGATTCAGAAACTGGAAATTGAGAATGTCCTTTGTATGCATTGTAAATATGACAATGATCATCTTATTGCCTTTGTCAGCCATTTAGAGCATCCTACAATTTTAATTTGGATTTTGTGCTACAAGAAGGGACAGACATTCTATAGCCTCTATCAGCAATTCAGAGTAATATGATTTTTAATTGTATGATTTATTGAGCTTCACCCCAGTGCCTAGAAGTAGAAAAGGGGAGGCATTAATTAACAGCATTCCAAAACAAAATACCAAAATGTTTGTCTTACTTTGTTACATGCCTGGTAATCCTAAAGAAATTAAAAGTCAATAACAGCAGACTGGTAGCCAACAAATTTTCTTCTCAAAGAAAGGCTCCCAAGTTCCCCGAAACAGAAAAGAGAGAGTCAAGCATGGCATTTCAAAAGTAGGAAAAATAAATATTAATTTCTTATTGTTAGTAAAATCCATATATGCATTTACTTATTTAAAAAAAAAAGATTTTTGGAATATTCAAAAGAAAAGGATTTGTTTGCAATCCCACATTTTTTGACATGATCAAATTTATTCGTAAATATCATGGCCATAAGAGATTAATACTTTTTAAAACCCCAAATATGCAATTTACATTGACAACTCAAATCCAAATTTCTCATCTTAAATCCTTGCATCCAAATGGATCCTCATAAGATTTCAAATAAGATGAAGAAGACTTAAAATGAAAAAAAAATAAAAAATAGGAGTTTTAAAATGAAAGTAATAACAAACCAGTTCGAACTCGAATAGGGTTTCAAAGTGAATATATGGTCAGTCATTGTCAATAAGCTACTAAGCTCATTGTTTTTTCATAAACATGATTTATGTTCCAAGTATGATAAGATGGGACATCAAAATAAATTTTGGTATACAATTACAACTGTGCATTGAATCAGTAAAATGAGACTATATGACATACCATAGCCTCATGAAGCCATGCCTTAGGAATACCCAAGTCTACAATGGCTTGGCGTTGTGATTCTTGTGAACTCCAGGATTCACAATATTGGAATAAGATTTCCCGAATAAGATTAGAATGGAGATATGGAAAATCTTCAGACTCGGGCATGTGAAGGACCACATAGATGGCCCAATGACATTGCCCAAGACACAACAGCTGGGAAACAAATCCCATGTCAAGAACATGAAGATCCTTAGAGCTGATAGCACCAACTGCTTCCAACACTGCACGCTGATGCCAGATCATATGGTAATCCAGTGGATCATGTGTTGACGAGAAGGCACTAAACATGGGCTTCAGAAAGCCAACTTCTCTTTCTTCACTGGCGTGAAGCCGCATCAGATAATAAGATAGATCATAACGTTTCACTGCATTCGAATTCCCAGCCTCTTCTACCAGTCCTTCATCAATGTAGACTGGAACTGGGTATGGAGCTTTACCATCATCAAGAAGATCTTGATAGGTGTGAAAAATCGTAGGGAGTGAAGTGCTAGGTTCTAATTGATACCACATCAACAACCCTAGAAACCTCTTCCAATCAACATTAACATCGTGAAAAGCACCATGGATATTACCAGCAAGCAACTCATAGAGCCTTATCCTGTCTTTCTCAATGAAGTCGAAATCGAGCCCATTGATCCTCCAACAATCAAGTTGTCGGGCAACATCAGTACGATTGACTATGGACCCACCGGCCTGACTCAACAAACAGGCCAATCTCACGTCTCCCTGAGAAGCAGCAAGTTCCACAGCAGCATCCAACTGACGCCCACTCAAAAGTAACAATATATATTCTAGATAACTGGACTCATTCAAGGAGCTTATCTTTTCTTGTACTCGATGGGAAACATTCTCTTGCAACCAATAGCTAAACTCTGCCCTCCGAATAAGAGGTAAAGCTTCCAGGTCAACTTGTTGAGAAGCTTCCTTCACATCCTGAACCATTTCTTCCTCACTATCAGCACCCAAAGATTTCAATTTTCCACCATTTTCCCTATCAGAAAAGAGAACTTTTATCAACTCCCAAATCATTATTTGGTGTGTCAAAACCAAACGGGCAGAGGAAGATAGGCTGGGAACTTCCAGCTGCTTCTCAATAATATCTACATAGCTCCTACAAATCTGTGGAAGCATCAAGCGGTTGGAGACAAGCTTTTGAAGCCTTAGGTTGAGTGATCCAACTTCAATATCCTTTGACTGATGAGATATTCCCTTGTGAAGATCTAAAGGAGAATCAATAGCCATGTCAACAAGTTCCTCCCTAACTTTGTTATTTTCATCTCGAACAACTCTGTCAATAGCAACCTTCTCTATATTTATTAAGGATGATAGCATCATTGGAGAACCGTTACTCCCGACTGGTGTTCCAGCATGGACAAGGGTTCCATTTGGGCCCCATCCTACTCGAAATGACCTACCCATAAACAGACCAGCATCAACTATGTTGTGAGAATGTTCTCTGGTCACTGGTGTTTCATGCTTGAGATCAAGCTTAAAACCTTCTTTCAATGTCTTAGGGGGCATGGCCTTATTTTCTTGGGCCATTAGAATGGCTCCAGGAGAATTTGAGTCAAAACTACCATGCTTGTACTCTAGCAATGCCAGTGGGGTTTTTCGCACAGCTGGTGGAGTGGATCTCTGACTCATCCTCTGTGAATGAAAGGATGAATTATAATGTGCAGGGATATGATTCAAATCCTCAGCCTCCTCTTCCTCGTCATGGAACATCAACATTCTCATTTCTTTCATCTTTACGGGGTCAAGCCCAAGATGTACAGGTAGAGAATGCGAAAGCACAATTCCAGTGGGATCCATTTGGTTTTCTTCATCACCATCAGAAATCTCACCATGGTTCATTTCCACAAGATCTTGAGCTGAAGCACTATCTTCCATCATGATGTCTTCTTCATCATCTTCATTCAACCCAAATCTGCTGAAATGGTGAACAAAGAATTTCCATTCCCCGCTTTCTGGATTAAACGAAATAAAGCGAGCTCCTTGTCCCTCCGCACTCTGCCTCAACTTTTTCACAATATTATATTTTTGTCTCTTGTCAATATTTGATGGTCTTGTTTGCAGGACCAAAGTTACTTCAGCAGGCTTGTTAAGGCCTTGGCCAACCAAAGGCTTGACAGCTTCATCTTCATATACGATTATCTCGTGTCTGTGGAACTTGACAATATTATCTAATTCCAAACACCTTATGTCAGTCTGCCCAGGATACTTGACAGAGCCATAACCAAGTCTCCCAACTGTGAAGTCCAACACTCGGCTACAAAAACCAGGATCTGCGTATTCTCGAGCAGCCAAATCCTTCAAACAGGGCTCTGTATAGTAATCAGCTGCTTCTAAAGTTGGTAAATAGGGTAAGGATGCTTCAAGATGGCTAAAAGTCCCAGACAAAGAAATGCAAGTGTCCTGAGAAATCCTTCGTTTCTTGTGTTGACATGCAATATGTGAATTAGGAGGAGTTCCAGAATCAATGCCCATTCTGCAGGGTTGTAACAATTGATACGTTGCTTCAAATATTATAAATTTCACAAGAAGTCCCTGAAAATGTGAAACATAAATCGAACTTTAACCATGAATATTAAAAATTCCAACTCTCAATGGCACAACATCCATGAAATGTTGTACAATTCTTCCCCAAATAATGGAAGAAATGGTTAAATCGGCCGCCAATATCCACCATAAGGGTGCCCAGAACTAGAAACTGACATGAAAAACCCCAGAATTTTAGCCCTAATTGGCCTTCTCTAAACCCTAAACCCCTATTAACACTATTGCAAGACTAAATTACCAAAAAAATAAAGGCCCAAGCTTCAGTGACCCAGTAAAAAACTAAGATCGACAAATCAAGAGAAATAAAAGGAAATCAGCAGTGAGCTCTGAGTGAACACTTACAGTGCATTCAGCTCCTGTGCCGCTCGGTCTCAGCCAAGTCAAGCAATTGAGACCACTTTCAGTTCCACCATAATTTTGTCGGCTGCCATTTCAGAGCACCAACCCTAAAAAATCAGAAACCGGCCACTTCAATGGAGCACAGCAAAGAAAACCTGTTGGTGTCCTCCTAAGAGTTCGAAATAAAAGACGGAGAAGACGAGCGAAAGGGGGTTTGCGGCGTCCGAGTATGGGCTTTTCCTTTATCGCGCACTTTGTCCAAACCAAATACGAGTGTTCTACTTTCAGTTTTTTTTTTTTTTTTTTTAGTTAAAATGGTAAACCATACTTTTCATTAGTTTTCTTATAAAAAAAAAAAATTATCCAAAACACCTAAAAAAATTGCTTTTAATCATCAGGATAAAATAATTTGATAATACCCAAACTGAGCATAAGAAATATAACAAATGAAGGGCTCCAAGGAGACAAAACATGCAGCAACCCTTTAAATCCTTTAGATAACAATTGAATGCAAAAAAAAAAAAAAAAAGTATGGGCATGGGCTCTAAGAGATAAACTATGTAGCTAGACCTAGCATTTTAGACCCGACCCGTTAACATGATCTGACCCGTTAATATTAGTATTTGAGTGTATGTTTAACGGGTCGGGTCGTTAACGGATGAACCCGTTAACAACCCGTAAAATAACGGGTCACTTTGGGTCAACTCGTTAGCACCCGTTAACAACAGTTAGTTGAGGATGTTTTAGTAATTTCATTAAAGTCTTAATAACAAAAAATAAACTCTATGAAAAAAAATTATTATTATTATTAACGGGTCTTAACGGGTGAAATGGGTGACCCGTTAGTTTAACGGGTCGGGTTTGGGTGACCTGTTAACTTAACGGGTCGAGTTCAGGTGACCTGTTAACTTAACGGGTCGGATTGAACCCGACCCAAACCCAATAAACCTGACCTGTTTACAGGTCTATATGCAGCAGCCAGAAAGATTCATATGAGTTCACATGGCCTTTATCAAAGCAAAAGAAAGAAAAGACAAGATCACGTGAGATTCAGAAACAGTGCCAAAAAGTGGAAGATAATGCACACCATTCATTTTGTAAAGAATTTTGTATGTTAATATCCTCATTCAATGTATATAAGGAGAAGTTCTATTCATTGTAAACACACCACACTACATTTCAACACCTCAACGCCATACTCCAAATGCAAACACTTAAGCATTCGAAGCCTTCCTAGCATCCTTTGTAAACACTTCCTTGTAAACACTTCTCTTTGTAAACATTTTACATATTAATAAAAGTTCAAGTGTATAGATTCAAGCAATCTCTAAGTCTTAAGTAAGTTTTCTTTCTTTATTTAGTGTGTTTGCTTAATTAAACTTCTAGTCCAAAACAGGAAAACACTAATGTATTTATATTATTAACTTGCTAAACTGACAATCATATTTTGTTCGAGCACTCTGTTATAGTTGAATGTTTGTCATACAAATAACTAGAAAATTCACAAGACAATAGTATTGTAGATCTTATTATTAGTCAAGCATAAAAGATAAAATTAGAAAATAATAAGCATAATCATTTGTTAAACCAGTTGTTAGAGTATTTTCAGAAAAAATCCATGAAAACACTTAGACAAAATTTAGATTATATCACATCTCAGTTAGAAGATAATAGTATAAATATCCAAAGGTTTCCTAGCAAAAGAGATGACGCACCCCGATCCAAAAGTGGGGCGTGCTGGCCGTCACGTGAGCGTGACGTAACCATGTGCGCAATGCGGAAGCGAGATTGATTAGAAAGATACGAATCAACTAAAACCAAGCCACTAGCAATCTAATAAAAAGAGTGTGCTAGTGCAAGAGTTAAGGTGCTTTTACAAAACCAGAGCATAAATGGCCTACGTGCAGTCAAGCAGAAAGTACTAAATGGAATTAACACCCGCAGGTGATCCTACATGAGTAAATTCTGTCAGAACGTCCAGGAGATCCTCGTATGCCACCAACGAACACTACTTAATACCTGGAGGGGCGAAAAACAAAGTTGAGTGGGTCAGTAAAACAAATCTTTTTCAAAACCATTCTTTTCTCAAATCACTGTAACCCCTCTCCGTAAAACTTGTATAATTTCCCAGAAATAAAATATACTCATATACATATATATCTCAAAATCATGCTGGAATATCTGTAGGTATGCCATGCAAAAGTATCATAACTAATATCTCAACTGTATGCTCATATCGTAAATCTGTTATGTGAATAGTATCTGATAATCATCTCAGCCCTCGGCTGCATATATATATAGCTCATAACATCTCAATCTCATCATATATATACTCTGCACATACATCAATATCCTTATGAGGTCATTATCACATCACTGTATTAATATAAGAATGCTCTAGTGCTACAATCACGTGAAGACTGTGCGAATGATTCGCGGGTCACTTACGAGTCGAACCCACCTATAGTGGTCTATACGACAGGACTGTGCACCTACTTGGATCCAAGGCGAGCATGCGGTGCGGGAGGTGAACAACACGTGAAATACTATGCCCCTAACTCTGGGCGTGAGCACTAACAATATGTGCAGGTGTATGAGCTCAAATCACATCATTTCATTCATTCGTATCACATCACATCATTTCATTCTCATCATAACTAGCATAGAATCTTACTTGATACTTACATGTGCGTCCGCAGCACCATCACAATTACATGCAAGTACTAATGCATAATTAAAATAAATAGATATTTGCATGGCATCTCAAATCATTTCATCGTTTAAATTCATTTTCTGGGAAAATAGCAACATATATAGGTATGTACGGAAAACAAGCTGCCTACTCACTGATAAATAGCTGGGTCGTAGCCCCCACGTCTAGCTTGGCTACGCTCGTCCTCGGGATAAACCTTGCCTATATGAGAAGTAACTGAATAAACGTTATTTAACGTACATAAACGGAACTTTGGAAATAACTTCTCATACGTTGATCAATTTTGACATTCGAATATACCAACGCGACCTACTCGACGTTACGGACGTCAACATATTTTTAGAATAATTTTTTGATGCGCTGCACGCCCCCACGTGCCGTGGGTGGCACGGGTCTACGCGCCCCCACGCGCTCTTCTTCTTCCTTGGCTCACCGGCCTGGTTCCGCCGACGACGGAAAATGTCGCCGGTTTCTGGGCTATTTTCAAATTACCATATCTCATCCATTTTCAACCATTTTCAATGCACTTTATATCAAAATGAAGATCTCGACAAGATGAACAAAATCATACCTGTCTCGACCCCCAACTCACCGGAGATTCGCCGGAAAATGGCTCAATAATTCCGGCCAAACTTTCGAACCTCCGTTCTCGTTGCTCCGACGTCCAAATCTCTCAAACAAAGCACTCTGAGCTTCCTTAAGAGCTCCTTAAGCTCCCTATAAGCTTAGAATTCCATAAAAATCATCAATTTAATTTTTGCATGAACAGTACCAAATCGGAGCTCGAGGTTTCGACGTGAAAACGACATAGTTCTCACCTGAAATGGGTGTCAATGTACTCGTATGGACCTCAGGAGTATGAATATGCCCTTGGTTGCTTCGATCCATGAGGTTTAGGGCGAGTTCGTGTTCATCCGTACGTGAGGAGTAGAGAGGGACAAAGAGAACTCGAGAGAGGAGAGAGAGAGAGAGAGGGTCTGAGAGTGACGAGAGATACGGGAGTAAGGTGAGAGAGAGTGCTGATTGGTTGTGTGGTCTAAAGGCCTCCAATCAACAAATATCTCATTAATTTTCCATTGGTCCCCAAAGTGTAGGGAATTTTACAATTGGACCATGGATTTAGTTTTCTTAAAATCATTCCTCAACACTCTAGGGTAAGATTGTCAATTTACATATCGAAATTTATAACTGCGGGACGGGCTGTCACAAGAGAGATAAAAAAAAAAAAAAAAAAAGCTTTCTGACCTCATAGATATTAAGCCTAAGCAAGTAGAACTTAAATCATTAGAAATAGTTGAGCAGTTAAAATTAGAAGTTCAGAAAATTCAATTAGTGCAAAAAGATTTGAGTGAACAAATAGATAAGTTGCATAATAAAATAGACTATTAGTTTAATGACTGATTCTAATAGAAAATATATCCAAGCTTTTAAAGAAATTAGTAAGCTAGATAAAGAGCCGGTAGGATTAACAGATTTTTTCAACACCAATAACTAGTAGTAATATCCCTATTAGACAAAATAATTTAATTATCCAATTAGTTTTAAATTTAGCTGAAAAATTAGATCAAGTTGAAGAACAAATAGTAGAAATAAATCAAGTTTTACATAACGCATCTTCATCACTTCCACCATCTTTGTTAGAAAATTTAACTTAAAGTACAAATAATCATATTAGAAGACCTAAGATAAATCCTTTTGATAATAGAAAATGGAACTCTTTAGGAGAAAATGAAAAGAAGTAGTTAAAGCTAAAGATATTTATCTAAACGAAGAAGAAGCACAAGAATTCATTATAAGAGATTTTGAGAGAACGCAGAAAAATAAATATAATTGATATCAATTAGGTTTATTTGAAAATAGAATTAGAATTGTAAGTAGCATTAATCAATATGAAGTTAGCTTTATTAATAAAGAAGTTGCACTTAATTTACTCAGTAAAGAAGCAGTTACTCATTTAAGAAAATCACATTTTAGTTAGATTCACATAGGAACAATATTAATTGGAATAGCAGGATTAACTAGAGCACAAGTAGGCACAAAAGTATTAGTATACATATATGATGATAAATGAGATAATCACCAACTAGCAGTAATAACAACAGTTGAAGTAGACTTAAGTTTAAATTTAGCAGTCATAAGTTGTATTCCTAATTATGTTATGACAATTAATGAATTTAGTAAATATATTAAAGTAAGCATAAGAACAACAAATTATAATATGAAATGAGAGTATAAAAAATTGTGTATTAGTCTAATGTATATTGGTAAAGTATATGATAAATATAATCATAAGTTTAATTTAGAATTTCAAAATTTAGTTCAAACATTTGGTAGTAAACATGTAAATATAATCGAAGCAAAATCCGTAGATATTAGCTTTTTAGAAGGAACTCAGTGGATATTACCTAATTTACAAGAAGCAACAATTAGAAAGCAATTTTATATGAGTTGTAAAAATATAGATTTACAACAACAGTATGGTTGTCATAAAAAAATAAGCATAAAAATATATACAAAAAGAAATATAAATCATACAAACCATACAAACAGCATAAGAATTTTAGCATAAGACCTTCAAGAACATATAGGAAGAGAAAATATATTCCAAAACAATTTAAGGAAAGATGTGGTAGACCTTACATTAGAAAATATAAAGCACTAAAAGATAAGAGTAGTTGTAAATGTTATTTATGTGGAGGAGTTGGACACAATAGACCTAAATGTCCAAAATTAGAAAATAGCCGAGAGGAAAAGCACATTTGATGGAGTTGTTTAAGTTAGAAGAAGATGAAGATATACAGTCAATATATAGTTTAGATGATTTAAGTGATAATGAAAGTATTTACAGTATAGAAAATATAAATATGATAGATTCAGACTCAGAAGATTCAAGTAGTTCCTATAGTGATTTGGAAGAGTATATGTGTGCATTCATAGAAGAACAACATAAAGAAGAGTATAAATATATAAGTTTAGGTTGACCAGAAAAATGTCATAAGTGTAGTAAATTAGTTGCAAATAAATATTATAATACATATTCAATATGGTGTGAAAAGTGTTATAATAATAGGCTATTAGAAATTAATTCAGCAGAATCACCAGAAAGTACTGAAATATTAGGAAATAAAAGCCAAAAAATAGTTCTTTAATTACTATAAATTGTGAAATAGAAATAGCATAAGAACACAAAATAGAAACAATAACACAGTTTGATGAGAGACGAGTTTACTTAACACATTGTCTTAATAATGAGTCTATTAAAGTAGAAAAACAACAATTTAATTTACCAAACTTTTGTTTCACCAGTAGGATCATATCCAGTTATTCTAGGTTTAAACTTTTTGAAAAGTTTACAAGGTTTTTTTATTTATGAATCCTAACATAACATTTTTCAAGAGATGTATTACAATAATTGATTAAAGTAATATTGTAGAAGCATACAAAAGCATAAGTATGAAAGAATCTAGTAGTCAAGATAGTTATTATTTAGAAAACTCAATAGAAAATGATGAGCATATTAATACAGAAGAGTTTGATGAAGAAATATTTGAACATGAATATCCAATTTTAGAAGAAGGAACTCATAAATAAATATTACAGTTAGATAGACCAAAGAGTTTAGAATAATTATTACAATTAGCAGATGCAACTAGAATCATACGAGAAGACCCATAGTTACATTGGAATAAAAATAAAATATTAGCAAAATTAGATATAATTAACCCAAATTTAACGACTAAGACAACTGATATGCCTTATAGTTTATTAGATAAACAAGAGTTTGAGCAGCAAATAAAAGAGTTGTTAAATTTAAAAGTAAATAAACCCTTTAAGTCTAGACATAGATCAACAACATTTATTGTGTGACGACCCGTCCCGATATATTTAATTATTAATTGTGAAATGACGGAATTACCCATTCGGGGATTATGTACGTGTGCATGCATGTGGGATATGTGAGGACCTATGATGGTGGCTCTCAATAATTAGAGTATTGAGATATTTGTGACATGAGAATTTAGGACCACACATCAACCCTTACACCCTCACCCTCACTCTCCCGTCACTCACTCTCTCTGTCCACTGTCCATTATTGACTTACCCTCACCGACACTCCCTCTCTCTCACTCAAAAACACTCTCTCTCTCACATCCTTTGGTACAGACACACCTCAAATCCTTCAAAACTTAGCAGATCGAGCAAACAATCACCACCATTCGACTCCTAGTGACTTCACGATCACGATGGTATCATTTTCAGGTAAGGTTTCATTAGTTTTCATGTCGAAACTCAATGTCCGAGTTTGAGCACTATTCATCAACTTCTTGTGGGTTGATTTTTAGGACAATCCAAGCTCACAGCGAGCTTTGTGAGGTCCCAAGGAGGTTCGGAGTGGTTCATTAGTAGTGTTGGGACGTCGGGATCACGTACATCGGAGTTGGCCGATTTTGGAATTTGTCCCCGAGGAAATTAAAGGCCTTTTTTCAAGATTTTTGAAGGTACATTTATGTTCTACACTTAATTTGGAGCACATAGGAAGAAAAATGGGTCAAAAAGGATGAAAAATGAGTAAGATATGAAAGTTAGAAAATTTCTCAGTTTTTCGGCGAAACCAGTCGCCGGAGAAGGAGACGGAGATGGAATATTCCGTCAAAACTGACGGAATATTCTAACGGCGTTAACTGACGCCGTTAAACTTAACGGAATATTCCAGGAATATGCCTGACGACGTTAATTGAAGCCGTCAGTGTGCACAGCGCGTGGCCAACGTGTGAGGCTGTGCCTTCGCCGGCGCGTGGGGCTGAGAAAAATTATTTTAAAAATATGGGGATGTTCGTGACGACGAGTAGGTCACGTTGGTATATCCAAATACCAAAATTGAGCTATGTATGAGAAGTTATTTCAGTAGTTACTTATATGTACTTAAATGACGTATTTTTAGTAATTTCTCATATAGGTGAGACGTATTCAGAGGACGACCGTAGCCAGGATCGACGTGGGGGCTACGACCCAGTGACTTACCAGTGAGTGGGCAGCTATTATTTTCCGTATAACCTATATATATATATAATGATTTTCCCATAATCATATCTTAAATGAAAAGTACGTTTTTAACGATATGCATATAACTTGATTTTGATGCATGAGTATTCATATATACATTTCATGCATATGTTGGTGCCGAGGACGCCAGGTAAATATCAGGTAGGTACATGCATAGTTGAGAACGAACAGTTGATATATGATGTGATATGTTAGCTCATAAACCTGCACATATTGTTAGTGCTCACGCCCAGAGATAGGGGCACAGTCTTTCACGTGTCGTTCACCTCCCGCACCGTATGCTCGCCTTGGATCCAAGTTAGGTGCACAGTCTTGTCGTATAGACCACTTTTGAGTGGGTACGACATGTAGGTGACCCGCGTTCTTTCGCACAGTCTTCACGTGATTGTAGCACTAGAGCATTTATTATTGATACAGTGATGATGATATTGAAGTATGTGCAGCGTATATATGATGATGAGATAGAGATGTTATGAGCTATATTTACAGCCGAGGGCTGAGACGATATATAGTAGCGACATGATTATTGAAATGCATAGCATGGCATTATTTATGAGATTCAGATGGCATTGAAATTCATTGCACGGCATATATTTGAGATACATTGAAAATGGTTTTATGCTGAGAAAAGTTGTGATATATATATGTACGTATTATTTTCTGGGAACTATACAGGTTTTACGAAGAGGGGCTAGACTTTTGAGAAAAGAATGATTTTGAAAAGATTTGTTTTTGCCGACCCACTCCCTTTTGTTTTTCGCCCCTCCAGGTTCTAGATAGCTTGAATTCCTGAGTTTGGCAAATCGAGGATCTTCCGGCATTTCTGACAGATTTGATATATGTAGGGCACCGTTGGTGTAATTGAACTATTTTATTTCATGCTTGACTGCACTGACCTAGTACGCTCTTGATATGTATAAGTATTGTAATATCTCTAGCACACTATCTTATCTAGGTTGCTAGAATTCGATTTTAGTTTATTCGTACTTCGTTATCGATCCTTGCTTCCCCACATCGCACTTGGCTACGTCACACTCATGTGACGGCCAGCATGCCCTACTTTCGGGTACGGGGTGTGTCATATTGTAACAAAACATTCAGAGCTAAAGACAAGTAAGGCTAGAATAGTTTATAATTACAAGAGATTAAATGATAATACATATGAAGATAGTTATAAATTACTAAATAAGGATGAGCTTATAAATAAAATTCAAGAGAGTAAATATTTTAGTAAATTTGAGTGCAAATCAGGATTTTGGCAAATACGATTAGCAGAAGAATCAATTGAGTCGACTTTTACTTGTCCAGAATGATATTTTGACTGACTTGTTATGCCATTTGGATTTAAAAATTCTCCATCGATCTTTCAAAGAAAGATGGATCAAATTTTCAAGAAATATGATAATTTTTGTAGTGTTTATGTAGATAATATTTTAGTACATAGTAAAAATAGAAATGAACATAGAAAACACTTAGAGATAGTTTTACAAGAATTTATCAATAATGAAATTGTGATTAGCAAAAATAAAATAGCATTAGAAAAGCAAGATATATAATTTTTAGGAATGTATATTAAGTCAGGTACAATACAATTATAAGATCATATACCTAAAAAAGTTTTAGAATTTCCAGATAAGTTAGAAGATAAAAAAATAGTTACAAGAATTTTTAGGCTTGTTTAATTATGCAAGAAATTTTATTCTTGATTTAAGAAGAAAAATAGCAATATTACATAGTAAAACTAGCAAAAGAGGACAAAAAGTATTTTAATAGTGAAAATATTAAATTAGTTCAAAATATATAAGAAGAAATTACTAAACTCAAACCATTAACATTATCATTAGATGATAGTTACAAAATAGTTGAAACAGATGCTTCATTATTAGGATGAGCATGTATACTATACTAGAAAAAGCATAAGGAGTCACAAAGTCTGATGAACAAGTTTTTAGATTTTCATTAGGAAAATTTAGTGATGTATAGTCAAGATTACCATAAACAGATTTAGAAATTTTAGGAATAATTAACTCACTTGAGGCATTTTCTTTACTTTTTACATAATGAAGTATTTACAATTAGAACAGATTGTCAAAATATAGTTTCTCATTATAATAAGATACATACTAATAAAAAGGCAGCCCGGAGATGGGTTAATGTTATTGATTCAATTACAAGAAACGGTTTTAAACCAATTTTTGAACATATAAAAGGTAGTGACAATACATTAGTTGATATCTTATTAAAACTAATTCATTAAACATGAATGGAATATCGTAGACCATCATCCTCAAATAGCACAAGACCATAAGGCAGAAAAACACCTTTCAATAACATAGCGATGCATCCTGGACCTCCACTATTCAGTAGATTCCAAAATAGTATAAGCAGACCAGCATCACCACCAGTATCCACTTTTAACTTTAATGGCACCATAGTTGAAGGAGTTAGAAATCCAACTCTGAGGTATAGGCCAAGGGTACCATGACTCACTGATAGGCAACATGTTCTCTTAGATAATTTTTGGAATGTTCAAATCAAACAGCCAAGCATGAGATTAGGCCATGAAAAATTAATTAGAGCCTTAGAACAAGAGTTTGATAGTTTTAATTTTAATTTCCATCAAAGCCAGCATCATATTCATTTTCTTAACATAACCTTCAAACCATTTCTAGAGACCATGAGTCATTACTTAACAAGTTTACCAAAATGAATCAAGAACTCCAAACTCTTAGAATGCAGCAAAAGGCAAGCGATACCCTGAAAAGAGAATTAAAAATAGAATTAAAAATAGAATTGGAAACTGATCAGCATAAGAATAAAGGAAAAGAGGTTATTGAACCCATATACAAGAGGCTAATGAGCCTATAGAAGAGAGAGAGATAGATTAAGATTAAGCTCTTAGCATAAGATATTGAAATGAAGCAGTATCAAAATAATGAACAGCATCATCATCTGAGTGTTGGAGAAAAACAAGAAAGATATGAAAATTTTCTTAGAAATTTATCATTAGACATAATAAGAGATGATATTCTATTAGAAGAAATTTCAAAAGCAAAATTAAGAATAATGGCACCAAATATGCAAAATGAGATCCTGAGCAGAACATCACAGTCCATGAAAAAGTTATAATTACAATTACAATGTGCTTTGTATTAGTCTATCTTTTATCCAAACCCAAGGATGGATATTATTACAAAGATGTATTCACCATATCTTTATGATAGTACCGAGAGTTGTACTTGTAAACCAGAAGTTAGCATAACTGTAGCCAGGATTAACATGGGAGATTTTAGATCTTGGCATTTTAGTTATGAGCATCAGAAAAAGTATAATGTAGTAAAAGTTACCCCAGCCTTATTATTAGAGTTTGGCTATCTTAATAAAATATTCATTAACCATATTTCCCAACTATAATTATTTCTTGAAAAGCTTATACAAGTAGTAGAAGATTATCTAGAAAAGTGAAAAGAAATTTGCATAAGTTTTATTAGTAGTCCTCCAGATTGGTATGTAAATATGCATAAAGAGAAAGTTAGGCATATAGTCATGATTAATGAAGAGTCATTTAGATTATCCTCTATCTCCTCACACAGGTGGACTTCTTCATACAAAAATATTCTGAAATTTTGAGGGATCCAAATGTTAGCTGTAGATGAGTTTGAAGATTTTAGGTATGATATGATATTAGTAGTCGTAGAAGAAGAAATGTATATTTACAGCAAGTCAAAAGCCCGTCATCATCCATACCGGAAGCCTCAAAATTTCAAAGGGGAAACAGAAGATGTGTATTATAAGGTAAAAGAAGATAGAGAAAGAGATGCAGAACTGGTAGAAGGTGATGAACAATAATGGAAAAATTTAACAAAAGAAAAGCTGCATAACATTGACAACATGATGGAAGCATGAAAAATGACAGCCTGTTACACCCCACCCTCGAAATTAATGTAATTTTTACTTTGTTTTGGGTTTTTATTTAAAAATTTGTTTTTAAGGTTAAATGGTGTGCCCAAGAGGCCCACCCTCACTTTTTGGTCTCCATTTTCCCTTTCTTTCCCGTCACTCTCCCAAACTCATTATCTTCTCTCATTTCTCTTATCACCCCCTCTCTCTCTAAAGTCCCTTTCGGCTCTCTCTACCTCAACCCCGTCCGAGGGCTTTTGTCACCAGTAAACAACACCACAACAACATCAACATCTCCTTAAACACCCTAGTGAACTTAGAAACGAAGAAAGAACACCCCAAGCCATTCTCTTCCATTCGGCCGGTACTGTTCATCGTCTTCTCCAGCAAATTTCATGATTTTCCAACGTTGGTAAGCTTCTACAAACCTTTGGGATGTGTTTTAGGGTTGGATCGAAGCTTTTTTTAAGTTGTGTATACATTTGAATCACAGAAAATAGTTTGGGGAAACTTTTTCAAATTTTCTGGTGAGCACCGCCCCTTTCAAGGACATTTCTGGCCAAACCACGGAGCGTTAGCTAGTGTGAAAGGTATCGATCTCTTCGTCTCATCGAGTACTACAACTTTCCTTTTTGTTTCACCCAATTGCGTTGAGTATTGAAGAAGTTATACTCATTTGAATCTTACCAAGTTTTCGGCGAGTCTGACGACTTTTGAGGCGTTTTTCGGTCAAACCACGGCGAGTTAGATGTGGTGTGAGGTATCATTCTCTTCGTCTCTTCGATAACTACAACTTTCATTTTTGTTTTACTTGATTTCGTCGAGTATTGACAAAGTTATGGCTGTTTAAAGTTTGTGTAGCATTCTGGCCGAATTCCGGCCTTCTCCTTCAATTAGGTCCGGCGACCCATACTTTGAACTCAGGCTGGGCTTTCAAGCTCAAAACCAATCAAAACAAGCCCTTTGGGCCGAGTGGAACTCGGGTCTCAGGCCCGCTAAGCCTAACCCAACCATTTCTTTTTTTCTTTGTTTTCTTTTGTTTAAATCCAAAAACCCTTGGGTTGGGCTTTCAAACCCAGGCCCATGTGTGTGTGCAACCCAGGGCTTTCAGCCCTTTTGAACCTAGAAAGGGCCTAAGGCTCGTGAAACCCCCAACCCTTTTTCCTATAAACCTAAACCCAACCCAATTCCCTAAAGCATTAAACCCTAAACCCAACCCACCTAAAAGTTTAAGCCTAAACCCCTTAAAGCCCTTTTACCTAAAACCCATCAGCCAACCCAAATGGAATATTCTATTAGGAAACGTTCTTGGAATATTCTCCTGTTGACTTTTGGTGACTTTCAGAAAATTAACGGGACCCTTCTTAGGGTAATTCGACGTCATGAACCCGTTTTTAAAGTCCGTTTTACCAAATTCAATTGTTATAATAGAGTTTTATTAATTGTATCCTTTATGTGCTTAGGGGCAATTAATTGTGGCATTTTTATCTTCGCTAGTAGGGCGGCTTTCGACGGCGAAGTACTGTGAGTGGACCCCTTCTAAATTCATGTTTTATTAGTAGAATTACACGCATGAAAAGCATGAGTCTATAAGTATGTTTTATGAAATGCTTTATGAGATATCGTGCTTACTGAGATTACTTTGAATTATTACTATTTTTCTTATAACCCGTATTATTTATATAATATCTGCTAGATAATATGATGTTTAGAATACGTTTCAAACCCTTCTTTATAGTATAGATGATATATGATTTTATACTATGAAGCTGCTTTTCATTACATATATGTTCAATGGTTTGGTATTATCTAGTGGTCCCAGTTTCCGCTATGGGATGAAGGGATAGTTTCCGGTCCATCCCGGGCGACGGTTATGGAGTTGGCATAGGGCCTGGAGTGTGTTTCCTTTGGCTATTTAGCACAGGGACATGGAAATGGCATAGGGCTTGGAGGGATATGTGGACATTTGTCACTAGATATGTATATATACGAGTTATGATTTGAGACATTGCACGGCATGCTAGGTTTCGAAAAACCTATGTTTATCATGATGTATGAGTTTTCATAAAAACCTGGGGGTTAGTATGTTGATAACTATTTTATTATATGTATATCAAATTGGTCCACTCACCTTTGTTTTGCGCCCCATTCAGGGTTTAGAATCGAGGCATACAATCCCGGCGTCAAGACACTTCTGCATCGGCATCTTCGAGTCCTCTCGGTGTAGGAACCACTTCTTTTGGTCATTAAATTTTATATTCTTTCTTTTAGTATTTCAAATTAATTGTATGCTCTAAACACGTTCCTTAAATGCCTATTTAATGTTCCATTAAATTCTTATTTCTCGTTCTTATGCATTCTAAATGGCTTTCGTCACCCCTCGGGTGTCGGCCAGCAAGTGACCATCCCGATGTCCCCAGGACATCGGATTGGGGCGTGTCACAACCAATTAGCCAAAGAAAATAGCATAAGTTGAATAACATCATGCAAATAATGTATTGTAATCAGACATAAGTGTCAACATCATTGTAGACCTTGCTATAATAATGAAATAATGGCATAAGAGTAAATAAAGAAAAGAGCTTGACCCATTATAAACTTTTCATACAAAAATTGTCTTTATGATTAAGAATGAATAGTAATAAACCATTTTTATTAAAACTCCCAAAAAAAAAAGCCGACCGAACCACACCGACGGTTTGGTTTTTGTCTTTGTTTTTTAATTTTCGGTGGTTAAACTAAACCGCACCTACCTTAATGGGTTTGACAATCGGTTCCTAAAATTCTTAGCGTGCGGTTAACTGAACCGACCCACATATATTTTAATTTATTTTTTAATCATAATTAATATGTGTAGTAATATAAATAGTTAGTTATTTATGAGTTACCGTATTTTTACCATATGAAAACAAAACCTGATTAGTTTAAGAGTCCCTTTCGAGAAGAACATGACACCATTTGTGTTTTCCTTTTGAGCAATTACTCATATTAGTGCTATGTTCTGTTGAATTTGGAAGATAAATTTATTATGTATTTTCATCTTTACACAAATCGAAAACCAATCCAAACCAACCCGTCACCTTGATTGATTTTAGACCTAGCTTGGTCAATTTCGGTTTGTAATTTTGGCCAGGTCGGTTTGGTTTCGGTTTGGCCCAAAATCGACCTAAATCAACCTGCGCCCCCTAGATAGACCTATTGATAAATGTGGTTCTGATTTTCGACAAAAAAAAATGTGGTTCTGATTTGAATTTTGAACATCAATGTAGTCATTTCGTTAGAATTTCATAAACATTTTATTAATGTCCTGAGTGTTGACAAACTCAGGATTCAAAATATATACTTGTTGACTTGCACTTCGGGTCTCAACCACCTTCACAACTAATTCACTAGCCAAGCTAGCCTTCCTAAGCCATCTCCAACGAACCCGGCCAAAGGGCTATAGGGCTAAAAATAGCTCGGAATGACACAAAAACCGTCTCCAACTGAGAGCTAGGCTAAAAGACTTGTGGGCCCCACCAGGCAAAAACCTCCAAATCAAGATAGTGGGTTGGCCGTTTCAGCCAGCCAGCCCTCTAGCCTAGCCCACCTAGTGTCAGAATGTTAAGTATGACTTTGTGGCAGGTGCAAAAATACCACGCTTTCTTCGTTATTGTGCTTTCTTTATGCCAAATGGTGTTTCAATAGACCATTTTCTAACTCATGACGAACTGCAATGGAAGATCAAAACAAGAGAGATGAAGGAGATGAAGGAGGAATGTTAAGTATGACTTTGTGGCAGGTGCAAGAATACCACTTTTTCTTCGTTATTGTGCTTTCTTTATGCCAAATGGTGTTTCAATAAACCATTTTCTAACTCATGACGAACTACAATGGAAGATTAAAACAAGAGAGATGAAGGAGAAATAGAAGTAATATAGAGAGTTACTCACTTTAGCGACACGTGTCACTCGAAATCCTATTTGAAAAATTATTGAGATTATAGACTTATTCATTTAGCGACGAATGACACTTAAAATATGTCCAAAAGTCTTATTTTAATATAATAGTTTAATTTAATTAACCATATTAATTCAATTAAAATAATAAATTATTGAGGGAGTTATGTTTGGCCTATGGCCATTTGGCTCCCTCGGTTGGAGATGAGTTTTTTGTCAATGCGTTATGTTTGGCCTATGACCCTTTGGCTCCCTCAGTTGGAGATGGTATAAAATATAGCTTGGCACCAGGGGCGGATCTATTAAGGGACCAGGGTGGTCCCGGGACCACCCGAAGCTCGAAAAAATGGCTGTGAGGATCTTCAAGGACCACCCAAGTCTGGGCAGTGATGGAGAAGAACAGAAGCCATGGCTACTCTGCACTCTGTGCAAAACAGGAGGAGGAAGAAGAAAGCCAATTTTTTTTTTAAAATGACTTGGCCAAAACGACGTCGTTTTGAGCCAAGTCATTAAAAAAAATTTAAAACTTACTCACGTGACCTTCACACGTAGAGAGCTGGGGCTGGGTTCCTTCACACGACAGAGCAACCTTCACTTTACCGATACCTAATCGTCCGCCGCTGCATTGGCATCAATCTGAGGGGCTGGTCTGGACTCTGCACGACATCGGAGGGGCTGGTCTGGACTCTGCACGGCATCATTCTGTAACCCTTCTGTATTTTTTCTCCGTGTAAAGCTCTGGTCTGGACTCTGGAGGCTGGTCCTCTTCTTCTTGGTCGAAGAGGTTTGTACTCTCTTTGACTCTGTCCATTAAATAATCTGTTGCTTTTTTTGTATGTAGATGATATTTTGTGTGATTGAGAGGGCAATTCGAATGATTTTTGTGAAAAGGTTTAAACTTTGATGTTGTAAATTGTGAAAATTGAGTCTTGATTCTGGAAATCAACTGTGAAAATTGAGTCTTGATTCTGGAAATCAACTGTGTTGCAATTCGAATGATTTCTGTTTGCATTCTTGGAATTAGGGAATTTAAAGGAAGATAGGTCGGGAAATCAACTCTGTTGGAGCATGCTTCTTCTGCCCGGCATTGCGAGCCAGGTCTAGACAACCGGTTAAGAGGTACAAGAAGCTCATTGCTGACATTTTCCCTCGTAACCAGGTTTGTTTTGCTCTCTTATTTTATCTAGATGGGCTGTTGTTGCTTGCATTGTATTTGTTTCTTGTTTCCTAAGATAGTTTTACCTTTTGTAAAGAGACTTGTGTGGATGATAATATATGCCATCTCTATGTGCATTTTGTGGGTTTGGAAATGTGTTGATGTTATGGTAGATATACTCATATACAGTCCATTGCTGGATGATGGAATTCTGCTGTGAAAATGCCACCATTTGACATGACTATCAAAGTAATGATTTTTCTAAGTGAACTGAAATTGAGAGGACAATTCTTTAACTTGCTACCATCCATTACATAGTCTAATTGAGTAGATTGAGTATTGAAGAATCGTTTGAATTGTCTGAGTTTTGACAATCCAAGTTCTTGAATCTTCTTGTCAAATATAATCACTCCCCCAAACCATAAATTTTAACACGGTAACATCTAACCAGTACTTGAATTAATTGACAGTTACTTGCCCATCCATTTTGTATTTATAAGCCTACATATATGTTTAATATGTTTTTGTATGTCGACAAATATTTAATACGTTTTAGTATTTCTAGCTTGTTTGTCACAAAGATTATGAATGAAAATTGTAGTTTGCCATTTATTTGTTTAATAATATTTTCGTCTTGTTTTTTTTGTGGAGCTTTTATATTGGGACCACCCTAAGTTAAAATTCCGAATCCGCCACTGCTTGGCACTGTTCATTAAAATATAATTTCTTGCAAGACTATAGGGTTAAACATGGCCCCTTTGGCCATCATTTAGTTGGAAATGGCATTAACTTTCAATTTGCCAACTCTTGCTCTAACTGCTGAATCCGTTGGTCCACCACATAAATCATGTCCTCAATTTTGGTTCCACCACAGAAATCATGTCCCCAATTTTGGTTCATTCTCCGACAACGGATTTCAAAAGAGTAGGGGATTGATAATGTTGAAGTCTCATTTGGTGCATATCCCCAGCCTCTTTGGCAACTTAAGAATATTGTTCATGTAGTTACTTCAGAAAACTTGAAGAATAATTTGAAGGTCTTGAATTGCTCTTTAGAGATCTCCTTCAGCTCATACATCTTTTCAAATGTCATCTCAGCTTGATCAAGCAGGTCTAGTTGGAAGCTGACATCAAAACTACCTTTCCAATGAGTGCTTGAAGAATTACTTTAAAGCTTAAGCTTGTTGGATTGATGACTTCTGGCTCAGGGACTCAACCTTTTATTTGAGTTTATGAAATTCAAGTAAGACCTCAGACAAGGATATGTTGGGAGAAACAACAACTAGAAGAGTTTGTTGTTCTGGCGAGTTGAAGGAGGAACAAGTAGCATTTTCTTTTTGCTTGTTACTCTGAGAGGGTGTGATAGGATTTTCCCTGCTAGCATCTAGCATCTCCTGATACTTCAAACAGCTTTAACATTAGGAGGAAGGATTCTTTAGAAAGTTCACATTTCACACTATTAAAGAAGGGAACTGGAATGTATTGTCTAAACCCGAGATGTCTATGGCAGAAGTTGGGATTATAAACTTCTATCTCATAATTGTAGGTGCGATCAGTTTTTACCCCCTAAGATAAGTCTTTAGGTTGGGCATGGCTGAAGAGACCTTAGAGAGCTTCAAGAAAATTTCCTTCTTTAAACCAGTGATATGATCTTGTATCATTCCTAATCATACACTTTAAGAAAAGGTAGAGGCATGCTAGAGTTGCGTGTTAGGTTAAAGGAGCTTTGACTAACTGCCTCGTGGGAATTGTCCTCTTGGAGAATGTGATGTCTTTGTTCCTAAATTCAGGGAAGCACTACTAAAGCCATAGTTGAACCATCCACTTGAACATTGGTATTGAAAGATTGATTCATAGTCATCTCTAACATGGCATAAATATGAGCTAGGAAGAAAAGGTATGTGGCTAGATCATCATATTGATTTAGGGCTTCAACAAAGGGAGATTCAATCAACTTTCATACCCTTTGAAGGGTTAGGGAACATGAACTTATTTAGCCAAAATAGTAAGAAGTACAAGTATTCGTGATCTTTATCGGTGAAGAAGGAAGAAAGAACACTTTATTTTGAAATAGTTGAGGAAGCTGGAGTAAGAGGTTGCACATGCTTGAAATTCTGAAAAGTTTACCTGACCTTCACTGGTGGTAGAGTGGCCCCAACTTCTCCCTTTTTCTTCTTCAACTGCAAGTCCCAAAAAGACTAATCCTTCAAGATGTTGCTACATTTGCCAAATGGTCTTATACCAAACAAACTAAATAGCAGACTCATGTTTAGAATCATTAGAGACGTCGTTCTCATTTCAAAATCGAAGTATTTGTTGCGTTATTCCAGAATAGCAAGGCTGCACTGAGTAGTTATGGCTTTAAGGTTGCGAAATGATTTGGACATCATAATCAGGTTGTAAATCCCATTCGATGCCCATTTTCCTCCAGAGACTGGTTCCAGAGCATTAACCTACATCGGCCACTCTTGAGTAGAGGTGGTCGGGAAACCTTTGGAAGCATTGCTCCACCCCGTCGGGCATATCCCCTTTGAATTTGAATAAGGAGAATGATAGAGCCAGATGGCTCAGAGCATATTGTTCTATACTACATTCGGCATTTCTTGGTACCACACATGGCCTAGAGAGCAGGCTTTCCCATGGTGAAAGTAGACTTGAAGGTTCAACCACCTTGCACTTTGTGGAAAGTGTTTAGTCGAGTTCTAAGGCTGGTGAAACCTTCACCGGACTTTCGATAAGGAGCTACTGAAGTCGACATGGATGAATTGATTAAGAGTTTGAAATTTTTCAGGTACGGAAAGTTGAATTGAGTTTTCGTAAGATGAAATTTTCGATCTTCTAAGAATTGAGTTTTCTGGGAATTGAAGGTAAAATGAAAATTGGCACAGTGTTCTTTTTTATATCCGTTAAAATTTGGCTGTAGTAGTTAATGGGTAAGTGGAAGAGGTTATGCTAATAATGGTTATTTAGTGGCGCTAATCCTCTATCATACATCGAAGGTGAAAAGTTTAAATAAAATAAAGCCAAAATTTAATGGCTTAATTACATTGAAAGGGGGCACCGTTTGGAACTAAAATAAACATTAGGCATGTTCGAGGCCTATGTTATTTCTATTTAAAATACAGTTGAGTATGAATTTTGGCAAAAGTAAATAATGCACGAGCCCAAGAATTCAAAAGTACTTTACATGTGGCATTGTGGGCGGCAACTCCTCTTTCACACTATTTGGTTAACTCAATTAGTTTTTACATAAGGAAAGATGATTTCTGATGGCATCCTGGTAGTTTTGATGAGATAAAAAGCTTAAGTTGTAGCATAAATTCTTATCCTTTAACAATTAACATCAACAACTGGGGATAGAGAGGATTAATCTAAGGGTAAAAGACATAATTTGGAAGGAAAACCTTGTTCTGGAAAAGGCATCAGAAAGAAAGAACTACCCTTTTTACAAATTCCTTTGTAAACCAACATATTTTCAATTGTATTCATGTTTAAAGTTCTGCCACAATACTTATAGTATCGATTTCTTATATCAAAACTTCATTTCAAAGCACTTCAGTCACTTAAAAGAACTTGCTCGAATATGTTTAAATTTTACCCAATTGCTTTTATTTCTCACTTCATTTCAAGTTAATACTTTGTTGTTGAATATTTGACAAGTGTTTAACTTTATTTCCATTTTCATATAGTTTGTGACACATTATGTTCCTATATTTATCTTGGAATAGTAAATTCAGGGGCAAATTGGCTGAACAAAAAAGCTGAGAGGGAAATTGGCACTTGGGTGATAATTGAGGGGGTAAGCGAACATTGCATTTGAGAAAAACAAAAAGGTGCAGCGGAGTGCAGAAAATGAGAGGTTTATACCGGAGGTGCTCGCTATGGAAGACAAGAAGAGAAGCTCCGCACCCACTCCTCTTCTTCTTAAATGCTCTTTGTACCGACACCAACAACATTGATGGGGTTCAAAGCTCCAGGATCAAGGTCTTTGATCGTCACTTCAGACGCAAACAGGTTCTAATTTCCTCTTCTTCTTTTTTTTCCACAAATTTGAGTAAAAGTATCTCACTTTAGCAATTGCCAATTGGGTTGAGAGGTGGGAATTCTGATAAATTATTTCATTAATTAATTTTTTTTTTTCAGAAATCAAAATAATAATAAAAATTGTTCTTTGTTATTGTTGTTTGTGTGCAGCTTGATCGAGCTGCTTGGTTGATGCGTTCCAAGGATTCTTTTGTTGATACTGTTGCTGAGACTCTATTAGATCGCTTGGAGGTAAAAAAACCCATTTCTTTTTTAATTTTATTGTAATTTTGGTTTAGAACCATTAGTTTTACTCAAGGAGTGAATTATTATCAGAACAGATAATTTTGCTACTAGAATTTCTTGGCTTCATCACTGTTTCTGATGGCAAGAACACCACTCGTGACGATTTAAGTATATTATCAACCAAATTACTTCCCCGTATGGTATATAACGTTGCATATCTTGAGCTATTTTATAGTCGGTGAACGTGATATGTCAGCATGCTGTTCTATGTAGTTTTCCTAGGACTCTGGTGATTTGTAGAATCCCATTTCCTTGAGTGGCTTTATCCTTTCGAATGTTTCCGCTGATATAGTTGGATGATGCACTCCTTTTTCTTTCCTGTGTAGAAAACTTAACCCTATTTTCTTGTGTTCTTACTTCCAAACCTTTTCAAGTTCTATTGTTCCGCCAGCATCTGATGAATTTAGGTAACAGTAAAGTCTTGTAACCTTCTTGGGGAAACCTTGCAACACTTGATTCATCTAAGTTCATAAATTGTGGCGTTTAACAACATTACTTTTAGGGTAATGCAATAGTTAGTGTTTAATTCTAGGCTGTAGAGTGAGGAATGTGTACATCTTTCTGCAAGTCTATATTCAGTGTTTCAGTCTATGATGCGCGTTCAAAGAAAAATATTTCACTTTGTATTTATACGGTTAGTACTTTCTTCTCTTTTGTGTTTGAATTTCCATGTGTAACACATTGAAGGACTGCAAGAAAACATTTCCAACAGCATTATGTTTAGGAGGCCAATTAGAAGCTGTCAGGCGTTTGTTACATGGTCGTGGTAAGAAATTAGTTTTGTAATACCTTTCTCCTTTATGCTTGTATTTAGCTTTAACATATTGTCCGACATGTAATTTATTTTTCATAGTTAATGAGATTACATGACTATTTCTAACCTTATTGACGAAAATTATCATACAAATGATGCTACTGAGGAAGTAAGTGATGTTTAAGTGGAAATAGTGGTCTTGTTGTTTTTGAATTGGTATGACTCACAAATAACCAATTTCCTACCATGTATGATGTACCCCAGTAACGTCCATAAGCAGAGCTTTAACCGAAAGGGTTGAAGATGATTCTCTCTTAACTCTCTCTCTCTCTCTATTACAATCTAACTTAGCTGCACTTTTTTCTTCTTCTTCTTCTTCTTTTTTTTTTTTTCCAATGCTAGGTGCCATTGAAAAGCTCATTATGATGTCTGCATCACATGACATGGTAAAACTGTGTAGAAATGCTGAGCGTGAGTTACAAACTGAAAACATTGAAACATCCTTTATGGTTGGCGACGAAGAGTTTTTGCCAGTCAAGGAAAGGTATCCCTCTACATTTAATTTCTTTGGTTTTGGTTAATTTTACTGCTCGAGGGATTTTAATTTTGATATAATATCCACTAATTGTATGTGTGAAGTTCTGTGGATCTGGTATTAAGTTGCTTGGGCCTTCACTGGACAAATGATCTTCCAGGAGCAATGATACAGGTACCTTGCCCATTCATTGTTGTGTGCCTGAACAAGTGAACATTCAAGATCAATGTTAAATTTATTACTTGGATCTGTTATAACTCATGTGAGGGTAATGCAAAGAATGGAAGAGCATATAACAAAACACTTGTTAAATCTTGCTTGTTTGCATTATATAGACAGCGTCTGAAAATTGCATATTTATGTTGTGGTTCTTCATTTTTCATATATTGATGGAGAACAGGATAGAAACTTTAATGACAAGGATGTGCCCCTTAATTATTTTAGGTTTTTAATAGAAAGGCTGCTCGTTCCAGCAGGCCCATTAGTCTTTTAGTTTCCTTTTTTTTTTCTTTTTTTTTAATATTTTTTTTTTACAAGGATTAGGTTTAATTTCCTTTTCTTTATGGATTAGCTTATTTCCTTTTTTATTAGGTTTAGTCTTTATAGATTACATCCTTGTAGACTCTCTGGAGACATATTGGAAGATTAAATTAAAAGTGCTGGAGCTTTGCTTCTCTCTAGGTTTGTGTGATGCAACCTAAGCCTAGGCGTGATGCCCAATGCCTCTAGGAGTGATTCCTAGAAACCTTACTGGTGTGATGCTAGCAGTTTTTATCATTTTTCTCATCATTTTCCTTTTATCTTTCATTAAGATTTCTACTGTGGCTTCTTTCTACGATTCATAATCTCAACAGGAACCAAATTAGACAGACATCCTCCTTTAATTGAGGTTGTTCTCCATCATATATGTATCTTCAAAACTATAAAGATGTTTTTAGATTAAGCTCTTTGAAAATTATACACTTATTTCTTTTATTTTACAAAAGATTTATAGCTTTTGGTCAAATTTCCTAAATCATATTGAATAATCAAATTCAGAACCTTGCAAATTTCAAAGTAGAACTACATAAGCTTGCATTTGTGGAGAACAATACACATTACTGCACCGAGAGAACAAAAATCTGCATGATTTACACAAAACAGCATTTCTCAGTATATCAAATACCTAACTCATAAAAAAAAACACATATATAATGTCTTTGTAGTCAGCACTTTGTTGAAAAGTTGTAGCAGCTACTTTTAAAGGGAGATATACCGTTTGTAGCTTTGTAGTTTTCTTGGTTGATGACAAAACATGATTGCTGTTGCTCTTATGGATTTAGTTCCCACGAATGTATTCATGACTTTCATTTGTGTACCTTTACTTTTTTTATTTTTATTTTTTATTACTCTATTCCTATATCTGTGATATATAATCCAGAATGTTTGTCATTATTGTCATCAGAGTTCTGAATGTAACTGCATGAAAATATCTAAGACAAATGTTTATGTTTGACAGTGCAGATTGGCATTGAAGCCAGATGGCCTATTTTTAGCAGCAATTCTTGGTGGAGAAACCTTAAAGTTGTTTATTCTTTGTTGACTTGTCAGTTATATTGAAACTTGAAAGTGGTTTAAACTTTGATTTGTTAATATGTTGATGATTGACTTATCCTTTTTTTGTTACTAGAGAACTGAGGATAGCATGCACCGTGGCACAAATGGAGCGTGAAGGAGGCATCAGTCCACGAGTATCACCTTTGGCACAAGTATGTAACTGTTGCATTGGTTTTGTTGTCTAATGAGTCCAAGGAGTAATTTGGATCTGTGGACAATCCATGTGTCTGACCCAATGGCCACATGTGCCTCTCATTACCCTATATAATTGATATGCATGTTTGGCTCCTGTCACGTACACACCAAACATAATGGGGCACATTGAGAGTATAGAATCCCACATTTGAAATTCAATCCCACATTTGAAATTCAAAGCCTTGCACAACAGTATATAAAACGTTAGTTCTCTCCAACTGGCAACCGTAAGGGGGCACAAAATTAGAGTATAGAATTTCACATTGGAAATTCAGAGACTTGCATAACAATATATAAGTTCATAGGCCTCTCCACCAATTGCCTAGTGACTTTGGGATGGATGCCTTGAGACTTTCTTTCCAAGTTCTGTTATTTTAGGTTTCCTGTAAAATTATATCATTCTGCAGTTAAAAATGGGCATGTAACCCCTCCCACACATTTTCCTTTTGAGCTTAGGTGCGGGATGCAGGCAATCTCTTGACCAGGGCAGGCTTTACCCTTCCAGGTGTTGATGTGGACGAGTTTGTAGTAAGATATCCAAGCGGTGGGCATTCCCTGTCTATTGTTTGGGCATGTGATTGTAGTAATTTATTGCTTGTGACTTTATGGTCAATGCTCCTTGGATGTTCCATGTCACAGTTAATATGTTCGTGCCTTCAATTTTAGGTTTATCCTGTGTTTCTTTAAGCTTAATAGCATTAGCATGTGATCGCAAGGGTGAGAAAATAATTACGAGCACAAAGTCTTTAACAAATGAAATGATGCATGCCCATGGAAGACAAAAAGTCTACTTGATGCTATCTGAAGAAGTGGTGTTAGTATACTTGCGCATGGTTGGTTCCCAGATTTATGGTGCCCTGTGTAGAGATTGAAAATATGACCCTAATTTACACTCATACAAAAAAGTACTATAAAGAGGGACTATATGAAATATTATAACCCACTTTATACATAAAAAAGAGTGGCTGCCTTTTTTTTTTTTTTTTAGGAAACGAGTGACCTTTTAATAGGTTGGGGAGCAACGGGGGTATGGCCTGGTATGTTTAAAAGATGACTGATTTTGGTAGCCTTGAATTAAGTCCTCGGTTCTACAAATTTTATTCTGTTTTGAATGGAAGTATCTTTATTTTGCAATATTTTCTATTTATGAATTTCTTCTTTTTATCCATGTATCCTAAGTCAGTCATTCATAGTTTTTTTTTTTTCTCTCCATTCGGTGTAGCTCTGGATCTCATAGAACATCTGCGTGCAATGGGTGAAACGAATGCTCTTCTACAAAGGAACACTGTAAGATATATTTACTTTTGGGATAAATAACTTTGTTTCTTTACATTATGAAGTAATCATGTCTACTGTCATCAAATCGATTGATAGGGAGTGATATGCTTATTCTTCAAAACAGATTTTAAAGAGAGACACGGCCCTGGCCACTGCAGCAATTTATGATTCAATGTTTGCAGCAGAAGACGGCACCATCCCAGCAACCTTCCAGGTGAGCATACGATAAACTCCCTTACGGTGCTGAAATTTGTTTAACTTAAAACCTAGATTAATGTAGGTTTGTGTTCGTTTTATATGTTGTCTGTGCCTTGGACTTGTCCCTTAAACTGTACCACCGAAGTTATTAGGAAATCTTAGCCCTAGTTTGGGAGTGAGGTGCTTAAAAAAAAGCACCCATGAAAAAAAGCTGTAAGAGTTTTAGGTGTTTGGTAAACTAAAAAAAAAGGGCTTATTTTGGAAGCTGCTGTGAGAATAAGCTGAAATCAAAGGAAAAAGCTGAAGCACCTATTTGTAGCTTTGGAAAACTGGCTTTTTTTCAAAGCACATGGAGCTACAGTGCTCCTTTAATGAAAAGACCCACTATCAGACTGCTTTTTTTTCCAAAAGCACTTTTACAAAAATGTTTACCAAACACTCAGCTGATTTATTTCACAGCCGCTTATTCTCACAGCACAGCTGCTTATTCTCACAGCAGTTTTTTTTCAAAGCACAGCAATACCAAACTAGCCCTTAGTCCAAGACTTCATTTGATCACTATCCTATCTGTGTTTAAGCGCCGTTCTGCACCTTGCTCTCCTTATATCGTGCACACGTGTAACAAGCTGATCCAGAAACTCTGGTCTTATCGAACGAATGCGTTGGTGTCTTGTTGGATTTGCAGGTGATATATATGACAGGGTGGAGGGACCATCCATCTCAGCAGAGGGCAAAGAGGAGGGGGTCTGCAACTGTATCATTTCAGGACATCCAGAAGCAATTTGGAAGTGAGACTTGATCTCCCTATGTGCTCACGTTTTCTAAGCAAATGAAAGTCGAGTAAGAGAAGAAAAGCGTACGACCGAAATGTGTGGTTTGGTCAATCAGGAGAGTCAGGATATTTGGCGATTATTTTATTGTTAATTTTCTAGTTTTTATTAGAAAATTTTTGCACAAATACCGCTAAAAATTAAATAAATTGGTGGTGTGATTACATGACAGATTATTGGAAATTGGTTGTTCTAATCACTCTATATTCAATTGCTGAATTAACTCAAAAATGGTGAGTAAGGGTGACAATTATGATGATAAGGGCGTATGATTTGTTTGGCAATGAAGATTTAGTTTTTTTTTAATCATTTTTAGTTAATTACGCCTAATTATTCCGTCCATTATCCCGTTCAAGATGATCACATGACACTCAGCGGGATGTTATTTCACAAATTTATTGAAATGAGACAGCAACTTACATAGAACGGTTTTGATACAATATTACATTATCAAGTGGAGAAAAATTCAAAGAGAACGAGTAGAATGAGTTGGGTTTGTTGCTTTTGTTGAAAAGAAAGCCAGATGTTTTTTTTCTTTTTGGTCTTAAAAAAAAGGGAGTTTTAACGAAAAGTCCGCGGTACTGTTCACTTTAACGAAAAACCACATTTTTACACTAAAAAGTCAAACCTGGTACTATTCACTTTACTCTTTATTTTGTCCTTATCGTTAAAACTCAAAGTTTTCAAGCCCTTTTCATTAGTTTTCCTTAAAAAAAATGTAAAACAGTGCTATCTACACATTTTAAAAATTTTATTTTATTTTATCTTTCCACGTCTTTTTTTATTAATTTCTCTATTGTGATATTTTTCAATTTATTCGTTCCAAAAGTTAAAAATCGAAAAGAGTGAAAAAAGAGGTGGACGACACCACCCAAGAATATTTGGTACATATTGCATATGGCGCTTTTAACACACTGCATGAGGTGCTTTAACGCAATGGCAGAAAGCAATTATGGTTATTCATCCGGGTGCGAATTCAATCCCCACCAATTCCCTTTGCCCCAACAACCCAGTAACGCTATCTCTGAACTCAAAAATAATTCTATACTTACAATCTACAAAAGCAAACAGAGTTGGTATCACACGCATATACACTAACTAGATCTCCAGCTATTTCGGCGACAGAGCAATGGCAGCGATTAAAGATTAAAGATTGAAACCATATCCAAAGCAATTACAGTTTACAGTTTCAGTTTTTGGTCAGTCGAAACCATATCCAAAGCAATTACAGTTTACAGTTTCAGTTTTTGGTCAGTCGGTTGCCATTGCTCTGTCGCCGAAATAGCTGGAGATCTAGTTAGTGTATATGCATGTGATACCAACTCTGTTTGCTTTTGTAGATTGTAAGTATTGAATTATTTTTGAGTTCAGAGATAGCGTTACTGGGTTGTTGGGGCAAAGGGAATTGGTGGGGATTGAATTCGCACCCGGATGAATAACCATAATTGCTTTCTGCCATTGCGTTAAAGCACCTCATGCAGTGTGTTAAAAGCGCCATATGCAATATGTACCAAAACCGTGAGGGCGTGGTCGGGGCCCAAAGCGGACAATATCGTGCTACAGTGGTGGAGCGGGCCCGGGAAGTGGTCCCACCCGGGCCGGGATGTGACAATTGGTATCAGAGCTTAACCTTGGCCGCGTGTGTGCCGACGAGGACGTCGGGCCCCTAAGGGGGGTGGATTGTGACATCTCACATCACCCAGGGGAGTGATCCTTAAATGTATATTCCCATCCCTACCTAGCATGAGGCCTTTTGGGAGCTCACTGGCTTCGGGTTCCGTAGGAACTCCGAAGTTAAGCGAGAAGGGGGCTAGAGCAATCCCAGGATGGGTGACCTCTTGCGAAGTTGCTCGTGAGTTCCCAGAAACAAAACCGTGAGGGAGTGGTCGGGGCCCAAAGCGGACAATATCGTGCTACGGTGGTGGAGCGGGCCCGGGAGGTGGCTGCGCCCGGGCCGGGATGTGACACATAGCTACTAGCTAGTAACTAAAAATAAATTAACAACCAAACAAAAAATTGAAAAAATTGAAAAGAATAAATATGCACATAGTATTTCGAACTAAGGACCTCTTGTTAATTTTAAACAACAAAAATCATTGCTTCTAGTTAAACTTCTTGATTCTTTAATCAAATTTTATAAATTTATACTCTTATGAAAAGAAATTTGTAAAAATTAGAAAGTAGATAAACACAAGCGGTGTTTTGAATGCAAGACCTCCTCATTATTTTCAAATGACAAAACTATCACTTATAATTAAATTTCTGTGTCATTGAACCAAATTTTATAAATTTATACTCTTATAAAAACATATATAAATATACCACCTTAATAATTTTGGTGTCCTCAATTTTTTGGGGCCTCAGACGATCGCCCTGCCCGTAATGGGCCTGGGCCGCCCTGAAGCTTCCCTATTTACTAATTCTTCTAAAACTATACAAACTAATTTTATTAAAAATATATATATAACTGATTCAATTTATAAAAAAAGAAGCATTGAAGTCAATTAAGTTGCATATTTTTTTTTAAAAAAGTAAAAAAAACGTATATAAAGCTAATTTTACATGTATTTGAAATTGATTCTTCAAAAATGGTTGAAGATAGTTTGAACTGATTCTGTAAAAATGGTCGATGGCGGGTTAAATTGATTATGCAAATATGGCCGAAGACTGGTTGAACTAATTATGCAAAAATGGTCAAGAACGGTTTGAACTAATTTTGCAAAAATGGTTGAAAACAGATTGAACTAATTCTGCAAAAGGGGCGATGACGGGTTGAACTGATTTTGCAAAAATGATTGACGATGGGTTGAACTGATTCTGCAAAAATGGTTAAAGATGTGTTGAACTGATTATGCAAAAAATTATCGAGGATGGATTGAACTGATTCTGTAAAAATGATCGAGGACAAGTTGAACTGATTTTGTAAAAATGGTCGAGGACAAGTTGAACTGATTTTGCAATGGTCGAGGATGGGTTGAACTAATTCTTCAAAAATGGTCAAAGACGGGTTGAACTGATTACACAAAAAATTGTCGAGGATGGATGGAATTGATTCTTCAAAAATGGTCGAGGACGGGTTGAACTGATTTTGCAAAAATTGTCTAAGAGATGTTGAACTAATTTTGTAAAAATGGTTGAAGACGAGTTGAACTGATTCTACAAAAATGGTTTAGGACTGATTGAATTGATTATAGTAATAAATGATACAAACTTATACTACATACAGTTTCAAAACTTGTTCTACGTCAATAGTCGAGGATTAGTTGAGCTTATGGCACGTATTAATTTTGTTGGAGTTTTGATGGTTGGGTTCTATTAAAAGCCTAAAATCTTAGGTGTATAGTTGGTATTTTAAAACATTGTTTTCATGTTTTTGGGTTGTGCTTTAATTGTTTTGATACTTTTGTCTCTCCTTGACATGTTTAAAAACTAGTAGAGTTCATTGAAATATAGTCAAAATTGTTGTCTCTATATATAAAGCTCCCATTTTTTAACCTCTTTGTTTGAAAATGAAATCACATGCTGGTTGATGAGAGATTTTTTAGTGTGGCCGGAATACGGACACACAAGTCACATGTCATTATTCAAGTGGAGAGGACGCCTGAAAAGAAGTTTTTCTCTATTTATATAATAACATATAACGTATCGCTCCCTATTCTAAGCACATTGAAAGTCTCTTTTATTTGAGCCTATACACTCTTAAAATCAAGCTTCGAAATTCAAAATTCGAGCAATTTACATCTTCTAAATCTTGTAAATTAATTTTGGGGTTGGCATTTCAATACTCCACGACTTATAAATGTTTTGTCCTCGATATTTACAATATGTTGCGTTTCTTATATTTTAAAAACCCCAGACATGGGGTTGATTGAAAATCCCGAATATTGAACGGGAGTTAAATAAATGATTAAAAATAAACTGAATCAGGATTGAGAAATAGTTTACTTATTGGTGGGCTGAAATAAATCGAAGATTGATTTTATTAGAGTTACTCAAAATACAAGTATAATTTACTGTTGACAGTGCCATGAGAGTTACTCGAAATACAAGTATGATTTATATTGTTGGCAGGGATTTGGATCCTCTCCGGATCCCCTTCATGGGGATCTTAGGAATCAAGAAAAAAGAGCCGTTCATTAAAAATCGTGCGGCTACAATTAAATGATTTTTATATTTTTAAAAATAAAGCAGTCTCGTTTTACGTAAAAAACATTTAATTGTAGCTGCACGATTTTTGATGAACGGGCCTTATTCCTTGATCCTTAGGATCCCCATAAAGGGGATCCGGAGAGGATCCAAATCCTGTTGGCAGTGCCGTGTCATCTCACAAACCATCTATTCGTGATCATCTGCATAGAAAAATATGCAGTGGTAGGCGTGAGCAAAACGTATGACATTACTCCTCCTCAGTGGTCACCCCGTTTTATTATAAAAACAAATAAATATGAGTACACCTCTTGGAATTCAATTTTCTTTAACTAAAACCCATCATGGTAAATTTCTCCAACAGAAACCTAATGACTAGGCTCCAACTGAACAAAATCCATAATTAAGGAGGTGTATTCAATTGGAATTTTGAGGGATTTTAATTCTTTTAATGAATTTAGGGGTATTCAATTAGAAATTTAAGTGATTCTCTGAAATTCAATGTGTATTCAATCAGGATTTTAAGATAGTTTATTAAAATCCTTAGAAATCCAAGTGTATTCAATTAGGATTTTAAAGAAGTTTATAACATTCTAGGTGTATTCAATTAAAATTTGATTTTAAAGAATTTGAAAAAGTTGAGGAATTAGAGGGAATTGGAGAGACTTTGTAGTGCATTTTAAGCATCCACAAATCTCACATCTTCCAAGAGATTTTGAGGGAATTGAATCAAAAATTTACATAGAATCTCTACAAATCAATTAGACTCCATAAAAATCTATGGATTTATAAATTCATTAAAATCTCTCAAATTCACTTGGCAAAATTTGTATTTTTGGATGCCTAAATTACCCCTAATAACACTTATTTTGGGTCTCTCACTTATTATCTACATTTATTTTACATTATTTCATCAATTAAATGTCTTCAAAAACCTTATGGGGATTTGGAAAAAAAATTTATATGTCATGATTCCTATGCATTTAATAACAAAAATTTATATGATACCAATGTTCCTTATATAGTTGTTTTCATATGATGCTAACTAGACCTGACATTCGTGTCGTGTTTCCCGTGTTCATGACGTTTTCGTGTCATACCTAATATCTTAAGTAAAGTTTTTAATAGTTTTTTAATTAATGTAGAAGTGTGAAAAATACAGAAAAAATATATAAACACTCGTAATGACAAGCTTCACAACTTTCATGAAGGGCTTAACTTTGAAATGTGCAACTATAATCACATAAATCATAGATTAAAATTTAACCGTCGATTGTTGTTTACATTTATATTTCATTTTTCTCACCAAATTTTGTTTTTTCAAATTTTGTTTTTTGAAAACATGATCTATCAGAGGATATAAGAAGATGAACGGTTCGGATCGTTGATATTATGTTCAGAGTTTTACTGTTAGTGAAAATATTGCTCGGTGTTTATAATGTCTCTACAAACTGTATAACATCGACTCATATTTCAATTAACCGTAAATATCAGAACATGATATCAAAGATCCAAATCGTTCATATTCCTACATCCCCCAGAAGATCATGTTTTCAAAAAAGAAAATTTAAAAAATGAAATTCAATATAAAGAATAAAGCCCAAATGACAATTGACGGTTAAATACAAATTTAAGGTTTATAGATTATAGTGTTGGATTTTGAAGTTGACCCCTTCACGAAAGTTGTAAAGCTTGTCATTACGAGTGATTGTATATATATATATATATATATATATATATATATATATATATATAAATTTATATACATTTCTACAATAATTATTATTAATTTTATTACTTTTACACTCAAAATAAAAAGCACTATTCATGACGGTTTGGAGGGTTTTAAAAATCTAAACAATAATCTAAGTGTAATCATTGTCTACTCATAGAAAATGATGAATCACGAGTGTTTATATATTCTTTCACATTTTTCATACTTGAAGGGATGTCTTATTGCCTATACTAATACTATACTAGTTGATTTTAATTTTGGACAACATGTTAAGTAAAATTTATCCTATTAATGATAATAAGAAACTCTCATAATAAAAATAAAACTTAATTTTTAAAACTTATATAGAATAATAATACAAAAAAATATATTTAATACAGAATATACTAATATATACAATATGACTATTGTATTTTATAATAAATTTTTTAGTAATTAAACTTTAAAATTATAATTTATTTTTCTTAACAGGTCGAAACGGGTTACCCACATGTTACCCGCGTGTATACCTGTTAAGAACCCATTATTAACGGGTCACCCGATAATGACCCGATTAGTTACCGTGTTGACCCGAAACCTGTTATTTTGGTGTCGATTTCGTGTCGTGTAAGAAACTGCCGAGTCTAATGCTAACAGGTAAATTAGTATATCCTACAAATACAAAAAAAAAAATTAATTAAAAAAAATTAATTTTTTAAATATAACATAGGTGAATTATTTTGCACAGCATATATATAATAACAAATAAGTTCCTAGTAAATTATGTAATGATACATGAAAGATAATTTACCTACAAAATAAATAAATATTTTTATTCAAAATTAATTAAATACCAATATTTTGCAAAAAAAAAAAAAGTAAAACAATTTACCTACAAAATAAAAGAAAGCCGATTGATTGCACACTCTATATAATAATAACAAAATGTGGCTAGTATATGTGTAATATCACATGAAAAATAATTTACCTACAAAATAAATAAATGTTTTTAGCCAATTGATTCAAAATTAATTAATTGCATATTATTTTACATAAAAATATAGATAAATTATTTACAAGCATATATATAATTTTAACAAAATATGCCTAATACAAACATGTAAAACAATTTACCTACAATGATTGTGAAACAAATAAAAGAAATGAAACATATGATGGTATGATAAGTATTGTGACAGCCAGTCCCGAGAAATAATTACCGTAAATGTGAATTGACGTAAGTACCCTTGAGTGTGGGTGTGTGTTTATGTAATTGGCTTAGTTTTTGGCCAATTATTTGGTACCCTAAATTATTGGGATCAATGGGAACTAAAATTTCCTTTAGTTGGGATTGGATGGAATTTGGACCCCACACACACTCCCACATCACTCTCTCTCTCTCACTCTCGTGCTTCCCTCTCTTTCTCTTTCTCACTCTTTCTCTCTCTCAAACTTATTCTCTCTCTTCCCTCGACGTACGGACACAACTAAAACGGACCCAAACCTTGTAGATCGAAGAATCCAAGGTCACCATTGGACTGCTTGGGACCTCACGAGTGCATTGGTACCAGTTTTAGGTAAGAATACCTTCGATTTCACGTAGAACCATAACCTCCGAGATTGTCACTGTTCAT
This sequence comes from Crataegus laevigata, assembly GCA_963580275.1. Lineage (NCBI taxonomy): Eukaryota > Viridiplantae > Streptophyta > Magnoliopsida > Rosales > Rosaceae > Crataegus > Crataegus laevigata. The sequence continues at coordinate 4,920,223 of OY756938.1, forward strand.
GCACTTTTTAGTGTGTGTTTTTTATTATGGAATTTCAAGCTGATAGGGAGCTTAAGGAGGTCCTCACGAGGTTCGAGGTAGTTCGTTGAGGGATTTTGGACGTCGGAGAAGTGAGATATACAAGTTTGAAGTTTGGCCGGAGTTCGTGGAGTTTTTTTCGGTGAGATCTTGTGATCATTGGGTCCCAAAATTGGTATGGTTATGTTCTTGACGTTCTATGCTTCATTTTTGAGACAAAAATCATGAAAAATGGTTGAAAAATGAGTGAGATAGGACGTTTAGATGTTAAACCCAGAAACCGGCGAAGTCGCCAGTGTTCAGTGACTCGTCGGAGAAGAAGATGGGATATTCCGTTAGTTTTAACGAAATATTCCTAACGAAGGTAACGGCGTCAGTAAGTATAGACGGAATATTCCTGGAATATACCTGACAGCGTTAATTGACGCTGTCAGTGTGCATGTCACGTGGCCGAGCCTGGCCGGCGCGTGAGGGTCCAGAACATTTTTCTAAAAATATGTACGTATTCGTGACGTTGTGTAGGTCACATTGGTATATTCAAATACGAAAATTGAGCTATGTATGAGAAGTTATTTCCAAAGTTCCGTTTATGTGCTTAAATAACGTTATTTCAATTAACTCTCATATAGGCGAGACCTATCCCGAGGACGAGCGTAGCTAGGCTAGGCGTGGGGGTTACGACCTAGCTACCTACCAGTGAATGGGCTTTTGTTTTCCGTATATACCTATATATTGCTGTTCTCCCAGAAAATGAAATTGAATGTTTATACGATTTGATTTGAAATGACATGCAAAGTATCTATTTATTTTAATTATGCATTAATGATTGCATATAGTTATGATGAGAATGAAATGTGTTGAGAGCTTATACACCTGCACCTTGATAGTAGTGCTTCCGCCCAGAGTTAGGGCACAGTCTTTCACGTAATGTTCATCTCCCGCACCGCATGCTCGCCTTGGATCTAAGTTAGGTGCACAATCTTGTCGTATAGACCACTATAAGTGGGTTCGACTCTTAGGTGACCCGCGAACTATTCGCACAGTCTTCACGTGATTGTAGCACTAGAGCATATTTATTCTATATACAGTGATGTTATGTAGACCACTAGAGGTGGTATTGATTTTGTGTGCAGGATATATACATGATATGATGAGATTGATTATGGGCTATATATACAGCCGACGACTGAATTGATTATTGAGAATGATTATGAGCTATATATACAGCCGATGGCTGAGTTGATTACCTGGCATTCAATCACATTCACAGAGTTATGATTAGAGTTCAGTTGAGATACATTGGCATGGCATACATACATACATATTTTCCAGCATGATTTTGAGATTTATATATATGAGTATATACTTTATCTCTGGGAAATTATACAAGTTTTACAGAGAGCGGTTATAACTTTGAGAAATGAATGGTTTTGAAAAGCTTTGTTTTTGCCCATTCATGCTTTTGTTTTTCGCCCCTCCAGGTTCTAGGTAGCTAGTGTTCATTGGTGGCATATGAGGATCTCATCGGACGTTCTGACAGAATTCACTTATGTAGGACACCATTTTGGTGTTATTCGAACTTATTATTTCCTGCTTGACTACATTTGACTTAGTATGCTCTGGTTTTGTATAAGCACTCTTAATTCTAGCACTAGCACACTATCTTAATTAAGATTGCTAGTGACCTGGTTTTAATTTGTTCGGATCCTTCTTATTAATCTTGCTTTCGCACTGTGCACATGGTTATGTCACGCTCACGTGACGGTTAGCACGCCTTGATTTAGGTCGGGGTGTGTCAAGTATAAAGTAGATAATTTTATAATAAGGCACTTATTTCCCACAATTATACTGGATAATTAAATTCATTAACATAATTAGAGTGTTGTTGTGACAACCCGTCCCTAATTTTAAGTTTTATAAAATTTAAATTAATGACTTTATGAAAATGCCCCTTGAGGCAAAGATTTTGACCTTCGTTGACCATCTATTAGAGAGACGTAGGACTCATTCTTTTAGCATATTTGTGTGGTACTCGACGATACGAATGCGTGGGCACACGCGAATTTGAATTTGGAGCAAAAACAGGGATATTATGGAATTTGAAATGTAAGGGTATTTTGGTAAGTTCACAAATAGAGATATTTCTCCACTTTGGACCACCACATGACTGACACGTGGCACCACCCCATTTCTGGTGCCATTTTTCTTTTCCTTCCCATGATTTCTCATTTGAGAACTCTCTCATCTCTCTTCGCATCACTCACCATCTCTCCATCTCGAATTCCCTTGCTGCAACCACTGCATAGACTTAGTCATCTAACCACCGTGATCATCACCACCATTTCATGGTGGAAAAACGTACAACCACCATTATTCTCACGACGGACCACCATCACTTGCCATTTTTCACAGTAACTTCCCTCTGTACACAACTAAGGTAAGTTTGGAAACCCCCCAACCTCAAATCTTCCTTGTTTTGATCCCATAGTGATGTTTGAGATCGCATGTTGGGGGAAAGATTTTCCCCAAATTTCTGGAGAATGAACAGTGGTTGTCGAGCCATTTTCAGATCACTTTTTCGGCCGTTGCAGACCACGATTTTTTCCTATGATGGTATGATTATACTCTCCTCATTACAAGCTTCAAATACATAGGTAGAACATAGCAAATGGTTAAGTATCAAACTAGAAACTAGCTAGGAAAATTGGCAAAAAATTCCAGTTTTTTGGAAATCTTGGACCCGTGGCCATTTGGCCACTTTCAGACCATTTTTTCGGCGAACTCTGTCCATGACAAGAACCTAAATGGGTATAGATCTATTCCCTTCATTCCTAACTTTATTAAGTTTTTGAATCATGGATTTTGGTTAAGAATCGAGCTCAAAATGAGCTCTGGAAGTCATACGTTTCAACTTGCAAAAATGCAAGTTTTCGCGATGAGGAAGAAGAGGAAAAAAAAAATAAAATCCAGACCCGAGGTCCTTATATGAATTAACGATCTAACCATTGGATCGTCACCAAACTTTAATACATATTAGTACGTAATATTTGAGGACCATAGGAACTTACGGATCGGAAATCTGATGTACGGATCTTTCTGAATTAGATTTGTAAGTTCATAAAATAAAACGTTAACTGGCACTTGAATTTGTAATTGTCGGAGATCCAACCGTTGGATCGTAATGAAACTTTAGTATGATGTTTTAGAAGCATAATATGGATCTTTGGAAGTTACGGATCGAAAATTTGAGTTGCAAATTTTCTGGATCGAGTTATGTAGGGTTGTGGACTCTACTGTCGATCTTTGACCGACGGTTGACTTTTGGTCAATTGATCTCAAATCATTCTAGAATGTCCTTGGGGATGTGTTTTATATAAGTTACATGTTCTATTGATAAGAATTATGAGACATGATTTGATAATTGTTCTAGGTGCCGATCGTTCGTGAAGCCTCGATATTCGTGCCAGGGAGTATATATATATATATTTATGAATGAATGATAGTTTCCATAAATGATTTTGAATTGATTCATGCACTACATGCCATGTCTAAAATGTGTGATATTTTAAATGTTGCATTATTATGATGTGTGTTTATGCTAATGATGCTATAGGGGTAGGTAAGTTCAGCTGAGTTATTATGTGATGGAAATGATTGCATTATGTTACTATGCATAGATGCATTTACAGCTCATCATGGCTACACTCCAGTATTAGTGCTCTCGCCCCGGGCCAGGGCACAGCCACTATAATTGGTGGTTCCGACTCGTAGGTGGCCTACGATTTATTGCACAGCCTTCACGTGATCGTAGCACTTGAGTGTACATATTTATACCCAGCTTGTCGTATAGGTCAAACTAGGTGACTCTGACTCGTGTGCTAGCTAGATTGATGGGCTATAGGTCCAGTCGTACATGTCACGTTAGGTGACTCCGACTGGCATGCTAGTTTATATTGATTTCATACACCTGGCTTACATATTTTAGTGTTGGAATGTTATGACATGGCATACTTTAGTTTTCACTGGCCTTGTGCTTTGGTTTTTCATACATATATAATATTATTTTCTAGAAACTATACGGGTTTTACAGCGAGGAATTATAACATTTTGAAAAGGTTTTTATTGAAACTTTATTTTCAGGCCCACTTACCCTTGTTTTTCGCCCCTCCAGGTTTTAGCTACTGAACGTTTGTATTGACGAGGATTCTTGGCGAATCTCAGTATAGGTGGTTACTTCTGAGGGTATAATCCTTACCCACTCCACTGTACTTTACTTATGCTCTTACGTCGCATGTGAAATGGGTTTATTCCCGCTCACAGTGCATTCTTGTTTTTAGGCACTTTTAGGTGTAAATTTATTCACATTTTCCACATCATTACACTTTATGGCTTCGTCACCTTCTAGGTGTCGACCAGCACAACTCGATTCGGACTCCTAGAGAACCTTCTAGGTTGGGGTGTGTCAGTTTGGTATTAGAGCATAAGTTGGGTGGTATTGCATCAATCACACGCGTGATGTAAGCATTCTAGGTTCTTGAGCCTAATTTTCGAATCTTGCCACCTCGTCGTACACAAAAAATGTATTAGTTTTTCTAAGTCTTGAGTGACTTAGTCGACTTATCGACATTTTATAAGGTCATTTTGGCGAACGCCTCTAAATATTAAGTGAAGAATTTCTTTGCCAAGGAAAGAAGTAGTTTTGAGATAAGTTGATGGCTCTGAAGCAGCGCTACTATATCGACAGTTGTGCGTCACCGGAGAATTACCTAACAATTTCTCCACCATCTTGTCATTTCTACTAACGCTTTTGAGAATGGAAGCCAAGAATAGTTTTGACCTTGGCTGTATCTGTTAGTATACCTTCTATCGAAATTCCTGTGAAGTTGTACTTTCGTAAAAAATTTCCAGAAAAGTCTCTAATGACAATGTGGTGATAGAAGGGTTAGCACCTGAAGAAAGAACATCTGGGGACAACCACTTTTGGTCCTCGATAGCACTAATCTTTTCAATCGCACTAGTGATCATTCCGGATCTTTAGGAAGAAGATCGACTCCCATTTTAAGTTTGTTCTAAGGTAAATTATTAGCCAATTCTTTTTCCGACCTTAGAACATCCCAACCAATACTAGTTTTTGAATTTCTTTGGTGAGGTACTTGTCATTTCAACGAACGTAGGCAGGTGTACAAGTTGTTATACCTACGGTTAGTAGAAATCCCCACATACGTGTTTCCCCTAGAATTGATGAAACCATATCACAGGACAAATTCCTTACCAATCACCCGAAACCATTTACCTAAGCGGGCTCTAATACGTGATCAGTCTATAATGGCGTTACTAATTGACGACACTGTCTGATATCTTAGAATTGTGGACCAATATTTAGGCGGTATTATTTTTGATACCGAACACATGCTAGTATCTGGGAGTGATACCCCTATGTCAAAATGCTAGTTCCCAATTTCAGGGTAGTGAACAAGATCAAAATATCATATATGCCTTAATTAGCGGCGCGACTGATAGACTGATTAATAGTGACTACTTAAGCCGAAGAAACTAAATCATAGAAACAAAGGGGCAAGTTTTATATTAGAACAGTAAACTCATAGTTGTTTATACCTTATCACCTATCTAGGTAATTAGAATCTCTCTAACTAGTCACCTTTTTCGATCACTTCTATAGGTAGGCAGAAGAATCAAAGTACGAGTTAATTCCTCACTGTTAGAGTGAACTTAGTATCGAGAAAGTTGTGAAGACTTATTAGCACATGGGCGTAGTGAAAGGAAGTAGTATGCTATGTTTCAAGGACGAATACTTTTGGCGTCATTTCCCAAAATTTACCTGGGATATCACAAATGGTGAAGTGAAATACATCATCGACCTACTTCCTAGTAGTACACCAATTTTCCTTGCTTCATATTGAACGCTTCTGACGTCATTGAGAAACTTAGTTACTAAGTTTGCCGATTAGTAATTTATCCAACCTTTGTAACCTGAGCTTTCTTTCATAGCTTGACGCATTCACAGTGGTCTTATTGATGACCTTCTTGTCTACCTCGGTAGCAAGACCAAATTCTCTAAACCTCGATAATTAGCTTTATACCAAATTCCTCAACTATTAACTTGGCTATAATATTTTTCCTCACTTATGGGCCAAGGAAAGCTAGTTTAGCTCTGGGTGTTGATTATGAATAAAGTTTCTAACAACCAAATTGTTGTCTCACCTCACCATTGCTTTACACTTTTCGATGATATTGATCTTTTTGGAAATGCATGATAATGTGTTCGTTGCATGTTCGACTGTACAGAGGAGACATGACGAAGTATCGTTTATATTTCCTAATGGTTGGAACCATTCAAAATGAACCACTATATACATGATCTAGAGTCAATTGTCATCATTTTCATTTGGAAAATCAGATGATACTTCTCTGTGGAGAAACGTGTCCATAACCTTCACCAATCTCATAAACTTCATAAATGCACTTTCTTTTGAAAAGAATTAAATTTTTGACAGCGGCAGTGGAAGAACTAAATCAACGTCTACGATTGCAATATCGTGTATCGTCCCGATTGTGCAAAAAGACATTAATTACCTTTGAAATACTTTCAACATGTCTTATTTCATTTTAGTTGGAATTCACGAGCTCGGTTTGACGTTACCTACAAATCATCAAGAATCATTCGAACGGTTCTAATCGCTTCCTGTATACGAATGGAGATAGAGAAATGTCACCATAAGCTCCTAGTACGAGGTATCTCATGCATGTGGAGATTATAATGACGTTTGATGATTATAGACTGACTTGACAAGTCAACCCACTTTCCATTGGTTCAGCGGGACTACATTGTTGATCACTTGAGATAATTTCTGTAATGCCCCACCCCAAAAAAATACACCTTTGGGAATTAATTTAGGTGATAGGCCCAATTTGAATCATGGTCGAATTATTCTCATTAATCTCATTTTCTCATTTCATGAATTCATTTTTCTTAATAACTAACCACATAATTTAAATATGAAAATACACAATTAAATTATCAAGTTAATTCCTAAATTTCTTCTATCAAAGCAACTACTTAATAAAGGATTTATTCTCGATTAATTTAAGGATGCATCTAATACTGTTAAACTGCCTACATACCCTTAAATGGGATCAAGCCTTTCGTAGTTCACATTCCACTTTCTAACTCATTATCGTTCTTAAGTGACTAACCACCACAAATTTCGGCCAAGCAATTGATTCACATCAAATAGACTCTAAATATGGACTCGGAACGCAGTAATTGGCTTAGAATAAAATTTATTGTCATTCTAGCCACACGCCGCCGCACGCGCCGTCGTAGGTGGCGGTCGGCCGCCTTGACTCACCGGAAATTTCCATAAATTCCAAAAATTCTCAAAAATTACAGAAATGAAGATCTCAAAGTGGGCGTTTGTTTGCCCTCACTAAAGGGTACTGGACTGGACTTGACTAAGGGTTAGTCCAGTCCTATGTTTGTTCCTGACAGGGACTAGGTTTAATGAGACTAAGTCTCACTAGCCTAGACTAAATCAGGGACTAGCTGGTCTTAGTGAAACCTAGGGGTGGAAAAAATTCCCAAAATTCCCAAACCAAACCAAAAAAATACCGATCCCAAACCAAAAATGTCCCAAACCGATTTTCCCAAAATTTTGGTATTCCCATACCAAAAAAATACCGAAATTTCGGTATGGGAATCGGGATTGTCTTTCCAATATTTCGGTATTCCCATACCGAACCGAAAATATATATTTTTAATTATTATTATTATTATATGTATTTATATATTTATTTATTTACATAGATAATAATATATATTATTTTTTTAATTATAGTTAGGGTTAATTTGAATCGTTGGATTGTTTCAAATTAATCTATGCCGTCCATCTATTCATGCATGTCTAACCAGTTCAAGGATTGAGTGAAAGAGTCCATTCTTCCTTACCTTTTTTTTGTTGTGTACTGGACGGTTCTTAGCATATGTGGAGGTTATTCTCTTCTAGTAGGAAGCCATTATTAATAAAATGGATGTCACATTAGCGACCCATATTTACCAATGTTGATCAAAGTTTAAGCAAGATAAAATTTTTTGTCTTTTTATGAGAATTACTTGGGGTATTAGGCAGACAGCATTACTGATGATATTTCAAATGTTGTTTTATTGGTGTGTTATTGTTAACAGAGAAGGTGTACAAACCAATGCCACAAGGACATCAAGGACAAGGTAATTCTGTTTGCCTCAACCGAGTAGGATTCATCTCCTTTCTAGCCTTGTCCAGCTCCTTCATATTTACCGTTATGAATGACTGTATAAACATCCTATATGGATTAAATCCGAGATGTAATGTACATGTACTATTGATTTGGCAGATTGAGCCTAGCTATATGTCAATTTTTCAATATAAAAGGTTGAATTTTAGCCCAAAAGCATAATATGTCAAATTTTAGTCCAAAAGCCCAAAACCATTTTGGGATTCCCGATTTGTCCCGAAATCCCGAAACTATTTCGGGATTCCCGAAAATTGGGATTCCCGAAAATTTGGTTTGGGATTGGTATTGAAATTGGGATTCCCGAAAATTTCGGTTTGGGAATCGGGACAAGGGTTTCGGTATGGGATCCCATACCGAACCACCCCTAGTGAAACCCCTAAAAAACCATGGGACTAGCTAAGACTGTCCCCTTTCTCCTCCTTTCTCCTCCTCACCTTGCTCCTCGACCACTTACATTCGAAAGTCATTGGACTAGATGCTTTTCACAACCAATTTTCATATAAAATACCAAATTGAAGAAAAGATTGGAACGGACAAGGGAGAAAAAGATGGAGAAAAAGAGGGAGAGAATGGGGCGGTAAGGAAGGATTAGAGGGATAAAAAAATAGGATAAAAATAAAATATTAATAATTATGGATTAAATAATATAATATTAGAGTTTGTTAATTATTCTGCTTGTTAGTCCGACACTGCACCAAACGCTTCACTAAGCTAGTCCAGCTTAGTCTAGTCTAAGCCAGTACATCTTAGTCCCTGAAGCTAGTCCAGTCCGAGACAGTCCTGTGCAACAAACGCACCCAAAGGGTATAACAAACTTTATACCTGTGGCCAAATCCAATTTGGCCTAGAAAGGCTCCAATTTACCTCGAACCCGCTGGAAACCCTATAAATGGGTTGTTTCAATCCACCAGATTTGTTGCTTCGCCGCCCCCAAGGTGGTTTGGGCTTTGTTCCTGGACTCCCCAGGTGTCGAACCATGGTAGTAATTGACCCTATTACTTTCAAATTTTGTGAAATTGCCACTACTCACCTGTGTACCCACAGGTGCATTTTCCACAAAATCCAAGCCCAAAATAGCTTGAATTCTTGATGTAATCTAGAGAGGGGGAGTTCGAAAACACTCTTATGGGTCAAAATTTGAAGAAACTCATGAAGAATTGGATGAAAACCCATTGGAAATCATCACGAAAACTGTTTAGTTGGGTCGGGCCTTCGGGTCTAGGGTGATCCGGTGTGTCACCTTTCTCTCCCTCCCTCTCCCGACTTTCTTCTCCCATTCGTCCCTTTCCCCTGATTCCTTCATTCTTCTTCTCCTTTCTAATTTTTCTTTCAATCTTAGCCATCCATCATTTATTTTCCTTTCATCACAGCTACACACGTGTCACAACTTATTGCTCCAGATTTCTAGAGTCTTCTAAATGGAATTAAAATTACCAAAATATCCCTAACTTTAAATGTTTATAACTTCTTCGTTATAACTCTGTGTTTCATGAACTGTTTGCACCAACGCGTTCGTGAGACCGAGTTCTATTTAAAAAATATAAATTGTGACCTCAAAAGGTCTACGAATTTTAATTTATTAATTTCCAAACTTCGTAACTAGTTTAATTTAAAACTAAAATAAAGTAAATTAATATAATTCCTCAAAAAATAACATAAAATCTCAATAATCCAAATATGTAAATTATAATAATTTCCGGAACAAAACTTTAAAATTCCCAATTCTATTTTCATAACTATAAATCGATTTATTTTAGAATTCTCCACATAGTCGTAGGAATGTATAATTCAGATATTTAGATTTTTAGGGTATTACAATTTTTCATTCTTGAATTCTTCAGATTTTCTGACGTTTCGATCATCGGTTATTCTGACCGTGATTCCATAATCATCTTACTGTGCTGAAAAGCATTCCAGTCATTTGTGGGTACGTCTCTACTCTACTACATTTTGTTTTATTTCAGAGGTAGACAAACCGTCTAGAATAATCACTCGAACGTTAAAATTTTAGTAGTGGTCATTAATTCTTCAATCACCCAACGATCAATTTGCTAAGCGAACCTTTACTGTTGGTGATTAAATATTCTGTAAACTACCTTTGTAGTATGAGGTCATACAATCAACCTACATACCTTGTACTTTGAATTTGTTGGACTTGTTTTAACCCTCAAATTCTTGATTGTTCTTTTAGCCTTCTCGATGTAACTTTTCACTAAATTTGAGGGAAATTCACAACGAATCTGCTCACCAAGGTATCTGTGAATTATGTTGTTAGAGTACACAGTGTGTATGTCACTAATGTGTCTCATCGTGACACGTGTTTCACTTCCAAGCCTTAAGAAGTTTTCTTGAAGGCCATGAGTGCTAAGTTTTTGTCCAATACCATATTTCACCCACAAACTAACGGTCAGTTTGAATGCACTATTCGAAGCTTAGACGGAATATTACTTTTGTATGTTTTATAGTTTTAGCCGATTATATAGGCGTCTATCTTTTCTTATTTGCGTAAGACGATAGTTATTATTCTGGTTTGGCTATAATTTTATTTGAGCTGTGGTATCAAAATTTTTGTTTACAGTACATGATTGACAAGTAAGTATTTTGAACATGTATTGGAATAATTGAGATTGCAATCTAGAAATCAGTGTGCTAGTTGTGTTTTTGCCTAAGAGGGCAGTGCGTGAGCACAATCGATGCGCTAATTAGATGATCTAGGTATACTTCCCAATGAGGGACAAGATGGTAATATTGCATCCTTTGGGAATTTGTTACTTGCTTATCGAGAGAACAGTGAGTTATCCATATTGTGGGCTGTAAACCGTAATATCATTAACTTATTCGTTGGGTTCGTTAAGCAAGTAAATAGGTAGGTCCGTTCACGTTAGTATACTTACTTAATTATTTACTTATTGTTTGAGCTTAACCCAAAGTTACTGCGAGTACGTGATGCAACGAGTGTGTAGGTGAAAAATATTCTATTTTCAGTTTTAATTTTAGTATAATTACTTTAACTTTACGTTGTTATATGTATGTATTTTGGTGGGATGTTACTACATATATATACATAATTTCGAAGTTATATTTTTATAAAAGTATTATGTTTTAGTATTGTACTGATGGAGAAGGAAGGTAGGAGCTTGGGGGCATGAAAGAGGAATCACTGCACTCCGATCGCAACGGAATGGCATTCTCATTTATGCAACCGCTCTAGCTTGATTTCTTCCTTATATATATACTTTCTTCCTTATATATATACTTTCTCCCTACCTTTTGGAGTTTTTATATATAGTAAGTGATTTCAAATTTTGGAGACGAAATTTTTTTAAGGTGGGTAGATTGTGATAACCTGTCCCTAATTTTAAGTTTTATAAATTTTAAATTAGTGATTTTACAAAAATGCCCCTTGAGGCAAAGATTTTGACCTTCATTGACCATCGGTTAGAGAGACGTATGACTCATTCTTTTAGCGTATTTGTGTAGTACTTGACGATACAAACGCGTGGGCATAAGAGGATTTGAATTTGGAGTAAAAATAGGGATATTATAGAATTCGAAATGTAAGGGTAATTTGGTAAGTTCACAAATGGAGATATTTCTCCACTTTGGACCACCACATGACTGACATGTGGCACCACCCCATTTCTGGTGCCCTTTTTCTTTTCCCTCCCGTGATCTCTCCTTTGAGAACTCTATCATCTCTCCTTGCATCACTCATCTTCTCTCTCTCTCTCTCTCGAACTCCCTTGCTGCGACCACTGCACAGACTCAGTCATCTAACTACCGTGATCATCACCACCATTTCATGGTGGAAAAACGTACAACCACCATCGTTTTCGCTACGAACCACCATCACCACCTTCACTTGCCAGTTTTCACGGCAACTTCCCTCTGTACACAACTAAGGTAGGTTTAAAAACCCCCAAACCTCAAATCTTCCTTGTTTTGATCCATGGTGATGTTTCTAATCCTAAATAGGAGGTTTATGGGTGATTTGATGCATATCGCATGTTGGGGGAAAGATTTTCCCCAGATTTCTGGAGAATGAACAATGGCTGTCGAGCCACTTTCAAATCACTTTTTCGACCGTTGCAGACCACAATTTGTCCACATGATGGTATCATTATACTCTCCTCATTACAAGCTTCAAATACATAGGTAGAACACAACAAATGGTTAAGTATCAAACTAAAAACTAGTTAGGAAAGTTGGGAAAAAATTCTAGTTTTCTGGAAATCATGGACCCATGGCCATTTGGCCACTTTCAGACCACTTTTTCGGCGAACTCTGTCCATGACATTACCCCAAATAGGTATAGATCTATTCCCTGCATTCCTAACTTTATTAGATTTTTGAATCACAGATTTTGGTTGAGAATCGAGCTCAAAATGAGCTTTGGAAGTCATACATTTCAACTTGCAAAAATGCAAGTTTTTGCGATGAGGAACAAAAGAAAAAATGAAAAAAAATCCAAACCCGAAGTCCTTATATTATGTTTTAGAAGCATAATATGGATCGTCACCAAACTTTAACCCGAGGTCCTTATATGAATTAACTGCCACTTGAATTTATAATTGGTGGAGATCTAACCGTTGGATCATAGTGAAACTTTAGTATGATGTTTTAGAAGCATAATATGGATCTTTGGAAGTCACTTATCAGAAATCTGAGATGCAGATATTTCGGATCGAGTTACGCAGGGTTGTGGACCATACTGTCAATCTTTGACTGATGATTGACTTTTGGTCAATGGGTCTCAAATCATTCTAGAACGTCCTTGGGGATGTGTTTTATGTAAGTTACATGTTCTATCGATAAGAATTCTGAGACGTGATTTGACAATTTTTCTAGGCGCTGATCGTTCGTGATGCCTTAATTTTCGTGATAGGGAGTTGTAGCGCGGACTCCAAGTGAGTGGGTCTTTTCCTTTTTATAGTGTGTGTGTGTGTGTGTGTGTGTGTGTGTGTGTGTGTGTGTATGAATGATAGTTTCCATAAATGCTTTTGAATTGATTCATGCACTGCATGCCATGTCTAAAATGTGTGATATTTTAAATGTTGCATTATTATGATGTGTGTTTATGCTAATGATGCTACGGAGGCAAGTATGTTCAGGTGAGTTATTATGTGATTGAAATGGTTGCATTATGTTGTTATGCATAGATACATTTAGAGCTCATCATGAGTACACCCCGGGCCAGGGCACAACCTTCACGTGATCGTTCACCTCCCGCACGACATGCTCACCTTTGGATCCAAGTCTGGTGCCAGCCTGTCGTACAGACCACAATAGGTGGTTCCGACTTGTAGGTGACTCACGATTTATCGCACAACCTTCACGTGATCATAGCACTTGGGCGTACATATTTATACCCAGCCTGTCGTACAGGTCATACTAACTGACTCCAACTCATGTGCTAACTAGATTGATGAGCTATAGGTCTAGTCGTACAGGTCACGTTAGGTGACTTCGACTGGCATGCTATTTTATATTGATTCCATACACCTAGCTTACATATTTTAGTGCTGGAACTTTATGACATGGCATACTTCAGTTTTCACTGGCCTTGTGCATTGGTTTTCCATACATATGTAGTATTATTTTCTGGAAACTATACTGGTTTTACAGCGAAGGGTTATAATGTTTTCAAAAGGTTTTTATTGAAACTTTATTTTCAGGCCCACTCACCCTTTTTTTTCCGCCCCTCCAGGTTTTAGCTGCTGAACGTTTGTATCGACGAAGATTCTTGGCGAATCTCAGTATAGGTGGCTACCTCTGAGGGTCTAATCATTACCCACTCTACTGTACTTTACTTATGCTTTGACGTCACGTGTGAAATGGGTTTATTCCCGCTCACAGCGCACTCTTGTATTTAGGCACTTTTAGGTTTAAATTTATTCATGTTTTATACATCACTACACTTTATGGCTTTGTCACCTTCCACGTGTCGGTCATCACAGCTCGATTCAGAGTTCTAGTAGAAATTCCGGGTCGGAGTATGTCAATTGTGACACAATTGTAAATAGTTTGAAAATAATAGGTATTTATTTGTTTACACGGCAATCTACTTCAAATTTGGGTTTTATTTGGATGTTTAATATGAGATGGGTTTTTGTCAAGAAAATAAGTGTTGCATGGGCTTATATATAAAGAACCCCTAATATATATCATATGACATTTGAGTTAAAGTCTCAAATCATGATCAAATCTCGATCGATCAATTCAAGCTAGTGGCACGCGATTACTCCAACGTCACTATATCCAACACAACCTGATGACCAAGTAAAACATAGTAACTACCAAGTTATAAAGCGGCAGGGTGCACATAAGACATATTGCAGGCTTGCAAAATATTCGAACAACAATCGATCATCACTACAGGTAATACGTGTGAAACATTCAGAAAAATCAATAACCCCATCCAAATACAATTTCGTAATGATGGCCAATATCAACTTAACTCCAATGCCAAACACTACTCAAATACGATTTGAATGAAAACCATTCCGTACAAAACATTTATAGAAAATAGTACAGGGAAAACTAATGACGCAAGTGAAAAGACCTCCTACCTCGACTCTGAGCTAAACTCGTAACTTCATCATAGTCCACGTAACATAAACATCATATTAGAAAGATTGTCTCACTCCCTAAATCTCTTCGTAATATTATAGATTAGGTTCATTAAATCTTCTGTGTTAGGTTCATTGTTCAAAGATTAGGTTCCTTTTGTATTTGTACTATATATTGTTTATTTGTGAATGGATGAAATTTATAAAACCTTTTTCTACATGGTATCACTTTAGGTCTAGGCTATCTCTCAGCAGACACCCTCATTGATCCTCGCTGTTCAATATGATGGCTATCAGTTCTTCTTCATCTTCTTCCTTATTCTTCTTTCCCACCTACCCCAGTTCACTTTTCCAGCCCCAACACAACCAGTTTTCTCAAACTCAATGACACCAGCTACCTCGAATGGCTTTGTCAAATGAACTCATTTCTTATTGGCCAAGACTTTTACAAATTTGTTGATGGAACTCGTCCGAAGCCTGCTGTCACCGTCCTCATCATGCAACTTACTGCTCCCGAGTCCTACTCCTCCCTGTCTGGTGTTTCCCCGTCCGTTGATTCACCTGTTATTGTTTCCTCTCCTAACCCGGTGCGGCCTCTTTGTATCCAACAAGATCAACTTGTGGTGAGTTACATCATCACCACTCTCACCAAGCCCATTATGTCACTCACTATTGGTTGCGAGACGTCCCAAAAAAAATAATCTAGGATTGTCTTCAGCGCCACTATGCTCAGAAACAGTTGCTAGCTTTGCATCTCTTCAATTTCAACTCATGGACATGACTAAAGGTTCCATATCAACTGATGAGTGCCTGCATCACTCTAAGTCTCTTGCCGATTCCTTGCTGACATCAATAAACATGTTGATCCTGAATATTTTGTCAATGCCATCCTTTGTGATCTTGGCCCCAAATATCTTATGCTTCATACTGCCATCCTTCAGACATGCACCTTCTCTGCCCTCCTATTATGATCTCTGCCCCGCTTTCTGGCATTTGAATATCAAGATCCTCATCTGAACAATCCCTCTCACCCTTCTCATACTGCTCTCTACACAACCTACCCCAATCCTCTACCCCAAAACAATGGTCCCTCTCTCCTTTTTTCTACACATCACTACCTGTAATGCATATGGAGATCTGTTGGAATTTTATTAGTTTAGCTTCACATAGATTACAATATTAACTAGAAGCAAAGTGTAAATCAAACCTGAATAAGCCATTGTGACTGAGTTCGCAAAGGTAAGTCTTCTACTCAATAAGGACCTTATGTTCTAACTAGAATATGGCTAGTTTACTGAATAAGAACGCGCATTTCCCCTTTAGTAGTGACTGAACCTTTATAGACGTGTAACCTCAACCATTTCCTCCTATCACAGAAACAGTTTGATCAAACCGTACGTCCATTTGATTTCCAACATAAGATATCCACTCTCTACCATGTTTATCCTTATTGTCATACTTTAAAGGAAATAATATTTATTCATATATTAACCCTAACTGATTTCGGCTTCCACTAAACTTAAACTCTGATGTGATAGAGTCCAATAGGGTTCCAACATTCTCTCACTTGGACCTAAACTGATCACTTTTGTTCAAGCACTTTATTCACCAAAATCAATTCCTTAGTGATCACATGAGTTAACAGATGAACAAGCATTTCCTCACACATCGACCATGAGTGATTCAAGGCACATAACTACAGAAAGAACTTGCACAATAATAGCACAGTCACTCTGTAATCACTAATACTATGAAGCCAATCACGTATGTTGCTTAAACATGTTAGATAAAATGGAGCCATTTTTCATACTCCCACTGGATAAACCATTTCCTTAGCGTTGCAGTATCCTTAATGCATTACTGTAAAAGATCATTAGCCATCACATGTGTGTGTGCATATATATACACACACACACACACTAAATTATTCGTACTCCTGATATTTCGAAAGCAAATGAATAATGCAATGGGAAACTATAGGAAATATAGAACCTTATCAGCTAAATCAATAACTATATGCCAATAACTCACATCAAATGACACATGAATTATCATTTAGCAAGTACTTTAACAACTATTTGCACGAACAAAACAACTATCAATGCAAATGAAATTAAACCAAAGTTTTACTCCCACATAGTTGCTGAATCGAACAAATCCAAGACTCCCATTTTTACAACATGCATCTTGAACATGGCAACTTGTAGTGCCTTAGTAAATGGGTCTGCTATCATGGAGTTGGTGCCAACATGCTCGATTATCACCAGTCCATTCTTCACATTCTCTCTAACTGAACGATACTTAATATCCATTAACCGATTGGCAGTAGATTGCTTGTTGTTTTTGTAAATGAATACATCAGCCTTATTGTCATAGTGTATCACAATTGGCCTTGAGATGCTATCCACGACTCCCATAAGAGTAACCAAATCTTTGATCCACAATGCCTTTTGCGTAGCCTCAAAGACGGCTATATACTTAGCTTGCATCTTGGAGGTTGCAAGTGTCTTCTGTTTAACACTCCTCCACGAAATGACTCCTGCTAGAAAAAATAAATTACCACTCATGGACCTTCTATCATCCTCACACCCTGTGCAGTCAGTCTGAGTAACCTACTACTTCAAGCTTTTCACACTTCTTATACACAAGCATGCACGACTTCATTTTTGCAAGTACCTCAACACCTTTTTGGCAGCCACCCAATGTTGCTCTCCTGGGTTTGACTGAAACCTACCAAGCACACTTATTGAATATGCCAAGTCTGGCCTTGTGCATACCTAAGCATACATTAAGCTTCCTACCAAAGATGCATATGGTTTGTTCAGCATGCCTTGCATTTCCAATTGATTCTTAGGGCATTAAGACTTGTTTAGCTTATCACCCTTACTCATTGGCACTTCACCTCCAAAGCAACACTCCATATTAAATCATTTTAAAACCTTTTCAATGTATGCCTTTTGTGAAATTCCCAACAAATTTCTTGATCTATCCTTGATGATCTCAATCTCAAGTGCAAAAGAGGCTTCCCCGAGATCCTTTATGTCAAAAGTTCTTGACAACAATGATTTAGTTTTCAATAAAAGATTAAAATCATTGCTTGCAAGAAGTATGTTGTCCATATATAAAATGAGAAAAAAAAATCTTGAACCAATGCATTTGAAATAGATGCATTCATCAACCTTATTTTCAATGAAACCAATTTATGTTACCTTTTGATCGAACTTCATAAACCATTGTCTTGATGCTTGCTTCAGCCTATATATTGATTTGCTTAATTTGCAAAGAAAATGACCATTTCCTTCTTCTACAAAATGAAGAGGCTGCTCCATGTAAATATCCTCTTCAAGATTACCATTGAGGAAATCGGTTTCAACGTCCATTTAATGAAATTTTAGGTTGAAGTGTGCCACCAATGCCAAGATTATACAAAGAGAATCTTTTGATGAAACAGGTGAGAATGTTTGTTACAATCCACTTTTTCCCTTTGGTTGAAACCCTTCGCCATAAATCTTGCTTTAAACTTTTCAACTTTGCCCTTCAAGTCCTTCTTTGTCTTATACACCCATTTGCATGCAATGGGTCTCATTAAATCTGTCTTCTCCACCAATGACCACACTTGATTAATTTGCAAGGACTTAATTTCCTCCTCCATTGCATGCTTCCAAGACTGAAAATTCTCACTGTTCATTGATTTCGTATAGATTGCTGGATTAACCAACATTCCCTCACCATTCTCTACATCAGTCAAGAAGGTCACATAATCGTTAGAGATCGCTGACCTTCGAACCCTTTGTGATGTTCTTCTCAGTATTTCATTTATTACTGGGCTTTCCCCAACAGCTTCCTCGATAACATGTTCATGCATTGGCCATTGATTATACCACCAATTTCAGGAATACCTCGAGTTCGAACATAATGGTTTGCATGGCATTTGACCCATATTGATTATCTCCTCCATGGAAGTCAGTGGGACCTGTGGAGCCAAAAATAATCAAGAGGCGACACGTGGATTTTTGAGTAAAACGGGCAAAATTACTCTCGAGGCACACCGAGATTTCTATGCACAAGCAGCGGGCAATCATCCCTCAACCAAGTCAAAAGTGCCCAAAATAGGTATTAATTCAAAACCTATTTCATCCATCCTCATCAAATCTTCTCCACAAGGTGACCTCCAAATCATTCCTTTTTAATTATATTAATTAGCTAATTAATTGATTTATTATTCAATTAATTTACTAATTAGCTACAAATCATGACTCTCACCCAAAAAACCATCCAAGTGGCCGGTCCCCCTCCTCTCAAAGGGGCCAGCCACACCCCTATAAATACCACCTCATTTTCTCCAAAACTCAACGCCAATTCTCTTGCTAAGTTCTCTAAAATTCTGCAAACGATTTTCCCTCAAAATTTTAACTTTGGCATTAGAGGTTCTTCCGCCAAAGCCCCCATCCCCATTCATCATGGGTGCGTAAGGCTTTTAGCCTTGACCTGATGTGTTATTTGTTTTTTAGGTGCAATTTTGTCCAATAATAAGGAGGAAGAAATTTGCATCCACAAATTGGTACTTTCATTGAGAGAAGAGTCACACACTCGTAAAAGACTCTCGCATCTAAGGTTTTTCTATTTTCTTGTCCATTTGTAGATTTTTCGCACGTTCTTATTCTTAGAATTTTTTATTTGCAAAAAAATCTTTGATAAAACGTAAAAGAAAAGTACAATGGCTAGAAATTTGGACACTTCAACAAACAAAAATTCCAATGTTCAAAAGATAGGACCACGGTGATCCACAAGGATAAATGTGACAATAAGTGGAGCGCCACCACCACCACAAGGCTCCACCATAGCAACCACTATGGTAGCCACCCATGGTGAGATCCATGACGCCATTACCATGGCCCAAGCTGTGTCATCCAAGCTTGCCGTGTCATCCCAGGCCCACGACATCAAATCCACGGCCCAAGCCGTGTTACTCCAAGCCTAAGGCAAGCCGGCTTGAGCTGCCCAAGCCCAATGCAAGCCCAACACGTTGCCAAGCCGAGCCTAAGCCTCATACCCGCGTGCACCACACATAGAGCAGCCCACTATCGTGGCCCAATCTGCTTCCGCGGCCCAGTTTGCTCATGTGGCTTTCCAAGTAGTCCAAGTTGGTCCAATATTAGTTCAACCATTCCAACTTTAAATTCAAGACCTACAATTGAACCGGTGGCATTTTCATCACATTTGTCCGTGGATTTGGCATTCCCTAATACAAATCTCGGGCCTAAAGCGTACCACACCTCCTAAGGAGGCACATTACTTCTAAGCTATTCTAATCCAAATAGCAAACAACACTTGTCTCGACAAGTCATAGAGTTGACGAGTGCCCTTACACAATAAACGATCTTGGTGAATCAGCTCTTGCAACATACCAAGATCCAACGTGCATCAAGACAAGGTGTCCGAAAGTATGACAAAGGCAGACGAACCTTTCTAGAAGCGTCCCGGCAAGTAGCCACTCAACCAGCCACGAGCCGAGTATTCGGGCAGTGTACATTCTCGATTGGGCCTCCAAGATAGCGTATGCTTCCGTTTTAGTGCGCAGAGAAGCGTGCATTCTCGACTAGGCTCACGGATGAGCATACACTCACGATTGAGGCCACATTTTGATAATCAACATTAGCAGCCTTCCAGGTAAAACATTCATTAGCGGCTAGGCCTGCAAAGAGCATCATCCACATTATATCGGAGCAGATAACACAATGGATGGACAGAAGCAGTCACTCAATCCGGCTCAAGTTCAATATGTAAGTTATGAAGAATTCCCTTGCCTACCAAGAACGAACCACATGCATCGCTACCGCAGCATAGACGAGCCGAGCACGAAGAAGAGCAGCCTAGACTAGCAGGTCAAGATCAGGGGTAGTCAAGAGCTCCATTACCCATTCAAAGGCAAATTTAGGAAGATGTATAGAGGCTCTTGAACGAGCGTTTGCGGGATTTCTAACGCAACGAAGTCACCAATAAGGCACTACGACGAGACATGACCAATATGACTAAGTCACCCTTTGCGGATGAGATCGAGCAGGCAAAGCCTCAACATAAGTTTAGCGTGCCGCACTTCACAACTTTCAAAGGAGATAGAGATCCGGATAGACACCTGAAGTACTACCGAAGCACGATGGTCCTTTATCGAAACAACGATGCCCTTATGTGCAAGATATTCGATACCACTTTACAAGGCGAGGCGCAAGATTGGTTCCACACACTACCGCTGCGATCCATCCAGAATTTTAATGATCTTTCTTTGGTTTTCATCAAGGAATATTCCTCTTACCACTCGATCAAGAAAACGTCTGATCATTTGTTCAATGTGAAGAAGAACCCAAAGGAGTCGCTCCGCGATTATGTGAAAAGGTTCAAAGCAGAGAAGGCAAAGATAGTCGGATACGATGTCTTGATAACAAGTGCAGCTTTCGAAAAAAGACTCCCGGCAAACACCCGTTGTTCGAAGAGTTGATCATGAAAGAATATCTAACTCTAACAGATTCATTCGCTCTAGCAGAGATGCATCCACTCTGGGACTAGGCTTGACAAGCAGACAAGGCACCCGAGTAGCCTCGGAAAGAAGTGGCAGTAAAGAAGGAGGATGAAAAGCAGCAGAATAGCAAAAATAGGCAAGGTCTAAGCGTAAAGTCCGATCCCTGACTAGAGGAGGCATGATGACCAAGAACTACTCTAAGTTCTCGATCCTGATCCACCAAATTCTTCGTGATATCAAGAATGAGCCATGGTTCAAGTTGCCAAAGTAATCAAAAGGAGATACTTCCAAGTTGGACCACACCAAATACTGCACATTCCACTGAAGTTCTGGTCAGACAATTGACGACTGCTACACTTGGAAGAATTACCTAGAGAAGATCGTGAAAGAAGGTAAGGTTGACATATACTTGGATAAGCCGGCTGCACAGCCTAGAAGGAATGCGCATACCGATGAGGAACAACCCAACAAGACGATTCGGATTAACGACATCTTCACCGAATCTAAACACTTGGGGGCTACCAACAATTCAAAGAAGAGAGAGATCCAGCAAGCGCTGCTAGTCTCACAAGTCCAAGTAGTCGACATTCAACTAGGACCCATCATTGGCTTTACCGAACAAGATATAGAATGTGTCGATTTTCCACATGACAACGCACTAGTAGTATCTGTCCAACTAGCCCATGTTATAGTCGACAAAATGATGGTTGACAATAGAAGTGCAATCAACTTACTTTAACTCTCAGTAATTTAGAAAATAGGCCTAGAAAACACAATCATAAGTCGAGCAGAGGTACTCATTGGATTCAATGGGCACGCTTCAACTGCCATCAGTCATATCACACCTGACGTGAAAACAATGCCATTTGTCTCAAAGTAAACGTTCATGATTGTAAGTTACTCATCTCCCTACAATGGGATTCTTGGAAGACCTTGGTTGATCAAGCTGGATGCCGTCACTTCTAGTAAGCACCAAAAAATTCTATTTCGCATCCCAGGAGGATGAGGAGGAGTCGGAGAAATCAAGTCTGACCAGGTCGCATCTCGACAATGCACTGTGGGCAAGTATTGAAGGAATTAAAGAAAAAGACCTTTACCCCCATAGAGGCTACTGAGGTCTAAACGGACGAAGAAGCTACCAAATAACAATTACAATAATCAGATAAAGAAAATGGTGCCCAAGTAGACGAGATATGATAGAAATTCGAAGAGGACGCCGAAGACATCATTCTTGATCCCAGCAGTCGGAAAAGATGGCTAGAATTGGCTCATGCTTAAGCCTAGTAGAGAAGGAAGAGCTTATGGCTTTCCTTAAGGAAAATTGTGACATCTTTGCATGGTCACCTTTCGACATGCCTAGCATTGACCCCAAGATAGCTTGCCACAAGCTACACACCGACCCCTTTGCCAAACCAGTGATCTAAAAGAGAAGACACTTTACATCCAAACGAGTAGCGATCATTGAAACTGAAATTGATAAGCTACTAGAGGCCGGATTCATAGAAGACGTAGCACACTCAGCATGGCTTGCCAACGTCATACTAGTCATGAAGAAGGAGAGGGCAAGTGGAAGGTTTGCGTAGACTACACCGACCTCAACAAAGCATGCCTGAATGAACCTTATCCAGTTTCTCGAATCGACTTGCTTGTAGATTCAACTTTAGGGAATCAGCTGGTCAGCTTCTTAGACGCATACTCCGGCTACAACCAAATAGCCATATACGAGCCCAACAAGGAGAAAACCATGTTTGTGATAGAGCGAGGCACATACTGCTACAAGGTCAGGTATTTTGACCCCAAGAACGCAGGAGCCATTTACCAAAGGTCAGTAAACATGATGTTCAAGAAGCAAATTGGGGTAACCATGGATGTCTATGTCAACGACATCGTGGTAAAGGGCAAGGAGCAGTCAGACCACATCCGCAACCTGGCAGAAACTTTCGACATCCTTAGAAAGTACAAGATAAAGCTTAACCTCACCAAATGCACATTCAGAGTATCTTCAGGCAGATTCTTAGGGTACTTAGTAATCAAACGAAGAATCGAAGCACATCCTAAGAAAATTCTAGTGATCCTATAAGGAGATCCAAAGCTTGATCGGATGAGCAGCTGCCCTCAACTGTTTTTTTTGCGGTTCACCGATCGATGCAAGCCTTTTTTCAAGGCCATCAAGAGGGTACAACGAGACAAATGGGATAGAGAGTACAAAAAAGCTTTCCAAGACCTAAAGAAGTATCTCACATCACCTCCCTTACTATCCAAGCTGGAAGCAGTAGAGGACTTATACATCTACTTGGCAGTCTCAGAAGTAGCAGTGAGCTATGTCCTCATACGAGAAGAGTTGGGGGCCTGACTGTCGGTATTCTACATTTCTAAAGCTCTTCTCGATGCAAAAACTAGATACCCAAAGATTGAAAATTAATTTTGGAGCTAGTTGTTGCGGCTCAGAAGCTCAGACCATACTTTCAAGCTCATATAGTCATCGTCATGACTCAATATCGCCTACGATCAATCGTACATGGTTTGGACACTTTTCAACGAGTGATAAAATGGGCATTGGAACTTGGTCAATACGGTTTAGTTTTCCGACCCTGTATGGTGATAAAGGCTCAAGCCTTGGCAAACTTCATAGTGGAATTCATGCCTAGCTTAGGCGACGCAACAGAGCTACCCAAAGATACCCCAGAAGCAACTGAGCATGCCATAGCCACGCCTGCTCCCCTCAATGGAGACTTTTGGCATTTGCATGTCGACTGCACATCCAACTACAAAGGCCCGGGAGCAGGTGTGGTCTTTGTCACCCTAGACAATTTAATGCTCAAGCAGGCGATCACTCTAGGCTTCAAAGCATCTAACAATGAAGTAGAGTACAAGGCCCTCCTAGCAAGCCTCCGAATAGCAAAAGACTTGGAAGTGAAGAAGCTCGCAATTTATTCCGATTCCCAATTAATCACCCACTAGGCTACTGGGGAGTTCGCGGTAAAACATCAAATGATGGCACAATACCTAGAAAAGGTACACAAGCAACTTAAGGCATTTCAAACTTACAGTCTTACTCAAGTTTTGCGGATAGACAATGCCCATGCAGATGCGTTAGCGGCCTAGGTTTCGCCCTCGATCCCCAACTCAAACGCTATATTCCGGTGGAGTATCTAGACAAGCCAAGCATAGAGGTGGAGCCAGCAGTCGAGATGCACAGGTTAGTATAGCTCCCAACTTGCAAAGTTCTATTATAGACTACTTGGTTAATGGCACACTCCCCACGGAAAGATTGGAGTCCAGAAAGCTCTAAATGAAGGCAGCACACTTCTATATGTGGAACGACATTCTCGTCTGAAGATTCTACACCAGACCACATCTCTGTTGCATATTGTCTCCCAATGACTTGAATGTTCTAAGTTCAATCCAAGAAGGCATTTGTGGAAACCACTTTGGAGGCCGATCCTTAGCACAGAAGGCTCTTAATGCAGGCTTCTACTGGTCTGCCATGCACCAAGATGCTAAGGAATTAGTACAAAAGTACGACTGCTGCCAACGCTACAAGCCGATACTAAAAGTGCCTGTCAGCAAACTACACCAGCAGACGAGTCCTTGGCCATTCATGCAGTGGGCAATCGACCTAGTAGGACCTATGCTACTCGCTACTGAGGGCAGAGGCATGATGATCGTGCCAATCGATTACTTCACCAAATGGGTAGAGGCAGAGCCCATGACGACCACAACTCAGACGGACATAGAGCGCTTCATATAGAGGAACATCATTTACTGATTTGGCACTCCTCAGTCTATCGTCACCGATAATGGCCCGTAATTTGGTGAAATTCTTCCAAAAGTATGACACCAAGCAACACATGTCCACTCCGAGATATCCTCAAGGCAATGGGTAGGCCAAATCATCCAACAAGACGATCCTCGATTGCTTCAAGAAATCCCTCACCGACAAGAAGGGAAAATGGCCAGATAAACTCCCCAGATGTCTTTGGGCGTATCGCACCACCAAAAGACAAAAAATCGATGAGACTCGTTTCTCTTTGGCATTTGGTTCAGAAGCCATCATTCCTCCCAACATTATTGTGCCAAGCATCAGCACTTTATTGCCAAGTACTGAGCAGAATAGTAAGGAGATAGCCACGAGCTTAGATCTAGCAGAGAAGAAGCGTGAACAGACTATTACCCGCATCGCACCCTATCAGTAACAGCTCATTTCCAGCTACAATAAAAGGGCCAAGATCTGACAGTTCTAACTCGAAGATCTAGTCCTAAGAAAAGCCTTCGTCACTGCTCACCTAGAAGGCTCCAAAAAGATGGATTCCATATAGGAAGGTCTGCATAAGTTCAGCAGAGTAGGCGGAAAGGGTAATTACACCATCGCTACCATGAACGACAAAGAGATCGAGAAATAATGGAACGCCTACAACCTGAAAAAGTACCATATGTGACCTTTCACTATATCAAGATCCGAAGACTCAAGCAGCTCAACGGGCACCACTTTACAAGCCGAGGACTATCCAGAACCTAAGTTATTCGTTCGTTTCACTTGTTTTTCAATAAGGAATTCAGAAGTAATTTGCAACTTGGCTCGACTACATGTCTACAACAATTGATCACCCCTGCACTTCAAAAGAAGACCGCGCCATTCTTAGGGACTCATCACAGGAATTACACCCCCCGGGTGACCAACCATGCTCTCCGGTGTG
Organism: Crataegus laevigata; assembly: GCA_963580275.1. NCBI lineage: Eukaryota > Viridiplantae > Streptophyta > Magnoliopsida > Rosales > Rosaceae > Crataegus > Crataegus laevigata. The sequence goes on from OY756938.1 coordinate 4,946,316, forward strand.
AGAAGGTAAACCAATCCCTCGACACCTACATGGGTCTGCTCCTTAAAGTAAGATGATAAACTCTACACTCTGAATATCCAGACGTGGACAAGCCAGCTACCGTAGTCTAACTAGAAGCACGATGGCTTACACTGGGATTCCTAGATGTAGGCACAATGGTCTTTTTCATGGCTTAGCTAACTAAAGGATTTTGGATTTCTTGGCCTAATCCGTGGGGAACTGAGCCTTAGAGATGGAGGGGCACATTACGCAGTACGCCTGATGGACGACTTGTTGGAAGTATGCCCACAAAGCCACTCATTTGATGTAATAGCTTTTTGGAATACTAATTGTGTTAAACTATTATATGTTTAATAGAGGGCAAAGCTTATTGTTAATCACAATTTATTGTATTATGTGTTTAAGCAATAAGGGAATCCAACGAATGTATTTAATCTAAGAGAGAAGTGATCTAAGTGAATTGGATTAACGAGACCTTTCTCTTATATTCATTCCTAAAACGTTCCTAGCCATAGGATTGCCAATTGGGCATTGACAATCCGCTAAGGTTAGTATGTGTTATGTTAACTCAAGCGTGAGTATGACTAGTCTCAAGTCATTTAGTGTTGGACACTGAGGCAAACACATAAGTGCTCAAAAGGTAATTGAGTACACTGAACAACGATCAAAAGGAGTTCAAACATACATGTCATGTAAGAACTCGTAAGTTGCAATATGCAAAGTAGTCATTTGACCTGAGGCATCATAGATGTCTAATGGTTAGGTCCTTGATCTTTGATCATGTCAAAGGAATTCCATTGAGAATGTCCACGACATCGTTGGGGTCAAGCTATCTAGTCATGTAGGCATATGAATGCACAACAAGGGATCTCTAACCTTCCATGGTGGAAGGAGAATACTCTGAGATATGATTCGAAAGTCTTTGGCCAAAGCATATGAATATGACTTAGGAAGTTTGTTCCAAATCATATTCAATTGAATCATATAGAGAAGTATCACATTGGATAGTAGACATGAAACAAACTATCACTTAAACAATGTGATCAAGAGTATTGTATTAGAGAATGATCGTATTGCGTTGTAGTTGTAACTGGATAGGTTCTCCAACCACTTCTACTTAGATTGGGTAGCCATGACTTACTGCTAGGTGTCACTCATGGTTTGTGGAAACCCTGAGGATTAGCAAACACTAATCTTCATCAAAGGGAGAATTGAAATGTAGTTTCAATTCACAATTGATCGTTAAGAGTAACAATCGCCCACTGCCTCGCTAAATGGAACCTAATGGATCGTACACCGAGTAAGGATGAATGTGAAGATATAAAAGAGATGGATAAGCAATTAAATGGTTTAATTGAGAATGGTCAAGATTAATTAATTATACGAAAGGTTCGTATTGGGCTTTTAAGTTGGTTTTGGGTTTCGGGGCCCAAAAGGGTTTTTGGTCCACAAGGCCCATTGAGTTTAGGTTGTGTGACAACTAAAAACTAAATGGAAATTAACCCAAAAACAAAGCCAAAACCGGCCTAGGGTGAAGGGGTAGCAAACTTGGGTTAATTGCAAGTTTGCCACTCACATGTGAGGTGGTATAAAAGCAACTTTATAGCCATTCTCTCACTAGGGTTTTCTTGAGGCAAAGAAGAGAAACATTTTCTCTCTTTTTCTGCATAGAGGCCGGCCACTTAGGGGGTTTTTCACTAGCATCAAAAACTCTCTAAGTCATCCATCTTCTTTTCACACTACATCCTTGGTGTGGAGACTTAGAGACACCAAATCTTTGGTGTTCTTGGAGATCCTTTCCTCACATCCTCAAGGAGCAAATGAGCATCAACAAAGAAGAAAATCACAAGGAAGATCCAAGGAGCTAGGAGGTGACTTGAAGGCCCTCCACTTGGGTGAATCCCTTGTGTACACAAGGATGAGCTTCAAGGGTAATGAATCTCAAATCCTTCCTTCTCTTTAATGTAGTTAAAGAGTCTTATGGTTCACCATTCTCTAGGCTTTGAAGTCATGAGTTTTAGAATTGTTTTTTAATGCATACCTACTTTAAAATGTTAATAGTTTGCATATGTGTTCAAATGTTCTCACATGTTCTTAGCTAGGACAAATTTTTTTCTTCAAGTGGTATCAAGAGCCTAGGTCTAGAGTATGGTGAATCCTTTTGGGTTTTGTGTTTTTCATAATTTATGATTTAAATGTTGTAAATGTTACAAGCTTTGTTCTTGCTTTTGAATATAAATTTTGCTTGAAAATTTAGCATCTCAAATGTTGTAGATGTAGTTCATTTAAGCATGAATATTGGAACTAAAATTCGGCCAAATCCAAAGGGTGGATTTTTGGGTTCATGTTAGTCTTGTTAAAAGTGTTTTAAAGTGACTTTTGGAACCCCTAAGTACCCTAGGATGTTAACCCTATTTTGAGTAGTGAAAATTTGAATTTTATTGAGTGAAAACATTCATGGAGTTCTTATGAGTTTTCATGTGTGTTCTTCAATGTTCTTGATGTTCTTACCAAGACCCACCTTCATTTACAGCAGGCTCCACCACAGTGATATGACGAACCAATGCCTCAGCCTTGATTTATTTTATCTCTTCTCTAAGGGCAGCCTATCTTTCTCCATACGAAGAGGACTAAGCAGCCAACGCCACTTATGATACTTAGAAGGAATACCCAAAGCGATATGCACTTTCTTCATTTTCGGAGAAGTCTTAGGAGTTGAGCCAAAATTCAAATCTACAAAAGTAGCGGAAGGCAATCGGAAAATCAAAGAGCAGTTTAGCACAAATACAAAGCAACTGAGAGATTAAGCAGCATACTTACCAGATATGAAGACTGTTGGCACATGCAACTCAGGGGAAGAATAAGACTCACATTCTCCACTCACCTCCAAAGTTTCCTTGGCCTAGTCATGATCTCCCTTGCTTAAGTTGTAAAAAAACCTACAGTGGGTTCACAGCTGCGCAACTCCTTCTATGTGGCCTATGTCAAAGAAGTACCCAAATTCGTTGACAATTAGATCTAAGTCAAAAAATTGGCCTAGATTGTGGAATCCCACCATCACATGGACTGCATAGGAAAAGTGAATACCAACACAAAGTAGTAGGGGTGGAACTTGATGGCTTTCCGAGCCCCATCACATGGCTCACGACTGCTAGTATCCTTAACCTATTTCACACGCACTCCCGACAGAATGACATGCCAATAAGCTTCGAGGAAGTCTCCAAACAAGTCGTTAGAGCTAAACTTGAAGTGAGCAGCCTTGAAGTAACCAACCTTGCTCAAAGACCCACCTTGACGATACAATGGCGGCACACCATCGTCATTCTTGTGGTTCGAGGAAGACATGCTTGAAGAAATTGTACAAAGACATGAAGAAAGTTTGTTAGATGGCTGCTTAAAAAAAAATAAAAAGGGCAAGGCACAATAGGCCCCAAAGCCCAAGAGGGTTCTTAGCCCTTCTCTTTCTTCCTTTAGGCACGGGCCAAAACCTAGCAAAAAAAAAAAAAGGCAAGGCAGCCTTTGGCCTAACTAGGGAGGCCAACCCGGTGGCTCGCTGCTCTCTCCTTCCTCACACATGCACAGGCCCGAGCCCAGCATGCTAAAAAAAAAATTGAAGACCCACGCCATAGGAGCCTAGCACCCATACTAGGCTCCACAGCCTAGCTTGTCCTCCCTCGCTCGCAAGCCTCAAGGGCCCGACTCCATCTTGGCCTGCGCTAAGCCCAGACCACCAGGCCACCCACGGCAGCCCTTGTGTCGTAACCTTTCCTAAGTTTTCCCAAGTTTCCTTGAGTCCCGTCGAGCCAATTTCAAGACCGAGGTTCCCAAGAAAAGTAAGAAGACAAGAAAAATTAATTTTTTCTTACCTTGGAGCGGCGTGAAAATGAAGCAAGCAACGAAAGACGATCCTTTGCACGGGCAAGATGTAGAAGATTGCTAGAGGAGGGGGAGCAAATATCCTCCAAGTTCTCTCTCTCTCTCTCTCTCTCTCTCTCTCTCTCTCTCTCTCTCTCTCTCTCTCTCTCTCTCTCTCGTAGGGTAGAATAAATCACTCTCCAAAGTTGATTTAATAATCCACTTAAGGTGGACTTAAATAGGCTTTGAGAGAAATTTATTTCCCTTTCCTAGAATGATCTAATTTCCTATTAAAGAAGGAATCAACATCAAAATAGGAAACAATCCTAAGTTTCCTAAAGCAAGAAAGTCTCTACACCTGTTACCATTTTCTGCGAGTAGCCAAACATGCGTGAGGGCATTTGTGGAGCCAAAAATAATCAAGAGACGATACGTGGATTTTTGGGTTAAAATGACAAAATTACCCTCGAGGCACACCGAGATTTCTACGTGTGAGCAATGGGCAATCATCCCTCAACCAAGTCAAAAGTGCCCAAAATAGGTATTAATTCACAACCTATTTCATCCATCCTCATCAAATCTTCTCCACAAGGTAACCCCCAAATCAATCCTTTTTAATTATATTAATTAGCTAATTAATTGATTTATTATTCAATTAATTTACTAATTAGCTGCAAATCATGAATCTCACCCAAAAAACCATCCAAGTGGTCGGTCCTCCACCTCCCAAAAGGGTCGGCCACACCATTATAAATACCACCTCATTTTCTCCAAAACTCAATGCCAATTCTCTTGCTAAGTTCTCTAAAATTCTCCAAACACTCAAAATTCTAACTTCGGCATCAGAGGTTCTTCGGCAAAAGTCCCTCCCCCCCTCTAATTCATCGTGGGTGCTTAAGGCTCTTGGCCTTGACTTAAGATGTTATTTGTTTTGTAGGTGCAATTTTATCCAAGAACAACGAGGAAGAAATTTGCATCCACATGACCCTTATGTTCTTAAAAAATAAAGCTATTTGAATCTCCTCCATCATGGTTGACTTCTTCTTCAATAAACTTCACATTATTGGTTTCAAAAATATGTGCAAGTTTGAAGCATAAACTTGTAACCCTTAGATTTTTAAGGAGAACCAATAAAATGACAGCTTACAGTTCTCGAGCCAAGTTTCTTTTCTTGTGGATTATACATTCTAGCCTCTGCCTTGCACCCCCAAACATGAAGATGATTGAGACTAGGTTTCCTCAAGGTCCAAATCTCAAATGGAGTTTTATTCACAGCTTTGCTCGGGACTTGGTTCAACACATAATTTGCCATCTTCAAAGCTTTTCCCCAAAGAAAATGAGGGAGAGTTGTGCGGCTCATCATACTTCTCACCATCTCTTTTAGCGTTCTATTCATTCTTTCCACAACATCATTTCACTTTGGTATCCCAAGTGTGGTATATTGAGCTTGAATACCACATTCTTCAAGATATAAAGCCAATGGTCCCTTCTGTTGCCCAACCTCTGTAAACCTGCCAAAATATTCCCCTCCTATATCCGATCTCAAAACCTTTATTGTAGTGTCTAATTGGTTTTCAACTTCTGTTATAAAAAAATTTAAAACATTTTGGGACTTGTGATTTTTCTGAAATTAAAAATTCATATCCATATCTTGAAAAATCATCTATAAATGGTACAAAATACACATTTCCACATATTGTTTTTGTAGGAAAAGGACCACAGATGTCGGAATGGATCACTTCAAATAGTTTTTGACTCCTTGTTGAACTCTTCTTTTTAAATTTTGTCAACTTCCCCTTGTAACAATCCACACAACCATGTAGGTCGGTGAAATTTAAATTAGGCAAAATGTTTTCTTTCACCAAATATTGCAATCTTATTTTAGATATGTGACCTAATCTTCTATGCCAAAGCATGGAAGAAATGTCATTTAATAATGGTCTTTTAACTTACACAGTGAAGAATCAATATTATAACAATTTAAATAATTCGCGATGGTGCAATCCAATTTCCAAAGATCGTTGTCTAAAAGACAAACACCAAGCAAATAATTCATATCATTCTTCGTAAATAACCTTATGCTCTCATCGTCTCCGATGAAAGCAAAACCATTCCTTACAAGTTTTGAAGCAGAAACTAAAGACCTAGTTAACGACGGAACATACAGAACATCAAAAAGTTCTAAAACAAAGCCAGAAGATAGTCTAAGCTTGAGGTTGCCTATTGCTTCCATAGCTACTTTATTTCCATTCCCAACATGCACTTCGAAAACTTCATTAATTGTTGACGCTCTTCTTGAAAATCCCTGCAAGGAATTGGTAATATGTATTGAGCAGCCAATGTCAAACCACCAAGTATTTAGAGGAGCCTCAACAAGTAAAGTTTGAAAACAAACAAAAACATTGATAATTTTATTACTTTTCTTCACTGCCCATTTCTTTCTTTTCTCATAGTCCCTTTTCAAATGTCCCAATTGTTTGCAAAAATAACACCTCACATTTTCCAAGTTCACCTTATAGTTTTGAGGTCATCTAGAGGAGGAAGGAATATTGGTAGCAACATTAGAGGTAGTCTAAGGCTTAGTTTGCTTACCAGTGTTTACCATAGGCCTTTTCGCAGCATTGAAGTTGACCAAATTCACAGTCCAGATTTGGTCTTGCTCAGCCTATTCTCCTCTTGCACACAAATGAAGGTCATCTCGTCGAGGATCCACTTCTCCTTTTGTGTGTTGTATGATATCTTAAGTTGTTCAACTGATTCAGGTAGTGATGAGAGTGCCCTATGGACAACAAAAGAATCATTAAGTGGCATCTCAAGATCTTTCAGCTTGGCTGCAGTGTCTACCAACTTCAAAATGTGCTCACGAACACTGGTTTCCCCATCGAACTTAAGTGATGTCAGAGTGGTCATCAAGTTGCCCATTTCAGCATTCTCAGAAACCTCAAACTTTGCACCCCACAGCCTCCAGGAAGTCTTTCGCCTTCTCGCACACGGATCCCACCTCTGACTGTTTTAGTGATTGACCTCTTCATCACCATGAGAGCCATCTTGTTGGATTTCAGCCTTCATTCTTTGCTCATTGGTGCTATTTTCAGTCACAGCAGGTGGCTAGTCTTCCCTCAATGCAAGATCGTAATCTATCAGTCCTAGCACGATCTCAACATCTTGCTTCCACTTCTTGAAATTCCATCCATTCAAGGGTTCAATGGAGGAGAAACTTAGAACATTCGAATTCAATGAAGAAGCCACAAAAAAACAATCAAATAACTTCATTGAAAAAATAATCAATCACAGATACATGCAACACCTTTGGGCAAGATACACGACTGCATTTTATGCACATGGTCTGATCATCCATCCTTATTCTATAGCCTTCTGAATTAGGGTTAAAATTCTAATTTTTGGACGAGAAAACAGTTGGCTCAAAGACTAACTAAAAACCTATACACTGATTAATAAAACCAACTAGTTAACTTAGTACCCTTTGGAGTATAATGTTATCATGTCATGTATTATGAATCACTCTCCATGCAACCTCCTTAATAAACATTTGTTTTAATGGTTTATCATCATGATTTCCTTTTAAATAATAATGAAGTTTGATTTCATATCCATTTGTATCAACTTTGCTTCTGAAGAAGCACACTCATGAAAACACGACATTAGTCATCACAATAAACAAATAGTACAAAATGAATCTATGAAGAGCTAAGACATGCTCTGATACCAAATGTTGGAATTTTATTAGTTTAGCTTCACAGAGATTACAATATTAACTAGAAGCGAAGTGTAAATCAAACCTGAAGAAGCCATTGTAATTGAGTTCACAGAGATAAGTCTTCTACTCAATGGGGACCTTATGTTCTAACTAGAATAGGGTTAGTTTACTAAATAAGAACACGCATTTCCCCTTGAGCAGGGACTGAACCTTTATAGACGTGTAACCTCAATCATTTCCTCCTATCACGGAAACAGTTTGATTAAACCCCACGTCCATTTGATTTCTAACGTGGGATATCCACTCTCTACCATGTTTATCCTTATTGTCCTACTTTAAAAGAAATAATATCTATTCATATATTAACTCTAACTGATTTTGGCTTCCACTAAACTTAAACCCTGATGTGATAAGTTTAAAGTCCAATATGGTTCCAACAAGATCTCCCGCAGTCTAGTTAATTCTCAAAGCAGAACATAAGCCAAAAAATATGAACCTCAAGTTCAATGAAGAACATTAGCCAAAAATATAGTTGAAATGGCAGAAACAACATGCACCATTTCTGCCTACGTACGATAAGTCCAATCTCATCTACATTTCAGTTTTATTGTATCAAGCACAACAAAAACTTGAACCGAGAGTAGTTGCTTATCTAGCTTCAAAGATATATGAGGTAAAAAACAAGACTCGGATCATAAAAATGTGTAAACACAAATATCCTGCGACAAATGACACGTGAACACGTGTACAAAATAATTGTTTATATTAATGAATTTGTAGGGTTACCATCTCTTTACAACTTGATTTTCTGATTCGATCCCCGAAATGTGTAGATGTGTAGTGTTGTTGATCCAAGGGTTGCGATGACTTGATCTTGGATGAACGAATGCCGCAAGGTTTTGGCTCTTCGCAATGGAGGAACCAGTAAGTTTAGGGGTGCTTGGTGGTTCTTCATGGGATTTGATGAAGAACACGAAGGGTTTTCCAAGTCTTCTTGAGTGTTTTTTGGGTGGTTTGAGTGCTTGAGAGTTTCAGAATTTCAAAGCATCAACTTCTGGGCATGAAATGATTTCCGGATCCCTTTCTTTGTCTTAGAACCTCCTATTTATAGACTCTCCAAGTCTTGACTAAGGAGCATGAAATGATTTCCGGATCCCTTTCTTTGTCTTAGAACCTCCTATGTATAGACTCTCCAAGTCTTGACTAAGGATACATTTGGCCTTGATTGTGGGCTTGATTAATTGACGAAAGAACCAGGACTCTATTTGTGGGCCGGTTCATGATTTGATTCCATCAATTAAAATTTGATTTAACTAAATTAAAATCAAATAATTTATTTCTGCCAGATGTTGACACGTGTCATTCTTGATGACTCGTTCGATTTTGATGAGTCATATCGATGTGTATGATTTTGTAAGACATGTGGCGCATGTCACGTATGCCCTGACACGTTGAAACTTTAATGCGTTTGTGAATATTTATTTTACTGAAATTTCAATGTTTACAAAACGAATTCAAAATTTGCTATCAAATGAATTAATGAATTTTAGCTGACAATTCCAACACTGCATTCTTGTTTTTGCAGAAATCCAAAACAAGAATGCAAAAACACAAAAGAAAAAAAAAAGACAATGTGGGACTTTTCCGTCTATAAACCACATCTTGCAGACTATCTATTTGATGATCTATATATATTCTAATTAAGAAGAAAAACAAATGTACGATCGAGCACTAAGAAAACATTTTGTAACTTTTGACCTGCATAATAATTTCGCGTGCTCCTCCTATGGGTGAAAAAAGAGCCAGCAGCACGCCTACCACGATCGAAAACTGAAATCAAACACAAAACAAACATGTGGAATTTAGCTCTTGCATAATATAAAAAACCATAATAATAGTTTGATAACATAAAGAAAGATAGTATGTCACTGAAAAACTAGCTAATATTTTATGAATATCTGAGATTTGACATGCGCATATGTGTGATGCGCATGAGAGAAAGTGAGTTTGTGAACATACCCATGAGGCCCACCAGTGCATACTAAATCTTTTTGGTTTATGAACGGCGATCCACATAACGCAAGGCATCTGCACCAAATTCAATTCAGCAACTTAAATACTACACCTATACTAATTGCCAAGATAAATGATCTGTGTCGTTGTTTCATCAATTGAGATTGTACATGAGCTTACGTAATAAGATGTCGAGGAGAACACTAAACCTCCAAATAGTCCTAACAATCCTCCAAAAAATGGAATGCACATTGCAACGAACCCTGCTGCGACTGTAAAAAGTTCCAAGAAAATCAAACATCATCTATTCACAAAAATGTCACATATTTGAGCAAAAAGAGTAAGAGATCGGTCATAAATATACCGGCCAGTAGTAGTTTTATTATTCATAGAGAGAATGGTACTTACGTACGTACACACTGCGAGCAATGAAACGCAATAGCAGTCTTGGTTTGAAATGTAAATTATTTACTAAAAACGACTCGATCAGATCAAACACAGGCATTGCAAAGACCTGAATATATATAATAAAAAATAAGGAAGCATTAGCAATTAATTAAGTAGTTAATTGATAATGCCGTATAACTGTCTTAATGGTATATAATAATGTATGCATGCTTTTACTAGTTATAAAGTGTGTGTTTGTTCAATTACCTGATAGCTTCCTATAACATGGAAAAACACCATTAGGTTAGCGGCTGCGATGAGCCAAGCAGGTTTTTCTAGTGAGATGAGAACATCATCCTCTACAGTATTGCCAAAAGCCCAAAAGCCAGAGATTGCAACTGCGAGATAGCAAAATATTACGATGACGTAAGCCACGACGACGCCTCTCCACATTGCAATTCTTGAGGGTTTCTCTGGAGTTGAAGGGATTGTGGCTTGAATCTCTAAAGCCACGCTGTGTCCGGCAAAAGCAAATGCTATTGTTCCTAATCCACCCAACATATCAAATACTTGGCTTGGTGTCGTATGAGATCGAACTGAATGATCAACATGCTCGTGGTTATTCACACCCATGATTGTCGATGCCACAAATGCTATCATCGCGTAACTGCATGCAACAAATATATAACATTATCATCAGAAATAACTAAGAAATGAATGATTAAGAAGGAAGGAATACATACCCGCAAGACATGAGTGCCGCGAGGAGAGAAATTCCTTTCAGAGAATTGAAATTGGGAGATTGGGAGAGCCCTAATTGCAAAACAGTAAAGAAGAGGATGAAATATGTTTGTCTAATATGGCCTATGCGTGGAACAAGGAGTTCGAAGAATTTTTTCAATGACTTGCCACCAGTGACTGTATACACAATGCATGAAGCCACTTGCACAGTCATCTGCTGAGGCATAATAATCCAGTACCCTAGTCTTGGCCCAAAACAATGCTGCCCTAGTTCCGAGTATCGATCAAAACGCTGCCCGGGTACTATTTCATGCAGTCTAATCAGTTGCCAGAATGAGTAGAAAGTGATCACCCATGACAAGAAAATGGCTGCAATTCCAGGGCCCCTGAACAAATAAATATCAACGTACCATAAGATCAAACGTAAGTATCTCGAAATTTTATTTAGTTTATATATGTGGTATATATTAGCAAGAACTAAATTTCGTACTCGTGTAACAATATATATGTACATATATATATTTTTTTAATATATAGAAAGAAGAAGAATGCATTACCAGCCACATCCTGATAATGCATATGGTAAGCCCAGTATTCCTGCACCAACAACAGCCGTGACATTGTGGAAAGCTGAGTACCACCATTTTGCATTCCTGTCAGCAGTGATGGGCAGCCAGTTATTTATATCGAGTTGCTCTTGGGCCCTTCTAGCTGCTTCATCTGCATTCGTAGTGTTTCCCTGGATTTTATTTGCATATAGACAAATATATATTAGGTTCGTTTACGAACAGCCATCAAGATACAAAATAGAAACCCAAAAGTAAACTAGCTAGCTATTGATCTAGTGGAATTATGGGTATATCATAGATAGATTGATGAATCGGCATTCACTGCTTCCCCGGATTTGGATTTCATAGCAACATTAAATTGTGTATTGTGATTAGCAAAGTACAAAAGATTGCCAAAACTAAAGAAATATGATATTTTGATGAATCTCATAAACATATGCACTTACCGCTTGAGCACTTGAGTGATGTTGGTCGGTCATTGTGGTAGATTGATTAGCTTGCCAAAGAGAGTTAGTGTCAGAAGTATAGTACTGTGGGGAGCTTAAATACTAAAATTTAGATAGAGTGGAGTCTGCATCTTTGAGATCCTAATTTGTTGGGTCTTGAATTAATCGTGGAGTCTAAACTACAGTGTTGTGGTGAGCTGAGCAGTGCAGTGGAGAAAATAAAGGAACAACCAGATCAGCCTTATCTGATGTAATTATATGATTACAACTAAGTGATTAATTACTCCATTAGGAAATAAATAATTATCGTAATCAAATATCTTTCCTATTTTCTAGCGGTTTGTCCATGATTTTTGCCTTGTAATTTATTTTGCAAAATCGTTGAATAATTACACTCGCACATAATTCCTCAGCATTTTGATAAAGAAAACTCTTGCTGCAATAACCAAATTAAAAGGAAAAATAGAGAAAACCCTTGACACAACAATTTTTGTGGATCTTCTTTAAATTTTGTTAGATCACGAAAATCACTCGAGAAAGTTACACAAGAGAAATTATGCACATACGAAAGCCTAATTATTGTTAACCACCACATGGTACCTTAGTGGTTAGGGTCGAATTCCAGACCCGTATTTCACGTGGCTCATCTTGGATTTAATTCCTGGCGCGTGTGCGACTGAAATGCATCAGTGAGTTTTTCTGGCTCCCAAAAAGGTAACCTGCTGTGATGAAGCCACCAGTTGGTCCCTTAAAAAAAATCCTGGTTATTGTTTGAGGGAGGGTACATATATAGTGCATCAAGGGCAATTGTTCAAACTATTTGGCTAAGGTTTGTTATGGAGGATCTAGGTGAACTTCAAACAGAAGCAACTCCACTAAAGTGTGATAACACTTAAGCAATTTCCATCACCAAGAATCATGTTTTCATCAGAACACTAAGCACACTGACAAATATATCACTTTGTCAGTGATGCACTTCAAGAGGGTGTTATTGATTTGATCTCCTGTCCATACAAAAGAACAGCTTGTCGATATATATTCACAAAAACATGAGCAAAGGACAACGATCTCAAAGAGCTTCTTGGAGTAAAATTAATATACAATTTAATGGAGAGTGTTGAATTATAAATTGCTACACTGATTTCTTGTTAGTGGAGTTAATTAGAAATGTTGTTATGAATCTGTGCTTATATTGCCAAGTGGATTTTTGAAATGTTTTTGTTAGATTATGACTCAAAGGTCTTAGTTGTGCCGCTTGTCTTAGACTCATAGGTTGTAAGATGAATGGCTAGGATTACTTGATGTAATCGTTAGAGCCAAGCTCAAGTGATCATCACTCTCTCTGAATGAATGAACATTCTCTGTTTTTCACAGCTTTTAGAAAATATCATTCTTTTCCAAAACAATCCAAAAATATACAAACTCGTTTTGATATACATATTTTCTTTTTACGTTCATAAGTACAATATATCTAATGAATTCTAACATGAACATGTGATTTGGTAGACATACTTTGTTGTCACTAGTTTATCACGTTACAAGCCTTTTAGTAGGATGAATAATTCACCATTTAACATGTGAAAAAGATTAGCTGACAAGGCAAACACCTCTAAAACTATTAATCGATTATTAGGGAGAATTTCTCGTAATATCATCCCTAATGAAGATTTTCTCCATTTATAGCACGTTTATGTAAGGGTAATTGAAATCAAAACGGAGAATTGAACTCTGATTACGGGATACTCTAGTGTTTACGTAATATTGGGGAATAAAAAAATGGAGTTTTATTGAAAAGGGGTTGGGCTAACTTTAATTTAACCAAAAATTACCCTAAACTTTTATTTAATCAAAAGGGCTTAAAATTTAATCCTAAGGACACAACTATTCATGTATCAAGCCCTACAAACATAACAACTCACAGACTGCATTAAAAGCCCAAACCAACAATAAATATTTTTTCCAAACTTGCCCCTGACGGAATCCAACCAAGCCCGTTATCATATTCAAATTCAACTGTGATAAAAAAAATAAAGGGTAAATTACATTTTACCCCCTCAGGTTTGGGGTTGATTTCAATTTCATACATCCATTAGAAAATCTGTTAAGTAAACCGTTAAGTGATGACGTAGCTGCCAAATTTGTGCCATGTGGCAAAAAAAAATATTTTTTTCATTTCAAATATAATAATATTTATCTTTTAAAAAAAACCCCAGAAATCCCATCCCTTGATCTACTCCATCTCCTCCAATCTCTTCACCTCCCCTCCCATCCATCCCACCCCGATCCACTCCATCTCCTCCAACATTATTATTGAGTGCAAGTAAACAATATAAGCCAACAACCACTTCACATTTCCACAAACACTTTCCCATAAAGGAAAATCATGATTTTTTTCTTGAAAAATTAAATTCAAAGCCAACTGCTTCAAGTATCAAATCCAACAACGAACCAAATCACCCATCTTCTTCATTCAAATCAACAAACCCATTTGAGAAAATCCAAGAACAAACCAAATCACCCACCTTCTTGAATCAAATCAACAAAACTCATTTGAGAAAAACCAGAAACAAATCTCACCATGTCCCTGCTCTGAGGCCACGAAACAGGCACCTTGTACCCTTTGGGAAGTGGCTCCAAGCACTACGGGGGCAACTGGGGCAATGCCCCTCACAGTGCTCCAATTGCCACCACAACTTCAATGCCTTGATCGCCTTGAAATTGTCCAAGCACGGAATGTAATCGACAGCCACGGGACCCATATAGAGGTTTCAATTAGGAATCCCAGAAACAGGGAAAGTGGGCTCCTTTCAAACGACTTCGTCCCCTTGGGATGGCTTTCCAGCGAGGTTGAAGGGCACATGAGGAGAGATAGGTTGGGAAGAGGAGGGGGAGGTTTGGAGATCGGAGTAGAAGAAGATAGGGTATGGAGCATTGGTGGTGGTGTTGGTGAAGATGAGGATGGTGATGCAAGCTAGTGGGAGTAAGAGTGTGTAAACCAAAAGGAACTTTCGCTATTTGAAAAAGCTGGGGACTGAGATTCTCATTGGTGGGTGGGGTGGGGGTTGCAGGGGAAGTGGGGGTGGGGTGGGATGGGGTCGGTTTTTGGATGGGAGGGGAGATGAAGAGAGTGGAGGAGAAGGAGTGGGTTGCGGAGGGAATGGGTTTCTGGGTTTGATGTTTTTTTTAATAAGATAAATATTATCATATTTGAAATGAAATTTTTTTTTTTTGCCACGTGGCACAAATTTGGCAGCCACATTAGGACAAATGTGGATCTCATATTTGCCATGTCATCACTTAACGGTTTACTTAATAGATTTTCTAACATATGTATGAAATTGAAATAAAATGACAAGTCAATGCATGAAATTGAAATGTTTTAAAAATATAAGAAATTGAAATTGACCCCAAACCTAAGGGGTTAAAATGTAATTTACCCAAAATTAAATTCCATATGCTTTTTCCATGACAAAGCATTAATGTCTACCTTGGTTTTTACACCCTTTTTTTCTCTCTTTCTTTGGGTTTTCCCCAACCCTCTCTTCTTCTCCATGAATTTGCATAACCTTGTCACCAATTTGTTTTTGTTTTTTCTTTTTGAAAATTATTACACAGATTTGAAAATTAATTGTGATCGAAAACTGACAGCATAATATACGATAAATGAATACAATTTGAGGATCTCCATGATCCTCACAAAGAGGATCCAAAGAAGATCCTCATTCATGTTAGTGCATTCACCTTCTTTACCTAATATAAAAAGGTTAAAGTTTTACCCTTCTAGAATTTCCAAATTTCACTTTGAAACTTAATGTGCTTTCTTTGTAATTGAAACCAACATTATATGTTCTATTTCCAAGAAAAGAAAATTCCACATCAAGTAATAGTGTGGGTTATTTTGTTGTAGTTTTAGAAATAGTGTGGGTTATTTTTCTGTAGTTTAAAAAATAGTATAGGTTATTTTGGTTCAGTTTTCAAAAATAGTGTGTAATTTTGGTATAGTTCTAGATATAGTAGGTTATTTTGGATCAGTTTCGAAAATAGTGTATGATATTTGTTGTAGTTCCAGAAATAATGGTTATTTTGTTCTCTTTCATCAATAGTGTGAAATATTTTGGTTTAGTCTTTAGAAATAGTATGTAAGTTTGCATTAGTTCCAAACATAGTGTGAGTTATTTTGGCTTTGTTTCATAAATAATGTTGGTTATTTTGCTGTAGTTTCAAAAAGAGTGTAGGTGTGACAGCCCATCCCGGGATTTTTAATTTGACGTTGTGAAATGACTTATATACCCTTGAGTGACGGGTGTATATTTATGCATGGGTTTCAAGATTTGGCCAATAGCATAGCTTCCTAAGTTTTAGGGACCTATGAGAAACTAATGAATTATTGTAATTTGGTTAGTGGTTTTTAGACCTCACACTCATTCCCTCACCTCACTCCCGTCACTCTCTCTGTCTATCACCCTCTCAGACATTCTCTCTCTCTATCCCTCAAAACCTCTCTCTCTTTCTCCCTTTATTGTACGGCATCACCCAAAACTTCGTAGATCGAGGAATCAAAGCACACCATCGTATTCCTAGAGACCATACGTACCCAGTGGTACCAATTTTCAGGTTAGGTTTTTAACGTTTTCACGTCGAATCGATATTCCTCGAATTGAGTACTATTCATGTAATAATTATTGGTGATTTTTATGAAATTTTAAGCTCATAGGGAGCTTAAGGAGGTCCTAAGGAGGTTCGGAGTACTTCGTTTAAGAAATTTGGACGTCGAAGCAACGAGAACAAAGTTTCAAAAATTTGGCCGGAATTATCGAGCCATTTTCCAGTGAATCTCTGGCGAGTTAGGGGTCGAGACAGGTATGGTTTTGTTCGTCTCGTCGAGATCTTCGTTTTGATATAAAGTACGTTAAAAATGGTGAAGAATTGAAGAAGTTATAGCATTTAGAAATTAACCCAGAAACCGGCGACTTTTTCTATCGCCGGCGAAACCAGTCAGGTGAGCCCAGGAAGAAGTTGACGATCATGAGGCGCGTGGCCAGTCCTAAAAATTTTCTAAAAATTTGTCGACGTCCGTGACGTCGTGTAGGTCGCGTTGGTATATTCACATGCCAAAATTGATCAACGTATGAGAAGTTATTTCTAAAGTTCCGTTCATGTACGTTAATTAACGTTTATTCAGTTACTTCTCATATAAGCGAGGCCTATCACGAGGACGAGCGTAGCCAGGCTAGACGTGGGGGCTACGACCCGGCTATTTATCAGTGAGTGGGCAGTTTGTTTTCCGTACATACCTATATATATTGCTATTTTTCCCAAAAAATGAATTTAAATGATGAAATGATTTGAGATGCCATGCAAAGTATCTATTTACCTTAATTATGCATTGTGTTACATATAATTGTGATGGTGATGCAGACGCACAGGTAAGTATCAGATAAGGTTCTATACTGGTTATGATGAGAATGAAATGATGTGATGTGATACGAATGAATGAAATGATGTGATTTGAGCTTATACACCTGCACATTTATATCAGTGCTCCCGCCCAGCGTTAGGGGCACAGTCTTTCACGTGTTGTTCAACTCCCGCACAACATGCTCGCCTTAGATCCAAGTAGGTAACCCGCGAATCATTCGCACAGTCTTCACGTGATTGTAGCACTAAAGCATATTATGTTATATACAGAGATGATTTGCAGACCACTAGAGGTGGTATTGATTTATGTGCAGAATAGATATATATACAGCCGAGGGTTAAGTTGATATGATGAGATGATGAGATGATTATGAGCTATATATACAGCCGAGCGCTGAGTTGAGTATAAAGAAAGATTATGAGTTATATATATACAGCCGAGGGCTGATATGATTATCCGATATTTAATCACATCACAGATTTATGATTTGAACATTCAGTAGAGATACTTTGGCATGGCATACATACAGATATTTTTACAGCATGATTTTGAGATATATGTGTATATGAGTATACTTTTATTTCTGGGAAATTATACAGGTTTTACGGAGAGGGGTAACAGTTTTGAGAAAAGAATGATTTTGAAAAGATTTGTTTTACTGACCCACTCAACTTTGTTTTTCGCCCCTCCAGGTATTAATTAGTATTCGTTGATGGCATACGAGGATCTCCCGGACGTTTTGACAGAACTCACTTATGTGAGATCACCTGCGGGTGTTATTTCCATTTAGTACTTTCTGCTTAGCTACACGTAGACCATTTATGCTCTGATTTGTAAAAGCACTATAAATTCTCTCACTAGCACGTCACCTTAGTTTGGACTGCTAGCAGTTTGGTTTTAGTTGGTTTGTATCATTCTAATTAATCTTGCTTCCGCACTGTGCACATGGTTACGTCACGCTCACGTGACGGCCATCACACCCCACTTTCGGGTTGGGGTGTGTCAGTAGGTCATTTTGTTTCAATATCAGAAATAGTGTGAGTTATTTTGGATGTGTTTCAAAAATAATGTTGGTTATTTTGCTGTTGTTTCCAAAATAGTGTAGGTTATTTTGGTTCAGTTTCAGAAGTAATATGAGTTATTTTGCTGTGATTCCACAAATACTGTGAGTTATTTTGGTTATGTTTCAGAAATATTGTAGGTTATTGTGTTATGGTTCCATAAATAGTGTGAGTTATTTTGGTTATATTTCAAAAATAGTGTGTGTTATTTGTTATGGTTCCATAAATAGTGTGAGTTATTTTGGTTATTTTTCAGAAATAGTGTAAGTTATTTAACTGTATTTCTAGAAATAGTGTGAATTATTTTATTGTATTTCTAAAAATATTGTCTATTTTGTTCTCTTCTAGAAATAATATGAGTTATTTTGGTTCAATTTTCAGAAATAGTGTGTAATTGTGTTGTAGTTCTAGAAATAGGGGGTTGTTTTAGTTTAGTTTCATAAATAGTGTGGGTTATTTTGTAGTTCCATAAATAGTGTGGGTTATTTTGTGGTAGTTCCAAAATAGTGTTTATTCTGTTCCATTCTAGAATAGTGTGAGTTATTTTGGTTCAATTTTTAAAAATAGTGTAATTTTGCTGTAGTTTCATAAATATTGTGCTACGCATAAAACAAAAACACAATTTCAGGCACCCACAAATGCAACACCTAGGTTTCATTCACAAATCCATATCTTTGTAATTTATCAGATCCAAGAAAAAAAGTCCTACATGAAAATGGACCAACCAGAAGTAATCAACTTTTGAATCAACCTATCAGATCCAAGCAAATGTACATACATGACACATGGTTTCCCCTCACAAAATTTTTTCTATGTAATTAGTTTAAAAGACGATTAGAATGTGATGATTCAATTCGAAATTAATTGAACGAAAGACTAAACGGGATTCCATTACTTATTTTATGTTTTAATCGCACGAAAACACTAAACTCACCACAAATTAACATACATGTATATACTATAACTTTACATTTGAATATGAGTATACAACCGACTATTTAAACTAATGATAAAAAACCAACTAATCTTTGTTTTTTTTTGGGGACGGAAAAACCAACTAATCTAAAAACAAAAAAATTGGATCACTGACATAACATATAGTAGTCTACGTGACAAAATTTTTAACTTTTTGGCCTTTCGGTGGAGAATTTGTAAAAGCTTCAGTCACATCAAATAAAATTTCTCCAAAAAGGTTAATGCATTGCACAAGATAACGAGGGTGTGGGTCCTTGAGTCTTGCTATTCTACAAGGTACCAAGCGCTCATGCCCAACGGACCTGGATCCTTTCCTGAGCTCAAGAAGAGGATCCTCCTGACTAAAGATTCAAGGCCGTTAGATAAAAATTCAACAGCTATAAATAGGAGATCCATTTAAAGTTATAATAATTATAGCCGTTGAATTTTCATCCAACGGTCTTGGATCCTTAGTCAGGAGGATCCTCTTCTTCGGCTCAGGAGAGGATTCAGGTCATGCCCAACAGCTTGGCAAAAGTTAATCAATAATAAAATGAAAAATCAAACAAGCAACTTTTTATTAATTTTTTTTAAAAAAGGGTAAAGACAAAATGAAAGGGAGATTGTAAGGTTTTTGATGGCTTAATGGGATGACTCTGCAATCGTCTGCAAGATTCAAGCCAAGGCTTCAACAATCGCTGGACGAGACTTTCCGAAACGATGATGTCCATCGTTGGAGGTCGTCCTTAATAATCGGTGTTATTTACGACATAGGACGACGAGTCGTGATTGCCGTAGAAGTGAAAGGATTGGAGGTGGGTGACTGGAGATGAGAATGATTGGTGTTGGGCGCTGGCAACAATCTCTCATCTTCTCTCCTCTCCTTCTTGGGAGGAGATCGTTTGCCGTCAGTCATGAAGAAATGGTGGAGACACAGCGTAGCTGAGATATCCATAACAAACAAATGCTTGCCGTTAAGGAAAAAATAAGAAACTCACTGTTTAAGCCTTTTTAATTGGACTAGTTTAGTGTTGGGTTTTGTCATAACCATTAAATAAAGTTATTGCATGATTTTTTGTTAACATTCAAAGTTTTCAAGCCACTTTCATTAGTTTTTCTAAAAATGTTTTTTTGTATAAAATCAATAAAAAGTTATCATATTGACAATATATCAACAATATTTATGTTAATTATAAATAGGTCAATCATGTATTATAATACTTAAATGCATTTAAAATAAACAATAATTACAAAATCTGCTACTATAGTTGTCGCCCACTTGAACTGACACACTCTTTCTCATATTTTTCTATTTTGGAATAGGTCAATACGAATTTAGACACTGTAATTGCATTGCAGTGTCTATTTCCTGATTCTATTTTTTACATTTGGATTTAGACGTTGTATTGTAGTGTTTGTTTCCTGATTCCATTTTTTCCATCACTCATCGCGAGACTCTTGATTTTTACATTTTAATTCAGACACTGCAATGCAGTGTTCGTTTCCTGATTCATTTTTAACATTATTTTTACACTTAGATTCAGACACACTACAATGCAGTGGCTATTTCTTGGTTTTTTTCTTTTTTATTTTTGCATTTTGATTTAGACATTGCAATGCAGTGTCCATTTCTTGGTTTTGTTTTTTATATTATTTTTACATTTGGATTCAAACACTGCAATGCAGTGTTCGTTTCCTGGTTCAGTTTTTATATTATTTGTACATTTTGATTCAGACACTACAATGCAGTGCCCATTTCTTGATTCTTTTTTTTTTTTTGACATTTTTTATTCAAACACTACAATGCAGTGTCCATTTTTTTTGTTATGTTTTTTTACGCAACATCTGATTTGGGTTTCAATTAAAACATGTCGAAATCCAATCTGTCTTTCATTCTTGATCACAAACCTCTAACGCAACAAAAAAAACCCAAAAAGTCAACTTGCATGTTCCAAAAAAAGACCAAAATTGAAAATAAATTGATTTCAAATTTTCCATTCTTTCTCCTTCCTCCATCCATCACTTCTCTCTGTTTGAATTCAATCAACAACACCCTCCCCTCTTGATCTCTCATTGTTATTATAAACTCGATTGACAACCACTTTTCTAGCCAAGAATCAATGAGATTAGCCATAGACTAATGAAACTCAGTGGCAGATCGATAAGATATAACATTTGAACAACAAATTAGTGGTAGCGATGAGATTTTTGTGTCCACTGCTACAACCGAAGCGATATTTATTTTTATTGATGGGCTTTCAAGTATAGATTCATGGCTTGTATTGATTCATATATCAACGAGAGAGAGAGAGAGAGAGAGAGAGAGAGAGAGAGAGAGAGAGGGAGAAAGAGATTTTTATTGCTAGGTTTCAATTATGGATTCATGGCTTGTATTGATTCATCAATAGGAGAGAGAGAGAGAGAGAGAGAGAGAGAGAGAGAGAGAGGCATTTGGGTTATCTTCACGTGTAGAAAATAGAGGATTTTTTGAAAAGACGATCACGAAGCTTTTTATGATTTAATTTGGGGCAAAAAAGTAATTTTATAACTGTTTATATGGGCTTGACACCCATGTAACATTCTTCATTAACTTATGCCTAATTAACAAAAATATTTCATTGATTAAGTCCAAAATAAAAATTGACCATTGATATATGGTTCATTAGTAAAGTTTTTATTGACCGTTTATTAAATTTCCTATAAAAAAAATTAGTGGGGCCCACACAAATTTTGGAACCAAAATTGGAGGAATTGGATTTCCTACATTTAGGTGGTAGTTGAAATTCAGATTGTTAGGGGATTCATAATATATTTTTCCTCCCCATTATACCTCACTTGTTTCTAAGAGTTCAAGATCACCCTTCGTATTAACCCAACACCGCCAATTGTATTTCAATATGGAATTTATAATAACACTAATTAAAATATAAAATAAAATAAAATTTCAGTGTGTTTAATATTTGGTGTACAGAGGAACTTAACATTATTTTTTCCCTATTAATTAGTATATCAAATTTAACCAAAAAATTAATATATGTTGTAGGCATAATTTACTGAATTGTATAAAGGCCATAGAAAGAGGAGGTGTAGCACAAAGAGAAATGAGAGATATGTGTAATTGTGAGGTGTGTTCTATCTATTTCACCCCATTGTGCCTTTATTTATAGTAGTTGAATAGATAAATTCCTTACCCTTTTAGGATTACAACTCTTAATAGGTAATCAACTCTTAATAGGAATATAAGAGATATCCCTAGATACACTAGGATTTACACAATCACATTCCTAATCTAATAGAACTGCAACACTCTCCCTTGAGTGTGTAAATACTCAAGTAAATGGCACATCAAGTCTTCAGTGATGAAGCAAGTACAGTTGATGAAGTCGTCCACACAATGAGCAAATGCGAGTCTCATATCAACGAAAGAATGCATAACAAGTAAAACTCACAAAACCTTGCTATGGTAAAACCCAAGGTGGGAGAAAAACCCATATACTAATGAGATAGAAAAGCTCACAAGGGTATGATCAACCCAGGATAGGTGCCTCGTTAAAACCTAGTTCGGTAGCAAAAACCCAGTGAGAAAAATGCTCCTAATCGTAGGGAAAAATAGTACATTAAGATCAAGTGAGTATACTTCTGGATACTCCCCCTAAGTTTGACAGAACTTCCAAATAAGAAATACAATTATTGCATATGAATAGTTAGGCATACCAATTCCTCGGACAAGCTTCCGGAAGGTTGACTTTGGCATGTAGAGGTCGGCAAGGTTGTCTGGGATCGGCTTGCATGACTTCAATCTCATGATGCTTTGCTGATGTAGATGTAGTTGCAATATGTCTTAGAGTTGACTTCGTTGATGTGTCATGTCTTGGTCGGGTGGATACATGCGGCCAGTGGCGAAGCTACGTGAGGGTGAGGAGTGGCGGCCGCCACTCCCCACGCAGGAAATCAAGCTCATGAACAGTGGCTCCGCCCATCCGGTCTCGTCGGAAGTGATGAAGTTTCGTGTGGTTTTCTGGCGTTTCGAGTTTCCCTGCTCAATTGCACCACTAGCTGATCGCGATCTCTCTTTTTTTCCAAAAAAAAAAAATACCTAGGCCAAAGAAAAAGGAACAAAGATCTACATTTTGCAGCTTTTGCAAATGGAGAGGTTCTGATGAAGAAGAAGAGAGAGGAAGAAGAAAGAGACTTTCTCTCTCTCCCATCCCACCCCACGTGCAATTACAATTTTTTTAACTAGTGGTCAATCAATTTGTGCCACCTAACTTGCTATTACTTATTTATATTGGAATTTGTTTTTTTTAATTTTAATTATTGTCCAATTAATTTGACCACTCTTCCAATAATTTTTTGGGAAAACTTGATATAAGTCCAATTTTTTGAGTCAATAGTATGAATAGTCCAATTTATTAAAATAAGTCCAATTTCATAAATTTAATTATTTAATTATCAATAATTATCTCTTCAATGATAAGAATTATTATAAAAATCAAATTTCTTCGTAATTATCTCTTTGATTATTTCTTTTTATTTATTTTTTGTTATTTCTTCGTTCTTCATCCTGCTTTTAACCTCATTTATAAATTTTATTTTTAATTTTTTATAATCAACCTATACCACATGTTAATTGTATTTAACCTATACCACATGTTAATTGTATTTTATCTACCTAAATGATAGATTCTTTTTTATAAACATCCTGTCATAGATTAATATGTCTTGTTTGTAGGTATATTAGTATTTTTCTACCTTTTAGTTAGGTTTCATATCTCAGTTATAGGTATAATATACATTCATATATTTGTTACTTGAGTTAGGTAGAATGTTTTGCAGATAGATTTATGTTAGTATATTAGTTTTTTTTGTTATAAGATATTGATTAGATTTTTTAGAGTTGGAAAATGCATAATATTAGAAAATTTTAATTGATTTTTAATATTTTTAGAAAATATAACATGAGTATAAAAGAAATAAAAACATATAATTATATAATTGGACTCACTCTTAAAAACACTTTATGTTTTTGGACCTGGATCTAAAAGCCCTATTTTTTAAGCCACTTATTTAACACTGTTATTTATCTTAAAATTCACTATAAATTTATACAAGCTTCAAAAAATAATTTGTAAAATATTACAAACTCGTAATTATTTGTTTTTTTTTCTCTTACCATCAAATTCAACAAAGTAATAAAGAAAATTTGTTAATATTTTTATATTATATCTTTTATAATCAATGTTTTTTGGATATTATATGGTGTATAATAAATAGACAATTATTTATACTGTATATAATAAATTTGTTCAAATTTGCCTAGGTCCTCGCCTAAGTGTAAAGTCATGTTCACCGCTCAACTAGAGTTTAGCATCTTTTTAAACTTTGCTAATTATACAGTTAAGTAATAGGACGATACAACAAGAAACGGTGCTAAATCATCCTTCAAATAATATTGTTGTTCAAACCCTACTTACTATTTTGAGTAGTCCAAATCCTCTTGAATATTTCGGTTAGTGCAAATTCTCCTATAAATATTACGAGTAGTTCAAATAATCTTTTTGCAAATCCTAGACTTAGACCTCGAATGAATGTTCACATTTTTCCAGGAACCTAAACTTTTTAAATTTCGCCCCTCCCTTCGAGGATTTATGGCTTTGCCACTGCATGTGACGTAGTCTTTATAGATCGTTATGAAAACAACAAGTACTTCGAATATGCTCAATAAGAACTCCTAACCATGTCTGACTTGTGGCCTAGTGAAGTAAGGTGAGTTTTCGAACGATTCGAAGATTTCGCAACTAAGGTCATATTGTGGACCTCCAAGATATTACGATATCACTAATGTTAAAAACATAACCATTCAAAGATTTTGCCTTGTGCGGGTTTGATAAGTAACCTGCATCAGCATAACAAACAAGGCAAACATCATTCTAAGGATCAGGGGTTGGATCTGCTCGAGATGCGATGGGATTTGTCCTCGTAGTACTTTCAGGTGTGTTTTTAATACCAATTTAGTGGTTCAGCAAAGGAGATGTCCAGTCTAATACAATGAGCTAAGTACAACGAAGCACAAAGTTGAATTTAGTAATGGAATTTCGGATTCCATAACATCTTTAAGGGTCTCATTTGCATGTAACATACGAACGATCATAGGTATACTCAAAGGTAACACATTCGGGGTGTAGTTCGACTGGTAGACCAAGGTACCATCAGAACAATGCTTGAACTTCAGGTCAAGACATAAATGAATTTTTCTAAGATCATTCATCTCAAATTCCGTCTTCAGGTGCAAGGCCGTTTTCTCAAGCTTTTCTGTAGTCTTAGTGAGATTCGTGTCAACGACATAAACTGTAACTCTAGCAATTCGAAATAAGACTTCATAGTTTAACACGCAAGGGTGTTCATTCAATCCCTAACTGATCAAATAATCACTTAGACGAGTATACCACATCAATCAGATTATTTTAATCCATAAGTGAACACCTTAAACAATTTAAGAGGGTGTTCCAGTCCATGTAATTTTTTGAGAACTTACATATAAATCTCCGTATCAATATCCCCATGGAGAAAACACTCACCACATTTTATAATGCTGCTATCAATCATAGGACGTTTGAGAGAAACCTTGCGTCGTAAGGCGTGCATCATATCGCACTATTTTATTTATCTCAGAACGTTTCCTTTCCCACTTGTAACACAACAGGGTTACCTTGGGCAGTGTAGGAACGATAAGTCCAAAACACACTTTGGTAAGGAGTTTGACTTGGATTGTAATTTTGGTTGTCCAATCAGTTCTGCGTTGTCACTTAATTAACGAAACACGGTTCAATGTCGTCGTTTTTCATTTATGTCGGTAGTTACCATATAAGTGAAAACATCATCAATGGTAATCTCATTTCAATTCCATTTAGCTCATCCAAACTAGTATACTGGACGAAGAACTTCAAGTCTCGGGAGTAATCCGGATTAAGCTCATGAGGTGGAAATGATTTTAGACAACGATCAAGTGTAGATGCATTGTTATGTTGTGTCGTGTCTTCCTCTTCTAGAGAAATGAATCCTACGAACCGAGTGATATGTCGTACTCCAAGTTAAGACAGATTGATTGGCTATCCGCCGGTTACTAGACTATCCAACAATCTAACAAGAGCAGCACACCCTCCAAGGATATTGACTCGACGTCCATTAAGTACGTCTATCCTTACCAGTATGTTTGCAACTGGTATATGATCTTGTCACTATAGCTAGATCAGAGGAATGCATCTAGAGCAACATTCTGAAAGCTAGAATTTATCGCACCTGCTTATCACACTTGTGCGGTATGAGGATTGAGATAAGACATAGTGGGCAACATCCATGCAAATTCGCGTCGTTCTCCATGAATATTGACGTTCTTATCTCCCCCTAACGGCGAAAAGACTGTCTCATTAAAGTGACAACCTGTAAATGAGGAGTAAAGAGATTATGTGCAAGGGCTCTAAGAGAGCTAGTGTGAAAGAGAATCATAATTGACAAATATTCACATCCTTCTTTGAGGACCCATATTGGTACGTTGCGGCAGCCCAACTTGGCACATGGAATGCACACCCAAATGTGTAAATATGAAAATTGTCAGGTTCGTACCCAGTAACCAACTGTAACATTAAATAGGTTGGGTGGCAATGGGCCTCAAGGTGAATCAACATAGCTGTGTAAAAGATTGCATAGCCTTAGGCAAAAACCAAAAACTTGGTACGTTCACCAAAATCTGGGCGACCATTTAAATTGTGCTTTATGATCACTAGGCGAGGTTATATGGGGTGAACATGAAAATTCGATGTTTAATTATAAACCCAAAATACATGCAATACTTTAAGGGATAAGTAAGGTCGTGAGCCCTTAATCGGCCATAAGGTTTAGCAGCAATGTGTGTGGA
Source organism: Crataegus laevigata (assembly GCA_963580275.1). Taxonomy (NCBI): domain Eukaryota; kingdom Viridiplantae; phylum Streptophyta; class Magnoliopsida; order Rosales; family Rosaceae; genus Crataegus; species Crataegus laevigata. The sequence goes on from OY756938.1 coordinate 4,973,394, forward strand.
TAAACCTGTGACCATTTTGTTGATTCATCAACCAAAACCATAAGTATTTATATGGTTCGCATTTTGATTGGATTAGTCCACATATATTCCCTTGAATCCACGGTGAAAAGAGAGTTGTTTCGTATCTTTGTTTAGGATGATTTAGAAATCAAATTTCCCAAAACGAGCGAGTTTTGACTAAGTGTACTTATAAGCAAAAAATCCGTACTTCGGGTAAGGAGATGCATCGTAACATCATTGTTCGACCTAAGTGTCCCAAAAAGGTTGTGCCAAAACAAGTACACCACTCAAATCACTCAGCTCCAGGCTGGCCACATGTGGTGTGTTTCCATTTAAGAGACAACCCATTGGCCCCAAATCAAAGTTTCAGGCTCATTTTTGGAGGTGGTGTAAATATATTTCACTCTATTTTCTTCAGTGGTTTCATTGATGATCATTGTTTTCTCGAATTTCCTTGAAAACTCAACAACATGGAGAATTTAAGGTCCTTTAAATGGTAATTCAGTACCATTCATACAACGAAGAGTGTGCCAATGCTTTTAATCAGGTTTGATAGACCTGAAGTCGTTGTTAGAGATGTGATTTAGGTGTAAAGTTAGTGTGCGTAGTATCACATTCATCTAGACAATTAACTTTCCCACATTCCTACCTAATCACGTGTTTAATTGAATTAGGTCACATGTATTAAGAAACATGATTCAATTAACTCATATTCGAGGACAATATCAATAAGATTGTCTATAAGTAAAACAATCACCAAATGTGAATCCAAGAACATGAAAAAATATTCACAAAGTAAATGGTTTACTAATGGGATTCGGCCAACAAGGCTATTCATGTCAAAATTCTACTCTTTCAACGGTGTAAAACAATCACCAAATGTGAATCCAAGAACATGAAAAAATATTCACAGAGTAAATGGTTTACTAATGGGATTCGGCCAACAAGGCCATCCATGTCAAAATTCTACTCTTTCAACGGTGTTCAGTGGAGCAAAATTAGTCTCACATATTGACTACCAGAATGGTACTCATCAACAATATTGGTAGGGGCACGAATAGGTGCATAACCAATGATGTATTCCATCGAGATGAAAATAGATTCTGCAGGGTTGAGGTTCGAGAATATCATACCTTATTCTTGAAGTTTTAGGTCTTAGGTGCCAAAGATCACGCTTTGGGCATGATGCCACACCTTGGTAGGCTCTAATTATACCATATGTTGTAAAAATAAACTCGAAATTGGATTGTGAGATAAATAGACCTGAATTGTGTTCGGTAGGCTTCAGCTAAAGCTGAAGGAGTCTATTCGGTAGGTCTTTATCGAAGTAGAGTAGTATCGTTCCATGCACCTCTGCAGAAGCAGAGCATGCCATTCAGTATATCCTTGCCGAAGTAGGGCATCACCATTCGATAGGCTCAGACCAAACTAGGTTGAGCCATTCGGTAGATTCCAGTCAAACTGAGCCTGTACCTTTCTCTCATGTTTGTGGTAGTAATCAGATCCGAGAATTTGGTAACCTTCCACATTAGGAGAAAGTTAGAAACATGGAAGGATGAGAAAAGTATTCTTCAGTCAAAATTCTATCAGATTTATAAACTTCAGAATTTTACTAATTCATGGACATAATCATGGCGTGCTTCAAGCAATGTCTTTCATGATTAGATAGTCTGTAGGAGCGAGCCAAAGAGCCATGAAATCCTCTTGCGAGAGGTATTTCCGTTTGTAATGCTTCGGGCATAAGTCTTCGAATGAAGATCATGGAGGAGGCTTATTCAGCTTTTTCATGCCATTGTTGGCTTCAATGGTTTCTCAGCTTCTTGATAGTCAAGTGGAGATTCACTTCTTATACCCCACATAAAGTGGTTTCTAATAGAAACGTTCAAATTAGGAAAATTGAACTTGTGATGGTTCGACAATCCACTGAATTGGAAGGAACAATATTGTGATTGGTGCTATGGGAATGAATCATCCATAAGCATCAAAGTTAGAACATTCGGGTTCTAAGACATGGTTTTCATGAAAAATTTGGGTTTTCATGGGTGTATTGTTTTAAGAAAACTTTAGGTTTCAAAGGCACTAAATTTGAAACTACAGGTTCAATTTAGTTTATGAACGTTTAATTCATAAAAGAAAGGTTCCTGCAAGAACACATAATACAATATGTTGATTTAAGTGTAATGGATTTGAGTTGTTTCAGGAACTTAAGTGTGAGCGCTTCGAGACTATGAAAGGATTTCATGGTTCAAAGAATAGATATAAATTATTGAATCGTCAATGTCCAAAAGTGATCTTCAGGTCAATAATTTTAGATTTCTTGTCAGATTAATGGACTGCAGGTCACTTTTAATTAATTCACTAAATTGGGACCAAACAAGGTCAATCGTAGAAGCAAAAATAATTATAACATTCAGATAAAAATAATTTAAAATGCTAAAAAATTAGCATTGGGCTGAAAAAGTATAGCCCAAAAAGGTTTGGGCTTGGGTGCCGTGAGTAGGGCAAAGCCCTAGAGGCGTTTTGGGCTGGGGTTGGCTGCAGGCCACGGGCCAAGGGTTCTTAAGCCCAGTAGCAAGCTGTTGGCATATGTGGGCCGAGACCATGGCGCGGGAGCAAGTCTAGCCGTGTGGCGCTGGCATATAGAATCACTAGCCATGGCAGATGCAAAGCCCAGTAAGCACAAAGCTTGCTGGCATATTGAGCCGAGATCAGAATGATGGGCTAGGAAGGTTGGGCTTCGAGCCCATGTAGGTCAACAAGGCCGAAGGCCTGGGGGGTGTCCATGTGGTTGCAGCAAGGCCCAAAAGGCTGTTACTATGGTGGTGCACAGTGCCCAGACTTAGTTTTTTCTTTTCTTTTCTTTTTCGACATAGTTAAGGTTTGACAAACCCTAAATTGCTTTTAATTTCCTTCGACTCTTTGACTCACAAATTCCACATAGCAATAATTGCATAATGCATGAAACGTATATATATAGACAAATATATGAAACATATACTATATATATATATATATATATATATATATATATATATATATATATATCGGAAGGTAAATATAAATGTAGGGGGTTCATGCATCATGGAGAACGTTTTCATACCTCATAGTTGTTTCAAATATCTTCCTTTAGTTTAAGCGTACTTGATTGGTAGAAAACAACAAAAGCATTTGAATTTGTTGAAGATCCTACTTGGAAAGTCATAATTTCATCTCAAATGCGTTGTACCATATTCAGCATAGAAAAATTAAATTGAATCAATAACATATAGATCAATTCAATAAAATAATAAATTAATCATAAAAAGAACGATTAAAACGTAATACTCTCCTGATTGAAGAATAAATTCTCTTTAGCGCAGCATCAAGAACGTGTTGATAACGTGTTGTAGGCATAATTTACTGAATTGTATAAAGGTTATAGAGAGAGAGGAGGTGCGGCACATAGAGAGAAGAGATATGTGTAATTGTGAGGTGTGTTCTATTTCACCCCATTGTGCCTTTATTTATAGTAGTAGGATAGGTAAAATCCTTACCCTTTTAGGATTACAACTCTTAATAGGTAATCAACTCCTAATAGTAATATAAGAAATATCCCTAGATACACTAGGATTTATATAATCACATTCCTAATCTAATAGGACTGCAACAATATATAAAATAATTATTTTCAATTACGGTTATTTTAGTAATTATACTGATTGTCATTTAGTAAATAGTTTATATGAAATTTATATCAATTCTATTTCCATTCCAAAAGGTTTTTAAGCAACTTCAACAAGAATTCAATTACGATAATCTCCATTCAAATTAGGGAACTATAACGAAAAGCTTTCGGTATTTTTTACTTTAACGAAAAACTACATTTTTACACTAAAAAGTCAATCTTGGTACTATTCATTTTACCCTTTATTTTGTTCTTATCGTTAAAACTCAAAGTTTTCAAGCCCTTTTTATTAGTTTTCCTTTCAAATTACTCCTCAATTTATATTTCATTTACTTTCGTAAGTTTGGCCGCCGGCGCATACACTTGTTAACAGATTCGCCTATAAAGTACCACACCAAAATCAAAGGTTGTGTAGCCCAATTCCCTCACCGTCTCACACACAAAACAATTCGGTTAATATAAGCATATTTTTTGCTTCATACCGTCGTTGTCCGCTCTCGTCTCATCTCAATTTCTATTTCAATTAGTTTTCCTTTAACGAAAACCACATTTTTACACTAAAAAGTCAATCATGGTATTATTCACTTTACTCTTTATTTTGCTTTTATCTTTAAAACTCAAAGTTTTCAACCAATTTTCATTAATTTTCCCTTCAAATTACTCCTCAATTTCTATTTCATTTACTTCTGTAAGTTTGGCCGCCAGCGTATACACTTGTTCACAGATTCGCCAATAAAGTACAACACTAAAATTACAAGGTTGTGCAGCCCAATTCCCTCACCGTCTCTCAAATAGACAAATTGGTTAATATAAGCGTATTCTCCGCTTCATACCGTCGCTGTCCGTTCTCGTCTCATCTCAATTTCTATTTCAATCAGTTTTCCTTTAACGAAAAATCACATTTTTACACTAAAAAGTCAATCATGATACTATTTACTTATACCCTTTATTTTGTCATTATCATGTTAAGACTAGGAATGGGCAACGGTTATGGTAGGCGGGTAACCGCGGTTATTTACCCATAACCGTTTATGCTCATAACCACATAACCGTTTACCCGTTGGGTAATTGCCTAAACGGTTATACCCATACCCATAACCGTTTATAAACGGTTAACCATACCCATAACCGCATACCCATTTAACCATAACCGTTTAATACCCGTTTATCTTCTTCTTTTTTTTTACCATTTCCCCTTTTCACTCGTCTACATGTTTTTTAACAACTTGAAAATTTTAAAAAAAATTATGATTTTTTTTTTACAATTAAACACCGTTATAGATACATTCATCATATATTTTCGTATTTTAATTTTTTAAATCTTTATACCATTCTAGTAATAATAGTTTACGGACGATATTTCTAACTATTACCAATGAAGGTAATATAATATTTGGTAAGTATTCTTTGGTTACGAAAATTGTTTAGAAGACAACCCATAATGTAAAGTATTAACATAATATATATATATATATATATATATATATATGAGCTACATTATATTATAATTAGCTATATAAACCATGCACTATAGTCAATAGCATTGATCTAAGTTTTGTCTGATAGAGAACATGGTTTGTATTAATTTTACATATATAAAATAAATGGGTTAACGATTACCCGTTTATAACTGAGGTTAATACCCATAGCCACGCATTTAATTTCACGGGTAAACGGTTATACCCATAACCATTTATTTATCTAAACGGTTACCCATAATGGTAACCAAGAAGTTTAAATGGGTGGGTAACCGCTGTTATCTATAACCGCGGGTATTTTGCCCACCCCTAGTCGTATGCTTCAAAATAAAATTATATGACTAATAATTTGTACATATAAATATATCATGTAAAACCGTGATGGCTATGTCTCGGCACATAAGCAAATATATGTTACCGACATAATCAATAAGCACTTGTAATTAGCATAGTGTAAAAAATAAAACGATGCATGTTGGCTAGTGCCAAACAGTGTGTGACTTGCCAAAAAGGTTTTATGCTTAGTATGTAGGCTTGTATTAAAAAGTGTAGTAATAGAAATATAAGTTATTGAGCACATCATATAGGTTTTATGCTACAGAAATCATGCACTATAGTCAATAGCGTTGATCTAAGTTTTGTCCGATAGAAAACATGATTTGTGTTAATTTTACATATATTAAATAAATGGGTAAACGTTACCCGTTTATAACCGCGGTTAATACCCATAACCGCCCATTTAAATTTTACGGGTAAACGGTTATACCCATAACCGTTTATTTATCTAAACGGTTACCCATAACCATAACCGTTTAATTTAAATGGGCGGGTAACCACGGTTACCCATAACCAATGGGTATTTGCCCATCCCTAATTAAGACTCAAAATTTTCAAGTCGTTTTCATTAGTTTTCTTATCAAATTACTCCTCAATTTCCATTTCATTTACTTTCTTAAGTTTGGCCGCCGGTGCATGAACTTGTTCACAGATTCGCCTGTAAAGCACCACTCTAAAATCACAAGGCTGTGCAGCTCACTTCCCTCACCGTCTCACACACAAACAATTCGTTAATATAAGCATATTCTCTGCTTCACACCGTCGCTGTCCGCTCTCGTGTCATCTCGTTCTGATTGGTCTCTCCGTTTTGTTTGTTTGTTTTTTATTTTTTATATCCGTTACCGATTTTCTCACCCTCCACTCTTTCTCCTCTCCCGCACTCTCATCGTTTCCATCGTTGAGAATAACAGTGAACTCTCTCTCCCGACTCCTATTTTCTTCCCCCCGGAAAACTCCTCTTCCGGCGAGGCAGCCATGGATCTGTGGTCCGTGCCGGCGAACAACATCGGCAGAAGCCCTTTTCTTCTCAGAAACTCGTTTTCTGAGAAACCCATTTCGTGGAGTTTTGTAAATGTGCGGCCTTCCTGGGTTGGCGTTGAAGATGGGAAGGATTTCGAGATTGGGGTCTTGAATTTGAAGCGCAGGATTTCGTCTAAAGGGTTTCGTTCTTTGGTTGTCAGAGCCATGGGGAAGAAGAACAATAATGGAAATTCGTCCAACTCTTCGTCTTCGTCAGGTTTGCTCTCTCAGCTGGAATTAAATTGAATTGCAATTTGCATGTGATTGGTCGCTGTGAATTTGACTTCTTTGATTTTTTTTGCTTTGGTTTGTGTGTGTGGGTTGCGATCGCGGTGATATACAAGTACTGTTTGACGTTTGAAATTTTATAGTTTTGAAGTTTGACTTTCTGGTCTGTTTGGTTTCCTGGGAGCTGGAGAGCGTGGAGAGAGTAGATGTGGAAATCAACAGTCATAGAAAGCAGAATGTCCCACTCCCATATAGGATAGAGGGACTAGGTTGTCCATAGGCCATATTGTTTCACTTGGGCAATCAGACTAGTTAGGTTCCTTGCAAACCTTTATATGGATTGGACGGACAAGATAAATTTGTGGTCTGAAAGCCCTAGTTTACCGATTTCTCAAGGAACGACTTCGTGGTCTGAGCCGGTAAGTCGGTAAAACTCAGATAGTCATCTGTGAACCCAGCTCCTATGTGTTTGAGTCTGTAGTTTGATTCTGTTTAATTGGCTTGGTTTAGACAAAAGTGTGCTTAGGCTATAATGGTCTTTGTTCTTTCTCTTATGTGATTGAGAAGTTTCGTCTCCTGGCTAGATAGTTGCATTTTACCCACATACTTCCAAGCAGGAATTTGTCAGTTGTCGAGGCTAAGAACTTGATAGCAGATCATGAGTTAACTTGAACTGAGTACTCTGTAGGTCATCAGTGTCAATGGTGTGTTTTCCTTAGGATGAAACTCTATGTTCTCTCAGAAAGGAAATGTAACATGTTTATAGCAACTTGGGTTTTATGGTTTCAAAAAGTCAAGCAGCAAAAAGAAAGATCTTCTTAAAATACTTAATTGTTTGCATTTTCTTTTTCTTCAGTTCGTCGTTGTGACCAAATAAAGCCTTTGGGGTTTGGAACATGAGATTGTATATAATTAATATACTTGGTACCAAATTAGAATGGCAAAAGAGATGCAAAGTTTATGTACATGAAATACTTAGTTATATATAATGAAATGATTCAAGGTTGTGAAGATTATCTATATAAATTGGGGCTTAAGCCTTCTTGTATTTCGTCTCAGACCACTGTACAGTTCTCAGTAATTTGAAGAAAATTTTATACTAATAATATTCCAAGTTATTTTGGATGTTTGAGGTAGTTAAATATGTTAAGACTAGCTAAACTGCCGACCTCATTTCTTTGATTACAAGATGGTGACTATTGTTTACTCCTGAAGAATGTAGAGTTTATTTCTTTTGGCTCCATACTTATGTTGCTATTCTATGTGTATATTTTAGCATCCGAGGTGGAGATATAATATGTGTTTTTAATTATGAATGTTATAGTTCCTACTCTTACAACATAATACTCCAATTAGAGTATGCCATGTAAGCATCCCCACATGTGATAGATAGTGATTGTCTGGTCATTATGTGGCTTTAAAATCAATTCTTGCTCATGAAGCTTTTAATTGGGAGTAAAATATTGAATTCATCCCTGAACTAACACTCGCTTTCAAGGTATGAATTTAAATTTTACTCTTTAAATTGGATCTTCAGATGTCAATAAATTGAGACCTATCTTTATAAAAGCTTGTATAAGATAAAAAAGGGGAATTTGTACATAACGTAGAGTATTGCATGTTGTAGTAGCAGGGTTTCTGTAGATACTGCATTCCTGCAAAGCGGAGTTGATATCTAGATTTCTTGGCAATGGATGCAACTATTAACTTATATACCAGTATGTACATCCATTTGCTATGTTATGTCCAACCATAGCAAATGGATGTAAACTCCAGAAACCTGAATTTGAGTTTCTTTTTCCTTTTGGTAATTGAATCTTTCGGTTTAGCTCACCAAGTATATCTGCCCTAGCTTTACATTTCACGCTTAAGGTTCATTGATTTGTTTTCAACCCATGTTTGTTAATAGTTGACTAGATTTTTTTTTTTATCTCCAGTTTCCAATAGTCAGGTCTAACATGACCATAGGGGTAAAAGGTAATTAATTTAAATTAATTAGAGTGATTACGGCATGATCACCCACATATTAGTGCATGTTAAAACATTGTAACCCACTACATCATATAGAATCGTTGAAGTCCTATCCTCACTTCTTTAAGGACGCTAATGGTCTATTCTATTTCGTTTTGCTTGAGAATTTGAGAGTATGTTCTTTTCAAAAGAGAATCTGAGAGTATATTCTTGCCTTGTGCTGTAATATAAATAGATTGCTTTTCTTTAGTGCTAATAGTTGTATTATGCTTTTTCTATGTCATTATCTACATGGTTCTTTCTTTCATTCCTAAAAGTTTCCATCTGTCCCAAACTATTGTATTTGCTCTGCTTATTTCTGTCCTGAATAATTAGAGTAATGCTATTCATACCATGTTTTTATACCGTATTTCTATACCACCTTAGGTGGCATTTGATGTGGACAGCCACATCATTTGAAAAATTTGCAAAACCCAAGGAAACGAAGGAGAAAGACTCCTCGTATACCACAATCATCACTTAATTATCTAGTTTTTCTTAATTATTAGTTTATTAAATAATGAATTAAATTTAAAAATCTGATTAATTCAAATGATGTGGCTGTCCACATCAAATGCCACCTAAGGTGGTATGAAAATGTGGTACAAAAACATGGTATGAATAGCATTACTCGAATAATTATTTATTTCATTCGATAAGCCTCTTGCTAATTTACTTATGAGTACACTACAAATATGACCAAATGAATATTACTTTTTGAATCCAGTTGTTTTCTTCTCCCGCACTTATGAACTCTGTCAGTATGCCCTCCGCATTACATGCCAATTCTTAAACCCTTCATGATAGCTAAATAAAGCGTTCATGTAATCAATGCTAACTAAGGGAGCTGTTAATAATTTAAATAACAAGAAGAAATTGTAAGAAAAATAGGTACTCAATTTAGTTTTCTTCTATTGAGGGATTTTATTTTGACAAAGATGTTAATAGAAACTCTATTGGAGTCTATACATTGTCCATATGCTATGGTGATTATTTCAGAAAAAAAATTCTTTCGAAGCCAGAGCTGTAATCAAGACTCTTTTCAAATGATTCTTTATTGGGTCTGTTTTTCAAATGACTCTGGGTATAAAACTTTCGTCCTCCATTTAATTCACTTTTCAGTTAAAAGTGAAAAAGCAGTAAAAAATTGGTATGTGTTAGTTCTTAGTTATCTATCTATGGGTGTGTGTGTGTGTGTGTGTGTACACTTACCGTATGCGCATCATGTCTTTATGTCTATGCACACATGAATGGAGGTTTTCAGCTTTCACATAATACTTACTTAAATTGAGCATGGTAAGAGTGATGTACTTGTAAATTACTCTTTTTTATTTGTTACAACTTATAACTACTTGCATCACAAATAATTTTTGCCATTGGGTTTACAGGAAATGGTGACCGCTCTATTCCAGAAGGTGATAGTGAACAAGAAAACTATTCTTCTGAAAACTTCAGTGATGCTTCATCCGAGAAAAATTATCAGATAAAGTCGGACTGGAGAGAGGTCAGAGCAAGGCTGTATACTATAGAGCAGGTGAAGTTTTACTTTCCTGAAGGGCTAATGTCCTCTGAAACTAAAATGCATATTAATCATGTTCTATACAATACTCATCAATATATTTTCACTACTCTTCACTTATTTAGTTAATCGTTTTTTTTTTCAAGGTGATAATTAGACTTACTGAATTTCGAATCATCTTGTTATGGATTAGTTCACGTGTTGTTGACCCTTTCAGTTTGTAGGTGATCGGTCGGTTTGCTGACACAGTTGGTTTCTCTAGGTCGAAAATTAAATGGCACTTAACACCCAAACGCACCATGTGACCCTCACGTATACCCGTGTTTAGGCAAAGAAAAACTCACCCACACAAACCAACCATATCACAAATATCATACGACAGCCAACCTTATCACAAAGAATACACAAAGCAAATCACAAATATATATTTGTCTTGTCTCCCTTTTAGTGTTCTAAGTTGATGGTTACAGACAGCTTTGTAGAAGTTTTGACACCCTACCGTAGACTTCTTCACATCGGGTACTGGTCAGTGGCCTTTTGGTTATGAGTGAATCAGTCCATAAATAGTTAGTGAGTTTTCTTTCACCTTATTTTGATCCTATGCATCCCAAGTGTAGCATTGATCAAATCTAATGGCCGGAGCAAATAAGTGCCCTTGTAAGTTTGTTGGTCCTCACATGGCCCTAACATAACAATTTCTAATGATGATCCTCCATTAATTTTCAAGTTTAACTGGAAACTTTCAACAGGAAGAAAAGGCTGAGTCTGATGCTCAGAACCAAGGTGGGGCACCCCACCAGTCGAAACCTCTTGGCCTGAAGTGGGCTCATCCTATTTCCGTACCAGAGACAGGCTGTGTCCTTGTTGCCACAGAAAAGCTTGACGGGGTTCGCGCCTTTGAAAGAACTGTTGTTCTCCTCCTCAGATCAGGAACCAAACACCCAGAAGAGGGACCATTTGGAGTTGTTATCAACAGGCCACTCCATAAAAAGATTAAACACATGAAGCCCACGAATCCTGATCTTGCAACAACATTTTCTGATTGTTCGTTGCATTTTGGTGGTCCTCTTGAGGCAAGCATGTTTTTGTTAAAAAGCGGGGGCAAGTCAAAGCTTCCTGGGTTTGAAGAGGTGATCCCTGGCCTTTGTTTTGGTGCTCGTAACAGCCTGGATGAAGCTGCAGGGTTAGTAAAGAAGGGTGTTCTTAAGCCTCAAGATTTCAGATTCTTTGTTGGCTATGCTGGGTGGCAGCTGGATCAGTTGGCAGAGGAGATTGAATCGGATTATTGGTACGTGGCTGCCTGCAGCTCAAATATGATTTTTGGGGCTTCATCGGAGTCCTCACAAGAAAGTTTGTGGGAAGAAATTTTGCAGGAAATGGGTGGCCAGTATTCTGAAGTGAGTCGAAAGCCGAAGCAGGATATGTAGCCTAATTTATGAGCCTATTCGTGCTCACTAAACAGAACCTAGTTCTAGAGTTTAAGCGAATCGTGCAGTCGATGTATATGTTTAAGCCAATTGTACAGAAAGTTTGCTGGCTTTTCAATTAGTACATCTCGTCTTGTTTCATTTCTTCCTTTTTCTTTCCTTCTTTCTTGTTGTACTTTTTCAATAAAGTTGTGCTATTTATGGTTTTTGTATGCAAAATGTCCTTTTAACTCAGCTGAAGGTATGCACTGCAGAAGTTCTTTGTTTGCAAATTGTTTAGAAATTTTCCAGTTGAGTCTAAAGTTCAGTACTCGGGGATCGATTAAGAGACAACCACAGATTGATTAAGACGTTAGTGCACGTAACACGATATCGAGCGTGTTCTTATCTTACAAGAAAATTGAATCATTAAGAGAAGAAAATTGTTATCTTACAATGTACATAAACAACATCCTTCTCTGGACTGTACAAGGCGAAAGCTCCAAACCTATCGATTGTCCAGGAACCAGCAAAAAACCAAAAGTTCCTTCTCGGTTCTCTTTTGCGCTGTACCTTCATCTTCGCTAGACCTCCATGCTGACATTTCTCATTGGTTTTCGTAGTTAACTAGCAAACTTGGCGGGTGCAAGCAGCTGTTTCTGGTGAGCACTGAGCAGATCAGCATGGTTATAGAAGAGGCAGCAGAATGTCAATCGTTCAGGATCACCGAGGTTTGTCTTTTATGGTCATCATCAAAGGTCTTCATTGGCCCTGGCCTTTGTCAGCGTGCTCGTGCTTTACGTACAGCATGCTGGATTTGTCTTTCGTGCTCCTTGAGCATGTCCTCAAGATTTCCCCCCGGAGGCACCAATGGTCCGGAGTAATGGATTCTGTTCTTAGGTACGTAGCACTGAAACCATACAAATAAGTTAGTTCATTATTCATGACTACTGTCGTACAAGAAAATAAGGCAACAATAAAAAAAGAATCTGAAAGGAGAACAAAAGAAAGCGCGTATGATCAGTATCACTAAAAGTGTGTGCAGTCCTTCGTAAAATACGCTCCATTGTGCTAAAAAGTCATGTCTAAACTTATTTTAACAAGCGGAACAAAGATTAAGAGATCATTAGCCAACACTACAATCCTTGATTAGCCAGCAACTTTGAAAGAAGAAAAAGCTTAAGAAGGTGAAATGAGTGCCGAAAAACAATTCCTTACCCTTCTGGATTCTTTGCTAGCCACTGTTTCATCTTTCTTACTGGAAGAACTTGATAAGTCTGCTGCAGCTTGAGGCATGTGAGATCTCTGCGACTTTAACTCTGGCCTACTTGTATAACCTGCTGTCTTATTCAATGATGATCCTACTGCACTAGGGTGTACCATTGAACTACAAAGAGAGTACCCATTTGGTCTCACTCCTCCAGGTGGTTCCATTGCAAAGCCAGATACACTATCTCGCTGGGGCGTGTAATTGTGACCTGTCGTTTTCAGGTTTCTCTGTCCCTGCTAAGTTTATGTTAGCCAAAAGAGTCAAGCTCAAAATATAAAGTATCGACGATTAAATAAATAGTAGATGTGTCAAATTCATTTTGATACCTGCAAAGATGCATCTCCCTGAACATTAAATTCTGGTGATGGCCGCTTGGAATCTCTTGAACCCCCTTTAAATGCATCGGCTTTTCGCCTGAAATTTAAGAAAAGACAAATATGAGCTCAAGAGAACATTTGATACAATGTATTAAAAGCGTGAGGCATGGGCGAGGCGTCCGAGGGGAAGCCCGGCCTAGGTGTGAGGCGAAGCCTCACGGGACCTAAATTTTTTAATATATACACTGAGCGTACACATATTATATTAAAAAGAAGAAGATTATTAATCAATAATAACCTGAGCACACACATATATTATAAATATATATACACACATATATATACATATATTATATTATATATGTATAAAATAGAGGATGAAAAGCACAATGAGCACACATATAACAATGCACGTAGACAGCACACACATCCATATGTAAAAAATAAAAATTAGAAAAAAGGCATAGAGACGAAAGTGCAAGGAAGAGGTATGAGGCAGTTAAAATCCTACCCAAATTTGGGTTTGGGAGTAATAAAAAATTTAAAATAAAAAAATAAAAAAAACCCCGTTGAGGCGGCTCCGGCGAAGCCTTTCGCCCACTCCAGCAAAACTGAGGCGTTTGTCATGGCGCCCTAGGCGCGACCCGAGGCAAGTTTTTTAAAACATTGATTGGATAGCATCACCTCCTGGAATGTTTCAGTAGTTTTTTTCCATCCAATCTGAAAGAAGATGGATTTTTTAATCGAGGCTCAGATCATTCTGCAGACTTGCTTATCTTTAGTTACAGCTTATCTGATATTATTTTCTGTTATCGGCCACCATGTCATCAACATATGCTAATATAACAAAACAAGTTGATCAAACTGTCCAAAAACTAACCTGTGTCGGCATTCCTAGAACATAACATATATTTCTAAGTGCTTATCACAGCCTATCTCAAGTACATATTTAAGATGCTTATGCCTCTGAACGTACTATACCAATTTGTTGTTTTAGGGAAAGGATTTATATCAGGACAACAGCAATATCATAACAGAAACTGACAGAAAATGAATCGAATTGTTAATATTCTCTTTCTTGTACATATCTCTTCAATATGTACAAGACAGAAAGTCAAAGAAATGAAAGCCTCTTGGAGAAGTACCGTTTTTCCTCATCCCGAAGCTTTGCATCAAACTCTTTGCTTGGAGGATATTTTGGTAGATCTGCTGGATCACAAGGTAGAGGATGTTTACTGAAGAACTGCAATGAACAGAGCCAGATAAAAGATACATGAGCAATATTTATTAGCAAACGAAACTAAAGACCAGTGTTCTATAAAGACACAGTCGGTAATGATATTTCTGGAAGCTATCTCTACAATTGCATGATATAATTAGTTGCAAAGTGGTGAAACTAACGCAAAACCGGGAGATAGTATTAAGCACCATCATGAAGGCACATGATTATAGTATTAAAGGAGAAGCTCAAATTTACCTCACTAGTAAGCGCTGAAGCAGCCGATCCCCGAGTCTCTGGTTCTATTGCAAGGAGTTTTTCAATAAGCCCCAAAGCTGAAGGAGGGAAGTCTTTGAAAGTATCAGCAATACGACGCTTGTAAGGTTGTTGAGGTTTGAAACTAGTTGCAAGGGGTAGCTTTGTTTTCTTCCAGAATTCCTCGGATGGTGAACCACAAAGCTTAAAAATTTTATGCATTTGTTCCACCTGAATAGCAGCAATATTAGTTGCCAATGATAATATTGAAGACAATTGTAGAACAATTACTGTATTTACGGATAATTTGTATGAATAAATATATAAAACTAGAATATTAGACTCACTCCTAACTTATTTTGGAAGAAAAACCTGGCAGAACAAATTGACAGCTCATATAATTTTCAACAATTTTTATCATAAAGCAGGCAGACAAAAAGGACTAATTATTCAAGTCCGGTATCATGCACTTACCAGACCCAGCGGTCACTTGGTTACAGCAAGCATGAAGAAAATCATGAAACTAGGAATGAAAAAATTAGTTATTTTACAAATTGTCAATAGATTTATAGGAATAACCAATTTACCTCTGTTCTGCCAGGCATGATAGGCTTTCCAGCAAACATTTCCGCTAGGATACAGCCAGTGCTCCATAGATCTATAGAAACTTCATACTCAGTAGAACCAAGCAAAAGTTCAGGTGCCCTATACCACAGTGTCACAACACGACTTGTTAATGGCTGCTTTTGATCAGGCTCATAAAAGGTCGCCAGACCAAAGTCGCCTATCTTGAGAGTTCCGTTGTTGTCAAGCAAAAGATTTGAACCCTTGATATCTCGGTGCAGGACACCTTGACTATGACAGTGTTCTAGTCCGCGAAGCAATTGTTGCATATAACATTTTATCTGCAATTCAATCAACAATTATAATCATAATTATAATCATAGCATATTTTGTTGCAGTGCAACAAGTACATTCAGCTCAAAAGTTATAGAAAAAGGAAAAAGAAGAGTGTGTACCTGTGGTTCAGTAAACTTGATGCCACGTGTTGCTGCTAGACCAGCGAGGTCATGTTCCATATACTCGAAGATAAGGTATAAGTTGCATGACATTCTTGAAGTGACAAGACCCTCGAGCTTCATAACATTTGGGTGATTAAGTCTGCGTAAAATTAAGATTTCTCTAGCCATAAAGCGAACACTTTCTGGGTCCATATTTACGAATCGTACTTTCTTCAATGCAACAATTTTACCAGTTTCCAGGTCACGAGCTTTGTATACACTGCTATAAGTTCCTTGTCCAATCTGCAACGAAACCATCCATTGATGTTTAAAATACTTCACCCTAAGGAAAAACTCTTGTCTAGAGCGCACCTACAAACCCCACCTAACGCAAATGATTACATAGCTACCAAGTACATATAGCGCCAATTTCAGTCTATAGTTTTTCATATCAAATGTACAATCCACAAATTCAAAACATACTATTCTATCTTAATTTCACATGAATCTGATATCCGTTTGAAAGTAAATAATATGCACGAAACAGAGCAAAAGAATTCAACTTAAATCTCTCTCCCGATACAGATGCAGCTTTCTGTAAACATCATACAGAATTACCGTTTCTTCTTCGGGTCAATGACAAAATTACTGTTTTAGATTTAGGCAAAAGCACATTTCAAAATTCATTAACAGGAAATAATACCAAAACTCAGTAAGGAAGCAACCAGACAATAAGAGAACTGATGCAAGCATTTAAAGCACTAAGTAAGAGGCAGTAGGGAAGCAACAATTAGAACTAACTTTGTCTAACTTTTCAAAGGAGTCTGCCCGTCGAGGCACCCACCCTTTGATGGCATCTCCTGCAACCGAAGTGAGCCATGACGGCCATCCAGCAGCAGTTTGTTCTCCTTTTGCCCCATGTGGCATGCTTACTATCCTAGACATCACAGTTTCCCTTTCACTTGCTCCTAAATCCAGTGTTGCCCCTCTTTGATGATTCGAAATCCCTGGCCTTGAGATGACTTTGGTTTTATTATGATCATCTTTACCAGCATTGTTCCCCACATTTGCTTTTGAGGCTGTTCTTGATAACCTGCGCACTGACCCCTCAGCCCCACCACCGCCACCACCTACTTCTGCTACAATGTCATCTCTCAATGAGGGAGTAGGAGCAATCAACTGAACCGAATAATCCTTCAATGGGCGTTCTACTGTGTCGGATTCCTTCACCATTTCCTCTTGCGACGTAGCTTTTGAGCAAAGGCAGCCCATATTTTTGTCACCCCCTAAATCCCCTGTTTCCTATTTCTTCCAAACTAATCGCCCCTTTCGCAAATTATTTGAGCGAGAGCTTTTACCAAATAGGTTACCTGCATTTCCTGGGAAACCCAAAAGTTTCCCTCCTCAATCCATTATTTCTCCTTAAATTCTCAATCTGGGTATCTCTCTTTCCAGCCAAAAGTAACCTGAATTCACATATCCGTAAGCATTTGACCCCTACCCAGATACCCAAATTCCACAAAACCTCCAAATCCAGGAAATGGGGAAGGAAAGCTCTCTCTTTCTCTATAAAAAAAAAAAAGAAAAAAAAAAAAGACGCAGAAAACTGGAAGGTGAGAGAAATTATCCAATCCCAAATGCCAAAACTCGAACAACAATACTTGGACGTTGTTGTGGAGGAGGAGGAATGAATTAATGTACACAAAAGATTGGAGCTTTAGGAATGGGAAATCCAAAAAACCAGACCAGAAATCCCTGCACCAGAAAATGAAGAAATGAAGTGCTGGTGGAATGCAGAGGAGTTCTGGCTGGCTGGCAGGCAGATTTTTCTGAATTTCAATTATCAATTAATTCCCTATAATAATAATAATTAAATTGCTTTTGGTGTGTTGATTGAGAAACCAGAAAGTAGGGAGGGGAGAGAGGAGAGGAGGACATGGATGGAAAATCTCCCCCCAAAAAAAAATTAAAAAAAAAGAGAGGAAAAAAAAATGAGGGTAGGGGGAGGACGTGAGTTGTGATTTGGAGGTTGGTAGAGAGAGATAGAGATTTGCGTGCGGACATGGCCCCGACAAACGCGAGGAACCTAAGGTTTTTGGGGCTTTGACAGGAAGGAAGGAGGGTCCGACTCTGATTATCTCTCTCTCTTCCCCCCCACCCCCCCCCCCCCCCCCCCCCCCCCCCCCCCCCCCCCCTCTCCAGCTGAGCTGTTGTAGAGAGAGAGCTTTTGTAGAGAAAGAGATGTGCAAGAAGCATCGATTCACAGGTACAGAAGGAAGATGTGTAGAGAGAGAGAGAGTGGAAGATGGATGAGCGAGTGGATTTTGGTCTACGATTACTGACTGCATTGCATGCACTAATCCATGATGAGGACGTGCGTCGCATAATGTCATGCGGTTCTTGCCCTACTCAGCATTATTATTATTATTACTAGCATTTGCCTACACATTTTGTGTGTATAAAGTATAAACACATTTTTTAGAAAATGAGAAGGAGAGAGACAGAACGTGGGGGCAGAGGAAGGTTTTTTTTTTTTTTTGTTTAAATAAATATTTTAGGTATTTTAACATCACCTGTAGGTGAGGCTTCAATAAAAAATAGTAAAATTTAGATGTGTGAAATTACATTATTGCCCATCATTTTTTTTGTGTGATAGAAGACTAATTTGTTTTTTCACCCTCTTTTGGTTGACAAAGAGGGTTTTATTAATTATTAAAGATTATTATTATTATTATTATTATTATGCCACATATTATCAAAAGTGACCATTTACTATCGTGATGGAAATGTGTTGAGCCCTTACATAACGAGAAACTTTTTATTGTAACGGAAACATCTGTGGTACACTGCGTGCTTTTATATAAGTGATGGAAAATTGTTTTTTTTTTAAGTTATTAACTTTTTAGCACGCATATTCCACCATTGGTATAGTGAACGTGGTGTACCACCATGTGTTCCAGTTATACTGACTTGCATAACGGCATAGGTTCAAACACATTCGGTAGCCAATATAACATTTAATCTAACAAAATTTATCTGAGTTTTTGGCTTAACTATTCCTTGATTTGGTGGATGTGTGGTGATTAAACTCAAAACTGGGCAATATTTCATCTGGGTTTTTATTATTTCAAAATTTTCACTTTTTTTTGTTTCTTTCAGTGCAAATGGGAATTTTGTTGAATTGTAGAGATTACTTGTGGAAATTTCTTTCAGTGCAAATGGGAATTTCGTTGAATTTGGGAGGTTACTTGTGGAAATTTGGAACTGGAAGAATCAATGCTTGAGAGTGGAGTGCATAAGTTTTCAGCGGGAAATTGTTTCTACGTTTTTTTTTCTTACAACAATATATATTCACAAGAAAAATAAATTTAAGCGCTCAAATTTTATATGTTTTTTAACACTTCAAATTTTGATTAATGTGCTTCCACCTTTATCTATAACATTTCTCAAATTTCCAACTCAACATTTTATATAAAGTTTAAAGAAAATAAGAATTATTATTATTATTATTATTATTGAAACTGAGAGAGTCCCTAAATTTAGATTCTCTTTCTCCAATGCATCTACCAATTGGTGAAAGGAGAAACCTTGCAAGGGCTTATAAGAGGTTGACTACTCCTCATATTACCAATTGGTTTTATGGTAGAGTATCAACTTTCTTAAACCAAAACATAGCCACATCTGTATCTAGGATAAAGTTGCCAAAATTCAAGTGGGAATGTATTGACTTGAATTAGTAATTTAAAGTCTTGGTCCTTGGAATTGTTTGATCGTAAAAAATTTAGACGAGATTGGTTACTCTTACCACCAGCATTAGAACATACCCACAATCTCAAGATTGAAGGACTTAAGCATGGCACCTAACTGCCAGTTCCCACCGGTATGGATTTACAAAAAAATTTACCAATCGCACACTAATGAGGATTGTTGGCAATGGAACTCGAACCTTGGTGGGGCGACACACAAAGTAGAGACCTTACCAATTGAACCAACCTTTGTTGGCTCTTGGAATTATAAGTTCAAAACACATTATATTTGTTTTAACAGTTTTTGTTCTTTTTAAATGTTGTTTGCCTTAGCCCTTTGGCATGTGTGTGATTTTCATCCTAATCTTTCATCTGCTTCAAGTAAGTGTAGGACACAATTAAACAGCACTCCAAGGAGGCCATACTCAAAACTCAAAAGGAGATAAATATTCAAAAATGATGCTCAACTTAAAGAGGCCCTTGCTAACGGTCTCACGCTAATCTTTGTCACAGTTGTACATGATTGGGGATAGTTAGCACCTTGGTCTTCAATTGTCATATACAACAAAGCCGTAATATTAAGTGGAAAAACTCTATTTTGAGTGAGATGTTTTTTTCTTACAAGTGAAGAGAAATGCGACTAGATTATAGTATTAAGTGACAAAACTTTATTTTCATTAGAAAATTTTGTGCTTATTTTGTCGACATTTTCTTAGTTTTTTTTTAGAACATTTAAGCCAAAAAGTCTTTGAATTTAGGCAATAATAGATTTCTAATCTTGTTTTGTCAAGTTTCGCATATAAAGTTGGATTTACATTACAGATTCCTATTTGGGTTCATAATATGGCATTTCAAAAAGAACACCAAGACAATGAGGGCTAGTGTTATAGTGAAAATGAAGCACTCATGTGACCCTTCTCACCCGGGTTCAAGGCTCCTCCGCCCTCTTTCTCCCTACTCTGTCAGAATCCCACCTAACTTTTGATAAAAAAATAAAAATAAATAAATAAAGCGGATTCCGAGCCTCCTACATTTATACAATACATTGGATGACTGATTCCCCTCCCATAAGTACGAGTTATCTTGAATGCATATGTCAAAGGTGATCCCGACAATTTTGCCATATACAGTTTTTCTTGCTACTCTTGAATTTCTAATTCACAGAGTACTCAATGCCTAAGTTGGAGCACAACCAAAGCATGCACGTCGAAGTAGTTTACATCTCAAAATACAAACTTGCATCAGATTTATAAACTAGAAAATTCATTTAAAAAGAAAAAAAAATGAGGAACAAAATTATCTGCTACAAGGTATGGTAGACTTGTATTTGCACCATTAGCGTCACAGTCATATCGATTTTATATGATGACGAATTTCCTTGGGTTCTTAGTCATCTCATTCAAATATGAGTGTCATTTCGTCTCAAACATGGTACAAAAGAGAAGTAGACTTAATTATTTCAGTCGAATACGGGTTCTACTCCTCCAGTTGGCTTGCAATTTCGTCCTTTGTGAACCTCATCATCATGTTAGCATCCCAGTGTCAAAAAAATTCACATGTAGGATGATGATTAATTGTAAAATGCCAAAAGCATAATAATTCCCCCGTCTTAAAAACAACTACAATCAAGATCAAGAGGCAGAAACACAATTAATCAAGAGTGCATTACCTTTGCCCCTGTTAAGTTTAGTTTTGAAAAATCAACATGCCGAATTTTTTTGTTCAACTGTGCAAGTGGGTAGGAGTGGGTTCGGTTTCATTTGGTTCAGTTTTTTTTTTTTTTTTTCAATTTTTTGAACCCACCCTTACAAGTGGGTCGAAATTTCGAGCTATTGCAGAGCCTTTTCGAATGTAATAAGTCTATTAACTTTACATGTGTATGCTCATGCAAACTTTCATAACACATGTGCAGACAATATCAGTCATTAGAAACAGATCTTGCAGCCAAATAAATTTCAACTTTTTCCATTTAATTTCCACGCGCAAGAAAATGTCTTTCCTTTGCTCCTTTCTCATGGTCCTTCGTATTCTTTCTTTGGTAAAACCGATAAATGTCACCAACAATCTATGACACGGTATATTTGGGTGGGGGATTTTTAAGCCATGACTGAAAACCAAATTATAAAAAGGGAATACCACAAAATGAGAATAGTCTTCAATAGTACCCAGTCATGAATGATACAAAATGAATGGACAAGATTGAAAATAGACTATTCAATACTTGTGGAAATTTTTGTACAATAAAATAACCAATAGTTCTCATTCTCCAATGCATTTTCCATTTCATCTCAAACATGCTACAAACAAATGTGGTTCTGCAAGTATATATCAGAGGCAATTCAACAGGTGATCAAAACATAGCTACATATTTAATTTTACAGGAATTAAAGTTTCCTATTGACTTCATGACTTAGTAATTTAAAGTCTTGGTCCTTGGAAATTATTAGTTCATAAAATACAATATTTGTTGACTTGAAGTGCATGCATAAAGTTGGATAAAATCTATATAGTCTTTTAATCAATCAGCTGTAGCAAATAAATAGACAGTTCATAATACCTAATCTCAGTTTACTACCCTCAAGTTTCTTGGTTTTCAACATTTGGTACATCAAATTTTTTCATCCCAAAATGGTACCTAAAGTCATAATTCAGGGACACTTTCATACATCTTTTAAGGTTAATATTAAATCAGCCATTAACTAGTGGCATGACGCCTACATGGACAATGACTAGGTGCCACATGTCAATATGGTCAATCAAATGTGGCAAATAAATAGACAGTTCATAATGTTTTTACTCATTTATTTTCATATAGTTGAATGACTAAATGATTTCATATTTTATTACTTTTGTTAAATATGATCTTTACAAAGTATTTGAATGGTTTCGATCATTAATACGAAATTTCGTGAATTAAAAACTAAGTATCATGAGGAAGAGCTCCCTCATCCACTGAGTCATGAACAAAGTTAATTCATATATTAAATATTCACTTACAAGCACAAAAAAATACCACTAGACTTTTAAAAGCTGCAATTTGAAGGCCACTGCTTAATTATTTCTTTGGTAAAACCGATAAATGTCATTGACAAACTATGACATGGTATATTTGGGTGGGGGATTTTCAAGCCATGGGACTAAAAACCAAATTATAAAAAGAGAATACCACAAAATGAGAAAAATCTTTAATAGTACGTAATAGGGGTGGACATGGGTTGGTTTGGGTTAGTTTTGGGCCAAAATCGAAACCAAACCGACCTAGTCTGTGGGCCAAATTGCAAATTGAATAACCATGCTAGGTATAAAACTGATAAGGTCGGTTAACCTACAGTGGTGGGTTGGTTTGGGTCGGTTTTTAGTTTGTGTGAAGACAAAAATACATAACAAATTCATTTCCCAAAAGTTACAGAACTTAGCACCAATATGAGTGATTGCTCAAAGAAAAACACAAAAGATGCAGCTCAAGGAGAGCACCAAAGAATAGCTACTACCTTGTCCAAATGGTGACCCTATTTTCCTTTCATAATTTCATTCCTCTCTGCTTTTTAGGCACATAATGGTTGCCTTTTCTTTTGCTATTTGCTTTTTGAATGAAAAGAAAGGGGATTCTTAAACTAATTAGGTTTTATTTTCATGTGGTGTATATATGATAACTCGTAAATAACTAATTATTTATATTATTACACGTATTAATTATGGTTAAAAAAAATAAAATAAGTATATGCGGATCGGTTCAATCAACCGCATCAAAAGAATTTTGAAACCGCTTGCCGAACCAATTAATATCGGTGCGGTTTGGTTTAACCACCAAAAATTTTAAAAAAAAATCAAACCAAACCAACCTATCGGTGCGGTTTGGACAGGTCATTAGGTTTTTTTTTTTAATGCCTAGCCCTAATACGTAGTAAAGGCTCTGGAGAAGTCAAAATAGGAGAACACTCATCTTGGGGTGGGGTTACTACTTAGATGCTTTTAGCAGTAAGGTTCTAAAAGACACTAAGTGCTAGTCAGGCAGCGAGCTGGGGCCTAGTGCCTAGGTGGTTAGGTGGGCGCCGTAGATTTGAGTAAATTATTATATCTCATATAAATAGTGGAATACATAGAGTTGAACAATGAATGATACATAATGAATGGACAAAATTGAAAATAGACTATTCAATACTTGTGGAAATCTTTGTACAATAAAATAACTAATAGTTCTCATTCTCCAATGCATTTTCCATTTCATCTCAAACACGCTACAAACAAACGTGCGCTTACAAGTAACTATCAAAGGCAATTCAACAAGTGACCAAAACATAGCCACATCTTTAACTATACAAGAATTAAAGTTTCCTATTGACTTTATGACTTAGTAATTTAAAGTCTTGGTCCTTGGATTTATTACTTCATAAAATACAATATTTGTTGACTTGTAGTGCATGCATAAAGTTGGATAAAACCTATATGGTCTTTTAATCAATCAGTTGTAGCAAATAAATAGATAGTTCATAATACCTAATCTCAGTTTACTACCCTCAAGTTTCTTGGTTTTCAACATTTGGTACATCAATTTTTTTCATCCCAAAATGGTACCTAAAGTCATAATTCAGGGATACTTTCATACATCTGTTAAGGTTAATGTTAAATCAGCCGTTAACCAATGACGTGGTGTCCACATGGACAATGATTAGGCGCCACATGTCAATATAGTCAATCAACTGTGGCAAATAAATAGACAATTCATAATACTTTTACTCATTTGTTTTTATATAGTTGAATGACTAAATGATTTCATATTTTATTAATTTTGTTAGATATGATCTTTACAAAGAATTTGAACAGTTTCGATCATTAATACGAAATTTCGTGAATTAAAAACTAAGTATCCTGAAGAAGAACTCCCCTCATTCATTGAGTCATGAACAAAGTTAAATCATAATATTAAATATTCACTTACAAGTGAAAATTAATACCATTAAACTTTTAAAAGCTGCAATCTGAAGGCCACTGCGCTATTCTTTCTTTGGTAAAACCTATAAATGTCACCAACAAACTATGACATGGTATATTTGGGTGGGGGGATGTTTAAGCAATGGACTAAAAACCAAATTTTAAAAAGAGAATACCACAAATGAGAAAATTCTTCAATAGTACGTAGTAATGAATAATACGAAATAAATAGACAAGATTGAAAATAAACTATTAAATACTTGTGGAAATCTTTGTACAATAAAATAACCAATAGTTCTCCTTCTCCAATGCATATTCCATTTCATCTCAAACAAGCTACAAACAAGGGTGGGCCTACAAGTAATTAACTGAGGCAATTCAACAGGTGACCAAAACATAGTCACATCTTTAATTATATAGGAATTAAAGTTTCCACAATTGAAGTGGGAATGGATTGACTTTAGTAATTTAAAGTTTGGTACCTTGGAATTATTAGTTCAGAGCATACAATATTTGTTGACTTGTAGTGCATGCATAAAGTTGGATAAAATCTAATACTCAGTAGCTGTTTTAAATGTTGTTTGCCTTAGCCCTTTGGCATGTGTGTGATTTACTTGTAATGCATGCGTAAAGTTGGATAAAATATGTAAGATCATTTAATCAATTAGCTGTAGCAAATAAATAGACAGTGTATAATACTTTTATACATTTGTTTTTATTTGATCATTAATACAAAATTTCGTGAATAAAAAACTAAGTATCTTGAGGAACAACTCCCCTCATCCATTGAGTCATGAACGAAGCTAGTTCATAATGTTAAATCTTCACTTACAAGTGAAGAGGAATACCACTAAATTTTTAGAAGTTGCCTTCTAGAGGCCATTGCGCTAGAAAAAGATAGAACATTTTTTTCTTACCAAACATTTTTTTATTGTTTAACTTTAAATTGAAATAGCTTTTTGTGAAAAAATCAATACCAAATGAGGACTTAGTGTTACAGGTTTACACAAAGGGTGGAGAGAATAAATTGTTATATTTACACCTTTTTCTTTCATACTTTTTGAATTCCTTGCTATATTTACACCAAGGAGTGAAGAGAATAAATTGGTTACAAACTCTTAATTCAGATTCGAACCTAAAACTTTTTTTATTACAAATAAATAAAATCATTAATCCAGTATTGCACCAAATGCCCGATTAATTTAGTCAGTACTATCTGATGACTATTTATCCTATCCGACTGAAATAGTCAATACAGTCCGAGATACCAAACGAGGCCTTAAGGAGTAATAATGGTTTGGACTTGAATAGGCTAAAAAAAAGAGATAATACAACCTTGGCAAGAACGACATTCTGCAGAATATATGACTCATGTTCCTTATGTAACAAAGAGAATGTGATCTAAAGATGTTAAATTCCTGAGACCTTAGAATTGCCAATTGGTCATTGATAATCTGGATAGATCAGCACATACTATGTCTTCTCCCTAGCAAGTGACTGGTCTCAAGCTATTGGTGTGAAAGAGGCCAACACAAGTATGTAAGTGCTCAATAGAGAGTGCGTTACTGAACGCAATCAACCATGAGTTCACATACTTATGTCATATGTAAACCCACTAGTTGGGATATGCAAAGTAGTCGTTTGACCTGAGACACCATAGTTGTCTTATGAGTATATCTTTGATCATTTGATGATGTAGCACATAGCATGCCTCATCTTGGGCATGCTCCTAGTATTGTTAAGGTCATTGATTTATTCATAAAGACATGTAAGTGTACAACAATGGATCTCTAACCTTCAAACCGTTTAGGGAGAATAGTTTATGATGTGTTAAGAGTCTTTAGCCATAGCACATGAATGAGATTTAGAAAGTACGTTCTAAATCACATTCAAAGCAATCATATAGACAAGAGAATCATATTAAGTAGTAAACATGAATAAACGATCAACCAAATAATGTGATCAAGAGTATTGATATTGAGAATATTGTATTCCATTTATTCTCAAATTGAATAGGCTATCCCCTTCTTTTGCTTAATTTGGATAGCCATGACATACTCCACTATGGGCTAGTTTGGTATTAATATGCTTTGAAAAAAAAAAAGCTGTTTCTGCTATGCTGTGAGAATAAGCAGTTGTGAAATAAAACAGCAGAGTGTTTGGTAAATTTTTTTGTAAAAGTGCTCTTGGAAAGAAAAAAAAGCAATATGATAGTGTTTGGTAAACTTTTATGCAAAACAACTGTGACAGTGTGAAATTTGAGGGATTTTTGATACCGCTCCAATTTTAAGCTTACCCACTAACTTAGACCCATTGAGCAACACCTTCAAATCATTGAGCACCGCAATCACCTCCTTCAAGGCATAGCCATCCCTTGAATCTATTAAATTAAATGCCGTTATGTCGGGCCTTCAAAGCCTCGCAAGAAATCGCCGCAATTGCATCGAAAAAAGTAGACAAAGTGGCGGACTGGTGGTCTAGAAGCGCACATATCGCGCGCTGATAGGAACATATTTATGTGACTTTATTAGTTTGTTTCCTTGCATTTACTTAATTAGTTTCATCTTATTAGAATGTTTTAAGCTAGTAAAGAAGTGCATTTTGGTGCAATTTGGAGCTATTTTGGGGTGAAATGGATTGCATGCATGGGGAGCATAAAAAATGGATGGTTGTGATTCATTCTCACCAACAAAAATGGATGGTAGTGATTCATTCTCACCAATAAAAATGGATGGTGGTGATTCATTCTTACCAACAAAAATGGATGGTGGTGATTCATTCTCACCAACAAAATGGATGGTAGTAATTCATTCTCAAAGCCTATAAATAGGCTTCTCCATCAAGGCCAAAGACACCAATTCACACAACACTTCCATTCTACACTCCCTAAACTATCTTAGCCTTACCCCTACCTACCCATCCTAAACACCACCATACATCCCCCTATCCATTCCTCCATACAACCAAACCTTTAACCCACAACCACCCCTTGTGCCGTAGCAAAGGAAGGGAAGGAAAGTGCTTGGACGTGCTTGCCACTCAACGAGGATCGTTGGAGCGTTTAGGTGTTTTCTTTCTTTTATTTTCAATGTATAAATCTATTTACCTTTGTTTTACAATTATGAGGAACTAAACCCCCCCCCCCCTTTTGCTAGGGGGGATTCAAAGCCATGATTACATTTGCATTATGAATTAATTACTTTTGGTTGTGCTTTAATAATTTGTGATTTCAATTTGCTTAACTATTTGATTGATAACTTATTTGTGTATGTTAATTAAGAGTGCACGCTTAGTTTTCATGCATAAGTTTGATGCTAGAATATAAGGAAATTTCACCTAATCGTTATGAACTTATATTCATGAGTAGTGAAGGTTGCTATCCACAATCGTGTTAAGTGAATTCTTGGCAAGAGTATCATGCTTTTCATAGTTACGAATGCCTCGTCAATACTTATAGTTCTCATGAATCTTAATGATCTTTGATTGTATCTCTATTGTGCTTTTCACGTATGGAACTTTTGAAGAATGTTTTGAATTGTTATATGTGCTTTCGCATTCAATTCATTAACTTAAGGAGAACTTGAAGGTTAAAAAAGTGCTATCACGGTTAACCCGGAGTATTGAGTTTCATAAGTTATCGAAAGAACAACTAAAAATTGGTTTATGTACAAGTGTATCATGTGTGGAGGAGAACCCTCAATCCATCATCCATCCAAACAACCATATTTTGTGACTAAATTTGTCTAGTTTATAATTTGTTTATTTTCAAGTTATTCTCATCAAAACCCAATCCCCCTTTTACAATTTATGTCCTTTGATTTGAAGCTACTTTATTTGATTTCTTTGAGTTAATTTAGTTTAGAGTTGGTTAATTTTCATAATTTGAATCTTTTAAATTCAATTCACGTCCTAAAACAACCCTAGAATCTATTTTAGTTTATTTGTTAGTTTTATTTTGAGTTATTCTAGTTTATTTTAAATCATTTGAATCTAGTTAAGTGTTTTGATTTTAGATTTGTGTTTTTGAAGTTTTACTTAGTGTTTCTAAGTTCATTTTATAGATTAGCAATCCCTCCTAATCCCCGGTTTAGAACGATCCCTACTTGCATTTATACTACAATTGTCAACAAGAGGGTTTAATTTGTGTGTTTGCATAATCATCGCATCACGCGCACAGCAGAGGATAACTTGAGTTCCTCCAACGCAAGAGCCTCCTCTTCGGTCAAATCGAGCAATCCGAGCTCCAAGCCTGGGGAACTGAGGGTTCTGGCAATTCGAACAGGAAGATCACTACAGATGTTGGGGGAACCGGCGAGAGAGAGGAGCTTACTGAGAAGGATGATGAGGGAGGCTCTAGATTCTACAACAGTTGGGAGGGAGGGGAGGAAACAAACGAGGTTGTGGGCGTTGAGATGCGACGAGGAGGAGGCGAACCGATTGAGCACCGACGAGGGTCACTGTTCACCTGTGTTTTAGAGGTTTGCATAGAAGCTGAAAAGCCAGTTTTTCAAAACTGCATTTTTTGCTACTTCTGTTTTTTTTTTTCACCCAAAACTGTGGAAAAAAAAACTGAAGTTGGAAGTTTACTAAACACAAAATCAATGTATCGTGGATCACTCGGTAGGTAATGGGACTGTACATTTCGATTACTGTCGAGTGATCAACGAATGACTCTTTTCAAACACCACATGACCTATCAACTTCACAACGTGAAAAAGTAACGAAAATTGTCCAGAATATCTTTAGGCCACATGTTCGTAGGGGGTCTGCTACGAAATTTATTAATACTGAAGGGAGCTTATTACATGAACAACACATATCGAATGCAATAACTTTGTTTAACAGTTCAGAATCTCCGTGACGGCTAAAAAAAACACAAGTTCAACAACCATAACTTCTTAGAACATGTTACTAAATAGCTACTTCGCCAGAAATGCTATTAATTTCATTCCATTTTTATCTGACGCGGGGGACTCTGTTGGGAAACTGTGTTGGGACCAATAAGTCTCCTTGGAGGAGTGCCTTCCAACAAAGGCCTTCCATAGCCTTCTGAAATAGGCCTCCCATAGCCTTCAGATATAGGCCTTCCGGTGCCCACAAGGGAAGCCCTCCGTCCAGCGTGCGTTGGAAGAATGAGGCGGAATGTCCAATTCAGGACCTTAGGCGCAAACACCCTGTACAGCAGGAATATGTCATACCAACTTGGATACTTAACGTATGAATCTCCTCGACAAGCCCCAGCTACAATCAACCTTGCAAAATCCTCCACAGGCCCACCGGTCACATGTACCTAAGACAATATAAATGTCTCACAGACTGGAATATATATATAGCACATTTTAAGTATACTGTTTCTTAATAAAAAAATTTAGCACTTAATTTGACTGCTCCGAGTACGAAAAATCATTCCAACCAGCATATTAGTGCAATGCCTCATTAGGCCAACTTAATGAAAAGCAATACGACCGATAAATCAGTAGCTCATACCTCCCTTTCTTCTTTCCACTGCATTTCAGCCCCCTCCTCTATCATGAACTTGCCTGTTGTCATTTCACTTCCAATCCACCCGTGAGTTGCAATTGTTATCCCTACCTCATGGTTTACTTCTAATCTCAAGGTCTCATAAAAGTTAACCAAAGCTGCCTTCGCCGCCTGGGAATTTAAACACAACAAAAGGATAGTAATAGTTAATGCTTGCTAGCTCTTCGATGTTGTTAACTTCGACTACAAAAACTGGTCCTAAATAAGTTTTACAAGAAAGTTTGACAAGTCTAAAATGTTGAATATACTTGATCAATTTTCCCAGAATAATATGCAAGGATTGATTAAGTAATATATACTCACAGCATATAAACTCATTCTCGGCAGAGGTAACCAGCTCTCAACTGATGCATTGACAATGATCTTTCCATTAGTTTGACGTAGGTAAGGAAGAGCAACATATGTTGGATAAACATTCCCCCAGAAATTTATATCCTGAGAACAAAGATATTCAAAACCGCAATACCTCATTGATAGAGAATTTGCCTCATAATAAATAGCAGTTTGTATTAAAAATGTAGTGCAAAACTTTTAGACTTCTGCTCATGCAACTTTGCAATCCTTACCAACAACTGGGGAAAGACAGACGTGTCTGTAACTTCCTCGAAGTAGAATGTATGTCCTAGACTTACTGTATTTACAAGGTGATCCACTGCAAAATTACACAAATCAAAATAACTACTCTTCCCATGGAGAGACTATGTAAGAAATAGCTATTAAACAAAAGAAGGGAAGTTACAGAACAGGACAGTGAAGGCTCGTGACAGCAAGCTCTTCTCCCTAACCTTTCCATTATATTATTAAAACGCTAGCGCGCCCCTTTAGAGAAAGGGGCGTAAGCACTTCGCTCGCTAGGGGATGGGATTCATTCACTTGCATTCCCGCTAGCAAAATCAAGCGGGGTGCAACTATAGCATTTTTCTATTTTCAGCTTAGTAGGTAATCAACTTAAAACAAGCAACTGTATAACTCATCAGCTTACAATAAATCATTTATTTTTAGCCATATTCCAGCACTGCTACTATTAATGCAACTCCTTTATATATATGACCATAATTAACCCATGAGAGGTTTATCCATAGACGTCTTAGCCAAAAAGGAAAATCAGATGTCAAACAGTTGCACTCTAAAGGGGTGAACAAATACATCTAAGAAATTGTAAGTCCACGACTAAACTAGAATTGGAGTACTGGTTAAGGCTTCACATCTGATTCTGTACTAGTTAAATTCGATCTTAACTGCTCGGTGTGTGACTGTAGCTTTCATAGTTGTAGGTTACTGTGAAAATATTCAAATGTACATAAATACTCTACTTAACTGAATAAATCTGCAGTCCACTCTGTCATACTTTAATTATGACCTTTCAAGCGTAAAACATTAATCGTTTTTTAAATTATGGCCTTTCTAAATAATCACATTTGTCCCTGGCGCATACCTCGGCCATAGAAGCTTATCGTTTCACTGATGAAACGCCTACATTCCTCTTCCTTGACAACGTCGGCGGCTATGATCATGACATGCTTTGCACCCATAAGCCTTGCATTCTCACTGATCACTCGCAGTCTGTTCTGTCTTCGTGCCACTAGTACAAGATTTGCCCTTCTCTTCGCATATTCATATGCAATTTGCTGCAATCACAACCCCCATGCTACATTACACACACACACACACATACAGAACCACTTTCATCAAACCTCCAACGTATTTGTGATCATGTTCCTGTATTGTATCCTCTTACCTATCATATACTTACCATGTGATGGTGTTTTAGAAAGCTATATAAATATACTTACCATGTGATGGTGTTTTACAAAGTTAATATACAGCTTAATGGTACAATATTCTTGTAGATAGGGTGTAGGGTTTTATGCGTGTCGGAGTGACTCTAACTCCGACTTCTCCTAAATTATTGTAATGGTTTATCATCCTCCCCTCCTTTTAATGATAATAATTTTCTTTTAAAAGGAGAAAGGTGATTTAACATTTGCTAAAGTTTAAGAGTAAAATATTTTATGTTTTGAACAATATTTCCTTCATTTTCTCAAGGGTTCGCTACATCAATATTAAATATCATACTGTTGACATTTCCATAAAAACAGATATTTAAAACCTTGCTTGAAACAAGATGAACTTCAAAATTAATTTATTAATTTTATCTGGAAATGGGGGACTTATAATTACCTCTCCTATGCCAGAAGAAGCACCCGTAATTATAACCACCTTATCTTCGACAATTTCACTGTTGAACAAATTGTAAAGCCACTCACAACCAGTGACGAAGGTCAACGCTGGCCAAGCAAACGCCAGCATCACTAAACTTGCCGGTGGCACCACCCAATTCAGCACCGAGTTGAACAAATCCATCGACTTGTTTCGCAAAAAGCCTTAACTAACCCAAATTAAACACACAACAGTTTTTTTTTTTTTTTTTTGGTAACCGATGTTGGTCCAAAATGTGATCGATCAAATTCAGATGGGAAGAGATAAGGTCGAGAGAGAGAGGAGTTGATGAGTTTGAAATAATACAGTGGGCAGCGGTAGTGGCAGAGACGATCAACTTCAACACAAATATCATTACATGCAAGGAGGGCACGTCACGTTTTGATGGCAAGCTCTTGTAGTGACGGATGGAAGTTTTTTTTTGGAATTTCCTGCATGAGTTAGTGTACTGCTCCAACTTGCCATTTGCTCAGATGTAGCACCATGGTCAGGACACCTGTTCTCTTCACTCGGTTTTTTTTCCTGTTTAAAGATGAAAATAAATAAAATAGACTGCCCTAGGGCAACCATTACAAAGCTTATCAAAGTGCAAGGCATTCCTTACACCAGAGGAAGAGAAATAAGCCAAACGCAATTCGAAGAAAGTCCGTCTGTCAGTTGATTTCCAACAAAATTAGCTTCTCTAAAATATAAATATAGGAATTGCAATTAAACTTAAAAGCTGAAGTCCTAACGACTGAGATTCTTACTATGTCAGAAACATAATTTTGTATTCATGATGTCATATTATAATTAGTTGTAATTTTTTTAAAAAAAAATTTTAACTAATTTATTATTATACTTAGTATAGCAAATTGTATCGGCACACTAAAAAAGTCTCTCTTAACGACTTTCATTCGTTTGAATTCTTCAAGAATGATTACATGAAGTAAGACGATTAATGAGGAGGTTGGCAGGGCCTGTCCATAGATTTTTGAGGCCCGGGGCGACGCCAAAAAAAGTGCCCTAACTTCATATAAGAAAATTATTTATTTTCACACGTAAGACATTGATAAAATTATACTTAAAAAAGCACTTCAAACTCAATAATTTAGAAACACATAAATACTAATTTATTTTGTATTGAGAGAAGGAAACCCAAAAACTCTGGGTTTACAAGTAAATAGATGATGAGTTTTGTTTTCCATCTGAACTTTGAAAGTGTTTTTGTATAAATCATGAGGTGTTTTTTTTTATTTACTAACCTCGTCAATATGGGACTAAAAAAATTCAAACTCAATAATTTAGAAACACATAAATACTAATTTATTTTGTATTGAGAGAAGGAAACCCAAAAACTCTGGGCTTACAAGTAGATAGATGATGAGTTTTGTTTTCCATCTAAACTTTGAAAGTGTTTTTGTATAAATCATGAGGTGTTTTTTATTTATTTACTAACCTCGTCAATATGGGACTAAAAAATTAATGATGTTTTCGAGTCTTTAATTGATATGCATTAGTAATGAATGTGCATTAAATTAAATATTTTGATAACATGTCATATAATTTGTAAATTTGGTATGCGTATTATTCATTGTTGAAGATTAGACTTGAATTGAAACGAATATTTAAAAATAACAACCCACATAATTATTAGCTAGTAACTAAAAATAAATTAACAACCAAACAAAAATTTGTAAAAATAAAAAAAAATAAACATGCACATAGTGTTTCAAACTTAGGACCTCTTGTTAATTTTAAACAACAAAAACCATTGCTTCTAATTAAACTTGTTGATCTTTTAACCAAATTTTATAAATTTATACTCTTATGAAAAGAAATTTGTAAAAATTAAAAAATAAATAAACACTGTGGTGTTTTGAACTCAAGACCTCATTATTTTCAAATGACCAAACCACCACTTTTAATTAAATTTCTATATCATTGAACCAAATTTTATAAATTTATACTCTTATGAAAACATATATAAATATATCACCTAATAATTTTGGTGCCCCTAATTTTTTTGGGCCCCGGACGGTCGCCCTGCCAGCACTGGGCCTGGGCCGGGCCTGGAGGTTGGAGTCCAATTTGATGGTACAATTTGCAACATGCATGAATAGTTTAAAGCATATATGGTTGTTGGGCTTCATATAAGGACAACCTATTCTGATATCATGTAAAAATATGATTATTTGAATTACTCGCGGATAATATTTACAATATAGAGGGTTTGAGAACAGTAGGAAGATGCAAGGAAAAATAAGGAGGTGGCGAATTTTTGTGTGTGTGATGCAGAAAACAAAATTTTAGGATAAGTTGGTGTTTTACCATAAAACTAAGTAATAATATAATGAGTGGTCTAACTTACTTATAAGCAAGGTCTAAAATATTGATGATATCGGAAATATCGATAGTCCAAAAACACGAAAATTTCGATGGAAATATCGGGATATTATCGATATCGATAAAAATTGAATAAAAACCACGGAAATTGTAAGAAAAACTTGGAAATTTTTATTGAAACTTTGCAGGATGTTTATTTAGTCAATTATCTATTAGTTTATAACAAAAAATTGGAAGGAAATGCATTGCATGATGGATTTAACTGATTTAAGTTGATTATATACCGAGCTAGCAAACATTGTGAGTGTAGAAAATATGTAAATATGTTAGCATATTTTCACAAAAACATAAGTGATATGGTGGTTAAGGTGTTGAAGGAGTAAAATGGGAGGGGTTCAAATCCCCTTGGTGTTTTTTTAAATATAGAAATTTAAAAAACACGGAAATTTCGATGGAAATTTCGATGACATCGGAAATATCGGTAGTCTAAAAACACAGAAATTTCGATGGAAGTATCGGGATATTATGGATATTTTAGACCTTGCTTATAAGTCATGTGTTAACAAAAAATTTAAAATATCAGAGAATTTTGTGAAAAGATGATAAATTTGTGGGGTGGTTTCATAGATTACAAGATTTTTTGTAGGGGTGGCCATGGTCCGGTTCGGCCCGGTTTCGCCCTCAAAATGGAACCAGAACATAAAATTTTCAATGGTTCGGTTCGGTGTAATTCCGCTTTAATTTATTACTAAAACCGTACGATTCAATTCATAACGGTTCCGGTTCGATTCTTGTCGGTTTACGGTTTTAACCAAAATTATACTTATGTTTTTTTTCTAATTTTCTACTTCTAATACCAAACAATATTTCAACCACAAATATACTGGAAAAGAATGGAGAAAAATAATGTAAGGGAAGAAAAGTGATAAAACAACAAAGGAATGGAAAAGAATCGAAAAAAAATATTGGGCTTATGCACATGGTCTTCTTGGAAAAATGTCTTATTTATATAAAAATAATAATAAAACAATAATTTATATTAAAAACGGTTCAGTCCGATTCCTCCGGTTCTTAATATTTCCAAACCGAAACCGAAACCGTTTGAAATGATTCGGTTCGGTTTTTGTTCCAGTTTTGACTTTTTTTGTCAACGCAATTTTTTATGATTTTTTTGTCACGGTTTGATTCGGTTTTTATGCCCACCTCTAATTTTGTGTTTCTATTTTAGTAGTTTTTATTTTTTTCACAAGAAAAGGGCGCACAAAAAAATACCACAATCACAAGACGAGGAGACCGAAATCGAAGCCCAGGGTTTCACTTAAAGAAAGAAAGCCCAAAACGCACCACTCTTCCTCCAACTCCCTTTCTCCCTCTCTCCTTGTTTGGCTCCGCTGCAGCGCCGCCGCCACCACTAGCTCAGACCA
This sequence comes from Crataegus laevigata, assembly GCA_963580275.1. Classification (NCBI taxonomy): domain Eukaryota; kingdom Viridiplantae; phylum Streptophyta; class Magnoliopsida; order Rosales; family Rosaceae; genus Crataegus; species Crataegus laevigata. Next base: position 5,009,305 of record OY756938.1, read on the forward strand.
GAGGTCGACGCTAACTCCACCAACCTCCTCCCCTGAATCCACCCACTGTCCCCTCTCATTTCATCTTCAGTTTAACGGGCCTCCTCGTATAAGGTACCAAAGTCTCATCCGTTGTTCATTGTAATAACCATATGATGAACATTTTCTTGAGTATTTAGATTGTGCTTTTTCCTATTTAAATTTCTTCGCGCATTAAATTTTGGGTTTCGTGGGTTTTTGTTTTTCCTATTAATTTAGGGTCCGGCTTTAATGGTACGTAGCATTCAGTGTTACGGATTAGATTTGATTTTCAAAAGCGTTAGATCTTTTATATTTAATTTTCGTATCATTGAGTGCTACGTAACACCGAAGAAAAATGAATACTTTATGATTGGAAGTTAATTTTCCAGTTTCTTCTTGTTTATATGTTTGTACAGAGGCTTAAAATTGTGTAGATATTGAGATGGCTGCTTCATCGTCACTCTTTTCATCGTCTTCGTTCCAAGGGATCGCGTCGTTTCAGAGCACAAAGTTATGCGCTAGTTCTACGAACTTTGTCTACAAACAACCAATGCACCTCAAGAGATCGTCACAAAATAATGGGACGGTTTCGTGCCGGGCATTGGAAGTTGACAAATCATCTTCCTCCTATTCGGTGGGGAAGAAATTTCAAGTTACTGATGTGATTGAGGCTCAGCAATTCGACAGAGATCTTCTCGGAGCGATATTTGATGTTGCACGAGAGATGGAGAAGATTGAGAAGAAGTCACCAGGAAGCCAAATTCTGAAGGGTTATCTTATGGCTACTCTCTTCTACGAGCCGTCCACGAGGACTAGGCTTTCCTTTGAGTCTGCAATGAGGCGGCTAGGGGGCGAGGTCTTGACAACTGAAAATGCAAGAGAGTTCTCTTCGGCAGCTAAGGGAGAAACCCTCGAAGGTTTGCCTATCTCCCTCCATTTCCATTCACTTACTAGAGATGGTTTTTACTTGCTACAATTTGGTCGTGAATCGTGATGTAATGGGGGATTGATTGATTGACTTACAGATACTATAAGAACTGTTGAGGGTTACTCGGATATAATTGTGATGCGGCACTTTGAGAGCGGTGCAGCCAAAAGAGCTGCTGCCACTGCTGGCATTCCTGTCATCAATGCAGGAGATGGTCCTGGACAACACCCAACTCAGGTATCGCACAAGTTTTTAATACAGAAGAGGGAATTGCACCATCGAAAAGATAGATGAGGGATTGTTAAAACTTAAAACACCAAAGTTGTAATCCTGAGATGGATTCTTGTGGGCCAGCCTCGGGAGAGATATTCGTTTATAATTGACTTGCTCAGGTGTCTGTTCCATTTGTACATTATCCCGTACTAGAGAACTTTGTGCCGTTGTTTTAGTCTTCCCAACTGAATACTGTGAATTTAAAAAACAGAACTATGGTTTTATAACGTAAATGCTGAGGTTTTGTAATGTCAATTACAGATGTGGCTGGTAGCATAATGATCATATCTCATGTTTGCGGCGCTTGCATTGGTCTTATTATTTTCAGATTTATGTTTGGCTGTTAGAAGTTCTACAATCTGTTGAGTTAAAAGCTCTGTTTTTGCTTCCACAGGCTCTTTTAGATGTCTATACTATTGAAAGAGAGATAGGAAAACTGGATGGCATTAAAGTTGCACTTGTTGGAGATCTTGCTAACGGAAGGACAGTGCGCTCACTTGCATACTTGCTCGCCAGGTATAACGATGTGAAGATCTACTTTGTCTCTCCTGATGTGGTAAAGATGAAGGTAAAGTCCAAAATCGTCCCTGCATTATTTTGCGTATTTCCTTTTTTTTTTATTTATTTATATAAACCTTAGTAATTCAGGAAGTGTGGGGGCTATGAGGAATATAAGATATTGGAGTCTCATCTTTTTTATATTTCCTGTTCCAGAATGATATAAAAGATTATTTGACATCAAGGAACATTCAGTGGGAAGAAAGTGCGGACTTAATGGAAGTTGCTTCTCAGTGTGATGTTGTGTATCAAACTCGCATTCAGCGTGAACGATTTGGAGAGAGGGTTGACCTCTATGAAGAAGCTCGAGGCAAGTACATTGTGGATAGTCGTGTGTTAGAGGTGATGCAGAAGCACGCTGTGGTCATGCACCCTCTGCCTAGACTTGACGAGGTAATCACGTGATAATGAAATGATTTCAAACCCTTTAGCAGACCTCCTTTTATCAAGTTCAGTATTCTTAATTTCCATTTTCTCTGAATGTCGTGCAGATTACCGTGGATGTTGATGGGGATCCACGAGCTGCCTATTTCAGACAAGCAAAGAACGGCCTATATATAAGGATGGCTCTCTTGAAACTCCTACTTGTCGGGTGGTGAGGGATGCCGTTCTGTTTTCAATTTTTAAGTTTTGATTCAGCTCAGAAGAAAAATTCGAGTTTTGGCACTTGCTTTTCCTCCTTGATTATTTCGAACAAGATTTTGTTACAAAAACTGGCGGAGTTCAAACTCGATAAACAAGCGGATAAGTTGGTTTCTCTTGACTAGTTCTTTGAAATTTCATTTTTGGTTTCCCTTGGGTCATGATTGTAAGTATGGAAGAACAGCTTCCATGAGTGTCAAACGTCGTCGGCGGAATTATCCCTTTTGTGTGCATACCTGAAAATGCAACATCGATCCAGACATGTGCTTCTCCGCTCTAGCCCGTGATTGTAGGTACCGTTTGGTACGCAGACGGGACGGAACGGGACGGAACGGGACGGAACAGAACAGGACAGAACAAAGATTTCGTGTCGTGTTTGGTACGCGCAAGATGGAACGAGACAGAACAGAGTTGTTGATAGAGCCACAACTGAACATCTTTTTGAAGTGGTCAATTCAATTGTAAACGCCCCAATGTCTTCAAGATGCTTTATATCCACCGTCCCTAATCTCTTCAATACTTCTCTTCAAGATATGTTGGGCTGCGATTTCTGTCCGTCCGTATTTTAGATTTCAATATAGTAATCTCTGGGTTTTTTCTCAACACGTTGGAGATTGGTAGGCAGAAAATTTTCTATCACGAGGTGTTGGCGAGGTGTCGGAGTTGGTGACAAGGTTGATTTGGGTGATGAAGCGCGCAGTTGCAGACGATGCAAGAGAGACGAGATTATCGGGGGTCTTAGCAATCTCATGCTGGAGCACGGAATTCATAGTAGGGGTGGTTTCAAAAAATCGAAAACCAACCGAACCGAAATCGAAAAACCGAACCAAATGAAAAAATAAAACCGAATTGAAAAAACCAAACCGAACTGAACCGAATTCTTTTGGTTCGGTTCGGTTTTAGAGGTCTAAAAACTGAACCAAACTGAATTAATTAAATTAATATTTTTTAATTTTATTTATTTAATTATTTGTTTTGGGTATTTTTTTTAAACCCAATTTGTAATATTTTTAAACCCAATTTTATTTGTTTAATTATTTGTTTTGGGTATTATTTTTTAAACCTAATTTGTAAGCCCAATGTGTTGCCAAATACTTACCACCCCTTTCTCATTTTTCTCACACTCCAATTTTACTTCTAATTTTTTATGATTTGTTTGTTTCATCACTAAACAAGTTGTTTTTCATTTGTCTCTTAATCAATCATGTTCTTCTGTATTTGTGTTTTTATTGTTTGAATTGAAATTATGAGTGATTTGGAGTAATAATCACAGGGTAATCAAATCTACTTGTACAACTTCTCTCTCTGCACTCTAGTCCATTTACTTTCATATCTCTGCTGGGTAAAAATTGAGGGGGGGGAGAGAGTTAAACATTTTAAATTTCATTTTTTGTTGCTTGACTTTGTAAAAGACTGAAACTTTCACTGCATTCTCTTAGAAAACTAAACATACCATTGGATTTGATGGTTGTTTGTGATTTGGGTTTTACTGCTTTGTTTGCCCTTTATTAATAATCACGTAATGTTTGAGTGATCTATTCTACTCAAAATTTTTAGGACTTTCCTTAATATTTTCTAAGGAACCAAACAAGGATTAACCCTATGTATACTTTGTTTGTTTGCTTGATGTGAAAAAAAAAATATCCAAAACAAATAATTAAATAAATAACACTGAAAAAAAGAGAATTTAAAATATCATTGTTGTAGGCCTATTTGATTGAGTGATCTAGGGTTAGAGAGGGAGAGGGAGGCCGACCACTTTAGAGAGCAGAAGAGATAGATGTGTAATTGTGAGGTGTGTTTTATTCACCCCATTGTGCCTCTATTTATAGTAGTAGAAAGGGCAAACCCTTTCCCATAAGGATTACAATACTTAATAAGTAATCTACTCCTAATAGGAATATAAGATACATTCCTAATCTACTAGGATTTACACAATCACATTCCTATACTAAATATGACTGCAACACTCCCCCTTGAGTGTGTAAATACTCAAGTAAATGGCGCATCAAGTCTTCAGTGATGAAGCAGGTACAGTTGATGAAGTCGTCGGCACAATAAGCAAATGCGAGTCTCAAATCAACGGAAGAATGCATAAAAAGTAAAACTCACAAAACCTCGCTATGGTAAAACCCAAGGTGGGGAAAACCCATAGTCTAAGGAGAAAAGTGAGAAGTTGCATTAAGTCAAAACTATATGTCTTTTGGACGCAAGTAGAAGAGTTCACAAGGGTATGATCAGCCCATGATGGGTGCCTCGTTAAAACCTAGTTAGGTAGCAAAAACCCAGTGGGAAAAATGCTCCTAATCGTAGGGAAAAAGAGTACATTAAGATCAAGTGAGTATACTTCTGGATACTCCCCCTGAGTTTGACATAACTTCCAAATGAGAACTACTAGCATTGCATATAATAGTTAGGCATACCAATTCCTCGGACAAGCTTCTGGAAGGTTGACTTCGGCAGTGACGTTGTGTAGAGGTCGGCAAGGTTGTCTGGGATCGGCTTGCATGACTTCAATCTCCTGATGCTTTGCTGATGTAGATGTAGTCGCAATATGTCTTGGCGTTGACTTTGTTGATGTATCATGGCTTGTTCGGGTTGATACATGCGGCATAGTCTTCATGGATCGTTGTCGGGACTCAACGATGAATGAAAACACAGCAAGTACTACGAACATGCTCAACAAGAACTCCTAACCATGTCTCACTTGTGGCGTAGTGAAGTGAGGTGAGTCTTGGAACGATTCGAAGATTTCGCAACTAAGGTCATATCATGGACCTCCAAGATATTGCGATGTCCCTAACGGTAAAGACATAACCATTTGGGGATTTTGCCTTGTGCGGGTTTGATAAGTAACCAGCGTCAGCATAACAACAAGGCAAGCATCATTTCGAGGATCAGGGGGGTCAGATCCACTAAGATGCGTTGGGATTTGCCCTCGTAATACCTTCAGGATACGTCTTTAATACCAATTCAGTGGTTGCGTGTAGGCGCGGTGCTGCATCTTTACCAAGATCAATAGCGAAGGAGATGTCCTGTCTAAATACAATGAGCTAAGTACAACGAAGCGCAAAGTTGAACTTAGATATGGAATTTCGGATTCCATAACCTCTTCAAGGGTCTCATTTGCATATAACGTATGGACGATCAAAGGTATACTCAAAGGTAACACATTTGAAGTGTAGTTTGACTGGTAGACCAAGGTACCGTCAGAACAACGCTTAAACTTCAGGTCAAGACATAAACGAGTTTTCCCAAGATCCTTCATCTCAAATTTCATCTTCAGGTGCGAGGCAGTTTTCTCAAGCTCTTCCAGAGTCTTAGTGAGATTCGTGTTAACGACATAAACTGTAACTCTAGCAATTTGGAATAAGACTTCATAGTTTAACACGCAAGGGCATAATTCATATCCCTGACTGATCAAACAATCACTTAAACGGGTATACCACATCCGTCGGATTTAAGTGAACGCCTCAAAACAAGTTAAGAGGGTGTTCCGTGGTTTTGAAACTTTTTTGAACCAGTCCATGTAATTCTTCAGGAACTTACATGTCAATCTCCGTATTTATATCCCCATGGAGAAATACTAACCACATTTCATAATGCTGCTGCTATCAATCACATGGCATTTGAGAGAAACCTTGCGCCATAAGGCGTGCATCACGTCGCACTATTTCATTCATCTCATAACGCTTCCTTTCCCACTTGTAACACAATAGGGTTACCTTGGGCAATGTAGGAACGACAGGTCCAATACACACTTTGGTAAGGAATTTGACCTAGATTGTAATCTCAGTTGTCCAATCAGTTCTACGTTGTCACTTAATCAACAGAACACGGTTTGATATCGTCGCTTTTCATTTATGTCGATAGCTACTATATAAGTGAAAACATCATCGATGATAATCTCATTTCAATTCCATTTTTCTCATCCAAACTAGTATACTGGACCAAGAACTTCATGTCTCGGGAGTAATCCAGATTAATCTCATGAGATGGAAATGATTTGAGACAGCGATCGAGTTTAGATTCATAGTTGTGCCGTGTCTTCCTCTTCTAGTGAAGTGAATCCTACGAACCGAATGAGTTGTCGTGCTCCAGGCCAAGACAAATTGATTGGCTATCCGCCGTTGTACCGGACCGTCCAACAGGGGCGTCCAAACCGTCCAACAGGGGTGGCACACCCTTCAGGGATGTTGACTCGACGTCCGTTAAGTACGTCTATCCTTGCAGGCATATTTGCAGTTGGTATATGATCTCGTCACTTTTGCTAGATCAGAGGAATGCGTCTGGAGCAACATTCTGAAATCTAGAATTCATCGCACTTGCTTATCACACTTGTGCGGTATGGGGATCGAGATGAGACATAGTGGGCAACGTCCACGCAACTTCGCGCCGTTCTACAGGAACGTTGACGTTCTTATCTCCCCCTAACGGCGGGAAGAGTGTCTCATTAAAGTGACAACCCGCAAATGAGCGGTAAAGAGATCGCATGCAAGGGCTCGAAGAGAGCTAGTGTGAAGGAGAATCATGATCGACAAAAGATACACATCCTTCTTTGAGGACCCATGGTGGTACGTTGCGGCGGCGCAACTTGGCACATGGAATGCTCACCCAAATGCGTAAATACGAAAATCGTCAGGTTCGTACCCAGTAACCAACTGTAACGTCATATAGGTTGGGTGGCAATGGGCCTCAAGGCGGACCAACATAACTGCGTACAAGGACTGCATATCCCTAGGCAGAAACCGAAAACTTGGTATGTTCACCAAAATTCGGGCGATCATTTAAATTTGCGCTTTATGATCACTAGGCGAGGCTATTTGGGGTGAATATGGGAATTCAATGTTCAATTAGAAACCCAAAACAACATGCAATACTTTATCGAAAACCGTCGATATAAACTTTCCGGCATTATCCTCCAGGACCTTAAGGGATAAGTAAGGTGGTGAACCCATAATCGGCCAAGAGGTTTAGCAGTAATGTGTGTGGACAAACATGTGACCAGTTTGTCGATTCATCAATCAAAACCATAAGTCTTTATATGGTCCGCATTTTGATTGGATTAGTCCACATATATTCCCTTGAATCCATTTATGGAAAAGAGGTGATTCCGTATCTTTTTGAGGAATGATATAGAAAATCAATTTCCTTAATGAGCAGGCTTGACAAAGTGTGCTTGTAGGCACAAGATCCTTACTTCGAGTAAGGAGATGCGTCGTAGCGTCATTGTTCGACCTAAGTGTCCCAAAAAAGGTCATGTCAAAGTAAGGAAACTGCTTAATCACCCAGCACTAGGCCGGCCACATGTGGCATGTTCCCAATTGGGAGACAACTCATTGGCCCCAAATCAAAGCTTCAGGCTCATTTTTGGAGGTGGTGCAAAGATATTTCACTCTATTTTCTTCAGTGGTTTCATTTATGATCATTGTCATCTCGAATGTCCTTAAAAACTCAACGTCAGGGAGAATTTAAGGTCCCTTAAATGGTGATGCAGTACCATTCATACAACGAGGAGCGTGCCAATGCTCTTAATCAGGTTGGATAGACCTGAAGTCGTTGTTTAGAGATGTGATTTAGGTGTAAAGTTAATGTGCGTAGTACATATTCGTCCAGACAACTAACTTCCCCACATTCATACCTAATCACGTGTTTAATTGAATCGGTCACATGTACTAAGAAACATGATTCAATTAACTCATATTCGAGGACAATATCAATAAGATTATCCATAAGTAAAACATACACCAAACTTGAATCCAAGAACATGGAAAAATGTTCACAAAGTAAATGGTTTACTAAGGGGATTCGGCCAATAAGGCCAGCCATGTCATAATTATGCTCTTCCAACGGTATTTGGTGGAGCAAAATTAATCTCACATATTGACTACGAGAATGGTACTCCTTAATAACATTGGTAGCGGGCACGAACAAGTGCATAACCAATGATCTATTCCATCGAGACGAAAGTAGATTCTGCAGGGTTAAGGTTCGGGAATACTATCCCTTATTCTTGAAGTTTTAGGTCTTAGGTGCCAAGGATCATGCTTCGGGCATGATGCCACACCTTGGCATGCCCTGATTCTACCATATGATTGTGGTAGTAATCAGATCCGAGAATTTGGTAAACTTATGCTTTCTACACTTGTTGCTTCAGGAGCAAGTTAGAAATAAGGAAGGACGAGAAAAGTATTCTCTAGTCAAAATTCAATCGGATTTATAAACTTCAGAATTGTACTCATTCATGGACGTAATCATGGTATGCTTCGGGCAATATCTTACATGATTAAACAGTCCGTAGAAGCGAGCCAAAGAGCCATGGAATCCTCGTTCGGAGGTATTTCCATTTGTAATGCGTCGGGTATAAGTCTTCGAATGAAGATCATGGCGGAGGCTGATTCAGCTCTTCCATGCCATTGTTGGCTTCAATGGTTGCTCAACTTCTTGATAGTCAAGTGGAGATTCACGTCTTGTACCCCACATAAAGTGGTTTCTATTAGAAAAGTCCAAATCAGGAAAATCAAACTTGTGACGGTTCGATAATCCACTGAATTGGAAGGAGCAAGATTGTGATTGGTGCTATGGGAATGAGTCATCCATAAGCATCAAAGTTAGAACATTCGAGTTCTAAGACATGGTTTTCATGAAAAATGTCAGGTTTTCATGGGTGTATTGTTTTATGAAAACTTCGGTTTCAAAGGCACTAAAGTGAGTGCTTCGGGACTACGAAAGTGAGTCAACGGTTCAAAGAAGAGAAATAAATTATTGAATCGTTAATGTCCAAAAGTGATCTTCAGGTCAGTAATTTTGGATTCATTATCAGATTAATTGACTGCAGGTCACTTTTAATTAATTCAATAGATTGGGCCATGCAGGGTCGATTGCAGAAGCAAAATAATATTAACATATGGGTTAAATTATTTTATAATGCTAAAATAATAGCATGTGGATTGAAAAAAATGCCCCAAAATAATTTGGGCATGGGTGCCATGTAAAAGGGAAAGGCACAGGGTGCCTTAGGTAAAACCGGCAGGGCCCCAAAAAAACTAAGGGGTTAAGGGTGGTCTACAGGCCACGGGGGAAAAAGGAGAGAACCCCAACCGCAGCTGGGTTGGGCGTTTGGGCCGCAAGGGAAAGCACAGATCAAAGGTTGTCCTTGAGGGTTTGGTCACGGAGGGCCCAGCCACAAAAGGGTTGGCTGTGTGTGATCCGGAATGGCTGCAAAGCCCAGCAAAAAATGGTGCAGTATGCAGGCGGTGGGTCGAGTTGTAGGCTGCGGGCCTGGCAGGAAACCCAGCAACCTTAAAGGTTGCAGCGTGCAGGGAATGGGGCCCTAGCCAATTTGGGCTGGGTTAGATAAAGGCTACAGGCCTTAGTGCAAGGGTGAGGGGCTGCAGGCCCATACGTTTGGACCCCAGGCCGAAACCTGGTATCGGTTTGCACAGGGATGGTGCGGTGCCGCACCAATTCCATTCCTTTTTTTTTTCAAATCCCTTAGGCTTTAGGAAACCCGAATTTACTTCTAATTTATTTAGATTCTTTGACTCACAAATTCCACATAGCAAAAATTGCGTAATGCAAGAAACAAATATATATATTGACAAATATATGAATATATACAATATATATATCGGAAGGTAAATATAAATGTAGGGGTTCATGCATCATGGGGAATGTTTTCATGCTTCAAGGTCGTTTCAAATATCTTACTTTATTTTAAGCGTACCTGATTGGCAGAAAACTTACAAAAGCCTTTGAATTTGTAGAAGATCCTTCTCAAAAAGCCGAAATTGTGTCTCCAATGCGTTGTATCACGTTCAACAAAAAAAAATTAAATTGAATCAATAGCATGTAGATCAATTCAAAATAATAATAAATTAATCTCAAAAAGAATAATTAAAACGTAATACTCCCCTAATTGAAGAATAAACTCTCTTGTTAGCGTAGCGTCAAGAGTGTACTGATAACGTGTTGTAGGCCTATTTGATTGAGTGATCTAGGGTTAGAGAGGGAGAGGGAGGCCGACCACTTTAGAGAGAAGAAGAGAGAGATGTGTAATTATGAGGTGTGTTTTATTCACCCCATTGTGCCTCTATTTATAGTAGTAGAAAGGGCAAACCATTTCCCATAAAGATTACAATACTTAATAAGTAATCTACTCCTAATAGGAATATAAGATACATTCCTAATCTACTAGGATTTACACAATCACATTCCTATACTAAATAGGACTGCAACAATCATTACTTTTTAAACCCAATTTCTCAAGAACCAAACAAGGATTAATTCTGTTGATATTCCTTTCCCTTACTAGTTAGTAATTTACCCCATTAATACTGTCGTTAGTATAAATTAAAAATTAAAAAAGTACCCGCAACGTAGAAATTCAAATATGTTTTGCATCTAGCTTGTTTCTCTTTCTCCTACAAACGTACCCTTTCCAAATTAGATCTCTGCAATTTTGTACGAATCCCTTTGACCAAATTGATGCATCTGTACTATAATATCAATTTTATAAACCATGTTTTAAATCCACATGTGGTTCTAGACTCTGAACATGAAAATATGATTCCTCATTATTTAAGTTATTTCCACATATGACTTAAGGAATGTAGTCCATTTTGGCAAATGAAGCTTTGCGGCAGTAGTAGAAAATAATTATATTTAGGGTAAATGACAAAAAACTACCTCAATTTTTGGTGTCACGACACTTTCATAATCTTTTAAAAGTGACAATGTCATACCTCATCTTACAAATTTGTGCTAATGTCATACCTCCGTCAGTTTTTTCTTTAATTTCTTTGTTAAGTGCTAACGTGGCAAGATGCGGGGGCCACTCAGTAATCCAACTGGATTAAAATATAATTAAATATATATTTTAATAATTAAAAATTAAAATTTTAATATAATTTTTTTATACTCTCTCCTCCCTCTCTCTCTCCACCCCATTCTTTCTCGCCTCTCTCTCTTCTCTGCATCCCCCCAACCCCTTCCCACCCGTCCCCCCCAACCTTCCTCCACCACCTAACCCTTCTTCCCCGACCCCTCTATCCCCGAACTCTCCTTCGCCATCACCCACTCCCCTACTTCCAAGCTCTTCAACACCAACGTTCTCCGCAGCTCCGACGATGACAACCCAGATCCCACCCTCCCCCTCCCTCCGTCCACACAAACCAGAACCACCCAACCCAGATCCTACCCTCCCCCTTCCTCCGTCCACATCCCTTTATCCCTTATCCCCCTCACCCTTTCTCTGCGTCGATCACTACCCCTCCCTTCGTGGTCCCCCACGCCATCGCTCGACCCAGATCCCACAACCTGCAACAAAACACCCAGTTCGCCCGAAGAAGAAAGGGGAGAGAGAGGAGAAAAAAAAAAGAAAAAAGATTGCAGAAACACCCAGTTCGGCCGAAGAAGAGGGGAGAGAGAAGAGAAAAAAAAAAGGTTGCAGAAACACCCAGTTCGGCCGAAGAAGAAAGGGGAGAGAGAGAAGAGAAAAAAGAAAAAAGAAAAAAAACAGTCTACCTGCAACCCAGAGAGGGGGGAGGAGGGGGGAGGGCATCGAGGGAGGGGGTGGGGTGGGAAGACAGAGGCGAGAGGGGGGAGAGGAGAGAGGGAGGGAGATAAAATAAAGAATTTTTTTATATTTTTGATTATTAAAAATATATTTAATAATTTTTTTATCCAGTTGGATTAGTAATTGGGTCCGCATGTAGCCACGTCAGCACTTAATAAAAAAATTAACAAAAAAACTAGCGGAGGTATGACATTGGCACAAATTCGTAAAATGAGGTATGACATTGTCACTTTTAAAAGATGAGGTATGAAAGTGTCGTGAGACTAATAGTTGAGGTAATTTTTTGTAATTTACCCTTATATTTGTGCATTAAGGTGCGGATTCCAATCCCACATTCTTCTTTAATACCAAAAAAAAAACTAACTATTTAACTTAAAAGAAAATAACAAGTTTTTAAGTATTATAATAAGTTAAAACTATAACTCAGGTTTCAATCTATCTTTCTTATTCTTCTCCCGTTGGGAGGTCAACATATAATATTACACCCACATCTTGTAATATAAGCAACATTAAGAGATTAGGAATCCTAACCAAATTTAGACGCACAATTACATTCCTATTCAATCATGTTGACTCGCGCCAATACTCCCTTTCAAGTTGGCGCATAGATATCTCCTATGCCCAACTTGTCGAGCGAGTCCTGAAATCTTTGAGCAGAAATCACGTGTCAAAATATCTACCAACTAATCTTCTGTCCTTATAAACAAAATGTCAACCAACTTAATGTCCATTTTTTCTTTTATGATTTGTCTATCCACCTCAACATGTTTGGTCATATCATGTTGCATCAAATTATTAGATAGACCCTTTAGATTTGAACCCTATCTCATTGAGTAGAATCTGAAACCACATAAGCTCACAAATATCATGTGTCACTCTCCTATACTCAGCCTTGGCCTAAGACCTTGCCACCACATTTTGCTTCTTACTTCTACAGGTCAAAAGATTGTCAGCTCCAAACGTAAAGTATCTTGACGTAGATCGCTAATCAATAATATTTTCAGCCCAATCTATATCAGTATACCTTTTCACCTCCATGTGTCTATGCTTCCTGTACATTAACCATGGGGGGATTGTGCAGGACAAGGTCTGAGTAGATACGAGGAGCACTTTGGTTAGCATTTCAGAATTCAGAGATTGGAGTGATTAGGTTACCTCGATACCTATCCTTGTATTTCTTTTGTGAGCCTACAAGCATGTCTTAGCCCTGTTGTAAATATTGTTAATTTCAATTTGTATTTCCTGGCATCCCTTTACAGTCGACCGTTGCACATTAATCCTAAACGTAGGTCAGGATTGAAACGTGACAGCGCGGAATTTGTAGTGTCGTGTTAGTGAGAGCTCTAGTTTGAGCGAGTCCCAGCTAATATCATTTTCCTTAATTCAAATCGCACCAAACATGGATCTGTAGTCCCACTTAGTAACATGTAACAAACGAGCCCTTATAGTCTTACATTGAGTGTAATAGAGTGCTACATATATATATTCTACCAAATCTACCCCTATATACAGACACGTGCACAATTTTAGTTATAAATTTATGCTAACGTTGCTAAAACATACCTAGACCAAAACCATATGAATTGATTACAAAAGGTTAATGGGCCTGCTAGTTAGGTCCTTCCTCCTCAATTCCATTGAGTCTCAAATTCAAAATATCTCCCTTAATTTTCTTAATGTAAATTAGTGCTGTAATAAAAACCATATAAATTTGGCAGAGATTGACACAATAATTAGATTTGGAGATCATAATCGTCAATGGAAATGCTCAAACCCCCTTGATGATCACCGCCGTTGCCAAATCCATGTCCTGCTCCCCAACTGCCCCTAGAAGTAGAAGTAGAACTCTCTCCCACATAACCATCTTCCCAAAACTCAGTCGTCTCAACCGCATTGCTTCCCGTTCCAGTTGGCTGCGGCGGCTGCGACTTGTTGGCAATCAGCTGAGCATCAACTGCCATGCCAGCATCCGAGGCTGCCTTCTGCACCGACCTGGGCGACATATCATCCCTCACACAGGGCGGTAACTCCAACGGGAAGTTAAGGCCTTCCAACGTGGAAGGTCGACGCAAGCAATAATACGCAACGTCTCGAGCCACCGCTGCCGCCTCTGCCGTGGAGAAGGAGCCTAACCAAAGCCGGTCTTGGGTCCCCGGAACACGGATTTCGGACACCCACTTTCCCCATTTCCGTTGGCGCACCCCCTTGAGTTTTCTGTTTGCTGTGCTGCATGGACTTCCGCTTTCTTCCGAACTGTAACTCATGATGATGATGATGATGATGATGATGATATATACACACACACACACTTATGTATGTATGTATGAAAGTAATAGTAATTAGCTAGTAAGGAAGAAATGGAAACGTTGCGACTCAGATTCTGTGAATGAAAAAGGCAAATAGGAAGAAGTGTTTATATAGGTTGAACAAGTGGGAAGGTCAGACTCAGATTGGGTAGACCCTTGTGGGGGGGAAGGCAAGTGGCAAAATTTTGAAACGTCAAAGCAAGAGGGGATTTCACCTCCCAAATCCAAAGCAGCATGGACGGTAAGGCACTAAAACAAGGCAAGGATTTCAATGTTAGTCAATTCTTTTGCTTTTTTTCATCGGACTGAATAAGTCAATTAAAAATAACGATTTATAATTAAAGAAGCATGTGATGCATGTTGAATTTATTCCTTTTTTTTATATATAAAATAAGTTTATCATCACTATCGGCTAATCGATAATAATATATTGGTATGTATTTGATATAGAATTTATAAGCACATAAGATAACATATTTAGATATCACGAAAAAAAAAATTAATTTTTCAACGTAAAACAATTGATAATATGATCAGCATTAAAATCCTTATTTCCATAATGTTGAATCTATATTTTCAACACACTAACTTCTGTTTTACAAATTTCCACGTCAGAAAAGACCTTGGGACGTCAACGCATATTACCTAAGCCATGATGTCATGAGTCGGCCCCAATATCGGTCTTTTAGATAAAACGCAACGAAAGGGCAAAGAAGATTTGACCTCCCATAGTTAATAGCTATAGGTGGAGTGCGTCTTTAACTACTTTCATTGAGTTACCTGAAATCAATTTGTAAGGTGGTTTTTTTTGCAAATTTTAATGTGTTCTTGGGACTCTTCCTAAGAACATTCACTATTTATTTTTCATTCGAATAATGATTTGAAATATTCACTTGTCATTTAGTATTACGAGAAATGATACGAAGATTTTCAAAAGCAGGATTTTTTATGACTTTTTATCACATCATGTTTTTTACACAATTTTCGAGATAATATTATAAAATATTATGCAAAAATATGAAGTGGTGAATAGTCTACTTTAGCATTTCTCTTAATATTATAGTTTGGTGGGGAATTTTTTACATTTGAAAATGAGAAATCTTGAATTCAATTCTTGTAAGTGATTATTTCGTTTGAATAAAAAAATTATAATAAAAACCTAAAAACTTGTGGCACTGTTAGCTATGTTTTGTTCTTTCTCATGATATAATTTGTATAAAAAAAAAAAAAAGAGGTTATTGGTTAGCTAAAAAGAGAAGATATTAAGTCTTAGGTGAGAGGTCTTAGGTTTAACAATTTCGAACCAAATTATTATGGCTACTTTATTATGAGACTTAGCAAGTTAGTCAACTCTCCCACTTCTTAATGTAAAAAAATATCTTATGTATTAAAGGATTGTACATGGAAGCCAAATATTACCCAAAAAGCGCAATCATGCTAGCATGTGAAACACACAACGTTGAAGCAAATAGCGTTTTATTCAGTGATGAAAAATAATGATACTTGTACGCTCTGATGCAAGTTACATCCAATCGATATTCCTTTCCCTTACTAGTTAGTAATTTACCCAATTAATACTGTCGTTAGTATAAATTAATAAATTTAAATTTAAAAAAGTACCCGCAACGTAGAAATTCAAATATGTTTTGCATCTAGCTTGTTTCTCTTTCTCCTACAAACGTACCCTTTCCAAATTAGATATCTGCAATTTTGTACGAATACCTTTGACCAGTGGCGGATCCACAGTGGGGTCAATGGGGTCGCACGACCCCTTGGAAGCCATGGAAACGATCTTAGAGACCCCATGGAACTGGTGGCGCGACCCCTTGTAGCTTCTGGTGCGACCCCTCGGTTGCACACCAGGTGTTCGACGAAAGGTCTGAAAGACCTCTCGGCTGCTGCTGGTTGAAGACGAAGACAGGCTGGGCAAAACGAAGACAGGCTGGGCAAAACGAAGACAGGTTGAAGACGAAGACCTCTCGGCGCGCCTTTTTTTTTTTCAAAACAGCCTGGGCAAAACGACGTCGTTTTGGCCCAAGAATTTTTTTTAAATGACCTGGCCAAAACGACGTCGTTTTGGCCTAGGTCTGAACAAAAAAAAAAATGCCCAGCGTGTCCTGGGCAGGTCTGAACAAAAAAAAAAAAATTCCCAGCGTGTCCTGGGCAGGTCTGAACAAAAAAACGACTCGATGAAATGACAATATGCATGCTATTTATGTTAAAAAAAATTTGCGCGCTACGCGCGCTTTTCTTACTGACCCCCCAAACATTATTTCCTGGATCCGCCACTGCCTTTGACCAAATTGATGCATCTGTACTATAATATCAATTTTATAAACCATGTTTTAAATCCACGTGTGGTTCTAGATTCTGCAAGGGAAAATCTGAGTCCTCATTATTTAAAGTTGAAATTGATCTAAGCTATTGCTACATATGACTATTTTTAGGGAATGTCATCCTTTTTTTTTTTAAATGCTGTTTTATGGCAGTAACAAAAAATAATTATGTATATGCATCAAGGTGCTGATTCAGATCTCATCTCGTTTTCTAATAACTAACTATTTAACCTAGAAGCAAATAACAAGTTTTTAATCTTTAAATAAATGACATGGTGTAATTTGTTTTCTTCTCAATGCTTAATAATGAGAGGAGAGATTTTCCAACATATTAAAAACACGACCTGATACATTAAGTCTCATAATATTATTTGTATAAAAAGAAGAGTTTATTGTTAGCTAAAAAGAGAAGATATTAGGTCGTAAACGAGAGATCTTAAGTTAGGCTAATTCAAACTAAATTATTATTGTTAGTCTATTGTGAGATTTAGCAAATTAGTGCACTCTACCACTCAACATAAAAAATATCTTGTGTATTAAGAGGATTATATGTGGAAGCTGAAGATTACCCAAAAAGCACAAGCATGCTAGCACATGAAAACCACGTTGAAGTAGATGGTGCTTTAATCAGTGACGAAAATTAATGATGCTTATACACTCGGGTGTATGTTAGATCCTAATTGATCTTGTTCTTCCTAATAACTAATAATTTAATCCACTAACACTGTCGTTTGTAAATATAAAAAAAAACTACAACTGTCACATCCTAGTCCGCATAGCAAGATATTGTTCGCTCTGCACAGGAAAATCTGAGTCTTCATTATTTAAAGTTGAAACTGATCTAAGGTATTGCTACATATGACTATTTTTAAGGAATGTCATCTTTTTTTTTAAATGCTGTTTTATTGCAGTAACAAAAAATAATTATGTATATGCATCAAGGTGTTGATTCAGATCTCATCTCGTTTTCTAATAACTAACTATTTAACCTAGAAGCAGATAAGAAGTTTTTAATCTTTAAATTAATGACATGGTGTAATTTGATTTCTTATGATTGCTTAATAATGATAGGAGAGATTTTCCAACATATTAAAAATGCGACCCGATATATTAAGTATTATAATATAAATGAGAAAAGAAACTTTTCTATGTTCACTACCTTCATGACATCATGTCATGCGTAATCCTTGTAATAATTTCAACAGGATTTTGAACGAGTAAGTCCTTGAGAGGAAAACTGTTCAACAATTCGAGCTGAATCTCTCCACAAACAGACCATTTAAGAGGTAATGCATGCATGTCAACCATATTTTGACATGGATTGATTGATATTAGTGAAAGTTTTGCCTTGACTGGCCATCCCTCGTACCTCTTGTTGAATGAGGATCCTGTTACGATTCTAAATATTTTCAAATTTTGTCCGTTCATTGTACATTATGCGATTAATTTTCGTTATATACTATTTATATTTAATTTTAAATAAAAATATTTAAAATAATTTCTGACCGCACAATGTACAATAAACAGACACAATTTGAGAATTTTTGAGATCCTCACAAAATAAAAATCAGGATAAAATCCTCATTCTTTGTTGTTCTCCCTTTCACGACAAACCCTACTAATTTGACTATTGCATTCATTAAAAATACTCGGCATTTAATACGAAGAGAAGTCCAATTTTGACTAGGGAAATTCAAAAAGATAACGGTTTAGCTTAAACAACGTAATTCTAGTATGTTTCGAAAGAATCATACACCAAAATTTTCGACTGTTGAATCTTTACTTAATAATTAAATACTAAAGATTTGCTCTTTGAAATCCTTATGAAATGATCATCTTTTAGTATGTCATCTATATATGATCAATATAACATTAATTTTAATTTCTAGTGTGTTCATACAATAGTTCTATTGTCGATATTTAATTTTGATTGTTTTAACAAGCATGGACTAAAATTAAACCATTCCAGCCAAAGCCCTTAGTTAAAATAATATATAAAATATCATTCAGTACTACGATTTGATAATATTTTTCTTTACTTGTAAATAATAAAAAAATATTTTCAAATCTCGTTTTATTAAAAAAAGAAATAACACAGAAGGTACGCTGTTGTGGGACCCTTGAGTTACCCTCAATTTGTTGCTCCTACTATCCAGTATTGATTGGACTGCTATTTATTAAATTAAGTTTTCAGATCTAACACGTGCTGTTCGACTATTCATTATCCTTGACCAATTAGGTCCATTTCATTTCTGTTGGTTGATTTTTAGTTTTCGTGGTTGAGATACAAGAAAAGGAGGGATGAAGAATGGTACCAAGAGAGGACGAAATAGTAAAATAAAAGAAAACAAAATTTTGAAAATGGAAATAATTTAAAATAAGTTTTGACTTTTAGTTTTGACTAGAATTTGCACTCGCGCGTTGCTGCTGGATTGAAAACAAAATGAAAGATGATGCAATTTCAATCTTCATAAACAACGTTTGAGTCAAAAACTAAATTACCAATGTCAATGCAAATTATACACAACCTCATTATGAATGAAACAAATTTAAATATAAAAAAATAAATAAAAAACCTATTTCGTCTATTAAAAATATTATGAAGTTCTTTGGATACAAAAAAACACAAATTGCTTCCTATACAAAAACATTAATGGGAAATGTTGTCTACTACAACACTAAAAGTTGTCCTCTGCTATGTTGGTCATTAAGGAAGCATTCCAGGCAAGGGAAAAAAAATTGAGATAAATTTATAGACAGTAGAATTATATCATGAACAAAATAAGAATATTGCTTGTTTACCTAGTGTTTTTGTATGCAAAAAGAAGTCTGATTTTGCACGAAATGGAGATGACCTTCTCTGGCAATTCTATAGGACGCGATCAAACTTTTGTGCATTTCCAACTTGACATTTTTTTAACGGCATCATAATTAAGAGATAGCTAATAATAAATATACAAATTTGTTAACCTTTAGTTGACCCTCGACATGTGCTTGGAAGATGGCTCTTCCAACATCCTGTAATTATGTCAAGAGTTAAAAAGGAGCAAGAAAAATGAAGAGAGAGTATTTGCACAAGTAAAATCCAAAAAGTGAGCAAAAAATGAGTCGGTTGTTTAAAACAATGATCTAGCTAAGACAACATTCATACCTGCATATAATTCACAACTTCAGAGACAGAACAATGTAATAAGGAATTTCTACCAAGTTCCTTTTCAGAGATCCACCAATCCCTCTCAAAAATCTCACTTCAATGAAAAGGAAGTTAGGCCACACTATAAAATGCACTACTCCAGCTTAATGATATTCTAAGAAGCTAAATGCTTGAAGAACCTAAGAAGAAAATAATATATAAATGAGTAAATGACAAAAAACTACCTCAACTATTGGTGTCACGACACTTTCATACCTGATCTTTTAAAAGTGACAATGTCATATCTCATCTTACGAATTTGTGACAATGTCATACCTTCCGTTACTTGGCCGTGAATTTTTTCAGTTAAATGTTGACGTGGCTTGATTCGGGACCCACTTTTTATTAAAAAATTAGTAAATTATTATTAAAAACTAATTTTTTTAAATATTTTTTTTAAAAATATTAAAAATAATAAAAATATTTTCAAAAATACCTCCTATCACTCCCTCTCTCTCTCTCTCTCTCTCTCTCTCTCTTCCCATCTTCCTGCAGAAAGAAGAAGAAAAAGGAAGAAGAGGAAGAAGGAGGAGGAAGAAGAAGAAGAAGAAGAAAGGAAAAAAAAAAAAAAAACCCAAATCTGGGTTGCTCCGTGTGGACAGAGAAGAAGAGGAAGAAGGAAGAAGAAGGAGGAGGAGGAAGAAGAGGAAGAAGGAGAAAGGAAAAAAAAAACCCAAATCTGGGTTGCTCTGTGCGGACAGAGAAGAAGAGGAAGGAGGAGGAGGAGGAAGAAGGAGGATGAAGAAGAAGAAGGAGAAAAAGAAGAAGAAAGGAAAAAAAAGAAGACATAACTGGGTTGTTGCGCAAGGGGCGCACGCAAGGGGAGGGGGAAAGCAGGGACGAAAGGTTTTTTTTTTTTTTTTTTTTTTTATAATTTTTATAATTTTTTTATTATTATTAAATTATTTTCTTTTTAAATAGTTTTTTAATAAAAAATGGACCCCAAATCAAGTCACGTCAGCATTTAACTGAAAAATTGACGCCAAACTAACGGAAGGTATGACATTGTCACAAATTTGTAAGATGAGGTATGATATTGTCACTTTTAAAAGATCAGGTATGAAAGTGTCTTGACACCCATAGTTGAGGTAGTTTTTTTGTAATTTATCCTATATAAATTTATATTGAATTGTAATATTAAATCTACATATACTAAAGTAAAGTTATTTTAAATGCCCAGAAATAAATCTAAACAAAAACTTGAAACTAAAAACCAAATGGTTATCAAACGGCTCCTAAAGGAATACACATTTTGGATTTATTAAATGGAGTGTTTCAAGACCTTCAACTAAGTGAAACTAATATACAAATACTAAAGAATAATATTGCATGGCCTTACCTCAATCTTCTCAAAATTGATCATGACACCCCTTTTTGTACCACATGGAATATCCCTTACCTACAATGTTGCTAACAGAAGCTTTCAAAACTATAACGAAGGGAAAGTCACAATCCTCAATCATCCAAACATGGATTACCAAAGTTACCTAATCAGTCTGCAGGGTCACTTGAATGGGTTCAAAAACGGTGACCAGAGACAGCTTGAGATGAAAACTTGAAATTTGAAATAATGAGAAGCAGGCAAATTTAAGGCCCTATACAAGCAAGCAACTTCTCAATGCACATCACCTGGTTCACAACTAAATTTATTAATATTCACATAATCATGAGACATGATTAGATTATTAGGTTCACAACTAAATTTAAAATATATAAAATAAAATAAAATAAAATAAAACATTCACATAATCATGAGACATCATTCCAACTCATTTCTTAAACCCAAAAGAAACTCTAAAATGAAACTATGATTTCCACCACAAGAAGTTGGAATTCTCTACTGTCACCACCCTGTTTTCTCTGCCCAGAAATTGGAAGAATCCAATCTTGGACCCATATTCTCACACTAAATAGCAAAATAAATCTAAAGTTTAAAGAAATTGGGAGCCAAAATTCCATAATTAACCAAAATAAAGAAAAATATCCAAAACCCAGATTTGAAAACATAGAAATAAACATATATGCCACTCGCCATTTCAGTGGCTTCTGGTTCTATAAGGTCATTTATTTGACTGCTGCAGGGTACACGAAACCAAACATAAATTAATGGAGCATGTTCAAAAAATAATCCAGACGAAAACCCAAAAAATCAGAAGAAAGAAGACCCAAAAAAAAATACACGTTCCTAAATTTCTTTTTGAGGCTTTATCACAAATTTATAAATCAAAATTAAATTCCAATCCAAACTCAAATTGCAAAATAATCAGAGCATACAAATTTAATAACCCAAAGGGTTAATGAAACCAAACCTATACTTGAGTACCTCACTCAATGTTTCAGTTGGGTGTGCAGCAGGGCCGGCCCTGAGGGTAGCCGAGGTAGGCGGCCGCCTAGGGCCCCCAAGTTCGGGGGGGGCCCCCAAATGTTTTTATACATCCTGTATATAAAATATAAATAAAAAAAACGTAAAAAACATCACAACTAGTTCGTTGATGCAGTGGAAACGGTTCCACTCTGCTTTTATTGGGGTGGACAGTTCGAAACACCTTGTAGGCATTAGTTTTTGCTTTTTTCAAATCTATGAAATTAAAGATTAAAATTAAAGATAAACTGCTCTTTAAAAATTTTAAAATTACAAGAATCAAAAGGAGTTAAAACAATTCAACAAATATTAATTTTGAATGAATTTAAAATTTTCAACTTTAGAAAGAAAAAAAAAACAAAACCTCATGTTAGTGGGTGGTTTATGTTTAAATTCTTATTTATTCTCAAAAAAATTTAATCGGTCAATTGTCACACGCGTGTGACAAGAGGCTAGTGAAATTAATGGCCTCAATCTGTCCAACTGAATTTTTTTTTGTAGCTTTTGAAAATAACTTGAAAAAATAAAAAACCAGAATAATCATAACTTTGTAATCATTTTTCTGTCAACTTCCCAGTCTTTCTATTTCTATTGAATGTTTAAGCAATTATAACTTGGTCCTGAAGATTGTAATTTGAGGTAACCATAACTTTGAATTTAAATTTTCATTTTCAATAATTTATTGTTAAACTAGGTTATTCTAAAATTTGTTTCGCTAGTGTGTGTTGATTTTAGAAAGAACACAAGAGAATTACTTGGCGTTGTTGAATTATTATATTCGTCAATCAAGTTTTATTATTTTATTACTCTCTTGATCATCAAGTTTTATTGTTCTTCACTCTCAATCTTGATTGCAAACACTTAGTGCATTTGCATCTAAAGACATGTGACATGTATATTAAGTAATGTTAGTATATATTTTTTTTCTTTTGATATTAATTTTTAATGATATTCAATGAAGAAATAGACTTTTTATGTAATTAGCGAATTCTTTTTACTACATACCAATATACAAAGAGTTGGAGGTCCGAGAACTTTAGGGCCCCAATTTGAAGACTCGCCTAGGGCCCCCAAATTCTCAGGGCCGGCCCTGGTGTGCAGCGTATGCTTCCCTGTAAGAAACAGCTTTCCGCAGGCGCTTCACACGACCAGGAGCTGCTTCTTCCTCACTTTGATATTTCTCCCATCTACAAATCCAACAAAATGCAATAAGTCCTTAATAAATCAAGAAAATGGGAGATGGAGCACTTGGTACACAGGAAACCTCATCAGAAACATTAATAAATCTAACCCCCTTCTCGCTTAATTTCGGAGTTCCAACGGAACCCGAAGCCAGTGAGCTCCCAAAAGGCTTCGTGCTAGGTAGGAATGGGAATATACATTTAAGGATCACTTCTCTGGGCGACGTGGGATGTCACACTGTGTTTTCCAATCTGACTGCTAAGTCCGCATCTTGAATCCAAGTTTTGACTTGCATTCTTATTCTGGACTTCTGACTTCTATTTTTCTTATTGTAAATACAGTTTATTACTTTATGTTGATGTTCAGTTTGCTTATTTGTGATTCTAAACATAGAATTTAAACTTTAATTCCCTGAATCTGATCATTTGCTCATATTGTTGTCATTTTATAACTGAAAAGTAATATTATACATGCAGAGGCTTGATTTTTTATCGGAGAGGATTCTTTCATTAGCTTTTGATGTGATTTCACGTTTTCTTGAAACAGGGCCTGTAAGTTTCCTGATTAGTAAGTTTTACCGAATATAGATCACCAAAATTCTGCCAACTTCATTCATTAGGAAGTGGAACTTTGGATGTTGCTGGAGCAAAATTTGTTACTTATTCAATCCCACTCCTCTTAATTGGTTTTTCTTTCTTCCCTTTAATTGTAAATTAGGGATGGAGAATAGTTTCTCCACATTTTTCATCTCTGTTGGACTCTGCAATCTTTCAAGCATTGGTAATGAACGAAAAGGTACATTTTATTATCAGAAAAAAATGGGAAACGCATATTTTGAAATCTAAAGTTATAAGTTGAACTAACTCTTGTTTTCTGGCAATTTTTCAAGTAGGATATCGCAGAATGGGACGAAGATGCAGATGAGTACATACGAAAGAATCTTCCATCTGACGTCGTATGGAAAGCTTATAATGGTTGTATATGTGATTCTTTTACCTTCTCAATTACCTTTAACATCACCTCTTGTTTTTATACAGGAAGAAATTTATGGCTGGAGGGGGGATCTATTTACGGCCAGAAAGAGTGCTATCAACTTAATTGGTGCTGTGTCAGTGTCAAAGATTGCTTTTTTGTGGTCCTTGGTGAACTATTTCTATACATGTATTCCAAAATTCCAAAATTAACCAAAACAAAGAAAAATATCCAAAACCCAGATTTGAAAACATAGAAATAAACATATATGCCACTCGCCATTTAAACGGCGTTTGGTTCTGTAAGGTTATTTATTTGACTGCTGCAGGGTATATGAAACCAAGCATAAATTAATGGAGCATGTTCAGAAAATAACCCAGATGAAAACCCCAAAAAATTAGAAGAAAGAAGACCAAAAAAAATGCACGTTCCTAAATTTCTTTTTGAGGTTTTATTACAAATTTGTAAATCAAAATTAAATTCCAATCCAAACTCAAATTGCAAAACAATCAGAGCATACAAATTTAATAACCCAAAAGGTTAATGAAACCAAACCTATACTTGAGTACCTCACTCAATGTTTCAGTTTTTTTTTTTCCAAGGTAACTTTTACTTTAATTAAATACGAATACGAATGTTAACATCTTTGGCCAGAGCGTTAAACAAAAACTCCGGACCAAAAGCATCCCAACAGAAAGAACCTCGCCTCGAGGTAACATATGAAGCAACAGTATGAGCCGCGACATTTCCTGTTCGCTTGACAAATACAAACCTCACTCTTCCTACTTGAGACGCAAGATAAACAATGTCATGAAAAAAACATTCCAGAGCTGCATCAGTATCAATCTCTCTATTGAGCATTTTAATTAGAGTCATAGAGTCTGACTCGATTTCCACATTATCGAAACCCGCCTCCCTGCATGCAACATATGCTTCCTGTAAGAACGGCAGAACGGCTTATCATTCCTACTGAATCATGAATGACAGGATCCCCATTTTTGCTCTCAGATTTTTCTAAAAAATCAGCCAAGCTTTCAAATAGAACTGGGCCATTAGATACATGATCCCATTTAGCCATAACAGCAGAAACAAAATCCTGAAAAACACTGTTAATGGTATTGGAGTTTCCATACAGGAAGAATAGTTACCCACAAAATGACCAGGATGACAAGCCTGTTGACACTTTTTCGAGATTTCAAATTTCCTACCTGACAAAAACCTGTCGAGCTTGTTGCAATATAGGAGACAGTGCATCACAAGAGGTCAAGACATCAAGCGAACAAATCACTCCTCTCTTAACAAGTACACTAAAAGAAGTTGACACACCTTTAACTAAGCTATCGTAATGTTCCACATCATAGTTCTCCATAAGAAGGAATAGAAATTCAAGAAGAGTCTGAGTTGTATCAATGTATCTGGGTATAGAATATACCATTAATAGCATTGCGGGTTCAATATCCATAATATTGCCTGCTCTTTCCTCAAAAAAGAGCCAATCATAAAGTAGAGCCAATTTCACATTTGATTCGACATAATTCTTCGTGCAAGATTTCAATAGCCAACCTATAACAGCCCATCTTGGAACGACATCTGACTGAATGACTTCGTTGGTCGGGTGGTAGGCACAACATATAAATCGAACAAGGTCAATTATGAGAGTCTCCCTGTTTGGTTCCCATAGAAACTTCTTGGCAAACCATGCCTGGTGACGCTTCTGGTTTCCCAACTTTACATGAGTGAGTAAAAATCGCAATTCGGCCTCCATTTCTGGAGTAATCCGAAGTAACATATACTCACTTGGAGTCCTTGTGTTATAGAGCTGTGGAATACCATAAAATCCCCGAGCCTTAAACTCGCCCTGGTTCAATACCAAATCCTTCCATATTGCTCTAAACTTGGGTAAATGAACCAAATCTTGTAAAAGTCGAACAAGATCCTTGCCAACCTTCAAACACAAAGGAAACTGCTCCTTCAAAACTTTAATACAAAAATCAATTTCCAATAGCTTTAATGCGTCTAATTGTGGATTACTCACAAATCTAGAGTGATCAGCTAAAAGCCGAAGATACGTATACAACCCACTAGTCAAAATCATCGGATCAACTTGTAACAAATAATCCCATTTCGACATAAAGATGGTCGCCATCTCAAAACACAGCCACAGATTTCCATCACTAAAATCCCCTCCAAGAATTTGCCTCAACAAAGAAACCAACAAACCTTCAACGCCTACTGCTACAACATTGATCAACTCCTTAGTAACCCAAATCAATCGAGACTTGACTGGTTCAAGAAGTTTGACATACAATTCATTCACGACCTCGACCAGCAAACTAACAAAGCAGCAATACCCATCAGTGACAATAGCATGCAAGTGCTTCATATGAGCCTTTCCAACATGGGTTTCGCATAAAACACCATAAAGGATGGCTTTGCTGAGAAACAAGTAGTCCTGTGGATTTGGAATTGTTAATGCAAAAGGGGGCCTCAGTTTTGGTTCAACAAGTTCAAAGGCTTGCCTGAGAGAGAGCTCTGTCGGGTTTTTGGCTTCGTGGGAAGAGATTTGAATTAGTTTCATATTGCATAAGTGGTAGCAGAATAGAGTTGAGAGAATCAGTCAGATGGCACTGAAATTGAACTTAGCAAATCATATTCAAGAGACCCAAATCTATGGTTTTCGAAGAAACAGTTTCATCGTCAGTAACTCACTCTAGGGTTTCGAAATCGAAAAAGCCCCAAATGTCGTTCTGAAACCCTTAGAGACCCATTTAAATTTAACTTTGAAATTCCAGAAATTGCTAACCCTTCGTTGCTTCCGCCGTTGAATTACATCCGACGGCTGGCACCGCACCTTGGCGACTCGCGCGCCACGTCTTTGCCCGGGAAAACACGTTGATTTGAACAGCTTCCTTTCCTTGAAAAGGGGTTTTGTTTAGTATAGAAAATATTTAAAATATCGGGATCAAGAGAAATATCAATATGTAAATTTGTGAAAATAATGATTGGTGTATCAATATCGATATTGGGTTTTATTTTATTTTATTTATGGAAATGATGGAAATTTACTCTAAAACGTAGAAATCTAAAATGAAATTTTAGGAAATATTAGACACTGGTTTTAGATGAAATGTAAAGAGTTTTTTTTATATGTAACCGATATGTCAAAAATATCGACGAAAATTGTTGATTTTAACCAAAATTTAGACTTTACTCCCACTTTCTATATCCTTCTCTAATTTTTTCGATATCTCCACGAAAATATCAATCGTATCGAAAAAATTTCAAACAATGAGTATACAGATGGATATAGAGATTACTAATGGGATTACGATAGGCGTAGCCTATTAGAGTTATGTAGTAAGGGTTTATGTTTGTCTTGCGTGCATAACTTACACGCAAGGTATTAAATATCGATGATATCGGAAATATCGATAATCCAAAAACACGAAAATTTTGATGGAAATATCGAGATATTATCGATATCGATAAAAATTGAATAAAAACCACGGAAATTGTAAGAAAAACTTGGAAATTTTTATTGAAACTTTGCAGGATGTTTATTTAGTCAATTATCTATTAGTTTATCACAAAAAATTGGAAGGAAATTCATTGCATGATGGATTTAACTAATTTAAGTTGATTATATAGCAAGCTGGCAAACATTGTGAGTGTAGAAAATATGTAAATATTTTAGCATATTTTCACAAAAACATAAGTGATATGGTGGTCAAGGTGTTGAAGGAGTAAAATGGAAGGGGTTCGAATCCCCTTGGTGTTTTTTTAAATATAGAAATTTCAAAAACACGAAAATTCACGAAAATTTCGATGGAAATATCAATGACATTAGAAATATCGGTAGTCCAAAAACACAGAAATTTCGATAGAAATATAGGAATATTATGAATATTTAATACCTTGCTTACACGTAATACTTATTCGGTATTATTACGTAATTGGAAGAACCAATCAAAGAACTTTTACTAGCACCCGTGGAGAGATTCAATGACAGAGATGTCTCTGAAACTTGACGATCCAGGTTAGTGCTCTAGCGTGTTTTACTGATATGAAAACCTTATATTAACATGTATGTTAACGAGCTCTTGACATTGATTGATAGTGGTAAAACTCTTGCTTTGGCTGGCCATCCCTCTTGTTGTACACCCTTCACCAACAAACCATACCGATTTGAATTGCGCATTGATTGAAATTCGAAACCCACGACGTGAAAGTTCAAATTTGTTTGCCATATGCTTGTACATTTAACCAATCCAAAGAACCTCCAGTTTTTCAGTTTGGTCACAATTCTAAACGATGGTACACAAATGAAAAGAACCAAGAACGATGGTACAGAAAACTAACTATGATACAAAAAGAGATGTATACAATCGTCTAATGAAGAAATTGACCAGTTTTTTCAATGGAAAGAATAATGGTACTGTCGGGTGATTTGTCAGTAGAATGCTGATATGTCTGAACTGCACTGATCAAGAGCACGCTAAAGCTCACCAAGGTTTTGACTCAATAGAAAGAAGAGGAAAGGATCCGAAAGAGCCCATCCGGATTATCTGCGTGGACCTGAAAAAGTAAGGACGAAAGTGAGCAGCGCTGCATATTTAACAAATATAGTGCATAATATCCGATTCATGCTAGTGCAAAAACAAATTGACCAAACAATTTCATATTTTAAGCAGCAACTTATACATTCTACACCGCATTAACGGTAAGAAAGAATCATTTGTGCATAACCATATGACAACTGCCATACACAACTTCCCAAAGACTACTAATTCCCTTGTCCAAACATGACTAGAAGACTTGAATATTGACCTAACCTGAAAGGTTTACAACATTAGGAATCACCAGGGTCATGTAAAGGTCCAAATGCAATACAATTCCGAACCTGAGCACTCTTAAAAATAATGATTATGTGGCAATATCTCTAAAATCATTCGTGCATAGTCTCTCATTTATATTTTGAATTTAACATGACTAAGAGACTGACTATTTTGATTTACATTTTGCATAAAAATGTTTTTTTGTTGTTGTTGAGGCGTATAGTTATAGCTCCCTTGCGCATCTTTTCCTTTCGATGAGCGTTCAGCAATGGACTTTGTAAATTACAGATAGATCCCTGGCAAGTGTATGTTGTAGCTTAGTAGATCACTAGTGAATAACATTGACACCAATGTAGCACTAAATCCTAAAACACCTACAGTAATAAGCCGCCCCCTCCTCTCCCCCCCCCCCCCCCCAACAAAACAAACAACAAATAAAGTAAAATAAACTAACTAAAATGCAGTAAAACTGACAAGGACCCAATACCGATCCATCGAAAACCTCTAAGATTCTAAAGTACCTTGTCAATGATTTTTTATGTGTGCACTGTGTACAAACACAAGTGTTCCATATTGTGTGATTAACTCCAAACTGTAAAGCAACATACCCAGTGGCCCGCATCCTCGAGGACATGCATTTCCACTCCACCTGCCTCCTCCACAGCAAGCTCCTCAGCCGCATGAATTCTCTGGAGATCTCCTAGAGCCCATCTGTGCAAGCTCCTTTCTGCTTTCAAAAAGTTCACATGGACACCTCGAGGCACATCTTCAACAATTTTCCTATGATGATCCAATTTAATAAGAGCCACTCAGTGGGAAAAGGCTTTGTTGTTGTTGTTGTTGATCCAATTTAATAAGAGCCAGTCGCAAAAGCCAGTTGCAAATTTGACATTCGAGATATTGGGAAAAAGTTGAAGCACGCATAACTTCAGAATGACAATGTCCTTTTTGTTTCAGTATGTGAAGAGATTTAACTTTTTATATACACATAGTATGATTGAAAGGTATTTAGTTTGATGTACATCCAGAATAAAAAAGTGATCACTCCAAAAGAAAACACAATTCATTAAAGAATACCACCAGCTCAGACAAGTAGGCAGTTTTTCTTTTTTTAAAAGGATATTTAACTGCTAGATCCTAGGTATTGACTCTGGTGCCACATACAACAATAATCCAACACAATAAGGATATGAATAATTACCATAAATTTGTTTCTTCATAAGATTTATACATTTCGGCAATTCCCTTCAGATCGAACACCCATGAGAAGGTTGATGGTGATGAACCAGGAGACTTGGTTGGTCGAAGATTAGTAACTACCCACTGCACATGAAACAGCATATAATAACATAAAATAACGTCCTGAAGGCATGAATGAATAACATAACAATGCTGACTTGAAATATAGATTGGTTCCATAAATAAAGAACCAAAAAGTAGCGACCAAACATGCAAAGACTTATGACAGTTGTTCGCTGAGGATGAAATAGCGAATTAGGCCAAGTATTAATGTTGGCAAGACAAATAAAAAAAATCCAAACTGACCCATAAATAAAGGTTTCAGAGCCCAAACTACAAATTAATCCATTCAAGCATGTCTCGCAGTTTAAAGTACCTGTGCAACATCTTTGGAGAATCCTTTTTGAAGTAAAGCATCCACAACATCCCGCTTTGAGGAAACCTGCCTTTAAGAAAAATTGGTAGAATGAACCTTTTATTTATAAAAGTGACAATCTTACA
Source organism: Crataegus laevigata (assembly GCA_963580275.1). Classification (NCBI taxonomy): domain Eukaryota; kingdom Viridiplantae; phylum Streptophyta; class Magnoliopsida; order Rosales; family Rosaceae; genus Crataegus; species Crataegus laevigata. The sequence goes on from OY756938.1 coordinate 5,040,209, forward strand.
CAGAAATGAATGAAATGTGGACAAACATTTTTCAGCATACAAAGTTCCGCCTAATACACATTAACAATAGTCTTTACGAAAAAATAATGAGAGGTGCACATGTATCTCTGCTCAGTAGGACCCAAAACGCAAGCAGTAAACCGATTTACAATGATCTGATATCAAGTTGTATTATATGAATATAACTTAAGAGTTGTACAAGGAGAGAGAGAGAGAGAGAGAGAGAGAGAGAGAGAGAGAGAGAGAGAGAGAGAGAGAGAGAGAGAGGAGATAATTAAAAGGGGCGAGAAAATCAAATAATAAAAGGACTACAATACTTAAAAGGCACCCAGTTTCCTTAAAAAGAAAAGGAAACAACTATTGAACATGTATTCACCTCTTTGGGCAGTGTACTTAGGACGGATATCAATTCTTCTGGATGGTCCTCCCCATCCCCACCAGGACGAACTATTCCAGGCGTAGCATCTAGAACCCAAACCTAGACAAACAACTAATAAGACGAAGAGAAAGATAACGTCCAAGAGACACCCAAACTTTCTAGGATATATATTCAATATATTCCCGTTACTTACTCTGACTGGTCGTGCAAAAGGCTTTGCAGCTTGATCCACCATGCTCAAGGCAACTACATGAAAAATCAGAAACATAGTAAGCATCAATCCATTTTAAGAAGGTGCAGATCTACTGTGTACTAGCACTCTCCAATAAAGGTATGCAACATGCCAAATTAACCTAAGATACCTTTCCCTCCAAAACTGTGGCCAACTATAACCCGAGGTGTTAATCTAAGCTGCTGAACCTATACAGGAAAAGAAATAACATTATATTAGATGTAATTGTATCTGAAGTATGGGAAGGTACCAGACAATGATATACAAATATATGGGGGTGTTCAAATGCTGCGCATACAACACAGTTCATGCAAACAGTGATGAAGTTCAGAACAATAACTGAAACTTTTCTTGAAAAATAAGTTAATAACATATAACAATTGGACATACTTGTTCTTCAACAAATTTACAGTAAGTACTCAAGAAACATGTACCAGTTTTAGGACATCAAGAGCAGTGGAAGAAACACTTTGGGGTCCCCTTTTCTTAATTGACGCTGAATCACCATGACACCGCAAGTCCACTAAAAGAAACTTTGCCAATAAACAAAAGAATAACATAAGGTTGTCACCATGACCATATACAAAAATTCCTTGTGCAATCTATCCAAAAAGTAAACACACACACACACAAAAACAAACATAGAAAAACATACTTTACAAGCATAAGTAGTGAACATGACAACAGGAGAAGTACAAATTCTTAATTAGATCAGTAACAAAACTATAGAAAAATATTAAAAGACCCTCAAGTGAGCTTAATTCCTAAATACCGCCCAAAATTTTTTTCCCCACATTTTTCTTCTATCCCCTTGAGACAATTAAAGTATTGTTCTTTAAACATTTGCAAATTATCTAAGGTTACAAGGGGTTACTGGGAGTTACAGGCCCTTTAAGGGAAGGGATCCCCATTTTTTTTTAAAATGGGGATTAGTTGAGGGACCCACTCCACATCGAACTTCAACGATCTGAACAGTCTATTTTGTAAGTCTTGATTCATAGGTCATCCTTGCAAAAATTCAATTTAGTTTGAAACCATTTGCCTATTTAATTATCACGATGAAATTTCAAAGTTTCTTAGACTATAGTGTTTGACGATTTCTTTGAACCCAATTAGATGCCTCAAATATTTCCGATTTGATTAATATTTTGTGAGGTGCAACTTGAAAAATAAACGGTTCGGATCGTTGAAGTTCGATGTGGTGTGGGCCCCACAACTAATCCCCACGCTAGCAACCTTCTCATTTCAACCCTCTCACTTTCCTTCATGCCACATGCACTCCACCAGCACTTAAAACTAAAACTTTAATTATATCAAAATCCCACTATTCCTTTTTTAGTATAATTAAAATTTTAGTTTGTCAACCAGAAAGTAATAAAAAATTTAGTTTTGCGTGCTAGTGGCATACACACAGCATGTGTAGAAGTGAGAAAGGTACATGAGAAGGTTATGTGTGCCTCGCTATAGGTTTGTTTGTGTGGTTTTGTGTCAGATCTGTACTGATAGTGCTTGCGTTTGTGGTAATTAGGATCACTTAGATTAATCAATTTGTCACAATACTGCAGACAAATAAGCCCAGATGATACACGCTATGTCAGAAATTCTATAAGAAAATTAAATGTTATGAGCTTTACCACATAAATACATGAACCATTCATGATAAGTGAAAGTACAAAAGCAGAGGGCGCTACCTGCCATGTCGGAAATTCTTGTGCCAATCTCCTGGTGAAGGTTCCTACAAGATCAGGCATTATGAAATAACCCACAGACTATTTATGTGCAACAAACACGTAAAAAATCCCACTATTATCACTTCGTTGTAATGATACAAAGATATGGAATTGAAAAGAAATACACGGAGAAAATAATATCCAGGAAGTTAACGATAGCAAAAATATGAGTGCCATACTTTCCTCATACGTGACACAACCCGTACATTAAAATAGAATACTAAAACGCCCACATTTGGAATGCACTGAACAACTAATCGATGACCAATAAAATAGCTACACAAAGACTCAAGTAAAAACAGAAGACAGTACCCTGTAGTCCAAAAAACCCTGTCAAATTAGTTTTCCAGTCAGTAAGACAGTGCAGTTGAATGAACACAAAATCTCGCAAACAGATAAAGACTCAGACAAAATGAGTGGCACGAAACTCAACATTCTACTCACTTAAAATCTCTCATTTAAATGATTTGTTAAAAGAAGGCAGAGAAACTCAGGAAAACAGCTCAACGTTGTTAAGACTCTCACTCTCATAACCAGAAGAGGAATTGTGGAGACTTTTCTCAATAGTCCTAGTTGAAACCGAATTTTCTTTTCTTAGTATAACTTTTATGCATATAAACGTAAAATGTAACGAGCTCAAGCTAATCTTGAATTGAACACTTGGATTTACTGGCCAAAATGGTAGATATGCCTTGTACAGTGGAACTGACAGTATTGTCATACAGTACACTTGTGTCTTTCACTCTTTAGTTTTCATGTGTATCTTACTCTTTAGACTGGAATCTGATGAGGCTTTCGTTCTGAAAAATCCAATAATATAACATAATTAAACACCAAAACTACTGAAAGAATTCAACCCATATTGAAAGTATTTTAGAACAGTTCAGTCAAGCTACTAAAACCAAGACAACCACTAAATAAGTGTTCTCAACTTTAGCTTATAGTTCGTTTGTACAAATTTACAAAAGAAGACACACATGTAGTTTGAAACTTGGTCTTCTTCAAACAATAAGAAACATAAGACCTGACTAAGAGGGTTCATTTCAAAATCTCATTTGAGTACTTTCAATATTGATATATTTTCCATATTATTCTATTACAAGGAAAGAAAATAAATTCACTGTATGCACAACGCGAAAGCATCCTATAATATAGTAGTTTGTTAAATTTGTAACTGTAAGCAAAGCAATAGAGAATGCACGATTCACTATTTCAAGGCATTGACCAGTAGTCAAGATGAAGTGAAATGACATTAGAAAGAGACAAGAACTAACATACCCCAGTTCTTCCTGCTACCTAGAATTCCATGCAGAAAAACAGCTGTTGGAGGCTTAGGTAACGACCTGTCCACAACCACAGCCGGACTCCATTTTACCTGCATTGTAACTATTCAGATATGTGATCATGCAAACTCAAACAATACTAAGAAAAATGAACTATGTGGCAACTAATCATGATTTCTCATCTTCACTGACTAGCCCTAGTGCATTTGAGATTGCTCCTCAATTTAATTGTTTGTTAAATTTCAATATAGGCAGTGGGTTGCTATATTTTATTGGGTAGCAGCTCTTATTGGTTGCTGTGTAAGTTTAAATAATTAGAAACTTATGGAAACAGAGGGGAATGCATCAGTGGCAGTGGGAGAAAAACGAAAAAAAAAAAAAAAGAGACGGTAAGAAAGAGGCTCTGTTATACCATAAAAGATAAGGCACATCAGTGAAGAGAATACAGAAGGTATGTGGTCCTCGATAGTTTGAGGATTGATTCTCATTCAACATATAGGATTACAAAGCCTTGATTTACACATATACTCTCTATACAAGCAATACTTTAAAAGGTAAGCTAATCTAAGGGATTCGATTTATACAGGAATCACAAATCAGCAATCATAATTATCGTCTATCCAGAATACATTATTATGATGTTTGATTCAAAATTCTAAATGGCGGAGGGGCAGAAAAAGAGTATGCAATTTTTATATGAGCAAGAAGCGTTAGAATCTGAAACAAAAATTGCAACAAGTTCTCAATCATAAACTCACTTCATATCACCTTATCAGGAAATTAAAGAATGCAAAGACTTACAAGTGCTCCTTGAACAAGATCAAACGCCTGTCAAATAAATAAAAAGAATTATCAAAGTAACCTAACACTTGAGTAATCATCCGCATTCCAAAGAAAACCAATATTTACAATTTCTTTAAGTCACTGTGGAAATAGTAGTTTTAGATACCAGGATGTCAGAAGGCTTGGAAAAATCTCCACTCCGTGCAATCTTCGCATCAACTAATGCCATACGAACACCGGAATTCTTATCTGACTTCCCCAAATGACCAACTGCTAATTGATTCTATATCAACAAAAGGGAAGATGATAAAGGAAAACAAAAAGGTGATCATCAAACCGAATTTTGGTATCAGAAACAGGAAAGTATTAAACTATTACAAGTTAGAAACCTAAACCACAGAAAGCTCACATCAGAATTAGGAAAAAAAAATTATAAGTATAGTTTTCTTGAAAGTAATCCAAATTTCGTGATTAAACCCACATACAATATAAGAAACTTGAACGAATAAAAAAAAAAGAAAAAGTGCAACACTTGGAAATTCACAAGCAACCATCCATCCAATCATTGTTCAAATTGATCGTCTAAAAAAGTAGCATTGTTTAAATGGGTACTCTAACAACCACATTTCTCTGCATTTATTTACATAATTAAGATGAAATGAAAAATTGTAAAAAAGCAATTGAAGTAGAATTTGACTGGCATGAACGGGGAAAAATACCTTAGAGGGCCAAGAGATCCGATTTTTCAATCCAGGAATTGACGGCAACTGTAACCTCCTCTCTCCGAAAATGCGTAAGTTCCCGCCGTGACTGCAACCCGCAAGATTTGAAATCGCCGCCATTGTTGCCACGACGGCGTCTCGCAATGAGAGATTCAGGAATTTCGCGGAGAGGGAGAGAGAGAGAGAGCGAGAAAGTCAGAGAGAGAAGAAGCCGGAAGTGGAGGTGGAGGCGGAGACACCGAGGGAACCAGTCGGTGTTCGCGCGTACCCTTCTTTTTTCCTTTTTTTTTTTTTTTTTTTTTTGACGATTTATATGACAAGTGGAGACTTCGGCGTTTGGTTTGGTGCCTCCTCGAAATTTTGGAAGTCTGCAATTACCAGTAGGAAAATGCAATGTTGTGATTCCTTGGGGGATTTCTGGAGGACGTGGAAGTCTCAACTTGTTGAAATGGAGAAAATCTTGTCCTCCGCGGCATGGCCATGTCATCCGTACGTCTATTTAAGCAATTAAAATGAATTTCTATAATAGAGTTGCACTGCATAGCCATGTCATTTGTACGTTCACTCAAACAATAAAATGAATTTATATAACGGAGTTTAAGGGGGGTGTATTCAATTGAGAATTTGAGAGATTTTGATGGATTTATAAATCCATGAATTTTTATGGAGTCTAATTGATTTGTAGAGATTCCATGTAAAATTTTGATTCAATTCCCTCAAAATCTCTTGGGGAGAGAAGAGATTTGTGGATGTTTAAAATACACTACAAAATCTCTCAAATTCCCTCAAATTCCTCAACTTTTTCAAATTCTTTAAAATCAAATTCTAATTGAATACACCTGGAATGTTATAAACTTCTTTAAAATCCTAATTGAATACACCTGGATTTCTGAGGATTTTAATAAACTCTCTCAAAATCTTGATTGAATACACATTGAATTTCAGAGAATCACTTAAATTCCTGATTGAATACCCCTAGATTCATTAAAAGAATTAAAATCCCTCAAAATCCCAATTGAATACACCCCCCTAAGTCGAGGTACATTTTCACAAATAAACATATGTATAACTTGATTATCTGAATAGGTACAAAAAAATTTGTCTTAAAACAAAGTTCTGCTTAGGTTTAAGCTCTTCGCCAAGTGTTTAATTATGTCATGGTGGATGAACGTTTGTTGTTACTTCGAAATGAGATGTGTTTGGTAGTTAACTTACATGTATGAGTAGGGGACTCAATTCATGCCACGTCTTTGCAATGAAAATGCTTACTTTCATCCAATGACTGTGATTGCTTTTTGGCGTTATCTTTTGTAAATTGAATTGATAGTCTTGCCTTGTTTTGCTCGTTTTAGTAGAATGTAGACTTTTAAGTTAAACGTCAACAAAAGCACAAGACATATAGCTCAATTAGTTAAAAGCATTCATACTCTGTATCAACGCCACAAGTTCGATACTCCATCAGTTCACATTTGAGAGTAACATCTTTGACACATAACAAGTAGTCATGTGCTTTAACTTTTTCATACAACACACTTTTTTGAGACATTACTACTTTAGCATTCTCCAACTCATAGCATATAAGCTATACAAGTGAAATCACACCTCTATGAATTGCGAGAACTTTTGAGATTGTAGAGTAATATTATATTTATTATACTACATTTGTATCACTTTTCTAAAAAAAATAGAACCGATCAACATATGTAGATCTCATCTTGATTAGAGAATTAGTATAAATGCGGTATGAAATAATTGATAAGAATACCATTTTTAATAACGTATTATAATACGAAAGAAACTTACTCTAACAAAAAAAAAATTACATATGAAAATGAACTTGAATCGACACCACACAACGATGAATATATTTCATGTAAATTCTTATCCAAGTCATGACCAATCCCAAATCAAAATTTTGACTTAAAATTTTTTTAAAAGAAGAATGTGAATTAATAAACAATAGAAATTTTAAAATTTAAATAAAAGAGATGAATAAAAAGGTAATGCTAAAAAATTCTGGTTAAATTATATTCTATAAACGTGATGACGTAATTGTTTATAAACTTTAGATGTTGAATAATGCGTTTACTTTATCTTAAAAACACATTGCGCAATTTACAAATTTAATTCACCTAACTCTACTTTGAATAAAGAGTTGAGCATGGTCCGACATTGACTGATCATTGATCGCACCGCAGGTTTTATTTGATGCAAGAGCCTAGGGGCCACTTCCATGTGACTGATGCAAAATGAAAGATTTGGGTTGGGCCTTTGGACAGTAACTTATTAATTAGTCCTAGATTGGCGGTGAAGGGTTTATAAGGGAAAGCCCAACAGCCAAGCATGTCCTTTATGGGCAAGGAGAGGGGACATGGACACTAAAGACCCCAAATGAATTAATTTGAGAGGACAGAGACCACCCTATGCCACCGCCTTAGAGCGAGAGGGACAATTGGACAATTTGAACCTGTGGGTGAAGAAGGACAGCTCTCGCATGGACAAGAAAATAAATAATTAGATAAGTGTCGCTAAGGAGACACTCCTGCCAGAAGTTAAGCTACTGTTTGGTACAGAGACGAGACCGGGATGGAACGGAGGTTTCATGTTATGTTTGGTACGCGCATGAAAGAACGGGATGGTTGTTCCGTTCTGCGTTTAGTAAGCGCATGACGGCATGGAACCAAAAGATTAAATGACTAACTTACTCTTATTCCTAGGGATGGCAATTTAACCCGTCAAATCCGATCTCCGCAAGTAACCGATCCGAACGGTTCGGTTTCGGGTATAAAATTTCGGGTATTTTACGGGTATGGGTAACCGTCGGGTAAATTTTTCGGTTTCGGGTTCGGTTATGGTTATTGGAGTATCCGTCCCAAACCCATACCTGAAACCGAACCATTTCATCAATAAATAAATAAATATAAATATTTATTATATGAAAATGGGTTGTTAATAATCATGCATTATTAAATATGAAATTAATTATTTACTTTTATATCATTAATAATAGGAATTATATGCTTATAATTTTTAAGAGTGTAAATGTTTTCTTAGTAATATAAATTTTTAATGTTACTTATTAGATGCATTGTATCAATTGTATTAATAATAGCAATTTATTTAATATCTTTTTTTTTAATATTCTTCATTGAGTTAATAATATAAATAAATATATAAATATCATAATGGGGAAAACCGTTCCCCGATCAAAAATCCATCACCCGACGGGTTTGGTTATGGGGAAAACCCGTTCGGGGATTCTACGGGTTCGGGTTTGGGGAAAATAAACGGGTTCGGGTTTGGGGATGGCACATCCGAACCCAATCTGCCCCGTTGCCATCCCTACTTATTCCGTCTATTGTTTGGTACAATGTTTATGCATGAGACGAAACAATTACAACAATTACCATCTCAACCAATTTTCAAGTCCTTTTTCCTCTCCACTCATCATATATTTCTCTAACAACAATCATCTCAGCAAATCCAACATTGTTGTTTCTATTAAAAATATCAACATTAATATATGGAAAAATGGCATCTTCTTCACAAATTGTAGGTGCTTCTCTGCACCTTGGAAATTATTACAGAACTTCCAATAACAAATGCTTAATCCAAATTCCAGAGAAGTAAAAAATCGTTCAATTTGGTATCCCAAAAATCGTACAAATGCTTAACCCAAAATTTGATCAACCACTCCATTAACATAATCCAAAAATTAGTCAATTTGATCAGAACTAATTGGCATCCCAGAAAACTCACAAATCCAACCTCCGTTCACAAAGAAGAAGAACGCAAGGCACACAACCCAAAACCCAGTCAACTTCTCCAAAGTTATAAACCTTCGTAAGGAAAATCAAATCTCAAAAAATAAAATCTTTCAAGCTCACTTGTGTATGCAGGACCAAAGTTTCGATTTGAATACCTTAAATCGTCGAAGTTTTCTTGAAACGAAGCTCTAGGGTTCTCCGATTGAAGGCCAAATCCGAGGTCTCATTTGAGATTATGGGTTCAGGGCGAGGAGAGAAAGAAAGATTGGTGGTGGTTTGGACCGGTGGTGTTACCTTGCCGGAGTTTGGTGAGTGTAGGACACGATGCAGAGAAGAAAGCAGAGAAGGATGCACGCAAAGAAGAAGAACGCAACGAGAGGTTTGAGGGCTTTCAAGAGAGCGCCATTGTGAAAGCATCTCAACAAGAAACCTTCAATGTCAGCGTTTTAGAGACCGTGGCATTAAGCAGGGAGGAGGGATGTGGCATGAAGAAGTTGGTTTCAGGTTTGGATGTGTTTGTTGGGAATCTGGGATTGAGTTCGAAGAGAGGGAGGCTACGGGAGAGAGATGGAGGCTACGGGAAAGAGATAGAGGATAGACATTGGAATTAATGAAAAAGATGAGAGGTATTGTTGTCTTAAAAAAATTATAATTTTGTGTTCCACTGGGGCGGAACCAGTCGTTCTAGGGGGAGGTGGGACGAAAATTCAGCCAAAACTCGTTCCATGGGGCAGCGAGTTCCACTGTCTTTGGCGGACTAAACATGGGACGATGGCATTCTGTCCCATCCTACGTACCAAACGGTACCTAAGGAACTGAAAGATGGTATGAAGAGGCTTCTACAAAATTCAAATGTTTTTATTTGTTTTCTGCTAATCAGGTACGCTTAAAATAAAGTAAGATATTTGAAACGTCCACAAGGCATGAAAACATTCCTCATGATGCATGAACCCCCTATATTTATATTTTCCTTCTGATATATATATATATTCATGCATTACACAATTATTTTGCTATGTGGAATTTGTGAGTCAAATCATATAAATAAATTAGAAGTAATTTAGGGTTTTTAAAACCTAGATAAGTCGGCCTGTAGCCCAATTGAATGGAGCAAACATGGGAACGACATCATTTGACCCCTTGGATCACACGGTAGTAGCCCTTTGGGCTTTGCTGCTTACGCAAGACAACCCAAGATAACATGCCCCGATCCTGATGTCCGGGGATATCAGGATGGTCACATGATGGCCGACATTTAAGGGTGACGAAAGCCATTTAATGAATGCATATACCGAGAACATGTGAAACATGCATATAAATTTTGCTCAAACTAGCCAAAATAATATAATAATATTTAACTGTGAACAATGAAAACACAGTGATAATACATGACATGTTCAGAGTATACATCTAATTCAGAATACAAGCTGAATGTGCTATTACAGTGATGTCGAAGTAGAAATGATGGCACAATATCACTTGTAGGGGAATGCGTCGTTGCTCAGATTGGAAGCCTCGTTCCTATGTCCTGATGGGGCGCAAAACAAACATGAGTGGACCAAGTTGATATATATATATATATATATATATATATATATATATATAAAATACTAAAACAGTTACCAACATATAACCCCCAAAGTTTTATGAAAACTCAATAGCATAATATGTAGGTTTTCCGAAAACCCTAGCATGCTATAAAACCTTTCATAAAACCTATATCGTATATATAATGTGCTAAATAGTGGTATCATAATCGACCCTTAGGCCCCTACATCACCCGACCTATAGGCCAATATAATATCTTCCAACCCGTAAGCCCCTAAATCACCCAACCTGTAAGCCAATATAATATCTTCTAACCCATAGGCCCCTACATCACCCAACCCGTAGGCCAATATAATATCTTCCGACCCATAGGTCCCTACATCACCCAACCCGTAGGCCAATAAGTATCATCGCCCGTAGGCAGAACAGTGACCACTAGATAAGCACAAAAACATTGAATATAATCTTTCCAACATACGTACATATATCTCAAAACATCTTTACAGTATATATTCATCCATTATATACACTAACAAGAATGTAAAAACATGTTCTCATCCCTACCTAGCACGAGGCCTTTTGGGAGCTCACTGGCTTCGGGTTCCGTAGGAACTCCAAAGTTAAGCGAGAAGGGGGCTAAAGCAATCCCAGGATGGGTGACCTCCTGGGAAGTTGCTCGTGAGTTCCCAGAAACAAAACCGTGAGGGCGTGGTCGGGGCCCAAATCGGACAATATCGTGCTACGGTAGTGGAGTGGGCCCGGGAGGTGGTTGCGCCCGGGCCGAGATGTGACATATAGTGATCCATCATATATACTACAAAGAACATAAATTCGATAAAGTATGGTATTCCAAAATATTCTCAATAAAGCATGATAATCATAAAGTATAAATCTAATTTGCTCATAAAACGTAACCGTCAAAATCGTGCTTTTCATGTATGCATTTCTACTATTAAAACATGCATTTTAGAAGGGGTCCATTCACAGATACTCCGTCGTCGAAGAGTTGTACGAAATAGGAAGGACGAAAACGCTGCTAATAATTGCACCTAAGCACATAAAGGGTCCAATTAATAAAACTATACTTAAATAATTGAATTTCAAAAAACGGACATCATAAATGGATTCAGAACGCCGAAAAATATAAAAGGGGACCTCGGGTAGCCCCACGAGCTATCGCACGCGCCCTCACGTGCTGTCGTGGGTCATCGGAAAATATACTGGCCCCGCCGTGGATGGTGGCTCGTGTACTCCACGCGCCAGGACCAGCAGGCCCACGCTCCTTCATAGGCTGCCTAAGGTCCAGGTTAGTTGGGTTGGGCTTAGGGTTTGTTGGGTTTTGGGCCTAAAGAGTTTCTGGGCTTCAGGTTTTAATGGGTTAAGTTTGGAGCCTAATGAGCTGAACGCCCGAGTTCAAACGACCCAAGGCATGGGTCCATAGGGATTTGGGTTGACTAGGGTTAAGGGTTTGGGCTCACACGGGCTTGAGCTTAAAAGCCCGGCCCAAAGGTTTTGATTTTTGAGGTTCAACAGGGTGATAAGGGCCTGGTTCGAAGGGGTTTTGGGGTTGAAATCCCCACCCAAGTTCAAATCGTGGGTCGCCAGACCTAATCGAAGGAGAAGGCCAGATTCCAGCCGAAAAGTTCCTTCGAGCTTAGTTTGAGCTCGATTTACAACCTTAAGGTACGATCTAAGTACCAAAATAAAGATAGAGGTGAGAATGATAGGTTTGTACCTTCGTGGTCCTTCACTGTGGCCGGGAAGTGATCGAAAAGTGGCACTGAATCCGTTGGGCTCGCAAAGATAGTTGGATGTGCTGAGCTTTGATGGGTGTGCTCAATAAGGGTGGATTTTTTTGCCAAATTACCATGCCAACCGTATCATACCGATTTTATACCAATTGGTAATGGTGCTGTATTGTACCGAATCGAAATTTCATGGTACGGTATTGGTAATGGATATCATTACCATAGTATTACCTTATCGTACCAAACATATTATATAATATATAATTATATAACACATATGGGATCAAATGGTTGCTTTACAAATAGAGATTGAGAAGAAAAAGAAAGATTATTGGGGAAGTTTTGAGAATGTGAACCCACTTATGTTTCTTGGCCAAGTTCTAGACCCTTGTTATAAACTTCCAATGATTACCATTAGCCTCAAAACACTTGGATGGGATGATAGAAAGATAGCTTGGATGCTTATGGAGATTAAAAAATGCTTGCTTGATTTGGATAATGAGTATATGAAGAGTACATAATTCAAGCTTGTGGGGGTGATGAGAACAAAATTGAAATGATGAAGGAGCTTATACAAGAAAGGAGGGAGCAACGCCTTTTAAAGATATCTAATGAAGTTGATAAGTACTTCGCCGCTCTTTATATTAGCATTGTTGTTGGTGGCTTTGATCTCTTGAATTGGTGGAAATCAATTCCCACTTCTACCGTTGCTAGTGAAAATGCATTTAGCCTAAGGAGGAAGGTTGTGGACCCTTTTAGGGCATCATTGACTCCTAAAATGGTAGAGGCACTAGTGTGTACTAGTGATTGGCTTAGGGAAGATGAAGTAAACTTCTACAAGGAACCAACGGAAGATATGCTTCAATTTTACAAGGAAATGGAAGAAGTGGAAACAAGTAAGATATGCTTTAATTTTTTTTGTAAATTTGTTGTTAAATGGTTTTCAACTTTAATTCTTCTTGCTACTAATATGTCTTCATTGTTTGTAACATAAGCTTGACACAAACTCAATCTTCTACAAGTTCAATGATTCCTCCAAAAGTTTTGACATCTCAAACTAGAAGAATTGATCAATGAATTTTACTTTTTGAAGTTTAGTTTCAATTTTCATTTGGTTTGAAACTTTAACTTCTATTTGGATTGTTAACTTCTTTTTGTTTTGGTTCGTAACTTCTATTTGGATTGTAAGCTAAATTTTCATCATGAATCTTGATGCATCATTTGAATTATTGTATATGTGAGTTGTGAATGATGAATAATAGATGAATATAGGCTACAATGTATGAGATAAAGGTAAAATAAAAAAGTTTTGCCTTTGAATTGGGTTAAAAAAGAAAAAACAAATTTTGTCCCAAAACAAAGTGGCAATTACCATTGTCATACCATGCTAACCAAACATTTGGCAATACCGAATGTCAGTATACCGAAAGTTTGGTATGGTAATGGTAATAGATTTACCAAACCAAAAGTTTGGTATGGTAATTGGTATGAGGTTTTGGTACGATAACCATACCGAACCCACCCCTAGTGCTCAGTACTTCACAAAAGAGATGAGAGAGATGAGAGGCCCGACAAGATGGGTGGTTCTGTCGATCGTCTTAGTTTTGGTGTGGGTGAGTGTGTGAGTAGATTGGAGAGAGGGAGAGAAAGTTCGTGTGAGGGAGAGAGAGTGTGAGAGTTGACTTGGGGAGAAGTGAGAGAGAGAATGAAGAAATTGGGTGGGGGTCTGCCACGTGGCAGACAGAAAGAGAAAGAGAACATTAGGGAAAATCTAAAAAGGAAATCGGATTAGGTAAAGATAGGGGACAAAATCATAATTTCATTATTTTCGTTAAAACGAAATTACATATTTTGGGACGGTGTTTTACACAAGGCCTCGCCCACGGGCCTGCAGCCCTATCCCAACCTGAGATGGCCTGAAGCTTTCTAAAACATATCCTATGTGTCTCTGGCCCAACAGCAGTAGCACATAGTTGCTACACATTCTATCATGTGCCCAGGCCTACTTGCAGCAAGCCTGTTGGTTATTGGGCTTCGCCCATGCCTCGGTCCAACTTGCCAGCAGCCTTTACGTTGTTGGGCTTAACTTGCCCCAGCCAAAAAACCCGAAAACCAGCCTTGGTTGGGCTCTAAACCAACCCGCAGGCCAGCACATGTTGGGCTTCTACCCGTGCCTTACTTTTGGCCTACACCAATGACACTTATTGCTGGGCTCATCCAGACCACACGGTCCAAAGGTTTGCAACCATCTCGAGGCTCAATGACCTATAACCGAACTACAGGGCCTATCCATGTGTCAGTACTAGCCCATTTTTTGCTGGGCCATGTCTTTTCTTTCGCCCCAATGCAAATTTTTGGTATGCCCGCATTATAACTTATACCAAAATATATTTTTTTGGGTACTTTAGGTTACACCAATCATTCTAATTTAATTATCACTTGGTTTATCACCAACCGAAGCTAATATGACCGGTCTATCATTTTTTGCTTTCACAATCGATCCCGTTTGGTCTTGATCTGTTAAATTAATTAAAAATGATATGCAATCTATTAATCTGATAATTAATCCAAAATTATTGACCTGAAGATCACTTTTGGACATTAACGATTCAATAATTTATTTTTCCAATTTGAACCGTTGACATCCTTTCGTAGTCCCGAAGCTCTCACACTTGAGTTCCCGAAGCAACTCAAATCCACTACACTTAAATCATCATATTGCATTCTGTGTCCTTGCAGGAACCTCTCCTTTATGAACTAATCGTTCATAAGACTAAATTGAACCTGTAGTTTCATATTTAGTGTCTTTGAAACCCGAAGTTTTCATTCAAAACTTACCACATGAAACCTGTAGCTTTTATGTTTAAATTAAACCAATACATGTTTATAAAACCCGAATATTCTACAATGTATGTCTATGGATTAGCATATGACTAACCACGTTTTATTGTACCCTCTGTTTTCGGGACATCTCGAACTTGAACAAACTCAATTTCACCGCTCTGGAAGTATCTAGAAGAAACTACCTGAAGTGAGTTTAAGACGTGAAGCTCCATCTTACTACAAAGGGTATTAGAGCCACCATCGAGGCTCATACCGACACCTCGTCGATGAAGCTCAGAAAGCTACTGCAATTATCTTTATTCAAAGACATATCTATGATGCACTACAGACTGAGTACCTAGCTGAGAAGGACCCACGTACCCTCTTGCTTGCTCTGGCTTATCGTTTTAATCACCAGAAAAACATTTACTTGCCTGAACCAAGATACAATTGGCAGTATTTACACTTCCAAGACTTTAATTAGTTTTTGAATGAATACAACTCTGAAATTTGTAGAATACGATCACTGTTTAAGTTCTGTAAAGTGGACTTAATAGATGCAGATCTGTTGAAGAATACCTATTTGACCTTCCATGCCACCAATATTGTTCTGCAGCAACAATATAGGGCACAAAAGTTCACCAAATTTTTGGATTTGATATTTGTTTTACTTCTCGCTGAAAAGCAGAACCAACTTTTGATGAGAAATCATCAAGCTCGACCAATTGGCTTAAACACTCTGCCTGAAACGCATACGACCAATTCTAGCAGCCACAAACGACTAAAAAATCATCATGGGCGTGGTAATGGGCAGCAAGCCCAATCATGGGCCCAAGGTCAACAAAGCTAAAGCCTACCCAAAGGAGAAAATTTGACCCAGAAACACCAACCCTTTGCACCTAAGGCCTCAAACTTCAAGAATAAGGGAAAAGCTACCGTTCAATCGGCTTCCACCAAAATGGACATGTGCTACCCTTGTGGATCAAAGGATCATTGGTCACGCATATGCAGAGCTACCCTGAGGCTATTGCCAAGAATTATCCCCGTTGTGAGTCTAACTTTGCTAATGCGGAAAATCCCGAATATGCTACTACATCCATGGAGATATCAGATTTTTAGGAGGCATTAGCTCGTATGAACGAATAAGTTTTATTATTCTAGACATGTTTTTAGGATTTTTTACCCTAGTGGCCGAGCCCACAAAGAGTAGTCGGACCCCCCCTATTTTTTAGGTTTATAGTTTAATTTTTGGACAATTTTTTTAAGTCTTTGGAATAATTTGTTTGGTTTTGGTTTGTTTTGAATTATGGATAATTATTTTATAGAAATTATTTCTCGATTGGTTAATTGAATGAATAGAATTATATTTATGCATGCGACCAATTCATTTAATTTATTTCTAGGTTAACTAGTAAGGAAGTTAATTATTTGGCTGATAGTGTTACTATACACACCATAGTGCATAAGTGACACCATTTTACTAACTTTGTACCTAAGAATTCAGCTCTGACAACCCTCTTAGGCTCATTTAACCGGATTGAAGGATACAGAAATGCCTATATAATGTTGTCTAATGGTATTGTCTTAACCATTAAAGAGACCCTTTATTCTCCACGTTCTGGAATAATGTTGCTGAGTTATAGAGATATTCGAGATAATCAATATCATGTTGAAACCACTAAAAAGAATGGTTCTGAATTTCTTTGTATCACTTATTAAGAGTATGGCTAGAAGCGTATTCACGAGAAGTTGGAACGTTTCCCGAGTGAATTGTACATCATAACCATTCACGGCATAGAGACCCACTATGTGGCCGGCCCTGAGCCTAGGTTCCAGGGCACTTTACTGCTTTGACATGATTGTATGGGACATCCTGGACGTGACATGATGCGCCATATCCTCAAATCATTACATGGGCATCATTTACTTCCTACGTTGGATTCCCGCCATGCAAAGCTTGTTCTTTGGGGGAGTTGAATACTCAACCCTCAATTACAAAGCTTATTCACAACCCTCCTAAGTTTCTTCAGATGATTCAATGGGATATTTGTGGACCTATCCAACCAATATGCGGATCATTTAGATACATTATGGTGTTGGTTGATGCATCGACACGTTGGCCACATGTCTGTTTATTATCCACACACAACATTGTATTTGCAAACTCCTAGCAAAAATTATTAAGCTTAAGGCTCACCACTCTGATTATCCGATCAAGTCAATTCGACTGGATAATGCTGGAGAGTTTACATCACAGACTTTTGACAATTATTGCAAGTCAGTTGGGATTAAAGTTAGACATCTTGTATCCCAAGTTCACACCCAAAACAGCCTGGCATAAGCTTTCATAAAATGTCTTCAATTGATAGATTGGACTTTGGTCATGTGAACCAAACTGCCAGTATCTGCCTGGGGCTATGCAATATTGCACGCATTTATGTTGGTCTTCTTGAGGACCACTGCTACCCAACCTCATTCATTATTACAGTTGGTTACTAGATATGAGCCTGATGTCTCACATTTACATGTGTTTGGGTGCGCAGTCTATGTGCCAATAGTGCCGCCATTATGTACCAAAATAGGTCATTAGAGAAGAATATGAATCTATGTCAGCTATGATTCGCCATCAATTATTTGCTACTTAAAGCGATAGTCTTCTCGTCATTAGGAGAAAATAACAACGCTAACATTCCTGTAGAACCCCACGAATTGTCATGGTTTGCTCATTTAAATCATCATCGCCTAGTCTGAAACTGAAGTGCGGCATATTCTAGATCTTCACAGCATCACTCAAAGAATGACAGATGCTTTTATTGATCTAGCAAAGGTGACGAGATTACAGAGTAGCTACTGACATCATGCTTAGTGATGATATTGAACCACGTTCAATCGATAAATGCCGATGTAGAACAGATTAGTCAAACTGGAAACAAGCAATCCAGGTTGAACTCGATTCACTTACGAAACGTAAGATGTTTAGGCTTGTAGCTCATACTCCACCACATGTGAAGCTCGTGGGCAACATGTGGGTTTTCATAAGAAAACATAATGAGAAGAATGAAATAGTGCTATACAAAGCACGCCTCGTAGTGCAAAGTTTCTCTCAACACCCTGGGATTGATTACAAGGAGACGTATTCCTCCATAATGGACGTCATAACGTTCTACTACCTTATCAGTTTAGTAGTTTTTGAAAATCTGAATATACAGCTTATGGACGTGGTAACCATGTATCTCTATAGGGATCTAGATACAGAAATTTACATGAAAGTTTCAGAAGGACTTCCGTTGACTGGTTCAAATAGTTCTAGACCACAAAACACTCTATCTATTAGATTAAGGAGATCATTCTATAGATTGAAACAATTCGAGCAGATATGGTATAATCGTCTGAGTGAATATTTGACAAGTCAGGGTTATGTGAACAACGAACTATGCCCATGTGTATTCATAAATAAGTCACATTCCGGATTTGTAATCATTGTAGTTTATATCAACAACATGAGCCTTATCAGAACTCCAGCAGAGCTTAAGAAAATTGCCGTTCACTTGAATTTGAAATTTGATATTGTCTTGGCTTGGAGATCGAGCATTGTTCGGATGGTGTGAAATCCCGTCCCCGAATTTCACTATTTAAAATTACGTATTTCGTATTCTTAGTTTTGACAAGTTTGTATTTGCGGCATATAATTTTTCTTTCGATAAGTAAAATGACGAAAACATCCTTAATGGACTAAACGGGATTCTTTGTGGAAGTATGTGATCCTTTCATTATTTTCCAGATTTCTGTACATATTTAGATAGTACTCGTCGATCCAGATGCGTGAGCGTAAACGGAATGTAATTTGGAGTTATAACGAAGAAGTTATAAAAAATAAAAATTAAAAAAAATAAAGTTGAAGGCAAAATGGTCATTTGACCATTATCTAGAAGGCTCCAAATTTGCTGGAGCAATTATTAGTGGTGCCACATGTGTGGCTGGGATGGAAAGGAAATGAGGAAAAAGATTGGTGCAGACCAATGAGGGAATGAAGAAAGGAGGTGTAATGAAGGAGATGAGAAGCATAGGATTCCCTCGACCCGTTTTCCTTCAATCCGACCCAACAGAAACAAGGGTTTCCGATGCTTTCTCTGACCAAATTTCGGCGAATTACACTGAGACACTACCTTAGAAATACTTCACGACCTTCCCTCTACCAATTACACCCTAAAGTTGATGGAATTTGGCTCAATTTCATGAAGAACCGCATTGGTAGGTGTGGTGGTTCCACAGTGGCGATCTGCTAAACTTGAAGCTAACTCCATCAACCATTACCACCTATAGACTTCCCTCAACCTCAAGAACAAAGCTTAAGCAGTGGTGGAGGCGTTGGAGCTCGTTTTGAGGTCGAATTGAGAGCACCCATTTCAAGTTTTAACAGATCGAGGTGGGTTTTAGGTGTTTACCAGCTAAATTAGACTTTACCCCAAGTATGAAAGTTCTTCCCCTTGATGAGTTCTACACTCTTGTAAAATTTGGTAATTTTTGGAGTTAGTCTGAAAATTGGATTTCCGTTCTCTAGAAAACACCATCGGCGATGACGTGTGCGGTGGCACGTGGTCAATGGCCGACAATGCTATTTTAAGCTAAATTAGGTGTCCTGATTTTAGATTCGATATCCGCTTGATGTGATTTGATTGTTTGAACCTATTTTCATTATAATAAACCGCTTAATCATTATTTTTTTAATCGACGATCCGACCGTTGGATCGTCACCAAACTTTAATCCATTATAGTACTTAATATTTGAGGACATTGGAGACTTATGGATTGGGAATCTGACATACATATCTTTTCGAATTGAATTTCTAAGTTTGTAAAACCAAACGTTGATAGCCACTTGAATTGGTGATTGGTGAAGATCCGGCCGTTGTATTGTGATGAAATTTTAGTATATTGTTCAAGAAGCATAATGTGGACCTTATGATGTTATAGATCTGAAATCCTATGGATGGTTGTTCCCAGTTGAATTACATAGGGTTGTGGACCCCACTGTTGACTGAGAGTTGACTTTTGGTCAACATGTCTACAATCGTTTCAAATATTAAAATTAGTATTATTAGAAACTCAGTGAGGCTTTGCGGGCCTATCTCGGTGAGGGACTTCAATATAGGTGATATAGTTGTTATCCTAGTTTCGTATTTAATATCCTTTGTGAATATCACTTGATTTATAAATGTGATTTCTATATTCGATTTGTGGATTGGAAATATTTGTGAAATGTGATTTGACGTGCATATTTGGAATGTGATGAAATGTGAGGGCTAGTAATGGACCGTTAACCCATTGCCATGGGGTTTGTTGCTTCGAAACTGGTTTCATATTCAATTTCATTGTTTCATCTTGTTTCGTTGACCCATTCTAAATTTAGTACTTGTGCTTTATTTCATTTCGTTGAGCCTTTGCAAATTGAGCACTTGATTCATGTTTTGTTTCTTCGAGCCGTTGATATGTTCCTTGGCCTTCCACTCAGTTTCATTTTATATTGGCGTTCCATTGAGTGGTCTAGTTCCCCGCTCTGTCTGGATTCCGTTAAGTGGTCCGAAATTCCTCGTGATCCGCGATTCTGTTGAGTGTTCCGGAATCATATCCTGCCTTGGATTTCATTGAGTGATCTAATATCCATTGTACTCCATGATTCTGTTGAGTGGTATGGAATCGTATCAACTCGAATTCCGTTGAGAGGTCTAGAATCCCTTATACTCCAAGATTCTATTGAGTGGTCTGGAATAGTATCATTGTTTGGATTTCGTTGAGTGGTCTGGAATCCTACTTGGTGTTTTGGTTCCGTTAAGTGGTTCGGAACCCGATGTTGATGGATTTCGTTGAGTGGTCCGAAATCGCATTATTTGACTTGTTGGTTCCTTGGATTTCAACTTTAGAGATGTAGGCTTTGGCCGAACTATGTCGCTTTAGCCCTGTATTTTGTTACTTGGTATATGATCTAGATTGATGCGATTGTGGAATGGTGTGAAAAGCATATGTCTACATGATTGGTCTACCTATGTGAATGAAATGATGACAATTATTGTTGGTTGATGTGTAGTGTGGTACTTTATGTTTGACGAAAAGTTCAGAGTTCAATGAAGAATGAGCTACGAATGACTTGATCCATTTTTAGGGTATGTAGGCAGTTTAACAAAGAGGTTAGATGCAGCCATAAAGTATACGAAAAATTACTATGCGATTCGACTCTCGAGTTGTGCTTTGTCATATCCTGGAGGTGGGGTAAGTTAGAGGTACAAGTATTTGGTGACATCATGTGTTGATCCTGGACATATGTCGGGATCAGGGTATGACAAATGGAATCCTAGTACATCAATCGAACTACACCTATAATGTGTTGCGACATTTTAATAAGGATAAAGCAAAGGCTTTGTGTACTTTTATGGTCATTCAGACTCTAGATGCTAAAAGAGATACTTTCCATCCCAAGGAGGATGAAGAAGAGATTTTGGAGCCTAAAGTTCCATAACTAAGTGCAATTAATGCTTTATTGCACTTGGCTCAATGCATTAGACCTAACATCTCTTTTGCTGTTAATCTTTTGGCTAGATACAACAATACGCCTTCACGCAGACACTGGAATGGTGTTAAAGACATTTTCTGCTACCTCTAGGTTACTACGGATTTAGGTTTGTTCTACACCCACGAATCCTCGAGAGGAGCCGTCGCCCTCTTTAGTCTTCATGTTGATTCACGCCTTGTTAGTTATACAGATGCTGGTTATCTATTTGGCCCACATAGGGCACATTCTCAAACGGGCTATATCCTTACCGTTGGAGACATCTATATCTTGGAGGTCTACCAAGCAAATGCTAGTTGCCACTTCTTCAAACCATGCAAAGATCCTCACCCTGCATGAAGCATCATGTGAGTGGTTTTGGTTGAGAGCGGTCATGGAACATATTCGAAGCACTAATGGTATTACTATCGTCGTTGACCTTCCTCCGACTATCTTTGAAGACAATGCAGCATGTATCGAGTAGTTAAAGAAGGGATACATCAAGGGAGACAACACCAAGCACATAACACCAAAGTGTTCTTTTATTCTCACTAGCAACAACAGCATCAGAACATTTAAGTCAAGCAAATCTATTCCTAGGACAACCTAGCCGATCTCTTTACCAAGTCATTGCCCAAGTCTACTTTTTAGAAGCTCGTCCAAGCAGGGCCGGTCCTAAGATTTTTGTGGCCCGGGACAATGTGAAAAAAAAAGTGCCCTAGTATAACTCCATGTCAGAAAAAACAAATCAATTGTTTTAGTGTTCATATTTGTGCATGCCAATGTAACTTTTCTTTGATAAAACGATAGCAAGATGTGAGGGATTATGCTAAGCAACAAGATGGGTGGGCCATAATTTGGTATCTAACTTGTCATTTAAAAGACTCAAACCTAAGACCTCGCACTTAGAAATGAAGAAAAAATAGATTTCACATATAAGCCATAACGTTACACTTTAGTTTGTAATTAGATAAGGATACACAAATATTTCACAAGCAAAAATCAATTAAAGTATGAAAGGTATCTTTGTATAAAACGTATAGTTATCGGGATAATTTTCTAATTTATTGTCCCTTGGGGCCTCATAAGAATTGTCATATTTTTCTCTCTCTAATTTTTATATATAATGTTATAAACAATGAATGAACCAAAAAAATTATTGAAAAACCAAATACCACATATATGTTATTAAAAATATAACTCATTTTTCTTAGATAAGAAAGAAATGTAACCCTAAACCCTAATATTATATTGAATCAGAACATCATTGCAAAAGAAAAATGAAAATTAATGAAAAAAGTTTGAAAACTTTAAACTTTAACGATAAAGACAAAATAAAGGATAAAGTGAATAGTACTAATATTGACTTTTTAGTGTAAAAATGTGATTTTTCGTCAAAATAAACAGTACCGGGAGCTTTTCGTTAAAGTTAAAAAAAAGCCCTCATTTTGATCTGAACTTGGGTGGCTACTATTATTATTATTATTTGCCAAAGGGTGGTAATTAATTGAAAATGAATTTGTAAAAACCACTTTCGTCAAAGGCACATATAGAAATATACCTACTTATTTAAACCAAAGATGAAATAAATGCATAAAAAATAGGCAGTTTTGAACTCGTGTTCCTTTCCATTGCAAGAAAGCAGCGAAATACTACAAATGAAACATATGACAAATATCCAATTTTATATTTTTATACACTTACTCGACATAACATTATAATAATAAAAATTAAATTTTTTGGTGCCCTCAATTTTTTGAGGCCCCGTACAATCGCCCTGGCTGCCCTAGGCTAGGGCCGGGCCTGCGTCCAAGGAATCGGCATGCATAAATTATCTGAGCTAAATTGCTTGTAGTTCTCTTATTTGGAAATTGTGTCTAACTTAGAAAGAGTATCCTGAAGCATACTCACTTGATCTTTACGTACTCTTTTTCCTACAATTAGGAACATTTTTCTCATTGAGTTTTTGCTACCTAACGAGGTTTTGATGAGGCACCAATCCTGGGATAATGATACTCCGTTGAGGTCACTACTTTCGTCATGTTTGACGTTTGTTTTAGACATTATGCATATTTCTCACTTTTCTCCTTAGTCTATGGGTTATCACTTGCCTTAGGTTTTACCATAGCGAGGTTTTGTGAGTTTTACTACTTATGCATACTTTCTTTATATTAGAGACTTGCATTCGCCCGTTGTGCCGACAACTTCATTAATTGATCTACCTCAATTGCTGAAGATATGATGCAATGTTTTGTTTAAGTATTTCCACACTCAGGGGAGAGTGTTGCAGTCATATTTAGAATAGGAATGTGATTGTGTAAATCCTAGTGTATCTAAGGATATCATGGAATATTCTCCTTAGTAGATATTATCCTATTAGAGTTCTAATCATATTAAGGTAAGAATTTAACCTATCCTACTACTATAAATAAAGAAACAATGGGATGATACAACACATACCTCCCAATTAAATCTCTCTATTCTCCCTCTTGCCGCCGGCCCCTCTCTCTCTCTCTCTCTCTCTCTCTCTCTCTCTCTCTCTCTCTCTCTCTCTCTCTCTCTCTCTCTCTCTCTCTCTCTCTCTCTCTCTCGTCCTAAATGCAATTTAGTCAAATAAGCCTACAACAATAAGAACCTCTCCCTTTTTTTTCTTTCTTCTCTTCATGTATGTGGGCTGCCTGCTGGTCCTTCTTTCCTTTTTGCCAATCTCTACGATATCCATATTGTGTTGTTTCGATCTATTGTTAATTTTTTTTAGTAGTTTTGTGTTGCACATTAATAGTCTCTTTTTAAAAGTTAGCTTTATATTTGAACTTTTGAAAACCTTTTTTTGGCAGCGAGTTTTGGTTCCGCTATTCGGAGGTTCAAATCCTTTCATCCCACTACTTTGTAAGTAGATACCTGTGTAGAATGTGGTGTTCAAAACTTTGTATACAATAGTCTACCTAATGTTTTTAATGTAAAGTGTATTAATCTTTCACATTACAATCATTTATATCTTTGAAACATAATCTTCCACATTCTACGCAGGTAGTTTATGTGGCTTTGGATCAATATTTATACTTACATAAAAATATATTATGAAACATGGTGCTGTTTATATGCAAGTGAGATTAGATCGACGCATTCTGCATTCAACATCCAAAAATATCTCAATCTTTGATAATGAAATTTATCGAGATGACAAAAGAGAGAACTAAAAACTAATAAGACATGAATAAACATGGAACTTGAAAACCATTATGTAATTCTAACTCGCAACGCAGAGCGCACAACATATTTGAAATATCCATCACCAATGTGAATGAAAATAATGAAATTATAACCGATTATATAATAAATTGAAAGAAGAAGGAAGCGAAAGAGATAACTATTGCTAATCTCCAAATTTAAGTATATTTGTTGAATTTTTGGGATATTGTTTTTAAATGCCCGATTACTTAAATCTCACTGAAAAACAATTGCATCTAAAAATACTCACTTTACCTATACAATTACACTCAACTTAGCCAGTAATTAGATCTCATCTTAAGCCGTGATTATATATAACCATTTTATCTGTCTTGGGTTAGTTGGTTTTTAGATTTATTATCAAGCCATTTGCTTATGTCTAGGGTATGTAGTTTCGGTCTTTTTAATTTTCCGATCGCGCAAGACGTGCGGGGGTATTTTTTCACTAATTTCAAATTCAGGGTGTGACAGTTCTTATTTCGTGCAGAATTGACTCACATGTATACGCTAAATAGGCCCATGTGTCACGGTGATGTTTTTATCTTTGTGTTGATGGGCTCTACAATCTATTGAACTTTGCCATGTACAAGTCCAGCTCCTTTCAAGTTCAAGCCACGGGGTGCCTGCATGATGAGCACTCAGGGCCATGGATACAGCTTATATTGACTGGTTAATAGTTCCCGTGAAAGGTGAGTTTCAATCTAATAATACAAAGTAATATTATATATATTATTATTTTTTAAACCAGACTTGTATTACTTTACTAATAAAAATATGACCAATCAATGTATGTAAATTTCATCTCGATTAGAGAATTGATATAAATGAGGTATGAAATTTTTGATAAAAGTACCATTTTATAACTACATATTATAATTGGAAATAATAAAAAATTTAAAAATTAAATAAGAGAGAGGTGAATGAAATGGTAATACTAGATTACTCAAAGTACTGACTAAAAAACAAAAAAGAATACTCAAAGTAGAACTGTTTAAATTATATTTTATAACTATTGTGACATGGTTATTTATAGACCTGAAGTGAATAGCGTGTTTATTTATATTAATGAGACATTCCGTGATTTACAAATTAAAAAATGCTAAGTAGACATTTGATTTATCTAATATTACTTTAACTAGCTATGCAGTACTACAGTATAATTATTTTTCTCTTTACTTGAAAGTGAGAAGTTTTATGTTCGAATTTCGTGAATAACGAATTTGATACTAAATTAAGTTGTTCATTTTATAGTTTAGTCAAACTATTTCTCTCTTTAGTATAAAATTATATCGATATACTAAAAAATAAAATATTACTTTGAATAAAATAGTTGAGCATGGTCTGATATAGATTGATCGCACCGTAGGCTTTATTCGACACAAATAGCCCAGGGGCGCCTACCATGTGGGACTGATGCGAAATGTAACTTATTAATTAGTCCCAAATCGGTGGTTGAGTACATGATAGAAGGGTTTATAAGGGAAAGCCCAACACCAAAGCACGTCCATAGGGCATTAATTTGAACTAATGTGTGGAACCCATTGCGAGAGGACAGAGAGAAGACCCATACCCTACCACCACGATACGAGGAGAAACTGGACTGGACTAATGCGATCTCTTTTTGTTTTTTTTTTTCTTTTTTGAGGGAGAGGAGGAGGAAGAGGAGGAGGAGGTGGTGGTGGTGGTGGTGGTGTTTTTGTGAGTGGGTGTGGATTTCAAGAAATAAATTGTTAAAAGCTCTCTGCAAACTGGACTGGACTGAACTAAACTAATACAATCATTGTTTGGGGGGGGGGGGGGGGAGAGAATTTGAAGAAATGAATTGTGGGATCGCATGGATAAGAAAATATTAACACCAAATTAAATAATAAATAATTAGATTAGAACCTCTCCTTTTTTTTTCTCCTTTTTTTTTCCGGAGGAGGATTCTCTCCTCCTTTTTCCCCATACACTTCCATCTTTTTCCTGTTTGTGTGGTCACGGTTAAGTTGCGTCTTTTTGACCTATTATCTCTATAAAAAAAAATCAATATAAAATGCTGATGGGGCTTAACCGTGACCATACAAACAGAGAGATGATGGAAGTGTATGGGAAAAAAAAGGAGAGAATCCTCCTTTTTTTCCCTCCTCCTCCTATGGGCTTCCTGCCCAGACAAGGAGGAGCAGTATTGAACAAATTTATAAAATAAAATAAAAAGATCAGAAAATATAAAATACCAAATTGAACAAATTCATTTCTGTTGTAGGCCTATTTGATTGGGCGATCTAGGGTTAGAGAGGGGAGAGGGAGGCCGACCACTTTAGAGAGAAGAAGAGAGAGATGTGTAATTGTGAGGTGTGTTTTATTCACCCCATTGTGCCTCTATTTATAGTAGTAGAAAGGGCAAACCCTTTCCCATAAGGATTACAATACTTAATAAGTAATCTAATCCTAATAGGAATATAAGATACATTCATAATGTACTAGGATTTACACAATCACATTCCTATTCTAAATAGGACTGCAACACTCCCCATTGAGTGTGTAAATACTCAAGTAAATGGCGCATCAGGTCTTCAATGATGAAGTCGTCGGCACAATGAGCGAATGCGAGTCTCAAATCAACAGAAGAATGCATAAAAAGTAAAACTCACAAAACCTCGCTATGGTAAAACCCAAGGTGGGAAAAACCCATAGTCTAAGGAGAAAAGTGAGAAGTTGCATTAAGTCAAAACTATACATCTTTTGGACGCAAGTAGAAGAGCTCTCAAGGGTATGATCAGCCCAGGATGGGTGCCTTGTTAAAACCTAGTTAGGTAGCAAAAACCCAATGGGAAAAATGCTCCTAATCATAGGGAAAAAGAGTACATTAAGATCAAGTGAGTATACTTCTGGATACTCCCCCTGAGTTTGACATAACTTCCAAATGAGAATTACAAGCATTGCATATGATAGTTAGGCATACCAATTCCTCGGACAAGCTTCTGGAAGGTTGACTTCGGCACTGACGTCGTGTAGAGGTCGGTAAGGTTGTCTGGGATCGGCTTGCATGACTTCAATCTCCTGATGCTTTGCTGATGTAGATGTAGACGCAATATGTCTCGGCGTTGACTTTGTTGATGTATCATGGCTTGGTCGGGTTGATACATGCGGCATAGTCTTCATGAATCGTTGTCGGGACTCAACAATGGATGAAAACACAGCAAGTACTTTGAACATGCCCAACAAGAACTCCTAACCATGTCTCACTTGTGGCGTAGTGAAGTGAGGCGAGTCTTGGAACGATTCGAAGATTTCGCAACTAAGGTCATATCATGGACCTCCAAGATATTGCGATGTCCCTAACGGTAAAGACATAACCATTTGGGGATTTTGCCTTGTGCGGGTTTGATAAGTAACCAGCGTCAGCATAACAACAAGGCAAACATCATTTTGAGGATCAGGGGGGTTGGATCAGCTAAGATGCCTTGGGATTTGCCCTCGTAATACCTTCAGGGTACGTCTTTAATACCAATTCAGTGGTTGCGTGTAGGCGCAGTACTGCATCTTTACCAAGATCAACAACGAATGAGATGTCCTGTTTAAATACAATGAGCTAAGTACAACGAAGCGCAAAGTTGAACTTAGATATGGAATTTCAGATTCCATAACCTCTTCAAGGGTCTCATTTGCATATAACGTATGGACGATCAAATGTATACTCAAAAGTAACGCATTCGAAGTATAGTTCGACTGGTAGACCAAGGTACCGTTAGAACAACGCTTGAACTTCAAGTCAAGGCATAAACGAGTTTTCCTAAGATCCTTTATCTCAAATTCCATCTTCAGGTGCGAGGCAGTTTTCTCAAGTTCTTCCAGAGTCTTAGTGAGATTCGTGTTAACGACATAAACTGTAAATCTAGCAATTTGGAATAAGACTTCATAGTTTAACACGCAAGGGCATAATTCATATCCCTGACTGATCAAACAATCACTTAAACGGGTATACCACATCCGTCGGATTTAAGTGAACGCCTTAAAACAAGTTAAGAGGGTGTTCCGTGGTTTTGAAACTTTTTGAACCAGTCCATGTAATTCTTCAGGAACTTACATGTCAATCTCCGTATTTATATCCCCATGGAGAAAACACTAACCACATTTTATAATGCTGCTATCAATCACAGGACGTTTGAGAGAAACTTTGCGCCGTAAGGCGTGCATCATATTGCACTATTTCATTCATCTCATAACGCTTCCTTTCCCACTTGTAACATAATAGGGTTACCTTGGGCAGTGTAGGAACGACGGGTCTAATACACACTTTGGTAAGGAATTTGACCTAGATTGTAATCTCAGTTGTCCAATCAGTTCTACGTTGTCACTTAATCAACGGAACACGGTTCGATATCGTCGCTTTTCATTTATGTCGATAGCTACCATATAAGTGAAAACATGATCAATGATAATCTCATTTCAATTCCATTTTTTCTTATCCAAACTAGTATACTGGACCAAGGACTTCATGTCTCGGGAGTAATCCGGATTAATCTTATGAGATGGAAATGATTTGAGACAACAATCGAGTTTAGATTCATAGTTGTACCGTGTCGTCCTCTTCTAGGGAAGTGAATCCTACGAACCGAATGATCTGTCGTGCTCCAGGCCAAGACAGATTGATTGGCTATCCGCCGTTGTACCGGACCGTCCAACAGGGGCGTCCAAACCATCCAATAGAGGCGGCACATCCTCCAGGGATGTTGACTCGACGTCCGTTAAGTACGTCTATCCTTGCAGGCATATTTGCAGCTGGTATATGATCTCGTCACTTTAGCTAGATCAGAGGAATGCGTCTGGAGCAACATTCTGAAATCTAGAATTCATCACACTTGCTTATCACACTTGTGCGGTATGGGGATTGAGATGAGACATAGTGGGCAACGTCCATGCAACTTCGCACCGTTCTACAGGAACGTTGACGTTCTTATCTCCCCCTAACGGCGGGAAGAGTGTCTCATTAAAGTGACAACCCGTAAATGAGCGGTAAAGAGATCGCATGTAAGGGCTCGAAGAGAGCTAGTGTGAAGGAGAATCATGATCGACAAAAGATACACATCCTTCTTTGAGGACCCATGGTGGTACGTTGCGGCGGCGTAACTTGGCATATGGAATGCTCACCCAAATGCGTAAATACGAAAATCGTTAGGTTCGTACCCAGTAACCAACTGTAACGTCATATAGGTTGGGTGGCAATGGGCCTCAAGGCGGACCAACATAATTGCGTACAAGGATTGCATAGCCCTAGGCAGAAACCGAAAACTTGGTATG
Organism: Crataegus laevigata; assembly: GCA_963580275.1. Taxonomy (NCBI): domain Eukaryota; kingdom Viridiplantae; phylum Streptophyta; class Magnoliopsida; order Rosales; family Rosaceae; genus Crataegus; species Crataegus laevigata. The sequence goes on from OY756938.1 coordinate 5,070,282, forward strand.
TTCACCAAAATTCGGGCGATCATTTAAATTTGCGCTTTATGATCACTAGGCGAGGCTATTTGGGGTGAACATGGGAATTCAATGTTCAATTAGAAACCCAAAACAACATGCAATACTTTATCGAAAACCGTCGATATAAACTCTCCGGCATTATCCAGTCTCCAGGACCTTAAGGGATAAGTAGGGTGGTGAACCCATAACCGGCCAAGAGATTTAGCAGTAATGTGTGTGGACAAACATGTGACCAGTTTGTTGATTCATCAATCAAAACCATAAGTCTTTATATGGTCCGCATTTTGATTGGATTAGTCCACATATATTCCCTTGAATCCACTTATGGAAAAGAGGTGATTTCGTATCTTTGCAAGGAATGATATAGAAAATCAATTTCCTTAATGAGTAGGCTTGACAAAGTGTGCCTGGAGGCAAAAGATCCTTACTTCGGGTAAGGAGATGCGTCGTAACGTCATTGTTCGACCTAAGTGTCCCAAAAAGGTCATGTCAAAGTAAGGAAACTGCTCAATCACCCAGCTCTAGGCGGGCCACATGTGGCATGTTCCCAATTGGGAGACAACCCATTGGCCCCAAATCGAAGCTTCAGGCTTATATTTGGAGGTGGTGCAAAGATATTTCACTCTATTTTCTTTAGTGGTTTCAATTATGATCATTGTCATCTCGAATATCCTTAAAAACTCAACGTCAGGGAGAATTTAAGGTCCCTTAAATGGTGATGCAGTACCATTCATACAACGAGGAGCGTGCCAATGCTCTTAATCAGGTTGGATAGACCTGAAGTCGTTGTTTAGAGATGTGATTTAGGTGTAAAGTTAGTGTGCGTAGTACACATTCGTCCAGACAACTAACTTCCCCACATTCCTACCTAATCATGTGTTTAATTGAATCGGTCACATGTACTAAGAAAAATGATTCAATTAACTCATATTCGAGGACAATATCAATAAGATTATCTATAAGTAAAACATACACCAAACTTGAATCCAAGAACATGAAAAAATGTTCACAAAGTAAATGGTTTACTAAGGGGATTCGGCCAATAAGGCCATCCATGTCATAATTATGCTCTTCCAACGGTGTTTGGTGGAGCAAAATTAATCTCACATATTGACTACGAGAATGGTACTCCATAACAACATTGGTAGGGGCACGAACAGGTGCATAACCAAGTATCTATTCCATCGAGACGGAAGTAGATTCTGCAGGGTTAAGGTTCGGGAATACTATCCCTTATTCTTGAAGTTTTAGGTCTTAGGTGCCAAGGATCATGCTTCGGGCATGATGCCACACCTTGGCAGGCCCTGATTCTACCATATTGTTGTGGTAGTAATCAGATCCAAGAATTTGGTAAACTTCCGCTTTCTACACTTGTTGCTTCAGGAGCAAGTTAGAAATAAGGAAGGACGAGAAAATTATTCTCTAGTCAAAATTCAATCGGATTGATAAACTTCAGAATTGTACTCATTCGTGGACGTAATCATGGTATGCTTCGGGCAATATCTTTCATGATTAAACAATCCGTAGAAGCGAGCCAAAGAGCCATGGAATCCTTCTTCGGAGGTATTTCCATTTGTAATGCTTTGTGCATAAGTCTTCGAAGGAAGATCATGGTGGAGGCTTATTCAGCTCTTCCATGCCATTGTTGGCTTCAATGGTTTCTCAGCTACTTTAATAGTCAAGTGGAGATCCACATCTTGTACCTCACATAAAGTGGTTTCTATTAGAAACGTCCAAATTAGGAAAATCAAACTCGTGACGGTTCGACAATCCATTGAATTTGGAGGGAACAAGATTGTGATTGGTGCTATGGGAAGGAATCATCCATAAGCATCAAAGTTAAAACATTCGAGTTCTAAGACATGGTTTCATGAAAAACGTCGGGTTTTCATGGGTGTATTGTTTTATGAAAACTTCGGGTTTCAAAGGCACTAAATTCAAAACTACAGGTTCAATTTAGTTTATGAACGTTTAGTTCATAAAAGAGAGGTTCCTGCAAGAACACAGAATGCAATATACAACTAAGTGTAGTGGATTTTGAGATTCTTCGGGAACTCAAGTGTGAGTGCTTCGGGACTACGAAAGTGAGTCAACGGTTCAAAGAAGAGAAATAAATTATTGAATCGTTAATGTCCAAAAGTGATCTTCAGGTCAATAATTTTGGATTCATTATCAGATCAATGGACTGCAGGTCACTTTTAATTAATTCAATAGATCGGGACCAAATTGAGTCGATTGTAGAAGCAAAATAATATTAACATACGGGTTAAAATTATTTAAAATGCTAAAGTAATAGCATTTGGTCGAAAAAGCCATAACCCAAGAACATTGGGCTTGGGTGCCGTGAGTAGGGCACCAAAAATATGGGCTAAAAAGAAAAACAAGCCAAAAATTGGCTTTGGGCCGAGAACAAAAGGCAGCCCAGCAAAGGATTGTTGGCTGCTGTCCAACTTTGCATAGCCCAGTAGCTACAAGCTGCGGGTTGGGCCGTGTGAGGCTGCTGCAGGCAGCCCAATCACTTGCAAAGGCAAGCTTCAAGGCTTGCTGCAATTACGGGTCGAAAAGAAAAAAAAAAGGGAGCCCAGCCTGCTGCAATCAAAGCAGGCCGCGTCAGAGATGCAGCTGCAGGCTGCAGAGATTAAAAGGAGCAGGCCGAGTGTGGGCTGAGCGCGAGCAAGGCCCAAAAACAAACTGGGTTTTTGGGTGCAGGAGCATTGCGGCTCTTTTGGTGGTTCAGCTCGCATGGCTCGTCGGCTTCTGGTCGTGGGTCAGCGTGGGGCTTAGGGTTTTAAAATCCCCTTTCTCTATTTTTTTCGATTTCTATTATTTAGGGTTTTCAGAACCCCTAATAATAAAATAATCATGCTTCTAATTTATTTAGATTCTTTGACTCACAAATTCCACATAGCATAATGGCGTAATGCATGAAACAAATATATATATTGACAAATATATGAACATATACAATATATATATTGGAAGGTAAATATAAATGTAGGGGGTTCATGCATCATGGGGAATGTTTTCATGCTTTAAGGTTGTTTCAAATATCTTACTTTATTTTAAGCGTACCTGATTAGCAGAAAACAAATAAAAGCCTTTGAATTTGTAGAAGATCCTTCTCAGAAAGCCGAAATTGCGTCTCCAATGCGATGTATCACGTTCAACAAAGAAAAATTAAATTGAATCAATATCATGTAGATTAATTCAAAATAATAATAAATGAATCTCAAAAATAATTAAAACGTAATACTCCCCTAATTGAAGAATAAACTCTCTTGTTAGCGTAGCGTCAAGAGCGTGCTGATAACGTGTTGTAGGCCTATTTGATTGGGCGATCTAGGGTTAGAGAGGGAGAGGGAGGCCGGCCACTTTAGAGAGAAGAAGAGAGAGATGTGTAATTGTGAGGTGTGTTTTATTCACCCCATTGTGCCTCTATTTATAGTAGTAGAAAGGGCAAACCCTTTCCCATAAGGATTACAATACTTAATAAGTAATCTACTCCTAATAGGAATATAAGATACATTCCTAATCTACTAGGATTTACACAATCACATTCCTATTCTAAATAGGACTGCAACAATTTCAAATATTTAGCACTAAACATCCAATTTCTTTCCCTTTTGCCAATCTACGATATTCATATTGTGTTATTTCCATCTATTGTTGAATTTTTCAACAGCTTTGTGTTGCAAATTAATAGTCTTTTTTTTTATTTTTAAATTAGCTTATATTTTGAATTTTTGAAAACCTTTTTTGGGCAACAGGTTTTGGTCCTGTTATTCGGAAGTTCGAATCCTTCTGTCCCAATATTTTGGAAGTAAATACCTGTGTAGATTATGGTGTACAAAACTTTTCTATATCACAGTCTACTTAAAGTTTTCAATGTAAATTATACTAATTTTTCACAACACAATTATTTATATTATTAAAGCATAACCTTCCACATTCTACACAAGCAGTTTATGTGGCTTTGGATCAATAGTAATACTTACATACAAAAGATTATGAAATAAACCAACAGACGAGAATGAGAGAAATTAATTCAATCTAATAGTTGTTATGAAATGTAATCTTATCCTGTTTGATTTCATAGCAATAAACCAACGGATGAGATTGAGATAAGATAAACCAACAATAGTGCATAAGTGATGCAATCTAACTTCGTCAGAATTTGAATTTTTTTAGGTTGAAAAGTTCATAAATAAAATTTAAGACAACACTTTCAAAAATCAAGTTAAGAAAAGTTAAGACAAAAAAAATGTTTACCGCGTAGTCAAAATTACTACATAAATAAATATATAGCACCATATAGAGCTTGAAAGGTATATAGCCTCTTATTGAGAGAATCTTTTTTAGAGCCCAAAGATTTCTCGAAGCTCTAAATTAGGCTATATCTACCACTTTTCTAGCCTCATATAGAGCCTCTCATTGGAATTGCTCCCACTTAGGGATGGGTTCAGTTCCGTTCCGTTCGGTTCGATTCAGTTTTTTGCCAAAACTGGAAACCAAACCGAAATCACTGTTCGGGTCGGTTCGGTTCGATTTTCTGTCGGTTTGTGTTCGGTTCGGTTTGTATTTGGTTCGGTTTTTCTCGGTTCGGTTTCGGCTCGGTTCGGTTTTAGAATACCTATAAATATTATACTTGTACAATTATAGTAGCACAAAGCCTCCTGTCAAGTTGGCTTGCGGCTACTATTCCCAACCTGGAGGGAAGGGGATCGAAACCATGCGGAGGGTTTTGTTGATTTCTCATAAAAATTGGAAAAAAATTCCAAAATCCGAGAGGCACGAGGAGGGTTCGAACCCATACGCTCTAACTTCAAAAGTTTAACTGAAACCAACTTGGCAACAACATCTGTTTTGTTATGATTGTATGACTAAACTATTTATAAACATTGAAACAAATAATTAAATATATATATATCGGTTCGGTTTCCGAACCTCAAAAATCGAAACCGAACTGGGCAGATTCGGTTCGGTTTGAGAGTTTCGTTTTGATTTTTTTGGGTCTCGGTCCGGTTTGGTTTTCAGTTTTTTTTCAATTTTCGGTTTTTTGAACCCACCCCTACTCTCACTAACTCATAACCTAGTAAGTGTCTATGAGACAAGTGGTTAAGTTTTACAGACTACCGGTCCAACTGAATATTTAAATTAATAAAGTTCAATCTAAAATTTTAGTTAATTAGGAGCGAAACCAAAGTTTCCCTTATTTTATTGTTTAGATTTTGGGCTTGGACCATTAAGATTAGGGTTTATGCTTTTATAAATATAGTTTATAGTTTAATATGAGAAAAAAGTTACACAGTGTAGTCCTTTAGTAATCGTTTCACCATTCTTATTTATTTATATATCACCATATATTGTAGTATGGATTTATAAATGGAAGATAAAATATCTTCGAATATTTTCATAGATGATCGGTAGATTAAGTTTTATTTATTTTTATATATAACTCTATCACATGAAAAATATATTTTACTAACGTAGGTATCATCTATGATGTCATATAAATTTTCATTTAACTATTTTTCATGAAAGTTGTTCGATTTTTATATTTAAATATTCAAATTAAAATTTTGGGCTTGGATCAAAGTATAAAATATAATTTTGTCAACTTAGTTTGTCTAATCCATCGGAATTCAAAATTATTTTTAGGGTAAATTACACTTTACAATCTCAGGTTTGAGGGCTATTGCAATCTCATAGAACATGTTCAAAAAATTTCATTTCAATACCTCACGTACTATTTAATTTCAATATAATACATCCGTTACATCCATTGGTCTGTTAAAAGTTGACGTGGATGTCACATTTGTGCCACATGGCAAAAAAATAATTTTTTATGCATTAAAAATATTATCATAATTTACCCTATTAAAAAAATAAAATAAAAAACTAAAACCCATCTTCCCTGTCGACCCACCTTTTCCCTTTCCTCCACTATCTTCACCTCCCCTCCCATCCAAAAAACCCACCCCACCCCCACCTCCCCCCCAACCCCCACCCCAACTTGGGTTTTTCTAAAGGGCTGGCTCGCTCGTACGACAATCAGGAACCGACCAACTCCGGTGGCTAGTCCAGAACTGTCCGGAAGATGACGGAGCACGAGTTCGACGGTTTCGATAGGAGGAAGGGAACCGATTGATACAACAAAGATGGCGGAGGGTACGATCGTAATTTGATGCACCTGTCCAAGAGCTTATTCGATCAGAGCGGGATAGGTCCAAGCGCGAAGACAATGGGAGCAAAGCATTATCATGGCAGAGGTTTGGGAAGGAGTTCGAGGAGAAAGGAAGAGGAAGAGGGAAGAGGTTGAGAGACGTGAGGTCGTTGACATGGTCGAATTCGAGGTATTCGGGGAGCGAACAGTATAGGGTTAGGTCTCCGGGGAGGTGAGGTGTGGTGGGTTTTTGGATGGGAGGGGAGGTGAAGAGAGTGGAGGAAATGGAGGTGGGTCTAAGGGAATGGGTTTTTGGGTTTCAGTTTTATTTTTATTTTTATTTTTTTTAAATAGGGTAAATTATTATAATATTTTTAATGCATAAAAATTATTTTTGTTTTTCGCATAGCACAAATTTAGCAGCCATGTCAACACAAATGTTGTAGTCACGTCAACTCTTAACAGACCAATGGATGGAAAATGTAACGAATGTATTATATTGAAATAAAATAGTATATGAGGTATGAAAGTGATTTTTTTTTTAAATATTGTATAAAGTTGCAATAGACCTTAAACGTTAGGCGATAAAGTGTAATTTACGGTTATTTTTATGAGGCAATTAAGTAAGCAACATATTATAGCTTTTATAGTACAATTTTATTTATTTAATTGTCTATATCATTCTTTAATGCTTTCCACTCCTAAAGCAAGATTTGGATCATATCCGAATTCAAATTGTGAGAATTCTAAGAATCCTCACATTCTAGGTGTTTATCTTACATCGTGAGGCAAAAAATTATTTTAAATTTTTTATTTAAATTAAATAAATAGTATCTCACGAAAATTAATCGTATAATGTACGATGAACGACCATAATATAATAATTCTTAGAATCTCCACAAAAATGATCCAAATAGAATCCTCCTACCTAAAGCAGAGCTTATGTCTCAATCAATTTGTGTCTGACTCCAGTCAAAGAGTAGACTCTGACTTAGACCCCCGGCACTTGACCTTTGTCCCCCAAAATTCAAGAGAGATCGTAAATTTGAAATGTGAAAACTTGCAAAGCATGCGACCTAAACAAAAAAACTTGCCGATCGATCAATTGTTATTAAATTTGAGTCAAAGGTAAAATAATTAACGTCGATTTTAAGTATTTAATCATATACATAACTTCCAACTACTCTATTGTGTTGCAGCTGTTTTCCGCATTGAGTTTGATATGACCTTGATAATTCAAATGTCCTAATCCAATTAATGGATTAATTATGATTAACATATAATAATATTTCATGATGTGGATCAATTAAGTACCCTCGTCACATGATCCACGTGTTGTCAACTTCCGTGATGTTTTTCTCCTCTCTTCAGGCGAAGGCTACGAAGGTTAGAGTTCATTTGGTTTGGGTGATTGCAAGGGATTTCGAAAAAATTCATTTCGACAATGATTCGCTTCAGATTGTGGAAATGTTGTGGAATCCTTTGATCAACTTGACTTTAATTGGGCAAGTTGTGGAGTATATCAAAGCACTAATTTCGGACAATCACTGAGGCTACTTTTACCCATATATGTCGTCAAGGACACCAGCTCGCTCACTTCGGTCTTATTGTTAGTCATTTTTTATGAGTTGTTAGAGTCTCCTCCATGTATTATTCCTGATTTACTTGTTGAGGATTGTTTGTTGTCCTCTCTCAAATCTCTGTAATGACTTTTCAGTATGAATGAAATTTCTATCGTTTTTTCAACAACAAAAAAAAACTTGGTAAAACGTCATAATCGTTTGACTTTTTATACTAAAAATTCCAAGAGCTATAATAGAATGACGCTTTCAACCTTTTGTTTGCTGCGACTCAATATGAGTTGTAAATTGACCAAAAGAAAAATGAGTTGTAAAGCCTTCCATATTAAACCGAAAAGTTGAGTTTGTGTTGGGCCCCAAATATTGGTTTGGGCTGAGCTTGAAGATGTTCTCGGCTCAGTAGTTTGTTTCTAGAATCATCATGGGACATCTGGTTATTATGGGCCGTCCGGTTGAGAACGGCCGAGTCCTAGTGTGAGACGGATTGATGGGGTAGGTTCAGTCCTAGTACAATTGGGAGTCTCAATAGGATGAGGATGCTGAGATTCGAAGTGAATGTGGCCTGATAGAGAAGTTGGTTCAAAGTCCAAGTAGAGGTAGGATTGGCCGATGCGTAGTCGGATTAGGTTAATGAGTCATAATCCGAGTATAGTTCTAGTTCAGCCATAAAGAGATTTGCTACTATAAATAGAGAAGGGGGTGCATCATTCTAACCTTTTCCAATTCAACACACAAACTGCCCTGCGCAAACTCTCACTCTACGCGAAACCTCTCAACAACCTTGAGATTTTTATTTATTTTCCTTTCTCGCCAACACATCTTCAGTTTAGATAAACAGCACTGTGAAGGCAACCAGTGATATCTTCAGTTTGGATAAATAGCACTATCGTCGTAGAGTCAGCCTACCAAGTAGCACCTTTAGTTTGGCTACAGTGGTCGAAGGCTAAACTCCTTGCGGCTTGGTCGAGTCCCTTTTTGACCAGTCGTACCCTTAGAATAAAGGTTTCAAGCAGTTGGTCTTCAGCAATTCGGTGATGGCTTTTGGAACATCTTCTTTGAAGAGCGGACCAAGGGATTGGTGAGAAGCATTTTCATCACCCTTAAATTGGATGGTTCTAACGGTGTTTTGATTGTTAATGTCTCGACATTTTTTGAATTCCTCGGTGAGATTATTTATAAAGGTATTGGCTGCCAATGTTAAAGACTCGAAAGGGTTTTTTGGGTTTCTTGAGATTTCTGGGATTCTGAAAGCAAATGGCAAGAGGATTCGAGAGTTTTGGAAGCATAAAGTGTGAATGAAGAAGAGCTGAGTATTTATAAATGTCGTGGTAGGAAGACCAATTATTTGTTTTAAACGAGGAAAGGTAAAATCGGCCAAAGAATTCCATAATCATGACGAATATTTAGGGAATTCATATGAAAGGATCGAAGAACTCATGGATTAAGGCGACGTGGTGACGTGTGGCGGCAGGTTTTTATGATGAAGAGATGATTCGGTGACCTCGTAGCTCACGATTCAAGGTAGCACGGTTATATGTAATGGTAGGATTAATAATGAAAAGATGTTTGGCGTTTGCACCATTCAAATGTCATCATTAAGGAATAAACAACTAGGGAGTTGCCACGTGACAAAGTATTAAAAAATCAGGAACGTGTGATCGTGTCTCATAACTGCGCATGGTTGGGTTTTTCAAGATGTTTTCAGTGCCTCTATGCTAAAGTCAATTTCGCTTCTTCAAGGCCGAGGCTAGGCCAAGGATTGTAGGTCGACGACCTCGAAAGTGAGGGAGAAACATTTGGGCCCAAATATTGGTTTGGGCTGAGCTTGAAGTTGTTCTCAGCCTAGTAGTTTGTTTCTAGAATCATCGTGGAATGTCTGGTTGTTATGGGTTGTCCGGTTGAGAACGACCAAGTCTTAGTTTAAGACAGATTGATGGGGTAAGTCAAGTCCTAGTACAATTGAGAGTCTCAATAGGATGAAGATGCTGAGATTCGAAATGAATGTGGCCTGATAGAGAAGGTGGTTCAAAGTCCTAGTAGAGGTAGGATTTGCCAAGTCGAATTAGGTTAAGGAGTCCTAATCTGAGTATAGTTCTAGTTCGGCCATAAAGAGATTTGCTACTATAAATAGAGAAGAGGTTGCATCATTCCAACCCTCTCCAATTCAACACACAAACTATCCTGCGTAAACTCTCGTTCTACGCGAAACCTCTCAACAACCTTGAGATTTTTTTATTTTCCTTTCTCGCCAACACATCTTTAGTTTGGATAAACAGCACTGTGAAGGCAACCGGTGATATTTTTAGTTTGGATAAACAACACTATCATCGTAGAGTCAGCAGACCGAGGAACACCTTTAGTTTGGATAAACAGCATTGCTTCAACTCTAGAGTTGATATCAAATCCCAGGAACCAACAAGTCAAAGCGATTTTGGATCACTCAACGAAATTCAAACCAGTATACAACTCCAGACCATCACTCAATGGAATTACGGAGTAGAAGGGATTTCGGACCATCACTCAACGGAATCTAAACCAGGATACGATTCCAGACCATCACTCAACGGAATCGCGGAGTAGAAGGGATTCCGGACCATCACTCAACGGAATCCGAGTGGATACGAATCCAGACCATCACTCAACAGAATCACAAAGTAGAAAGGATTCCGGACCATCACTCAACGAAATCTAAACTAGGATACAATTCTGGACCATCACTCAATGGAATCGCGGAATACAATGCATAACAACCACTCAATAAAACAAGACATGGATCAAGTTACAAGGGTTCAACGAAATGAGAAATGAAATAATGAAATGAGGGGTGAAACATGTTTTGAAGCGACAAACCCCATGACAATAGGTTAACGGCCCACTACTAGCCCTTACATTTCATCACACCAAGCCAATCATACAAAACAAACCATATTTCCAATATGCACATCAAATCACATATCACAATCATCATCAGTTCACAAGCCAAATCATGTTTAATAAACATAAGTCTATGGCTAAATATATAAAATCACATTTCCATATAAATCACATTATAAAACCAAGTCATATTCACGGATGATACCAATATAAGAAATCAAGGTAATAACCATATCACATATGATCAAGTCACTCTTTAACCAATGTAGGCCCACTAGACTTCACTTAAGTCTCCCGTAATACTAATTTCAGTATTTAGAACGTTTCGAGACATTTTGACCAAAAGTCAACTCTCTGTCAAAGGTAGGGTCCATAATTCTACATAATTCAATTCGGAAGATCTGCACATTGGATTTCGAATCGGTAACTTTCTCAAGTCCACATTATGGTTCTAAAACAAAATACTAAAATTTCATCGCGATTCGACGGTCGGATCTCTGCTAATCACAAATTCAATATTTTATTTTACGAACTTACAAATCCAATTTAGGAAGATTCGTAAATCGGATCTCTAATCCGTAAGTTCATATTGTCCTCAAATATTACGTACTATAACGTATTAAAGTTTGGTGAAAATTCAACGGTCGGATCATTGATTCATATAATGTCCAAGTGGCGGTCAATATCAAAACTATAGTCATACGATGAGATTTTGTCAATCGGACTTCACATATAGATTTGGGGTATCAAATTTAGCCTAGGAAGGTCATAAGGTGCCTCGGCCCATGAGTCGCCGCAGGTGGCGTTCGGCCGCCCCGACTTACCGGAAAATTCAACTATTTCTAAAAATTACCAAACTTTACAGGAATGAAGATCTTAATGAGTAGAGTAAACTTTATAACTATGGCCAGTCCAATTTGGCCGAAAAGAGCTCCAATTTCACTCAAACCCATTGTAAACCCTAGAATGGGTGTGCTTCGATTCTCCTTCCTCGATACTCCGACGCCTCTACAACTAGTTGGGTCTTGTTCTTAGGTCCAAGGGGAGTTGATTAAGGGTGGTGATGGGTGGTGAAACTCGCTGGAATGGCGGAATCACCGTGGAACACCTCTGGCCACCCACACAGTTTTACATGATTTTTGGGCTTAAAAATCCCCAAATTTGGGTGGAAATGGTAGAGGGGAGGTTGTGGAAGATATTGTAGGTGTTGGAAGGTGGTGATTCGACGAAAAAATGGCGAAAATCACCGAAATTGGTTGGGTTGGGTGTGCGGGTGCAAGTACGGACGAGAAGGAAAGAAAGCTTCATTTCTTTTTTCTTTCTTTTCTTTTTTTTCTCTTCTTTTTCTCCCCTTATTCTTGATTGGTCCATTTCCATTGTAGCTAATCGGTCCACTTAGTTTTGGCTTAAATATGATTGGCTTCATCCTTATGGAAGTCTAAATAATTTAACAAAACTATAGTTTTGTAAAACGGCTTCAAATGTCCGTAACTATACAATTACAATCCGGGCCCGCAAACGGCTTTTACCTATACGCTCTTGGTTTCAAGATCTATTTGAAAACATTAATTGTGACCTCGAAAGGTCAACGAATTTTAAAAATTAAATACGAAAATTCAAACCCGATAACTAAATGATTTAATTCCTAAAATTAACGGAATTAAAATTAACTAATGGAAATAACGTAAACATGAAATACGAATTTAAATTACGAGATACGCAATGAATAGTGAAATTTTGGGGACGGGAGTTCACAATAGATGTGTAATTGTGAGGTGTATTCTATTCCACCACATTGTGCCTTTATTTATAGTAGTAGGGAAGGTTAATTTCTTACCCTAATAGGATGACAACTCTAATAGGATAATATCTAACCCTAAAGAATATTCCAATATATGCCTAGATACACTAGGATTTACACAATCACATTCCTAATCTAATAGGACTACAACACTCCCCCTTGAGTGTGTAAATACTCAAACAAATAGCACATCAAGTCTTCAGCAATGAAGTAAGTACAATTGATAAAGTCGTTCGTAAAATGAGCGAGTGCGAATCTCAGATCAATGAAAGAATGCATAAAAGGTAAAACTTACAAAACCTCGTTATGGTAAAACCTAAGGTGGGAGAAAACCCCATAAATTAAGGAGAAAAGTGAGAAGTTGCATTAAGTCAAAACTATACGTCTTCTGAACGTAAGTAGAAGAGCTCACAAGGGTATGATCAGCCCAGGATAGGTGCCTTGTCAAAACCTAGTTAGGTAGCAAAAACCCAGTGGAAAAAATGCTCCTAATCGTAGGGAAAAAGAGTACATTAAGATCAAGCGAGTATACTTTTTGATACTCCCCCTAAGTTTGACAGAACTTCTAAATGAGAACTACAAGCATTGCATGTGAATAGTTAGGCATACCAATTCCTCGGACAAGCTTCAGGAAGGTTGACATCGTGTAGAGGTCGGCAAGGTTGTTTGAGATTGGCTTGCATAACTTCAATCTCTTGATGTTTTGCTGATGTAGACGTAGACACAATATGTCTTGGCATTGACCTTGTTGATGTATCATGTCTTGGTCAAGTTGATACATGTGGCATAATCTTCATGGATCGTCGTCAGGACTTAACGGTGGATGAAAATAGCAAGTGCTTTGAATATGCTCAACAAGAACTCCTAACCATGTCTCACATGTGGCACAGTGAAGTGAGGTGGGTCTTGGAATGATTCGAAGGTTTCGCAACTAAGGTCATATCGTGGACTTCCAAGATATTGCGATATCCCTTAATAGTAAAGACACAACCATTTGGAGATGTGCCTTGTGAAGGTTTGATAAGTAATCAGCGTCAACATAACAACAAGGCAAGCATCATTTTGAGGATCAAGGGGTTGGATCTGCTGGGGATGTGTTGTGCTTAGCCTAAATTTGTAGTACCTTTCAGGGTAGCGAAAAATGTCTCTAATACCAATTCAGTAGCTACGTGTTAACGTTATGCTGCATCTTTACTAATAGATCAACAACAAAGGAGATGTCCTATCTAATATAATGAGCTACGTACAATGAAGCACAAAGTTGAACTCAAATATAGAATTTTGGATTCCATAACCTCTTCAAGCGTCTTATTTGCATATAGCGTATGGAAGATTATAGTATACTCAAAGGTAACACATTCCGGATGTAGTTCAACTGGTAGACCAAAGTACTGTCAAAACAACGCTTGAACTTCAAGTCAAGATGAGTTTTTCCAAGAGTCATCATCTCAAATTCCTCAAGCTCTTCTAGAGTCTTAGTAAGACTCATGTCAACGACATAAACTGTAACTCTAGTAATTTGGAATAAGACTTCATTGTTTAATACGCAAGGGCATTCATTTATATCCCTGACTAATCAAATAATCACTTAGACGGGTATACCACATCCGCCGGATTACTTCAATCCTTAAGTAAACGCCTCAAATGAGTTGAGAGGGTGTTCCATGGTTTGGAACTATTTGAGTCAGTCCATGTAATTCTTTAGGAACTTACATGTCAATCTCTGTATCAATATCCCCATGGAGAAACACTAACCACATTTCATAATTCTGCAATTAATCATAAGGCGTTTGAGAGAAACCTTGCGCCATAAGACGTGCATCATATCGCACTATTTCATTCATCTCATTACGCTTCCTTTCCCACTGTAACACAATAGGGTTACCTCAGGTAGTGTGGGAACTACGAGTCCAAACACACTTTGGTAAAGAATTTAACCTTTTGATTGTCCAATCAGTTCTATGTTGTCACTAATCAACAGAACATGGTTCAATATCATCGCTTTTCATTTATGTCGGTTATTACAATATAAGTGAAAACATCATCGATGATAATCTCATCCCAACTAGTATACTGAACCAAGAACTTCAAGTTTCGAGAGTAATCTGGATTAATCATATGAGATGGAAATGATTTGAGACAGCAATCGAGTATGGATTCATTGTTGTGCCATAACCTTTCTCTTCTAGGAAAGTGAATTCTATGAACCGAGTGATTTGTCATGCTTCAGGTCGAGACAGATTGATTAGCTATCTACTGGTGTACCAGACCATCCAACAGATACAGCCCAACCATCTAACAGAGGCGGCACACCCTTCGGGGATGTTGACTCGACGTCCGTTAAGTACGTTTATCCTTGCAGGCTTGTTTGCAGCTGGTATATGATCTCGTCACTTTAGCTTGATCAGAGGAATGAGTCTGGAGCAACATTCTGAAAGCTAGAATCCATCGCACTTGCTTATCACACTTGTACGGTATGGGGATTGGGATGAGACATAATGGGCAATGTCCACGCAAATTCATGTCATTCTACATGAACTTTGACGTTCTTATCTCCCCTCAACGGCGAGAAAAACTGTCTCATGCAAGTGACAATCCATAAATAAGCGGTCACATGCAAGGTCTAAAGAGCTACTGTGAAGGAGAATCATAATCGACAAAGATTCACATACATCTTTTGAGGACCCATATTGGTACGTTGCGGCAGCGCAACTTGGCACATAGAATGCAAACCCAAAACGCATAAATACGAAGCCTTAGGTTCATACTCAGTAACCAACTGTGAGATCCAAAAAATTTATATATTAATTAGAGGTATTAAAAACTATATTAGTCCTCATGCATGCAGCAAGCAATTAGTTCATACTTACCATTACGAGACTACGCTTTATTACTTAGCATGAGTTGACATCAAAGCTAGAGTGGCTTTGGATTGGTATACTAGGATGACTATTGGAAGCTATAGGTTAGACGTGGCATTAGGTAGTTCTATGAACATCTATAGTGATTTTAAACCAAGTATTTGAGCTGCTTATAAGCAACCTTGTAGCTAGAGGTGGCAAGTGTGGTGTCATTGCTTTTATCATGCAATTGACACCACTTGCATGCATAATTGCATTGCCTCTATGTCAACCAATGAAAAGCTATTTGGAGCAAACCTTTCTACTATAAATAGGAGCTTTGCTCCATTATTCTTGGAGCATTTAAAAAAAAAGGCAGCATGCAAA
The DNA here is from genome assembly GCA_963580275.1 of Crataegus laevigata. Classification (NCBI taxonomy): domain Eukaryota; kingdom Viridiplantae; phylum Streptophyta; class Magnoliopsida; order Rosales; family Rosaceae; genus Crataegus; species Crataegus laevigata. The sequence continues at coordinate 5,085,939 of OY756938.1, forward strand.
ACATGCATGTTCCACGTAGAGAGTTTAGGGTTAGAAAGTTTGAGGTGTGTGGAGATGTTAGTTGGGTTGTCTTGCCAAAGCTTGGATTATCGAGGTGAGTGGTTTATGTAATGTGTTTAAAATATTCTTATTTTCTAATAACTGAAAATCATGAGTTATATTTTCAAATATCTCTCTATTTCAAGTCAAGCTGTTGGATTGTGTGAAGTACTATTAGAGTTATTATATATCTGATCAGTGAATTGTTTGAGATTGTTCATGGAGCATGAGAACTTTGGCATTGCATTAATTCGAGGGATAAATGAAAACTGCACATGGGGACATTAGAGCAGAATAGCCATTAGGGGTCACGTGGTGAGTTACAATTTATGAAAGATATAATGGACACGTAAAGGGATGATGTGATATGGAATTATGTGCCTAAAGCTTTGATAATATTATTGTATTTTCTAGAGTATTTAAAATGGCAAGCTTGACTGGCATATTACATATTCTACTCAATGAGCGATGTTGGTTGTTGCTCACCCCTCACCTATTATTTTACAGATGAGTTATTGGGCAAGATAGGTGTTAGAAGAGCTGAGGTTGTGATTAAGGAGAATTTAAGGATTTTAATTTATTACTTTTGTACACCCTGTAAGGATTTTGGAGTTATTTTTATAAGAAAAGTTCGCTTTTCATTTTTATTTTACTTTTACTCACGCACCAGGCGCGGGTTTATTTTTCCACCGACCCAGGGTCCGGGGCATGACACCAACATAGCAGCGTACAAGATTGCATAGCCTTGGCAGAAACGGAAAGCTTGGTGTGTTCACAAGGTCCAGGCGATCATTGAAATTGCGTTGTATGATCACTGTGCGAGGCTATTTGGGGTGAACATAGGAATTCGATGTTCAATTATAAACCCAAAAGACATGCAATACTTATAAATAAAAAACTATCAATATAAACTCTCAAGCATTATCCAGTCTTCCAGACTGTATGGGATAAGTAGGGTGGTGAGCCCTTATAATTGACCAAGAGGTTTAGTAGCAATGTGTGTGCACAAATATGTGACCAGTTTGTCAATTCATCAACCAAAACCATAAGTATTTATATGGTCCGCATTTTGGTTGGATTAGTCCACATTTATTCCCTTGAATCCACTGTGAAAAAGGGTGATATCGTATCTTTGCGAGGAATGATATAGAAATCAAATTTTCCAAAAGAGCAGGCTTGCCTAAATGTGCTTGTAAGCACATGATCCTTACTTTAGGTAAGGAGATGCATCGTAGCATCATTGTTCAACCTAAATGTACCATATTGTCATGCCAAAGTAAGTAAACTGCTCAATCACCAGGTTTTAGGCCGGCCACATGTTACATGTTCTCAGATGTGAGATAGCCCATTAACCCCAAAGCAAAGCTTCAGGCTCATTTTTAGAGGTGGTGCAAAGATATTCCACTCTATGGTCTGCAGTGGTTTCATTCATAATTATTGTTCTCTCGAATATCCTTCAGACTCAACGACGTTCTTCAGAAACGGGGAGAATATAAGGTCTCTTAAATTGTAAGTTAGTACCATTCATACAACGAGGAGCGTGTTAATACTTTTAATCAGGTTGGATTGACCTGAAGTCATTGCTAGAGATGTGATGTAGGTATAAAGTTAGTGTGCGTAGTATCGCATTCGTTCGGACAACTAACTTTGTACCTAATCACATGTTTAATTGAATTCGGTCACATGTATACAAGAAACATGATTCAATGAACTCATATTTGAGGACAATATCAATAAGATTATCCATAACTAAAACAATCACCAAATTGGAATTCAAGAACATAGAAAAATGTTCACAAAGTAAATCAAAATTACTAAGGGGATTCGGCCAACAAGGCCATTCATGTCAAAATTATACTATTCCAACGATATTCAGCAGAGCAAAATTAATCTCACATATTGACTATGAGAATGGTACTCCTCAACGACATTGGTAAGGGCACAAACAGGTGCATAACCAATGATTTATTCCATCAAGACAGAAGTAGATTCTGTAGGGTTGAGGTTCGGAAACAATATCCCTTATTCTTGAAGTTTTAGGTCTTAAGTGCCAAGGATCACGCTTCGGGCATGATGCCATACCTTGGTATACCCTGATTCTACCATATGTTGTAAAGACAAACTCGAAATTGGATTGTAAGAGAGACAGACCCAGACTTGGGTTCAAAAGGCTCTAGCCGAAACTGGAGGGGTATGTTTAGTAAGCCTCTACCGAAGTAGAGCAATACCGTTCGCTGCACCTTTGTTGAAGCACAACATTCCCTTTGATGTATCCCTACCGAAGTAAGGCATCACCATTCGGTAGACACCAGCCGAAACTTTGTCTATACAATTCGATACCTCCCAGTCAAATTTATGGGGTACCTTTCTCTCACAAGTGTGGTAGTAATCAGATTTGAGAATTTGGTAAACTTATGTTCTCTACACGGCTGCCTCAGAATGAGTTAGAAACATGGAAGAAAGAGAAAAAGTATTCTCGAGTCAAACCTCCATCGGATTTATAAACTTCAGAATCATACTCATTCATGGACATAATCATGGTGTGTTTCAGGCAATATCTTTCATGATTAAATGGTCTATAAAAACGAGCCAAATAGCCATGGAATCCTCATTCAGGAGGCATGTCCGTGGGTAATACTTCAGGCATAAGTCTTCGAATGAAGATCATGGCAGAGGCTTATTCAGCTCATCCATGCCACTATTGGCTTCAATGGTTACTCAGCTTCTTAATAGTCAAGTAGAGGTTCACGTCTTATACCCACATAAAGTGGTTGCTATTAGAAACGTCCAAATCAATGAAATCAAACTTGCCGCGGTTCAACAATCCAATAAATGGAGGGAGCAAGATTATGAATAATGTTATAGGAAATAAAATATCCCTAAGCATCGAAGTTAGAACATTCGGGTTCTAAGACATGGTTTTCATGAAAAACGTCAGGTTTTCATGGGCGTATTTGTTTTATGAAAACTTCTGGTTCATAAAATTGGGTAACAATAAGAACATATAATACAATATACAACTAAGTGTAGTATAGGTTCGAGTTTAGTTATGAACTTCTGGTTCATAAAATGAGGTAACAATAAGAACACATAATACAATATACAACTAAGTGTAGTGGATTTGGGTTGCTTCAGGAACTCAAGTGTGAGTGCTTTGAGGCAAGGGGACAAGCCCAGCAGGTTTCAGGCATGCTGGTGATGGGCCTAGGGCTCAAGGACAAGCCCATCAGAGCTTTGGGCTGTGCTGGAGTGGGCTAGGATTGTAGGCTCGTTTCATAAACCCAAACCAGGCCTTCGGTCTGGCTATCCAGTGCGTGTAGCAAAGCCCAAAGGGCTGCTGCAGAGGTCCATGACGTCAAACGACGTCGTCCCAAGGTGGTTGCGTGGCGTGGTGTGGAGCCGCGGCTCGGCCACAAAAAAAAATCCCATATATATATCGAATTCTAAGGTTAAAAACCCTAATTGCTTCTAAATTAATTTCAATGCTTTGACTCACAAATTCCATATAGCATAATTGCGTATTGCATGAACAAATATATATTGACAAAATATATGAACACATATGCAATATATATAATTGAAAGGAAAATATAAATATAGAGAGTTCATGCATCATGGGGAATGTTTTCATGCTTCACGGTTATTTCAAATATTTTAATTTATTTTAAAGGAACCTAATTGGCAGAAAACAACCGAGCCTTTGAATTTGTAGAAGATCTTTCTCTGAAAGCTGGAATTACATCTCCAATGCATTGTATCACGTACAACAAAGAAAAATTAAATTGAATCAATAGCATGTAGATCAATTTAATAAAATAATAAATTAATCATAAAAAGAATGATTAAAACGTAATACTCCCTTGATTGAAGAATAAACTCTCTTTAGCGCAACGTCAAGACCAAGCTGATAACGTGTTGTAGGCATAATTTACTAAACAATTATGGAGGCCAAAGAGAGGGGTGCGGCACATAGAGAGAGAATAGATAGATGTGTAATTGTAAGGTGTATTCTATTCCACTCCATTGTGCCTTTATTTATAGTAGTAGGGAATGTTAATTCCTTACCCTAATAAGATTACAACTCTAATAGGATAATATCTAACCCTAGAGAATATTTCAATATATCCCTAGATACACAAGGATTTACACAATCACATTCCTAATCTAATAGGATTGCAAAATTTTATAGTTTTTTTTTTTGAAATTGAGTTTTACGAATGTAATTTCAATTCTTGAGTTCAACTTATTAATTCATGAATGAGATTCCTATACAAACATGAGAGTGCTAGAGTTAGGACCGTACATTAGCTTGAAACAGTTCGAGCTTGCACTGGGTTCGGCTCGTGTTTGGCTAGTCGAACCTCAGCTCGTGAAAGAATCAAGCCAAGCCCAATTTGGTTGGTAAAGCTCATGAGCAGCTCAAAATGTTTACAGACAACTCAAAATAGGCTTGACCTCGGGTCGTTATTTCAAGCTTGACAATTAATCGTATTTGTAATATAATATATATATATATATATGTATGTATATTATAAACTCTAGTCAAATTTATTGTAAGAATAATACGTATTGGGAGACTCAAATCCAATTAACTGAATATAGTTTCTTCTTTGTGTGTTATAAGTGGGAATAGGACTTCAAGTTGCCACTCAAAGAACCCTAAACCACAACAACAAAATAAGGGTTTAGCTAAAGGTATCAAATTTTTCATTGTTCCAGGCGCTGGAATATAATTTTTAGGAGTAAGATAGAGTTATAAATTTTATGCTCTTATTTGTATACTAATGTATATTAAACACTGTATCGTTAGTACATTTTACTGGACACTCGTGATACTTTTTATTATTGAACACTATATCATAATTAGTTATTACTACTAAACACTATATTAAAAATATTGATATAATAGTGAACTCTTAAAAATGTTTGATATAATAGTGAACTCTTGAGCATAAATCTTATCACGACATTGCAAAGTTTTTACACAATTGAACCAACTTAATATAAGAAATCCTTCAAAATAGCTTGAGTTCGGTATCGGGCTCAAATAGTTTAAGCTCGTTCGAGCTTGGCTCGTGTAAGAACCATGCCAAACTGAACTCAAGCTCGGAAAAGATTAAACAAGCCAAAAATTGAGCACAATGATATTCGGTTTGACTCGACTTGTTTAGAGCTCTAGCTAGCAACCTTCTCACTTGTCTTCTTATTTCAACATTTTCACTTCTACACATGTCACATGTATTCCACAAGAAAATTAGTGGGATTTTTATAGACTTAAAATTTTAGTTTTTAATGCTAGTGGAGTACTCGTGGCATGAGAAGTAAGAAGGTTGAAATGAGAAAGTAAGTGAGAAGGTTACTAGCATTTCTCATACAATAAAATGAACAATCATTTGAAAGTGAAATAAGAAAATAATCAATCATGAAAAAAAGAAAAGAAAAATCATCTATCAAACTCACACCACTATAACAATAGTGTTATAAGAATGGGTAAATTACATTTTACCCTCTGAGGTTTAGGGTCGATTGCAATCTCATACAACATCTTTAAAACATTTCAATTTCATACATTTACTTATCATTTTATTTCAATTTCATACATCCGTTAGAAAATCCATTAAGTACACCATTAAGTGATGACGTGGCAAATATGGGATCCACATTTATGCTGACGTGGCTACCAAATTTGTGCCACGTGGCAAAAAAATTATATGCATTTAAAAAATAATAATTTAATCAAAATATTAAATAATAAAATAATTAATTAAAGAAAAGTTTTAAAAAAAAAAAAAAAAACACTAAAACCCACGTCTTTCCGATTTATATGCTGAAGAAGAAAGATTGGGAGAAGAAGATAGGGAGAAAAAGATGTGGCGTTCTTGTATATTTTTAATTTGTTTAGTTAAAATTTTGGATTTTTATTAAAAAATATTTTTTATTTATATGCTGTAAAGTTAGCAGCCACATCAGCACAAATGTTGATCTCATATTTGCCACATCATCACTTAACAGTTTACTTAACGGATTTTTTAACGAATGTATGAAATTGAAATAGATGATAAGTAAATGTATGAGATTGAAATGTTTTAAAGATATTATATGAAGTTGTAACTGATTCCAACCTGAGGGGGTAAAATGTAATTTACCCTATAAGAATTAAATTAAAAGTATTTGACTCTCATATGAAAGACGTAAAAAGTTTAATCCCTACGTTGCTATGTCACTTTTATAAACTTTATCAATTCAGGCACTCAAAACACATAAGCTTTATACACTTGAAGAAGACGACGTGGTGAATTATTGGATGATCAAACTCGAGGATGGAATAGCTTGAAGTACTTTTATGCAATTCTGCTCCTTGTACAACAAACTGGTGGAGAGTTCTAGAGTTGTGGTATGTTAGCAGTGTTCACAAGGACCTCAAACTTATGTCAGCAACACGTCCCTAGAGTCCCACCCACTAACGGATTCTAGAAGTTGTAATGAGCCTATAGCTAGAATCCTATAGCTAGAATGCTAAACCCAAAGGAATTGTCTTCCATGCTGGAACCCCTTAAGCAGTAGGAAGTAATCTGGGTTTCACTCTTTCTTATGGCACAATGAATAGCTATAGCTAAATAATTAAAACTATTACCTTAATTTATTCTGGATATACCAGAAATGACAATATTAGGGATGAGGATATACGAGGTAAATTAGGATTAGCTGAAATTGAAGATAAGATGAGAGGATCGGTTAAGATGGTTTGGACATGTGAAACGAAGACCTACAGATACTCTAGTTAGAAGATGCGAGTACGAGACAAAGACCCAGGGTCAAAGGGGATAGAGGGAGACTTGGAAAGAGACTAAAAAAAGATTTGGACTACTTGAATCTAACAGAAGACATGACACAAAACCGAGCGCAATGGCTTTCTAGGATTCATATAGCTGACCAGTGGGATAAGACTTTGTTGTTGTTATTGTTGTTGGTCAAAATAGAACTTATTTAATGTAAGGGAAATTACAATTTGTGAAAGATGGGCCTAAGTCCAAACAAAACACAAAACCTTACTTAAAACAAAGCAAGACATAGAAGATAAAACAGACCCAAGAAAATTAGAGCTGCAACCCAAGACGCAAGGAAAGGCCCATACAATTTTAGGCCGGTAGACAACAAAAAAAAAACAACAGCAAAAACCCTAATCTCCAATAGCCAAGCGACCGCCGCCTCCTCCGCCACCGCTGCTTTCACTGCGAAAAAGCATCGCCCCAACATAAAAAGAGCACCCGAACCAAAGCCTCCACAGCCACACCCACTATATAAACCAATTAGAATTGGACTTCAATGTTTAAAACAAAGGAAAACTAATGAAAATGGCTTGAAAACTTTAAGTTTTAATGATAAGGACAAAATAAAGGGTAAAATGAATAGTACCAGGATTGACTTTTTAGTGTAAAAATGTGGTTTTTCGTTAAAGTGAACAGTACCATGAGCTTTTCGTTAAAGTTCCCTTAAAACAATTCTTGGTGGAATTAAGGTTCAAATATTAAATTTATAAACTAAATGATGTATAACTAATAGGAATTACATATTTATCAACGTTCAAATAATAAACTAATATTAACTCCCATATCTTTTAGTTTTTAAAAATTTATATACAACTTTATTCTCTCTAACATCACTCTTAAAAAAAACATAGTATTCTAAGGGAATTCATAACCCCCATCGTTACTCATACAAACAAAAGTTGTCGGTGGTGGACTAAAAAAACAAAAATAATGACAAACAAAAGGCTCTAGGTCTTATTTTATTTTATTTTTTATTTATCAATAAAAGCTCTTGTTCTCTATTAAGTGAATCAAAAGATTCAAAACGATGATATTAGATTTTGTGATTGAGACACTAACTTTACATTGGCTTTGGTCGAAACCTTAAACTTTGTCGGTTTTAACAAGAAGTAAATGTTCAACTTTTTTTAAGCGCAAAAAAGTACCCCAATTAAGTCGTACCACTCGTCTTTTTTACTAACAAAGAAATTTAATGCTTTTGTTGGCAATTAAAGATGAAAAATAGAATATAATTACAAGATATTAAAATTCTTGTTTCTTGTGTAAAAAAATAACACGTTTCATCTGACGACGTGAAAATGTCCAAAATACGAAATGCAAAGGTTACTGTATTTCTCTTTTGCTTAACTTGAAAGTTTGAAATAACTGTGAGTTATACTAATTGATGATTATGACAGTGTGTTTGTCCCTTACATCTAAGCTCAAATTTTTATTCCAGTATATTAGATTAGTTAAGAACTGAACAAAATTAAATTGCACTTTTTAGGAAAATGCATGTTTTTATATTCGGGGTACGCGAGTATGCTGTTAATTTAGAGACTTGTGGTCCAATCTAAAACCAAATCATCTGCTTTCACATCGAGTAATAATAACGTGAATGATTTAGAAAAGGGGTTTTTGAACTTTAATCTTTCAAAAAGATTAAAATTTAAAAAAAAACCTGGTGTTAGATTGCATATTGATTTTTAGTCCCTAATGTGTCCTTAATTCAAAATAATTAATGTGTATTTTATTTAATATCTCCCATTAAATATTTAAATTTATTAATACACAAATTTTAATTTATTTTTTGACCAAAAAAGAGTTTTTTAATTTATTAATTTTATTTAACGTTCTTCAAACTTGAAAGACTCAATTAATGTACCTAAATGTTAGTACCGAAATGTGTATACCAAAATATATTATATTGAACTAATATATTTAAATGTTAGTACCGAAATGTATTAATATTAAATTAATGTACCTAAATGTGTATACCGAAATGTGTGTACCTAAATATATGCATCGAAATGTATATACCTAAATATATGCACTGAAATGTATGTATCTAAATATATGCACCGAAATGTATGTACCTAAATATATGCACTGAAATGTATTAATATTAAATTAATGTACCTATATGTGTGTACCGAAATGTATGCACCGAAATGTGTGTACCGAAATGTATGCACCGAAATGTTAGTACCAAAATGTGTATACCTAAATGTATGCACCGAAATGTATTATAATGAATTTAATATACCTAAATGAAGAAGTTACAGTACATCAAAATATATTGTATAACAAAAATTAGTTTATCTAAATGTTCACAACAAAAATATATTACAATGAATGAAATGAAAATAAAAATTATAATGAAATAAAATTAATACATTAAAAATTAAAAAAGATAAAGATAAATAATTAAAAAATCAAAATATAATTAATAAATGAGGTTATTAATGTATCAAGGGACTAAAATTAGATTTTGATCTTACTCATGGTTTTAATCAAAAAGTAATCTTTGCCAAGGACTAAAATGAAGTTTTCTATTTAGAAAACCTTGGAAACTGCAAGATTAACGGAAGGAAAACTAGAAAGAATTAATTATTTCAATGATGTATAAATATATATATATATATATATATATATATATATATATATATATATATAGGATGAACATGACAATTTTTGACATACGTTGTTGGTGGGGTATACTTTATAATATATTTCAAATATTCCAACAGTTTATCTTTTAAATTTTCTCTTAAATATCATATCTATTAAAAACATCTAAATCTAAAATATATGACCGTTAGATTAAGAGTTTATAATTTCTTTGTATAAATGGTCTTAAAATGATTTTATAAAAGATAGACATTTTAGATTGTTTAAATACATTAAGAAATAGATTCCACAAATATATATGTCAAAATTTGTGATAAAAAAAGGGCATCGCGGATTCATTCATACGTGTCTGTATATATATAGTACAATTTTTGTCTCAGTTTACTTCTCTGGTCAAACATGCAACACCTCCAGTGAACGCGGAGATCGTATTGATGTATTGATGTACGTATCAATTCATGACAAATATATTCAGACAAGATATACTCATTGGCAGCGTTGATTATTTAAACCTAGGATTATGTCAACGTACTTTATTAACAAACAAATTCAGAATAAAGTAAGGGTAGAATCATTGCTCCCGACTCTAGCTTGGCTAATATAATTATCGAGGTAATTGGATGCTTAGCATGATCCAGCTGTTTCACTCTAAACAAAGACCTATCGACTGATGTATGCATGGTCTCATTTGGATATATATGCCCTTGAGCTGTTACCAATTAAAACCCACTTCTTGTTAGTACTGATTTCTGTATTAGTCACTAACTAAAGGACGTTACAAATAAGACACTAAGTGGACCCTAGCTAGCTTCTACTAGATCCTTCGCGTGGTAAAATATATATATATATATATATATATATATATATATATAAAACTTTGGTTGTTTAGATTAGGAGAACATATACTGTACTTTGTGGTTTAGGGTTCATACATTGAATGAAAAAAGTTTACATAATTTTCTAAACTATTAAAAACTGTTAGAACCAACCAACCAACTTCGAACCAAGAGGTTTTAAAAACCGAATGAGAAAGGAGGCAACTAAAATGCGCTACTCCATCAAATAAAAATACACAGTCCTCGATTGCTTAGCCGGACTCAAACTATAAGAAATAAATTATTACGAGTATATTCTGGTTTATTTCTATAAATAATGCCTTATAAATAATATCGATATCTAGTAATATATTTTGACCAAGTATTGAAAATGTAGATACTTTATATTTTCATACTCCTCATATGTAGACATGGTTCATAGTTGATTTTAAATGGAAAATTAGTATTTTGTTCATTAGATTTTCTACTGTACTTTGGAGTATCTCATATTTCAAGTTTTAGCCGTTAATTTTTGTTTAAAATATAAAAATTAAAATTTAATAATTAAAATAAATCAGCGTATCTCATACTTAGTAGCACTATACATTTTTTGTTTAATTAAAAAAGGATTAAAATGAAAGCAAACAACAAATATTTTGCATCGATCTAGGCTATTCCTGATTTGTGATTATTTAATTCCATACCCTTCAATGAAATCACTTTTAGAAACCCATGAAACACCACATTTATCATTCTTAATTTTAATGTTAACTATAGTTTAAAGATCACGTGCACGTGCATATGCACGAACAGAATTTTTTTTTCCTGGTCCAAAACTTTTTTTTTTTTTTTTACCAATACAGAATTTTACTTTCTTGACTACTAAAGATTTACGTTCTTCCAAGGATCCTGGAATATGATAAATAGTTTGTATTTATTACACAAAATAGAGAGATAAGGAGAGGAGAGTCAAGCTGGAGAGAGAAAGAGGGTAAATCAAAATTTATTATATCACCCTTAGTTATAAAATTTATATTTAAATAAGGACATTATAGTTATTTTATTCTCTTTAGTTGACAAAGAGAGTTTCATATAAGTGAGGATCGAACCTGCAACCCAGAAAGGAAAAACAAGCGGGAGCCAAAAGATCTTTGATGCCTAAGTTAGACCTAACTGTAGAAAAATGAATCTTAAGTTATGAGTATCTTGACTAAGGAATATTTATCTTTCACTATGTATGAGCATGCCTTTTTATAAAGCCAAACGTGAACTTAAGGGTGATTCATTAGGTCATGTGTGGCGTTCTTAAGTGGTTGGTTTGAACTCACATTATCCAGCTCATTTAGCCAACAATGGTTGACTATCAGAGACATGATAAATGGCAACAATCAAGAATTTCATGTAGGGATGACACCTTACAACATCAACTTTCATAACCTATGTATGGGCATGATTGTAGGGACCATTATGTCTGGGTTTATTCATAAAGAATTGGTTCTCCATAAATTAGAATGTTACGTCTTTTTTTGGAGTATGCTTGGAAAGAAATTGTCATGGCAACACGTAATTTGTTATTCATGGCAATCCAATGTCGAGTCATTGACAATAGGGGCAAGTGAGAACAATCGTCACTCGGGCAAGTGACCTAATAGTAAATTAGAAGGGTTTGTTATTGATTAGGATGAATCAAAGGAATATCTTAAGTTGTAGGGATGAGATTTAAGAAGTTCCAATCTTGAGATACGTATCCTACGAATCTTACGTTCTAAATCATGTTTCTAGCCATAGGGTGATTGAGTGGATTTTTTAATATTCGCAAATGCCTGTTTATATTTTATTCAATAGTAAGTCTCAGACTAAGCATGTAGTGACATAGAATAGACATAAAGGTGCTCATCTATGAGATTGAATTCACTGAACATTGACCAACCATAGAAGTGTACGAATGAAAGATTACCTATTTGTCAATCATATCATACTTTTGAGTTATGGATCCAACTAGTTCTCAAACCTGAGGCATAACTGGTTATCTCATGTTAATGAATATAATCTTTGGTCTCACCTCAAAGCTCTCAAATAATAACAATCTTAAAGTGTGAGGTTCGGGATCATGTGTTAATATGGAGATAAAGTGAATGCACTATAAGGAATTTGCCACCTTTTAGTTAATGATGAAGCTAGATATGAATTTGATTATCTTTTCTTAAGATTTAAAATGAATAGAAAAAATGATGGGTGAGATTCAATCTTATGTCAATTAAATTCTTGGATTTTCAAATTGTTATTTGGAGGACGTCAGACTTCAGTGATTTGTTTGAAATCTGATGGTTCATAGGATCACAAGCGTAATTAATGGGACTATACATGGGTCACAAACGTAACTAATGTGACTATATAGGTTAGTATGTGTGTATTCAACTCAAAATAATGGGAGATTAATAGTAGGTGCACTATTTGATTCAAATAACATTATTTTTTAACGGTTTTATTAATATCAATGAGGAACAAAACAATCATCCAAAAGGATGCTACATATTTCAATCGGCGGTGCCTCAAAAGAGTGACAACTTGAAGGAAAACCTAAAGCCAACTTGGCTAATCTATGAGCTGCACCATTGGCGGAACGACGAACATGACAAAGATGAAAAGCATCAAAATCCCGCAAACTCTCTCAGATATCATCCACTAGTAAATCGAAGGAAGAGGAACCTCTGCGCAAGCTTCCAACAGCCTGAACAGCTTGAAGAGAATCACTCTCTAGAATAATGCGAGCCACTTTCTTCTCCTTTGCCCAGCAAAGACCCTCATGCGTAGCCAACAATTCAACCATGTAAGAATTATTAACATGAGGAAAACGGCGAATGAAACCACCAACATAGCTATCGGCATCATCACGAAATATGACGCCTACACCCCCCTAACTGAGAGGCCGCACAAAGAGCACCATCCACATTAATTGTGATCACACCTGCAGGAGGGGGAAACCAAGCAACCTGAACGGGACCAGTAGATAGCCGAGGTAAAATCTGGGCAGTGATGTAATTTTGTAACTGAAGATTCGCCACATGACTCACCATAGCAAGGTTATCCAACTTACCATCCCATAAGAGGGAATTTTATGCACGCCAAATTGAATGAATAAGCATCAGAAATAAGTTGCACTGGGTAGCAGGAATAGAGTGAAAAACTTCAGAGAACCAATCCTAAAAAGACATTTACAGAGAGGCTCCGATGCACATCCAAGTGAGAAGAACGGAAAACTGATCGAGTAAATGGACAATCATTGAACACGTGTAACGCCGACTCCAAAGAGGAACTACAAAAAAATACAAAAGTTGTCCATTGCCACTCCCTTCTGCACCAGGTTCAACTGAGTGAGGAGAATATTCTTGCAAGCTTTCCAAGCACAAATTTTCCCCTTACCTGGAACCAAAGCCTTCCATAACTTACTCCAAGTTTTGGTTGGCATTGGGTTATGGCTAGAAAATGATGTCGTATCACGCATTGAGACAGCAACCTTATAGGCACTTTTAACCGAGAAAAGACCCTTCAAATCATAGTGCCACATTAAACAATCTGGGGGCAAACGAGAACTCAGAGGGTAGCTGAGATTATGGCAGCCTCACCAGAAGGAAATAATCTAGCTATAAGTTCCGTGTTTCGAGAGGCAAATTCCCAAAGAATAAGGGATGATACCCACTTGATACCACAATTGTCAGGGGGTGTAGAAACGGGACAAAATAAATGAGGACGGTCAAGCCATCTGTCCTACTAGATACGAATAGACCGCCCATCTCCTACTCTCCAATGGGAACCATGTTCCAAAATTGGGCAGGCTGCCAACATACCTCTCCACACTGCCGACAGGGAAGAACCCAAGGCCGCGGTCTAGAAAGTATTATGTTGAAAGTATTTAGCTTTAAGCAACTTGGAAGCCAAAGAGCTTGGATTTTGGATAAGCCGCCAACCTTGCTTAGCAAGGAGAGCAAGATTGAACTCCTACAATGAACGGAAACCAAGGCCCCTATCCTTCTTAGGTTGACACATATTATCCCAAGATAACCAATGAATACGTGATAGGAGCATATTTATGCGACTTAGTTAGGTTGTTTTCTTGCATTTACTTAGTTATTTGTCGCTTATTATAGTGTCTTAAGTCATTTTCGTGTGTTTTTAGGTCCAAGAAGCAAAGTTGGCAAAAAGATGCATTTTGGAGCATTTTGGAGCAAATCTGGGCTTGGAATGGATATCACAAGCAATGGGCAAGTGGATGGACGAATTTGGAGTTCAAATGGAGTTAGGAATGTGTTTCAAGGTTGGAGAAATTAATTCAAGTCATTGGAGATAAGGAATCAGCTCAAAAGAAGGAGAATTATCCAAACATTATCCAAATAACTTTATCTTATCCAATCCTTATCCTAACCTTATCTTATCTAATCTTATCCTAATCATTTCCTAACTTATTTCCAGCTGCAAAAAGGGTTTATTTTCAGACTTAAACACACTTAACCCTAGTTCTAGAAGGCCTTATCACTTCCCTACAAATCTGCCGCACCCTACCTTTTAGAGTCCTATTTTGGTGCCGCCTGTCCTTAAGTGTTCTAGAAGGCTTAATCCCTTCTAGATGTCCTATAAATTTGGCGCCTTGTCCCTTCTAGATGGTCTATACCCCAGCTGCATGTTGTCTTCTTATTCCTTATGGTTTTTACCTTCTAGAAAGCCTGTTCCTAGTGGGTTTGGACTGCCTAGTTCTTCCTAAACACTGAGTCTTTTTCCTTTGTTGTTTCTGTTGTGGGTTTTGTCTATAAATACACCATTTAGCCGCATCATTCAACACACCACCCCCTATATCACTCATCATGCCATCTAGAGCCGTGTTTGCCATTCAAGACGTTGGATCGCTGGAGCGTTTCTAGGTGTACTCTATTCTTGTTTTTAATGTTTAAATTTAGTTTTCTTTGTTTATTTGCAATCATGAGGAACTAAACCCCTTTTTAGCTAGGGGAGAATTCGAAGCCATGATCATATATGTGACATGAATTGATTACATCCAATTGTGATTTCATAAATCGTGAATGCAATTTACTTAACTGTTTGATTAAAACTTATTCTTGTATGTTGATTAAGGTGGCCAACTTAGTTTGCATGATAGGATTTGATGCTAAAATATAAGGGAGTTTCACCTAATCGTTACAAACTTATATTTACAAGTAGTGGAGGTTGCTAGTCACGATCGCATTAAGTAAATTCCTGGCAAGAGTGTCATTCTTTTTATAGTCACGAATGCCTTGTCAATGCTTATGATTTTCATAGAGCTTAATGATCTTTGATTGTATTTCTATTATGCTTTTCATGTAGAGAACTATTGAAGAATGTTTTGGGTTGATGATGCGTATCCCATCCAATTCAATGAATTTAGGAAAATCTGAGGTTCATGGTTTATCGAAAGAACAACTGGAAATCAATTTGTGTTGCATATGTGTCATGTGTGGAGAAGGACCCTCTAGCTAGTCTTTCACCCATTCATTCACCCAATTTCGTGCATACTTAAGTTTAGCTTACAATTCTGTTTTGTCAAGTTTAGATTCGTTTAAAACCAATCCCTTACTTTTAAATTGTGTTAGTTTAGTCTAAATTCGTGAAAATAAGTCCTAGTTAGTATTTTGAGTCAAGTTAAGTCTTAATTTCGTCAAATCATTCTTAGGTGTTAGTTTTGAGTCCAAAGAACATGTTTTGTGTGTTTTAGGTCTAATTAGGTTGTTTTGAGTCTAGTAAGTTCAGAAAACATCCAATTTGATCTTTAGTACCTATTTTTAGTCTTTTGAGTCTAGTTTAGTGTTTTAAAGTTTAGTTTGTGTAGATTAGCATCCCTTGTAATCCCTGCCTAGAACGATCCCTACTTACGCATACTACATTGATAGGGTTTAAGTTTGTGTGCAATCTAATTCCACATCAATACGCCGGGAAGATTCATCATCACCCCACCAAAACCAACATAGGATACGCTGCAAGTCCTCACAAAAAACCTTAGGCAGAAGGAAGCAATTCATGGAGTAAATTGGGAGAGATTGACCCACCACTTTGATAAGGATTTCTTTCCCGGCTGCACTCAAAAGTTTGTCCTTCCACCCTTTTAATTTCTTCCATAAACGATCCTTAATGTGAGCAAAACATTCTGACCTTTTGCCACCCAAAACAACAGGGAGGCCCAAATAACGATCATGCACATCAACCCGGGAAACCTACATATAGGCAGCAAGCTGATCTTGAACCTCACGACTTATATTGAGGCTAAAAGAAACATCACATTTCTGGAGATTAACACTATGTCCCGACGCCCTTTCATAGGTTTCAAGAATGTGTTTAAGATACCCACACTCCAAAAAAGAGGCACGTAGAAATAAGAAACTATCATCCGCAAACAATAAGTGTGTATATTTTTTAATATATATGTGTGTGTGAAAAAATTTACCTACAGTAACATGTAAAATATAATTTTATTGACTTAATTAAGCATGTACAATAACAAATATATATTAGACGTGTTTTATGTTATTATATATTAGGCAATGAACTTACAATCCGTATGGCATTAATTATGTACATCAAACATTCAAATAGGGTTATATGTTAAAATGGTCCTTGTGTTTTAGCCATTGGGTCAATTTAGTCCATATGCTTTTAATTTGGCCAATTTGGTTCTTGTGTTTATCTTCATTAGCCAATTAAGGACATTTCAATCTAATTTTTGTAAATTTTTTATAATTTATAATAAATTTATTTATAAATTATAATTTATTTGATTTAAATATTTAAAATGAAATAAAATTTAAAATTAAAAGAAAAATTATTCTCCTCCCAACTCTCCGACCTCCTCCCTAACATTACCCTCTCTCTTTTCTATGTCACAACCTTAATCATCTTTCAAATTGGAAGTTTTATTTCTTATATATTTTATTTCTCATTGATTTGCATTTTTATGTAAAGAGAAAGGGTAATTAATTCTCATATAATTTTTCTTATGAATTTTTTAAAAGAGATTGAATGAAATGTTCTTAATTGGTTAACAGAGAGAAACACGATGACTAAATTAGCCAAGTCAAAAACACGGGGACAAAATTGGCCATATGGCTATAACACAAGGACCATTTTGATATTTAAGCCAAAAAAAATTCCAATAGGCCATATTTTAGGCATCTGATAAATTTTAAATGTGTGAAGCCAAATATAATTAATGAATTTGTTGATGTGGAATTTAGTCGAAGGGTTTTATTCGAGTAAAAAACTTATATCGGGCTTTATGTTGAGAAAATTAAGTTTTAGAGGCTAAAATAATATTTTCAGAAAATTGAAACATGTCCAAATAAAAGCACTTTTAACAAAAATGCTTATGAGCATAGTGCAATGGTTTCAAGAGAAGCAGAACCCTTTGACAAGTTTCTAATTTTTTATGTATTGGTAAAAGATGTGGTAGTATTAAAGTATTAAATCACACTAAAAAAATTACTTATAAGTTACATTACACAAAACATGGGACCTATTGCAAAGAAAAATAAGCTAAACAACGAAAGGTTGTATGCTTATCTCAGATTCGCAATGCTGATGCTGGTGACCTCTGTATGAGAATGGATATTCAGTGGGTCCGGACTTCGAATGGATTTCATGCTTCAACAAAAAAAAATTAGAAAAAGAAGAAGAATGGATATAGTTCATGCCACCTGGGGTTTAAACCGCGTCCTCAACAGTCGAGTGCATATTATTTATCGATTAATTACTTGGGTTAACTGCATCAGTCTTCACAGATTTTGGCTTAAAATAATCCTCCAATACTTGTCAATCTTTTGATTCATCAAAGATTGCCTGAACTTTCATCTCCAATTTTTTATATTTCAATTTAATTTTAATTATTTTGTTTTAGATCCTTCAACAAATAGAAAAGAAGATAATATTGCAAGCATGCACCTGGGCAAGGCAACTGCTTGGAAGCTGACTTCCTTTCATGTTATGCGACCACGTATCATACAAAAATCACAAGACATTCGTATCTATAAATACCTATCAACTGGATCACACTTTCACCAACCATTTTTGTTTTATAATCGTTCTACCATTGATTCTAAGTTCATTCTTCTGCAAACACGCAGACCAAATTTAACATTTTTGCTCACATTTCTCTGCATGCATGGGGGATCCCGCCAATTCTAGCAATGCCTACGGCCCTGCCTCTTCGGCCTACAGAGGCGTGCGCAAGAGAAAATGGGGCAAATGGGTGTCGGAAATTCGCGAGCCTGGAACCAAAACCCGAATTTGGTTAGGCAGCTTCGAGACTCCAGAGATGGCGGCCGCAGCATATGATGTGGCCGCGTTTCATTTCCGGGGTCGCGATGCGAGGCTCAACTTCCCTGAACTCGCCAATAACTTGCCTCGCCCTGCCAGTTCCACCTCTGATGACATACGCATGGCAGCACATGAAGCAGCCTTGATGCTGAGAGGTGGTAGTAGTAGTGGTGCGGTTGAAGGTCATGAGGTTGGGGGCTCCAGCTCGAACGTCGGGCAGGTCAGGGTGAGGCTGTCGCCGAGCCAAATCCAGGCGATTAACGAGTCTCCCTTGGACTCGCCCAAAATGTGGATGCAAATGGCAGAGCCTACGATGTTCTCTAATGACTTTTTTGAGAATCAGTGGGAGGATATGCAGAATGACTCTCTTTGGGATCCTTAATTAGGTAATTAACGTTTACGTAATAGTACAATGACAAAATATGAACACTATATATATATTAATTTCCTAAAATTATAATTTTTTTAGTATAAAATATATTTGTGTGACGTAGTCAATATGACTAAAATATATGAGCTATATATTCAAATAAATCTTCCAAACAGATACAGCTTCTTCTTTTTTTTAAATTAAAAAAAAAAAGAGATGGGGGACAAGTCTACCAATTAAAAGAGATTGATAAACTTTGAGCTTAATTTGTTTCGAATTGATTGGCCAAATCAGCAGATTAAATAATTTAATTGCGTGTATGGAAAGAGACATTCTTGGTGATCCAATATTTAAAAATTGGATTGGAGGGACACTGATTATTGATCAAGCATTAGTTCTGGTGTGGTAGTAGGTGTGGTGGAATCGATCGATTTGTGTTGTGTGAAGGACCACAAACTCTTTGGCTACTTTTTAAATTAGCTTTTGAAGAGTGTACTCGTTTGCGTGATTTCTTTTTCTTGCTCTTATTATTTGATGTAATGGAAATAATTTGTCATTGAGATTAATGTACGTAATAATAGTGTGTGGGCAATCACTTATTAATTCCAACTAAATTATCTGTGTACTATTAAACATATGAAGAACTACGCACACGATTATTGTCGAAGAGTTAATATCGTCTAATCTTTTTTCATTTGCAAAAAAAGAACATATGAAGAACTACGTACAAATTTCCATGCCTATTTCTGAGAGAAGACAAAAATATGAAATTGTTGAGAAATGGTAATTAATGAAATTGTTGAGAAATGGTAATTAAGTATGAAATGCATTTTGCTTCCTTTTCCAATGAGTGGTTTATTCAATATATAACAAAAATAAATATCAGAACTATTTGGACAAACAAAAGTAACACATTTGTCAACACTCTTTCTAACAGATGTGAGCTCTACTATATCATGTGTGAGCATCCCCTGTATTAGAGAATGTTTCATAGCATCGTCCTGAAATAAAATTATGTTTAGCTTTTCACTATTACTTTTAGAGAAAATCCATTGGTTGACTAATTGGCACGTCAATCTTATGACTGAGAGGACCAAGAAGAAGTAATTCAAACCTGATCAGAAGTTGATAACTAACAGAGAATTTCAGTGGTTAGTGGTACTTAAAAATTATCAAGGGTCACACCATTCTCAGTCAACGTACATGCATGACAAACTCAATTTTAAAAATCAAACCTCTTGTGCTTATATCGCTTGGACAGATGCTCTCTCTGTCTCTGTTGCATCGATGAATGTAAATAAGTTACTTGATAAACATTCCTCCTACTAAACAGCTTTACCCTCCAATGCCCATGGGTTAAATTCCTATGAAGTTCCTCCTTAGCAAGGGTGAAATCGTTAGGGATGTTAAGCTTATTGCCCTTCATCATGTCACCCAAAGTTTGGCTGGTCCAATGGTAAGCTTTTGATTTTTAGTTCCACCTGCTTCATGAAGCCCTAATCTCCTGGTTGTATTTTCGGCGGAATACATCTAGTTGTGGTATTTAGCCCTTGCTGCACCTTTTCTGACAATTTCTTCCACGACCAATTAACTCAACATAAAAATAACAAGTTATGGGTCAATACATTAACTAATTAGGTTATTATAGTGTCAACTGTTAAAGACCCACGGGTAACTCATTTCAACCCTTTAAAAAGGATTGGTTTGGTAATATTAAACTACTAAAAAATCTTACTACAGTACTTATAGGATTTCTCTCACTAATGTGAGATTAAATCTTTACCGTTGAATCTTTTGATACCTTCTCACTCTATATCATTATTATATCTTTCTCGTGCCAAAGTCCAGGTACTCCCAATACCAACTCCATTTGTATTCTCCCTGTCTCGATTCTAGACGCTCACGCTTTCTCTCCGATAGCCCAGCTCTCCATCTCTGGCCAAGTCACTACCTCAACTGCATGCGTATCTAATCTCACCGTCCATGCCGCCACCACAACTACGTGCGTATCTAATCTCGTCGTCCAAGCTACCACTACCAAGCACCACCGCACTAGTGATGATCACAACCACCACCATCAATCTAACTCTCGATGATAATAGATTAGGCCAAAGTTTCAATACCGTTTTGCTTAGTGATTGATGAAAATTAAAGGGTTTTACTATCAAAAAAACAGTGTGCAAGCTTTGAGTCTCGTTGGTAAGGTTTTGATTTTTTAGAAAGGCTTCACAGCCTTAAAAATAAAAAAATAAAAAATCTCTTTATTTTGCAATTTGCATATCCTTGTACATATCATTATAGTAATGTACTAATATTTTTTTTTCATTAGCTTTTATTTTTGTGTATGTAATACTTGAGATACGAATGTGTTTTTATGTTTTGAAACAATATTTATGTGACCATGTGATATGCAAATATTAAGTTAGAGCTCGTTCGGATGTGCTTTTGAATGACTGAAAACACTTTTGGTGAAAATGTTTTTAAAACTAATCATTAGTAAAGATGAAAGTAAATCTTGAAAAGTGTTTTTGAAACATAAAAATATTTTTCTCTAAAAACGCTTTCAGTCATTTTAAAAGCACATCCAAACGAGCCCTTAGTATGACGTTTTTCATTTGATTATTATTGAAGTAAAATATATTTTCTTTAACTGGTAATGGGTCATGTCATTTTACCCGTTAATTTTAACATGTTGAGTTCAAGTCAGGTCATATTACTTGTTCATTTCAACGGGTTTGATATAACACGATCCATTAATATATCGAATATGTCACGAAAATACGAAATGAGCACCAAGTCTATGTGTTAGAACTCTTGAATAAGGATAATAACCAACAAACCCAGTTAAGATTTGGTTTTGAAACTTTTAACTGAATGGAAAGGAAAACCAAAGCTTTCCTTCTCTTTCATTTACAGGGCACCACTCCAAAGCCTTTTTGGATTTGTTTCCTTCGGCGAACCCAATTCTCTCCACGAGCCCAGCGACACAAGGAAGCCCGCTTCAATCTTACTTCGTCATTTTCTTGTAATTTTTCCATCGAAATCCACGTTTAACTCCCTAACTATGATTTCATAAAACTCGCAGAAAAATCATCAAAACAATCAGTTTAATCCCAAAATATAACAAAATAATAGGCTAAAAAGGTAAACTAAATCCACAAATAACAATATATCAAGGAGATTGCAAAATACTTTGAGTACATTTTACCGTCTGCTTTTTGGGAGAGCTAATATCCTCCCCACTGCTCTACTTTCAGAGGCTTCTTTCGTAAGAAATTTAGCAATTCTGTTGTGTCCTAACTTAAGCAACTTCATGCAAACAATAGATAAAGCAAGAGAGAAAAATCTAAACCGTAGAAAACATGGACAAAGAAACGAAAAACTGCTGCTTCTTAGCACCTCATTACACAAGTTACATCGTCCATTTCCGGAAGTTCCGTCAAATTACTCGTACATCTAGTAATACAGTGGACAAATTCTAATTTACACGATCTGAACAACTGGTATGGTGAAATCACACGATACTAACCTACGTCGAGGTAACAGTAACCCCTCAGGAGATGATCTCTAGAACACAAAACTAGACACCTAGAACTGTTCGATACTTTCAATACCCTCTGCTTTGCATGTTGTCTTATAATGTCCAGTTTGGTTACACCGGCTACAATGGACAGTATGTTTCTCGCGATTCAGGTCCTCTACACAAATTCGTTTCTTTTCCGGTCGTCCTGGTGGTCTACGAAACTTGGGAGGCCGCACAACCTGGACATCGTCATCCATAGAAGCCTCATCTGTCTTTCTCCATTCAATTTTTCCTGGGATAGGGTATATCTCTTGGGCATACGCTTCGCGGTAACTTGCAACAGTAAAAAATTTCTCTGTAAAGGCGTATACATCTTTTCGACAGGAGATGAGAGCAGCCACAGCATGGGAACATGGTATCCCATACAGCTGCCAATCACGGCAGGAACAACAATGGCTGCCAATATTCACAATGTCTGACCGATCTGGTGAAAGAACTTCAAATTCTACTTGATCAGACCGAAGGACCTGATATGTGGATGCATGGCTAATGGCTTCTATGATACGCTTCTCAGCACACGGAGAAAGTACAGAAACCCATGAATTACTCTTCAAACGCCGTTCTTCAAACTCAGCCATCAATCTAATATGAATTGTCTCAATCACTTGGATTATGGGTAGCTCACGAGCTTCAAGAATCCATCTATTAAACTCCTCAATATTTGATGAGAGATGACCATAACGTGTTCCTTCAAAATACACCAATGCCCAGCGGGAAGGATGAAATTGTAGTAGCCATTTTGCAGCTTCCGGAGATGCCTCCTCTATTTCAACCATCTTTTCTTTAAAGCCAATAGAGGTAGTGGCATATGCGGCATTCCATAGAAGATGAACAAGCCTTGAGTTCTTGAACTCTTTTCCAATGCTTTCACTCAAGTGGCGCATGCAAAAAGCATTTAAAGAATTTGGGAACTTCCTTCTTACTGCATCTGCAATTCCCTTATGTCCATCAGATAAAAAAGTGAGCTCCGGCATATTCTCAGTGTTCATCTCTAATGCCTTATGCAACTCTGACAGGAACCACAGCCAGCTTTCATCATTTTCTACATCAACAACGCCATATGCAAGTGGAAATAATCCACCATCCGCATCAAACGAAGTCGCAGAGAGTAAAGTACCGAGATATTTACTTTTTAGCTGAACTCCGCCAAGCCCAATGATAGGCAAGCAACCATTCAGAAATCCATAAATGGACGCATGAAAGGACACAAACAACCGGTGGAAGCGGTGATCTATACCAGTGGTAAATACCTCTGCAATGCTTCCAGGGTTGGTCTTCTTTATTTGTTCGCAGTATGAAGGAAGAAGGCAATACCCTTCCTCAGAAGAACCATAAATTGCGGCAAGTCCTCTTTCTTTTGCACGCCAAGCTTGCTTATACGGTATAGTAATTCCATATTGCTTATGGATGTCGTGCAAAATATCCTTTGGTTTGTAATTGATGTTACCCCGCAGGCGTTCTTCTATAAAACTGACAATCCAATCAACGGAAGCCTGATGGTGCCCATTGTGTGCATTTCTCCCACAAGTGTGCGTCCCTTCAAGGCTTCTTATTGTAAAGGTTGGGGCATTAGGAAGCTTCACAGCCCGGATACGCCATGGACAACCATCTGTTGCACACTTTGCAAAGTAGCGGATAAGGTCACTTTTTATGATGCGAAGCTCAAAGTGTTGTGCAATTGCTGCTTCTTTAATTGCATTCCTAAAGGCCTTGACATCAGGGAACTCTTGACCGACAACAAACGTATGGTCCTCCATGTGGCAAACAAAAGCAATCAGAAGCACAATTCTTCAACGTAATCATCAACTGTTCCAATGATTTGCTTCCTGGAAAGCGAAATTTTTTTTGAAGAACATCATTTTGTTGCGTCTGACTGGAAACTCCCAGATATACATTCTCATAGCAACAAGTCTGCAAGAAGCCAGTTCCCCTATCAGTAAATTAGAAAAAACACATTGACTAGCCAGTTCTCATGCTCTAACTGATTCTTAAAATTTCTTTGGTGCTCTTCACCCATTGAAAACACAGCAAGGCTTCTTTCTAAGAACCATATAACCTCTCTTTCTTCTCAAATTAAAAGAGAAAACAAATCAATATACAAAAAGTACATTTTTCTTGATGGGTAGTGGGTACAAAAGATACATTATAATAAGCAACTTAGGTATTAATGGCAACATTTTAAGAGAACAAAAGGCCGCTGAATTTACAAACTTCAACTACATATAGCTATTAATAGTAAAACTTCAGATGTAAAATACATAAACGTTCTAAATCAGGAAACAATCCAAGAACAATAGTTTAAATATATACACCAACAAGCTAATCACTTTTTCTATATGATCAATGTACCAGAGCATGTTTGTTAATTATTGAATACTTTTGTTGTGCTTTAAAGCTTAAGTTCCAAAACACATCATGGAAACATAACAAAATTCAGTCCCGTCTGTTGGGGGGTCGCCAGATCTGATAAGACGTAAATACACATCATGCTAAACAAAAACAAAATGAAACATGGTAAACCCTATCAACAATTACAGACAAACTGCTAAATTAACCCCCATAAAAAATATGAATCAACGAAAACAAAACTCCATGTTAAAAGATATTGTATATAATTTGCACTTCCAGTGTCTAAAAGAACAATAAAAAACTGAAATGCATGTACATGACACCTTAAACTTTGTGAAATTATTATCATCACTATTCTACTTGCATGAAGTGTGGAGCATGAAGCATGGAGGGGGCCATATTGATAAAATCACATTATAAACAATAATTAATTCTTTCAATTTACTAGGAAACAAAATTATAAAACTCAGAACTCTACATCTGCTTTACAAACTTACAATTAAGAAGACAAATTAAAAACATTCATAAAATTGTATATTTGATCTGAATTTTATTTCACTGTTTTAAAAGAAACTGCCAGGATGCTGCGCATTGATGAAAAACCATACGCTCTCGTTACTAGAGGGTAAGACATCCTTACTTGCATAAGGCACCATATTGGTAACATCATATTGAGAGAAATAAACAAATCACTCTTTTGGAATTTGTTGAATTATAAACTAATATAAAAACTCCTTTCTGTACACATCTCTCCTATACCATAATGGCTACAAAGACATATGAAAGAAGCTAACTAAAACTTTCCAGGAAAATGAGCTGCGATATTGCAGAAGTTAATTAGAGAATCAAGCAAGCATAAAAAAAATGCAAACATTAGTCGAGAACTATGTATTAGTGAAGGGACTATAAGTCACATTCATGCAAGTTATCCATATAATCCAAAGTGAGGGCATAGCTGAAGGAAATTACCGTGGAGAACCGTGATAGTTACTGTACTTTATTGGCTTCTCAGACTTTCTCTTGCAAGTCCTTAACCTGGTCGAAAACCTTTTGCGTTAATGCAGGGAACACTAATTATAACGCATATGTTAATTCCAACTAAAACTAATGCAGAACAATGCAAACAAATCCCCTGTAACATGACAATAACTCGACCATCCAAACAAATCCCGAAAACAAACCAAACCAGCATCAGAATTCGCATTGAACGATATAGAAACCAATCAAAATTACAAGATTTCATAGAAACCCAAACAAAATTAGACAGAATCGAGACAACCCAATATCAGAGACTATTCAAATTCTCAGAATGTAGAGAAGCAAGCCGAAAAGAGAAGCGTCTGAAAGATGTCAACGACTATTCGGCTTTGATGTTCTTCTTCTGAAAGGGTTCCATGAGAAATCAAATTCTATAGAAATTCCGAACTCAAATTTGTGTTAAGCAAAACCTAGAACCTCATTTTCCCTATTCTTGCCATACTATTTATCAACAGATAAACAAATCCAAGAAAAATTGGAGTCAAAGTTCTATGACGGCTGCTTACCCGGTGATTGTATTCCTTCCGCCGCTAACAGCGTCTCGGTTTGCCTCTTCCGGCGGTGATGAGAGTTCAAGCGAGGATGAGAGAGGATTCACAGGACAGGAGAAAGAAGCCTGCTTTCCCAAACGAAGAACACAGCCCACGTCATCCGACCCAACCTGAACGAAAACTAGTCTTTGGCAGACCAAAGTACCCTTACGTAACTCAAACTTAAAACGACGTCGTAAGGCTACTTCGCCCAAGTGCTGGGTAACTGTAGTGAGGGCAAGGGTGTCAAATCAAGCCCCCTGAAATGTCAATTCATGAAATTGGCTCCTCCAAATTCCAAAATTGTGTGCTTCTAATGCAAGGGGGTTCCACTTGGCATTATCTATCTATATGGTGGTATTTATATTTATTTGTAAGTAAAAAAATTTAGATTTGACAAGTTCGTACTTAGGTGTAGTCAAAATCGGATTTGAGAAGATTTTAAAAGCCTTTTAAAATTCTAGTATAGTCAATTAAAAATTTTTAAAGTATTTTAGAATTCATTCAAATTTAGGTGTAGTCAATTAAAAGATTTTAAAGAATTTTAAAATCCATCCAAATCTAAGTGTATTTAAAAAATTAAGATTTTGGAAGATTTCAATAAGTTGTGGATTTTATGGGATTTGAAAGCAAAATGTATATATAACCATGACTAAAAAGAACCTAACCTCACCCCCTAGGATTTCAAATCCTTCCACCACAATCCACTCAAATTCTTTAAAATTTAAAATCCATATGAATTTTGAATGAGTCTTTAATCCTCTTAAATCCTATAAAATCTATCACTTTTAAAATTCTTGTTTGGGAATTTTTTTTTTTTTTTAAATAGTCCCTTTTACAGGAAAAAAAAACAAAAAAACAAAAAACAAATCTAAAAAATTCCATTTTGTAAAACACAAGCTGCAATGGCAACTACATCAACTCACAAATATTCATTTTTTATTTTAATTGAACACAAATTTTTATCAGTGTCTCTAATTCCTAGTTCCTAGTGGCCTCAGTGACACTTTAAGAGCAACTCAACCACTGTTTATCGCCTTGAGGATAGGCAACTCAAATCGCTTTCTCTCCTCCCCAAAACACTCAGCCCACTTGGGCAATTGGACCCAAGGCGAGCTCGATAAAGAAGTCAAACAATAATCACCTAACCCAGCGCCCACTGGCAGAGCTAGAAATTTACAACTATGGGGTCAGGAGTATAATGTCGTGGCTTATGCCCCAGAATTCGTGTCTAGTATCACAAGTCGTTGGTCGATTCGACGCCCTAGACAAGTCAGGCCGAAAACGCGGGTCTGACGATCACAGTGGTGGGGAGATTTAGCAAGAGGGAGAAGATGAGCTAAGAGAGAGTTGTCGGTGATGTATGTAGAGATAAACGACAGATTTGTTGTGCTAAAACAGTACCATAACTAATTGGAAACGAACTCAAGCAAACCCATAGTAAATATACCAAAAAAAATGCAAAAAAAAAAAAGTTACCGAAATTTTAATGAGATTTCTCCACAGTTAATGTACTCAAAGCTAGGACAGCAACTACAACTTTGATAGAGTGATGACTAACAAATGGAGCAGCAGCTCCTTCTTCTTCTTGCTTGGGACTGTCAGCACCGAAAAGGCTCTAGGTTTTTCAATTTTTCTTTGCCTTTTACTGTTAGCCAAATAAAGCCTACAATTTGGCCACAAGGTTATTAGGATTGCACCCACCTTGGCTCCGCTACTGCCAACGCCCTGCCTATGTGATGTAAGGCTAAAAGTAATGCTTATAACCCATCCATAACAATGGAAGTGAAGTTAGGGATACAAACCTGAAAGTAGTGCTTGTAACCCAGCCATAGCAGTGGAGAGACTACTAATAAGAGGATCCATAACAATGGCGGCATGATAATAGAGATGTGTAAACAACAGTCATTTCCGCCATAGCAAGAACCATTACAGCATAGACCGTCACTTTAGCAGCTTGAGGATTCCTAGCTCCCAACTCATTTGAAATTGAAGCCCGGGTATTACAAAATTGGCAAAGAGTATTCTTTGAAAACTATGTAGCTACGAATCGAAAGATTTCAGTGTCTTTATCAAGATCAATTTAAGAGGATACCTTGCTGTGGCTCCAAAAGCATATGGTATGAAGTAGTTCTTGTCTAAAAGATATGTGAGTATATATGTGAAAGAAAATAATGAGAATGATGCTAACTGCACAATACATGGGTTTTGTGTTTTTATTTTATTTTCAATTTGAGAGCTATTGGCATGCATTCCTCTTTAGTGTTATTTTTCTCTTAAGTTTCTTCATAGGAGGAGTTCACGTAATATTATGGAGTGCCAATAACATAATTTTTAGTGTTTTATATATGTTTGTACCATACTTGATCAATCCCAAAACTACTAAGCATCGGTCAACATTATACCGTCAAGGACTTACAAGACTTTCCCTCTAACCAGGAGGCTAATCACAACGCGACACATGTCAACGTAAGAGGTCAATCATAGAGCGACACATGTCAACATCAGAAGCCAATCACAGCACAACACGTGTCAATGTCAGAATAAAGCTAGAAACTCTCTTCTATAAATAGAGATCATTCTCCCACAATAATTCCTAATGTCATTTGTACTAAATCATTTACTAGAACTCACTAAAGGAAAGCTTGAACCTATGTATTTGTGTAAACTATTCACAATTAATGAGAACTCCTCTACTCCGTGGACGTAGCCAATCTGGGTGAACCACGTACATCTTGTGTTTGCTTCTCTGTCTCTGTCCATTTACACACTTATCCACACTAGTGATCGAAGCAATCTAGTAAAGGTCACAAACTTGACACTTTCTGTTGTGCCAAAGTCTTCACCGATTTTGTGCATCAACAATATACAATATTGGTGTTTACTATTTTGTCCTTCTAATATTAAGGCATAGTTTCTTCTTTTTTAGACAAACGATAAGCTAATCTACACTAAATTCAACTCAACTATGGGGAGGAGAGAGCCTTTGAACTCGAGACACAGTAGGTTGAAGAGGAAAACCCTATCCACCACTTTCAAAATATGGTTTCTTAGTTATGTCATTTAACTAGGGGTGTTTTATTTATTTATTTTTTAATTTAACCATTAGACATTCTCCCTTAATATCATAGGTTAACAATCTCACACCCTAGCTCTGAATATCTCTCCCACCGATAACAATATCTCCAAGTGTTTTCTTTGTAATTTTTATACAAAGAAGAAAACCCTAAAGTTCTATTTATATGTATAGGCTTTAATTACATCAAGGAATCCCTCGAGAATAAATAAACCTCACTAAAAAGGCTTTAAAATGTGGAATAAAATAGGTAACAAGCAAAGCCGATTGGCTGCTCAAGGCTACAACTTCCATTATGTGCGCTTCTTGTTTAGTTGTTGTTGAAGAACTTGAGGTTCCACCATAAAAGCAGTTGGTAATATGGAAAGTAGCTCAACTTCTTATAAGCCCTTACAAGGTCCTTCCTCTTACCAATGTGGGATTCATTCTCAACACGCCCCCTCACGTGTGGCATATTTTCAAGTTTATCTTGGGATTTAGGACCTTGAAAGTGTGCAATTTTCAAACTTCTTTCTTCACAAGTTTGTTTTGTAAGTTTGAGTTCGCTCGGTGCTTAGAAATGGACTGGATTTGATAGTTCACTAGAATCAAGGCAAGTGAAAGAAGAAATGAGTAAATTTTGTTTAAGTTGCAAGTAGAAGATGAATTACTCATGGGTCATGAATGAAATTTATAACTTCAATATCCACAATATTGTAGGTTATCATCGATAATTTATAATTTATCACCTTTAATTCCTATAAAATAATTAAAAAAAAATCATTCATCTCTACTTTCATTTCTTATCTCAGTATACTTTAAATCAAGTTCAAATCTTTTGCACCTAAAATCTTATGTGACCTCTTTATAACCTCTCATTTGTTGATATCTAGCCATTTATTTAAACTCCACTTAACCGTACCACCACATCCCGGGCTCGACTCTACCACAGCACGATATTGTCCGTTTTGGGCCTCGACCACATCCTCATGGTTTTGTTTATGGGAACTCACGAGCAAGTTCCCAGGGGGTCACCCATTTTGGGAGTGCTCTAGCCCAAACTCGCTTAACTTCGGAGTTCCTATGGAACCTGAAACCAGTAAGCTCCCAAAAGGTATCGTGCTAGGTAGAGATAGAAATATACATATAAGGCTTACATGATCCTCTCCTCTGGGCAATGTGGGATGTTACAATCCACCCCCTTACGGGCCCGACATCCTCGTCGGCATACTTCCAGCCAGGGAGTGGCTCTGATACCAAATTGTCACATCCTGGCCCGGGCCACCACCACATCCCGGGCTCGACTCCACCGTAGCACGATATTGTCCGCTTTGGGCCTCGACCACGCCCTCACGGTTTTGTTTCTGGGAACTCACGAGCAACTTCCCAAGAGGTCACTCATCCTGGGAATGCTCTAGCCCAAACTCGCTTAACTTCGGAGTTCCTACGAAACCCGAAGCCAGTGAGCTCCCAAAAGGCCTCGTGCTAGGTAGAGATTGGAATATACATATAAGGCTTACATGATCCTCTCCCCTGGACGATGTGGATGTTACACTGTTCACTTTTAACGAAAATGACACTTTTACTCTAAAAAGTCACTCATGGTACTATTCACTTACAACAAATTTTTGTCCTTTTGATTAAAACTCAAAATTTTCAAGACATTTTCATTAGTTTTCCTATTAATTAACTCTTCAACTTATCTCCTCAATAAAAAAAAATGAAAAACTAAAGATAAATTAAGTCAAAAGTACATATGTTATTCACTTATATAGATCACAAAGAGGCCACATAAAGTTTTGAGCGCAAAAGATTTAAATTCCTTTAAATTATATGAGTTATCTAATTCAATAGAATTCTAATTAACACCAGAAGAACCAGAAGTAACACTATGGTTAGTTATTCCAACTTTTTCATGAACTGAAAGTGTTCATTGAAAAATGTAACTTGAAAAAAAAAAATTCATGGCCAAAGGGCAAGATACCAAGGCAGCAAACACTTGGTATATTCTATTATCTATATACTTTTGTTCTATATTTGGGTACACTTTAGTGTTCAATTTTATAATAAATAAGCTAATTATGTATTACTAGGGATCCCAAATGGACCAATGCTGCATATCTTCGTAGTCCATTGACTCGACACCACCTTCATAGTACTTGTTTGGATTGGAATTATCAATGTCCCACAAGTCTCCCCCTAACGATGACGGAGCCTCATGGCAATGAGCCCTGCACATGTACTGCATCCACATCTTTGGCGAGTCCAACGGCGACTCATTAATCGCCTGGATTTGACTCGGAGACAGTCCCACCGTCACTGGCGCTGAGCTCAAACCCCTCGACGAGTCACCCGCCTCCTCCGTTGGAAATGCCTCCATTGGCAGCTGCTGTCGTCTAACCCTCAATGCAGCCTCTTGGGCCGCTAGTTGCACGTCCATTGCGCTTGAACTAGCCGGCCTCGGCAGACTATCAGCCATTTCAGGAAAATTAAGCGCCGCCCCACGCCCTTTGAGGTGCAATGCCGCTGCATCATAGGCCGCCGCTGCCATTTCTGGTGCCTCGTAGCTTCCTAGCCATATTCTGGTTTTCTTTCCTGGTTCACGGATTTCAGACACCCATTTGCCCCATTTTCGCTTGCGAACTCCTCTGTATCTTGCCGGAGAGACGCGGCAGTCTGCAGCCTGGGATTCCATTAATGAAGGGGTTTAATTAATTTATCGGTTTTGTGGTCAGTAAGTGTTTGTTGTTTGATTAACAATTATGTGTGCACTTATGTCTCCTTTATATATATACATATACGTATCCAGGTACGATCGTGCGGTGATTATTAAAGCATTAGGGGGGAGGGGGTGGTGGAGTGAGTTTCCTAGTAGTTACACGTGAGTGGGAAGATGCTGGCAATATCAGCATGTGCATAATTTCCATGGCAATCAAATAATGCCACGTGATTATGTTCACACAGCCATAGTTTACTTACTGTTTGTAATATAAGTGCAAATATGTTGCACGTCATTGTCTCGGACTGGTTCTTTACACCAAGGAAATGGTATAGTGCACAAATCTTTGTGAACGTAAATAAATAAGATATGGGTAATTATACCACTTAGTATATACTCTATTTGTATTTCTCTTCATTTATAAGTGAGAAGTTTTAGGTTTGAATTTCGCGAATAACGAATTCGATACCAGTTTTTTCACCTACTCTTTAGTGTAAATATATTGTTGTGTAAAATTAAAATAAAAAATTCCTACAATCAAACCAAAGTGAAATACATACAATAACTAGAGCCCCTAACTAACGTCGAAAATTATGAATGAAAAATATAAATAACCCATTAATGCAGGAAATTATATATATAATTAACTAACGAGCAAAATGTAAGCTTATTTTGGAGGGTAAATTAGGAATGAAAAATCAGTTCAAACTTTGACTCAAACAAAGAAAGTTTGCTTAAGTGGACTGTTGGTCAAAGGGTATAATCTAAACATGGATAATTTTTAGGTTTTCTTTTAAATATGTCAGCACTCAGGTTAAAATCAACTTTTCTATATAATTACGTCCTTAATTTCTGATCCTTTCTTCTGTTCCTCTCCAAAACAGTAGAAGTTACATATATAGTAGACAATCATTAACCATCCAGCTAGCTAATTAACAAGAAATAAACTAGTATATATGCATGATAATTAATATTAAAATCTCGCAAAGCTTTCATCTTTCTCTTTGTTCTTGAGTTATTTCACGATAAAGAAGAAGACGCATTGTTAGAAAGATGGAAACTTGCTCTGCTTAATTTGTTTTTTTTTTTTTTTGAACTCAAATTCTCGGTAATATTGTATTCCTTCAGTGGTAATGTAAGTTCAACAACCCAATCACTTTTGAATGGCCACCGAAAATATTTGCCTAAAAGTTAAACCCTAAAAGATAGCTCTACCCATTTTTTGAAAAGAACTTTAACAAAAAACTCCCGGTACTGTTTACTTTAATGAAAAACCACATTTTAACACTAAAAAGTCAATCATAGTACTATTCACTTTATCTTTTATTTTGTCCTTATCATTAAAACTCAAAGTTTTCAAGCACTTTTCATTAGTTTTTTTTTTTTAATTGTATCCGTACGTACATTCACCCATACCTTATATCTCATCTTAGTCCCTACCAATTCGATTTGGTTTTCTACATCCCATGATTCCCATGCAATTATGCATTGCCAAAGTGGAAGATTTAGAGAGAGAGCATCTCGGTCAGCCAGAGATATGCATGGTCAAGCAGCGCCTGGCGGTTCACGCGTAAACCGTACGTCAGGTACAGCAAGGGACGGTGCGCGGGATCCATTCAGTCAACTCAAAAAGTTGTTTCGATCATTGCATGCATATTTTCCTAGGTTGTTGGTGACAAAGTGCTCCATGGATGACGAACCAGCTGGCAGTCGTCAAGCTTAGCTTGAGACAGCCTGGTTGAAACTATCTGACGAAAAACAGTGAAGGGCCTGGCCCGACCTGATCTCACCTGAGCTGACCGGACCCCTCCAATCCAAATTAGTATAATACTAGCTAGCTGAGCTCCACTTATAGAATACGTGTCCACGTGGTGTTATACCATAAAAACTAGTTTATGTGCTTCGTTTTGATGTCCCCATCATGAGATGATGGATTCCGAATCTCAGACATATCTACGCCTAGTTTGGTAAATTACTTGGTAATTTGCTTCCTCAACTCTGCTTAGGATACATACATATACATGGCTATAGGATATAGAAAGGATTCTCTTCATAATGTTTCAAGTTTTTGCATGTGGCTTGTAGCCCAATTGTCAACCATTCACGCACTTATGACCTTGTGTCTGAATTTTCATTCTCGTAGCTTGAGATTTTGTGTTTGAACTCATAAAACCATATATAAAATATGAGTAATGCTAGGAAGGCTGAATGTGTAGGCCAATTTTGTAAACTGAATGATATCAAAATTGATAATTAGATTTTCATTAACATACTTATTTTTTTTATTATAACACATCATTTAGTTTTCAAATTTAGTCTCCTAACATTAATTGCCTATAAATTATATTTGATTGGTCCACCAATCTAAAAGCAGAGAGAAACAAAATAACAAAAATATGGAATCCTTGAGGTTTGAACTCCCTCCATGTTGTAACACACAAATGAGAAGATACCAACTGCTCTAGACAGCATGTTATATTTCTCGGCACACAATGTATACTTGTTTGTTAATATGATAGGAAGAAGAAATGTGGGTCTCATCTATCATAGGAATTTGAAGCAAAGAACAAAGTGTCGGTTGTCGACTACTTGACACACTCCCCCTCCTTGCAGGTCTGTATTGGAAAATTTTGGCCAAGCTTTACAGCCCTAACCTAGGTTTGCCTCTAAATATTTCTGAGTAGAAGTTTTGTCTTGAAATTTTGGTACGCTCTTCTTTGTTTTTATGACATTTTAAAAAGGGTAGTGCTTTTCACACAACCTTTTTTTACTTCTCGCACATCATTATTAATCTTTGTCTATTAATCTTCTCCAATTCATTCGTTCTGACAGTCAGAAATTGAGAGAGGTGTGTAAAAGGTTAAAAATAAGTGTGTGAATAGCATCACCCTTTTCAAATTGTATATCATTTGTGTTACAGTGACTAGACCTAGTGTCTCGCTCTCCACACTTCTTATGGTACAATTTTCTAATGATGTGAGCTACAAATAATCCCATGTTGTTAATTATCTTTTAGAGTGGCAATGAACAAAATATGTCTAAAGTTCCAGTTGATGGGGGGTCATCTTCCAAAGAAAGAGGGTGCATTGGCTCAAGTTCTTGAAAGGGAATATGTTGGTCTTGTTAGAGCTTATGGATTTGGGGTTACACCTTCAAAGTTAGATGCTCAAATTATCAACAGCTCATGGAAACAATCCATTAACAATAAACTAGAAATTGTGTTAGGTTAACAAAAGTTTCTACATGAGTGTATCATGGGACGTATGACCAGGTTTCGTACTAAGTCTTGTCAATGCTAGTTTTATAGAATGATGCATTGCACCCATATATATTTTTCTTTTTTCCACAGAATAAGAAGCATTCTACCCATGAAAGTGCACCTACACTAGTTGGAACTTTACAGGTAAATGATATATTGGGTTCTTATCAGTTCACACAAGGCGGCACCCAAGTCCCTGCTTATAAGAACCTTACCGATGTCAACTGCAATAATTTACATTGGACTACAAAAGGCGAAGTAGTGGCGAGGGCAGAAATTGTCGATGCAAATCCTAGTTCACTGGTACATCACACTCAACTTGGGCAGATTGCTACAAGTTATGGGTTAACGAAATTGTTGCCCTGAAGTACCTTGTTCAGGAGTTCATGCAAATTTTACAAACTTGATGAAGTTTTGGGAAGCAGAGTTACTTGGCCATACAAGTACATTAGCTTTGATTGAAGAAGTTTCAGGCAAAACACAAACCTAGAGGATTAGAGTTTATAATGTATTCTACTGTACATACTATGATTTGAGTTAAATGCCTACATGTTTATACAATAAAATTCATCGAAAGGATTTAAGGTGGCATGTCTTCCGCGCCGTGGTAAAGTGGTGTGGCGCTTCATAAATGTCATTGAATGATTTCCATGACGTGTTTTAGGTGTCATGGAATGTGCTCTATCGTGTAGTGCACGTTCAAAATAATCTAACTTGTAAATTGGGTAGTGTCCATTGAGTGCCTTTTAATAGCTTTTGTCATAGGTTTTGTTTCCGTCGTATTCATATGCTTGCTACCAAATGTTTAAACTCAATTCTATACTTATGATTATATTTGTATGTGATTTAATATCTTAGTAGA
The DNA here is from genome assembly GCA_963580275.1 of Crataegus laevigata. Taxonomy (NCBI): domain Eukaryota; kingdom Viridiplantae; phylum Streptophyta; class Magnoliopsida; order Rosales; family Rosaceae; genus Crataegus; species Crataegus laevigata. The sequence continues at coordinate 5,122,335 of OY756938.1, forward strand.
TATAGTATTGGGCTTCTACCCATGCATCTCATGTTCGAAACTTCCTCATCTCCTTCCTTTTAATAATAAATAAATAAAAACATTAACTAATACACATAATTTTTATATTCTTCTTTCATATGACAAGTTTGTGTTCTTATGCTAAATTCTCTAATAGTCATAATATAATTAGAAATATAATATATGAATGCGAATTTATAATTCAATCCACTTTAGTTGCCGCCATTGGTGTTTGCTGGTGATTGTTGGTGCAAATTCCGTACACGATCAAATTGACAAAATTCCGCATACAAAACAAGAAACATCATTAGCCTAATTGATGAACACCTTAGGAAAAAGACAAAGGATGTCCGTGAAGGGTTTTTAATGCCTAATTTAGAAAGAGATAGTTTGATAGAAACTATGAACTTGAGAGAGATTTTTGAGTAGTAAGCAGCGATAAATGTTTTTAATGTTTGACTTGACTATTTATAGACAAGAAACCTAGTAGATAGCCGGGACAAAAGGTTATAAGCCATACTAGGTAGATTTTATCATTTTACTAGTGACACGTGTGGTTGGGGTCAGTGGCGAAGCCACGTGAGGGCGAAGAGTGGCGGCCGCCACTCCCCTCGCCAGAAAACACCACTGCAGAGCTGGGTTCGCCACTCCCCTCCTCGCCGGAAAACCCACTGGTTCATCATTTGTTTGTGTTGTTGGATGATTTGTTCTGTTGCGCGCAACAGCAGAAGATAGGAAATTTTTTTGGGAGCAAGTTACGACGGGATCAATGAAGGGCTTCGACTTCGTGTTTGCAAATTTACCATGGCAGGGGTAATGGTATTGGTAGGAGAAGGGAGGTGTTTGGTTATTAACATAGCAAAAGTGTAGGTAATGATAAGAAGGGAGGTGTTTGGTTATCAACACAGCAAAAGTGTAGGTAATGATAAGAAGGGAGGTGTTTGGTTAGCAAAAGTGTACTGACTAGACTACTAACAAAACACCCACTATTCTAATAACCAAATACCTTTAAATATTAAATAGACAAAGTGTTTGGTTAGGAGACAAAGTGTTTGGTTAGGAGAATGAGAAGTGTTTGATTGAGTTTTACTTAACAAGTGGAATAATTTTATTGGGCCACATAATTTTATTGGCCTAATGTTATTAGGCCACCTGTTATAGCAAGTAAATTGAGTATTGACTAGTTAATACTCAAGCATTGTCCTCTCTTTTTGTTTCTCTTCTAACCCCACCTTTTTTGTGGTTTGTTAATCCATTTCTCTTTTTTATTATTTATTATTCTTGTATGTATTTATTTCTCTCTTTTTAAGATCCCTAGTGTATTTATCTTAAACTCTCACATTATCTATAAATATTGTACTAATTTTTAAAAAATAATGTAAATATTGTTTAATACTTATTTTACGATAAAAGAAATGTATTTAAATCCATCTAGGCTCCTACCTAAATCTTGTATAGGCGCCTAGTTGCTAGGTCCCAGTCTATTGCCTGACTAGCGCCTAACGTTTTTTTAGAATCTAATCTTAACCAATTTAAACTTCTTACATGGCTTTGATATTACTGCTTACAATCGCTTTGGTGAAGAGACTATTTTCTGTTATGAATATTGACTCAAAATTTTGCACTGTCCAATGTAAAAGCAGCCGCTTCGATTGAAACCTTGCACTCTTTTGAATTTCGCCCCTTCCCTCGACAAATCCTGGCTTCGCCACTGTTTGGGGTCATCGAATTTTGGGTTGGGTTGGGGGAGGGTTGCGATGGTGGAGTTGAACGGGAGGAGATAGAGAGGGGGGAGAATCTAGTGGGTCGGTGAGACCGTGGTAGTGGGAAGGATAAGATAGAGTAATGTGGAGCTATGGGTAAAGCATTAGGTGAGCTATCATGATCAGAATGGTGGGTTTGCAGGGAGGAAGAAAGGGATTCCTAAGTTATGGTGGATTCATGAGGGTTGGTTGGAGACATATGGTTTTTTTGTAGGGAATTTTAACGAAAAATCCCCGGTATTGTTTATTTTAATGAAAAATCACATTTTTATACTAAAAAGTCAATCATGGAACTATTTACTTTACCCTTTATTTTGTCCTTATCGTTAAAACTCAAAGTTTTAAAGTCATTTTCATTGGTTTTTTTTTAAGGACCAGAACAACGAGTGGTAAAACCTAAGAAACATTTGTGCTGACAAAAAAGTTTGTCTAAGTCACTTCCTTTCTTTTTGTCCAAATTACTTTTTTTTGTCCAAGTTTCTTCTCCTTTTGTTTAACTCACTTCCTTTTTTCTTTGTGAGTTTTGGGAATATCCCTATTCATAGGTCTGAGACTCACATCTATGAATTGAAAGGTTTGAATGATCAACTCTGCAATCAGTTGATCCATTTATTTCTAGAGCTATTTACTCGAACCAGATAATTTTGAAACGCTTCTAACAGAGGGACAGATAGTCAATTTTGAAATAACTAAAAACCCTATTTTGTACTGTTTGATTGAAACAAAGTATAACATATTGTATAAATAAATGAACACTTCTTCAATAAGAATGGAAATAGATGGTATGATGAGTCACCTCTCTGAATGTCTTCATTTTGAGGACCTATGAGACAAATGTATCTTAGACCCAGTAAAGAGATTTTAAGTTTGAGAACTGGTTCTAACAAAATGGGCCATTAAAATTAACGAAATATTCTAATGGTGTTAAGGTACCGTCAGTTATCTTTTTGTTTCAGAATTGTCGTTGGGTGATCAGAAATGGTTCTACTACTTCCCTTTGATGAAAAGCGACTTGCAGTGCAACAAAGATTATATTAGTTTATGGTTCTAACGGTGTTTTCCATGTTTTTTCGTTTTCACTAGTAATCTGATATTTTTTATAATAAAACCTCACACATGCATTATGTTATGCACATAATATCAAAACGATGCCTCGCCTTTGGTTGCTCGAATTTTTAGCCACAAGATTATATTAGTTTAGGTTTGAAGGCGTAGAATATTTGACAACTTAATAAGCAAAATAAGAAAAATGAGTTTTTTAATACCTTAGGTCATTTTCAACCGAAATGACTAAATATAGCCCCATTCAGACAAAAATTATTTTTAAATAAACCATGTCAAGCTATACTCATATATCGTTTCCAACTGAAAGGGCTATGTTTAGCCTCTTCAATGATTATTAGTATTAAGTTTATACTTTAAATTTATTAGTTAATTTAATTTAAATAATATTTAATAATTTCAAATCTAACCGTTGAATTTGAAGCAATTATTATAAATGAATAGTTGGGTCTCAAAAAGGGCTAAGAGGAGGGATTATATTGGCCAGGTTGATGCTCCTGTATTCCATAGAATTCTCGCGTCATCGGTTGAACAAATCAAACTATTTTTTAATTTTTGAACGTTCGGATTTTTTCATAGGAGATGATGAGTATAACCGCTATAGAATAGATCATTGTCCTCATATCCCATTGAGGACCCATACTCATATCACGTGGCCCTCATGGGTCCACACCGATCTCTAAGTAAAACTATACTGTACCAACCGTGGCTTCTCTGTAATTAACGACAAAACGAGGTCGTAAAGCAACGGAAAGAACTCGTCTGGGAGCACACGTGGCGGGTTTAGCGCCGGATGCAGCGAAAGCCGCTGTGACGCACCGCAGAGAAGCCACGTCAAACAAAGGGGAGGTGTTGCTTTCTGTCTGTTTCTATTTGGACACGTAGTAACCATTTTTCTTCTTCCTTCTGCGTAACTTCTCTCACTGCCACAACTCCGCAAGCCAGGCACTCAACTCTCAAAACGGTGCGTTCTCTTGGCTCGGAGTCGTTTCGCTAAATCTCAGATCTGGAGAACTTCTCTGCCTGAGTTGTTGGTAAGTGAAAACGTTTATTGATTATTTTCTGTTTGGTTGCAGAGAAAATGAGGGAAAGTGAAGGAAAATGTGATTTAGTTACAGGAATAGTAACTTTGCTTTTTTTTTTTGGTTTTGTAGGAGTTTGGTACCGGAGAATGTGATTTAGTTACAGGAATAGTAACTGACTGTAGACTGTGGAGAGAAATTGGAGTTCGGAAATGGCGACTGATACTGAATTTCATCAGTCTGATATACTTTCAGACCGTCAACACTCCCAGGTACTTTCACTTTCACTTCCTGAATTTTCTGTTTGGTTGCTGAGAAATTGAAATTTTAAGTTTAGTACATGAATTGTAAATTCTAACATTGAACTTGTTGAACTTGAATTCTCTGTTTGGCTACTGAGAAATTGGAAATCTGAATTTAGTACGTGAATTGTTTGACTTGTTGCTTAAGATTTCTTATGACAATATTCCTATTATAATTATGAAGTTGATGTTGGAGTTTTAGATTATGTGTTGTAGATGTGATTTGTGAGATTTAATCGTCGAAGGTTGCTACTATATGATTTTGTTGTTGTTATATAAAATCAGGATGTATCTATCTCTCAAATGTTGGATCATGGTTCAATATCCTTTGGAAGATTTTCTGTGGAAGCGCTTGCGTGGGAAAAACGGTCTGTATTTCGGCACAACAGATGTCAGGAGGAGCTCGAAAAGTACAAGTCCAATGGATTGGTTGCTCAAAAGAAGGCTTACTTTGAAGAATATTACAAAAAAATTAGAGCTCTCAAGGCACTGCAAGCAGAGCATCAAGAAACCACTGAACCTGATCCTTGCCCGGATGTGAAGATCAATGCCTTACAGGCCGAAAATGACAACTGTGATGACTTATCTCAAGTGAAAAAGTCAGGAAATGAGACAGTTGTTAACTCGGATTTGTGTTTGGGAAGCGTAGCGGATAAACCAGGACAAGCAAACTCGAGTGATAGTAATGATAGTGCTAATAAGGTTCTCACAACTGGTGAGACCAGTATAACTTTATCTATTGAACTAGAACATGATAGAATTGGGTCTTCCTTATCACCCACTCCATCGGTCAGTAGGAGCTTGAAATCTTCCCGGCATGACAGCCGGGTCTCTGACCCTGTCAAGAATGACGCTAACAAGCCAAAGAAACATGCATCTCCTGTATTAAAGTATAAGGTATTATCTGGTCTCTGTTATACATATCTCATTTCTAGAACAAGAACAACCCAATCTTTGTCAACTAGGCCAAGGAATACAAATTACATCTATCTTAAAATGTGTTTAGTTTTGAATGTGGATCTTTTAGTGGAGTGTTAAATGTCAATTGGTCTCCAGGCTCTCCACAGTCAAAGCTTCATCTGAGCACAAAAAAAAGGGCATACGCAAAACATATTAGAATTAGACAGGGATTACAACAGGGTACTTAAACACTCTCATAGTCATTTTATCTTCTGGAAAGAAGGAAGACAGAATTCAAGGTTCATTGACCTGTTGAGTTGTGGTGTACGTTTTTACTTGTGCCAAGTATTCTATGTATTGACTTCTGAATTAGCTTTCTTGAGTTCAGATTTTTGTTTTTATGTTTTTGTTTTATTGTTTTTTGTTTTTTTTTTAAATTTTCGATATGATTTTGAGGGGTAATTTTGATTTGTTATTTCCTAGGGTAATGCTGCTTTACCTCGGAACAAACCGAAGTTGGACTGCAAAGTTGCTAGAACTAGGGATGCTGTTAAGGCATCAGAGAAGTCAAAACAATGTCCGCCTCATCATTCTACTGCCAAAAGAGAGAACAATCTTCTTCCTAGCAAGTGTGACACTCGTAGCTCATTCACTGATAATAATTTCAAACATGTTTCCGCTCGTAAACAGCTCACTGAAGTATGCTCCAGTGCCACTGTTCATCTCGCATCAACAAGAAGTAGATTGGTGTCATTTTCTCCTAGTGGTGGAAGTCATCCAAAAAAGGAAAATTCGAATGGCAAAAATTTGGCTGATACATTACAAACAAATCCACCAGTTCATTCACGATCTGTCCAGGTTGGTCAGCTGGTTTCCATTCAGAATTATAATTTCAAGCAGCTGTGATGCTGACAAATTCTTTCTCTTATAATTTCTTTGTGCAGAATCCATTGAAACAGAAATCCACTCCTGGCGGTTTGAAGAACATGGCTATAGAGAAACGGTATGGTTTCTTGATATGAACAGAGAGACACACACACTCTCTCTCTCTCTCTCTCTCTCTCTCTCTCTCTCTCTCTCACTCACTCACTCACATTTGACTGGTTGGCCATTTCAGGAGCTGTACTGGAGTTTCTAGAAAGCCTTTAGATTTGGGCAGTGAACAGATGAGGCCAAAGGTTGGCCTATCTGAAAACCAGAGACCAAAATCGATGTAATACATGTTATTTTTTGTCATATTGCTTCCTCTAGTTTAACACATTTATTCTTTTGTATCTATATTGTTCACTCTTTCTCTCTCTCATTCATTCGTTTGACTAGTAAATTTGGCAATTTTCAGGAGCTGTATTGGAGTTTCTAGAAAACCTTTTGATTTGGGCAATCAACAGATGCAACCGAAGGTTGGCCTATCTGAGAACCAGAGACCAAAATCAATGTAATGCATCTTATTCGTCGACCCATTGCTTCCTCTAGTTTCTCACATTTATTCTTTCAAGTGTTTTTTTATTGATGCTTACAAAGGTTTGAAAATGAAATAGTTGAGTTGTTAATAATTACAGGTTCACAAACAATCCTGCCAGAAATAAATCGAACCAAAATTTTGTTGTTGACTATGAGCGCAGGAATTGTGGAAAAGAAAGAAAGCAGAAAGAGGTAATCATATAATGGATGTGGTTAGTTTCTGCATGAACTATTTGCTGCTCTTGAAAGTTGTACATGCTCTGTCACTGGAATTTGTAAGGGATTAGAACTTGAGATTGCCCCATATTACCTTCAGCTTTTCTTGATTAAATTTTTGGAATATATTCTTCTAGTTTTTCCTGTGAACATTTCTTTCATTATTTGGAATATGTTCTGGTTTTTTCTGTAAATATTCATATAATGTTGTTCCCCTGAAAAGCTAAAAGCCAATTGACTTTAGCCCTATCTTCCATTACCATGAATTATGGAATTGTTTTGTTGATGCGTGGTGAAGCCATAGTGCAGTTACTTGGACATCAGGATATTGGAACCTGGCAATTGACATACATTTCTGGTTAAATGTTGTCCACGATGCTCCCAAGTTTAAAAGTTTAGATAGTTGAATTATCGATAAATTCATGATAACCTTGCATGAAAATATAACAAATCAGTGATATAGAATCTTTTTCCTTTTTTTTTTAGCATTTTAACTTGTTACTAAGATGGACCTTTAGAAGTTGACGACTAGCTAGACACTACATATTGTAATGTTTAAGAGCTTTTAAATAGGGAATCATTGTAGTACTCCAAAAAAGTCTTCCTGCACAGCAGTTCCCTGTGAATATTATGAAGGGGTGTGATATCCACACCCCATTTTACTTCTCACACACCTTTTTAATTTTCGGCCGTCAGATCGGATGAATTGAAAAAGATCAACAGACAGAAATTATTAAGGGGTGTGTGAGAAGTAAAATGGGGTGTGTGGATAGCACACCCCTATTATGAAACAAGTCAAGATCTTAGTATATTTGTTTTGAAAGTTGATAGTTGTTAAGTGAATGTGCTTTTCTTTTCTCTATTTTTCTAAATTTCAGTACCGTGTAAATCTCATGGGCTTCTTGTATAATGTGCAGGGAGATGAGGAAAGTAACGCTGCACTCAGAAGATATCCAAAGTCCGCTGCAGCTGTGGCATCCGGTACTCAGAAGAATGTAAAACTGGCGCACAAGGTTGTTTGTCTATCACATTTTTCTGTTTGAACAACTTATTCGTGTCACAGAATTGATAACACTTGAATATGTTTCATTCCCGTAAAATTTAAATTTATTCTCTCTTTATGTTTCTCCTGATAACTAACGAGGTAGTGCACATGCATATTGTTAGTTAGCAAAGTAACCAATTTGAAAACACCGTCATCAATTTCAGATTGCAGAACCAAGGTCCGGTACTCTCCCACATACTTGAACGGAACCGAGGTACAGTTCGAGTTACTGTGTAGACTCAAGATGCTGAGCCGGGACAATAATCTCCAAAGCAGAGGTGATTAATGTCCTCTACGAAATCAGTTGGGTGCACGCAGCAGGATGACAAATGTGTCATCACTTTTATAATGCAAAAGAGTGCAAGAACGGGCGAGAACCAGTGCAAGAAATCCGAATGAGCAGCTGGAGAGGTTAATGAAATGTAAGCCCCTCTGAATGCCAGATACATTAGCCTCGTATCATAATATGCACCTGAAACAGTTACTGGATAAGAATATAATGTCTATGTCTAATAAATATTTTGGAGGCTGACGTTGGATGAGATCCCGAAATTAGATTAGTTGATTTGTAATTTAGAGAATGTGTGTACATAAAAGAAAAAGGAACAGAAACTGCGAGTGCCTTTTAAGCTTCTGGAGAAGTAAGTCTTGGTGTAAAATTAGTGGCTCTATATGTTTGCGCCGCAAGATACGAATTATGGACATGTTTCCCTTCTCAAATTGCCACCAGTTTTTCATATTGTCATGGCAAAAGACCCGCCATTTTAGCTTGAGTTTACAATATCTTGCGAGCAAGCTGTCAACTGAAGTGCTAGAGCAACCGTATTTAACAGCTAAATCAACAACGTTGTTATATGCTTCTTAATATCTCCGCAAGTTAAAGTAACCCTTGACAAAGGCAGCATGCGTTGAAAAGCGAGGTTCGATGCCCTCCAATGTCATTCTATCAAATAACTGGCTTGCAAATTCAAGATTTCCGACTTTTAATTGAGTAACAAATACATATTTCAAAGGTTATGCCATCAGGTTGACAATACCTTTCTGGCAGTTGTTCATATGGTTTTCTAGCTTCAGGAAACTTATAGTTCTTGCATAAGCTACCAAGTGGATAATTGTAAGTTTTGACGTCTGGTTCACAACCTGCTTGCCTCATCTCATCAACCATATCAACAACTCTGCCAAAATTTCTTCTCCGACAAGTTTCTCTTATCATGATCATGTAATAACATCTCCTTTGTCAGAATCAAATTCGCGCACTGCCACAAGTGGTGTAGATGCACAAATCCGAGTAACCTGTAAATAGAAAATAACTGTGAGCAAGCCCAAACGTACTCTGACGGTCAAGTTAGTAAGCAAGTATAAGACTCAAGTAGTGAGCAAGAGAATTAAGAGTGTAGATTGCGTTGCCAGAGACAAACCCTAGATGAGTGTATTTATAACAGTCGGGAGAGAGATCTTTTTTAGAATAGAATCCTTGTTAAGTTGGGAGAGTCCTATATGATATCTAGAAGTATATATTGCATCTGAAATTGTGATTACTTGCTATGCATGCCAATTCATAGTTTGTAAGAACTCCAAGGCATATCGAGATCTAGCTGATTCCATACCTGGATTAGATCCCGTTGATTCCATACCCGGATTAGATCCCGTGTCTTGCAGACACAAGTATGGTCGATCTAGCAAAGTCGCTCAAACTTCGCTCATTGCCTCGGAATAGAGTGATGGAGTTGTCGAGTTCATGATCGAACTTCTAAAGTAATTTTGGAAAAGCACTTAAATGCAGAAACCACTTTAAATGCTTCTAAAACTTAGAAATATTTTTTAAAATGCGCTTTTAATTATTTTAAAAACACATCAAAACTAGCTTTTATATATTCACATATAAAGAGCAAAACTAACTGTGTTTCATATTGGTGTGTAGGTGAAGTACATTCCAACATGTAAATAGATCTCTAAAAATTAACCAAGAAAACCTAATAACACCTAGTGGATGAAAATTTATAAAATCATATGAATTCTTTCCAACCTGAATATTATACATCCCAATTTGGGATTCACAAACCTTCAATCAAATATACCAATCTCATCAACTTTGTACGAATGCAGACTTATCCAAGTTTCGATATTGACGAAGATCGATGATTTTTTTATGTTTGGACATTGACATTTCTAACAAATTCAAATATTCTCGATTTGTTTTGCAAGTTTAGACATTTAGGTTTCACTATAGAGAGGTTAGGTTTCAAGTCCTCCCTCTTTTCCTCATATTATTATTGTTTTCGTTTTTAGAAGGGTAAGGTTTATGTCTCCACTTCCTTTTAATGTGTTTTTTAATCTTTTTTTTTTATTTTTTGGTATTATGATGGGTTATGTTTATGTTATTTCTAACCAAATGTAACTCATTTTATCGTTATCAATAATGTAGTTATTGAATCCGATGCTAAGCTGATCATACAAATGCTTAGGAAGGAACTGCCTTTTGATTTTAGCCTTGAGTGCATCCTTGGTGATATTGAGATTCTAGCTCGACGTTTGGGAGCGGGTACGGTCTCTTTCGTTCCTAGAGAGAGCAACCTTGCTGCCCACTCGGTGGCCAAGTACACTCTTAAAGAAGGCCTTCCTTATGTTTGGGACTGTATTGGTCCAGAGTTCCTATTTAACATTCTTGCTAAGGATGTAAACATTACTATTCGTATTTAATATATCCTGCCTTGGTTTAAAAAAAAAGTTTTATGAAGAAAAAACAATATTCCAATTCAATTCCAAATTGTCACGTTTCCATGGCAGCCGGATTTGATGCTCACGGAAAGAACGACGAGCAGTGAAAAGGACAGAGAGACAATACGCAACTGGTTTTCAAAAATGGCACTATTGTAAAATTTGACAGCGACACCGGCGGCCCGTGAAAAGGGAAGGAGACGATGATATGTTATGTAACGGCGACATAATATTCTCTAACAACATTAGAATATTTCGTCAACTTAACTCTAATAGTACATATCCAGTCGCGGTTGACTTCACTCGCCTTCAGCCACGATTACAATTTAACTTCAATAAATCTAATTACATAGTCTTAGTCTTGATTTAGTTTTGGTTTGGTACTGAGGTGATTTTGAAAAAAAAATGTGAGTATTAAAGAAAGTTGGGAGCTTTTTTATGTTTGATAAACATTCAACTTCAGTTTTTTTTTCACAATTTTGGGTGAAAAAAAAAGCCAAAAACACAAAGCTGAAAAACTCAACTTTGAAAAATCAGTTTTTTTTTTCACATTTATTTTACATAAAAATTTATCAAATACTATAATACTGCTTTTTTTCTTCTTCTTTTCAAAAGCATTTTTACAAAAAAGTTAACCAAACACTCTACTGTTTTATTCACAGCTATTTATTTTCACAGCACAGCAGAAACAATCTTTTTTTTTTCAAAACACAGCAATACCAAACCATCCCTACGTTGGACCGCATCTTGTAATTAGATATAACAGGACTAGACCCAGTGTAATTTGGGTGAAGTGGACCGGAATTAAAAGCCCCTAATAAAAATACGTCTACCAATTTTCTTTTTATAAAACTACCTTTAAAAAAAAATTTAATCATTATAAATCGATTGAGTAACTCCTCAATAGTTTTGGTATAAATGGGAGCATAGCAAATAGCAATGGTACAAGAGATATTTTAATATGCTTGAAATACAGATTGATACATCATATATTATTTTACAAGTTTCTAAGTATTTCTCTACTTATGTATGACATATAATGTACGTATTTGTGTTTTGAACACACTAAGAATCTCACCGTTAGCGTCAAATTTATGGGTGCGGGGAGAGAGAAGTGGGATTTTCATCGGAATAATATAGATTTATTTGAAAGTACTTTTAAAATGACTAAACGTATTTTTGGTGAAATGAATTTTGTACTCGAAAACAATTTAAGTGTTTTTTTTAAAGAAAGCACCATATATGTGCTTCTTTCAAAAAATACATAAATTGCTTTTTTCAAAAAGTACATAAAATATTTTTTTCAAAATATACTTAAATTTTGAAAATTGTTATTAATATTTTAAAAATCTCATTTTATATTTCAAACTTTTTATAAAATTATTTTCACAAAAAAAACATTTTCAATTATTTTAAAAGTGTTTTCCAAACCAGCCCTTCATGTTTTTTCGTTCAACAACGTGAAAAGGCCCGAGGCCTCCACACGAACGGTTCACGTTATCATCACGCTACGAAAAGTATGCTCCACTCAAAACACGCCACGTCACCGAAACCTAGGGCCTGCGGCACACCACGTTCCCTTCCTCGCTTCTTCGTCTGGAAGATTCCACCGAAAACAAATAAATTGGAGAGGGTTCGTTCCGGTGCGTCTCTGTCGAAAATCAAAATCTCTCGTCTGCAAAACCCTAACCCTGATCTCTCTCCTCTCCCGCTCTCTCTCTCTAAATTTCTCGAGAAATGGCGTCGTTTGCCGAAGCTCCACCCGGTGATGCCAAGACCGGAGAGAAAATCTTCAAGACCAAGTGCGCTCAGTGCCATACTGTTGAGAAAGGCGCCGGTCACAAGCAGGGTAATCTCATCTTCTCTCCCTTCACCGAACCATGATTTTCCTTTTATTTTTTGGCTTTTAATTTCTGATTTCTTGATTTTTGTTTGGATCTGACAATTATAATCCCTTTTTTTGCATTTGGTTTTTGGATTTGTGTATTTGGATATTTGTTTCGATTGTTATTTGGATTACTGATTCGATCTCTGCTTGCCTGTTTAGATCTGATGGATTTCGTTATTAGGTTATTCATATTTCCATTTTTATTATAATTTTTTTCAGTTTGGTGCCTGAGAAAATTGACGAGAACTAGATTTTCAGTTGTTGTGGTTTTACGCCGATGGAATTGAGCGGTTCTAGTAGTTTTAGGTCTAAATGTTAGTCAATTTTCCTTGTTTGTTCTTGGGTTTTTGATTTGGTTAGAAATGATTAGGGGTGTGGTCAAATGAGGATTTGAAAGATTTTTATTCAGTCCATGCAAATCTATAGGTATTAAAAAATTCATAGATTTTGAAGGATTTTTTTTTCAATAAGAGATTTTGTAGGATTTGAGAAGTGATGGTAAGCATAACAAAATCCTACCATCTCTTCGACCCCTTGCTCTCTCTCTTCTTTTCGACCTCTCTCTCTCTCTCTCTCTCTCTCTCTCTCTCTCTCTATATATATATATATATATATATTCTGCAACCCTTAATTTTTAATTTTTAATTTCCTGTAATGCTTTGATGGGAAGTGTTAATGGCTACTAGCAGTTCTTGTAATGATTATGCGTTCTATTTGAAGGTGTTAATTTTTTACCATGTTAGTTGAACTCTTGAAAATTACTACTAAAAATCTTATTGCCAATTCAAGCTCTATGTTGTTTTTCGTTTATTCATGTTAGTGTAAGGGTGCAAGCAATTTCCAAAGCCTATTTATATTGGTAGTTGTACTTAGACTGAACAACACATTATGAACGAATCAATTGTTGAGGAAAAATGATGAATTTTGAGACATTCGATTTAAGAAGCACTACTTGTTTTGGTTAGTTAAAATTATTTTTCGTAAAGAAATCACAATTCAAATGAGAAAGGGAAAGAAAAGACATATTTGATTGGTTCCATATATATATATATATATGTATGTCTTTTTCAGATTGTGCACTGAGAAAAGAATTTATGTTGCAGGAGTCAAAAAAGAAATACATGAAAGAAATCCTTACAAATCCATAGAAATCTATAATAAAAATCCATAATAATTTGTCAAAATCCATATGGAATTGTAGAATCGATTAAAATCTTTAGAAATCTGTCACTTAAAAAAGTCCATAAAAATCCTTTGAAATCCAAATTGACTACACCCTGTAAATTGCTATGTGAATTGTGCAAGTAATTCATAAATCAATGATGAAAAAGGTTATTTTTCTCTTTGATTTGTGATTGTTAATTCATAATCTGAAGGAAAATTATGTTTGTTTGTTCTGAGTTTTCGTGCTTTGTGATTGTTAATATATAAAACGCTTTGATGCTTCTCGACATTACTAGGAAATTGTGTATGTTACTTTAGATTGACGAGATGAGCTTTGTTTATAAGGTTTTCGACAAGTTTTGATGCTCCTTAGCATCCGTATATAAAATGTAACCCTGGCTTGGTGATTGCATAAACTTGCATTTATACTTTTTCCGTTTATGCGAACTAGCTTGATTGTTCAGTTTCTATATCTATTGATATTGATACGTGCAGTCTTTGTTGGGTTTCAGTTCAATTTGAATTTTTTATTTTTTATTTTTTATAATAAAGCTGTTAACTTACAATTGTTAAAAACGTTCAGGACCCAATCTGAATGGACTTTTCGGGAGGCAGTCTGGTACGGGTGCTGGATACTCATACTCTGCTGCTAACAAGAACAAGGCTGTGACATGGGAGGAAAATACCTTGTATGATTACTTGTTGAACCCCAAGAAGGTATGCAATTTTCTCTGTTTGCTGTGCCTCATGACTGGCGATTTCACAGTTACTTAAAGCATTAGCTTACAACACTTTAAACCTGTTAGGTTCATACTAGCATTTGAGGTAGACATGCATCGTCAGTTGACTGGTAACTGCACATATCAATCATTCATGTATGTATGTTCCATATTGAATCCGTGTGACATCTCGGTGAGCTCACAGATGAAAAATAGTTGAGATGTACACGGTGCATGAAGTGTAAGTGTGTTGGTAGGTGGTATGTTCACATAAGAGAACTGGTGCAAGTATACACATAGAGGTTGTCTTTTTTCAATTGACAATTTGATTTATACGAGCATGAAATAAAGTTTTGGTTAGCGTATACAAAACAGTTGCTCTATATAAAGTTTTGGAAAATAAGACTGGTTTGCGATCAACATTCTTTATTCGTACACTACAATTGTCCCTTCATATATAATTTTACGTAAATTCAGTGTTCATTCTAGATCTAAAAACTTTTCAGGAAATTTCCTGTTTTGTTTGGAAGCTATCGGATCCCCTTGCATGTGTTCTTTTAACTTATATAACGAGTGAAGAATCTCGGTGTATCTTTAACTTGTGCAGTTCAGTTTAATTCTACAATCCTGATCAGGTGTAATTGTTGTTATGCAGTACATTCCCGGAACCAAGATGGTGTTCCCTGGATTGAAGAAGCCGCAGGACCGTGCTGATCTCATTGCGTATTTGAAGCAGTCTACTGCATAAACATTTTCATGTCCCATTTTGCAATAGTTAGAGGTGGTCACTTCATACGAGGCGGACGGTACTATTTTTTTGCCAATAAAATTTAAAATGGACGTTCAATGTCTGCAATTCTTGTTTGCATGTCGAGCTTGCTTTTGATTTTGTAGGAAGGGGTTGCTGTAATTGCTGTAATTGGCAAACACAACATATTCGATTCAATTAAGACGTTGTCACTAGATTTTGTGAATTTGGCGAAAATGCCAGTTTAATGATGATAAATTTTCTGCTGCATTGTGTGTAGCAACAAGTTTAAATTATGAGGTGCGCTTACTGGTCACCTTTAATTTGCTTACTCGTCTAGCCGAGCAAAAATGGCCGAACGAAAGACGGCAATGCAAAAAATGGCCGAACAAAAGACGGCGATTATTGTGAGTTTTCTTTTTTGTGGGTGGCCTCTTGGCTTGCTCCTTGTTCGAGTAAACCTATGAACGATTGACCGAATGAGACTCGATATTTCACCGGTTGCTCTCCCAAATATAACAATGGAGGTCCCTTTCTCCTCTGATGGATGTACTCCAAATCTTTGCTAGAAAATCGCTTTATGTCTAAACGCACACTTGAACATTTCCTTGAGCTGCGGTGACCTGTAAATGAGTCGGGTTTATCGGACTCGATCCGTTAAGCATTCGTCCAAATACTAATATTAATGGGTCGGGTCAAAAATGCCAGGTCTAGCCGTACATATTTAACGCAATTAGCAACTATCATATTGTCAACTGAGCTGAACCACCACATTCCTAAAAGAAAAACGCAAATAGAATCCAAAGGCCACCATTGAGTCACCCAGCATTTTGATTCAAGGTTTGGACTGCGATGGCCGACGGAGTCCTGGAATCTGCAACACAATGTATCATATAAACAGACATTTTAAAATTGACCCCAAAAAAACAGACATGTTAAAGGTGGCAAATGACGAACATATTTCAGGGTGTGATACTCTGATTTTGAAGGAATCAGAAAGGTTTCACGAATTGAAAACATCACAAATACAACAAATCTGCATACGTTATATGATATTTTCTATCAGGATGTGAATACTAACCTCAACTCCACGGGGGCCTATGCGATTTCGAGATACAAAATTAGTTACTAGTGTTGCAAATTCATCAGGTACATCTTCCTGCAGAAATTTGGGACATTAAAGTTCTAGTGAACTTTTACAGATATGGAAAAAGTAACTTTTTTCAGAAGGCAAAAAATACATGGAAGATAAACAGAACCATTTGGAACTTGCCTTGCATTTGACCAACTGTGAGAGCTCTGTTGCAAAAGAAAGAAAAACCCAGCCTACGTCATTCCTTGATTGCAGTCATTCTTCTTGACCCAAATAAATTCTGATCATAGCAACCACGCACGCACAAAAGAAAACCAAAGAAATAGACGTACCCATTTACATGCAAGTGCCCAAACTATCACTTACACGCAAATATACAAGTTTATCTTGTTGGAAAGTATTAATATTTGTGTTTATTTTAGTATTTGGGGTTACCTTGTTAGTTTAGGATTTGGGCTTAGCCCATTAGTATTAGGGTTTTGTTTCCTTACCTATTAGGGTTAGGTTAGTTTTCTATATCCTTTAAGGATTAGGAGTTTGCTTTAGTTTTCACTATAAATAGGAGTGATTGTATTAGTTTATTTAATCAAGTTAGTCACAATGTAGTCTCTTGGGATTTTGTAGCCATTCTGGCATTCTCGTTTGTTTAATAATATTTTTATTAGTTTGTATTCTCGTTCGTTGCGCACTCTGATATTCAACTTGGTATCAGAGCAGGTTTGATCTTTCGGGATTTAATCTGCTTCTGTTCAGTATCAGTTTGTCTTGTTACTGTTAGTTTGAGAAAGAAAAAAAAATCGTAGTCTGTTGAACCACCGCACCACCATCTCGCACCAGACCACCAGCCGCATCACCACATTGTTTTCTGCACTGCATCTGCACTCTCTGCAACCCTTGCATTTTCGTTGAATCTGGTGGTGTTTCTGTTGGTGGGAAAAACCTCTGCTTTGACTATGAATGTTGCTGGGGTTGTCAAAGGTTGGCTTTTGATTACATTTTGTGGTCTGTGATCAAGGATACCATGACACCTATCAATTTGATGGGGTACCTGATTGCATTTTGCACTAGGATTCATGCTTTGGTTTGCACGAAAGAAAAAAAAAGGAAAGAAAAAAATATATATTGTTGTGATTGGCTCATGTAATTATGAGTTGGCAACAATTAAATGACTTTGTGTGTTTGCTTTCGGTGGAAATATCACATGTGAAGTACTAAAAAGGGGAAAAGCAAAAGTGGGTTTGCTTTTGGACTTTGGGAGCATGATCCGTAACCTTTGGTTTGCTTTCATGCAATTGTGCTTGCTTTCTTTGTAATTTAATGTAAAGAAAGAAAAAGGTTGCATGTTAGGTTGGCATAGGTGCTAGTGGATGAAAGGTGATGGTTTTTATTTAATGCAAGGAAATGCTTGCATTGATATGAGATTGCCGAGTGTGAGAAAAGCATCAGTGAGCATCCAAGGTGGAGGAGAGCATTCGGCTCTCTCTATGGGAAAGCATGGGCACGGGTGAGAGAAAACAAGAGAGCTAGAGTGAAAGGTCTCTAGTGAAAGAACTCTTAGAGTAGAGTGAGGCTCTTGGAAAAATTTTATGAGTGGGTGTACAAGGGATTCGGGATTGGATTATGGCGATTTAACTCATGTATACTTGTACTGTTATTCTCATAGTGAAGAACAATATCTCTCCGAGGACGTAGGCAGGTTTTTGCCGAACCTCGTAAATTTCTCGGTCTCTTTATTTCTTGTATTTTATTCTATTCAACTGTGTGTGATTTGGTGAGGTTGTAATCTGAATCTTGGTTCCGCATTAACGAACGGGCCAAGGCACAACAATTGGTATCAGAGCATCGTTGGAGGCTTGGTTGGTTGGAGGTCCAGATTTGTTGTTCACCATGGAATTTTCAGTTGAGCAGTTTAATGGGAGTGGCTGTTTTATTCTTGGCAGATGAGAGTAATGGAAGCCTGAAGAAATGAAAGACATATTCAGGGATGCTTGATCAACTAGGAAAGTTGATGTTGAGGAAGAGGACAAAGGCCTCTTTCTTCTTACCTCACTTTCAGATTCGTACAAGAACCTTGTGAAACTTTACTGCATGGAAAGAAACAGTAAGTTTGGAGCAGGTGCAAGCTTCTTTGTTGTGGAATGATACACAAAAAAAGGAGACCATGGATGATGGTGGGCACGAGACTGCTTAAGCTATTCAAGGTTGGAATCGTGGAAGAAAATTGGAAAGAAGATCTGAGAGAGACAGCAGGTTCAGATCCGGTTCTGGAGGCAAGGGTCCACAGTGCTACAAGTGCAAGGCCGGGTTGTAGCAAGTTTGTGGTAGAAGACTTCGAGTATGCCTTCTAGGTACTCGAAGCAACACTTTTCTTGGTGATGTTTAGTCTCGAGTGTTGCAAGGGATTTGCAGCAGGTGGAGCTATGGGATTCACAGGTGATGAGATGGTCCTGAAGGAGTAAAAGTGTGAGGAATTTTGTCTGGCTCGATGGGTTGTTGCTGGAAACGGGCGCGCTGACGAGTTTCTAGGTTGCAGACAATGAAGAGGAGGAAAACCTGCTGGAAAAGACGAAGATGTGTCGAGATCCTGTCTGAAGTTAAATAGCGTTTTTTAGCTCGCAGCAGCTGCACATGCTTTGGCAGTGACTGAATTGGAACAGGACCAACGAGGTGGATTCAGGGTGTGCATGCTGGTACGTAAGGCCAATGAACTTTGGTGATGGGTGCAAGGATTTTTGCACGGTATATTCGCCAAGGTGGAGATTGTTGTGATTGGCTCATGTAATTATGAGTTGGCAACAATTAAATGACTTTGTGTGTTTGCTTTCGGTGGAAATATCACATGTGAAGTACTAAAAAGGGGAAAAGCAAAAGTGGGTTTGCTTTTGGACTTTGGGAGCATGATTCGTAACCTTTGGTTTGTTTTCATGCAATTGTGCTTGCTTTCTTTGTAATTTAATGTAAAGAAAGAAAAAGGTTGCATGTTAGGTTGGCATAGGTGCTAGTGGATGAAAGGTGATGGTTTTTATTTAAGGAAAACTAACGAAAAGTCCCTGAATAGTGACAGTTTTAATGAAAAGTCCTTTTTGAAGGTATAATGAATAGTGACAGTTAAAGGTAAAAAAGTGGTTTTTCGTTAAAAGTAAACAGTGCCAGGGGTGTTTTATTAAAGCTCCCTTTTATTTAATGCAAGGAAATGCTTGCATTGATATGAGATTGCCGAGTGTGAGAAAAGCATCAGTGAGCATCCAAGGTGGAGGAGAGCATTCGGCTCTCTCTATGGGAAAGCATGGGCACGGGTGAGAGAAAACAAGAGAGCTAGAGTGAAAGGTCTCTAGTGAAAGAACTCTTAGAGTAGAGTGAGGCTCTTGGAAAAATTCTATGAGTGGGTGTACAAGGGATTCGGGATTGGATTATGGCGATTTAACTCATGTATACTTGTACTGTTATTCTCATAGTGAAGAGCAATATCTCTCCGAGGACGTAGGCAGGTTTTTGCCGAACCTCGTAAATTTCTCGGTCTCTTTATTTCTTGTATTTTATTCTATTCAACTGTGTGTGATTTGGTGAGGTTGTAATCTGAATCTTGGTTCCGCATTAACGAACGGGCCAAGGCACAACATATATTTGGTTGGATTTTTTGTTTGTTTGTTCGGCATCGGAATCTGAATCTGCATCTGCATCTGCATCTGCATCGGCATCGGCATCTGAATTGGCATCGGCATCGGCACCGGAATTTGAAGTTTTGCATCCACATCTGCTTGTTTGCAAACCCATGACGTATACCGCCATGAGTTTGACGGGGGGTGTTGGAAAGTATTAATATTTGTGTTTATTTTAGTATTTGGGGTTACCTTGTTAGTTTAGTATTTGGGGTTACCTTGTCAGACTTCTCAGTGCTATAAAATTGTGTTTTGTATGATATGTTAACACCCGGATAGTCACATATATAAGTTTAAAAAACCAGTACAAACTGCAGCAAGTAATGTCAAAATCCTGTCTAGTTAAATACCACGTAAACATGCAAAATAAAGTGGATACTTCAATCCAATACGAGCATTTGACAAGACGATATCTCAACATGGACTTGAAGGTTTTCCAAGTTTTTTTATATTAATAAGAAAAAAAAAAGTGGAAAATTAAAATCAGTACGTAATAATAGCATACAAGTTTCAACAAACCTCAATCCTTTCCCCTTTTCGACCAGAAATATAAATAAAAAAACTATTTATCTTTCCCGCCATTCCTGTTGGTAAAAAAGATTAGTCTAAGTTTGCAGCCAACGGTCATGAAGATTTCCCATCCTAGTTTGCCGTGTGTCAAAAATTAAACCTATGAGTGGGAGCCAAATCCTAACCCACTACGCATGACATAAATTTGTTAATATGCATACCATATGAAAACATTCACAGTGTGGTAATATAGAGCATCTCCAAAGACTCTGTCATCACGAAATCGATATGATTAAAAATATCATCACAATACTTTTTTTCTTTCAAAAGAAAGGGGTTTCATTTAAACTATATGAGCAGATTATTCTAGGCAGGTCAAATGGAGAGAACCTGTCTAGTCGGTCTGTTCCAGCTAACAGCAGGACCTTTGGAACGGGTGATGACAAAAACTTTTCTGAAAGGCCTTCATACCTGCATTTGAGTAACTATATTTACTGATTTCAACAGGAAATGATTTGACACAAAATCAATCACAACGATTAAAAGCATATCCATGTAGTTATCAAACATTATAAGACATAATGATAGCTCAAAGTGATGCGGGTTCATTTAGATCTCTAAATGCGGGTTCATTTAGATCTCTAACTCCTCCCTCCAAAGATTCCAAACCCAACTAGTGTAAACCCAAATAATATTGGAATGAGGGCCTGTTCGGCAGTGCTTCTGGAAGTCCTGAAAGAGCTTTCAGATAACCAAAAGTATTTTTGATCGCTTTCAGTAGAAGTAAATGCTTTCTGTGTTCTGCACTTTTCTGTGCTTTGCCAAATTTTAAATGGATTAACAAAGTTTGGACATACCAACTTTTCCAATATTGTTCCCGTTTCTTCAAGTCGTGCTCTATATATCTAACTGTAGAACAATACCAAAACTGGGCCTGTTATGTACAGGACTAGGATTAACAGAGACTTGAAAAAAGAATACAACAATGGATCATGCAAGTGGATAAAATTATCGTAATCTTACATTAATTGTAAAGGAGCAGTTTATGGTACATAATACATAAATACTGACCATTTCTTTGAATCATCATACTTTAGTGTGGAAGGTAATGACACCCGAGCAGACTCAATGTTTCTAAAAGAACCTCCCCTCACACTCAATTCAATCTACACAGGAATAAATTTTCAAATTCAGCACAAGGATTCGTCCCAATCTATTATCTTTTTTCATAACATGTATACGAGGGAAGCCATTTGGTTCTGACAATCTCCATTTTCCTAGTTTTCTCAACAATTTTAATCCAAATGACTTTACTTCCCTTGATCATGAAAAAGTATAACGAATGCTATGATCGTAAATTCACATTGCAGGCATACCAAACGAGAACAAAAAGTGATTGTGAAGTCCACAATAAAACAGAAGGGGAGACTTCAAAATCCCTCCTTGATTCCAGTGTCCACCAAAAACCCTTTTCTCTTTGGTGCTTCGGAGATGCTAACCAATGAATTCAATTAAACACCCCTAAACTAAAAAAATTCAAAAAGCCCTTTTCCTCAACCAAATATGTTAATAGATCATTATGATTGTAACATGCTCGTGATTTTCCACGTAAAAATATGGAAAATACCAAATAAAACAATATATTAAAAAACTTTTATCTTGCAAGGGTTACCAGAGCCTACAACCCGCTGGCACTGACATCTTCAGCACCATCAACATTGCTACGAGATGAAGTTGAATAAAAGAGAGAGATTCATAACCTGATTTATAATATTTTGGGGCCCTGAAACGAGAAAATGGCATGTGGTCTAACATCCTAGTGGATAGGTTGTTTGGTTTCTTTCTATGTGTACTGGGTTCGAAACTCCTCATTCCCTTTAATTATTGTAAAAGAATAAAAAAGAACGAGAGATTTGAAGAAAAAAAAATTGCTGCCAAAAAAGTTGACAAAGGTGATCACCACAAGAACATGATCATCTCCAATCATATTCAATGGGACTGGAGTGGACTACATTTGCGTAGAGTATGTGTTTGCAGTAACAATCAGTTGTTGGAATAATAATCTGCACCATAGGACTAATGTACAAGAGTGGATGTGGAGCTCATGGTAGTTATGGGGTCCTAAAAGTTTTGTCTTTTTGTTTTTAATTCATTAATCAACATTTTGTCCTGGAAATTCGGAAAGAAATTGCACAAATGTAGTTGAATGGATTTGTTTGGCAGTAAGATTTAATGTTTAGGCCCTACATTAATCACACTTAAGGTCAGGAAGAAATTATATTGACCCCTAAGTTCAAGGATGCCCCTTGAATTATTCTCTAACAAGACATATATGCCTTTATCACATTTACATATGTGCATCCTGCCATTAATAATCTTCGTTTTAATTTGTTCATCTTCAAGTGTGATGCCTCAATTGCAGTGCATTTTTTGAACAAAATTGTGCTTCAAGCCACTCATGCATGCAAGAAGGTACAAAAAGTTAGAATTGAAGATATACCGCTTTTTCAATGTTTGAAAAACGTTGCACCCGGCCTGATAGGATTTTCTGCATATGAACCAACGAAGCCAAAGCTGTTCCCTGAAATATTTACAAATGACAATGTAATTTGAGCCAAATTGAGTATGAACCAACGAAGCCAAAGCTGTTTCCTAAAATATTTACAAATGACAGTGTAATTTGAGCCAGATTGAGTGACTGCTTCTCTCCATCCGTCATGCTGCCCGGTCCGATATGATGTGGAGGATACTCCTTGCGGGCTAAGCCGCGAATGAATGCTTTAACTGGAAGGATGCTCATGTTCATTATCGGAGTATGACCCCAACCGTGAGTGTATACTTACCCTTGGGCCTAGTCGAGAGTGTACGCTCCTCCGCGAGCTAACATGGGAGTATACGCTATCTTGGAGGCCCAATCGGGAATGTACACTGCCCGAATGCTTGCTTCGTGGTTGGTCGAGTGGCTACTTGCCGGGACGCTGCTGGAAAGGTTCGTATGCCCTTGTCCTACTTTGGGACTCCTCACCCGGGGCACGTTGGATCGTGGTGCACTACAAAAATTGATTCACCAAGGTCGTTTGCTGTGCGAAGGTGCTCGTGAACTCTATAACTTGCCGAGACAAGTGTTGTTCGCCATTTGGATTGGAAGAGCTTGGAAGGAATGCACCTCCTTGAGCAGTGGAATGTGGGTACACTCCAGGCACGAAATTAGAGTTGGGAAATGTCAAATCCACAGAGAAATGTGGTGAAAATGCTCCCGGTTTGATTGTAGGTCCAGAAATTTGGAATGGAGACGGTTGTGCAACTCTTGGGCCGACTTGGGCTGCTTGAGAAGCCATGAGAGCAAGCTGGGCCATGGGAGCAGGCTAGGCCATGGGTGTAGGCTTGGCCACGGGAGCAGGTTGGGTCATGGAAGCAGGCTGCTTAGTGTGTGATGCATGCGAGTTCAAGGCTTGGGCCATGGCTTTGGTATCGTGGGCCTTGGATGGCACGGCTTGGGCTTGGGCCCTTACAAGCTTGGATGGCATGGCTTGGGCCGTGGTAGTAGAGCCATGGACCTCGCCTGGGGTGGTGGCTGTGGTGGCCACCGCGGTGGTTGCCATGGTGGAGCCCCGTGGTGGTGGTGCCGCTCCACCTATGATCACATTTAGCCTCGTGGATCTCTGCGGTCCCATTTCTTGAATATTAGAATTTTCACTCGTGAAATTTTCTAAATTTCTAACCATTGTATTTCTCTTTTACGTTTTATCAAAGAATCTTTGCAAATAAAAAATTCTAATAATAAGAATGTACAAAAAATATACAAATGGACAAAAAAGTAGAGAAAAACCTTTTATGCGAGAGTCTTCTACGAGTGTGTGACTCTTCTCTCAATGAAAGCACCAATTTGTGGATGCAAATTTCTTCCTCCTTGTTCTTGGACAAAATTGCACCTACAAAACAAATAACACCTTAGGTCAAGGCCAAAAGCCTCACGCGCCCACAATGAATGGAGGGGTTTGGCCTAAAAACCTCTGATGCCAAAGTTAGAATTTTGAGAGAAAAGTGTTTGAAAATTTTAGCAAGAGAATTGGAAGTGAATTTTGAAGAGAATGATGGGGTTTATATAAGGGAGTGGTCGGCCTCCTTGGGTGAGAGAGGACTGGCCACTTAGCTCTATTTGTGGGCTAGGTTTTTTATTTGTGTTTAATTGGGAATAATTGAATAATTACCTAATCAATTAGCTAATTAATAGAATAATTACCTAATTGATTAGCCAATTAATATAATAAAAAGTGAATGATTTGGGAGTTTCCCTGTGGAGAGGATTTGTGAGGATGGATGAAATAGGTTTTGAATTATTACCTATTTTGGGCACTTTTGACTTGGTTGAGGGCTGATTGCCCGCTGCTTACACGTAGGAATCCTGGTATGCTTCGAGGGTAATTTTGTCCTGTTAATCCAAAAATCCATGTGTCGCATTGTGATTATTTTTTGCTCTACAGCTATAATATTAATTTATAGTTGGTAAATGATTTGTTGAAATTCCCCTTGGGACAAAAGTATTCACCATATAAATTAGAATTCTGATTTTTCAAAATAATTTTTTAGAATAGTATTAAATAACCATTTTGTTGGATATTCAATGATTCTCAAAAGATTCAATTAGACACAAAAGTATGTCGTTATTGACATTGAACAATAGAGTTCTCGAAAGAGGAAACATGGTTATTCAGTTATTCGATAGGGACCAAAATAATCAATTAGTAAACTAATGCCACTTTCTAATTTTCTCTCAAAAGAAAATTATCATCATAATCAGAACTGATGACCAAACAAAACATTGGTTTAAGCAAAACAAACCAATACATTTTTAAATCAAAATTTAATCAGTGTTGTCTAATAAAAGTCATTAGTATTGAGAATTTGCATAAAATAAGGACATATTGGAACCATAAACTTGTACAATAATTGGTACCAATAAATGTAAGATCCCACATTGCCCAGGGGTGAGGATTCTGTAAGCCTTATATGTATATTCTCATCTCTACCTAGCACGAGGTCTTTTGGGAGCTCACTAGCTTCGGGTTCCGTAGGAACTCTGAAGTTAAGCTATTTTGGGTTAGAGCAATCACATGATGGGTGACCTCCTGAGAAGTTGCTCGTGAGTTCCCAGAAACAAAACCGTGAGGGCGTAGTCGGGGCCCAAAGCGGACAATATCGTACTACGGTGGAGTCGAGCCCGGATTGTGGTGGGGGCCCGAGCCGGGATGTGACAATAGATGTGCACAAATTAGTGAAACAATATCACATAACAAAACTAGTTTTGAAGTACCAAAATTCAGCAGTACTACTTTAGTTTGCAAATTCACTAAAAACTCCTCATTAGATTGTTATGAAAATTGTCAAGTACGAAGTAAACATATTGATCTGACATATTTCATAATTTCATAATTTTTGAGGTTTAACAAGTGTACTAAAATCAAATTCGAAATGGGATGTGCTGCAAAAAGGGAAAACATTTTACAGTACATACCCGAGACTAAATAATTCACCAAAACTTCAATCTTCCTCCAATGTGTATTAAAATTTCCATAAATAAAGTAGACATATAAATTTATTGTCACCCAAAATTCCATGATTTTTGCGATTTTAAAAGTGGGCTAAAAATAAAATCGAAATGGAATCTGCAGAAACCGCATAAATTCTGCATGACGGTCCCAAGATTAAAAAATTTACCAATAATTCATCTCCAAACCAATGTTTGTGAAAATTTCCAGATTTGAAATAAATATCTCCATGTATATCATACTAAAATTTCTTGAATTTAACAATTACATAAATATATCAAAATAATATTACAAACACACTATTCTGCAGAAGTCTGCAAGCTTCAAGAACCAAGGTATCACACTTCAAAATTTACCATAAATTCATTTCTTGTCCAAAAAATAGAAATATTTCCAACGCCTACAATCCCTTCGATATTACAACTTGACAAAATTTCATAATATTTGGAGTTATGAAAGTCTATTAAGCTCAGGTTCTTGACATGAATGGTTTTCCTTATAAAAATTACATCAGTTATAAATAACACGAAAAGTAATATTTATTGCAATAATAAAAGCGACTATCATTTCATAGAGAAATAACCAAGAACCAAAACTTATTCATTTGCATATGCACTATATTGAATTAATCCCAAATGAAAACACTATATTTGCTCAGAAAATGAAAACACTATAATGATGCATAAATCCAAATTTGAGAATTAAAATATATAATTAATTCATTTTAATGAAACTTTAATGGAGACACGACTTTGGCTGTTGGTGGCAAGATTATAATCATACCCCTATAATAATTATAGTTTGAAAAGATTATAATTTAGCATGATTAATTTTGACAAAAGTTTAGGCAAAAATAATTCACAC
Organism: Crataegus laevigata; assembly: GCA_963580275.1. Lineage (NCBI taxonomy): Eukaryota > Viridiplantae > Streptophyta > Magnoliopsida > Rosales > Rosaceae > Crataegus > Crataegus laevigata. The sequence goes on from OY756938.1 coordinate 5,149,018, forward strand.
CACAATTGAATTTCTTACAAAATTGAAAACCCCAATACGAACCGACTGAAAGCAATTCATAATAATGTAATTAATCACACATCAGAATTATGACAGCAAGCAATCATTCGTAATACAATAATTTGTTTATATATACGTAAGTAGGCAAATAGTTTCACCTATTGGTTCATAAAAAACAAACAAATTGGGAATGCCTTTTAGAACATGTTAATTAACAATAGTAAATCCAAATTTTAAAACATGAAAGCATGAAATCCAATACAATATTCATCATGAAACCTCACATCTGCAAGGGTTAATTCGATAATTTGACAGAATCCTAGCAGAGAACAGCTCAAAATATAAGCAAACTAACCAAAATTTAAAAATTTTAAAGGGTAGAAGCGGAAGCATAAATTCCCAACTTAATCAATTTTGAGATGGAGAAATTAAATAAGGAAATAAAGGTTGATTGCCCATAATCAACGACACTTTTATCTAATTCTCAATTTAGTTGGAACCAAAAGCTTAATTTAAACTCAACCAAATTAGGTAGACTAAATTGTGAGATTTCATACCTTTTTAGAGAGAATTCTTACTTAAAAAATATCTCCAAAAAAAAAAAAACCGTTGTTGAGGAGTTTTGCGAGAGAGAAGTGTGAATTCACAAAAATGCCATTCGAGGCAAATGCATTGACTTTGTTTGACCACCTTGTCGTGTCATGTAAGATCTAATTTCCTGGCACATCCTTGTAGTACTCGTCGATACGGACATGTAGGTACAAACGGAACGTAATTTGGAGCTATAATGAAGGAGTTATTAACGAACAAAGTCGAGGACAAAATGATAAATTTATTATTTTGTGGAAGACTCCTATGGAGTGCCACATGTGTGGCTGAGATGAAAAGGAAAGTAAGATGTGCGGTGGAGATAAAAGGACAAAAAGAGAAAGGATGGAGTGTGTGGCTAATGGGAAAAAGAGAGAGAAATGGGCTATGCCCAATCAGAAAAGAGAGCAAGGAGGGAAAGGAGAGAAGGAAATGATGAGGGAACCCAAATCGGGTCTCCCTTGACATGTGCAAACTCGACAGGAGCTAGGGGTTTCTGACGCCGATTCTGGCTTCTCCCCAACGAGTTAGGCGACGCTACCACTACCAATCAATTCCTTGTCATCTCAGCTCCTATTCCCACCTAAATTGGACGGCTGTTGTTAAGGATTTCATGACGAACTCTCGTCGTCCTCTCCAGCGAGTTCAAGGACACCCACGGCGTTTTTCGCCATTTCTAAAGCTACTACTACCAATCCAACCCACCAAAATGCTTCCCTTGAACCCAGAAACAAAGCCCAATCAACCTTGGAGGCGTCAGAGCTTGTATGGAATCGAATCAAGAACCACCAATTTCTAGGGTGCCGACATGTTTTCATGAAATTGAGGCTTTTCCCGGACAAATTGGCCTTGGTCACAGGTATGAAAGTTACTCTACTCATTAAGATCTCCATTCTGGTAAATTTTGAGAATTTTTTGAGATAATTGATTTTTCCAGCGAGTCGGAGCGGCCGACCGCCACCCACGATGGCGCGTGGCCAGAGGGCCATCAATGCTATTTTTAAGTTATATTAGATGCCTTGAGTTCAGTTTGGGAATTGAATGACGTAGGTTGATCGTTAGAATCTAAACTATCTACGATACGTTAATATGTTATTATATGAATTGACGATCCGACCTTTGGATCGTCATTAAACTCTAATACGTTATTATTCATAATATTTGAGGAATGTAGGAACTTACGGATCAGGAATCTAATGTACAGATCTTCCCAAATTGGATTTGTAAGTTCATAAAATAAAATGTTAACCACCACTTGGTTTTGGCAATTGGCGGAGATTCAACCGTTGGATAGTAATGAAACTTTGGGGGGTTGTTCTAGAAGCATAATGTAGATCTTTGGAAGTAACGAATCAGAAATTCGTGATGCGGATCTTCCAGATCGAATTACGTAGGGATGTGTTTTACATAAGTTATGTATTCTATCGATAAGAATTTTGAGACGTGATTTGATAATTGTTCTAGGTACCGATCATTTGTGACGCCTCGATGTTGTGCTAGGGAGTCGTAGCACGGACTCTAGGTCAGTGGGCTTTTGATTTTCTATATATATATGTGTATATATATATATATATATATATGTTTTACGTTTTCCCATAAACTGCTTTAAACGGAATTACGTTTTTAAATGCCAAGTCAATTGCATTACATTTTAGTATATGCATTAGTATAGATATACATAATGTTGCATAATGCTGCAAACGCCAGGTAAGCTTCAAGTGAGTACTTATTGATGATAGAAATTGCAGTGAGTATAGTTATGATGAGGGTCAGCTGTACAGGTCACGTTAGGTGACTCCTGCTGACATGGTACTATTGATGGATGAGGGCTAGTCATACATGTCACATTAGGTGACTCCGGCTGACATGGTACTATTGATGGATGAGGGTCAGTCATACAGGTCAAATTAAGTGACTCCTCCGGTTGACGAAGTACTATTGATGGATGAGGGTCAGCCGTATAGGTCAAGTTAGGTGACTCCGGATGACACAGTACTATTGATGGATGAGGGTCAGACGTATAGGTCACATTAGGTGACTCTGGCTGGATGGATGAACTATAGGTTCAACCGTACAAGTCACGTTAGGTGATTCCGGCTGACATATCATTTTACATTGATTTATTCCATATGGCTTACATGTTTACTTCTGAGATACTCGACATGGCATATACTTGGATTTCCACCGCTTTGAGCATGATTCTTATATACGTATATACTACTATTTTCTGGAAAAGTATACGGGTTTTACGATGAGGGGTTATTACATTTCTAAAAAAGAAAGATGTTTTCAAAGCTTTGTTCCACTCACATTTTCTATTTTGCGCTCCTCCAGGTTTAGCTGTTGAAAGTTCGTATTGACGAGGAATCTTAACGAATCTCAGTATGGTGGCTACTTTTGAGGGTATGATCCTTATCCACACTACTATACTTTACTTATGCTCTGATGACACGTGTGAAGTGGGTGCATACCCACTCACCAACGCACTCTGGTATTAGGCACTCTTAGGTTTAAATTTATTCACATTTTCCACATCACTACACTTTATGGCTTCGTTACCTTCCAGGTGTTGGCCAACACAATTCGATTCGGAGTCCTAGTGGACATTCCAGGTCATGGTGTGTCACCGTACTATTTCAACGCCATATCTCACCATTTTTTTAATTAATAATAATTAAATAGAATTATTGCATCTAAATCGATAATAAGAGGATTATATAATAAATCCAAATATCATCCAAGATTAGGTTTGGTCAAACGCTATCAAAACCTGCAATTATTTTACAAAATTTCTGGCAATTCGAAAAGAAACCATATCATAATGCAATTCGAAACGAATTTTTCTTTTCACTGTGATGTAGGAAAACAATACTGACCTTGATTATATACATACTTTTATTCTTCCACAAAATATAAACATAATAAACTTAGTTATTACGCTAATTGATACAAAATTGTGGAAGCATGTTAACTGATTTCATAGGATCAAAGAGTAGAAAACATCCAACCAAAACAATATTATGTAGGCAAACAACTACCTTTAATGAACCCTAAGCTTGTTACGTGGCTCTGATACCACATGTAAGACATATTCTGAAATCACAACAACAAGACATTAGGATCACAAATAAATCAAATCAATATAAAATAGAGATCGACTAATTATATTAAACTTATCTGTAAAATATGGAAGACATGGTTATGAAGATGAAGCCATTGATCCTTGCGAACAAAGTGAACAAAGTAGAAGTAGTCTTCTACTTCCAGTACCTCTCAATGAACTCTACTATCGAAATAGGCTTGTAGTTTTCGTGAGTTTCAATTGGTATGGAAGTAGGAACTGTTCTTAGGTTATATAGCTAGGGTTTCAATCAATTCCTCCCTATTATCGGAAAAGATATCAACCCAAACCATATCTAATCAATTAGAGTCCCATCATGGCTCTTATTCCTTGTATTTAGTTAATAAAGGTCCATAATCGATCGCGTTTAATTAGGACTCCAATATGTTTATTTCCTTAAGGCACTGAGAGTCCTAGAGATTTCATTAACTTGATTGCCAAATCAATTATTCCCTCATTTATTATTGGCATAATTCATTGTAATTCACAAAATAATTTTACAGTATATACTTTCACATGATTGACTTCAGATACGAACTATGAAATTCTCCCCCCCTGGAACTCCAAATGGATTGCTTATTTTTCAATGTTTGTTATCACATGTTACTCCTTTTTATTCGTTTTATTAGTGTAAGATTGGTGTGTTGGTCTACATATTATTGCCTATTATGCATTTAGTTTTCAAGAAGATAAAACCTGAAATAAACTTTTACTTCTGGTGTTGCCTAAATGTTTCTAGAAAGTGGGAATTTTTGGGTTCCAGAAAATGTTATGTTTTATCTTTGTTTTATATTTAGTTTTGTTGTGTGTTTCTTTGGACATTGGAGTTTAAGTGCATGTATTTGGTTGAAGGAAGTGTTACAGACTCTGACCTAAGCAACGGAATGGCATTGATGAGGGGAGAGGTTAGTAATTTAGTACCGATCCCAGATTCCTAACTAACAAAACAGCCACTCACTAGAAAAATAACTATGCCTTGTGTCACATAATTCATTGAAACAACCAAGACAACGATACTCCTACTTTTGCCGACGTTAGTGGCACTTCTCCTTTAACGTTCTTGTTTTTATTGCTTGTGGACATTGATAAAGTTTAGAAACCAAATGATATACTGTAATTAATTGTGAATTTCCTTTTGTACAGGGGCATACTAACGATAACTAAATGCGTCTCTCCCCTTGTTCAAATTTGGTATGTAATAATCTGGGCTAAGTAGTTGCTCAATTTGAGGGGCGTTTCCTGCTTTCTTTGAATAACTTAGACCATGAAGTCTTTGGATGTTGTTTCTCAATGTGGTTTCCCCATTTGGAATGTACTTCCAATGAAAAACGCTTTGGAGTACAATAAGGGGTGTGCTATCCACACACCCCTTTTTACTTCTCACGCACCTCTGTTAATTTCTGTTCGTTAGATCTTCTTCAATTCATCCGATCCGATGACCGAAATTCAAAAAAGTATGAGAGAAGTAAAAAGGGGTACGTGGATATCACATCCCGTACAATAATTGTTAGATGACGGTGGAGTGTATCGCTACAAGTGATGATATATGTTGTATTCACAACTCTGCATATTGCTTTATGTTGCTTGTCATGAATGCTACCCTTAAATAGAATTCAAATGGTTACAATTTTCTTTTAATCTTTTTATTAGTGGGATCGAGAAGGGGATTTGAAATCGGGATAATTTCAACGTTGGAAGAGAAATACTACTGAACCAATATCTAGTTGGCAATCCATGGCGTGTTTGTGTGTGCTGAATACAATGGAGGGTGAATTGGACCATTTTGTGGGAGAAAAATTGAGAGGGGAGTTTTAGAAGGCTGGTGCAATAGAATTAACTCTGGGATTTTAGGTTCATTTGAAAGTGATTTTAAAATGACTGTAAGTATTTTTGATAAAAAATTTTTTAAACCAATTCTTAATAATAAAAAAAAGTTCAAGTGAATCTTGAAAAAGCATTTTAAGTGTTTTTGGTAAGAAGTACAAGAAATGCATGAAGCCCTTAAAATACTTTGGAAATTCAAAATCAACAAATAACCAATGTATGAGAGATGCCAAAGAGATTTTCTCAAAGTGGGATTCTTCATGGACTTTAAAAGCAACCCATAAAACTTCAAAAAAAAAAAATGGACAGAAATGCTCCTCAAACAAAAATGTAACAGCCCATCCCTAAAAATTAAGATTTTTTTATAAGTTTAATATGTGAGTTTACAAAAATGCCCTTCGAGGTAAAGTGTTGACTTTTGTTGACTGCCGTGTTGTGTCATGTAAGACTCGATTTCTTGGCGTATCCTTGTAGTACTCGTTGTTACCGACCCATGGGGGTAGACGGAGCGCAATTCGGAGTTATAATGAAGGAGTTATTAACGATCGAAGTTAGGGTTAAAATGGTAATGTTTGTTTTATAGTGAAGGGTTATTATATTTGAAAAGAGAAATGGGTTTTAAAAGCTTTTTTTTTGCCCACTCACGTTTTCTGTTTTGCGCCCTTCCAGGTGTTAGTTGCTGAAAGTTCATATCGACGAGGATTCTTCAAGAATCTCAGTTTAGGTGGCTATCTTTGAATGTATGATTCTTACCCACTTTACTGTACCTTACTTATGCTCTACCGTCACATGTGAGATGGGTTCGTTCCCGCTCACTAAAGCACTCTGGTATTTAGGCACTCTTAGGTTTAAATTTATTCACATTTCCCACCTCGCTACACTTTATGGCTTCATCACCTTTCAGGTGTCGCCCATCACAACTCGATTTGGTGTCATAGTGGACATTCCGGGTGGAGGTGTGTCAAAAAAACTTCAAAAGCAACCCAAAATAATGCATCAAATTTGACAAGGGTATTTTCGTCATTTTAATAGTGTTTTTTAATAAATAACTATTTTTTTGTACAAATTTTTGGTTTAATAATTAGTATCTCACAATAAGTTAGTAATAATGTGATTCAATTAGTTGTTCATTAAATATTATTTTCTCTATTTTTAAATACGTTCAAAACATCTTAAGAGTCGTGTAATGTCAGTTATAAAAAAAAGTCTTTGTATGCGGATAATAATGTGATTAATTAGTTGTCAAATAATAATAATTTTTTATTTTAACAAATGATATTATCTACAGGGGTGGACTTAGTCTCATAATGGGCTAACAATAATGGGATTCAATTAAATATTTGACTTTCTTTTTGTCAATTTACGCATATAAATACATTTAAAACGTGTAAACTGCACGTAGTACGTTGTGATTAAGCTATCTTTGCTTGTGCAGGAAAAAGTGCTTAGAAATGAGAAAGTGTTGTCGTTCCCATGTTTGAAAACCCCAACCATTGAGAAATGATTTCCGGTGTTATGGAAAATAGGGGAAAAGAAACCCTCCACCCCCTTGGTATTTATTTTCCTTCTTCACGGGAATCCAAAAAAATCTTTCCTACCTACTTTCCTATTGTTACCAAATATGAGAAATTTTTTTTACATATTAGCACATTTGACGTTACTTGAGATGACATAGACGAATTATAGCTAAAGTGGAGCGAAATCGAGATTTAGAGTGTAAAGCGACGATATTAGCGAAAGAAAAATGAAATTAAGTTCAAGTTCGACGAGGCCTTACGAAAATAAGCCTAAAAAAAGGTAAGGTAAGAGGATTGAGAACACAACATAGCGGGTTAAAAATTAGGAAAACTAATAAATATAGCTTGAAAATTTTGAATTTTTACGATAAAGAAAAAATAAAGGGTATATTGAATAGTATCAGGATTGACTTTTTTTTGTAAAAACATAAATTTTCATTAAAGTAAACAGTATCGAAAATTTTTCGTTAAGGTTTCGTTAAAAATTGAGTTTTAAAGAAGTGGGCTGATTCGGGTTGATCCGACCCGAGTTGTAAGGGTTTTGTTTTTCCGGAGTGCTGCAGAAGGAAAGCGAGCCAGTAAACTACCGCGAAAAACCCAAAATTAATTTGGTTTTTAGGGCACGGCCACTGGTGGATATTGGCATCAATTCAAATCAAAGTCTCTTCGGGTCCTCCTCTTGGTTTTTGGGAAAGTCTGGTTTCCCAGAAAGTTGCCATTTTCGTGGTAAGTTCGATCTGAATCTCATCTGATGGAAAATTCTCTCTCCTCTCTCTCTCCCCCTCTCTTACTCTGTCTATCTGTGTTGTTTTGTTCAGTTCAAGTGGTTTTGGTGGAATCAGTTGTCGTCGTCGGGTCGGGTCAAAGGCAGACGGGACGGACAAGTACAAGTAGGAGAAGAGAGATGAAAAGGGTCTTCGGTGTCAATTAAGACAAAGAGCCCCCCTCTTCTGTTGGCGATGCCTCCGATAGGGTTTGTTTCCTCCCCCTCTCTCTTGTGATTGATGGTTGATTGTTGGGTTGGGTATCACTTAATTTAGTTAGAGTTGGGATTATCAGCGTTTTATTGTTGTTCCAGTTTTTTGGGATTGGGGATTGGGGATTTCAGTTTTTTGCTCTACTATGATTAGGTTTAATTAAACCAAAACGAATAATAATCATGAGTTTGAAGATTTAGTCGAATCATTTTGACTAGCTGTAGAATCGATAGTTTTCGTAACTAAACGCGATCTTTTGTTTCGAAGAAACTATCGTCTATTGTTTCAATATATAGCTTTGTAGTTACGTTTGGTATTCTATCTGCTACTACTGTTGAAGAAGGAAAACATTATTATGTAACAGATCAATAAAAGGGGCGAAACAGTGGATGAAAAGATAAAAAAACTTGATATTGAACTAATAGATACAAAGAGCAATCAATAAAACAATCTCAGGGACCAAAATGAGTAGTTATGACAATTTCAGAGACCATTTTGGCTAAAAAGTCTTGTATAAAATATGCCCTTTCTAACACTTTCTCTAATTATTTTTTTCAGGAGAGATGTGGTTTTCTTTTTAATCTGATTAGTTATCCCTGATCTTAATAAGCAAAAGTGGATCTCCTATTAGCCAGTTTTGTCGAGACACCTGCTGCAAATTCGGGCAAAGTCATGCGATCAGTTCTTGCTTACCATGATATTATGTGCAGAAGATACTTTATAATGTATGTCACCATTGTATTCTCGTTTCATCCCAAGAGGCCTTTTCATATCTCAAATCCAAAGATTCATACCTAAAAGCTGGAAGGAAGGAACGAAACAATTTGGGAAATCATCTGCTTTATTTATTTCGGAAACAGGTTCAGTTGTTGATGATTCTATGATAGATTCTCTTCTTACATCCATCAAGAATTATGCAAGCCAAGGAAATATATCAAAGGCATTCAGAACTCTCTCTCTTGTCCAGCTCTATGCCTTTTCTCCTACTTGTGACCTTATGTTACATTCCATCTCTTTTGTTATCTTATCTTGCGCCAACCATAAAGCATTACCACAGGGTGAACAGATTTATGCACATATTGTCAGATTGGGGTTTGAAAGACACCCCATTTTGGTTCCCAAGCTGGTTACATTTTACTCAAGTTTTAATCTCCATGCTGAGGCACGTATCATTATTGAGAATTCAAATATATTGCACCCTCTACCTTGGAATGTGCTTATCTCTTCTTATGTTAAAAATGAACTTTTGGATGAGGCTCTCTCTACGTATAAACAAATGGTCAACAAGGGGATTAGGCCAGATTGTTTCACTTACCCATCTGTTCTCAAGGCTTGTGGTGAAAAATTGGATATAAGTTTTGGCAGGGAGGTACATAAGTCCATTGATGCTCGTTGTCAGGAGTGGAATTTATTTGTGCATAATTCATTGGTCTCCATGTATGGGAAATTTGGGCTTCTCGACGTTGCTCGTCACTTATTCGATAAAATGCCCACAAGGGATGCAATTTCTTGGAATGCTATGATCTCTGGTTATGCCTCGAAGGGCATGTGGACAGACGCATTCGAGTTGTTTGGAAACATGCAGATGGAGGGTATTGGAGTTAATATCTTACTTTGGAATACAATTGCTGGTGGGTGCTTGAGGACAGGTAATTTCAAGGGCGCTCTTGAGTTGCTTTCTCAAATGATAAGTTGTAGTATTTTATTGGACTCAGTAGCATTGACGATTGGTTTGAGTGCTTGTTCCCACAATGGAGCCATTAAATTAGGGAAGGAAATTCATGGTTTTGCGATTCGTAGTGGTTGTGATGGGTATGATAATGTTAATAATGCATTGATTACATTGTATTCTAGGTGCAAAGACCTTAGGAAAGCCTATACTTTGTTTGAATTGATTGAAGATAGGAGTATAATTACTTGGAACTCCATGCTTTCTGGTTATTCTCACATGGATCGAAATGAGGAAGCTTCATTCTTATTTAGAGAGATGTTGTGTTCGGGAATTGAACCTAACTATGTTACTATTGCCAGCATCCTTCCTCTCTGTGCTCGGGTAGCAAACCTTCAGCATGGGAAGGAGTTCCACTGCTACATTACAAAACGTGTAGTGTTTGATGATTGTTTATTGCTACGGAATGCCCTTGTGGACATGTATGCCAGATCGGGCAAGGTTTTACAGGCGAAAAGAGTATTTGATTCAATGTCGAAGAGGGATGAAGTAACTTATACTTCCATGATTGCGGGATATGGAGTCCAGGGTGAAGGAAAAGCTGCACTGAAGTTATTCGAAGAGATGAACTTGTTACACATAAAACCAGATCATGTAACAATGGTATCAATTTTATCAGCTTGTAGCCATTCCGGTCTAGTAATCCAAGGCCAAATGCTATTTGAAAAGATGCTGAGTCTATACGGTATAACTCCCGATTTGGAGCACTATGCTTGCATGATTGATCTCTTTGGGAGGGCCGGTCTTCTAAACAAAGCAAAGGAGATTATCACAAGGATGCCTTACAAGCCAACTTCTGCTATGTGGGCTACACTTGTTGGAGCGTGTCGGATCCATGGAAATATGGAGATAGGGGAATGGGCAGCGGGGAAGCTGTTAGAAATGAGACCGGAAAATTCTGGTTACTATGTGTTAATTGCTAACATGTATGCTGCTGCTGGTTGTTGGAACAACCTAGCGAGAGTGAGGACTTTCATGAGGGACTTGGGTGTGAGGAAGGATCCTGGCTGTGCTTGGGTTGACGTGGGCGATGGATTTTCACTCTTTTTGGTGGGGGACACAACAAATCAGCTGAGAGATAAAATTAACCTTTTGTTGGATGGCTTAACGGAATTAATGAAAGATACCGATTCCGTTGTCAATGGGGATATAAGTTCAGGTTATGATGTTTTTGAGGATTAGAATACAAGGAAGTTGATTATACGAAAAGGATTACTTTATACACTCTTGACGGTTACGTTTGAAAGTGAGGAAAGGCAATAAGAGATGGTTTCCATGTAAAGTCCATGAGGGTGGAAATACTTGGCAATTTAGTCTGAGCTACGGTTGACGTTTCTGCGATCACAGGCGTCTGAACGGTGTTGTCATCAATTTCTTTCCTTCCGCGACGAATAAATTGTTCAGCTGAAAACTGAACGTCATTGCACTCGGTTTTATGTTACGTTTTCTGTTAGATCCAAGTACTCCAAGTCTCACTAACAACTAACTACATAAAATGCATTAGGCATATGAGAAAAGGATATCAACTTGTCCATCATGCTTCCTTCCAGTTCTCCCCACGCGTTGAATCATTCTCAATGGTGATACATTAGCATCAAAGCATATAACCAGATCAACTTCCATGATAGCCAGGCCTTCTTCACCAATAGATGTGGCAACAATGACATTGTATCCGCCAGCACGAAATTTCTGTGGGAGATCAAAATAAGCTAATGCAAGGTGCTACAAAAAGAAATACGCACAATATAATTACCTCCAAACCAGCTTGTTGAACTTTTTGTGACTAACCTTTTAATGTCCTGTTCAACATGCCGAACACATGGTTGAAAAGGTTGACCGTGTAGTAGAGACATTGGATATGACAATTTTGTTTTCAAGTTTTGAACCAAGCGTATATATAAAATAAAATAAAAATATCAATGAGAAAAGCAAACAAAAAACAAGAGAGGAAGTTAAAGAATTAAGAACAACTGCATCTTATAATAAATTTTTATTTAGGCAACAAAAGATAACTAATTTTCATTAAACATCACATTTAATAGGGATTCAAAGCTGAACTTTGACCAATAAACTGGGTAGCTTTGACTTAATTGTCAAGGTTTGCTAATGCATCCATTATGTCCCTGTCAAGGTCTTAAATATCAATAATATCGGAAAAATCGGTAGTTTAAAAATACGAAAATTTTGATAGAAATATTGGAATATTATCGATATCGATAAAAATTGAATAAAAACCACGAAAATTGTAAGAAAAACTCAGATATTTTTATGGAAACTTTGCAGGATGTTTATTTAGTCAATTATCTATGAGTTTATCAAAAAAAATTGGAAGGAAATGCATTGCATGATGGATTTAAATGATTTAAGTTGATTATATAGCGAGCTGGCAAACATTGTGAATGTAGAAAATATGTAAATATTTTAGCATATTTTTATAAAAACATAAGTGACATGGTGGTCAAGGGACCTGGATCCTCTTCTGAGCCCAAGGAGAGGATCCTCCTGACCAAGGATCCAAGACCGTTAGATGAAAATCCAACGGCTATAATTATTATAACTTTAAATGGACCCCCCTGTTTGTAGCCGTTGGATGAAAATCCAACGGCCTTGGATCCTTGGTCAGGAGGATCCTCTCCTTGGGCTCAGGAGAGGATCCAGGTCCGTGGTCAAGGTGTTGAAGGAGTAAAATGGGAGGGGTTTGAATCCCTTTGGTGTTTTTTTAAATATAGAAATTTAAAAAACACGAAAATTTCAATGGAAATATCGATGACATCAGAAATATCGCTAGTCCAAAAACACAGAAATTTCGATGGAAATATCGGGATATTATGGATATTTTAGACCTTGGTCCCTGTATACTCAGAAGGGTTTTCCACATTTTTTTTTATATAAATAGCTTGAGAAAACAAGCAAAATAAAAATAAAATCACCATAAATTAATTAATCACAATAAAGAAATAAAGCCAACAAGGAAACCCTAATGGTAAAGAAATATAAACCCATAAAGCAACAGTAGTCCCAATTAAGCAAGTTCGAATATTGTAGATTATAGAAAACTTGTTCCTATCATGATTTCTTCACATTCTCATGTCAATTCATCCTCATTTGTGTTCAGTTTCTTTTGCTGTTGGCTTTTCAAGTTTGTTTTCATTAGTTATGATGCATGGACATTGTTCTTCCCACAACAGGAAAAATAGTCTTTGCTGCTCCTTCTCGACCACTTGTTGTGCAACAAATACAAGCGTGTCATAATATTGTAAGAATACCACAGGTAAGAACCCCTTTGCTTGTAAGCAGTGGGCATTGTTCAAAATTTGGTGGTTTCTTAACAATTTCATTCACTTAGGAATTATAAGAAGATTCCGATCAAAATGATTGCAGGAATGGACGATTGACACGACAGATCAAACAAGTCCTACTAAAAGAGCTTGCATGTGGAAAACTAAACGGGTTTTTTTGTTACTCCACAAGTGCTGGAGAAGGACATTCAGTCTGGTGATTAATTCTTGAACTAATACACTAGGATTATCTATTGAAAAGCTTTAGAAATTTGATATTTTCATTTCTTCTATTCTAAAATGTGAAATTGTCCCCACTAGAAAATAAGTATATTCCAACACCATTTTTATGCATATAAATATATAGATTTTTTTTCCTTTATCATGGACTTCATATCCCGCAATTTCAAGAACTATTTTGACTAAAAACCTTTCATACACTCATGAGATGTGGGACCAGTCACCATATGTATAGATCTTAAGTGGTTAATATACAATAACTTAAAAGTAGGGCGTGTTTAAATTTATGCGTGTGCTTGTGCGTGTGCACGAGAGAGTGTCTTAACTACGACCAAATTGATCAGTAAAAGTAAATGACAAGAAAACACATAACAGGTTTTGGTTAAGTACTCTGCAAAACAAAAAGTACCATAGCAAGTTGCACAGTTTCTGATGTGGCCACTGGAACAGTAACATATTTTGAATTTTTGGGAACGCACAAGTAGAGTTTTATTCCTTCACAGCGCCCAGCTGTTTTTCTACTTTTCCACACCCCATTAGCACAACAACCATTTTCTTTAATCTTGTAGTGCACATTTGTTTGGCTTCACTAACCTGGACTGGACTGGACTAGTTTTTAGTGTAATCCTCTGTTTGTTGGCTACCAGGACTAAGTTTAATGGTATTAAGTGGGACTTGCTTTCACTAACTCCTTCGTTAGGCCGTCTTAGCGAGACCCCCCAAATACGAGCAGACTAGCTAAGACCGTCGTCGTCCTCCTACTTGCTCTCCTCTTCGTGTTCGTCTTGTTCGCCCTGCTCGCCCCTCTCGTCATGCTCGTCTTGATCATCCTGATTGCTCGGCTAACTATATCGGCCACACTTGCTCGCTCAAGCAGGCTAAGAAATCGTCAGTCTCTCTCTCACTCATTATTTACAAATTCCATTTGTTGTTTTGATTATGTGAATTGCTTTGATTCTGTGAAATCTGGGTTGGTCTTATGCTGTGAAATTGCTTGTTCTTCAATGATTTATGCTTCTGAGTATTTTATGGTGTAGTTGTACGGATTTGATTTCCCCTTTTGGGTATTTATTATCGGTTGTGATTGTATATTTATTTCGGTTATCTTTTCCTAAAAATTGGTGGACATTTGGTCCCCTTAAATTTATTTCCTTTTCTGTAGCTGTCACACCCGCCCCTCAATTATATTTAAATTTTAGAAATTAACCCTCAAACCTTTTTCAATTATGCAATTTAATCCCTAAAATTTTGTAAACGTTCATTTTGGTCCCTAAAACCTATCCACCTCCTTTTATTTTTTTTAAATTGTTGTTGGGCCTTAAATGGTGAGCCTAGGGGGCCCACCCTGATTTTCTTCTCCCTTTTCACGTACCCTTTATCTCCTTTCCCTCTCTCGAACTCACTCTCCTCCCTCTCTTCCGTATGTCCCTCATCCCTCACCCTCCTGTGAACACACACACACACACACACGCCAGTCACCTTCATCTCCCTCATCATCACCATCACCCTTGTGCCCTCAAAAACGAAGAATGAACACCCAAAACCCAGGCTCCGACGACTCCGGCGGCTTTCGAGTCAATTTCCGGCTAAACCACGACGAGTTAGACGTCATGTGAGGTATCATTCTCTTCGTCTCTTCGAGAACTACAACTTTCGTTTTTGTTTCACTTGATTTCGTCGAGTATTGGTAAAGTTATGGACGTTTGAAGGTGGTGTGGTATTCAGGCCGAATTTCCGGCCTTCCTCTTCCTTTGGGTCCGGTGACCCATATGTTGGACTTGGGCTAGGCTTTCAAGCCCAACCCCTTTCACACCCAGGCCCTTTAGGCCATTCTAAACCCTCGGGCCTTAGGCCCGTTTGTAAAACCCAATCCATTCCTATTTGCACAATTTCGTGTCAACATTATACAACATTGTGGCAAAAGTATGAGATGGAGGAAAGTCCATGAAGAGTCTTACTTTGAGAAAATCTCCTTAAGCATTTCTCATAATGTAATTCATCCTTAAGAGTGAAGAGATCCAAATGTGAATGTAAGCAAAAAGGTTGCTTTACGATACTCGAAAGCTGGAATTTGTATAATTGGTCACTTGTTATTTGTTGATTTTGAATTTCAAAAGTACTTAATGTGTTTTTTCAGAATTTACTTAAATTTTTATTAAGTATTAGTTTAAAAACATTTTTATCAATAAAACTTTCAGCTATTTTAAAAGTACTTTTAAATCAGCCTAATATCCCAGAGTTAATTCTATTGCACCAGCAGCCTTCTAAAACTTTCTCCCACAAAATGGTCCAATTCACCCTCCATTATATTCAACACACACAAAAAATAGCTAGGGTTTTGTCTGTAAGTCACTCATCCGTTCCCAAGCTCTCGAATATGCTGTCACACAAGTCTTTCATGATCAACAAGAAGCCGAGGAAATTGGTATTCCCTTTTGTAGTTCAACACTATGTTTGGATGAAGAAATTTAAGATTACTAAGGAATTTTAAAATGATGGAAATTGAATTGACGGAATTTTATTTTCTAGAATTTGTGAATTTTCTTGTTTGGTTAACCTAAAAGAACAATGGAATTGAATATGGAATTTGTTATTTTTAAGCTCTCAATTATAAAAATTGAGAAATGACACATATTTACATGGAATTTAAACTTGGGAATTGAGGGTCTCAAATTCCAAGTTTTTTTACCATGCAGAAATTCTAAATTC